>LR990072.1:9024762-11524762 GCA_905147235.1 Erynnis tages
GCGCTAAATACCTGCTACGCTCGACAATCTTTAATTTTGTCACCCACTCACCGATCATCAAAATTATAACGCACTTCTAGCAGACATTGAATCAAATTGAGAATACAATGAGTATGAAAAACTGAAAAAAAGCAATTCCGGTCCAATTTTCTAGATACACCAAGTGCATAAATAACTTTGTAATGTCATAATATAATAAAATCCCATATAAATATATAGGATTACAAAGCTATATTTGCAGTTAGATTGACATGACAAGGCAACACAAAAAGTTATGAGATGCCATCAAAAATATAACTTGTAAAAAGACCAAGTCTCGCAACTTAGTTCTTCTACCGAAAAAGTTGTGAGATCCATGTTTGTATCCATATATTGCCTTGGCATACGCAGTAAACAATCTAATGTAATATAATATGTATTACTTCCGAGATACATTGTGTTTTCATGCGATGGCCAAGTCAATCTATGGATACTTAAATGGATCTCACAACTTTTTACGATAGAAGAACTGAGTTGCGAGACTTCGTTTTTTTAAAATATTTTTGATGACATGAGCATTTTATTCAATAAATTGATACTAAAACATGTTATTTCAAATGATCTTATTCTAAATCTTATGAAAATGTTAGTCTAAAAATTAATTAAAAAAATTAAACCAACTTCAAAAAAGTATAAAATAAAATTTGTTACAATAGGTACTTTAGGTTTACTATTTTTATATTTTAGTTAGGCAAAGTTCGTTTTACTGTATTAAGCGCCATCTATTGTTTAAGTAATGACACACACATACGCGTAGTTAATTAAAGCTTATCGTATTAAAACAAGATTTGTAAGCGTGTTTATTTAGTCTTTTTAACTACGATTTATTCCTTTTTTTGATTGATTTTTTTTATTATTGCATTGTCTTGGTCCTTGATAAGTATATAATCAATTAAACTAAAAATTTAAAAAATCCACCGACACAATATATTTGCAGATGTTGGGTATTTTCCCTACTTTTTTACTTTACTACCCCACAGTTTTTTCAGGGCTCAACCGATTTTCTTTGAACATATTATTTTGTAATGTACACGTGATGCGCTTTAATTTGAGACCCCACTCGATTATATTCGCAGACATTCGGTTATTCTTCCCCACTTTGACCCCACAACTTTTAAACGACTCAACCAATTTTCATCAAACATGTCTAAGAACACTCGCCCGTAACTCACCTTTCAAACAAAAAAAAAACTAAATTTAAATCAAAATAAAAAAAATTGAAATCGCTTTATCCGTTTGCGAGCTACGGTGCCACAGACAATACAGACAGACAGACACGTCAAAAAAATTAGTCTTTTATTCATTGTCAGGTACGAGTTGTGTACACTTAATGAACGTCATACATGATAGAATATTATCTTACATCTAACATCCCGCTTTCGGTGCCCCTCAGGCTAACGTAGACCAGGAGAAAAAAGCCGGCGGAAAAAAACTAACGGCACTCATTTAAAATCAATTATGAACTAATTATATTGCAGTATGATTTTCGACCGATAAATGAGCACTCGCGTGACAGCAATCGCGTGTGTCAGTATCAGTCTACTGTCATCTGCTCACAATTTCTTAAATTATACATGGGGTATAGAAATAGCCAGGTGAAGCCTATTCAACCCCATGCTTTCTTATCATTTAAATAGTCCTGTATTTTTCGGCATAGGACTATCTTTATTGTTCTCTTAAATTTATGGAAAGGCAGGGATTGAATTTTGTCTGGAATGTTATTATAATAACATGTATAAATGGGTCATTCCACAAAAATTGTACCACTCATTGTCCGCGACACATTTCACATAGCATAATTAGTAATACTTTGTTCCAAAATTGTTAAGTAACAGCTCACAATGTGTTCTATTCATTACCCATATATTTAGAAAAAAATTTATTTAAAATAAATCCGAAATCTCCCATAAAGACCCCAAAATATCAGTCCCTAGGCATGTCCGTACTCCAAAAGTTTATGTTTCGGGAACCATATTTATAGTAACATCAACTACATACTTTATTTGATATAACAATTATCTAGTCTATCGTACATTACACTAAATTCTATGAATGCTTTGTAGCTTCAATAAAAAATAATTTAATTTTCTGAAGTTAAAAAAGTGTCCTTGATTTTATCCGTCATTCCCTAGTCACGCCAAGATTTACAAATTTCGCGCCATAATATGAATAAGAAGTGAATGACATCAAGTCGATTTAAAAGAACGACACCAAGTTATCCATAGACCACACTCGCTGAGCGGCAGCCATTTTGTGAATCAGTGCAAACGTGGCAGTTGTTGCGGAAACACGTGTTGATCCAGTCACTTCGTCATTCCCTCGGTGGGTAGTTTTATTGTTTATAAATAGGAAATTGATGATTACTAAATAATATGTATGTGTGATATGTCGGTCTTCTTTGATACATCGTATTAAATAGTTTTATTTAGAAGTTAACCAGCATTTATCTTAAGTTTTACTCCAAATCGTCAGTCCCTGATCCATCAGGCCCTAGCTTTTAATTATACTAGGGACTGACGGATACAGCCAGGGAATGATGTTTAATATATTGTGATATTAACAAAATGTCTAAATCTAGGTTATAAGCACTGACAAGTTATAGACTAATAACAAGCTGTTTGTGGTCGTTGGTCACAATATTTAAGCATTGTTACTTTTCCATTTTGTAGAAAAATGCCACCTAAAGAGAAGCCACAGCTTGAAATCGAAAGTTTTCGAGCAATGTGTGCTGCCAGTGATGACCTACGGTGCCGAGACGTGGTCCTTTACTGTGAGCCTAATCCACAAGCTCAGAGTCGCTTAGAGAGCAATGGAGAGAGCTATGCTTGGTATTTCGCTACGAGACAGAATAAAAAATGATGAAATCCGTAGAAGAACGAACGTGACCGACATAGCTCTCAAAGTTTGCAAATTAAAGTGGCAATGGGCTGGCATCGTTCGCAGGGCTGACAACCGATGGGGGAAAAAGTCCTCGAATGGCGACCACGTTTAGGCAAAAGGAGCACAGGCTGCCTTCCGACCAGGTGGACTGACGACTTGAAGAAGACAGCGGGAAACCGTTGGATTCAGAGCGCCCAGGATCGGGTAGAGTGGCGTCGATTAGGGAAGGCCCGTGTCCAGCAGTGGACTAACAAGGGCTGAAAGGAAGGAAGGAAAAAGAAGCCAAAATTGTGCATAGAAATATTTAAAAAAGAAAGAGAAGGGACAACGTAAGTGTATTCAGGATATGATCCCATGCGAGCAGAGAAAAATTAGAAAACAGTGGAAGAAGTATTCAACTGATAACAGGAAAAAGAAAACAATAAGAAAAGATTGTGAAAATTATGTTGCTGAGAATACGTCACCTAAATGTGAAAATGAAGAAAATGTAGCTCCAGAACCGCAGATCAGTAATAACAATAACGAAAACCTTAGACAATTGGAAGAGTGTTACAGGAAAAATGTGCAATTATTGTTGATGATTTAAAAAAGAAAAGAAATACAATAGACTGAAACGAAAAATTAAGAAATCGAAGAAATTAGTCATACCTAAAAGTAAAATAGAACAAATGGCAGAAGATCCTAATCGTAGTAAAGAACTGGTCAAAAAGGCTTTATTTATTTGGCGAAGTTTTTCATGCTCAAATTACAGAAAATATTTCAAAAGCTCGAACTTATCAACTTTAAATTTTAAATAGCTTTTGGCTGGTCCCAAAGTAGAGTTGTAGCTCTATATTGTACAAACAACTATTTGTTGTACTAATTCGGCGCAAACCTTCTAAAAATAATGATAAAACTAAGAAAAATTCATTAGTCCAAATGGTTTACAGATTTTATGAAGACGATAGTAATAATCGCGCTGCAGTAGGAAAAAAAGGTGTATTACTTGCAGTAAAAACAAAAAACAAAAACGGATTTGTTAGACTCATTAAAAAATTTACACCAAAAGTTTCTTCAAACACAACCATTACAATTGGCCATTCACAGTTTTGTAGATTACGTCCATAATCCTATAAAATCAGTCCCTAATCAGAGCTGTCAGTCCCTAGATGCCTAAATTTAAAAAACTCTAAATTTCTCCTAAAATAAAGCGTAAAGTGACTGTTCCTTTTAGATGTAAGATAATTCATCAATTACGTATAATATTCACTACTCAAATATCCAAAAACATATTGAAAATGTATAGGACAAAACAACATCAAAAGTATGCAGATTTTTGTGGAATGACCCAAATACATGTTATTACAATATATTATAAACATGTATAAGTACATGTTATTACAGTAACAATGTATAAATACATTCTCACAGACATACCTATAAATGACTGGCTTTTCTTATGAAGCCTGCATTTAGGAAATACTAGTTTGTGGCTGTTCCTAGTTACCCTACAATTAGATTTACTATCATGTAAGTCCTTAAATGTAGTAAATATTTGTTTGTTTTTATAAACATACATGATATTTTCAAAAATATACTGCGATGCAACGGTATAGTATATTGATCTCCTTAAATTTCTCTCTCAGTGACTCCCTACATCCCAATTTATAAATTGCACGAATAGCCTTCTTCTGCAGTACAAAGATAGTCTCTTTATCAGCTGCATTACCCCACAGCAAAATGCCGTAAGACATCAAACTATGAAAGTAGCTGAAGTAAATTAACCTGGCAGTGTCAACGTCAGTAAGCGATCGTATTTTTTTTAATAGCAAAGACTGCAGAACTAAGTCTACTCGCCAACCTAGTGATATGGGGCCCCCATTGTAATTTAGAATCAACAGTGATTCCAAGAAAAACAGCTGTTTCCACAAGGCTCAGTTCTTGACCATTCAATTGTGGCTTTATGTCCATATGCTTTACATTGGGTAGTGAAAACATAATAAATTTAGTCTCTTTATTGTTTAACAATAAATTATTGGCATTAAACCTATGAACTACAGTGGAGAGAGCATTGATCACTTCGTCATAATTATTTTTAGATCGGGCAGTTTTAAATATTAAAGAAGTGTCATCAGCATACAATACAATCTCATGTCTATTCTCTACCATGTACGATAGATCGTTAATATAAATTAAATAAAGAAATGGACCAAGAATCGAGCCCTGAGGGACTCCCATATTAATGATTGACCCAGACGACCTTTTATCGTTTACCTCAACCCTCTGAGTCCTACCATTTAGATAAGAACTCAGAAGCCTGAGTGCTGCATTTTTAATGCCATAGTGGCTGAGTTTCCTGATTAAGGTTTCGTGCTGAACACAATCGAATGCTTTGGAAATGTCACAAAACACACCCAGCCAGTTCTGGGAATCCTCCCAAGCGTTAATAATGTCTTTGAAAAGTTGTACTCCCGCATCTGTTGTCGAACGGCCCCGTGTAAAGTAATAACCCTTCTTTTGCGTCGGGTTAACAAAGTTTCAAATTGATTCGACATTTTTAAGAACGTCAAAATCATGTTCAACGTTTCCGTTACTCAGTAATATACTAACATAAACCCTACGAGATTTATCAAAATAATGTACTAAGTATTGTACACATTGAAAAGGTCTACAGAAAACTCTGCGATGGTATATGTATATCTCTTATGGATATAACATTTTTTTGTCATTTACTTTTTACGACAAATGATGGCTAACTTTCGAAGCGATTTTAACCAATACAGCATTAATCCTTAAACAATTAAATACCTTAAATACATTGTTGATTTAATATAGATCTATATGGCCCTGTGCAGCATACGATTTAAATGAATATTTTCGAAGATATTACAGATTTAAAAATTGCGAGAAGTAGCGTTTGCGGCGGTACCGGCCGGCCGGGGCGGCGGGAGCGCTTTTTACAGTTTAAAAGTGAATAGAAATACCGACAAAACTAGACCATGTTATTCATACTTCTGTTTAAATCCTTATCCAAATAAATCATATTGTCTTCAAGACTGCCAGAAAGTTTATTTATATTAAAACCATAATATTCCGTTATAGTTTGTATTAAATAAATATAATTCGAACTAAAAAGTGGAAAATAAATAATTATAGTTAAAGAAAAACTAAAATACACGCTAAAAAGTTAAAAATAATTTTCAAAATAAGTTTTAAACAATTAAATTAACGAAAAATACCCGTATTATTGTGAAAAAAGCGTATTATTGTGAAAAAATGTATGTTTGTTCGGGTGGAATTTTTGAACTGAATTTTGAAGTAGATATCTTCAGCTGATGAGCTGAAATTTTGTATACACGTTTAGTTTGGATGACAATGCATGATAATTATAGTTTGTGACGTCCTTCTAAATCCAATATGGCGGACCATCGAAGATATCAGAATAGTTATTTTTAATGCATTTCTATAATATGGGTATCAAATGGGTATGAAATGGTTTCTTAAGAGTAGCTCGAAAAAATACATACTTTTAAGTTATGTTTTAACTATTATACTTTTAAAACCAATAGGCCTAGGACGATAAAATTTTGTGATTTTGATAGATAATGGTCCCTCTATTACCAGTATTCCGTTGGTCCACTGATTATGGGGCACCCTGTACAATAATAAAAATAATTTATTCTATTTCCAAAATTCACAACTTTTTAACACACACCAGTCCCAAACAGATATGTCAAAATGGGCCTCCTACCTTGCAACTACTATAAAAGTATAGATTATAAGTTCAATATTTTTTTCCTAAGGATAGGATAACTAAACAAGTTGATAATAGGACTCATTTAACGGGGCGTCAAACGTTTTTAGCACTGATTTCATGAAAATTAAAATCATTTTGTTGATGATACTTTTTATTGTGATGTAGTGTGATACTTGGTATGTTTAATATTGTTCTTGTTGCAGCCCCGCATAGATCCAATTCAGTTATTGAATTGCCTCAGTGTTTTGCTGTCTCCGCGAGGAGGCGTCAAGAGCAGAGATGAAGTTGAAAGGCTAGCAGGGTAAATATAATAATGTTTATAATTAATTAACATTTTTAATCATCTTTAGATTCTGTTAATCTATTTTTAAATGAGTTCTCATTGTTTAATTTAGCTACCGTGAGTTTTTCGTTCAATTAATTTGCAGGCTACGAGACGGTACCTACCATTGCCACCAATGTATTTAAACTAGAAAGAATATACAGTCCGTTATTTTCCCTTGTCTTATTTGGTAAACAAACCCCTCTTGTCACAAAAATCACATATTTTCACATGAAACACATGTTTTGAGTTGGTAATAACTGTTTAGATTTGTGCAGCATACGAATCGAATCACACTACAAATTGTTCTAAAATCACAATTTTATCACATAAATTTACGTAAAAACGAAATTTTCACGAAACTGTTTACACAGAACAAGAATTCCACATTCCTAGAGTAAGTATTCTCTTTGATTTCGTATGGCTGCGAAAGTAAGAATGAATGATTTAACATTAACGAATGATTTGAATGATTTTAAATGATTGCATAGGATAAACTATACAATGATTGGCCCCCTAAGCTGGTCTTTAAATTTGTAGAGATTTTGCATTTATTAACAACTTGGGTTATAATTTTAGTGTTTCAATAGAGAGTTTAATAATCACGCTTACATTTTTACTTTGACGTAGTAATTGGCAGTACAACTTTAGGAGTTGCAGATGAGTATATTTATGGGAAAATAAATCCATAGCCGTAATTTGGAACGTTTTGTATAGAAAAAAAATTATTTTGCTAAAAATGAACTCTCCTTAAGTTTACCATATGTAATTACTTTCCAAATTCATTTCTTATAAGTGTCACAATCGAATGGTGTAATAATACAGGCTGTTTTTCTAAAAAATCTATGGGTTGGATTCCTGGCTCGGCATATTATTTTTCAAAAATCCAATGACGCAGTTTTATTATAGTTTTCATCAAGATTCCCAAACTCCTTTCAGTATTTTTCGCTATTCCTCATATAACAGTTTCGGATATCGCCATCCACGCACACTTGAAGAACTCACCGTGTATAATCAGTGCTCATACCAAAAATCAGATTGCCCTTTGTCAATAATTGTATAACACCAAAAAGATGTAAAGTACAGTGATTGGCATCTGTGTCAATAATTATGTGGCCAAAGAATAAAAAATTTAGTAATTGGCACCATGGAACCTTAAGTTTACCTTAATTTTTAACGGAATTCTGACACTATGTTTTCAAATTTGCTGATGCAAAAAGACAGATAGCTGATGAATTAAATGTTGTTATATCTTATGAGATGTAAAAAATGAGATAATTTATCAATCTGCTAAGCCTAAAACAGCATTTTTCTTATTATTTGAGTTAAAAAGCCAAAGTGCCAATCATTGGGGGTGCCAATAATAGTAGAGTTTACCTTAGATATCAGATATGTGTTTTAGTATGTGATCCTGCATTCTCTAAGTTATTTATTTATAAGACAAAGTGTGCCACAAAAATGGTAAATATATGCCATCTTTAGGTTTGCAGAAAAAGTAAGGAGGTAAAGTACAAATGAAAAAACTAAATGAATGTTTATAAATAACTTAATTTAGTCCATTTTATTTACATTTGATTATTTCTTATACACTACTTTACATGTAATGTTGAGAATTTTTTTTTTCATTTAGTTGTAATATTATATGAATAACAAGCTTCTTATTTAGTAATTATAGTGATAAAAACTTAAGATATATAATAAGTTCTAATCAAATTATTAAAGTTGGTCAACAGTGCAATAATTACGATTATCACAACACAATGGCAATATACTGAAGCTGTGTTTGCTCTGTGACTCGGCTCGTGTTACACATTATTATATTTAATTTTGTACAGCATTGTACAAGGTGGAGACAACATAATCCCATCTTTTCAGACCACAGATAGGTTCCAACTTCATCAATCCGTACACCCACAGTTTTTTTTATTCATTTTCTTAATTTTGAACATTCTGTAAATACAAGACCATTATGATGTGCATTTATCCCAAGGTCGATAAATAATCTGTGCGTAGCCTACGATAAATGAAATACTACAAAGTAGTATAAAGCCTCTTTCACAGTGCACCTTTTTAGCGACCGTTAAAAGGCGTTAAAATGTTAGCGACGTTAGTGATTTTAAAACGCGGAGCCTTATATTGAACACCTAAAACTTCTTATTATTGTTCACCATCAAAGGTCTAATACCTATGTTTTGTATTCATCTCACCAAAAAATAAATACAACACGGTCTTCTCTTTCAGAGGATGTACCCAGAATTCCATTGTTTCGCTATTAAATCACTATTAAATTAAAAATTCAATAATTCAGCAGTACGTAAACATTTTTACGTCTAACTAAATGAGGGGCAAGACGAGAATCAATTAAATTCGTTACGAATGAACAATTATATCACAACGAAGTAAACACGCCAACGCAGAGTTTTAAGACAACGTTTTTTTAACTCTCGTGTGAAGTAGGCCCAAGTACACCCGGACATGCGCGCTGAAACGCCGACAAGGTGCCTACGCGACGAATTTCCCGTGCCGAAAGGCCACCACGCACACTACAAAATGGCCGTGTACACCGTGTGCCCGGCTGCCAAACAAATTGGAAAATGAACTTTGTCGTTTTTTTAAATTTTTCATTTTAATATTACATCAAGAAGAATATTACGTCCAACAATTCAATTTGTTCTTACAATATTAAAGAGGCTTGGAACAAGTTTTAAAATGTTATTGCATATTATTACCCTCAAAACTTTCGATGGCCTCAAATAATACCTAACCACATAAAAGCAAGTAGATTTGTCACGAGATCTCTGTTCACCAAAATAAGATGATGAAAAAAAAAAGTAAAAGACAGATAGATCATGTAAAAACATGTATTCTGAGAAATACATGTTTCATTACGTAGTTTTAGGAAAGGCGAGAGCTGGAATCGAACCTACACTCCAGGCGTGGGCGTGGGGGAACGATTTTTTAAATTTGACAACCCTCTAGTTACACGGCCGACACAGGCCATAAATCAGTCGGCGCTGTAAGTATGCCTACCGTTTGAAAAAAGCCGCTTTAGGTCGTTTCAGGTCAGTGACCTTTCACCTTGAGGCTGTTATTTTTTTTGTATCATTTATTTATTTGTGTAATTATTTTGTTTGAAATTTGCATTTTTTTTATTTTGATCCTTAACCTTTTCGTATGTAACACACTTAAGTATACGAGCTATCTTTGTGGTTTAAAATAATGAGGTAACATCATCTCCACCTTGTATTACCAATTCTATTTTGTTTTTTATAGAAATAAAGTACAAATGAAGTATGTATATCCATGATAGTAACTACTTCGAAGAACATCATTCATTTCATTCATTCATTTCGTTCACTACATACTTCACGTCCCTATTTATTGTCTATGGGAGTTACGAGTAGCAAAACCCGCCATGTTTGTTTACCAAATAAGACAGGGGGAAAAACGGACTATACATTATAATATGAATATACATTTTATGCAATAAATTCTTTTTAATTTGAATACCACGAAAAAATGCAGATTGCAAGTATTGTCTGGGCTGGTTTTCTTCTCACGCGATTTGTCGTCGCCGTTGACCGCGAAGTTGATGTGTATAATGTCTTACAAATCATCCTAGGGAAAATTTTGCCTCGATCTACGAAGTTTAATAGTTGACATCGAGCAAAGATTCATTTTAGGGCCATTTTTACCGGACTGCGGCGAAGGTGTAATTCATATCTGCTCCCACAAGGCTTAAATTTTGAGGGAACGAAAGTTTGCCGTATGTCGTTACTTTCCAGAATTCGTTCCTTATTAGTGGCACTAAGAATGGTGCCATAATACAGGCGATTTTTTGAAGTGAAAACTTCTTTAGCGGCGTTGTGCACTTTTTTGGGATGAGTAAAAAATGTTGTAACTCGCATCAGGACACGTGACCTTATGGTGGCGGAGGAGTGCCTTGCGTGTTAATAAAATCTCTTACATAACCATCTTTATTAAAAACATTACACATTAAACTAGGTATATATGTCACCGGAAAATAACAAGATCCGCAAGTTTATAAATTTCCTAGGAATTTTATAAGCTTTCGTAGGATTCTAAACGAGAGATAAATTGTATTATTTTATGCCCACATTTTCGCAAATTTACACACACTTTATGTGTTGCGAACAGGACTCGTATATCTATCTCGTTCTGACATACTGTATTTTTAAGCATTTCTCTTTCACATTGCCAATCTCTAACGTTAGTTAGTTATGTCTTTTTAGGGTATGTTAGCACATAAAAAATTGCGATTGTTATTAACAAAATAAGATAAAAAGGAAAGTATTTAGTTTTTCGTTAATAACTTCTAAAATAATGATATTTAAGGAATTTTGAAAAAAGATTCTGAAAGAAGAGGAAGTTTCCAAAAAATAACTCCTGGCTCCCGGAACTGTATCTCCATAATATATAGTTTAAATTTAACGCTGTAAATGGACCTCCGCGCGGCACGTTCAGGGTTGGGTCGCGGCATCAAATTCGAGTACGAGTCGAGCGTGATGTATTTTGGAAATTTCCTCTTGCTGCTAATATACGTCATTCCAAATCGAATGAGCTATCGTACATATTTTAGGAGCTTTATATCTATTTAACACGTCTTTGAAATTGTTGACTAGACTCTCATATCGGAATATTGCATGACGGAGAAACGCAACGTCCTACTTCCATTGCGGCGTTATTATCGCAGCAGTGTGTAACTCCATGGCCATACTAATACAAAATACGACAAATATCATGCTCTCTGATTGGTCAATGTTGACAGTGGCAATGCTTGTGTTCATAGACTTAGGTACAATCAGAGTTGCCAAACTGTAACTTTATCAGTTTTGATTGTCTCTGTAGGTGTACCTAGATGTAATTAAGTCGAAATGCAAAACTGCAATTGTAACGCGCAAGCGAACAGTCGCACTAAGACCGCACTCCGCGACAGTAGTCTCTCGTAATTATTTTTGTGTGTACGTTGCATTTGAAGTTGCATTAAATATTTTAACTCCTACAAGGGCTTTGTGTTTCCTACTATTCTTCACCTTCAAGCTACATACTGCATACATCCTACAGTCAAGAAATATCCACATATCCTACATCTGTAACCTAACCCATTGAAGGGATTTCTGTGTTAAAGTTAGACTTCTGTCACTGACCCTCGCTTAGGTGACGTGACTTATTCAACCAATCAGAGCGCACATGGCGTTTGGTTATTGGTACTTATTATATTTCGCGTGAGTTTGTTAAGTTTATCAATTTGCGAAAATATGGGCGTAAAATAATACAATTTATCTCTCGTTTAGAATCCTGCGAAAGTTTATAAATATCCAAGGAAATTTATAAGGAAATTTGCGGATCTTGTTATCTTCCGGTGACATATACAAATTAAAATCTCAAGAAAGAATTGACAGGAAAAAAAACAAAAGAAAGCGTTGAATGAAATAAAGAATAAACAAATAATAAAACCTTCTTATTGTTGCTACATTAGCCCCCCCGGAGACCGTTAAGGTTTCGACCTTATGTCTCCGGGCGGCTACTTATTTTTATAATCTGGAAAATGTATTTTTCGCCCAGACCGAGTCGTAGTACGAGTACCAGTCTCTACGGGTGACGAACTCTGTGTTACCGACGAGTCTTGTAGCAAATGTTGTGTCCTCCTCCTGTGGTCCATCGCTAAGCAAGAACGCTGGTTTTTGGCGGTCTACAGAAACGGATGTAGGTGTCCCTTTAAAATCATTTTTGAAAAATGAAACGTAAAAGAAAGTCGGAATGATCTATGACTTCAGTGGGGGTGCAATTAAATTATGATCCTGGTAACGTAGCGGTTCTCCATAAACCAACTCGGCTGACGATTAGCCGATGTTTTCCTTGTATTATGTACGAATTACGAGTCCAGTTGTCGTTCGCGTGGCACATGATCGCTGCCTTTAGTTGCCTTTGAAAGCGTTCGACCATACCATTCGCTGCTGGATGGTAGGCAGTCGTCTGAAGGTGATTTGTGATTTGAACCCTCATACAACATTACCATAACCTACCCTCCCTCCCCCCTAGAGTTAAAATTTAAACAAATTCTATTTAAGTGTAAAAAGATTATAAACAAACTTATACTCCTAAATGTCGTCTTCTAGACTCATTAGTTTTGGTTTGGCGTCAATAGCTAGTTAGGAAAATGATTTTATTCAATGCTCACATTTTATCTTTTGAATGCCCGATTTTGATAATTCAAAAAGTGGTCTATATGTATTGAAACAACTCTATTTATGAACTCTTTTATTTAGATAAGGAGGATTATTACCTAGGTACTAATAAAAGTGGTCTAGATTCTGACGGCGGCGGTATATTTAACTAGTACAGGAGGAATCGGCGCATAAGTACCGAAAACTATTCCACCTCAATTTCTTATGCGATCCTCTTCAAATTGCTTTATTGATGATATAAATGCATTTTGCCATGGGGCAACCACGTGCCATATGGTTTAAACTGATTTTTTTTTTAAATTGCAAGGGATTGTTGTTTTGGTAAAACAACTTTGGTAATGATTGAAGTTCCACCCACACTACCTGGATCTGTGGCGATCCTCCACAGTCCACTTTTCACGAACGTTCTTGCCTCGTACGTGCAAACTTAGGAACAATTCGCGGGTTGATTATTTTCAGGACCGACAAGGGGTTCTAAGTATAAAAAAGCTCTCCTTCTAAACCGGCAACTTACCAGGTGGCCCGTCTGTCTGATTAATTTCCTATTATAAAAACGTCAAAAGTATTAAACAAGAGAATATTCTCACCTGAAAGTGTTATTGTATGTAATATTTAATTGAATACATAGTCCTAGTAATAATAAAATGACAGTCGTGCTCATATGGCATTTTGCACGAAAGCCTATAATCGCTTACTTTATTTTAGGTAACATAATGACCCCGGCTGCCTTAGTTTTCCTTTACATTTTATTTATTTTGTCATAAGGCTAGTTGAGACATGAAAATACGTTATGATAACTTCGAATTACAAGCAAAGCTACACAATAAAGCCCTAAAGATAGATATTCTATCGTATCCCTATACAAACGACAGTGGTTATTTTAAGATATTCGTTGCGCCCTCGCGAGGTTTTATAGCAGTAACGAAAAAGAAAGAATCGAAAACGCTTACTGATTGTGGAGGCGTGTTGGTGCACGGTACTCGTCGCAAGGAGCGTACGGCCGCATGTTGCTCAGCGCGTAGCGGTCGGCGTTATTCGCAAATGCTTTATAGGTCGGCGTTATTCGCATACATACATGATAACAATATGTGTCGACGGTCTGCATGAGAAGCAAACCAGCCTGAAAGAAACCAGACTGTTTTAACAATATGTCTGTGTCGACGGTCTGCATGAGAAGCAAACCAGCCTGAATAAAAACTAGACTGTTTTTGAGATTTCTAATTACATTTAATTTCGCTTAATCGTAATTCTGGACTTATTAAAATGTAAAAATAATATTTTGTGTCTTACAGATTAATGACAAAATTTTCAAAGAAGCTCGTTTCAAAATGCATCTATATCCAAATTTTAAAATGTACTGAAACGGATCTACTAGGCTTATTCATGGGATCTGGAGGTTGGCGTTTAGTACATACGTGGCTCACTGAGGGTATAACAGCCAATAATTGGCCGCTTGTGCGAGAACTACTTGAGCTCCTCTTATTGTGTCCTGTAGGAATAGAACGTCTCAAAACAAATAATTGCCCAAAGCTTGTGAAGGAATTGTCAAAAGATGAAGTTCATTTGGGTAAGAAAATATCTTTTAAAAAAATGTTTCTCGCGAAGTTTTTCATGAAGAAAGATTAATTTCATTTGTTTTAACAATTGTAATCATTATTTTTTTTAATTTAATCATAGCTATAGCATCAAGTAACAACTCTCATATATATAGGTGTTCATATTATAGTACAAGTATAACCAATACAAGTTTTTCTTAATTTGCATGTATTGTGTGAAAACACTGTTATCCACTTTGTTGAACCGTGTGAGTCACATGGGACTTACACCCATTGTTTAACTATTGTCTACTAACTGGACAGGCAAAGTGTTAAATATCTGCCCTTGCGCAATTGGGTTGAAAATTGTTGTATGCACTAAAATTGACAGATAAGAAGTAAGAAAGGGTTACTAGCTAGTTAATATTCATATATAATAATTTGATTTTAAATTCATGATTAAAATCAGATTTATGTATTGTATTTTTTGTTTTAGAAATAAGAGCATTGGCCTCCAAATTGGTAGAAATATGGCTAAAAACTGTTAAGGGTGAAGAAGTGATTCCGGTACAAGTTACAGATATTCAACAAATAATAAACGAAGCTGAAATAGAAGTCAATCCGGACCCTATATGTAAAAAGGAAGTGCATCCTGAAACTATATATATAGACAGTCACGTAGATGAGCTTGAAACAGTCAATTTAGATACATCACCAGAATCTGATAGTGATAAGATTGAAGCTAATGAATATAAGGAAAAAGATTGTGAAGAACAGGATAAAGAGACACTTCCTATATTGAAAATAACATTAAAAAATGGGAAACAAATGATATCGCAAGTTGATGATGAAGATAAAAAAATGTCAGATGATTCATCTGATAAAGAAAAATCAAAAGAAAAACATAGAAGTACAAGTAAAGACAAAACACGTGACAAAAGTACTTCTAGGTCAAGCTCCTCTAAACATTCTAATAAATCATCTTCGAGCGAGAAAAATAGAAGTAGCTATAAAAGTAGTTCAAGTTCTAGCAAACATAGCAAAGATAAGGGTAAATCTAAAGAAAAAGACAGACATTCATCTCACTCCTCGAAATCGAAAGATAGTAGTGAAAGAAAGTATAGTTCAAAAAGTAGGTCTAAAGACCGAAGCAACAGAGATGAAAAAGCAAAGACTAAGGAAAAGGATAGAGATGATAAATCAAAAGAGGGATCGCCGAAGTCCTCAGAAAAATCTGAAGAGAAATCTCAATCACCATCAATCCAAAAGCTTGGGAAAATACCTAAATTGGGTGATATAAAGAGAGAAAAGCCTTCAATTTCCATCGAAGTCAGAAAACCAGATGAACCTAAACCAAAAACAGTTAAAACTTTCAACTCCAAATTTAGAAAGCATGGCTTGGAAGAGGAAATAAAACCACCACCATCTCGTGCTTCTCTATTAAATAAAAAGCCTCCTCCTGTTCTACCTCCTACTGTAGCAATACCTAAAAGACCATCTCCTGTTCATAATGAAACCCCACCTGAAAAAAAATCAAAAACTATTGATATTGAAAAACCTGGCGCTATCAAATTGATCCCACCTAAACCTAAACGTAAGTATTTCTGTATACAAATGTTATGGGATTGTTTATTAATGTTCAAACATTTTTCAGGAGCTGATACTTTTTTCAAACAACTCTTCGTAATATTAAGATGCAGCAACAATTTTGGTTTAAGTAACATCTGGTAAGTCCGAACTGTATAAATACAATGGTTCCATTATATTTTTTGTAAAGTATTTTTTCAATAATAAATTCAAAACTGAACAGATTTTTATGGTTTTCTGTAAAAACCTTTAAAATATAAAATTTGAAAATAGCGTGTTACAGTATAGACGACTCGCCACAATGGTTCTTCGCATCGCTGTCGAGTGCATCGGTGCTTCAGAGTAGACCTTCGCTCCGAGAGTAATAACTCTTATAAGCTAAGGACAAGCGAGTAGAGGCAACCTAAGATCAAGACACAAGATAATCTTATCTTATATATAAAATTCTCATATCACAGTTTTAGTTACTACACTCTTTTAAAACGGCTTGACCGATTTTTATGAAATTTTATATGCATATTCAGTAGGTCTGAGAATCGGCTAACGTCTATTTTTCATAAGTGATCCCCCTAAGGGTTGTCCACACCTAACTTTTTTATTTAATTTTTTGGACAAATTTTTTTATTTTTATTTTTCAATAATGTGGCATCAAAAAATACATACAACCCTAAATTTTCACCCTTCTATCAACAACCCCTATTTTTTAATAGACATTTTAGTAATTTTATAATTTTTCATTCCGCTCGATAATATTATAGCAAAACAACGTTTGCGGGGTCAGGTAGTATTTTCTATAACACCGCGAATGTCGTCAAAATTTATTGGATCAATTAAATATAACCATAAAACTGAAAATTTAAAAAAACCCTTGACACAATAACGACAATTTTCATTGAACATATTATATTGTAATGTTCACGTGATGCGCTTTCATTTGAGACCCCACTCGATTATATTTGCAGACATTCGGTTTTTCTTCCTCACTTTCACCCCTCATAACTTTTAAACGACTCAACCGATTTTCATCAAACATATCTAACAACACTCGCCCGTAACTCACCTTTTATACAAAAAACTAAATTGAAATCGCTTCATCCGTTTGCGAGCTACGGTGCCACGACCGAATCACAGACAGATAGACAAACACACAGACAGACACGTCAAACTTATAACACCTCTTCTTTTGCATCCGGGGTTAAAAAGAGAAATAAAATATCATACAAGGTATACCTTTTACGCATAAATGGTTTTTTCTTGCAACCAGTTTAAAGTGAAAAGCGATTACAAAATCGTAAAATTAAGGTTTATCTCTTTAAAGACCGTTTCTTGCGCACCATATTTTATGCTGTCAATATTTTAAATGGAAATAAAATCAAACCGAACTTTCACAAAAGGATTATTTGAAAAAAAAACGTTAGAATATGTGTTTGAATTTTGACATAGAAAATCGTGCAATAATTTGACTATACTGAGGATCTTTCCTTTAAAGAAACCATTTGTGCGATGTTATATGTGGCGCAATGACTTGTTTTTTTAATTCTATTACTAACTGCCGCACTCATAGACATTCATTAAATTAGTCCTAACCTATAATTAAGTAATTAACGTTAAATCTGTTAATGAGCGGTGGCTCTCAGTCATGATTTAATGGGTCCTTACTTAATGACAAATTTAAACATTCGTAGAGTGGAGCACTATGGAGCTCGCACTTTCGATTGTGTATCGATTGAATATGGTAGCCACCATGGACCTACAAAAAAGGCGGACGGAATGTCATGAAACAATAACTGAAGCACCCTGAGTATGACAGTTCGCTTATACAAACAAGCTGGCACGCACACATTCACACCTCAGTAAGACAGCCGCTCGCCATTACGCTCAACCGCGCCCGCGTGATTTTATTGAATTAAAATTAACGATGCCGTCTTGTGTAGTGAAAAGTTGCCGAAACAATAATACATTTAAAAACACAGGGAATCACTTTTCATAGGTAAGCATGTAATTTATTCACGTTATTTCTCGTTTTTACTTCAAGATATCTTCAAGCACGAAATCAACCAGTGTTGCCAGTTATTAAATTGGCAAGTTACCTTAAATGTGGGAGATAAGTTTCGTTTAATTGTTACCTACTGAATTCATTTACCTACATTTTGTATATATATATACATGAATGATACTTAATTCCTGCAGTTCTTTTGCTGTCCCATGTTACTAAATTGTTTAGCTTTATTTTTTGTGTTTTATAGATTTCCCTCTTCTAAACGATGTGTGGAAAAATGATTGCTCAACAAAACCAGAGCTCCGCGATTAGTCTGATGTATTTTATATAGGCATGATGACTAATTTTCAAAATCTCTCGTATGATATTTAGAAGTTTCTATTATGTCTAAAATATATCCTAAAATATATCATATTTTTGTAGAAAATTAAGGTTTTTGTGCAATAAAAGCACCTACATTTATATTTTAAGTTTTCTCTCCAAAACGCTCGCCGGTGTCATGGCGACTGTCATTACGTCACGGTTCAGTAAAAAAATGCAGAGATCGCATATTAAATTAAACGAAAAAAATGACGTTTACTGAGACGTGACGTAAGTTGACGTAATTCGCTCTGATGGGTGTTTAAGCTATCATGGCAGATTGTTGTATTTTGTAGATTTATTTTTACAAATAAATTATTAATCTCGACATTAAATAGAGAATAAATTAAATACGTTCCTAAATCTTTGAATCCTATTTCATTCGATCAAATAAATATTTTGGCGATTCTTGATTACTGTCGTCATGCCTATTAAAAAATGGGTAATTTTCATTCATTCATCTGGCAATCCTTTACAAACTCACACATAGCCGCCGCCATTATGGTGCTTCACTTGTTTATTAACGAAACTCCGTCCGCCTTTTTTTGTAGGTCGATGGTAGCCACATTAAAAATAATAAAATTGAGACTTCCAAATATTAAATGCTTATAGGTCGAAAACTATTAATACTTGTAATAATATTGCAAAGAAGTTATTTTTCATAATTTTTATTAACTTTTACATAATGCTAATGTTTACATTTTCGTTAATTCTGCTAAAAGTTTGTTATTGTGTCGTTTTGAATAGTAAACTGTATCATAAATATAATGGTAAGTACACTAATAAATGCAATGACTGATATTACAAGGCGGGGTTCACTGCCGAGGCACATACATTTATGGAGCAGGCGTCTATAAAAGTTCATTAGATTTCTGATACATTCGATTTCTGATAATATAAAAGGCAATCTTTAAACGCACATAAACAAAATAATTTTTTCCAGCTATTTATCGGTACAGCGTCAAAAAGATACACCCTTAAAATGAGGCCGTAAATCAGTTACCCAAGTTTTCTTACTATTTGTTAAATCATTTAAATTGCTTTCATATATATATATATAAACATAAATACACACACTATATTTTCTACATATACTAATACACACTATATACATACCTGCATATTTTAAAATAAATGTGTTCTTCGCAACTCTTTTATTTGAGAAACTAGAACCACAATTTGTTACGATTACTAACTAGTGGTTTTTAAATCTACTGCAAAGCTTTATTTTCGCCTTTTCAGCTTTATTTTCGCCTTTTCAATCCCGACTGTTTTTCTACAATAGTCTTTTAACTAATAATCAATATCGCGCAAGCGCATTCTGCTGATGCCAAAAAATATTTATACCTTTTAAATCACATCAGTTTGGATAACAATATGCGCACTGTCCAACTCTTTAAATTTGAGAACCATTTTCAAGTACAGTGTGACAGTTATAAAGGAGTTCATACGAGGTACATAAGTAACGAGGTAGAAATAACAAGTACTTACGCTATGCACTAAACAAGCTAACTCCATGATAATTTTAATAATATTTAAATTGATTACATAACATTATTATAACACATTACCTAACTACAACTACACTATGAATGTACCTAAAGTGTGAAAACAAATAGAAGTTTTAGATAGAAGGTCCATAAGATTTATTAGAACCCCCTGAATAAAAACAAAATTTGACTTACTGACTTTAACCGTTACAGGTGGTTTCAAAGTCTTAGGCATAGTACAAACAGGTACTTTGAATCGCACGTTTCGCTAACGCGCATTTCGATTTTCAATTTATTTGTTTCGATTAATATTTTGTAAACATAGACCTGTTAACATGGACCTACAAAAAAAGGCGGACGGAGTTTCGTTTATAAACAACTGAAGGACCATAATGGCGGCCGCTTTACTATGTGTGAGTTTGTAAAGGATTGCCAGATGAATGAATGAAAATTACCCATTTTTTTAATAGGCATGATGACAATCAATCAATCAAGTATCGCCAAAATATTTATCTGATCGAATGAAATAGGATTCAAAGATTTTGAAACATGTATTTAATTTATTCTCTATTTAATGTCGAGATTAATAATTTATTTGTTAAAATAAATTTACAAAATACAACAATCTGCCATGATAGCTTAAACACCCATAGAGCGAATTACGTCAATTTACGTCACGTCTCATTAAACGTCATTTTTTTCGTTTAAGCGTAGGTATAGTAATAATAATTGTAAGAGGCAAGTAGATATTTATTGTTTTTATTTTTACTTTTGAATTTACATCCTGAAAAAGTGAATGAATATGGATTGATCAAAATGTGTTTCATTTAATTGTTTTTACCTTTTTTGGTACGGCCGTAAGCAACAACGCGAAGAAAACCACCTTAAGTTGAGTACAAATCATTCTTCTCGAAATGTTTACTGCAGATTACACTAGATTTAGATGGATTCCAATTGTTTTCATTTCTACATTGTCTAATAATTTGTACCCAATCATTTTTCTTCACATCGTTAAAAGATTTTAACGTTAAAGCTAAACAGTTTAGTAACATCGGAAAGCAAAAGAATTGCAGGAATTAAGTATTATTCACGTGTATTATACAAAATGTAGGTAAATGAATTAAGTAACAATTAAAAGTAAACCAAAAATACTTATCTCCCACATTTAAGGTAACTTGCAAATTTAATAACTGGCAACACTGGTTGATTTCGTGCTTGAAGATAGCTTGAAGTAAAAACGAGAAATAAGGTGGATAAATTACATGCTTACCTATGAAAAGTGATTCTCTGTCTTTTTAATGTAACTAATATTGTTTCGGCAGCTTTTCACTACACAAGACGGCATCGTTAATTTTAATTCAATAACGGAACGACCGGCTGTCTTACTGAGGTGTGAATGTGTGCGTGCCGGCTTGTTTGTATAAGCGAACTGTCTTACTCAGGGTGCTTCAGTTATTGTTTCATGAGATTCCGTCCGCCTTTTTTTGTAGGTTCATGCCTGTTAATTGAAAGCTTCACCCAAGCGTTGATTAAAAAAAATCAAATGGTCTGCTTTCTGAATATCAGTGACCGGGTGTCTGCCTAATTCTTTTTTTTATAAGCAATATAAACAACAGTCAAAGAGGCAAACACGAGCTATATATAGCACACTTTTTTTGTCGACATTTTTGAAGCGCTAATAATTGAAAACGCAGCGCTACTATTGTGGCAAACAATTTTTTTACGATCGTTCACGGGATTTTTAAACGAACATTGCAGGTCTGCCATGCGTGGATTTAATATATTTTTTTAAATCATAAAAAAATCTTGAAAAATACATAACTTCAAATATCAGAGTCCTAGAGTCTGTCTTTTTGGTTTTTTTTTTTCATTTTGACAAGGTTTATAAACATCAGCCTTAGAGGCAGACACGAGCAAATGATATTTAGTATAGCTGTTTTTTTTAACATTTTTAAGGGGCTGTCAATTGACACCGCAGCGCTACCATGGTGGCAGACGCGGTCCTTAATATTCCTTATCGTATAATTATAGCTATTAATAAAGTCTGCCACACGAGCCGATCATAATAATATAGATTTTTTGCTCGCCAGCTCCCTATCTATTAGATAAAAACTTTTGATATGATACTATTACCAATGTTTTTATTATGACAACCATTCACATGCTTTTAAAAGGTATGTTGATTGTAAAAAGCACTACGCTTTACAACTAATCATAAAACATTGTTGTTCTTGTAAACTACCCTTCAAAAATACATGTACCTACCACATTCATATTACTTTAAAAATATTAATTTGACGCAGGGCAAAACTATATATTTTAG
This sequence comes from Erynnis tages, assembly GCA_905147235.1. NCBI lineage: Eukaryota > Metazoa > Arthropoda > Insecta > Lepidoptera > Hesperiidae > Erynnis > Erynnis tages. The sequence continues at coordinate 9,047,243 of LR990072.1, forward strand.
AAGACTTTGAACAATTGCTTTCTAGACTTCAACAGACGGAGTGAAAGTGGACTCAACTTTTTTAATCTTTAAAATTAAAAAAGAGGCGCAAACGTCTGTCTAAAACACATAGGAATGACAATTACCCTAATACTTATACCTAATACTAACCTACGAAAAATATGTTGGTAGGATTTATATTTAACTTAAAGAGTAGAGTAAAATACTTAAAAGTATTGTCCCCTAAAATAAAGGAGACTTAAAAGTTTAAAGATACGTATTTTAGGTGTCCCGTTTTTTTATAATGTACTCCCATTCTTCAATCAGTATTCTATGAACATTGGCATGCCTAAGTAAAACGAAGCGGAATTACGTGAATCCAATTGATTTATTCATTCATTCTTCGGGAGGCTACGTCATGTCTTGACGTTGAATATACCTCAATGCCCGAAGTCGAAAGTTTTCGAGCAGTGTGAGTTGAGAGTGATGTCCCATGGTGCCGAGTCGTAGCCCTTCACTGTGTGCCTAATCCACAGCTTAGAGCCGCTCAGAGGGCAATGGAGAGAGATATGCTCGGTATTTCTCTACGTGGCAGAGTCAGAAATGACAACATCCGTCGTAGAACGAATGTGACCGACGAGCTCTCAAAGTTTACAAATTAAAGTGGCGAATTGGGCTGGCCACATCGTTCTCAGAACTGTCAAGCGATGACAAAAAAAACATCTAATGGCGACCACGTTTAGGTAAAATGAGCACAGGCCGCCCTCCGACCGTCAGTCCATGACGATCTGAAGAAGAAAGCGGGAAACCGTAGGATTCAAAGGGCCCAGCATCGGGCGTCGATTAGGGCAGGCCCATCCAGCAGTAGTAAATAATAATAAATAACGCTACACACTCATAGTTCCACACTAGGATTCCCTGTGTCGTGGGTGCCATGGACACACAAAAGACAAGAACACAACACACCCAGACCAGAAACAGAAATTCAAATTCATCATTTAAATCTCTGCTCTGCTGGGAATCGAACCCAGGACCCTCTGCGCAGCGCACCGGTGCCTTAACCACTCCGCTACTCAGGACGTCAGTAGTGGGCTATTAAAAGCTGAGAGGAAGGAAAGGAGGATTCATTTATTGTAGCAAATGTACTGCAATGCCCAAATCCGTAGACAGTGCCTACCTTTTCGACAATGGTATGCACGCGCCCGGTAGTTACCTGACATTTGAGTCATTTTTATTATTCAGCGTATTGACCTACATAGTTTTTTTTTCAAAAACCATGTAATTTATGTAAATCTATGCTCGGAAGGTTAACGCTGTTTATTTTTCACTTACATGTTTAAATGTTGCTATTTGGCGTCAATAGAACTCTGCAACTTGAATTTTACAAGAAAAAGTTTTTAGGTACAAAATTTGTAGAAAATTTCATGCTCCAACTTTAAATCGAACATATTTTTCTTGTCTCTAGATACTTTACAAAAATAGTCGTACAAGTAAAAAAAATAGTCGCATTTTAGTTTCGGCGTTATAGCTATAGGTTAGTGAGGATAATGGCTTGAACATCAAGATGTAATCCTCACCTCTGCTGCAAACAAACGGTAAACTCTATCGTATTGGTTTAGGTTCCAAAGAATGGTCGCAACAACATGCCAAATCTCAGAAATAGTCCATAAGAGGTTCCAGAGATATAAAGGTTGGTGAGGATTATGGCTTGAATATTTGAAAACGATTTTCGGTTTCAAGCTTGTGCCAAAAAATAGTCGTATGAAGCGAACATAAATTTGAAAGTAAAAAGTTTTTATTTTCCATACTTTTATGGAGGATACAGTCGTGTACAAAATTTTTTACTTCGTATTTTGATATAGTGAAATATTCCGCTTAAAATATAATATTTCTTCCAATTGGGCGTTCTCCATGGCAGCTGTTATAATTAAACAAAAAAAAATATTTGGCACCATGCAAGGAAAATAGATTTTGTTAAAAGCAAGTGAAAAATTGTGATTTCTGTTCTGAAAAATGTATACATTTATTATTTCAATTTTAAAATGCAGGTTTGTTAATCTGTTTTTCAAATGTCAAAAACGCTATACGCCATGAAAGCTATCGGCGTGACGTCATTAACAGTGTAAATAAACAATGGAGTCTTTGTTGACCTGTGTTTTTTATGGATAATTTGCGTTTTCTCAGTTTTCTTGAATACCGCAGACAATTCGAAATATACTATTATTATAATTTTATCATGGAAGAAATTTGTGAAAGTGAGTGATTTGTGTGAGTAGCGAAATTTTTCGCATGCTATCCCGATTTCTGCTCATCTGAATTGAGGAACGTTAAGACATCTATGTAAGTACTTTCCCGGCGTTTTAATGCTTGTACTCTTGCATTCAGGCACGAGACACCAATGATAAGGGCTGAAACTTATTTTGTTTTTGCAAAAATAACTTTCTTCCTTTACTGAGATGTATTGTTTACACTGCGAGTGACGTCACAAGCATGGCGGCAGCGCCGAGACGGCCGAGACCGTGTTTTCGCATTTGAAAATTTAAATTTCTCCGAAACGCCTTCGGTTTCAAGTTTGTGCCAAAAAATAGTCGTAAAGTGAAAATAAATTTGAGCTGAATTAATTTGAAAAAGAAAAGCTTTTATTTACCCCTACATTTCTATGGAGGTACAGTCGCGCGCATTTCATGTTCGTCGACCTGTTCGAATAATATTTAGTGCACCGGACTGTAATTGCTCTGATATAAACATAATATATGTACTGAATTCAGATTTAAAGATGTTATGTACGTATTTGCAAGCTTTCGATTGCAATAAAAAAGAATACAATTATGTATAAAATGTTCTTTTTTATTTAATTATAAAGCTGCCATGGAAAACGCTTAATTGGAATAATATCATATTTTAAGCGGAATACTTCACAATAATATCAAATGAAGTAAAACATTTGTACACGACTGTACCTTCATAGAAGTATGGAGAATAAAAACTTTTTATCTACTAATAAAATTGGCATATCTGAGTCTGACATAAAAATAATTTTATTATCAATAACGTCCTAATATCAATAAAGTCCAACTCAAAATTCAACTTTCATTCTAAATTTCAGCTGGGTGGGTCAAGGTATCATTTTGTCAATTGTACAAACAACCCGGTCTGGTCAAATACATACAGGGAGCCGTTCACTGGCTCTTAGACTATAACCTATAGCTATAACGCCGAAACTAAAATGCGGATATTTTTTTACTTGTACGACTATTTCAGGACTATTTTTTAGCATTGTCAAAATTCTAGTCCGTCAGCCACCGACTGTTTTTTTCAGTGATTAATAACAGGCTGAATATTCGTGAGACTAGGAGAACGTACCACTACATTTGTAGGACAATGTGGCCATTCATTTATACTAATATTTACTAAGCTGCATACAAAAAATCGGCTGGTAATTAATAAGTTTTATGACCTCGTTATTTCGACATATAAATGGCGTGGAGGAGACACCACTTCAAACCATCGATTTTGTAGGACAATAGGGTATTACGGCCCTAGTCAAAAAGCTTTTTATATGAATTCGTAAGTCACAAAAACCCATAAAAAATTGGAAAAAAAAATTTTGCAAACAAATATGTAAAAAAAGACTACAATTTAAATTTCAAAAATCCCCGCGAAAACACGACCTCGGCCGTCTCGGCGCTACCGCCATGCTTGTGACGTCACTCGCAGTGTAAACAATACATCTCAGTAAAGGAAGAACGTTATACTCCGTTGTTTATTTACACTGCTAATGACGTCACGCCGATAGCTTTCATGGCGAATAGCGTTTTTGACATTTGAAAGACAGATTAACAAACCTAAATTTAAAAATTCAAATAATGTATACTACATTTTTAGAACAGAAATCACCATTTTTCACTTGCTTTTAACAAAATCTATCAATTTTACATAATTTTGGATTTTTCCTTGCATGGTGCGAAATACCCTATTGTTTTTCCGAGTTTATTATCATATTATCTTAAAATTTCAATAAATAATTTACTGTTAGTCAGACAATATTTACACCCTACCAAATCGACATGTTTTACTCGTACATCTGCGCAGTTCATTACCTACCTCTTTGAGAATTTGGAAATAGGAAAAACTTGGGCGTCTCGTCGAACCGAACATACACTCACGAAGATTTAGTTTGTTATTAATCACTGAAAAAAACAGTCGGTGGCTGCCGGACCATTCGTTTTCATTGAGATTTCAAATTTGAGGATTCTAGCTTGAAGCACGAAAAAATTACACCAGTTTTTAATGAAGAGCCATTTTAGACCAAAATGTTTTGAAAAGTTAGCGCCAACATATTATGATAGCGTGGGATTTACAACAGAGATGTATAATTTAGCGGAATATGACTGGAAGTGACAATTTTAATACTTAATACCTATTTATTCCTATGATTTTTTATGTAGTAAATAATTTAATTGTTTCTATTTGCTCTGTTTAATTGTTTTTATTTATTTTTGCATTCTATAAGTTTATTAATAGAGGTAGATAAGGTTTTTTATTTAATGAACTCGGTATTTTCTAATAATATATTTCATTGTAGTAGCTTTATTTAGTGTAAATAATTTTAATTGTGTAATATGAATGTAGGTACATTATATATAAATATATCTACATATTTCTATATATATATTATCGCGGTCTTATTTGTAGATATAAATGTGTTCTACAAAAATGTAGAGTATCGTTTTGTTACATCTTCAATAGTTTTTGCAGCGTTCGCGATCTAAGGAATTTTAAGTCATTTTTCTCTACCGAGGGTTATATTATTGAAGTTTTCGAAGGAATCCCTAATGTTTTTGAAAATCTAAGCCTATGTTACTCAGACTGAACATAGCGTTCATACAAAACAATACAAACAAATAAACAATCAAATCTTTCCTCTATAATATTAGTGTAGATCTGTAAAAAAATATAACTTACCTTAATGAGCTAGTTTTGGAGTTTAAGAAAAGCTGAAAAAAAAACTTTTTTATTGAAATCAGTGAAATAACCTTTTTTCGACATTTTACATATGAAAATTGGTAAAATTTTTTATCGGATAGATTGCAGTACTTACCTATCATACATCACCTTTTTCATCTCTGTGGAACATTCATGTCCAGACAAATCGAAATTATCTTTGGCACCCACAAAAAATTTAATACAAAATTCAAATGGCTGCCATCTCAAAGGGCCCCTTGACTAGAATCCTATATGGAGAATGTTCTGTGCATGAAATTTGGTCTATTTTATGTCCTTAAATTATAGCTAGTTTGAAGCCAAAAACACTGTATACATTTTTATTCCGTCATTTGTTAACCTAGTTTCGGAAATACAGGAACTCCTCAACGGATAAGAGTTCAGGAACCACGTCGTCAAAAAATTAATATTGTTGGTCACATTACCTTTGCAGAACTATATAGACATTGACCACCTTCGAGTCTGATGATGGAGTGGAACTCGTTATTTTTATGTTTCTGACCGCCGCATTTCGTCATTATTTTGGTAACTGATTTGATTTTTTTTTCTTTTTTTTTGTTTGGGAGCTGTTACCTTGAATTTGGTCCCATATTAAATTGGTGATGATCTGATAAAGGGCTTCGAAGATACAGAGTGGAACTCCTCAACAGATAAGAGTTAAGGAACCGGGTTGATAAATTATTATTATTGTTGGTCACATTATCTTTGCAGAACTATATAAACTTTGACCACCTCCCGTGCTAATGATGTAGTGGAACTCGTTATAAGATAGGAATAATTAAATCGTGTTAAAGTACCAATTCTATATTTAAACTATAATAATGGTATCCGTAAGTAAGATTAAGAAGCCAGTTGCCACAACTATGATAAAGCATTAAAATTAAGATGCCAGATTGAGATTAAGTCAAATAATAGAATGGAAGAGAAACTAATGACAACTAAAAAGCATGAAATTAATTAATTTTTAACAAAAATGTGAACCGACTAGAGTAAGAAAAAACTTTACAAACGGACTTCAATAAGAAGGTGTTTTAGGAGTCTGTGCCAAAGTTCTATTTTAAATAGATAACTTCATTTTTGCCCAGACTCCAAAAGTCCAAACATACCTTATTATTGCAGTAAGAAAAGTTATTTCTTACTTCTTAGTTTGAGGTCGGTTCAAATTGTTGTAAAAAATAATTTATTCACTTAGTCCGTACTTTATTACTTGTTTGATCATTCCTACAAACCAATAATAACTTGAATAAAATCAACAAATTCGAATCGATTCGAATGATGATGAATTATTTATTAATCGATCAATTAGTTCACAAAAAGGCCAGCCAGCGTGATGGACTAAAGACTATTTACTTCTCACTATAAGAGGAGACCCTACCCTGCGGTGGGTCAATAATGGCGTGCTTCAAGCTGGAATCCTCATCTTTGAAATCTCAATGAAAACGAATTTTGACAATGCTTAAAAATAGTGCTGATATAGTCGTAAAGTAAAAAAAATAGTCGCATTTTAGTTTCGGCGTTATAGCGATAGGTTAGTGAGGATTATGGCTTGAAAGTCAAGCTGTAATCCTCACCTCTGGTGCAAGCAAACGGTAAAGTCTATCAAATTGGTTTAGGTTCCAAAAAATAGTCATGAAATAGTCGCAACGGCATTGCCAAATCTCAGAAATAGTTCATAAGAGGTTCCAGAGATATAAAGGTACCCTGGTGAGGATTAGGGGAAAGTAGGTTGGATTCGTACACTTTTTTTCGAAGCCCTTTTGAAAAAGAAATAATGACTATTTAAACATAATTTATGTCATAATCTATAGCTTAGTTACATACTTTAGGACTACTATTTTTGAGATTTTGTTTCTATTGTTAAATTTTGGCACCAACCTCAAAAAATAGTAGGCCTGAAGTACATGTGTAACAAATTTTATTTTATTTCATTTATCTAATACAAAACATTCTTATTGTATCTTTTCTTTTAAAAATTCGTCAAACGACTTGCAAGAGTTGTTGATGTCATATTTCTGTGCGGATTTTTGATGACATTGCATCTTCATCCACTTCTCGCGTACTAGTCCCTTTCTTGTATATTCGCGGCATGATTCTGTAATAATGGTATTCTTGTTAAAATGTTTTAAAACTAAGAAGAGGTGCATTCGTACAGTACGAATTTACCCCACGGCTGGCTGTACGAATGCAACCCAAGCTAATGAATTAATAATTTCTAAAAAAAATATTACTCCAAGTATCCCAAATGTAACATTATCTAAACAAACTAAGGCATTCGTTCATAAACCACAACAAATCACATAAGCAATTTGCCAAAAACTTCCACATGTAAAACATTTTCAAAAATAAGCACAAAAATTACTTACGTGGACGTCCGACTCGTAGCGACGAAAATGACGCACTGATCGTCTTTTTGTTTCATTCAGTAGTAGGTATAGTAACCGTCATGAGTCGTGAGCACAGATTATCGGTGGTAGGGATATTGTATACTTTTGGCCAATGTACAGCAGCCGAAAAACATACTGGACCAATAGACGACGCACACTGACGAACTGACTTTTGTCGAACCAATCGTGAAAGTTCTGCTCACCACTCGTGACGGCAACTATACTAGTGTCCGAGCGCGATTCACAAACACAAAATATACGAACCCATAAGAGCATGTGTGATTGTGTAAATACAACTACTGTACGAATGCTCTCACTAACGAATCCTACCTGCTCTCCCCTATGGCTATTGGCTTGAACATTTGAAAACTTCAAATTTCTCCGAAACGCCTACGATTTTCGGTTTCAAGTTTGTGCCAAAAAATAGTCGTATGAAGCGAAAATAAATTTGAGCTTAAGAAAAAATACTTCTATGGAGGTATAGTCGCGCGCATTTCATGTTCGTCGACCTGTTCGAATAATAGGGGACCGGACTCTAATTGCTCTGATATAAACATAGATATATGTACTGATTTCAGATTAAATAAGTTATTTCTTTTTCGGAAAACATACAGTGTAGATTTTTTTTTGAACGTATCTATTTAAATCAAAATAATTGATCAAACTGTATATATATGGAAGTTGAGCACACATGTCATGTAGGTAACTTCATAAAAAATTTTTTATTGAACAAATTAACAGAATATTACAATTATTAGTTGTACGTAAACAGCTGCAATAGTTTAACAAAACTGTGTCGCAGCTGTTTGCGCCCACCCCGAAACATGAAGGAGGTATGTTCAAGTTACACATGCTAGTAAAAAATAACTAGTATTAAGATTAAAAAAGATAAACAACTTAATTTAATATAAAGTTACACATCATTTAGCTGTTTTCGCATACCGTATAGGAAACTAAATACATGTTTGCTTGCAATTGTATTGAAAGAAATGAAAAGAAAATGACAAATAAAAATAAAATGAAAATAAAAATTACACGGGATCAATTACCTAGATACATCAAACCATCTTCTGTCTGGATAATACATTTTTATATAAATTTGGGGGTGAATTAAATAAATCTAATTGGGGAAAGCTATCCAGCTTGTTAACTTGAGTCGCAGAACGAATGAAAAATGAGCTTCTCCTATATTTAGTTACGCCACGGGGAACGCTGACACAGATATGAGGTTGCGTCACGGACCGTGTGGGCACTAACAAGTTTATCTAATAGTTTTGCTAATAGAACAATGTCTGCTATCAGTCGCCCATAGGCTGAGGGTAGCATAATTATGGTGTCTCCTACATCGAGTTTCGTAGTTAATCAATATAATAGTTACATACATATGTAATGTGTAATGCAAATACGTACTTGCAAGCTTTCGATTGTAAGAAATAAGAATACAAATTATAAATGTTTGTTTTTTTTTGTTTAATTATAACAACTGCCATGGAAAACGCCTAATTGGAAGAAATATTATATTTAAGCGGAATATTTCACAATAATATCAAATGAAGTAAAACATTTTATACACTACTGTACCTCCATAGAAGTATGGAAAATAAAAACTTTTTATTTTCAAATTAAATCTGCTCAAATTTATTTTCGCTTCATACGACATACTTCACGGGGTATTTCACGACTATTTTTTGGCACAAGCTTGAAACCGAAAATCGTAGGCGTTTCGGAGAAATTTGAAGTTTTCAAATGTTCAAGCCATCCTCACCAGGGTACCTCTCTGTTATATCAGGTTATATCTCTGGAACCTCTTATGGACTATTTCTGTGATTTGGCAACATGGAGATACGTAGCCTGAAACCTAGAAAAAGACATACAGTGGTTAGCGAACCTAAGCAATGCGCGGGATGCCGTGGGTTCGATTCCCACCTAGTAATAATAATAATTATGTGAAGAGTCTAGGTGTAAATTATCTATTTTTGTATGTATTTAAAAGTATAAGTAGTTTAATCAGTCTGGTTACAATAGTACAGGCGACCGCCTAATTTGGGATCAAAAAGCCGTGTCATGTGTGTGTGTTGTCCAACGATATTAATAGTACTGATTGACGAGATCATATTCGCAGATATTCAATTTGAATACAATGTAGATTTGCTGCAGCTGTGTATACTTGTTTCTCCACTAAGTACAAATAGGTATTTCGGTATGTAAGTTACAATCGGTTTACGTTCTAAAATTCACCCGCTTTCAATATAGGTACCTACTGAAAAATACCTTATTAATTAATTGATATTAATTCTTAATTCCTTTATAAAAGAAGGAAACTCGTAACGCGCAAGATTTATTTTAGATTTCACGTTTGGGACGTGTTTTCGTAACTAGTATTTGAATCATGTGAACACGCAAGTTTAATTCTGGCTTCCCAATTCCTTCGAGTAAGGCAACTTGCAAACTGGGTTCCAACGATAATTGATATATTCGTACATTACGTACGTATTCGTATTTCGTATGTATTTCACGATGTTTTGTCAACCAGCACTGTTATCTACGATGCGAGGAACCTAAGCTTAGGCTGGGCTTTTATTGCAAGGTAGTCCCTACCTAGTAACTAGCATTCTAACGGGCTTTTTAAATTTATTACTGGTGTTGCAAATCTTGTATTTTCACAAGTTTTTGGCTCTTATGTTTTAAAGCGGCAATAATTATGCATTATAATAACTGATCTAATTAGGAAGATTTCCACATGTTTTCTAGACAATTACCTACGCGCTACCCTTTATAAGTATCTAGGTATTCAGAGGCTGATTAACCCTTAGGCTAATTAGGCTGCAGACTAGGGCGCGAGGATCAGGGGGGCGCGTTATATAGTCAATGTGGGTAAGTCCGTCTACTGGGCTTTTCGCAAATTATAACAACTTTACGACAATATACCGCACAGTAATTTTAAAAGTAACCTATGCTTGTTCGAATAAAATTATATTGATCGGGATATAAGGCGTTTTTGTAATGAAAATAGCCTATAAAAATTTTTGGTGTTTTGAGAGTTCATTTTGACCAAAACGACCTCTGGAAAACCAGTAATTTTTTACGTGTTTTATAAGTAATTTTCACAGAAATGATTCTAAAACGTCTTTATTAATTATTATTAATTATTAGTGATTTATAATATTTGTGAAACAAAAAATAGTTAAATTTTTGAAATATGTTTTTTTATATCCAAAAAGCTGGTGTTGGGTAAGTCCGTCTGGGTGAAGCGGTCCCCTGACTCCTTTCAGCATTTTTCGATATTCCTCATGGTTTCGGATTTCCCCATCCACGCACACTTGAAAGATTCTTTCTGTATAACCAATCCAAGTTTTCTGCCAATTTTTTAAAATTTGGCTATGGATGACATTTTCGAGATATTTTGGGATGAGGATGATGAAGAATATATTCAATTTGAAATCCAAGGTGGCGGACTCGACTTTTTTGAACACTTGGGTTGGGTATAGTTTCAGGATGTTTTGGGATAATAATTATGAGAGATATATAAATTTTTAAATCTCAAGTGGAGACAACTTTTTGAATATTTTGACATGGATATCTTGGTGGGTTGGCTTTTTTTAATATATCGAAATGGGATGATTGGGTGAATATAAATTAATCAAAATAATTTGTAACAACTTTATAGCTTTATATGAGCAAACTAACCTCTTTCTTTCTTTCTCTTATTTCTTCAAAAAAACGTTTAATACTCATGACCCTAATTTTATGAGGAATTCGCCATTGTTTCTTTGATTTTTCAAAATATTATCAAGAATATAGATTCAGTTTGTATTAGCACGATTTGTTTTTGATTACTACTCACGTGTTCTTATTAAATTGTAGTGAATTTGGTGAATTTTAACGGTAAAATAAATGGGCCAGACGGCCCCCAAGTGGCGGGTAAGTAGCGTCTACCCGGTGATATTTTAAATTACCATCGTAAAGTATCTGTTAAGCTATTTCATGTACGTCTGATTTGAATTATTCATAATGTAAACAAAGGTCCACTGTTCAACATCTCCAAATATCATCATTGTAAAAAGAATAGGAATCTCAAAAATAAATTAAAATAAACTGACGGACTTCCCCATATTGACTATACTATAGGCTGACCGTAACAGTGGCGGGGGCGCGTCCTCATAATTAGCCTAGAGAGGTCAGAGCTCTTAATTACCCCCTGTAGGTATTATGTAAAATATCTTCCCGTGTAAATTGTATTTGTGTAATTTGCGTCAATCAAAAAGTCTATTACCTATACTATAAGAAATTAAAAGTATTAAATGAAATGTATTTATTTGCACAATTATTGCTTAACAATAAATAAACTGTAATACAACATGTGGTGTTTCACATTTGCCACAATGTGGCATGCAAGTTTAATTAAGACTGGATGAAATAAGAAAAATAATAAAAAATGTTTTTTCCAGAAGCCATAAATGTAACAATTTAGTTTCTGTAATGGCAATTTTTATGTCGTTCTGAATTTTATTTAAAATTTTAATGCACATATTGTATGCATTTATAGAACGCATAGCTGACTTAGAGGGTGGCAGACATGGTACCTAAGTCTTCTGGATATCGAGTAAAAATGTACAACATTCTCTTTTTTTTCACCATGTGTGTATACAAATACACACAGTTGGATTTCAGTAGTTATTAAATCCATTGTAATTAGCCTAGAACGGGTAAGTATCTACGCAACTAATCCGCTGCGCCGTCGCGCTTATTCATCATTCATCATGTCTTTATTTTTTAACCGACTTCAAAAAAGGAGGTTAGGTATCAATTCGACACATATGTATGTAATAATGTGTAACTGCACAATATTTACATATATTATATTGGTCTATTACGGCTTCCAAATTTCATACATGTATGTATGTAGATATGTTAGTCTTCGTATACAGGTTGAATTTTTCAAGGGAGCGTGGATCCGAAACTATGAGGAATATCGAAAAAAAATGATAGGAGTCTGGGGACCGATTTTGATGAAAACTAAAACTGCTTCATTGGATTTTTGAAAAATCAATATGCCTAGCCAGGAATCGAACCCATTGATTTTGAAAAAATAAATCACACTCTGTATTACTATACTATTCGATAGTGTCATTAATAAGGAACAAATTCTGGAAAGTAATGACATTCGGCTAATTTAAGGATAGCGCTCATTTTTAACAAAATACGATTTTTACCATACAAATCTTAAGCGATTACTTATTTATCGATCAAAATTATGGCCATTGTTCCCAATTCATAGCTGGAATTTACGTCTCAAGGAGTTCAACTATCTTCATACAAAATATCCAAATCCATACAACTGCGTTCTTCTCTTAATGCTTAATGTGAATTATTGTAAAACTGAACGCAACACAATCTTTGAGACGTCGAATCCAGCTATAATTAAGTAACGATGGCAATCATTTTAAATGCTAAGTAATCAGTTAAGGTTTGTATGAAAAAAAAAACATATGTTGTTAAAAATGAGCTCTATCATAAGTTTGCCGTATGTCATTACTTTCCAGAATTCGTTCCTTATTAGTGAGACTATCGTATAGTGTAATAATACCGGGTGTGATTTTTTTTTCAAAATCAATGGGTTCGATTCCTGGCTAGGCATTGTTTGTTGATGTTTCAAAAATCCAATGATGCAGTTTTATTTTTCATCAAAATTTGTCCCCTTATAATTCCTCATAGTTTCGGATTTCTCCATCCACACACACTTGAAAAAATCACCTGTATAACTCTTACACTGCCCGCCTGCGATGAGCTTTAAGATGTGGTTGAGACAAATCTGTATACGTATTAATACTGTGTGCCTGCCGTGTCCATTTACGTGTGTGTTCAACTTCCATATACAGTATGTTTGATAAATTGTTTGGAATTAAATAGATAGGAGCCAAAACTTTTTTATTTGATTAAAATCAATTCGAAGGGGTCAAATTAATATGAGGGTAAATTATTGATAGCGTTACGCAAATTGCTTCTAATATTAATTCAAAGTGACCTATAATTAATTAATTAATTTAATTAAAAATATATACATACAATTACCTAATTAATTTAATTAATTAGGTAATTGTATGTTATTATTAATTAATTGTATGTTATTGTATATTAGGCAATTACCTAATTAATTTAATTAATTAGGTAATTGTATGTATATATTTTTTTCGGCGAGTACTGTAATCTAAGTATTCAAACTTAAATAACGGTAAACCGATGAATTTTATGACATATACTTCTGAAACACTTTAAAGTTCTCGGAAATACCTTTCTAATGAGCATTGTAAAAAGTTAATAGCATCAAAATTGAGCAAGTTATGATAAAAATAAGATGACACTTTCAAAAATTTTTTGGGTAAAAACGAAAAATTCTTTTACTTATGAAACTTTCTCTATCTTATCTTTCACTTTCTCTATCTTCAAAACACACGTGTATACTATACACACCCATACATGTGTATTTCGTAAACATGTACCAATTGACATGATTTTCTTATAATATATGCATACCTACCAAATCTCTGCTCCAAAAATTATCCAAAAAAATAAAATTTTATTTTTTACTTGTTACTGTCTTGGCTTTCCCGTTATCCAGTAAAGCCAAGACACTGATTAAATTATATAATTATGTAATTTCGTTTAACTGTAGTTTATTTTTGGGTATTCATTCTCGTGTTAACCTTATGGGGGTGGCATAGTTACTGTGTGACAAAACCCCTTTCAATAATAAAGAAAAAAAAACACTTATGCTAAAAAAAAAAAGTCCTTTTAAATAATCATAAATTTGATTTTTTTGTGGAAATGGTGGTTTTATTTTTCGTTTTTCCAAAAAAAAAAAATCGAAAGTGTCATCTTATTTTATCATAACTTGCTTAATTTTGGTGCTATTAACTTTTTACAGTGCTCAATAGAAAGGTACTTCCGAGTACTTTAAAAAGTGTTCAGGAAGTAAATGTCATAAAATACATTGGTTTACCGTTGTCCGTTATTTAAGTTTGAATACTTAGATTTAAGTACCGTAAAACGGGGTGAATAGTACTGACGGGGGGAATAGAGAAAAATCTTTTTTATGGCAAACTCGGTATCCCCAGTAAAAAACCCGCAACTTTAATAATTTTTTGGTGTAATTTTTCTTTGTCTGGCAACTTTTTATTTGTGGTAACATCGCTAAAAACGTCAAAACTTTAATGTAAAAGTTGACAACAAAACAAATCGTTATGAACGAGTGAGTTTGAACCTCCGTATTTCGGTGAATTTTGGTCTTATAGTTGAAAGTTATCTTCAAATTACGGTCGGTGCAATTATTAAGTTAAGAATATTCATCATTATATACAATTGTTCTTATTTCGTAAGCCTTGTTTCCTTAAATTTTTCATGGTGATTTCACACAAAAGGGGTGAATAGACACGCCTGAGGGGTTAATAGACACACGAATCTTTAAGAAATATAGGTTTTAGGATCTACAAATAATAAAATATGTATATTTTGTACAACTCAATATATTTAAGTGTCAATAAACAGTTGCTAGGAAACATAAAAATACTAAAAAAGAAATGAACTTGTCAGAGACAGTATGCAACCTTCTTAACATCCCGTCTCCTTTTTATGCAACTGTTTGTTAATCAGAAATTCCTGCTAACTTGCATAGATCTTGCAGGCGAGGCTTAAATAAAGGTTTCGTCAAAAAATCAGCCACCTGATCCTTCGTGTCTACTTTTAAAACTTCTAGGTCTTTTTATAAGACACACTGCCTTATAAAGAAATGCCTCAGCTTAATGTGTTTTGTCCGCTGGTGAGATTCGTATGGTGGATCATGAGCCAATCGTATTGCAGATTCATTATCTACATATAGCTTTGGTAGTATCTCTGTACTATCGTCCTTCATAAACTTTATGATCCGTGTTAGCCATATGATCTCTTGCGGCTTCACTTGCAGCTACAATTTCTGCTTCTGTTGATATAGCAACAGTAGACTGTCGTTTGCTATGCCATGCAATTACACCGTTGGTATAAAGACATATCATGCCATTAGTTGAGCGTCCTGTATAACTATCTCCTCCATGATCTGCGTCACTGTATGATCGTAACCCTTGAGGCACAGTAGAAGGCCGATATATTATTCCGCAATTTATGGTGCCTTTAACTTAGCGTAAAATTCGCTTTACTCGCCACATCATCAGAGTTTGGGCTATCTAATTTTGGTGTTATAGCGGCTTTACAGTCTTCCATTCCGAATCTTTGTAACAACCGCTTTGCATAACCTTTTTGATCAATCTTGATACTGCCATCTGCTTACTGGTCTATTTCTATTCCAAGAAAATACTTTCCGGATTTGGTTGTTATCTTGCCGCCGCAACTCATGAAAAAACTTTTCAGTCTCTTTAGAGTCTGCAGAAGCAATTAAGCCGTCATCTACATACAAGGCTAGTATCAGCTTGGTTTTCCCCTCTCCTCTTTTAAACAAGCAAGGGTCACTTTCACTTTGTTTAAAATTATGTTTCAGGATATGCACGGTTATAGTGGAGTTCCAGCAACGCGGTGCTTGCTTAAGTCCATAAAGGCTCCGTTTAAGCTTGCAAACTAAGCTTCCATCACTAGTTGAGTAATCCTCAGGGGGTTTCATATAAATCTCTTCTTTCCAAGTTCCATACAGAAATACAGTAGAAACATCGAATTGAGAAAGTGAAAGATTTTCTTGTGCAGCAATACTGAGTAATGCTCTAATCGTGCTGGTCTTGGCAACAGGACTAAAAGTTTCCTCGTAATCAAGGCCATCTGGAAGTGTCCTAAGTTTATATATCCACTTACAAGGAATGGGGTCGTAACTTCAGGTTCGTAACTTATAGAAGATGTATCAACAGTTTGCTCATCTTGATTATTATCATTATCATTATGCTGAAAAGATGTTGACTGTTGCTTTCCGTCTATATTATTTTGGCTCTCTAAATCAGGCAAACCAAAGTTAAATTGACAATTAGGCTTCTTTTGATTTTTTGTATCATCAGTTTTGATCGTCTCAGGTACTAGATGATCTAATAAGGGTTCTTCATTAAAATGATGTCTCTTGACCGTATCAACTTACATGTGTCACTATTCCATATTCGATAACCATCGTCAGAGTTATAGCCAATTAGAATTCCCTTTTGTGCCTTTTTGTCTAACTTTTCCGTAATTGTTTGGGAACGTGCGAATAACATTTAGATCCAATTATTCTCATGTGACTCAATCTGGGTTTCTTATGGTGCCAAAGTTCATACGGTGATTTTCCATCAATACAGGTAGGCCCTGTTCTATTTAAAATATACACCGATGCTGATACCATTTCTGCCCACAGTCCTTTAGGAATATTGCCATGAGCACGCATTAGAAGTCTTGCCATTTCTGCAACAGTCCTATTATCTCTCTGTAGGATTTTGTTGTGGAGTGTAGGGCATTGTAAGTCTTTGCCTTATTCCTTCTTCGTTGAGAATAGCTCGTACTTTGAAATTGTCAAACTCACCTCCGTTATCGCTCAACAGTTCTTGAATAACAAGTCCTGCTGCTTTTACTTCAGATATCATTAATGACAATTTTTCGTGTACTTCGGCTTTTTCTCTCATAAAATATACAAATCTGTACCTTGTATAATCATCTTTGAAAAAAACAAAATATCGACGTTTTTAAATTGAGTACGGGAAGGGTCCACAAACCTCAGCGTACACCAGTTCTCCAGGTCGGGTTGCCTTCTCTCTGGTTCCAAATTCTAATCTATGTGCTTTGCCATAAATACAAACTGCACAAAGTTCTTTAGTTGCATCCGCTTTGATGTTGAACTCTATAGAAAGATTCACGTAAGGAAATTAATAGTAATTTCCTTACGTGAATTTTGTTTTGATGTCCAAATCTTTCATGATATAGCTGAAGATTGAACAGATTTGAAGAAGTTGACAATTGGTTTATTCGTACAGCTGGCTTCTGACATGTAAGCTTCAGCTTATATAGTCCTCCAAACGTTTCACGAGTACCAACGAGTTTTACTTGTCCATCTACTTTTAGAGTACACCTCAATGTTTTTGACTCAAAAATACTATGTTCCGATTTATCATGAGCAGTTAGAACTGAAAATATTTTTTTGGTAACATTTGGTACATACCATACATTTTTCAATAGTATCGGTCCTAATTTACCATTTATATCAACTTCTGCCAGAATATTTCCAATTCCCTAGGGCTTCGATACTTTGGCCATTTGCGCCTGTCACCGTGTGCTGGCTTTTAAAATAGGTAAAATTCTGAAAAAGATCACCTCTGTTTGTGACATGATTGGTTGTTCCATTATCCACGTACGAGTTTTCTGTGTCTTTTGTCTCACCTAATACATTTGCCAAATTTAGTGTGGTCAGATTATTGTTTATAGAATTACATTCCTTCGGCGGTCTACCGTCTTGAATCCATTTCTTACAATTTCTAACTCTGGCCCTTTTTCTTGCAATAATTACAAGTTTTCTCCTTTTTGGAATTATTCTTTTTGTTTTCATTCAATTTTGCAAATAGAATTTCAAAATTGTTTTTGTCTTCATTGACAGTCTCGTCATTTTGACACAAAACTCTTTCATGTGCACATAATTGTGATGTCAAATTTTGAATGCAACGTTCTTTTTTAGACATTAAAAGCCAACTAGATTTGAATCCCAAATATTCCGGCGGTAAAGTGTCTAGGATTTTACAAATGAGTAGAATTTCTGGTAACTTCGCCTCATCCAATTTCCTCGACAGATCAGTCCAGATATTTCTAAGGACTGATATATGAGTAGGTAATTATATCATGGTCTTTGTCTTTTTTATAGCCAAAAAATTTTAGACAGGTCATATGTTAAATCAACACATGTTCCACCATATATCCGCTCCAATTATTCCCACATTTCTTTTGCACACTCAAATCTGATAACTTTTTGCAAAATTTCATCGGACATATTGGTTGTTAACAAAATTAATGTCGCACTGTTCAAAGACTCCACATACTGGAGGTTCTTCTCAAACTCAACCTTTTCTTCAGCTGATGCGTTCGGCGCCATGGTAGATTTTGTTACCTTACCCTTTAATAGGTCCATGCCACCCGGCATCGCTTTTAATACAATCTAAATTTTGTATTTCCAGGTTTTGTAATTTGTAGAATCCAGGTTTCCCACTTGAACTTTTGCCGCATTTACAATTATTTGCTCCATATTAACTACGATCGCTCTGCTACCACTTTGAGAAATATAGGTTTTAGGATCTACAAATAATTAAATACGTATATTTTGTACAACTCAATATATTTAAGTGTCAATAAACAGTTGCTAGGAAACATAAAAATACTAAAAAAGAAATGCATTGTCAGAGACAGTATGCAACCTTCTTAACACAAATATGGTTAATAGACACACCAAACGGGTGATTAGTTACGAAAGACGGGTGATTAGCATTGATTATGTCAGGGCAGCCACAAAGTTTGTAGTAGGTAGTTATCTACGGTTCTAATTTCACTTTGAAATTTGAACTGTAGATATTTAGCTATAGATAGTCTGTTTATATTAGAACTGCAGAATTTCACTTTGAAATTTGAACTTCATTTTTAGTGAAATTTGAATAATACTTCCATAACATAAAATGTATATAGGTACCGTAAAACTGGGTGAATAGATAGGTTTTTGAACTTTGGTAACGATTTTCGTAACGTTGCAGAATTGAAAAAAGAAAAATTACACCAACAAATTATTAAAGTTGCGGGTTTTTTATTGGGGATACCAAGTTTGCCATAAAAAACGTTAGAAATTATCCCAAGACTTTTCTCTATTCCCCCGTCAGTTCTATTCACCCCGTTTTACGGTACCTAAGTAAATAAGGGCCTATCCTCTTTCTTTCGGTCACTGTCAATTCGGACATGTAGGTTGGAAGCTCAAGAAGGGAAATGGGGCATATCGTAAAATTTTATCAATTTTAAATTTTTCTTTATGTATAGAAATTAATTTATACAGTTCTGGTTTCAGCAAAAAATATAAATAAATACAGTTCTGGTTTCAGCAAAAAATATCCCTTGCAGTTCTGACAGAACTACAAGGGATATTTTTTGCCGTAAGCCATGCCACCATTTCTGCCTTTTTGCTATTTGACGTTATAAACAAATAACAACGAGTAACAATAACAACAAGTAACAATAACTAAAAACTATAACAACAAATTAACGAAACGATCGAACGAATTCTGCACGCGACAGTACTCTCAGAGCTCAACAAGTGCGTGATTCGTGTACGGACGTAGCACTCACACTAAGGCGTGGGTGCGAGCGCGCGTCGCGGGTGAGCGGTGCGGGCGCGCGGGGTGTGGCCCTGCCCCCAAGCTCTTGTGCGTCCCGCTAATATCTGATTTTGTGTTCTGCGCAATGCAATGAGTCTAAGTTCGGGGCGGTCACAAAGTTTGGCGCGGACTATACTTATAATTTTTTCGATGGCAAGCCCGTTTTTGATCTAATTTTACTGGGCTAAAAGATCTCAAGTCTCGTCGTTGCGATATGAATTCGGACTTAATTAAATCGGAGCTAATATTAATCCCAGGCTGTTTCCTGTCGTGGTCTGCTTATCAACCTGTCCTATTTGGTGAACAATCTTTGTCTTTTTATTTTAATTTGATATTTAAAATTAACACAGACACAAAATTATAAATATTTTAAAACAAATTGTTATTTAATGCTAAACAATTTTTTTAAAGCAATTTTAGACTTTGTCCTCAATTACCAGTAGTTCCAAGATTGTTTACCAAAAAGGACAAGAGGAAAATCGGACTGTACGACGGGTGACGTCGCTAAGGAATATGAAAATTATGGGTCGAGCAACAAAATCGTGCAAAAAATGTAGGTACCTTAGTAAAAATACACCTGAACTTTTGTATAGACTTCGAATTAAGTAGGTAATTGATATAAATAAAAAATGGAACCCGATTTATACATTTCTGACATCGATGTTACTTTTTTATACTGTGTAATATTAGTTCAATTTCCATTTACTTTGCAACGCAAAAATTATGCACACTAACATAATGTTTTATTGTTGCAGCTATGATGTTACAAGAAAGCGATATGTTTATGGATGCTCTTAATGCATCTGCGACTAATAAAAAGGAACCAAAAAAGCGAAAACGACGTACTAGCGGATCTAAAGACGGCAGCGCACCGAATGAAGGATCTCCACCGCACACTCCCAACCCGTCAAGTCCAAATGCTGAAAGTAAATCAGTCCCACCTAGATTTTATCAAGATACGCTGGACACTGAAGAACATAAAGAAAAGACATCTCAAAGATCGACGGAATCTACAGCAAAATCTGAACAAAGCGAAAGTAGAGAGAAGGATTCTGAAAATATCATTGAACCTTCAGAATCACATACCCTAACAGTAAATGGGCTGAAGGGAGTTTTATGTTATCATAAAAAAAAGGGCCCTAAAAAAAGTATAAAATGGAAACCAGATGCCGAGTTAGAAGAAATTCAATATTTCGAACTTGATGAAACTGAACGTGTTAATGTTACCAAGACATTTACTGACATGAAACACTTGGAAAGAATCGAAGAACGAGAAGCTTTCCAAAAAGCTAGGAATCTTATCAACGATGACATTATGGAGGAAAGAACTACCTGGAGGCCATTGATTTCAATTGATGCAGATGGTCAGATACAAGTAGAACATGGTAAAAATAGCAAGGAAAAGGATCTTCAAGCAATGCGACAAAAGGGAACATTACAGCCGTTGTACTTTAATAAGTCAATGATACCTGATTCTCCTTTTGAACCGGATCCAGAAACACACGTTTATTCCGAGCCAAGTCTTATACCTTTGGATGATGCCACAGGAAATCAAGATAACGTTAGTGATTTTCGAAATATGCCATGGCCTGAACCAAAAGGAAATGCTCCTGTATCGTCTAGCAGCAATAGTGTCCAGGCAATATTCCCTGCAAGTATACCACAATTCCCTAATACCTTTCCTGCTGCTCAATTTCCGGGTGTATCGCCTGCTTTCCAAGGACCTCCAATGATACCAGGAGAGTGGTCGAACGGAGTACCTCCACATATAATACCGAATGGAATGCCGGCGCCAATGGCAGGTTCGAAAATACCACCCGTAAATATGCCTCCAGGAATCCTGCCACCTGGAATGATGTTTCCTCCAGAAAATATGATAATGGGTCCCGAAATGTTTGGGGGACCGAATCCTATGTATCCAGGATCCGTGGAAGGTTTTAATATGCAACAGAACATGTTTCCGATGGAGTTCAATATGTCAGGACCTCCAGGCCCAGATGGTTTTGCTGGTCCAGGACCTTTTCGCGGAGCTATGCGTGGACGTGGTTCTGGCGGGCATTGGCGTGGCAAAGCCAATGGTAATTGGGATAGTCCACAAAGGGGACGAGGGGGATCGTTTTCACGAGGTGGTAGAAAAGCTGTTTGTATTTACTTTCAGAGGAAAGGATCATGTCGACAAGGCGATAACTGTACATTTTTACATCCCGGTGTAAATTGCCCCTTTTAGAGTTAGTGTCAACGTTTGTTTTTCTAAAAGAAAAAGCTTTACCGCAGACCGAACACGAGATGGTAATTGGTCACCATAAAAGACTATTCTTAACTTTGCATAAACGAGTGGAAAAATTACGTGAAGAATTGACTTTAGAAGACTGGCGTAGCGTTTGGTATAACGATGGCGGGATTACGCTGTTATCTAAGTAAATATGTTAAGTATGTAGAAAGCGTAAAGGGTGTCACTCGCGAAGGCACATGAAGAAGGCAGGCGAAGACACTTAAATAATATTGGATCATTGATGTTTGAAATTAAGCGTTTTAGGACGGATCCAAAGATGTTAATGTAAATTTGAATATGTAAATTAATGTAAATTTGTACATAATTTAATAAGAAATAGTTTCCTAACAGAAACCTAAATGTAAAAAGGTTTTTTCAAAAGACTGCTAGAAAATTAAGTGTGTAAAAATGTAAATAAATATTCTCTTTAAATACCCATTATTACTAAAATACAAAACGTTACTTACAGAAAAATAAACAATAAACTTTTATGATTGTTTTATTATAAATCCATCAAAATCACCCTAACATGGATACCTGCTGTCAGGTGGGGGTCTGCCGCTACCCGCGGCTGCGGTAATTCACAGAACTCCGGTCTCATGAGTTTGGAAATAAATCGGCTGTTCCGCCAACGTGCGCGGCTTAAAACGCGGTTATGAGAGTTAATTTTGACCGCAACGACGTGTTTTATAAGTATTTATCATAGAAATGATTCTAAAACGTCTTTATTATTACTTTAGTGATTTATTACATTAATGAAACAAAAAATAATTAAATTTTTGATATCCAAAAAGCTGGTGTTGGGTAAGTCCGTCTGGGTGAAGCGGTCCCCAGATTCCTTTCAGCATTTTTCGATATTCCTCATGGTTTCGGATTTCCCCATCCACGCACAATTGAAAAATTTACCATGTATAACCAATCCAAGTTTTAGGACAATTTTTTTAAAATTTGGCTATGGATGATATTAGGGATATTTTGGGATGAGGATGATGAAGAATATATTCAATTTAAAATACAAGGTGGCGGACTCGACTTTTTTGAACACTTGATCGTGGGTATTGTTTTAGAGATATTTTGGGACGAAGATTATGAAAAATATATTTAATTTTGAAATCCAAGGTGGCTGACTTGACTTTTTTGAATTCTTCGATATGGATATCTTCATGGGTTGGCTTTTTTGAATATATCGACATAGATATCGAAATGGGATGATTGGGTGAATATAAATTACTTACTCCCGTGGCTCAGCGACCGAAAGTGGGCCTTGGCCTCCGATTCGAGAGACCGCCACTGGACTCTGCTCCGCGCCATCTCTTGCCATTCACTGAGTTTGAGCTCGCGCAGATCCGCCTCCATGAACATAAATTGATCAAAATAATTTGTAACAACTTTATACCTTTATATATGACTTTATATATGACAACTTTATATATGAGCAAACAAACTTTCATTCTTTCTCTTATTATTTCTAAAAGACGATTAATACTCCTGACCCTAATTTTATGAGGAATTCGCCATTTTTTCTTTGATTTTTCTAAATATTATCAAGAATATAGATTCAGTTTGTATTAGCACGATTTGTTTTTGATTACTACTCACGTGTTCTTATTAAATTGTAGTCAATTTGGTGTATTTTAACTAAAATAAATGGGCCAGACGGACTTACCCCCAAGTGGCGGGTAAGTAGCGTCTACCCGGTAATATTTTAAATTACCATCGATATCTGTAAAGCTATTTCATGTACGTCTGTTTTGAATTTTTCATAATGTAAACAAAGGTCCACTGTTCAACATCTCCAAATATCATCGTTATAGAAAGAATAGGACTCCTACAATAAGGTCTCATAAATAAATTAAAATAAACTATGACGGACTTCCCCATATTGACTATACTTACTACTTTTTAGGCTGACCGTAACACTCCCGGCGGGGCGGGGGCGCGTCCTCATAATTAGCCTAGGGCGGTCAGAGCTCAGCTCCTGGCTCCGAGTACGCAAATGTATTCATTCGAGCAGGCCCGGATCTAGGGGGCAAGCCGGGGCCCATGCCCCGGGCGGCAAGTTCAGAGGGCAGCTAAATTCACATTTTACAGACGAATGGATAACTCATCATTTACTTAACTTTGACCAGGGAATAAATAAATAATAGTACAAGTACAGTAATTTCATGGCCATATCAATTCGACCGAGACCCAGAGCGAGGAATGAGACGTAGTGCACGAACATTTATTATTCGCGAGGCATAGTTCATAAATTATTTTTTTAACAAAAATGTGAACCGACTTCAAACTAAAGAGTAAGAAATAACTTTACAAACAGACTTCAATAATAAGGTATTTTTGGAGTCTGTGCCCAAGTTCATCCTCAGTTTAATCTCAAACTTGTAAAGTTATTTCTTACTTTTTAGTTTGAAGTCGGTTCACATTTTTGTTAAAAAATAATTTATTTCATGCTTTTTAGTTGTCATACTTCCACTTCCACTCAATAGGGTATTTCGCACCATGCAAGGAAAAATGAAAAATGATGTAATATTGATAGATTTTGTTAAAAGCAAGTGAAAAATGGTGATTTCTGTTCTAAAAAATGTAGTATACATTTATTATTTCAATTTTAAAATTCAGGTTTGTTAATCTGTTTTTCAAATGTCAAAAACGCTATACATCATGAAAGCTATCGACGTGACGTCATTAGCAGTGTAAATAAACAATGTAGTATAACTTTCCTCCTTTACTGAGATGTATTGTTTACACTGCGAGTGACGTCCCAAGTATGGCGGCAGCGCCGAGACCGTGTTTTTGCGGGGATTTTTGAAATTTAAATTGAAAAGTCTTTTTTACATAATATTTTTTGCAAAAAAAATTTTTCCAATTTTTTATGGGTATTTATGACTTACGAATTCATATAAAAAGATTTTTGACATAGGCCGTAATACCCTATTATCTGACTATAGTATCTTAGTTTTAATGCTTCATCATTGAATAGGTTGTGGCAACTGGCTTCTTACTGGTAACCTTACGGATACCACTATTATAGTTTAAATATAGAATTTGTACTTTAAACACGATTTAATTATTCCTATCTTATACTCTACTACATCATTAGCACTGAAGGTGGTCAATGTTTATTAGTTCTGCAAAGGTAATGTAACAAACAATAATAATTTATCAACCCGGTTCCTTAACTCTTATCCGTTGAGGAGTTCCACTCTGTATCTTTGAAACTCTTCATCAGATCATCAACAACTTAATATGGAACCAAATTAAAGGTAACAGCTCCCAAACAAAAAAAAACAATTCAAATCGGTTACCAAATGACGGAATGCGGCGGTCAGAAATACGATATAAAAAAACCAGTCCCACTTCATCATCAGTCTATATAGTTCTGCAAAGGTTATATGACCAACAACAACAATTTATTAACCGAGTTCCTTAACTCTTATCGGTTGTGGAGTTCCATTGTGTATCTCCGAAACTCTTCATCAGATACTTAATATGGGACCAAATTCACAGTAACACCTTCCAAACCAAAAAGAAAAAATTCAAATCGGTTAACAAATAACGGAATGCGGCGGTAACAAATATTTAAAAAATAAAAAAAACATACAAACGAATTAAGAACCTCCTCCTTTTTTGAAGTTGGTTAATAAATAGGCTTAACAGAAATAACAGCAATCAATGCATTATTTCCGGAAGGCCTATGTAGGCTATGTCCAAATTTCAATCAATTAGTGGACATCTGATAGCTGAAATTATATGGATGATAAAGGTAAAAATAAATGTATGTGGGCTGGGGCGGCATATTTCAGTTTTTGCCCCGCCTAAAAAAAATTGAAGATCCGGGGCTGCATTCGAGCCAGATAGAAAACGGTGTTTTTAGGGTGAATTTTTCAAGTGTGCGTGGATGGGGACATCCAAAATTATGAGGAATAGCGAAAAAAAATATTTGATAAAAACTAAAAACGCATCATTGGATTTTTGAAAAATCATTATTCCTAGCCAGGAATCGACAACTTTGAAAAAAAAATGGCATCCCCAAACTTCTTTGAGTATTTTTGGCTATTCTTCGTAGTTTCGGATTTCGCCATCCACCTACACTTGAAAAAATCATCCCTGTATAGGTACCGCTTTCTCATTTTAATGCGCTCTCCACATTAAGGGTCTACGCAGACGTACCACAACCACGCGACAAAATGCAGTCAGTTTATGGTCTCGTGTGAATAGGCTGATAGGCTCACAGGTCACAGGTCGCTAAATGTCGGTCGGTGTGAATGGAAGTGACAGTTTTCATACTATTTGATACCCGGCCACGTGGTACGTCTGCTTAGACCGTTAGGGTCACTTCCATCACACGACCGTTATTTACCGACCTGTGCTATTCACACGAGAACATAAACTGACTGCATTTTCTCACGTGGTTGTGGTACGTCTGTGTAGACCCTAAGGGTCACACCACAACCGCAACCACACCACGTGGTCGGGTGTCAAATAGTATGAAAACTGTCACTTCCGTTCAGACGACCGACATTTTGCGGTCGGTACCGACCACATGTATAATATCGATCACCACGCAATCACTACGCTGCGATTGCTAGGGTTGCGCTTTTTAAACTCGGGTCGATTTTGTGGATTTCTATTATTTCAATTGAATATTTACTAAATCGATCTGAATAATCGTTTTAAATTTATATCGCTTTAAAATTCTTTATTTTTTAATTACGGATTGGCCACAGCTAGGATGAAATCAGCAAGACAAAACTATTCTACTACTGTTATAAATGTGAAAGATTGTGAGGATAAGCAGTCTTTAACGTATTGGAGGCCCTGGGCAATACTGGGCATATTATCTGGGCATATTAGCAACTAAGGTTAGATTTCTTCAAATTATATGTTTTTTTGTAATAAATATTGGTTATCGTTTGGTGATCTTACAGGAACTAGGGACTTTGTATTTACATGTAAGATACAATTTTACCTAACCTTTCAGATTTTATTTAACTAATCGTCTTCTGGCGATCTGAAAGACGTGTTAAATCTAATGAAGTGGCAAAATAACATCTCACAATGCTGATTTGCTTATTACCTACTGATTCTGGCAAAGTTGTTGGTAGTTCAAGAAACACGCATTCAAAATCAATGAATTTCTGGCTAAGAATAGTAATTTTTCAAAAATCTAATGATGCATTTTAGTTTTCGTCAAAATCGAACCCTAGGGGTCAAATCGACTGAAATTATATTCGAAACTATAATTATTCTCATACCTATTATGTCATTTGCGTGTCATAATTATGTCACAAGTGGTTGTCACATCGCAATCACAAAATGTTGCAGCGATGCTATTCACACGTGACCACAAATTGACTGCGTTTTGTTGCGTGGTCGGGTGTTAAATAGTATGAAAACTGTCACTTCCATTCACACGACCGACATTTACCGACCTGTGCTATTCATATGAGACCATAAACTGACTGCATTTTGCCACGTGGTTGTGGTGTGGTTGTGGTACGTCTGCGCAGATCCTATGAGCTTACCTTACTTCCATGGAGAATAGATAGATAGGATGAGTGTCATCTCCATGGAGTTATAGATGTAAGGTCATCTCATACATATAGTAGAAAATTAAATAAAGTGTCCAGCTGTAAGCTATGAATATAACAGTTCCAAAACCTTCCAGAATGGCGCTGGTGTAGACGGAGGTATGGTATGAATATAGCAATTGTAAACGATAGATGGCGCTGCCGCTGGTGTAGACATAGGTATGGTGTGAATGTAGCAACGAATTTGTTGTGTATGTGATGTAGGGTTTAGAATTTTAGATTGTTTGTAATTTGTTTGTGACGTTTGTGTGCGTGTAGTTGCATTCCATGTTCCATGTCATTTTAAAAATATGAAATAAATCTTATATATCAGTGTCCATGTCCAACTGGGTATGTTGTTTGACAGTCGACCCCTGTCCTTCAAATAATTATAATACGTAGCGACGACTCGGACTTCCGTGAAAAATGTCGTTCAATGGTTCTTTGGATTTTCTAGTTTCAATCACCTTTCTCAGGATTGGATTAGCTATACGGCTATAAAGCCCGTTTGTTACAATGGTTTAGGCGCCTATCCACATCCACAACTAAGTCATAAACATCAAAAGCATAACTTGTAAAAAAAAACCAAGTATCGCAACTCAGTTCTTGCACCGTAACCACCCGAGTGTGACGGACGGAACATAACGAGTTATCCCGAATAATCCCGATCACGCACAGCGCGATTGTAACGAAGGAACGACCTAAGTTACATTGGAACGTAGATATTTCGTGGCAGATCACAGTGATAGGTACTTTTAGACGGCAGATAATAACGTTATTTTCACCGTGAAGTTATTTTTTATCAGTTTATCACCCACCTCTAGCATCAAGCGAGCGAGAGTCAGAGTCAGTGGAGTGAGTCAAGTAGTCTATAGAATAGACTTATACTTACTCGTATTTATAGTGTTGCCGATCGATAGTCGGACTATCGATAATTAATCGATAGTCTATCGATAGCCAAACAATCGTAAGACTATCGATAGGACTATCGATACTATCGATAGCACAGAACAAGGCAATACTATCGATACTATCGATACTATTGTAGTTCGTTAATAACAAACTATTGATAGTATCGATAGTATCGATACTGTCACTGTTATTTGCAACGATACTATCGATTGTTTTGTACTATCGATAGTTTAACAATTTGCAATAGTATAGTTTGCAATTTTCGGGTATAATAGTAAATCACAATCAAGTGTTTTTCAATAGAAATTTTTTTGGTATATTTTAAAGGTGTAGAGGATTTTCCGATTACATTTTTTAAATAAGGTGAGCTCTGCATAAAACTGCATATATTCTAATATTAATGCCAGTTATTTGGTGTTTTGTGATAAATAAAAATTTATTGAAAATTTATTGAAAATAAACATAATTTGAATTTTAAATACATAAATCTCAAAACAAATTATATATTAATTAGTCTACTACAACACTACTTATTTATATATACAATATCTTTGTTACGACCTAATTTTTAAGGAACTAAGGTAAGGATAGTTTGAAGAGCACTTTAAGGTTAGCATAGTGTAGTGTGGGGAGCGCTTTACCTACGTTGCGGGTTGCGGTGGGCAGCTGTACTGTAGTTAAGTTATCTGTAGTTATTGTGAAATTGTGAAGTGAATCAATCAATCAATCATTTTTTTTGAACTTGGGTGGGTTGTAGGGGTGCATTGTACATACATATTATGTAATGTACTATAATAATTCAATAATTGGGTTTTTCACTTTGAACTTATTCCATAATTTATTGCGGGTATAATTTTTTGATAAAATTCAATAATTGATATTAAATGTTTTCATATTTTTCTAAAGTAGGTAATAACGTAAAGTTCGATATGAACCTCATACCATGATGACTACTTTGATTTACTGTTAATTCAATAAAAGGTCATTCTGTTAAATTATGCAACGTTGGTTTTTTATAGAAGAGCGTAAAAAGCAGAAAATAAAAACACCAATAAAAATGTCTGAACAGCAAATGTCCAAAGAACCTGAAATTCATGTGCAGGAGTGGCGCTTTTGTGTGTCCGTGTCGAACATCGAGACCAAAGAAAAAGTTTTCTTAACAGGAAATATCCCAGAGCTAGGAGAATGGGACTACAAAAGAATGATTCCCCTTGTACACGAGCAAGACAGTGAAATGTGGTCCAAACACATCACTATACCAAATACCTGTGATGTGTTTTATCGCTATGCCATATGTCTCATCAACGAGGACGGTAATGATGTTATTATTCGTCAATGGGAAACAAATATTCATCCAAGGGCAATAAAGGAAAATACGCTGCATTCTTTTATTGATAAATTTGGGGAATATGATGGAAAGCAGAGAATTAACAAGGGGTGGCTCACATTCCAAACATTAGTTCAATTTAAATTTATAAACAACCCATTGAAACTGAAGAGCCGCTTAGCTGATAGATTAATGAATATTAAGGTTACACCCGTAAAACTATCATTTGGTACTGAGCCTCACATTGAAGAATCATCTCTTAGTACAGATACTATGGATGCAGAAGTTCCCTATGGAGTATATGTGGAGGTAGCTACTCTAGATAATGATACCACAATTTGCCAGCTGCAACCTCAGGAACAATTCGGAAGAGAGTACAGGCCTAATAATGTATTACTTGTTAATGTATTTGCCCCAAATCCAAGAACACTAGCATATCTAGTTGATTTCTATTCCTATAGCACACGTGCGTCCATTGAAGATCCACCTTGTCATGTGGGTTACACTTACATCTTGCCAAACATGTTCAAGCCATCTGAGGGCAGTTTAGAGTTGCCTGTTACATGTAATGTAAAACATCGTCCTCTGGGCACAATTAATTTTGAATATCTTATTGTATGCCCAATGCAAAGTGGTTTGTGTGACATGCAAGTGTCCTATGCAAAACACTGGGACCCTTCGTGGACTGGGCTTGAAGTTGGCCATAGAGGTTTGGGAGCAAGTTTCAAAACTAAAGAGTAAGTGGCTAAAATCCTTTTTTTCTAATTCTAGTTTAGTAAGAAGTTCAAAATACAGCAAATTAGCATTTTTTCTTACTCACAGTATACATGGTGAAGTTTTCAAGTGTATGTGTGGGGTATCAAATGCTGCAAAATGCTGAAAGGACTCTGGGGCCAGATTTTGATGAAAACTAAAAGACAGGAATCAAACTCATTGGTTTTGAAATCACACCCTGTAGGTATCATTACACAATTTGAGAGTATCACTAATTAGGAACGAGTTCTGTAGAGTAAAGACATATGACAAACTTAAGGATAGAGCTCATAGCTGGATTCAATGTCTCAGGGAGACGCCAAATCCAGCTACAAATTGGGAACAATGGCTATAATTTTGAGCTAAGTAATCAGGGCTTATGTGAAAAAAAATGTATTGTGTTAAAAATGAGTTCTATTAAGTTTGCCACATGTCATTACTTTGATGAATTCACTCGGGATATATATATAAACCATATATTATGGCTATATCAAACAGTGTAATAATACATGATGTGATCTTTTCAAAATCAATGGATTTGATTTCTGGCTTTTAGTTTTCATCAAAATTGGGCCCCAGACTCCTTTCAGCATTTTTCGCTATTCCTCATAGTTTTGGATTCCCCCACACACATAAACTTGAAAAATTCACCCTGTATAGGCTTAGGTTATGCATTGTTTTGTTTTCTTAATAAAAAGAAAAATATTTATGTATGTTGATAAATTAAGATGCAATACATTGCTTTTGTGTCCCATAATCATGAACCTTTTCAGAGGTAATGCTATTCGTGAAAATACTATAGCTTCCCTTAAGAAGGCAGCTGCAAGTGGGGCAGATATGCTGGAATTTGATGTGCAGCTAAGTAAAGACATGATACCTGTTATCTATCATGATTTCCATGTGTGTATATCAATGAAAAGAAAAAAAGAGGTTGACTTCACTGAGATGCTTGAATTGCCAGTGAAAGATTTAACTTTGGAACACCTACAAAAATTGAAGGTATTCTATACTAGTCAAGGTGTTAGTTTTCTGATCAATTATATTGACATTTTACAATACTATAAATTTACCTCATTTTCAAGTAGTTCTTATCATTTAATCACATGGAAATATTTTTTTTTATGTTATACCTATATATTGGCAAAAATAAAGCAGTATCATATTAAATAAATGTAGATATTTTTGTAGTCATTATCTGTAGCATGGATATGATATAGTGTGCCCGTTCTCAAACTAGCAATAATTTAAAGGTAATCCATTATTATGGGGGTCTAGCCTGTAACTATTTGAAGTAGCAGCTATTTGAATTTTGTATTATAATTTTATATGGGTCCACAAAATAATTTCTCTGAATGTTGTACTGCATAAGTACATAGTTGAAAAATTATTATATATTATTTGATAGTTAATAATTACACCTATCAGGTAAAAAGGTAAAATTTTGTTTATTTTGATGGAAATTTGGTAAATTTGACAAGTGGGACAAGGCCTTATTTTTTGTTACTAACAAGTAGTTTTGTCTATTTTGTAAGCCATGTTTGAAAAATATGTTGGGATGGGTCAGACATCAGAAGTAAAACCAAATTCCAGGTTCACTAATTTAATCAGTATAAGTATAATATTTAACAATATTATATTATCTTTAAATAAGTTATTTAATATTAATTAACTTTTAATTCATTTAAGACTGTGACGGTCCACTAAAGACGTGGAAGAAGTTTTATATTGTTGAGTTGTAGTGGCGTGATGACGTCAGGTGCACGTGCCAATAGCGACTAGTATCGCCATCTTGTTGTGACGTCACATCAACCGCCACGTTAAGCTCATGTTAAAAAATCCTGACAAAATGATGAAGCATTGTAAAGCATGATAAAATTATTGTAAAAAATCCAAATGACTGCCATTTCAAATTATAATCAATAAAAATTTTCCTAAACAATTTTTTTTGTAATTTTTAGAATATTTTTCTATAGTAGATAAGTAAAATTACAAATTCCAAAAGTATTGTCCCTCTATGTCATCATTACTTTGCAGCTGCGAAATGAGCATGTGATGCTATAACACAATAAAAGTAAACCCATTTGAAACAAATTCAGACAGTTGGTTATTTGTAAATTTTCAGGTATATCATTTAGTTGAAGGCCGGAACCACGAGATATTATTTTTTGATGAAGACTTAGAAGAGCATCAGCCATTTCCAACTCTAGAAGATTCCTTGAAAGCAATAGATTATCATGTTGGGTTTAATATTGAGCTGAAGTGGACTATGGAGCTAAATGATGGCACTTTTGAATTGAACAATCCATTTGACATGAACACATATGTTGATAAGGTATTTTGGAAAATAGGTACCCTTATTTTTCTATGACACTGAGAAGATATGCGTTATTTTATATGCTTAGTATGGTCCCAATCATGCATTTATTTGTGTCTGTGCCTATATTCTTTATCTTAAAAAAATACAAAACTTTTTTGTTGTAGTCAAAGGTCGGTACACAGTCTCTTTGCGGAATGATTGATTTATCCTAGGTTTGACCAAAGACTTTGGGCAATCCCCGAAGCATATTTCCATTTCAACCTTTGACTGAAGTATTTAAAAATACTTTACTTAACTAAAGTTAAACCCAGGAGTTCCCAACTTTTTAGTCAAACATCGAAAGTAAATTAATGTGTTTCGGGCTTTGTCTAGTCAATGCTAGAAGCCACAGAAAAACTGTTAAATGTCGATCTAATCATGTTTAAATATAAATAATATTATTAATATGTGTTAATTGATTAATTTTTTACTAGCGGTGAACGATAATGACTTAATCTATACATAACTAGCTGACCCCGAAAACGTTGTTTTGCCATACCTATAAGTTATAGAGTGGGAGGAAAAATTATTAAATTCCTAAAATGACCATTTAAAAATAGGGGTTGGTGATAGGAGGCTGAAAATTAAGGGTTGTATGTATTTGTGATGCCACATTAGTGAAAAATATAAATAAAAAAAAGTCCAAAAAATAAAATAAAAATGCCAGATGTGGACAACCGTTATAAAAATTGAAGGAAATTGACCCTGCTTCAAATGCAATAACGGCGAAGAAAAAAAGTGGATCATTTGATTTGAAATAGCCGATGCTTCATCCATATTCTTTTTTTTCTTTTTTCTTCTCAAAGGCGGAAATAAATGCTAATGCCACACCAACTTTTGAAGTTTAGATAGGTACCTAAAGAGCCACATCGCAATGTGTGCTTCCAAACAAAGAGTCGACAACACACTGAGGTGGGGGCTTTGTTGTAAACCAGTGTGGACGCAAACACGTTGGTAGCTTTTACAACAGTCTGGTCCGCCTTTTAAGATTTTTCTTAAAATTATCCATAAACGAATAATTATTGAAACGAAAATACACAGTTCGGATTCAGAAATGGCTTGGGAATTAGGTTGACCTAACGAGGTTTTCATTCAGAAATGGGTTCTGGTTTGATTGGTGCATCTATCTATCTAAAATATATCTACATTATCTACATCTACACTAATATTATAAAGAGGAAAAATTTGTGTGTGTGTCTTTCACCATTGGTAAGCTACATTCAGCCTGAGTAACATAGGCTATATTTATGGCTAGAAAAGATTAGGTATCCCTACTAAAACTTAAGTAACGTAACCCAAGGTATAAAAAAAGTGCCCTAAAACGTCTTTCGTCGCATGCGCTGCGTAAACTATTGACATATTGATGATAGAACAAAAGTATGTTCTACAATGTTAAAGAACATAATCAATATCTACAAATAACTTTGAGATACGATATGTCCAACTATTATCGTTATGTCACAATAACCACTTTTTACAGTTTAAGAGTGAAAAGAAATACCGACCAAAATTAGACCATGTTATTCATACTTCTGTTTAAATCCTTATCCAAATAAATCATATTGTTTCCAAGACTGTTTCAATTCATAGGTTACTTTTGAATTTTTCAAATCGGCTATTCCATTCAATAGATATTACGAATTTAAAAAGAAAATCTAAACTAATCTACACTAATATTATAAAGAGGAAAAATATTGAATAAAATCGTTTAAACGGACCGAACATTAAAGCGACACCAAAATTACTTTATTGGAACTTAAAATTTGGAATACAGGTTGGTATTCTAAATGTTCAATTAAAATATTGGAATCGAGTGCCGGTTTTAAATTGTTGGAGCTTTTATGTATATAAAGGATATTAACAAATGTAAGACCATTGTAACAGTATATGTAGACGTTTTCTTTATATTTTCCAATGATAAAATTGAAACTAAGAACTTGAAACAGATTTGGTCTAACAAGTTTAGCATTAAGGACTTGGGTGAAGTTAAACAATGTCTTGGAATGAATGTAACCTTCAATAAAGATAAAGGATATGTAACTTTGAGTCAGGAAACTTATATACAGGATGATTGGAAACAGGTGTAAAAGTTTTAAAGGGGTGAATGTACAGCTTATTTCCTGTAAAAAAGTTTATTATACACCCTATCCAAAAGTCAATGGTTACAGAGTTATAAAAGATTTAGTTTTTTTTAATAAAAATACCCGTTTATGAAGAATAATAATTTCTTACTAATAAAAGTTTTGCGTTTTCACGAAATTTTAATACTTTTTTAATTCTTAAATAATCGCCAAATCTAAATAAATAATTAAAACCCATGAAAAGTAAAGAGACTTGAGATTATTTGGCTTAAAAG
The DNA here is from genome assembly GCA_905147235.1 of Erynnis tages. Classification (NCBI taxonomy): domain Eukaryota; kingdom Metazoa; phylum Arthropoda; class Insecta; order Lepidoptera; family Hesperiidae; genus Erynnis; species Erynnis tages. The sequence goes on from LR990072.1 coordinate 9,082,494, forward strand.
ACAGATCATAACAAAAAAGAAAGTGTTTCATCCAATTGTTTACATGATTATTAAATAAAAGTTACATTGAAAGATGCGTACAAATCACATAATTAAATTCCTCGTTTCAATAGCTTTCTAAAAAGGTGTAAAAAGTCCATAGACGTAAGCACTACACGTTCTAAAAAAGTATTTGTTTTACGGTATCTGCATTAAAATTGTTCACATAAATCATTTAACTTCATAATTATTATCTCATCTCATCGATTTAGCAACTTAGTAAATTTATCTGGTTTCAAAAACTGGCGATTTTTTTTATAAAGCATTTGAGGAAAGTTTAAAAATAATAATTAATTTAATAGAAGACAGAGCCTATCAAGAATTATGAGAATTATGTCCATCCATACGTTTACGGAGAATCTTCGCTGATGAGTTCCTTCTTTTCACGTCGGGATTTTCACCTCTCGGAGCCCAATAATGGCTTTTATCAAAATTCGTTACGCCATCTCTGTCAAATTCCGATTATGAAAATTTATTGTTTTTGTGAATTTGCGTCTGCATGCAGCATAAAGCGGCAGAAGTCTATAAGTTTTTTAAGTCAATTTAATAATGGCCACACAAAGGAGCATTGGGAATATGCCAAGAGAGTATTAAAATATCTGAAACGAACTAAATATTATGGAATATAATATTGTAAAGAAGGTAATTCAGAAATAACAGGCTATGTAGATGCTGATTGGGCCTCCTAACTCTGTAGATAGGAGATCATATACAGGAATGTGCTTTTTGCTATCTAATGGTGTAATATCATGGAAATGTAGAAAACAGAAATGTGTAGCCCTCTCTAGTACTGAATCAGAGTATATTGGTCTATCTGAGGCATGTAGAGAAGCATTATATCTAAAGGGATTACAACATGAGACAACAAGACACAATGACAACCAGGGAGCACAGAAGCTGTGTGCAAACCCAGTCTTTCACAAACGCACAAAGTATATTGATATCAAATATCATTTTGTCGTGATCTAATGAAAGACAAAATTGTTAAAGTTCTGTATTTGCCATCAGCTGATATGCCGGCTGACATTTTAACTAAAAGTTTATGTCCAGCAAAACATTATAAATTTATGTTGCTTCTTGGTATAGTTTGTATAGAATAATTTTGTATATAATTGTTTAGTGAATATTGCGATAAGTGGGGGTGTTATTTTATGTCTGTTTTGTATCGACAATATTACACACTACAAACTAGTAGCGCCTCTACCATAGCGTATGTAATACTGTATGTTTTTTTTTCAAATAAAGTCATTTCGTGTCTGTGACTCAAGCGTTTTAATTATAAGAAATATTTTCAGGTATTGGAAGTGGTTTTAAGGAATGCTGGAGAACGTCGCATTGTGTTCTCTTGTTTCAACCCAGACATCTGCACGATGGTCCGAAACAAGCAAAATAAATATCCAGTAATGTTCTTGACTGTTGTAAGTAAAATACCAGATACTGAATCATTCTATTATCACCTTCACATCATCAGAAAGCTGGATAGATACTGAAGTTTTCAACGCAATTTGCACATTTAATAAAATTTCATTTGACCTTTTAGACTAAGCACCCATTGCACGAAACCCTACCGGTGGCAAATCAGAAATGTAATCTAGTGATAGATACTATTTAGGAACACTGGATTTTAGTTGGTTGCCATCGCATGGCATCCTGGAAGAACTATATTTTTTTTACGTTGTCGTATCGCTATTTTGATCGAAAATTACATCATCAGGTGGCAGATCGAAACGTTTACTCATCGAAAGAGACACATTTGGAGATAACAACCCGCATAGGTTGCCATCCCAAACCCTGGCAGGTTTCAAGATCAGCCATGTTTTATGAGCCCCAAAAATGGGGTAAATTACCTCATCAGGTGGCAAGATGAAACTGATGCATATCGATTGCCCTAGACGTGCCGTTCATGAATATATAGTGTTATCTGCCTTCAGCTTGGCAGTTTTTCTGATCAGCCACCTCGAACAATATAAGTTAAAATCTTGGAATAACGAAAAATTCTTGGATAGTTGCTATGACTCAGGGTATAATTAAATTAAAGTCGACGTACTAACAGACTTGCGTCTCATGGTGGTGAAATAATATGGTAAATGTACCAGTTTTGGTCATATCTTCAAATATTGAAAAAAGTGATGTTGCCTTTTACGTTCAACGTGATATAGTTTAACGGGCATTTTTGTGCTGCATAACAATATTTATTATGTAGTAAATAATATCAAATAATGAATCATTAATCAACTACATTTCAAATATAAATATAATAAGCTTTAATTTTTCCTTTCCCTTTGAAGGAGGATGTGTAATCACAACCTGTGTAGGCGTGTGCAGCTGGTAGGGCTTTGCACATCTCAGGTCCCACCTTGTGGGCTAATTCGGTACAGCTATAAGCTGATTGAAGGTCAGTATATAGCCAAATTTGTGATTAATTTGTAAGTTGGTGAATGTTTCCTATTATAATCACCAAGATATATGTGTCAGAGCAATCAACCAGAACTTTGGATTCAGGTTGAACTTTATACATATGAAAGATAAGCCGAGTATCTGCTTCTTCGTGGGTGCAGAAGTACTCAGTCTCTTCTATTTTCTGCAATTTGTTTTCTGTACTCTTAAAAGAAAAATATAAGTTTTCTTTTGTTACATATATCTTTTTAATTCCAATAATCGGTATCAGTTCGTCGCGTTCCCAATCATTGATAAGGAAGTTAATGAAAACCTCTAAATCTGATATTGTTTAGAGATTTCAAGAAGTCCTGTGGTCTTTTTTGTGTTGGATCTGATATTTGATATGGATTGTTTTTACGGTTTCTTTTCTGTTCTTCGGTATTTCTCTACGTGTCAGAGTCAGAAATGATGAAATCCGTAGAAGAACGAAGGTAACCTACATAGCCCTCAAAGTTTGCAAATCAAAGTGGCAACGGGGTGGCCACATCGTTCGCAGGACTGACAACCGATGGGGAAGGAAAGTCCTTGAATGGCGACCACGTTTAGGTAAAAGGCGTACAGGCCGCCCTCCTACCAGATGGACTCATGACCTGAAGAAGGCAGCGGGAAACCGTTGGAGTCAGAGGGCCCAGGACCGGATGGAGTGCCGTCGATTAGGGGAGGCTCATATCCAGCAGTGGACTACCAAGAGCAGAAAGGAAAGAAGGAAGGAATGTTTGTACGTGTAATAAGTATTGAAGTGTTTTTTTATTGGTTATATGTTTGTAAGTGCACCTAAAATAAAAAAGTAATATGTAGCTAAGTGATTTATGATTTACCACATAATAAATATTGTTATGCAGCACAAAAATGCCCGTTAAACTATATCACGTTGAACGTAAAAGGCAACATCACTTTTTTCAATATTTGAAGATATGACCAAAACTGGTACATTTACCATATTATTTCAGCACCATGAGACGCAAGTCTGTTAGTACGTCGACTTTAATTTAATTATACCCTGAGTCATAACAACTATCCAAGAATTTTTCGTTATTCCAAGATTTTAAATTATATTGTTCGAGGTGGCTGATCAAAAAAACTGCCAAGCTGAAGGCAGACAACAATATATTATATTCCTGAACGGCACGTCTAAGTCAATCGATCTGCATCAGTTTCATCTTGCCACCTGATGAGGTAATTACCCCATTTTTGGGGCTCATAAAACATGGCTGATCTTGAAACCTGCCAGGGTTTGGGATGGCAACCTATGCGGGTTGTTATCTCCAAATGTGTCTCTTTCGATGAGTAAACGTTTCGATCTGCCACCTGTATGATGAGATGTAATTTTCGATCAAAATAGCGATACGACGACGTAAAAAAAATATAGTTCTTCCAGGATGCCATGCGATGGCAACCAACTAAAATCCAGTGTTCCTAAATATATCTAGAGGTAGGGTTTCGTGCAATGGGAGCTTAGTCTATTTTTTTAAATAAACAGCAGTTGTGAGAAAGTGAGCAAAAAAATTCAGATTTTTTTATTTTTTAAGCCTATAATATCTAATCTGTTGTAGTTTTTATGCCTTTTTAGATTTTTATTAAAGCTACAAATGGTTTGAATTGTTTGACAGGGAATAACAAATAAGTATCAACCATATCGAGATCCCCGCTGTCTGTCGATTCCGGCTGCCGTACAAAATGCTATTAGTTCAGATATTTTGGGAATTGTCGTCCATACAGAAGATCTACTACGCGACCCAACGCAGGTATATACAAATATTTAGAGGTTTTAAAAATTATTTAAGTACCTTGAAATTTAGAAAATCAAATGAAAAAAAGTCAATTCAGTCAAGCATTCTTCTATTTTTTTATCACAGTATAAAGATTATATTATACAGTAATGTGACTCGGCCCTGTCCTTGAAAAAAAGTACAGCCGCGCGGTTTGTGGATACACGACAGAACTGCCCGCCTAGCTGCCGCCTACAGTATTTTAAGTTCATCTAAAAACGTAAATAAATCAATAAGGGTCCTTATTTTCAATTTTTAATTTATTATTAATTAACAAAATATTTTCTAGATATATATTTTTTGCGTTTTGAATTGCTTTATTCACGTACTAGCTGACCCGGCAGGCTTCGCTCTGCCAATTAATTTAAATATACAAAGTTTTTTTGAGTCACAAACTTTTACCACCAAGTCCGTTGCAAAAATCCAAACAACTTGGTTAAAGTTGTTTAGTTAGTTACAATGAAAAAGCTCCAACAATCGGCACTCAATTCCAATATTTAAATTGAACATTTAGTATGCCAACCTATACCTATTCCAAATTTTAAGTTCCAATAAAGTAATTTTGGTGTCGCGTTAATGTTCGGTCCGTTTAAACGATTTTATTCAATATTTTTCTTCTTTATAATATTAGTGTAGATTTTCTTTTTAAATTTGTAATGTATCTATTGAATGGAATAGCCGATTTGAAGAATTCAAAAAGTAATCTATATGAATTGAAACAGTCTTGAAAACAATAATTGATTTATTTGGATAAGGATTTAAACAGAAGTATGAATAACATGGTCTAATTTTGGTCGGTATTTCTATTCACTTTTAAATTGTAAAAAGTGGTTATTGTGACATAACGATAATAGTTGAAAATATCGTATCGCAAAGTTTTTTGTAGATATTGATATGTTCTTTATTATTGTAGAACATACTTTTGTTCTATCATCAATAGTTTCCGCAGCGCATGCGACGAAAGACGTTTTAGGGCACTTTTTTACACCTTGTGCTTACCTTGTGTTACGTTACTTAAGTTTTAGTAGCGATCCCTAATCTTTTCTAGCCATAAAATTAAATATAGCCTATGTTACTCAGGTTACTCAGACTCATGTAGCTTTCCAATGGTGAAAGAATTTTTGAAATCGGCGCAGTAGTTTTTGAGTTTATTCATTACAAACATACGTACACACACACACACACACACACACATATACAAATTTTCCCTCTTTACAATATTAGTGTAGATAGTACCTGGGCGACCGAGCTCTACCCGGTAATAAAGTACTTTTAATGACTAAAACAAAAAAAAACGGAAAAACTGTATTTGCCACCTTGATTTCAAATTAAAACAATACCCATAACCCATTGGATTTTAAAATGAATGAAGTTTTCATAATTGTCACCGTAAAATATCCCGAAAACGACACCTTTATCCAAATAGTTCAAAAAAGTCGTCTCATTCATCTTGAGTACTTCTCTCGAAGCAGTTCAGGCCATTTTCGATCCTCCTATAATTTCGTTTTGGATAAGACTAGAAGCCTGAATTTTCAGTACCCAAGCATGCATTGTATAAACACTGTATGCCATCCCCCTGCCGTGCCCCCAGAAAACAAACAAGAATATAGGACCCTGTGAAGTGCGTGATCAACATCAATCTATCAATCGAATAGCAGTTATGTGGCGAATTTATTCCTCAGATATCTGAGGAATAAATCTATCTGCCCCTTTAAAAATTATAATAAAAATAATCACTTTTTAACTATTGAAAATTTCAACGTCAAATGAGCACTATCTGCCTATTGAAAATTTCAAAATTTTGCTATCTGTCGAATAAGCGCTATTTGTTTGTTTATCTGACTATTGAAAAATCGGTATTGAAAATTACTGGCATGCAAAATGCCCGGGGGATGTTCTGAGAAGTTGTCAATCAATCACTCACTGCAGTTATTAAAAGTCTGCATCCTCCATTTTCACTTCATTAAAAACCTTTATATTAAATAATTATTATTTTTACTTTAGGTTAAATTAGCCACAGACGCTGGCCTTGTTATATTTTGTTGGGGAGATGACAACAATGACAAGAATACCATAAAGAAACTGAAGGAAATGGGACTGCATGCTGTTATTTATGACAAACTCGATCAGTATATAACTAAGGAAGTCAAGGTATGTTTATATTTACTGAATACATAACAAAAAATAGGTCCTTATAGATTTTTTTCTTTCCACTAATTAGCACGCTGGTAGCCAATAGCTAACAAGATTTCATTGTACTGTAAGCTTGTCCGACACCTAGGACAAAACATGCTTCAAGAGTCTAAAAGTGCAACGAGTGGTACAACTAGACATATCTTGCAATTATGGTGACATCTTTAAACTATCTTCGTAATGCAAAATGTCACGAATGTGAAAATCTATGGGAAGGAAGGGTTTAAATAAGGCTTACATCGTACATAATTTATGGATTGCCCTTATGTAACGGTAAACAGGAGAGCATATTCCTGGTGGAAGCTCGCGAGTCGCAGCGGGAGTTAATGCGGCTGGCAGCGCTAGACGCGCTGGACGCGCCAGACGCGGCAGAGGCGGCCGCCAGCGACAGTTCGGCGTCATCGCGCACGCTGGCGGCGCCGCGGCCCTACCTCGACCTCGCCGTGCGCGACAAGATACAGGACCGCTCTACAGTTACTTCCCTAGAGTCACTCGCTTCCTCCATCGACATCAGGGACGACCAGGCCGAAAGGAAACTGAAGCGCAACCTTATCGCGAGCATCGAGAAGGAATCCCAAGTGAAGGAACAGCGGGTTACTTTCGCGGGCCTGTTCTCGGCCGGTGATAATTCCAAAGGATCCCCTAAGAAGTCTCGTATAGAAGATGGTAACTAGTAGTGACTCGAGAAGCTTTATGGCTATATTTGTAAAATTTTAAATAAATACATTTATATTTTTATCTTCTTTGCTCAAGGTACTGTATAAATTAAATTTTTAATAACAAGTCGTGAACCTATAGTGTTGCAAAACAACGTTTTGCGGGGTCAGCTAGTAATATAATAAATTTTAATTTTCTATTATAAATAATGACAAAGCTTTATAGATATAAGCGGATTTAGAATAAAGAAGACACAAAATAGAAAAAGGAAAAGGGACTTAAAGATATAAGGGAAGCAAAAACGAAGTCTGATTAAGGAGAGGACAGGAAAAAAAATATGGTTTGTGTCGCCTATATCTGTCACAAGCAAAAAGAGCACTATCGACTAAATGAATTCTTGCTAAGTCGTTTGGAGTGCAAATATGACCCATTCTCATTCAAGAACCAGGGCTTACGTTCTATGTTTGGTTGAGTTGTAGAGAAGTAACTACTACTTGCTACTTTCTCCCAATGACTCTGCCATGAATTTTTAAGGGACAGCATAGCTAATGGTGGTAAATCTGGACAATATTTTTATCCAACCATACTTTAAGTAACTCAAGTGATAAAGATTATCTATATCCTTACCGTTTATTATCCTATTATATCTATATAAATATACTTATCTGTTTATTTATTATTATTTTTATCGTTATTCTTTCATTTCTAACAATTATTGTTATTAATAATTACTATTTTTATTGCTGCCTACTGACATTTCTGCTTAGCCCAAAGGTAGACTGGCACAGAATGCTAAAAGTAGCATTAAGTCCACGTTTTGTACCTTTATTTTTATATAGGTATAATAAAGAATTAATAAATAAATAAAAAAGATGAACAGGCTTCAGCAATGTTATGATTTAAAGTATATAGAACCAAGTCGTCAGCATATTATAGAATATTGACTGTACCATTAAGTGATGCTTCTAAATCATGTGTAAATATTGTATAGCAATGGACTTAGAACCGAGCCCTGAGGGAGACCTTTGCAAATAGTTCTTTTGATTTTAACGGAGTCATCAAGGCATAAACAAATTTGTCGTTCGGATAACATTTTTATTATAAATTGTATGAAATTGGTGGGAACACCAATGCACTTTAGTTTTTCTTTTAAAACCAATAAATTTACATTATCATAAGCACCAGATATGTCTAAAGCCGGCTACTCACATACCAATAGGCGTGGAATCGTCGATTTCATCATTTTAGGGCAATCTACATACTAAAAAAACACTGGTTTAGTTTTGTTTAAAATAATAAAATTATTAAGATTTTCAATATCATAAAACATTAAAATAAACTCCGATGATAATACTGTCGCTACGAAGAACTCTTAGACACAATGACATGTTTACCTAAGCGTGACGTCAGAGCCGACGCCATGACACCGAGAGCTGTTTTGGCGCACTATTTAAAAAAATATTAGAAAAATGGTTATAAACTTCGTTAAACTCAAGTTTATTACCGAAATAAAGGTTTTACCGTAAATATTAAATATGTACCGCCATTATGGAAGAGAATTTCATAATCTTTCGTCACGCCTATTGTTGGGCCAATCTAGGGCGCGCAGAGTTGGAGCAATATTGGGACAATATCGGACTGTCTCTACACACATGCCTGGAATTCAGTCGGCAAGTAGAATTCGAGCTAAACGCACGATTGAAGAATGGCACCAGTGCTATCAAAAAATCAAAAGATCGGCATAGCTAAAAATTATAATAAATATAATTGTAAAGTTAGGTACCTTATCTTACCTTCTTTAATTCCCTTATAAAGGATGTTCGCATGTTTTCAAATTTTTTCCTAAACGAAGTGAAATCCACATTTTTATCAAATTCACCATAAACCTCTAACATTGTTTGGTTTCATAAGCCTCTATTGTAATAATTTTTATTCGATTTATCCCACATGTAGGCCTGCTCCTATATAGTCCATTGAAAAGTTACATTTGGGGTTGCGTTTTTTAGAGGACGCAATTTTATTTTTTTGATGTGTAGGGGGTCAGTGTAACTCAGCGTACTCTCAGTAATACCACGGCCGTGCGTTAATCCTCCAGATGATTTAAACATTCTCATAAGAGTCTGCTCAATAGTTTGATCAGACATGATCCCACTCCAAAATTTATCCGTTCGTCTAATAGTAAAATAGCCTAAGGCTGTGAAAGGTGAAATTCTTCAGTAGTCATTATTTTCTCAAGATTCAGCATATCTTGCAAATATAGATGACTCGACTTGGCATACAAGAAATGCCCACTTGAGTGGAAAATCGGGAGCATGTTTCTGATAGTCTTCAGATGCAAAGACCAATTTCCGGAGCGTTCTGCCTCTATGAAATGTTTCAGAAGAGTGACCAGTCTGTAATATTGAACCCATAATTTTGCCGTTGGTCCTTTACTTTCCAGCATGCTCAAAGCCTCCTCAAATTTGGTAGTTATTTTTTTCTCGAATTTCTGAAGATTTTCGCTTATAACTTTTTTATTTATAGTTCTACGACAAAAAGTTACTAAACCAAAGTTGTAGAGAATTTAATTAGCAACAAAAAATGTTAACAATTTTTTTTATCAAATAAATAGTTAAAGAGATATATCTTAAAAACCATTTCAACCCCTATTTTCAAGATGGCGACAAATGGACTAATATTTCAATAATTCGCGTCCAAATTTCATGCTCTTTCTCTGCCGTCATCTTAGTACGTGCACTCGCAACGCTAGCTGCCAACAGACTGAAGAATGAAATTGCCAGTGTGACCATCTCAAAAACGACGAATCTGCCACACACGGACCCAAAAATCTGCCAAAATCTGCCACACTCGGCGTTTAAAAATGCCAAAAATATGCCAACATGAAAATAAAAAAAAACGTATTTTCATAATTTTTTTTAATCAACATTATTACTACGCTGAACGTACAAAAAAACAATACACCTAATCAACATTGGCTTCAACATTTTCGTCTTCATTTTCTTTGTACATGGATTTTAACGACATATTTTGATATTATATATAACGACATATTTGACATTTCCTTGCTTGGTTTAAAGGAGACGCAGTCTCCGTGTTCCTTTATTCCCTCTTTTGTAGTAATTATTGCCGAGACATGTTTATTCAAAAACCTGTTCCTTATTTTTGTTTTATTTAGATTGACTTGAGAAAATATCCTTTCGCACGACGCATTTGACATCGGCAAACACAAGAGAGCTTTTGCAAAGTTTGCAATATTTGGATATTTTGTACTTCACATACACGCTAAGCGCCGTAAGAGAATGAAATGAAGTAAAAAAAACAAAGATGATTGAAAAGTCAATCAAGAAAGGTTATAAGAATATGAACCCTATGACTTATCACTTACAGCCCACAATCAAATGACAATACCTATGTCAGAACAGATCAAGCGGGGAATCCCCGTGTAATCTGGGCTGGGTAACAAACAAAGGCATAGGTTGCCAGATTGTGAAATTATTTTCTACTAAATATTTTTACATTTACCTTATTTGAATTTTTATTACTTATTTATAATGTCATGTAATTTAAAATTTGCATGATTTTCATTAAAACCTTTGAAATCTGCCAAAATCTGCCACATTTGTAAATCGTCAGCATAATATGCCACAGCTTAAATTTTGGATCCAAATCTGCCAAAATGGCAGAAATCTGCCACAAATGGTCACACTGGAAATTGCCCCAACCGGACTACACACACACACACACAAAAACTCGCAGGGCGGCTGGGGCAATGCAAGCGTGCAGGCCGATTTCACGCACCTGCACCCCTGCCGCTGGGGCAATCTGAAAATTGCCCCAATAAGCCTACTCACATGACAATCAAGGAAGCAATTTAGGGCCACGCCCACTTTTCACACTAGATTGGTATGCGAGTAGCCGGCTTAAGAATGCTGCTAAAACAGATTGAATTTGTTAATTAAATAGAGTATTTCATTTTTTTTGGAATTACACTGCGACAATTCCATTGAAGGACTGCTGTCCGTCATGGTGATTTATGCTATTAGATATTACAGATTTGAGAGGTGCAACGTTGGACGGTAAACAAATATTGTACGGTGATAAGGTGTCAATAAGAAGCGCGTTTATTATTTCTGAAAGAGATGGAGATTGTAGTTTCATCATTGATTTTGTGATTTAAAAATAGTTCCAGTATCAGTCGAATTAAAGTTATTATGAACTTTGATGATTTCATCGTGTGATTTGCGATCATATCCTTTCATAGCACTGTATGGAGATCGAGAAGGAAGGGAGATAGTTTTCTTATACGATACAGTTTTGGTTTTCTGACTAGGACGGTTTATAAATGAAGTTGGGGTTAAATTTTCATTGATGCTTCTCGGAATAACAGCATTGGCGTAAGATTTTCCTATTGGAGGATGTAGTTTAGCTGCTTCTATGTAAGAAATACACTTTTGTGACATAGTTAGCTTGATATCTTTCTGTCTACTGTACTCTAAACAGTCTTTGCTTATAGCAAAATGTGAGCTAGAGCATGAGATACAGTGAATATATTCCTCTTCAGTACTACAATATTATCTCCTGTATGTTCTTGGCCACACATCGACAACAATTGAAACATTGTATGGTAGGATAAATATATGTCTCAACTGGAAGGGCATTGTAGCACATATAAATATGCTTTGGCAAAAATTGCCCGTCAAAAGTGATAACTGACTGAGTAGGTTTCCATATGGGAGATCCATCAACAATTAATTTACAATTCAACCTGCGAACTCACAATCTCACCACAACCTGATGGTGTCTGTATATTTCCTATAACCTCCTCAGGAGTCCACTCTGCTGGAATTCCTCTTACAATACCGATCTTAGTTACATTATATGAAGGTATAAAAGCTTTTAAATTACATGTAGTTAAGCAGTCATTTGATATTAATATATTAGCATCAGTATACAGACAGACAGACGCGAGTCGTCCTACTCCGCGGCGTCCTAAACGCCACATTGAGGGTGGGGGTTCAGGCCTCGAGGTTTTCCTCTTTACCTGGGCAATTCTCTCACAGGGTACACCACCCCGCAGTCGTCCTACGCCGCCTCCTCAACGTCCACCCACGGCAGTAGATGTGACGTAAATTGACGTAATTCGATCTGATCGGGTGTTTAAGCTATCATGGCGGATACTTGTATTTTGTAGATTTATTTTAACAAATAAATTATTAATCTCGACATTAATAAGAGAATAAATACATGTTTCAAAATCTTTGAATCCTATTTCATTGGATCAGATAAATATTTTGGCGATACTTCATTACTGTCATCATGCCTATTTCCTGATATTTCCTAACGAAACAATTTTCTGACATTTTCGTGACTTACATATATTTTGAAAGCGACTCATAGGATTTTTGGTCAAAAGCCGGAATTAGGTATTTTGAAACACGAGTTAAGGTAATTTAAAATTATTCAATTAGCGATGGATTAACGGATGGACAATTTGGTAACCAGGTAAAATCTATTATTTCAAAGAAATTCTTGTTGCTAATACAATAAAATCTTGGCAATTAAATGTAGAAGGATTTTCATAACACTTTTCAGATTCTCAAAGTACCGCCGTATGGTGAAAGTTCCGACAGGATTGCAATGGGGATTTCTGAAAATAACACAACGATTCTAAATTGGTATATTCTAAATAAGTATATTATAATATTGTATAAGAAAATAACATATTTATGACTAAATATAAAGTACTTCGGTAAGGACGGAATGTTTCTATAAATCACATTAACAATATTCACCTACTTAAATGTACATACATTTTCAAAAAAATGATCAATTTTGACGTTCGAATTCTACTCGTCTAAACGTACGATGTGATTTCATCAAGTGCGAACTTTTCTTTTTAAGTAATTAAGATCAACATGCGCTAAAATATCTACAAATAGTGTGTACAATTACACTATTTTATACACATACATTATTTATTCCGAATTGTACACACAATTCAGAATAAATAAAATTAATACTCATTCTTGTGCAGTTATCACATTTCATAATTCTTATGAAAATTAACATTTTAAATTCTGTTTTACAAGCGAAAAAATATTGTGAGCTTACAGTTACTTTCTTAATCGTATTTCTTCATTTGTATTTGTACAGGTAAAAATGTATGACAAAAATTATACTTATAAATTAAAAGTACACAGAACACTTTTTATTACTTAAACCTTAACACTTTTTAGGCAATATAAACTAAAAACCAATAACCATTAATGTTGTTTTTTGTTAACACTAAATTAATACAGAATATAATATTTTTACGTAACATAGAATGTAATGATATTGGAAGTAATTAAAATTTTATAAAAACGTTACAAAAAGTTCTGAATCCTTTCAACTTTGGTGTACATTTACAGTTTGAAATGTTTTCAAGTTTTATTCATGTAATAAAATAATATTTTAGATATAAAATTCGTTTAAAATGTGTTCAAATGACATACAACATAATATACAACATAATAATTTGTTAAATAATATGTTTTGTTGTGGAATAAATAAATTATTATTAATTATTATTATTAATATACGAAATTTAGAGGTACACATTATACTTGATATGATTGAAAATATAAACATGTATCATATACTTTAACTAGCTGAGCCGGCAGGCTTCGCTCTGCCAATTTATTTGACTAATATTATCCAAAGTTTTTTTGAATCACAAACTTTCAACCACCAAGTCCGTTGCGAAAATCCAAACAAATCTATCATCAATAGTTTCCGCAGCGCATGCGACGAAAGACGTTTTACGGCACTTTTTTGCACCTTGGGTTACGTTACTTAACTTTTAGTAGGTACCTAAGGCTCCCTAATCCTTTCTAGCAAAAATATAGCCTATGATACTCAGGCTGAGTGTAACTTTCCAATGGTGAAAGAATTTTTGAAAACGGCACAGTAGTTTTTGACTTTATTCATTACAAACATACATACACACAAAATACAAATTTTTGCTCTTTATAATAGGTATTATTAGTGTAATTAGTATGTTTATTGCTTCATTTCCTCAAAGAAAATACATACAAGTTGTCGGTTATCTCTCCAGATTTCAGTGGCCTTGAAGCTAGATTTTTTTTGAATTAGTATACGGAAGAGCAAGACTCGCTGGTAACACACATAATTGCACATAAAATAGAACATAAATCAATGTCTCAAAAATATAGCAAAAAAAAAATCAATTATTCGTTTCAAATCTCTACATCCATGAAGGTAAGAAAATAAACGGTAAGAAGGTAACGTAATTAAGTAAAAAAGTAAAAAAAGAAGGTTAATGTTTTACTTGACCTTTTTTACTGACGCTACCATAAGTACCGGCCGCCATTCACAGATTGTTTCTTTATCCGTTCGAGTTATACAGTAAAATTCTGAAATCCAGGGCAGGTAATAGAAAAATTGTATAAGTAGTATCTATTATGTAGTTTCAATATTTATGCCTTTTATTATTTTGAAGTTGTTCTAGGGGAGAATGAAGAAAAGGAGGCGGAATGTTATACTGGAATAAAATCCTTAAACGTATTTAGGGGGTGAGGGGGGCAGCCAAAACTAAGGCAAGACCGATGACTGCCCGGTCAACTAGTCAATAATAAAATAAATGCTATCATACTTCAAAATTTATGCCAAAAAATTATGTCCGGAGATTTATTCTGTATACCTATATAGCCCAAGCGAATTAGAATTTCACATCGAAAAATTAAAAGTAGAATTTTTTCATCGGGAATCCTAAGAGGGTGTCGCTAGTCTACAGTTTGAATTTCGGGATTCTCACCCTGTTGCGTCGTCTGCAATTTGAGGTTGATTTTTTGTTTATTGAATAAATCGTTTATTTTTAATTTTACGCGAAAAAAGGTCATTACCAAAGTTATTTGGAATTTAGTTTCCTACAATTCTGTTACCTACTTATTTTTACATAGCATCAATATTTTTCGATTTAGACCTAAAAGAATTTTTGAATAGCATTATCACTTTTATTTTACATTTTAGTTTTAACAAGAAAAACAGTCACGTACAAAGTTGTTCGAAATTAAATTTTCTACAATTTAGGTCCTTACAAATTATTCACAATTACTTCAATATTTTTTTTATTTTTTCAAAAAAAAATTCAAATAGTTCACCATGTTCATAGAACGTGTCCTGTCGTGAATCTTGTGGAAAAAACTTTCAATGACATATCGCTTCCTTTATGACGAAGAAAAATCGGTTATAATTATCATCTACGCTCTGGGTTTCATAGGAAAGTTGTAGGAAATTTAATTCTAAACAACCTTGGTAATGATCATTTTTAGTATAAGATTAAAAATAAAAATCTTATTTAACAAACGAAAATGCACCCTTCAATTCGAGATGGCGGAGGACGCAACAGAGTGAAGCTAGCTTTTGACTATGGGATATAATATCATTTAAATTACATCTTGAGATATAATATTTTATCGCTCGTCATACATTTTGTACGTGATCGTTCACACTGTGCTACCTATAATATATGTATATTACATCCCAAACTATAAATATTTTTCGAGCGATATTTGAAGGAGTATATTTTATCTCACGTCCCTGCGCGCCTATCTCACCACACCGCGCCCCTGCGTCGCCCGCAGTCGCTGTTTGAATGGTAGTGGCCGAAGCTAAACTGTTCCAAAATATATATCTTACAATGTGAACAGCAATCGCGGGATGTAATATATAGCTCAAGATGTAATTTATATTACATCCCATAGTCAAAAGCCGCCTTGAGAGTCCCGAAACTCGAAACGTAAGCAGTAAAGGTTTCCGGAGGAAAATAGCTACTTATAATTTTTTCTATGTCATCCCCGTTTTTTTGATCTAATTCGACTGGCCTAATAATACTTTTTTGTAAGTACCTGAGAAGGTTTTTATGGTACAGTGCGGGATTTGCAATATTCTGTGCAACCAACTTATCCTGTGGTTTGTTCAATAAGTAATTGAACACGCCTATATTCTTTACAAATTTTTAAGTATTTTTAAAATAAATAATAGAATATTATATAAGATTTTTATATCTAAACTTTATTAAAATTATTTATACATCCTTTTAATCGCTGTACAAAAAAAGTATTCATTAATAAAATTGTACTTTTTACTAAAGCGCGGCAGATTTAATATACAGGAGGATACCTTGTACCCGGTTAAGTACCTCCACCAAATATGAACCTCTTATATACAGATGGCCGCCCGTCAAGGATAAAGGATAAGATTAGTAAAAAAATCGATCATCAAATTCTCGAGCGCGTCAGATTAAGGTAGTGTGAGTTAATTAAATGCTAAATAGATGGGGAGCTGGCGAGCAAAAAATCAATATGATCGGCTGGCAGACTTTATTAATAGCGATAATTATACGATAAGGAATATTAAGGACCGCGTCTGCCATGGTAGCGTAGCGTTGTCAATTGACAGGCCCTTAAAAATGTTAAAAAAACCGCTATTACAAATAACAGCTCGTGTCTTGCCTCTAAGACTGATGTTTATAAACCGTGTCAAAATGAATAAAATCAAATGGGCCGACTCTGATTTTTGAAGTTATGAACTCAAATCGTAAGGACTCAGTTATAGCTACGAGCAAATGATTTTTTATTTTTTTTGCAACATTTTTGCATCCACCTCTCCTGTGAAAATGCAGAGACCTGAATGCCTGCCTCATAGATTTTCTTCGTTATCAAAATGATATTAACCATTAACCCCAGAGGCATACACGAGCAAATGATTTAGTACCAATTTTTTTTTGTAGAAAAAAAAACGCAACAGCGTACGACCTTCATTCATTAAGAAATTTTGTCGTATTGATCCTAACTTTAATGTCTATCAATACGGAGTACGAGCAAATCATCATTTTGAAGGAAATAATTCAAGGATAACGAAAAATATATAATCTGACGATTTCCAAAAGTCGAAGTAACAAAAATTCGTCGATAAAATGTAATGCGTGCAGCTGCGTGATGCCTATATTCCCCTCTCTGAAAGCGTATGAAGATGTAGTCATAAGCATAACACCTGATATTCTTGAGGATATTCCAGAATCGCGTGCTTCAAGCTGGAATCCTCACATTTGAAATCTCAATGAAAACGAATTTTGACAATCCTCACCAAGGTACCTTTATATCTCTGGAACCTCTTATGGACTATTTCTGAGATTTGGCATACCGTTGAGACTATTTCATGACTATTTTTTGGAACCTAAACCAATACGATACTTTACGATTTGCTTGCAGCAGAGGTGGGGATTACAGCTTTATGTTCAAGTCATAACCCTCATTAACCTATAGCTATAACGCCGAAACTAAAATGCGACTATTTTTTTACTTGTACGACTATTTACGACTATTTCAGGACTATTTTTTAGCATTATCAAAATTCGTTTTAATTGAGATTTAAAATGTGAGAATTCCAGCTTGAAGCACGCCCAGAATAAGGTATATTTTTCTCCAATAATATATTAAACACGTTATTCATAAAAAAAATATTATTTAATATTTTAATGATTTCTTGTTACTGATACGCAATCTGAGGGTAAAATTGAGCAGAAGAGGAAGATGATTCTACTGATAAAGATAATTAATTAATCAATTAATTATAGAAAATTAAATTGTATTGTGCATTTTTTAAATTATTTTCTTATAAATACAAGAATTCCACTTAATTAAACATACACTTTTGTTCAATAAATAATTTAAAAAAATATTTAAAATAGTCGAATCTCTCAAGATAATCGTGAGATTATGATACAGCACGTCTAGGACATAAATATGAACCATATATATCTTAATATGACGCGCTTGAGTATTTCAAAATGGCGATATTTTTTGCACATACTAATATTGGCTGCAAGTTTGCGTCACATCGAAATCTTCAGATTATTGAATGACAGTTTTTTAGGTTCACTTAACATCCCCCAAAAGCAGACGCGCTCGATTATATTTTTTTTCATTTTGGACCCTTACCTACGACAACCCTACCATACATACCTACATAATTAAAAATACTTAGGACATGGATGCTATCAATATCTGACGCGCTCGAGTATGTCCATGAAACAGTTTCTTTTTACATACTTTATTTGAAAGTTTAGCCGCTCCCCCCACCGATGAAAAATATATACATTATATAACATTATTTTCTTCTTATCGTCTAAGCTTTGCAACCCAATAGGTCTCTATGACGCTCGAGTAAAACGGGATGATTGGGTGAATATAGATTGATCAAAATAATTTGTAAGAACTTTAAACCTATATATGAGAAAAGAAACTTCTTTCTTTCTTTCTCTTATTTCGTAAAAAATGTTTAATACCCCTTAATACCCCAATACTTCAATTTTGTGACGCATTCGCCACTTTTTCTTTGATTTTTCAAAATATTATCAAGACTATAGATTCAATTTGTATAAACACGACTTGTTTTTGATTACTACTTACGTGTGCTTATTAAATTGTAGTTTGAAGTCAATTTGGTGTTCGTTAACTGTAAAATACATGGGCCAGACGTCTACCCGATGATATTTTAAATTACCAACGATATCTGTAAAGTTAATTCATGTACAGATGTTTTGAATTTTTAATAATGTAAACAAAGATCTATTATTCAACATCTCCAAATATCATCATTGTAGAAAGAATAGGACTCGTACAATTAGGTCTCAAAAATAAAAATCTGAAAAAATTAAAATAAACTATGACGGACTTCCCTACATTGACTATATTATTATATAGTTTTTATACCCTAGGCTTACTATTTTGAGCTCTTTTTAAAACAATCTATAAGTAGATTGCAACTTTTTTTTAAAAGCATGGTGAAAACTATTGATATTGTTATGTATAAAATGTGGGAGCCCTAGCAGTAAAATTCGTTGGGCAATGTTCGCACTAGAGACCGTGTGCCAAGTTGCCTAACATTGCCCAAGCCTATACCGTGAAAAATAAAAGACATTGCTTAAACAAAAATCAACAATTCTTCCTTATTTCAGACTAGCTGACCCGGCTTCGCTCTGCCAATTAATTTGAATATCCCAAGTTTTTTTGAGTCACAAATTTTCACCACCAAGCCCGTTGCGAAAATCCAAAAAACTTTGTTAAAGTTGTTTAGTTAGTTACAATGAAAAAGCTCCAACAATTTAAAACCGGCACTCGATTCCAATATTTTAATTGAACATTTAGGGTGTCGCGTTAAATTTCGGTCTGGGTAGACGATTTTCTACAGTAATATTACAAAGAGGAAAATTTTGAATTTTTGTGTGTGTGTGTGTGTGTGTATGTCAGTTTGTAATGATAAAAACTACTGTGCCGATTTCAAAAATTCTTTCACCGTTGGAAAGCTACATTCAGCCTGAGTAACGTAGGCTATATTAATTTATTGCAAGAAAAGATTAGGGATCCTTACTGAAACTTAAGTAACGTAACCCAAGGTGTAAGAAAGTGCCCTAAAACGTCTTAACGGTTTCAGTAAGGATCCCTAATCTTTTCTTGCAATAAATTAATATAGCCTACGTTACTCAGGCTAAATTTAGCTTTCCAATGGTGAAAGAATTTTTGAAATCGACACATTAGCATCCAGTAGTTTTTGAGTTTATCCATTACAAACATACACACACACAACAGTAAAAAGACAATTTTTTACTGTTTATAATATACATGTATTAGTGTAGAAGGGTATTTTTATGTACTAGCTATGCCCGCAAGATTTTGCGAAAAAAATTTGTTTTTTTTTACTAAGTGCAATAAGTTAGAAACTTTTGATAGATCTATGTTGTTCGTAAGTATACTGTAGATAGATTCCTACCAAAATGTAAAAAGAGTCAATTGTCATATATTTTTTTTTTTTAAATCAAATTATAGTTATTTTTGTCGTTGGAAATATAGGACGCTTGGGCAAAGATGGAGGATTTGACGGTATCTCAAATGTATAGATAGGTAGTCGCTACAATAAAAAAAATTAACGCATAGTTTAAAAATTTCGAGTCCTTAAATTAAAAAAAGGAGTGATAAAATATCGGAAAATAATACTTGAAATGGACGGACGAATGGTTAGCTATATAATATAGGTTATAATATTATTATGATTATTAATACAATTGCACATTTTGATTAGGTAATGCAAAAAATTTTGCTATACCTGTTGGAGGTTTAGTTTTAAGGTGCTCTTCTATGAACTGACAAGGACAGACATACTTTTCGCCGTGACGGCCCGCGACGCTTCTGCTAAGATTTAACCTGTTCTTAACTACAAATGCTCCCCAGCGACCGGCGTAGCGTACAAAGAGAAGAGCTCCCCGCTCCTGTAAATACAAAATAAGTGACGTTTATTAAAGTATCAAAGATTTAAATTATTAAAACATGCAGTTCAGATCTTAATATTTTATAGCTTATTCGCGTTAATAAAATAGTGACTCATCGTTGTCACTCTTTATTTATTTATTACTTATACTCAGCTGAGCCGCGCCCCTTGACAATTGTTCAACGGGCGTGGCTCAGATTAGAAAGCCGTATTCACATTTACATAATAATACACGTAGATCAAAAATGAAGAATAATTTATAGTGTTTAAGTGCTGTGGCGAACAAAATGTGACTACAATGTAGTAGTTTAAACGGCTAGTGCATGCAAATGTGAAGACACGTTTCTGTAAATACTGCTTATAAAATTATTAAAGAACAGAAGGAAACCAATTTTTTAAACACTTCGGAATAAATAGTTTGCATAAATTAAACCGTTAATATTAAACGGTTTAATTTATGCCCCAGTATGAAGACACCTTTATCGTCATTATTTTCTAAACGCGAATACACCTTAATAATATACAAAACTTGCCAAAAAGGAAGTTTAATCAGTCGATCCCGCGCCGCCTTAGCCAGTCGTTGCACGGCATGCAACAGGCGCGGGTATCTTTAGGTTCCTTGTTGCGCAATATCTCTTCAACGTATTGACAAGGGCACAGGGCGTGCACTAAATGGCGTGGCGCCGCAGGGTTGCTGCTCTCCTCGTCTAGCGTCCAATCCAGTCGACGCCGCAAGAAGTCTTTGCCCCACCGCTGAAGGTAGCGGAGGTACACTTGCTCTGCCATATCCTGCACATTTACGCTTTGCTTACCCATACAATTCTACATGATACCATAATACCATTAGCTCGTTAATATCTGCCTACAGTGTGAAATTTTAAATGATTAGGGAATAAATATAAAAGATTACTATTCATAAGCACACATACATAATAGGGTGGAGCGAAAAAGTTTTTTTTTAATTTCGATTTTGCTGCATTCAATTGATGATCCATCCTGCTAGAAGTGTTCACGTAAAATTTCTGCTTTCTAACTCCTCTATACCGTGTGTCCCGGGATAAAGAGCAATCCCGAAAGAAGGTGAAGCCAGACCAAAAATTATCGACAAAAATTAGAAAAAAAAGAAAATATTTATAAATTAAGTTATTTATAAATTAAGTTTTTTTTAAAAGCGATTTCTTTCATAGAAGTGGGTCGATTTCGTTGAAATAAAAAACAATAATACTTCAAATACTTGGCAGTGAGGATAGAATAATAGATAGAGAGCTGGTGAGCAAAAAATCTGCGTTGTCAATCGACTGCCCCTTAAAAATGTTAAAAAAACAGGTATACTATATCATTTGCTCGTGGCTGCCTCTAAGGCTGATGTTTAGAAACCTTGTAAAAATGAAGAAAATCAAAAAGGCATCTAGGACACTGAATTTTGAAGTAATGAATTTGAATGATGAATTGATGAAGATTTTTTATGATTTAAAATATATATATATATGAATATACACGCTTGCTATACTGCACGCTTGGCAGACCTGCAGTGTTCGTTTAAAAATCCCGTGAACGATCGCAAAAAAATAGTCTGCCACCATCGTAGCGCTGCGTTTTCAATTAACAGCAGTTCAGAAATATCGAGAAAAAAAAGTGTGCTATATCATTTGCTTGTGTCTGCCTCTTTGACTGTTGTTTATGTTATATTGCTTATAAAAGAAAGAAAAAAGAATGAGGCACACACTCAAGTCAGTTATATTCCGAAAGCAGACCATTTAAATTTTTATAAATCGACGCTTGGGTGTTGCATTTAATTAACAGGTCTATGTTTACAAAATGCGCGTTAGCAAAACGTGCGATTCAAAGTGCCCTGTTTGTACTATGCCTTAAGACTTGTAACGGTTAAAGTCAGTAAGTAAAATGTCTGCCAAATTTTTTTGTGTTCAGGGGGTTCTAATAAATCGTACGGACCCAGTTATAGCTACGAGCGTTTTTTTTTTCAAAATTTTTACATCCACCTCCTGTGATAATGCAGTGCCCTGGATGTCTGCCTCATAGATTTTCTTCGTTATCAAAATGGTATGAGCCATTAACCCCAGAGGCAGACGCGAGCAAATGATTTAGTACCAATTTTTTTTGTTAAAAAAAACGGAACAACGTACGACCTACATTCTTTAAGAAATTTTGTCGTATTGATCCCAACTTTAATGTCTATCAATACGGAGTACGAGTAAATCATATACTATAATGCTCGTCAGCTCCCTATCTATAACACGTAGCTCAAAACAACATCTATCATGGCCTAAACTTTGACCTTTTGTATCAAAAATGAATTTTTTTGGCAACAATTTTTAGTAATTACAAAAATTTTCAAAATTACCCCGGTAGGTATAACTGGGATATTTTGTGACTTATTATTATTCTATAGCATATTAGCTTTAAAACAAAAAAACGTATGTTCTAACTCAATTTAAACGCTAGGTAAGAGCTGTTAAAATTGGCCATTGATCGAAAAGTATACATATAGTTGATTTTTCAAGTGTGCGTGAATGGGGAAATCCGAACCTATGAGGAATAGCGAAAATGCTGAAAGGGGTTTGGGACCGATTTTGATGAAAACTAAAACTATATCATTGGATTTTTGGGAAATCAATATGCCTACACAGGGATCGAACACGTTGATTTTGAAAAAAAAAAATCACACCTTTATTATTACACCATTCGATAGTGTCCTTAATAAGGAACAAGATCTGAAAAAAATTGACATACGGCAAACTTAAGGATAAAGCTAATTATTAACATACGTTTTTTTTCATACAAACTGATTACTAATATTCCGGGAGCCAGTGACAGATTCACATGACCAACTTCCTCCCGATCAAAAATCAGTGAAATGCATAAGGGAATTATACTATGAATACTCGCGACCGTCAGCTGCCACTCCGTTGGTGGGTTGGGCAGTGGCACCCTCCCAAACATGCAGAAAAAAAAAAGTTTTTTCAGTCATTTCCTCTCATTTGAAAATTTGTCAGATTATAGTTTATCTAGTATTTTGAAAGAAAAACATCGTCAGCTGACCATAACGCGGTGGATTATACGTCAGCTGGCTCCTTGAATATGAAAAAAAATTTTTTTTTCAATGATTTCCTCTCAACTAAAAATTTACCTGGTGATCGTTTATATGCTACTATGAATGAAAAGCTGACGGTCACTAGTATTCATAGTATAAGCCCCTTGTGTATTTTACGAAGTTTCTCTCGAGAGGAAATGATTGACCGAAAATGCACCTGGCTCCCGGACTATAAGCATTCAAAAATTTCAAAATGATTGCCATGGTTCCCAATTTATAACTGGATTCGATGTATCAAGGATTGTGTTGCATTCAGCATTACAATAAATGTTGAAAAGATTACAAGTAGAAAAATAAACTAATAATATTATTTATATAAGTAGTTTTAAATTTATTACCCAAAGCCCAGCCAACAGTGCAGAGGGAATTAATAATACAAGAGTAGAAAATGAGAAAATGAATCAGTAAGGACATAATTATAACAAATCAGGTGTCACTGTAGTGTTTTAGCACAGAATGTTAAGGATATGGCATTCAAGTGATAAAAATGCATCTTTATTTTTTCCATATAAGATGCAGAAGCAAGCAGTAATCATATTGATTTATAATCCAACTTATATTTCCGACATTCTATATAACCATATACCTTACCTTCCATACAAGAAAATAATCTATACTAATATTATAAAGAGGAAACATTTGTATTTTTGTATGTTTGTAACGAATAAACTCAAAAACTACTGGGCCGATTTCAAAAATTCTTTCACCATTGGAAAGCCACGTTCAGCCTGAGTAACATAGGCTATTAAATAAAAATAAAAAAAAATAAAAAAATTCATTGGTAGAGCGAAGCCTGCTGGGTCAGCTAGTTTATTATAATGATATGGTATGGTATTATTAATGATATGGTTTTGTAATTTATTATTACTTTCTTAGACTTTGTTTCTTGTTGCTTGGCGTAATTTTTATCAATAAAAAAAGTAAAGGAGTTAAAAAATAATCTAATTATGGTTTCCAGCTCTTTGACTATACTTCGTTATCGTACCATAGTAAGGTCTTCATTAGATTTTTTAACAATAAAATAGCAATCCCCAAATACGAAAATTTGCAATACAATCTAGCTGACCCTTTGCTACAGCAACCTTGAACCATATTCAATGGACTTTACTAATGACTGTTAATTTTTGTGATTATCTATATGGTCAATGTGGGGAAGACCGTCAGTTTATTTTAATTTTGAGATTTTTATTTTTGAGACTTCATTATACGAGTCCTATTCTTTCTACAGTGATGATATTTGGAGAGGTTGAACAATGGACCTTTGTTTACATTATTAAAAATTCAAAACATCTGTACATGAAATAACTTTACAGATATCAATGATTTAAAATATTATCGGGTAGACTGGCCGTCTGGCAATTATATTTTACAGTTAACATACCAAATTGACTACAAAGCTTTTGGTAATTTGTTAATTTTTAATTTCATACAAAAATATTAATTTTCTTTATGTATTGAGTTATGTTCGAACTCATAGAACAAAAGTTGTTGCTTATGGTGTTAGCTACCTAGTGCTGCGAGGTTGCTAGTGTTTTATAGGTAATCCTGTATAGATAGTAGTTCCATTATTTTCATCTCAACATAAAGTTGAGAGCTGTGCTAAGACGGCTAATTTTATGAAAATAATAGTGATTCAAGATTTTGATACAAAAAGCAATACAAAGGTAGTTTTTGACTAATCGAGTACGCCATATTATATTACGCGGGAAAATATTGTACGGTGAAAATAATGTTTCCCAGATATAAAACCTAGATAGATCGATTTCTTGCCCCCCAAAACCCCTACAGTGCAAGTTTCATCGCACTCCATCGTGTAATTCTATAGACCGGCATTATAAATACATATAAATAGCTTTATGAGTACATATCTTATATCTTTAAACGAGCAATTCTTGTATATATATATGTATATATATAATCTGGATCTCGGAAACGGCTCAAACGATTTCCACGAAATTTGGTATTTAAGGAGTTTCGGGGGCAATAAATTTATCTAGCTAGGTTTCATTTTTAAAAAACCTTTGAGAACCTGTTTTTATTCGTGTTTTCGAACATTCGAACAATATAAATTTGCACCCTCTAACGCCATCTATGCATACAACAATATAACTAAATTATGATTTACCGACGCAGCAACACTACAGCTACTTGACATAGATGGCGTTGTTATTCAGCACTAAATATGTAAATATTTTTCCCAATAATCATCATTTACAAAATTAAAATACCGAGCAAAGCTCGGTCATCCAGGGACTATACATATATCCATAATATACAAATATTGTTTGTTCCATAGAATAGTAAGTTTTTTATTAACTCAATCGCATTACATAAGGACTTTCACATACCAGAAAAGGTTTATAATTTCTGACTGAGAGAGAGAAACAGTCATATGACAGTCATATGATGGTCCTTCAACCAGACGGTCTTCCCCTTACAAGCTTTTCGACTATCAAAAAAATCAAATGCGATATTTCAAAAACAAAACCAATTTTCGTTTCATAAATGTAGTAAATCATTAAAGTGGTTACTAATAAAGACGTTTTAGTATCATTTTTATGATAAATACTTTTAAAATCCGTCAAGATTATTGTTTTTCCGGAGTTTTGAGTGTTTTTTACTCTCAAAACACTAAAAAATTTTTAAGGATATTTTCATTACAAAAGACGCCTTATAACAAGATCAATTTATGTGTATTTTAAAGAGCATTGCCGACTGATTAATTTACTGTGCGACACATTGTCGTAAAGTTGTTATGTTTTGAAAAAAGCCCAGTAGACGGTCTTACCCCCCAGACGGTCTTCCCCACTTTGACCATATATATTTTCTGACTGTATAACATTTTAATGTTATACATTTATATGTATAAAAATCAGCCATGTAAATTTAACTTAAGTAACTATTATTTTTAGTTACTTTTCTTAAGTGGTACCTGCCCAGGTGTCACAGGGCGAGCTCCACAAACATGCAGAATATTCAGAGAACATGAGACGCTATTGAGAACCTAAGCTTTCATCTATGTGAAAATAAGTTACGTCAGATGGTTCTGGGATCTTGGACTATTAATAAATTATTTGTAACTATTGATAGTTGATACACACAGGACACCACTCCTATCACCAGGTATCTGAGATACAGCACACCCTGTTCTAAATTGGTTGAAGCTATTAGTGACCCCCTACAATGTGAGGTTTCCTCCAACAATGACAATTATTTAGGCCTCAGTCCATGCTGGCTGGCTCAATCACTAAAGTAAACTAACCTAAAAGTCAAGCCAAATTTTAAATACATTTATTTTCAATTAACTGTAACATAAACAAATCAACATACCTGTTTTCGAGACAATCTTGTAGATTGGCTTCCTCTGATAACAATATCATTGGCAGGCACATCCAATCTCTGCTCCCAGCCTTGCATTATTGTTTTGCCCTCTTCACTTTCAATAAACTGTTGCAAGTGAGCAATACAAGGCCCGGAATCAAAATAAAGGAAGCATAAATTAACTTTGTGACAAGAAATCTTGCCTCTGTCATCCAATGCTAGCAACAGCTTGTGTTTATTCAACAGTTTATTAACACTTCCAAGACATTGCTCCAAACCTTTAGAGAGTTTCAGCTTTATCCACATACATAAAAATATTGCCATGGCATTCAATATAAGCCATAACACTCCCAGTGAAAATAAAGTAAGTCCTGTCAATCCAGAAAACAACAGGGTAAGGAGCACAAGGAAGGCAATAGTTATCCAGCAGATCAGGACACGCTTGTAGCAAATGTTGTATAGTGTAAACCGTGCATCATTCACAAGTAGCTCCATCACATGGACATATTCTTCTACAGTCAACTGAAATAAAATAAAAAATATTTCAAATAATATTATAATATCGAACTGACCCGGCAGGCACTGCTATGCCATTAATTAGGCTGTATACTTTGGCTAAGCACTTTTCAACTGTTTTTTTAAGCTAAACACTTTCTCGTACCATTCCACTCTAGATTCTATCTTTCCCACTGAATTTATCACTGTAAGACACTGTAAAAACATCTTTATATTTTTATGGATAAACAGGATTCATCCAGAGATAAAAAGTTTCTTATAAGCTGCCCAGGGATTAAAGCGTGCCAAATTTTACACACATCTGTTCAATAGTTTCTGGCTTGATGGATTTCTATTTTTAATGGCTGATGAAATAAGGATTTTTTCAGTACTTTGTACAATACAATACATAGCAAACATTTTTGGGAAAACTTTGCAAACTTTGAAAACTTTGAAAAAAGATGAATTTGCATAAATTATTTTTCTTCTAAATGTTTGAAATTCTTGAGTTCACTACTAGCCTAGTCGAGAAGTGAGTTTCCTGCGAAAAATCGTTACAGGGCTCTTAAAAATATGGCGGTTATTGCATTGGATGCAAAATTTAATTCTGAAAAAAGTATATATTTATTACTATCCGCCAATAAAAATTTCATTTGTTATAAACAAAAAACAAAGAGGAAAAATGGAGTCTTGCTTTTGTATCTATAACTTCAAAAATATTAAAGTTATCTGAAATTTGAAAAAACATCCTAAAAGAGGAGAAAATTCTAGTACAATAAGTCTCGACTCCCGGAGTTGTAGCTCCATTATTTATCGTTTAATTTAACGCTGAAAATGGGCATACGCGCGGCACGTTCAGGGTTCGGTCGCGGCATCAAATTCGAGTACGTCACGCTCAATAATTGTTTTAAGGGATAAATTATTATTAGAACATTAAAAAAAATATGGTATATTCGGAACACTTCAAAGAACTTGCTGCTGATGGAAATTTAGATTTTTTTATTCTTAAAAAACATCTAATTTTGGGCTAAATATGAAGACTGCATGGTCAAAATTTGGCGCCTCGGAAATCGTACTCTTGCCCCACATCTTTTAAAAAATTCTATTTTTCGAAAAATATTGAGATGCGCCAGAAATCCTTTGGCACACTTGCTTGTATCGTCGAATAGAAGGGCAGATAATAAAAAAAAAATACTTTTTTCAGAATTCAATCTTGCATCCAATGCAATAATCGCCATATCTTTAAGAGCCCTGGGCAAGAGTACGATTTCCGAGGCGCCAAATTTTGGACCATGCAGTCTTCATATTTAGCCCAAAATAAGATGTTTTTTAAGAGTAAAAAAATCGAAATTTTGCCTTTAAGGGGGTGAAACGGAGGTTTGAAATTTTTAAGTTTTTTATCATTTCTGAATAACTTTTACATCCGATTTGGCTCAAATTTGGTGGAGACCTTCTATTCGACGATACAAGCAAGTGTGCCAAAGGATTTCTGGCGCATCTCAATATTTTTCGAAAAATATAATTTTTTAAAAGATGTGATTTGAAGGTAGTGAGGAGAAAACGCCTACAATTCGGTTCTGGCGTTGTTTTAACTGTTCTAACCTAACCTAACCAATTTTAATGCTTATGGTTACCCTATTTAACATCTCTAGGTTCTAGCCTTTTTAGTCTAAAAACTGTTATTGACACCAATTTATATTTCGAGAAATCATTTCAACGCAAGATGTTCCTACTCTCACATAGCTGTGCGCTAAAAATCTATTATGAATAGCCAAAAAAACACTTTTTCCAAATTTAAATGGTCATAACTCCTTAAGGAAGCTGAATCAGCAAATATTTTATTCTTGAAATTCTTTTTATAATGGTCGAATTATGCTGAATTAATCGCCAAATCTTGGCGCCTCAGAAATTGTACTCTCCCCGAGACCTGTAATAATTTTTCACAGGAAACTCACTTCTTGACTAGACTATGTACAACAAATTTTGCTGTATTTCTTAAGCTTAATGTTACTTTTAGAAAGTGTCAAATGTTAGCTCCCAGATTGTGTAAAAGTTTAAAGCCAGGCAAGATTTTTGATTACAATTCAGAATTATTTCAAATAACTTACCTCAAACAATTAAAAATACCTCAGAAACTGGCCATTTCCAGCCAGGGTTTTTCATGACAAAATCAATAACAAATTTATTCACTCCCCAAAAGGAATGTATTGAATCACCAATAACCCTGTATACTTATGATGTATATCTGATGATGATATATATCTTTGAAATATTTTCTAGGTCTGTATAAGTTTGAAGGTTAAAAAATCATACTTACAGTCAGCCCCTGAGCCATAAGCTCTTCTGGAACAAGTTCTGGTTTGAACTGAGCAGCAGTAATCCAAGGCCATTTCGTATTTACTGGCAGCAGTGTGACAATAATATCACCATTGGCTATAAAAAATCATATATTTTTAAACAAAAAACCTTATATAAGAAAGTACATTTTAATTACAACCTAATACCTATATTATTTAATATTGCATCAAGGCACACATGAAAGTAGTCATGTGACACATGAGATCTCATAAATCTTAGCTATTTCTTTTCTTAAATATTGACATGTACTCTACAACTACCTACTACCTTACAAGGTTTTTGAAAAAAATGCAACAGAAAATATATGGACATTCAATACTCACAGAAACCTGTTCGCATATTTATAAATTCAACATTTTTCATTGAAGCTCCATGGGTAACGGGTTCAAAATTTTTATCCCCGCGATCAACATTGACATGAAAGGATTCCGTTTTAAGGACGGCTGGTAATTCTTTTCGTTCGGGAAGTGATGTACTTGCTATACCTGCTGTCTCTGACGGAACATTTTCCTGTGACAATGGCACACTTGTTTGCGGAGCCTCATCATCAAACTTCACCCAAGTTTTACGCGTCGACTCTTGGTGAACAGCACCATTAGTGTCGTTCTTCTCTGGTAACTTTTCGTCTGAATTGCTCATTCTCTACCTATACCATATAACAATTTCAACAAGACTTTAGTCTCCTTTTAATATTGACTAAATTACTGTAAGTTGAGTAGACTAGGAATGTAGAACACAACTTTAAATTTCCAAAATTCCAACCAAATTCCAACTAATTCCAAGTGATCATAGAGTACTATAAACTACTAACTTAAACAACTTATTGTTCCAAGTGTTCCAACTTTCCATCCAACCAACCAAGTGTCAATGTCAAATCATCAAATGTATTAGGTATAATTGAATAATAACTTTAAGTTTATAGGTAATTACTACATTATTTTGTACTACGCAATAGTTGAAATTTTCATTAAGTAACTACACTAACTACTACTAGCAGTACTACTTTAGTCGGTGACACTGACAAGGACAACAAATAACAATAGGGACCGTGCGTGGCGACACCTATGCCATCTAGTGTCATTTATCGGAACTGCATATTGCTTTATGGGTAGGATTACCGTATGTTGACTTTTTGAAAAGTGTATCACAAAAAATTTTGTATATTTAAAAGGCTCATTAAAAGTGTATTCTTGTATTGATGGATGCTCCAATACTTCCAAGAATAAAATATATTAGTGTAAATTCTCGTAATTTTCCACTGATAGACCAATATCAGTGATTCCAACTTGTAGCAAAATATTTGAGAAAATTATTTTAAATCAACTCCTAACATATTTCACCAATAATAACCTTTTACACAATAAACAGTTTGGATTTACTCGGGGTCGCTCTACGACTGATGCAGGTGTGGAGCTTTTCAAGAATATTATTGATGCTTGGGAGGATTCACACGACACTTTAGGTGTGTTATGTGATCTATCCAAAGCTTTTGATTGTGTCCATCACGAAACTTAGTCACTATGGCATTCACGATAACGCCCTCAGGCTTCTGATCTCGTATCTAAATGATAGGACTCAGAGGGTTGAGGTAAATGGTAAACGTTCGTCTGGGTCAATTGTCAAAATTCCTTTTTTTAATCTATATTAACGATCTACCTCACCTGGTAGAGAAAAGACATGAGATAGTATTGTTTGCAGATGACACTTCCATAATTTTTAAAGTTACCAGATCAGAAAATAGTTATGACGATGTGAACAATGCTCTCTCTACTGTTGTTCATTGGTTTAATGCTAATAATTTATTATTGAATAGTAAAAAGACTAATTGTATTAAATTTTTGCCACCTAATGTAAAGCATGTTGATACTAAACCAATACTTAATAGTCAAGAACTGAATTTTGTGGACACGGCTTGTTTTCTTGGAATCACTGTTGATTCGAAATTACAATGGGGACCCCATATTTGTAAGTTGGCGAATAGACTTAGCTCTGCGGTCTTTGCAGTTAGGAAAATAAGATCTCTTACCGATGTAAACACTGCTAGATTGGTTTACTTTAGTTACTTCCACAGTATTATGTCTTACAGCATCTTACTGTGGGGCAATGCAGCAAATATACAAACTGTCTTTGTACTGCAGAAGCTACATTCGCGCAATATATAGACTTGGGAATAGAGAATCTCTTAGAGACAAATTCAAAGAAATAAATATACTTACTCTTGCATCGCAATATATTTATGAAAACATTATGTATGTTTATAAAAATAAGAGCAAGTTTATAACATTTAAGGACTTACACAAAACTAATTGTATTGTAACCAGGAATGTCCACAAACTTGTATTTCCAAAATGTCGGCTTCATAAAAAAAGCCGGTCATTTATGGGAATGTCCGTGAGAATATATAATAAAATTCCAATAGAAATTCAATCCCTGCCTTTTCACAAATTTAAACAAACTATCAAATCAGTCCTGTGCCGAAAGCCTATTATGAAACCAAGGACTATTTAGAAGATAAGAAAGCGTGGGATTGAATAACTTCACTATAGGCTATTTCTATACACTATGTAACATTATTTATTTGTGAGCGGATGGCAATGGGGCGATATTGACACACACGATAGCTGTCACGTGTGTTCCTTTATTGGACCTAGCCATACTGCATTATAGACTAAGTTTTATTTACTTTTAAAAGAGTGCTGGGAGTTTTTTTCCGCTCGCTTTTTTCTCCCAGTCTACGTTTCGCCTGAGGGGCGATCAAAGCGGATGAATGTAGAATGTATAATTTATCTGTATGACTTTCATTAAGTGTGCACAAATTGTACCTAATAATGAATAAAAGTTTTTGAGTTGAGTTGACTTCCTGTCCTCCTCCTATCCGGGTGACGCACAATGGTCAGTGGTTGCCAACGATAATCCAAATTAAAGGCAGGGCAATGTCTTTTCTAGCTAGTGACCTAGTATGTTGTATAAATACATATATTTTTCATCCCATCTATTCGAAAAGTACGACTTTGTTCGCCTTTAAGTGCGCCCAACAGGGCCGGATTTAGGGGAGGGCAACTGGGGCTGCAGCCCCGGGGCCTCCACAAAAGAGGGGCCCCCACAATAGAGACTGGAAAAAAATTCTAATTCAGACTAGTAAACACTAGTAAACAACTTTTCCTTTCATATTTTTTTTCGCGTTTCACCTTTACATTCTTGTTTCCGATTATAATAATATATTTATATGTTCATTAAATAATAAAAGAATCTATACTTGGTTTCACAATAAATTATTATTTATTCGAAAACTCAACTGAAAAAAATTGTTCACTTTATTTGGAAAATAATTTGGGGCCCTGGGGCTCCACTCCTTGGTTGCCCCGAGGCCTCCAGACCTCTAAATTTAGCCCTGGCGCCCAAAGGTGGTATTTTCTATAAGAAACTTTTAGCGGGCAGGAATGGATTTTTCCTCCCTCTTCATAAGTTTCAACTTACGCACATCTTAGTGTTCAGCGCCAAAGAAATCGAACGCAATATATTTGAATAAAGAGGACAGAACTACAGAACTACTCGTACAGCCCACGTTTTTGGAAATTTTCACGGATTTTTAGAAATGAGCCAGATTCGGACAATATTTCAAACACGCAGCATATAAAATCTACAACAATCTCTATTCCTAATAAATAAAAGTAACAATAAATTTTCATAATTGCGAAAATGTCTCAAATGTAAATATAACTTTTAGTTGTTTTATTATCAGATACTATTATCAGATACTGAACACTAAGATATTCCAAATTCAAAAAGTGCGCGGAAAAGTTCAATGCCGCGCACTTTTTGAATGTGGAACTTATGAATAGGGAGGAAAAACTCATTCCTGACTGCTAAAAACTTTCTTATAGAAAATTAGGCATGATGACAGTAATCAAGTATCGCAAAAATATTTATCATATCTAATGAAATAGGATTCAAAAATTTTGAAACATGTATTTATTCTCTTATTAATGTCGAGATTAATGATTTATTTGTTAAAATAAATCTACAAAATACAACAATCCGCCATGATAGCTTAAGCACCCATCAGATCGAATTACGTCAATTTACGTCACGTCTTAGTAGACGTCATTTTTTTCGTAAGCATATTATACGCGATCTGGCATTTTTTACTGAGCCGTGGCGCAATGACAGACGCCATGACACGGGCAAGCGTTTTGGAATGAATTTGAAATTTAAAATTTAAATGTACTTTTATTGCACAAAAACCTTAATTTTCTACAAAAATATGATATATTTTAGACATAATAGAAACTTCTGAATATCATAGAAGAGTTTTTGAAAATTAGTCATCATGCCTATTAAAGGGGAGCAAAGTCGCACTTTTCAAATAGATGGGATGAAAAATATATTTTTGGCTCGGGCGGCGTACTTTGAATCTGTCGCTACGTTCAGATTCTAATAAAGAAACCCTCGCTACGCTCGAGATTCTACTCAAGAATCCATCACTTCGCTCTGGGTTCAAAAAAGCGCCCTCGCCTTAAAAATATCATTTCGCTCCCTTGTGATACGATCTGCTATTGTTTAAAGTTATATGGCATAAATATCTACCCAACCCAACCCTGGTGGATAAATTTTCCTATTTTAACGTAGCTAATTTTATTATTCAGAGACAATTCTCAACTATACTCGTATATTTAGGATTTGCAAAAAATATTTAATGCCATACAATACATGACTATTGATCGACCAGTATCTGCGGTCAAACAAATCTGAGTATAATTTATGTAGGTATCTTTACCTGCCCGTAATGCTGTCTGACCGGTTTTCCCGCTCACACTCGTATGCTGTACCTAATATTCCGCAAAAACAATTCCACTAGAACGTTCACTCGGCCACTACTCGTACTGTTACGTAGTGTTATTTTCTTGCAAATCCGAAATATTTACTAAGGTGAAATGGCAAAAATAGAACTGTAATGTTTGAAAATCGAATACTAAATTATATTTGTTTCTAGGGTTGTTAGGTATCAAAAATGTGTGGCAAATGTAAGATTATAATTATTAAAGCAGTGAGTTAATTGATCTCAGTACGATTAAAAGGTCAGTGTGCGGTTTTTTGTGGTATCAAATTCTTAAATAGCGAAGTGTATATAGGAAGGCACTAAAACATAAAATCAAACATATTAAATTTTTATTCTCATCATGGATTCTTTACCCAAGCAGTTTGTATCAGCTATGAGAACTTTGTTTGATATAATGGACGATAAGCGAGCTGGGTATGTGAAATTGACTGACATTGAAAATCGTTGGCGTGATGATCGTACCAAGGGCTTACCGCGAGGAGTCATAGAAAGTCTTCAAAAGGTTGCCTCCCACGAAGGCCTTCTAACGTTTGAATGTTTTTGTACTGGTCTCAAACTTTGTCTGTTGCGCAATCAGGTACAATATGCTTCAAATAAAGTAAGTAAAGACGATATAGATATAAACCAACCACAAGGAGATGCTACGATTCATCACAAATCATCAATAGATGTAAACGCTTCCCAAAACCGTGATAGAAACTGGAATGCGATACGAAACGGCGGCGGTACATCTCAGCAACGGACACACAGTATGCCTCGATTATTAGAGGATAAAGATAATCAATTAGCGGATTTTTTTCACAATGGAGTTGGAAATATTAAGACTAAGAGCGATAGTTCGCATAGAATTTATGGCCCTCCAAAACCACCGAGGCTAGAAAAGCCGGTGCTGGATAGAAAAGACACTTTGAAAACAAATTATAACCCAGAAGAAATTCGTTTGGATGGAGAATCAGACGAACCAAAATTAGATTTTGATGTAAGTTCACGGAATATGGAAGGGCAAGATAGAGGTTTAGGCGATGGCCGATCAGCTAACGAAACTCAAACACAGATGCGAATGATTACTCGTCGTAGAGAACCTCGCCGTCACACACTGCATAATGGTATTGATTATAATGTACTAAAACGTATGAAACAAATTGAACTGGAAAAAGACATTTTACTACAAGGACTCACAGCAGTAGAAGAAGCTCGAGAGTGGTACTTGAAACAACTTACTGAAGTACAGGAAAAAATGCGTATCGCTGGAAGAATGGGCGCGTACGTGGTAAGCATAATGCTTTATACAAGTAATGATTATTATTTGATATTTTATATCGTACAATAATATTGGAACAAGGTTGTTTCATTTGTACTACCAGTTGTACAACTTAGTAGTACTAATGATCCACCGCGGGAATATCAATGAATTGGGTATTTAAAAAAATATTGATTTTTATATGTATTTTAAAACTTTATTATTAACTAGCTGACCCAGCAGGCTTCGCTCTGCCAATTAATTTTTTTATTTTTTTTTATTTAATAGCCTATGTTACTCAGGCTGTATGTAGCTTTCCAATGGTGAAAGAATTTTTGAAATCGGCCCAGTAGTTTTTGAGTTTATTCGTTGCAAACATACAAAAATACAAATGTTTCCTCTTTATAATATTAGCATAGATAATATTGATATCTAATGCAAATAACTTAAAAAAACATTTTTTTCAATTAATTATTAATAATTACAAATTGATCAAATTTAAATAAAGATCGCGTGACTATAAACGCGCCATGATTGGTCACCATAGTTGTCACGTCATAATTTTATAGATTTAATAACAGTACAGCGTCTACGGCTATTAGGGCGGCTAGACACGTTGGTCCCAACGCTCGTACCAACGTTGGACTGCAAATACCGTGAGGCGTACACACGTTGGCTAATAAACTAGTTCTGTCCCGTCAGGGCCAATGTGAAGATGTCTGATACAGAAATCGAAACTGCTCTGAGTGCTTTTACAGTACTGAGTGCACATTTATATTTTTACTGAGAAAAAATAAATTGCCCCACATTAGAGATTAAAGCATGCTCCATTATTCCACCACGCTGCTTCAGTGCTGATTCTGCTTTGTGAATTTCAATCCGAACTGACTCGCGGCGTATGGTTTTAAACCGTAGATAGATGAGGTTTATCGATAATGAAAGGGACAGAATGACGGCTATATATACTCAGGCTAGGTACTCAGAAACACGGAAGCGCGTATTTACACTGGTGGTAAACCCAACCCAGTCACAGTTTAATAGTTTATCAAAAACGCGCTGAAATTTAATAAATACAAACGCAGAAACGCGTTTTATCGAAGTCGAATATTCAGTTGCTACAGTATAAAGTCACATGCAGACGAAAGTATCAGAGAAGTAAGGGAAGTACGGACAAAATGACATAGGTATAAGGTAAGGGCATAATGACATACAAATTTTTAAGGACACAGTTCACAAATCGTTTGGTCTTCTTTGGGACATCAGCACATGACGCATGAGCCCAAAGGAAACAAGTCATACATTGTAACCAACCTTCGCTGGGCTTAGACGGGAAAAGAGATCATTGCAATAAATGCAAGCGCAGTCACTATGATGGACCAGGTCTCATACCATCATCGAACGCTGCTCCAGATACCTCAACTGTATTAAACTCCTCTTCACATGTTTCTAAATTCAGGTTCATCACATCAAAAACAACAACTCCAATCACCATTGGTGGTGGCTTGCGATTGTTAATATGGCTGCCGTCACATAATACAGTAGCGGAGACGTAACTGAAACCCACCAATTTTTAAATAAGGTGTCTATGTCATTTTGTCCATACATGTCATTTTGTCCGTACTTTCCCTAGTAGAAAAGAAAATGCAATTTTAATGTCGATAGGTATACTTACATATTATACATATTCCAATTTTCACTGCCTCTAAACTAAACCAGGTATTCGCGTATATTACGTATTAAATATTTAAAGGGGTGTACTTTGTTGGTGATAAAACAGGAACCATGGAATGAAGCGCATCAAGAAAGATTAGAGCTACTGCGAGCCCGTGTGCTAGAATTGAACAGACAGCTAGGCGCGCTGGCGGCAGGGTGGAGACACGGTCAGCTCTCGCTGCATATGAACCTCGCGCTGCCGGCTACGCTATTAAACGCACAGACGACACCGAATGCTTCGGTGTTACGTTCACAAAACAGATTACTTGCAGAGGTTTGTAATTAACAAATTCAAGAAAGGCAGGATATACTTCAGCTCTAGTCGACTCGGCAGGCGTCGCTCAGCTCTTTATTTAGACATCTATCCTATTTACTTACTCCTATCATATTTAATTCTCTTGAGGTTTTCGTAGGGTTATTTACATGTGTAAATAATGATATTCATATTTATTCTATACTAATTAAGACGGCTGACACGAGGAAATTATTAAGTACTTTGTATGATACAAACCATACATTTTTTTATACTTGATATGTAAATTTGCATAAATTCATTTTTCTCTAACATGTTGTTTAGTTCTCAAGTTCACTCACTACTCCAAATTTTTCTGTAGGTTTCTTTAGCATAATGTTACATAAACAAAGTGCTGAAAACTCTGAAATGTTAGCTAACCGATCATGTAGGTACCTATTTACGTATACCTACAGGACTTTTTGCCAAAAGCCGGTATTATTTCAAAAAATAATTTTATTCCATTGTATTAATTCTGATAATTTTTAAGTTAATTTTTAGGTCGTTAATTTTTGTATGAAATATTTTTATTTCACAATAATAAAAAACAAAAATTAAAATCTCAGAAACTACCCATTCCGGCTTGGGTGTTACATGACAAAATCAATCGCAAATAAGGTCTACTTTTTTGTATTAGGTAAATGCTGAATTTGTAATTCTGCATGCAACACAATCCTTGTGACGTGTCATCATTTTGTACACTAAGTATTAAGTAATCAGTTAGGGTTTGTAAGAAAAAAAAGAATTTTGTTAAAAATTAACCCTATCCTTAAATTCATTTGCCTTATATTATGGCTTCCCATAATTTGTTCGTTATTAGGGTCATTGTCACATTTTACACCATTCGTAAAAATATAGGATGTAATTTTCTTTCAAATCAACTGGTTCGATTCCTGGCTTGGAATACTGATTTTTGAAACATCCATTGATGCAGTTTTAGATTTCATCAAAATCGGGCCCGGACTCCATTCAGTTTTTTTCGCTATTCCTCATAGTTTCAGATTCCGTCATCCACGCACACTTGAATTATTATTTACGCTATTTTAAGTTTCTATTTGTTCTTTTTAATTACTTTCTGTTAATGATTAATAATTTTTTCGCGCTTTTTATGTAAAGCCCGTAAAGGTTTACGCTATTAAATAGAATATATTGTGTTCTACATTTTTCAGGAAGTG
Organism: Erynnis tages; assembly: GCA_905147235.1. Classification (NCBI taxonomy): domain Eukaryota; kingdom Metazoa; phylum Arthropoda; class Insecta; order Lepidoptera; family Hesperiidae; genus Erynnis; species Erynnis tages. The sequence goes on from LR990072.1 coordinate 9,121,466, forward strand.
AATAGGAAAAACGAAAGGATTACTGTTCTGGAACGGGAGAAGTCTGCTCTCATTCGGGAATTACTACTACAACGTAACAGGACAAAAATACTTGACACATTTACATAAATTAAATTTTGCTTGTGTAGTCATGTCATGCTAACGACTGTCATAGATAGGGAGCTGGCGAGCAAATAAATCTATATGATCGGCTCGTGTGGCAGACTTTATTAATAGCGATAATTATACGATAAAGAATATTAAGGACCGCGTCTGCCACCATAGTAGCGCTGCGTTGTCAATTGACAGCCCCTTCAAAATGTTAAAAAAACAGGTATACTATATAATTTGCTCGTGGCTGCCTCTAAGGCTGATGTTTATAAACCTTGTCAAAATGAAGAAAATCAAAAAGGCATCTAGGACTCTGATTTTTGAAGTTATGAATTTGAATGATGAATTGATGAAGATTTTTTATGATTTAAAAAATATATATGTAATGCACGCTTGGCAGACCTGCAGTGTCCGTTTAAAAATCTCGTGAACAATCGCAGAAAAATAGTCTGCCACCATCGTAGCGCTGCGTTTTCAATTAAAAGCGCTTCAAAAATGTCGACAAAAAAAACTGTGCTATATCATTTGCTCGTGTCTGCCTCTTTGACTGTTGTTTATATTGCTTATAAAAGAAAGAAAAAAGAATGAGGCAGACAACCAGGTGACAGGTCACTGATATTGTGAAAGCAGACCATTTGAATTTTTTTTGTCGCTTGGGTGAAGCATTCAATTAACAGGTCTATTAGCTTAATATGTTTACAAAATATTAATCGAAACAAATAAATTGAAAATCGAAATGCGCGTTAGCAAAACGTGCGATTCTAAGTACCCAGTTTGTACTATGCCTAAGACTTTGAAACCAGCTGTAACTGTTAAAGTCAGTAAGTAAAATGTCTGCCAAATTTTTTTTGTATTCAGAGGGTTCTAATAAATCGTATGGACCCAGTTATAGCTACGAGCAAATGATTTAGTAGAGTTTTTTTTCAACATTTTTACCTCCACTTCCTGTGATAACGCAGAGCCCTGGATGTCTGCCTCATAAATTTCTTCATTATGAAAATGGTATTAACCATTAACCCCAGAGGCAGACACAAGCAAACGATTTAGTACCAATTTTTTTTTACAGATTTGAAGCCCTGTAGCAAAAAGTAATTTAAAAAAACTAAACTGACATCAAAAAAGTATAAAATAAAATTTCTTACATAGTTTAGACCTACTATTTATTGAGGTTGGTGTCTTTAGTGTCAAGTATTTTGTTTCTATTGTTAAATTTTGGCACCAACTTCAAAAATAGTAGGCCTAAACTATACAATGTAAGAAATTTTATTTTATATAGTCAATGTGGGGAAGACCGTCACAGTTTATTTTAATTTTGAGATATTTATTTTTAACCGACTTCAAAAAAAGGAGGAGGTTCTCAATTCGTCTGTATGTCTTTTTTTTTATTTTTTTTATTTTATTTTTTTTATATTTGTTATCGCCGCATTCCGTCATTTGTTAACCGATTTGATTTTTTTCTTTTTGGTTGGGAATATGTTACTTTGAATTTGGTCCCATATTAAGTTGGTGTTGATCTGATGAAGAGTTTCGGAGATACAGAGTGGAACTCTTCAACGGATAAGAGTTAAGGAATCGGGTTAAAAAAATATTATTATTGGTCACATTACCTTTGCAGAACTATGTAGACATTGACCACCTTCGAGTCTGATGATGAAGTGGAACTCGTTTTTATTTTATATTTCTGACCGCCGTATTCCGTCATTTGGTAACCAATTTGAATTGTTTTTTTATGAGTTTGGGAGCTGTTACTTTGAATTTGGTCCCATGTTAAGTTGGTGTTGATCTGGTGAAGAGTTTCTGAGAAACAGAGTAGAACTCCTCAACGGATAAGAGTTAAGGAACCAAGTTGATAAATTATTATTGTTGGTCACATTACCTTTGCAGAACTATATAAGCATTGACACATATAGAACCATATAACACCTTCGATGCTAATGATGTAGCGGAACTCGTTGTTAAATAGGAATAATTAAATCGTGTTTAAAGCAAGTTAATTTAAATAAACTGTACAAATTATATATTTAAACATTAATAATGGTAATTCGTAAGGTTACCATTAAGTAGCCAGTTGCCGCAACCTATAATGAAGCATTAAAACTAAGATACCAGAGTCAGATAATAGAGTGGAAGTGAAACTATGACAACTAAAAAGCATTAAATAAAATAATTTTAAACAAAAATGTGAACCAACTTCAAACTAAAAAGTAAGAAATAACTTTACAGACAGACTTCAATAATAACGTATTTTTGGAGTCTGTGCCCAAGTTCATCCTCAGTTTAACCTCAAGTAACCTCATTTTTGCAGACGAGTTTTAAAGTCATGAAGAAATCATGATATGTTTTACTATAAAACTTACTACTTTATATATTTTACTAAAAAAGAAGTATGTAGGTAAATATGTACTTAGGTAATATTTTATTCATTTATTATAATTGTACGGGCTAGTATCGACTATCGGCTAGTCAAAGAAAAGATGTTGTTAAAGTTTATAATATTTATTGTTGTACACTGTAGGTATGATAATGATGTTGCTATGAGTACGCGCGCGATATGTTAGTATCCCAAATGCATACTAAATTGAAAATGTGACCGGCGCGTGCTATACGAAAAACGCGCTGACGGTTGGTGTACGGTTGCACCGTACAATAATGTACAATGGAAAGAGATATTTAATGTTCTTTAAAAATGCACATAACAAATTTACAAATCATCGTCATAAGTTATTTAAAAAAAATATGTTTAATTTTCACACGTAATTATAAATTAATTAATTTTTAACAACAATGTGAACTGACTTCAAACTAAAAAGTAAGAAATAACTTTACAAACAGACTTCAATACTTAATAAGATATGTTTGGAGTATGTGTAAAAATGAGGTTACTTGAGGTTAAACTGAGGATGAACTTGGGCACAGACTCCAAAAATACCTTATTATTGAAGTCTGTTTGTAAAGTTATTTCTTACTTTTTAGTTTGAAGTTGGTTCACATTTTTGTTTAAAATTATTTTTTGAGACTTCATTGTACGTGTCCTATTCTTTCTGCAATGATGATATTTGGAGATGGACCTTTGTTTACATTATTATAAATTCAAAACATCTGTACATGAAATAACTTTACAGATATCGATGATAATTTAAAATATCATCGGGTAGACGGTCTTACCCCCTAGATGGGGGTAATTTATTAATAAATGGTTATTAATAAATGGGGGTAAACTCCCTAGATGGGGGTAAGACGGTCTGGCCTATATATTTTACAGTTAACGTACACCAAATTGACTACAAACTACAATTTAATAAGCACACGTGAGTAGTAATCAAAAACAAATCGTGTTTGTACAAATTGAATCTATAGTCTCGATAATATTTTGAAAAATCAAAGAAAAAGTGGCGAATTCGTCATAAAATTGAAGTCAGGGGTTTTAACATTTTTTTTACGAAATAAGAGAAAGAAAGAAAGAAGAAGTTTCTTTTCTCATATTATATAGGTATAAAGTTGTTGCGAATTATTTTGATCAATCCCAATCATACCATGTCGATATCCATCTCGATATATTAAAAAAGCCAACCCATCAAGATATTCATGTCGAAATATTCAAAAAAAGCTGTCTCCACCTAAGATTAAAAATATATGTATTTTTCATAATCCTCATCCGAAACATCCCGAAAACCATACAAATGATCAAGAATTCAAAAAGTCAGGTCCGCAATCTTGGCTTCCAAAATTAATAAATGTTTCTAATCCTCACCCCAAAATATCCCGAAAACGATACCCATGACCAAGTGTTCAAAAAACTCGAATACGCCATCTTGGATTTCAAAATTAGTAATTATATTTTTCATCATCCTCATCCCAACATACGCCGAAGACGATACCCAATCCCATGGCCAAGTATTCAAAAAAATGTAATCTTGGATTTCAAAATTAATATATTTTTCATCATCCTCATCCCAATATATCCCGAAAACGATACCCATGACCAAGTGTTCAAAAAAGTGTAGTTCGCTATCTTGGATTTCAAATTTAATGTTTTGTTCATCATCCTCATGCCAAAATATCCCAAAAACGTCATCCAATGATCCATATTAAAATTCTAAAAATTTTGTCTGAAACCTTGGATTGGTATTTTCATTATTTTCATCCCAACATAAAGTTGAGAGCTGTGCTAAGACGGCAAATTTTGTGAAAATATTGCATAACGTGGAGATGCTATTGCGTAAAATTTAAAAAAGAAACTCTGGTTGTTATTTGCAATGTCTGTCTGTTGAATAGTCTGTCACAAATGTGATTCAAGATTTTGATACAAAAAGCAAAACAAAGGTAGTCTTGACTAATCAGGTACGCCATATTGCGCGGGGAAATATTATCCGGTGAAAATAATGTTTCCCAGATATGAAACCTAGATAGATCGATTTCTTGCCCCCGAAAACCCCTACAGTGCAAGTTTCATCGAACTCCACCGTGCAATTCTATAGACCGGCATTATAAATACATATAAATAGATTTATGAGTGTATATATATATACATATATGTATAATTTACAAATATTGTTCGTTCCAAGGAATAGTAAGTTTTTTATTAACTCAATCGAATTACATTAGGACTTTCATACCAGAAAAGGTTTATAATTTCTGACTGAGAGAGAGAGACAATCATATGACGGTCTTACCCCCCCTTCAACCAGACGGTCTTCCCCTTACAAGCTTTTCGACTACGAAAAAAATCAAATGCAGATACATATTTCAAAAACAAAACCAATTTTCGTTTCATAAATGTAGTAAATCATTAAAGTGGTTACTAATAAAGACGTTTTAGTATCATTTTTATGATAAATACTTTTAAAATCCGTCAAAATGATTGTTTTTCCAGAGGTCGATTTGGTCAAAATGAACTCTCAAAACACCAAAAATTTTTGAAGCATATTTTCATTACAAAAAACGCCTTATAACGACGACTGATTAATTTACTGTGCGACACATTGTCGTAAGGTTGTTATGTTTATTTCGTAATTTTTAGTTTTAAGTACATATTATATCAAGAAAACTACTGGACCGATTTTGATGAAACTTTTACCATTCCCTTAGTTGAACAAAATACAAAACAAAAAAAGAACGAACACGATCCGTCAATTAGTTTCGGAGATATGCGAGGACAAACATATCTACATACATACGTACATACACCCATGAGGTATTCTTGTTTGGAATCCGTAATAGATTGTGCAGTTCTGAGAATATTACATACATGCATGTCGAATTGATAACCTCCTTTTTTGAAGTCGGTAAAAAACGCAACAACGTACGACCTTCGTTCATTAAGATATTTTGTCGTATTGATCCCAATTTTAATGCCTATCAATACGGAGTACGAGCAAATCATATACCTAAATGCTCGCCAGCTCCCTATCTATGCCCTGCTCACAAAAGAAAGCAGATGGAAATGTTTTCAGGAAACTTAGTGCCAATATTAATAATAAAAGAATAAGTCAATTAAATTGTTTCCATATAAAATTATTTATACATTTACATTTAGACATATTCCTTTATTTTTAAAACTTATTATTATTCACAAAATGCCATTATATAGTACCTATATTGTTTGTAAGGATTTTTTTTTAAGTTATTTTAGTATTAGTTACTTATCTTCTTTAACCCATTAGTTAACGACTGCACGGGTTGGGTCTCCACTCACAATGAGAAGGATGAAGGCCTTTGTCCACCACGCTGGCTAATGTGGGTTGGTGGACTCAGTAGGTAGGTAGGTTAGGTATAGGGCGTTGGGGTAAGTTCGGATGGTTTTTAGCTGTGTTCGTGAGATGTTGGCAATTATTTTTTTTCTCATAATCCAGGCAGCGTAATAACCTTTTGGACGCCATAGTCACCTATGCTTGGCTAGCACTTGCGGGCTCATCATAGATAGGAAATAATAACTGGTATTTTAATTCTAGATTCATGAAGTCTCAGCAACATGTGAGTCGTCTTTGTTTCCTCAAACTGTTTGTTTTGTTAACTCAAACGTGTTATTTACTTATAATATTCAGAAATCCATTCAATGGGTTAGGTTAGAGGTAATCGAAACCGATAAAGTTACAGTTTGGCAACTCTGATTGTCTATGAACACAAGCAAGCATTGTCAACATTGACCAATCCGAGAGCAGTGTGTTATTTGCCGTATTTTAAAGAAGCGTAAAATTAAAAGCTCTTTTGTGATTGGTCAAACCGTTTAGAATCTTACGGATTGATACCTATCCGTTAGTTTATAAATTTACCACGAGACGTCGCAAATTGATAAATTTGCGAAAATGTGGGCGTAAAATAATACAATTTATCTCTCGTTTAGAATCCTACGAAATTTCCTAGGAAATTTATAAACTTACGGATCTTATTTTCCGGTGACAAATATAAATTAAGCAGTAATTTAAAAAAACTTGAAGATACCCACAGGTTTTGTCATCAGTAGGTACCATAAATTATTATTGTAGGTACCTATTGTATTATTTGTATTCAATATATTGTTTGAAATAAAAATGCTATTTACAGTAGTTATAACAATTCTATTTTAAATGAAAACTATGTTAACTTGAAATTAAAAAGAACTAATTTATTATGTTAATTTATTTTTATTATACAAGCTGTAGTCATATTCCCTGAAAGGTACATCATATGTCAGGTACCCCTGATCCCAAGCTCTCTCAATGGCTACCAGAAGCTCTTTATGTTTTTTTTGACACAGACCAGTTTTATACGCATCCAGTATCTGAAACAAAAAGAAAAATTATACTTGTCTGTAACCCATTAGTGACCCACTACAGGATCGGGTCTCCTCTCACAATGTTAGGGGTGTAGGCCTTAGGGGGCGTCCATTAATTACGTGAGGCTTTTTTGGATCCTCATTCCCCCTTGGAGTGATACCGTAAGATTTTCCTAAACTCCCTCCCACCTCCCGTAATCTCACGTGAGATTGAGAAAAAAAACACAACTTGTTCTATTTTTATTGAAGACTAGTATTTGTGAATATTACCGTAATTTAAAATCACAATCATAAAGTTAAAGAATGAATATCAAACAAAAATTGAGAGAAGATTTATTCTGTATCAGTACCATTCGGACGAATACGACAAACACTATTGTGTCAGATTTGGCCATATTTTATTCTAGAAATAAATTTTCATGCAATTTTACTCCGTTTTCTTCTAAAAAAATAATTACGTGATATTTGCCAAGACTCCCCCTCCCCCCTTAGTAAGATTTGGCAAGATTTAGCTCGATCCCCTCCCCCCCGTAGAACACCTTATGTAATTAATGGACGCCTCCTTAGTCCACCACGCTGGCGTAATGCGGGACTTGGTGGACTTCACATGCCTTTTTTTTTCATGAACCCGCAGGTATGCAGGGTTTCTCACGATGTTTTCCTTCGTCGTAACAGCAGGTGCCAGCAGGTAACTCCAAATGCCATATATTATATTTTGAGTAAGTTTTTGAACAATTTTTAATTAAATTATGTGGTAAATCAAATAAGGACATTATAGTGTGTGGTGACTTTAATATTAATTTATTGGAAAATAATTCAATGAGCATAAATTTTCTTTCCCTATTTAAATGCCATAACTTTATTAACATGTTTTTAAAGCCAACTAGGATAACAGATTCCACATCTACTTGTATTGATAACATTTTCACAGATGCGACTACGAGGTCTTTAATCTATTACTTATATAAAAGGCAAAGCTGATTGACTGATGTATCAACGCACAGGCCAAACACTAGGGCTAGAAACTTGAAATTTTGCACATGTATTGCTTTTAGGACGTAGGCATCCACTAAGGAAGGATTTTTCAAAACTCAACCCTTAAAGGGGTGAAATGGTGAATAAATGTTTGTATGAAGATGTAGCGGCGCTATACTCCAAAAAACTTTTTATTCCTTAATAATATTTCATATTGAGTACGACAAAAATTGTGGGTTAGGTTTTTCAGCGTTCTCCAAAACTCAACCCTTAAGAGGGTAAAATAAGAGATGAAAGTTTTATATAAACGTAATCGCACTGTACACACTCTTAGAGATTGAAACTTAAAATTTCGCACACGTATTCCTCTTATGACGTAGGCGCGAAGAGGATAAAATAGGAAATGAAAGTTTTATATAAAAACAATCTCACAGGCCCAACCCTTAGGGCTAGAAACTTGAAATTTTGCACACTTTTTCCTCTTGACGTAGATGACGTATCCACTAAGAAAAGATAACCACCATAGAATAATTAATACTTATTTTTAAAAGAGTGCTGGGAGTTTTTTTGATGCTTGCTTTTTTCTCCTAGTCTATGTTTTGCCTGAGGGGTGATCAAAGCGGATGTTTGTATAATGTTAAATGTATGACATTCATTAAGTGTGCACAAATTGTACCTCATAATGAATAAAAGCTTTTGAATTTGAATTTGACTGAGCGAGCCAGCGATAGCACCAACCAACATACTTCTGAATGTCCCACGAAGGAGACAGATTGTAGTAAATAAAGAACACCAAAAAAATTCTTATTCTATTATTTGTTTTAAGTTATGTAAATATTATGTAGTTGTATAATGTAAGTGTTTATATAAATTTCTCCGGTTTTTTCTCTCTTGACCCAATAGTGGGTGGCACCAATTGAACCGATGAGTCCAATTAGGTAAAACAACTAAATAAATGAATTGTTAACACTACATGTCAAGTAGTGTATAATTGAAGTAATCAAATCTAAATAAAAAGAATGATCATATTTAAAGTGTTTAATTTAATGTAATTAAATTATTTATGAATTTAATTTGTTAGTTTTATTTACTTTTATTTGGATACCTAAAAATGGTAATTATATAGATTGATCTAAATAATTTGTAACAACTTTATACCTATATTTGTGCAAATAAACACTTTGTCTTTGTCTAAATTAATAAAACTTGTGACTTTGTCAGCGAGGATATATTAAAAAACTTAATACATGTCCATTTTATTGGTAAATCTAGTAACTAGAATGCTCTATTTCACTTGCAACCACTAAGTATAATCCCTCACACTTGCACCTAGGGTGACTTTCAATGTGTCTGGCAAGATAGAGGAACCATCGAAACTGTCCTGCTAAAGAGGAAACATCATTTTTATAGTGGCCCAAATAACATACATATATATAGCTCAGCATTTATACTTTTACGAAAGTATAAATTATAATTAATTATACTTTAAGGGTGTCTGGGAGGAGGTTGCCACCATACTAAGTGTCCGGCAATGAACGAGGTCGTTTTTAACATTATTACAAATTAAATAATTATATTAAGACTGAGCTTTATACTTCAACGAATTTGAGGCACAATTTTACTCACCTTTAGTACCTGTTGCCTGCTGAAGCCACTGCAATCCAAGTTCCATAGGCAGAGCCCATTTACACCTATATTGTGAATATACATAGAAAAAATTCAGCTTTTATAATATAACGAAGGCCTGGGAGCCACTGGCTCTTGGTCTATGTTTGGTATATGCTTATTAACAAAAATGTATATTCATAAAATCCTCACCTGACCAGTGTACTGGGATATGAATTGATCAAGTAATTTAGTATTTCTGTGATCCAACACAAGATATTCGTCTCGACAAATTGGGCATGGATTTCCAGTGGTAATCATACCATTACGTACACATGATTTCCTAGTTTTCCTTGGAGCCAATCCACCTTTATGGTTTCGACGATATAAAAACCACACCGGTTTTTCGCCGTAAGTTTGTTCATAAGCTTTACTCTGTAAATATTTCATGCTGGTTTCCACAGGAATAACTTTAGTTCTATCCTTAGCAGGGTCAATCTCTTTGTCTAAAACTTCTCCGGCTTCATCTGGCTGGTCAGAATAGAAGCGAACTGCTACTTTCACATCTGACAGTATTATTCTATGAATTAACGTACGGATATTAAATACCAACGCCATTGTCATAACCTGAAATTAAACTCGTTTATTCATATTTAATATACCTATAATTTGATTTACACTTTTTATTTAACAGAACATCCCAAGGCTACCTTAATTAATCAATAACTGATTACTGAAACAATTACTACTATTTAGAATCGGAATTTCGCAGTTATTAGAAAGTTCATCAAAGTCAAAATTCAGAAGTTCAGAACAGAACTAGTCTTGGGCAGTGTTGCCAGATTATTTTTTCTCGAATAGTTTGTTTATATATTTAACTAATTAAATATATATATAAAAAAAATAGTTAATTGACATTCGATTAATTTAGATTTTAGTAAGCGAGGTGACAGTGTCCCTCTTGACAGTAGTACTCGGATTTGGCATAAAATTAAGTACAATACCTAAGTCAACGTTTTAAAATCCATGCTGTAACATACATAAAAACTATTGAAACTGATTGTTGCTATAAAGGTATTTTTTTTTCTGCATAAAAACTTATATAACTATCGATACTATCGATAGTATTGTAGTTCGTTAATTACAAACTATCGATAGTATAGATACTGTCGTTTTTATTTGCAACGATACGATAGTATCGATACTATCGCAAGTATTCTCAAATGTATTTAATGATTTTTGTATTGTTTGTATGTTATGTTCTATATTGTATTCTACATACCCTATCTTTTTCTCACTTCTCTCTACTCTTCAGCTCCGAATCACTTGGTTGTCTGGAAGAGATCGCTTTTAGCGATAAAACCGCCATTTGTGCATTGTGCTGTTATTGTTATTAATATTGCTGGTTTCTATGTGTGTGTACAATAAAGAGTTTAAATAAAATAAAAAAATAAGTAGAAAACGTACACCCATCAAACGCATACCCACAGAAAGGGTATTTAATAACAATTAAAATGACCATAAACTTAATCTAAAGTACTGGCAACTGACACTGTAATCAAGCAACAAACGCAATGTTAACGATTTGCTCTGTTTTGACTAGAGTTGTGATATTGAAGGTGGTCGAATTTTCTAATCATGTCTAGATAGATCATTTGCTCAAACGCATGTTCTTATGCCACCTTTATCGGTTAAAAATGGATACAACACCTCAGGAAGCAGCTTAAGCTTAAATTACGTCAAGCAGGCTTCGAACGCGAGGTCGCTCGCGGACTTCGAATCAGCAGATCTTCGGTGCAACGAGTTTACAATCGTTAATTAGCATAAAACGCACTTTCTGTAGATATAAATATGATCGCTGTAAGTTTCATACTTCCTGAGAAAATCTGATAAGTATTAGGTACAGATAGCGGGTGGCTCGGTTTATTTGCTGTCAAGTGTAGTTAAGCACTGTACCTATTAAGCACTATGGTACCTCCAAAATCTATATTTACACAACAGGCAACAGGAACAGGGCAACAGCTGAGCGAGTCGGGGGCAGGCGGTGCGGCGCGAAGCGATTCATGGCTCGTGACGTCACACTAGCGAGTGCGGTCGAGCGTTTCTAATGGTTTCTAGCCTACTTTATAAAAATAATAGCTCGAAAACTACTTATAGTATCGAAGTAATTCGATCCGATACCCAAAAGATCGATCCAAAAAACCGAATAAGGTATTTTTTTTATAATTATTCAACGTAAAGTCTACTATTATTGGCACACCTCCAATGATTGGCACTATTGGCTTATTAACTAAAATAATAAGAAAAATGCTGTTTTAGACTTCATGGGACACTAGCTAATTGATAGATTATTTCATTTCTTATATCTCATAAGATATAACAATATGAATATTTGAATATATAATTGAATCGACATCCCCAAACATCATTGAGTATTTTTCGCTATTTTTAACGGATATAGATATGTTTGTCCTAGCATATCACGGATCTCGATCGTTTTTTTGTTTGTTTGCATTTTTCTTAACTTGGGGAAAAAGTTTCATCAAAATCGGTTCAGTCATTTTCGTTATATCGACTTAAGACTAAAAATTAGGGAATAAAAATAATTTTAAAAAATCAAACCGACTGTGTTTTTTTTATCAAGAATTTTGTTTAAGATAAATTTTGACACCAACTTCAAAAAATAGTAAGCCTTAAGTATGCAATAAATTTTATTTAACACTTCTTTGCAGTCGGTGTAATTTTTTAAAATTACTTTTATTAATAGTTTGGGATTTCGCCATCCACGCAATCTTGAAGAATTCATCCTGTAATTTAGAGTTTTACTTACGGGGCAAAAATTTCCTGTCCCATAAATATATTCGTTTACAATTTCGAGAGTAGTGCCATCGCGTCGAGAAGTGTAATGACGTTAGACATGATTTTCAACTTTTCCGTTTTAATGTAGATTAAGAACCACCCATTGTGAGGAACTTTTGAGGGCGCTAAGTGTAATGCTATATTCTTCCAGTAACATTGCCAGGATCAGTAATCAACAAATCAGCGTTGTGAGGGGTTATTTTGTCACTTCATTAGCTTTAATACGTCTTCGATCGCCAGAACACGATTAGTTAGGTAAAATCTTATAAGGATATGCCCTAAACACATGCATGATATGAGATATTTAATAAACGAAGGAGATTAGAAAATTGTACTTAAGTTAGTAATGACTTATAACACTTCCAAGGGTGCCAATAATTATAATAATTTGTAGTGCCAACGCCTTAGTGCCAATCATGGTAGTATTCTAAAGAAATAAGTTTGACTTGTTTTTTGAGCTATTAACACTAATATTTTTAAACGAGATGCATCAATTTATTAAAGCGCGACTATTAAACTACATATATTGAAACAGTAAAATTATAACCCAAGTTGTAAATTAATGCAAAATTTCTACAAACCTGAACCGGCTTAAGGGGCCAATAATTGTATAGTTTACGTTAGAATAGAAAATAACATCTGGCAACCCTGTAGTGCTTCTCGTTAAAATTTTGATTAATTTTGAATTTTGCAATAGACTTTAACAACGAACGATTTCTCGGATTTTTTTCGCTCGTTGCTTTAAAAACTTTACATGCGACAATTGCGGCAATGGCATTACTTAGGTACTTATTTTTGATGTAGGTATTGTAGGTAATTGATTACGTCTTGTTTTTAGATAAATAGTGCTAATTGTTATCTCACAAGCTGTAGAATTTTCGATATCACTGTTAAACACAGACCAATATTTAAATACCTACCTACGGAAACTGTTAAAGCTGTTAAAGTTCTAACTTTTTATTGGTCTGAGAGTTCTAATGCCTGCTCTGCTTTTTTGTATAAGCACCGTATTTTTACGAGTGTTGATGTTTATTTGAAGTGTTGTAACTATCAAAACAACGACTTATATTGTGCCATAAAAATTTTAGAGTTTGAGATTATTTCAAATTGTTCCTGGAGCATACTTACAGCATTTACAAAACGTCGCGTTAAGGAACGCAAACGCAAGATGTCTGAGTTAATTGAAGCTGGAGGACCGTAAGTTTCGAATATATTTTTTTTAATTATAGTTTTTATGCTAGTTACTGATCGATTTTATTAGTTATTATATTATATTATACAAATTAGTATTAAGTAGGAAAACTAGGTAATATTTATTTTAGTGGTGGCTGGGAGCTGGTTATTGTAGCTAAGGACTCTATTAGACTCAAACCGGGACCGCAAAGTCCCGGTTTGAGTCCGGTTTGAGTAATTGGCCCACACTGATAACATATTATGACACTTTCTTCAACAAGGAACTTCTGACAAACTTTCCACTTAGATACATCAAGCTGACATTGATAAATTTTCATTCATATAGTCTAAGATCCCCGTATACAACAACAGTCACCAAGTTGTTTATTTGATGAAACATATTTAATATTCAATTTAATATGTCAATAAATATATTGCATATGGGTTGCCTAACAAATTTCAGGGGTAAAAAATTTTTTTTAACCATTTCACCGGTTTGATTATTAAACAAATTCTATACCAATCAAAGGTATGATGCCCATAGAATATGCAAACGTTAGGTTGTCTATTTTTTTCCAGTCACAACCCTCAGGTTGCCAGGTATAAACAGGTAAATTGACACTAATAGGATTTTTCACCGGTCTCATTATCGAATGAAAATTAAATGAATACAAAGATCATTTTATTGTGAACACGGTGGTATAGAGTTGCCTGCGAAAATTGTCGAATTTAGAAAATTGAAATATTGCTGCGAGTGAATATGTGCGGGTGAGAGGTTCCAAACAACCACCCCTTGCGATAAAAGAGGACATCATAGCAGCTGTGTCCTCGCATACTTTAGTGTCACATAAAATATATACACACACAAATAATTAATTAATTAAAAAAATTTAAATAACTATTCCTCTACTTTACTAATAAACGACTCCAAAATGATACACAGTTTATACAAGTCTATCGCTGTCCTTTTCATTTTCAAGAACAAGTAGCATGCGCACTCTCTTTATTTAAATGGACGGACTTCGAACGGCTGCAAATGCTGTGTCCTCTTCTATCGCATGGGATGGTTGGTTGGGACCTCTCACTCAAACATTTTCACTCGCAGCAATATTTCAATTTTCTAAATTTGTATTAGGGTTGAGGATTTCAGAAGTTATTGTATATGAAAATAAAAGAAATACAGGTGATTAACAATGTTAAGTTATTTTTATGTAACCCCTATCATGACATTCATTTAAGACATGAAACTAATGAATTTTCAAAATTTAACTTTATAGTCGAATTTACTCCTTAACATAAACAGTGTGCTGAAGAAAATAAAAGTGTAGTTAAGCACTGTACCTATTAAGCACTATGGTACCTCCAAAATCTATATTTACACAACAGGCAACAGGAACAGGGCAACAGCTGAGCGAGTCGGGGGCAGGCGGTGCGGCGCGAAGCGATTCATGGCTCGTGACGTCACACTAGCGAGTGCGGTCGAGCGTTTCTAATGGTTTCTAGCCTACTTTATAAAAATAATATCTCGAAAACTACTTATAGTATCGAAGTAATTCGATCCGATACCCAAAAGATCGATCCAAAAAACCGAATAAGGTATTTTTTTTATAATTATTCAACGTAAAGTCTACTATTATTGGCACACCTCCAATGATTGGCACTATTGGCTTATTAACTAAAATAATAAGAAAAATGCTGTTTTAGACTTCATGGGACACTAGCTAATTGATAGATTATTTCATTTCTTATATCTCATAAGATATAACAATATGAATATTTGAATATATAATTGAATCGACATCCCCAAACATCATTGAGTATTTTTCGCTATTTTTAACGGATATAGATATGTTTGTCCTAGCATATCACGGATCTCGATCGTTTTTTTGTTTGTTTGCATTTTTCTTAACTTGGGGAAAAAGTTTCATCAAAATCGGTTCAGTCATTTTCGTTATATCGACTTAAGACTAAAAATTAGGGAATAAAAATAATTTTAAAAAATCAAACCGACTGTGTTTTTTTTATCAAGAATTTTGTTTAAGATAAATTTTGACACCAACTTCAAAAAATAGTAAGCCTTAAGTATGCAATAAATTTTATTTAACACTTCTTTGCAGTCGGTGTAATTTTTTAAAATTACTTTTATTAATAGTTTGGGATTTCGCCATCCACGCAATCTTGAAGAATTCATCCTGTAATTTAGAGTTTTACTTACGGGGCAAAAATTTCCTGTCCCATAAATATATTCGTTTACAATTTCGAGAGTAGTGCCATCGCGTCGAGAAGTGTAATGACGTTAGACATGATTTTCAACTTTTCCGTTTTAATGTAGATTAAGAACCACCCATTGTGAGGAACTTTTGAGGGCGCTAAGTGTAATGCTATATTCTTCCAGTAACATTGCCAGGATCAGTAATCAACAAATCAGCGTTGTGAGGGGTTATTTTGTCACTTCATTAGCTTTAATACGTCTTCGATCGCCAGAACACGATTAGTTAGGTAAAATCTTATAAGGATATGCCCTAAACACATGCATGATATGAGATATTTAATAAACGAAGGAGATTAGAAAATTGTACTTAAGTTAGTAATGACTTATAACACTTCCAAGGGTGCCAATAATTATAATAATTTGTAGTGCCAACGCCTTAGTGCCAATCATGGTAGTATTCTAAAGAAATAAGTTTGACTTGTTTTTTGAGCTATTAACACTAATATTTTTAAACGAGATGCATCAATTTATTAAAGCGCGACTATTAAACTACATATATTGAAACAGTAAAATTATAACCCAAGTTGTAAATTAATGCAAAATTTCTACAAACCTGAACCGGCTTAAGGGGCCAATAATTGTATAGTTTACGTTAGAATAGAAAATAACATCTGGCAACCCTGTAGTGCTTCTCGTTAAAATTTTGATTAATTTTGAATTTTGCAATAGACTTTAACAACGAACGATTTCTCGGATTTTTTTCGCTCGTTGCTTTAAAAACTTTACATGCGACAATTGCGGCAATGGCATTACTTAGGTACTTATTTTTGATGTAGGTATTGTAGGTAATTGATTACGTCTTGTTTTTAGATAAATAGTGCTAATTGTTATCTCACAAGCTGTAGAATTTTCGATATCACTGTTAAACACAGACCAATATTTAAATACCTACCTACGGAAACTGTTAAAGCTGTTAAAGTTCTAACTTTTTATTGGTCTGAGAGTTCTAATGCCTGCTCTGCTTTTTTGTATAAGCACCGTATTTTTACGAGTGTTGATGTTTATTTGAAGTGTTGTAACTATCAAAACAACGACTTATATTGTGCCATAAAAATTTTAGAGTTTGAGATTATTTCAAATTGTTCCTGGAGCATACTTACAGCATTTACAAAACGTCGCGTTAAGGAACGCAAACGCAAGATGTCTGAGTTAATTGAAGCTGGAGGACCGTAAGTTTCGAATATATTTTTTTTAATTATAGTTTTTATGCTAGTTACTGATCGATTTTATTAGTTATTATATTATATTATACAAATTAGTATTAAGTAGGAAAACTAGGTAATATTTATTTTAGTGGTGGCTGGGAGCTGGTTATTGTAGCTAAGGACTCTATTAGACTCAAACCGGGACCGCAAAGTCCCGGTTTGAGTCCGGTTTGAGTAATTGGCCCACACTGATAACATATTATGACACTTTCTTCAACAAGGAACTTCTGACAAACTTTCCACTTAGATACATCAAGCTGACATTGATAAATTTTCATTCATATAGTCTAAGATCCCCGTATACAACAACAGTCACCAAGTTGTTTATTTGATGAAACATATTTAATATTCAATTTAATATGTCAATAAATATATTGCATATGGGTTGCCTAACAAATTTCAGGGGTAAAAAATTTTTTTTAACCATTTCACCGGTTTGATTATTAAACAAATTCTATACCAATCAAAGGTATGATGCCCATAGAATATGCAAACGTTAGGTTGTCTATTTTTTTCCAGTCACAACCCTCAGGTTGCCAGGTATAAACAGGTAAATTGACACTAATAGGATTTTTCACCGGTCTCATTATCGAATGAAAATTAAATGAATACAAAGATCATTTTATTGTGAACACGGTGGTATAGAGTTGCCTGCGAAAATTGTCGAATTTAGAAAATTGAAATATTGCTGCGAGTGAATATGTGCGGGTGAGAGGTTCCAAACAACCACCCCTTGCGATAAAAGAGGACATCATAGCAGCTGTGTCCTCGCATACTTTAGTGTCACATAAAATATATACACACACAAATAATTAATTAATTAAAAAAATTTAAATAACTATTCCTCTACTTTACTAATAAACGACTCCAAAATGATACACAGTTTATACAAGTCTATCGCTGTCCTTTTCATTTTCAAGAACAAGTAGCATGCGCACTCTCTTTATTTAAATGGACGGACTTCGAACGGCTGCAAATGCTGTGTCCTCTTCTATCGCATGGGATGGTTGGTTGGGACCTCTCACTCAAACATTTTCACTCGCAGCAATATTTCAATTTTCTAAATTTGTATTAGGGTTGAGGATTTCAGAAGTTATTGTATATGAAAATAAAAGAAATACAGGTGATTAACAATGTTAAGTTATTTTTATGTAACCCCTATCATGACATTCATTTAAGACATGAAACTAATGAATTTTCAAAATTTAACTTTATAGTCGAATTTACTCCTTAACATAAACAGTGTGCTGAAGAAAATAAAAAGTTATATTTCATAAATATCCTTTTGGGATGAGGATTACTTAAAATAAGTTTGTTGAATTTGAAGTTCAAGATGGCGGACACATCTTTTTTAGTTTTTGGTCATGAGTGTCTTTTTCAATATATCTTGGGGTGACGATTATGAAAAATACATTAATTTTGAAATCCAAGATGGCGGTCGTGACTTTTTTGAATTTTTGGTCATGGGTGTCGTTTTCGACATATTTTGGGATGAGGATTATGAAAAACACATTTTGAAATCGAAGATGGCGGACATGAAACTTTAATTTTAGGTAACGGGTATCGTTTTTGGGATATTTGAAATGAGGATTATGAAAAACACATTAATTTTGAAATCTTAGAAGGTTGATATGACTTCTTTGAATTTTTAATCATCGGTATCGTTTTCGACATATTTTGGGGTGCAGATTATGAAAAACACCTTAATTTTGAAATCCAAGATGGCGGACATGCCTTTTTAACCGACTTCAAAAAAAGGAGGAGGTGCTCTGTTCGTCTTCGTTCGTCTGTATGTTTTTTTTTAATTTTTTGTTGTCGCCATATTTGTTGCCGCCGCATTCCGTCATTTGTTAACCGATTTGAATTTTTTTCTCTTTGGTTTGGAAGGTGTTACTTTGAGTTTGGTCCCTTATTAATGATGATGAAGAGTTTCGGAGATACAGAGTGGAACTCCTCAACAGATAAGAGTTAAGGAACCGGGTTAAAAAAATAATTATTGTTGGTCATCATTACCTTTGCAGAACTATAAAGACACTGACCACTTTCGAGTCTGATGATGGAGTGGAACTCGTTTTTTTTACATTTCTGACCGCCACATTCCGTCATTTGATAACCGATTTGAATTGTTTTTTTTGGTTTTGGGCTGTTACTTTGAATTTGGTCCCATATGAAGGTGATGATGATCTGATGAAGAGTTTCGGAGATAGAGAGTGGAACTCCTCAACGGATAAGAGTTAAGGAACCGGGTTGAAAAAATATTATTGTTGGTCACATTACCTTTGCAAAATTATATAATTATGAAGGCATTCACCACCTTCGAGTCTGATGATGGAGTGGAACTCGTTATAAGATAGGAATAATTTAAACGCATGAAATAAATATTTTTAAACAAAAATGTGAATGTTAGTTGTTTGAAGTCGGTTCACATTTTTGTTAAAAATTATTTAAAGTTTTGGTCATCACAATACTCAAAATAAACTAGCTACCTAATTCATTTATTAAATAAGGTGTAAAATTTTGGATTTACCAAACTATGTATTTGATTTAATTCAACTGGGCTTGTTATAGGAATGTTAATCTGACAACAGCTAACGCCATCTTTGACCACCCTAAGGTGTGATGATAAGGTGATAACACATTTAAATGATGAAACCGTGTTTACTGTGGATAACATTAATATTAGTATGTCAGAGCGTCCGGATAGGACGTGAGGCAATACCTCTATGCTATCACGGCAGGGATGACTGTGACTATATCCAGCACATTCTATAAGAGTGCCCTGCCTGCGACCCTGAGCGTGATGTCTTAATTGCTTATAAGGTGCTTAAAAATGGTACCCCTTGGTCACCAGCTCACCAGGCGACCACCGAAGAAACGGCGGCCCGGCACATTAGCAGTTTGCTAACTATCTACATATAAATATGTAAAAGGTAGCCTTTTGTTTGTAATAGCATTTCCTATCTTCGGTATGAATTTTTATAATATCACCTCATAATAAGTTTAAAGCTGAGTAGTTGTGTGCAGTGTATATAATATGTTAATATTCTTTGTGATATTAAGGAAATGTTACAAGCTCGAAAATTGGAGCACCGCACTCTCAACCGATTCTATTTCTGTACCATTATGTGTCGACTGTCGCGGGCAGCATCGGTCTCCGCCCCTCGTAATATCCCTTGCATCTTTTGTCTCCCTCATACTCGTTGGTAGTATATTATTGTGTCACAGAGATTCATCTCAGCAGAATGCGGAGTCTGACGAGCAATCCCGATTTCCGCCCGAATGTGATCTAGTGTCTCGCACGCTCACCGTCCTGTCGTCAATAGTGAAAACACGAGCAAACAAAACATTGCCCTAATTATTTATTTACTTTAATTAACATATTCTGGTGCATTTGGTGTTTAGGGACAAAAATTAGCCTTATTGCTGTAGTAAATTGGTTTCGTTGTTTTTATTTACTAAAAATAGAAATATCATACCAAGGTTGTGAAGTGGGATACAATTTTTTTGGATCCCAGTAGGAACGTTACTCACCAAAAGTTTAAAGTGAAAACAATCATGTTTTTTTAATCTCTTCGTTATAAGTGGAAGAAATTTATTACTGATTGTATTTACAAATTGAAATGGCAACGCTACCACGAATGAATTGTTCAAAACATGGGTCTAATATTGCTTCTCCATTTAGGTAAGACTATTGATTTAAAATAGAATTTTCATTTTATTAAGTTAACTAATAGTTTCTGTTTCGTAATTTTAAAAAATATCATTCGCTCGTATCTTGGCTCAGAGACAGACAGACGCGAGTCGTCCTACTTCGCGGCATCTTAATTGCCACATGGAGGGTAGGGGTTCAGGCCTCGAGGATTTCCTCTTTACCTGGGCAATAATCTCACAGGGTACAGGTACACTGCCCTGGATGCGTCTCTGCACTTCTAAAGCGCAGTTTTCGGCGGGCGGTCCTACAGCGGACCCGCTGATAGGTGCAGTCGTCCCCCGGTTAGACGAGGGAGTCCATTCCCTCGATTTCGCGAGGGAGTGGACGTCCGTCCGGGGGCCGCGCGTGTAACGGCGCTATGCCCTGTAGGTGTGGGTGCGGCCCGTTGTCGGCTCGAGCATACATATGCCTCGCCAACTGGGCCACAAACTCACCTATGGACTGCACCTTCAGGTCGCGCGCCAGGACGTCGTTCCTCACGTAGCGGAACGCATCTGCGATTACACGCAGACATATGTTCTGCTGTGCTTGGAGACGAGTATCTTGGCTCTTACATAGTTCGATTAATTTATTGTACAGTACAGTACAGAACAGAGATCAATAAACGCAAATGTTCTTTCACTAATGTCATAGATATATAACATTAGGTAGATTGGCTGTCAAATGATAGAGGCGAGATCAAATATGTGCACGTCAAGTAGTCATTTCCACACTCATTTTCGATATATTATTGACTTTATTTTTGAGAGCACTGGTATGATTAAAATCGGTATTACGGATCGGGTTTGTTTGATTGTCACGGTTAAGATTAAAATAGACAATAATTTAATAATGACCCAAGATCACCGATAGGTGAGCCTTCGCCGCGATATCGGCTCTCTCTGTGTGTTCTACCGACTTTACTTTGGTGAGTGCTCCGCGGAGCTATACGGGATGATGCCGACATCGCCCTTTCTTCACTACACCCGCCGGAGACTGAAATTCCATCCTCATCATCGGGATTCATGGCGTTCCTTCACGGTCCGTTTTTCACGTACGTTTTTGCCTCGTAAATGTAAACTTTGGAACAGCTTTCCGGCTGATGTATTCACGCAGGATTATGACATGGGTTTCTTCAAGAAGGGCATAAAAAAGGCTCTCCTTTATAGCCGGCAACGCACTGGTGTTGCACGTGTCAGTAGGCGACGGTGACCACTTACCATCAGGTGGCCCGTCTGTCTGTTTGTGTGCTCTATTTATAAAAAAAAAAGAAAAAAAGAAGGAGAAATTTAACAAAAGAGCTACATTTTCCACTTTATTTTATAGAAAAAACTAATCTGCTTTCTGTCTCAGGGCTTATAAAGGTCATTATAGACGGGTGCTGACATTGCTTTAATTAGTTATATGTTGCAATGTATAATAAGTAACACCCTCTACACCCGGATTTGTAGTGGTCCTCCACAGTCCCTTTTTCACGCTCGTTTTTACCACGTACGTTTAGAATATGGAATAGTCCTCCGCCCGAGGTATTTTCGCAGGTTTACGATATAGGTTCTTCAAAAAACTAAAAAGACTCCTTCAAAGCCAGCAACTTCCCTGGTGTTGCTTGTGTCAAAGACCGACGAAAACCACTTACTTACCATCAGGTGTCTCGTCGGTTCGCTAGTTCAACACATAAAAAAATTAAAACTAAAGTACCGTACGAAACTTCTTACGTCGACAGTTCGACAGTGGTGGATAGTGAATTTACAATGTACTTAATTGATTATTATCTTCACTTTGTTTCAGTACCAGTCCAAGAAAATTACATGAAATGACTCTTCCGGCTCCAGACGGACATGGTATCGATTTTTACACTTGTTTTGATTTCAAATATTTTAATAAAAAATTAAGGACTTATTATTTATTAGTTTTTAAATATTAACTTTGTTAAGTAAATATTTACTTCTTCTCATAGATGTCACATCTGCTAGTGGGATAAGCATGAAGCAGTATGAGGAGCAACTAAATAGTTTGAAAAAAGAGAATTTTCATTTGAAGTTAAGAATTTATTTCTTGGAAGAAAAGTTAGGAAACGGTGCTCCACCTGCCGTCCAAGTGAGTACAAGATATCGTTTACCTCATTTATATAACGTCGTTATTTCCTTCCTCAATTAAATCTACATATACTATATCCTTATATTTAAAATTCTCATGTCACAGTTTTAGTTACCATACTCCTCCAAAACGGCTTGACCGATTTTTATGAAATTTTGTATGCATATTCAGTAGGTCTGAGAATCGGCTACTATCTATTTTTCATACCCCTAAGTGATTTAAGGGTTGTCCACTTCTTAACATTTTTATTTTATTTTTTGGACAAATTTTTTTATTTTTCAATAATGTGGCATCAAAAAACACATACAACCCTAAATTTTCACCCTTCTATCAACTATCCCTATTTTTTAACAGTCGTATTTTAACGCTCGATAACTTATATCGCAAAACAACGTTTGCTGGGTCAGCTAGTCTTATATATAAATTCTCATGTCACAGTTTTAGTTACCATACTCCTCCAAAACGGCTTGACTGATTTATACTTTATAGGCATATTCAGTAGGTCCTTATCCAAATTAAGCATTAGGTTATCAAGGGTGTTTATTTTATGTAGAAAATACTTTTTGTTTTATTCCAATTGGACATTTCGTTGAGAAATTATCACGAGTATAAAAACGCAAAGAATTGGTACTTACCTAATTATGAGTTATTTGCCAGAGTTTTATCAACATAATATCCTACTAAGTACTTACTATAAATGCGATTGTTTGTGAGTATGGATGGATGTTTGTTACTCTTTCACTTAAAAATGGCTGAACAGATTTGGATGAATTTTTTTACACAGGTAGATCATAACCTGGATTAACATATAGGATACTTTTTACCTTTTTATTTTTTACTATGCACCAAGTTCTAAAATCCACGCGGGCACGGTCTAGTTTTAATTAAAATTGATTTGATTATTTCAGGGTCTCCTAGAACATAATGTTAGGCTACAGGTAGAAGTAGAGGAACTGAGACGACAACTAAGTGACAAGCAAGAATTACTTGCCGCAGCCGCGGAGGCAATTGATGTTCTAGAAAATCAAGTAAGTTCAGTATTTCTAATTTCATTCACTGATCTATTTCGATGAATCCAATGTGCAGTAATGTCATCAAAGCATCTTTTAATTTCTGAGTCATTCGGTGTGACTCAATCAGAGAAATTGACGTCTCATTACTAGATCCTTTGTATTTTTTTCTACAAAACATTGGCTGGATTTTGTTCTGGATCTTAGCTTCGATTTTTGTTTCTATATCGTATTATTTATTGTCGAGTAGTTCTAGTACCCATTTCGGCCATTTCAGATATTTTTCCCAAACTGACATCACAAGCTATGACTTTTGATATTTTAGAAAGAAAGAACGGGGCTAGTTTATTATGCATGAGAACTTCCAAGACCGTCACTTGCATATTCCTTGCTAACTTGGTCCTGCAAATCCACTGTGAAAATCGGTTGCCCAACCACCGGAGTTGCTTTGGCGACCGATTTTAAGCATAACATAAAATCTCATTCGTGACGAACATCTAGAAGATGCTAATTGCTTCGCAAAGCTAATATTGTAAGTCTATTTGTATTTGTAACCCGAATCTCTTTTTTAGGGATCTATTTCCACCGAGCCTGGAGAAATTTCAATGAACAACAGTAATTTGACAAAACAAGAAGTAAGTTATAATTCGACGGTATAGTCCGGCCGGAGATTTTGCACTTCTCGCCACGTTGCGAAATTATAAATTGCTTTTTGTTTTTCTTTTGACCTTTATTTTGATTTCAGGTTGCTGTTCAAAACACAGAGATCGTTGATAGCACTTGTGCTGATTCGGAATCGGCAGGGTAAATAAAAAAATTAAAATTATGCGTATCACAACAATAAAATTTACTACCATGTGTGTGCATGTCCATACTAATTACTACCTACATGTAATTGATAAGTTTATCACCATATACTTGTATAATATTTTTATATTTATTCATGCATTATGTTTTTATTTTTAGTGAAAATTTTACGGCAACAGTGAACAACGATGACTTGGTAAGAATTACATCATCTAGCCATATATTATGTAATACACCCTGTTATTGAAAAAAAATCTAATTAATGTATAGTCAAATACATAGTAGTAGTAGCAGTAGTAGTAGTACATAATTAGGTGACAAAAATGTAAACAAATGGATTATCTAAAAAAAATCATATCTTGTGGTAGATTTCTATTCTCGACACTAATAAAATAATATGACGGTATTAAAATAATAATCTACATTTATTAGGATTCACATTCTGCAATATATTTTTTGAATTAATATGAAACACTGGGTTTATATGAGACATCGCGTGGCTGTTTTTATTACAGCAGTCAATTTAGCGGCCATCTGAACTTTCATACTTAACGTGTACCTTAGCGAATTCATTCTTGACTTTACTAAAAAGACATATGATTGTTATTGAAGAAGTAATTGTATGAGCTGCTTACGGCTGTAAAAGAAGATAAATAAGGAAATATGAAGAAAAGCAAGAGTTCTCTTTTCATAGATTAAAATTATATTTTCTAGTTTTCTACTAAACGGTCCAGATTGGTGTAACGTTAATGTGATGTTTACCTATATTTTCAAAGCCCAATTAAACAAGATAAATAGAATAAAAGTTATAGTCCTTTTAATGGAAATTATTAGAGTCCGTTTTAGGATCGTTAGTCACAGTTAGATCGTAGTCACATAAACTTATAGAAAAACTCCTTTAACAGAAATAATACGCGAAATTCAGTGAGTTAACTAAATAAGGTTCTTCTACTAAATTTAATTAAATAAGGTTCAAAGTCTTGTAACGCTTTAGTTGATTATCACAATCAATTTTACGAACTTAGATTTAAAAACGTTTTAGAACATTAACGTTTTTAACGTTTGTTACTTTTTATTTTCTACGGCACATTGGTTATGAAAAAAAAAATGAATACATAATTAAATTGTTTAAGACCCTGTTTCACTTAATTTTTGTTAATGACCAATTATTATTTCGGGGTTTCTTTAGGTAGGTACAAATAAATAAACAAAAAAGTTTATTTGTTAACTATACCACGCAAAAGTTAAAAATGAAGAATTTTTTTTCAATAGGTTTCAATAAACCAAATACCCGATTATTGAATATGAAATCAATTTCTATTCGTACACCGTCGTAAAGGTACACCCGGAAAGGTCTCTCTTTTGAGCGGGATGATAGAAGTGTGAAAGGGTTGGATAGAAGGGTGAAAATTTAGGGTTGTATGTATTTTTAATGCCACATTATTAAAAAATAAAAGTAAAAAAAATTGTTCAAAAATTAAATGACAATGTTAGGGCTGGACAACCCTTATCATTTAGCGGTATGATAAAAATTAAATTAAAAATTTTAAGAAACCCCCGACACAATAACCTGAGTTCCCTTTAAAAAGTAAAAAATAATGAAAGAAACTCAATCTTAAAGTACCTAAGTATTTACGAGTAAGTATTAATAATTCTAAAAAAATACATCGCGTCCATACTTCGGTACTTTAAGATTGGGGTTCTTTCATTATTTTTTAATTTTGTGTTACGGTCGAGTGTTCGCCCGTAACTCACCTTTCATACAAAAAAAACTCAATTGTAATCGCTTGATCCGTTCGCGAGCTACGATGCCAAGACAGACAAACAGACAGACACGTCAAACTTATAACACCCCTTAAATTTATTAATATCTAGATAGAATATTTAATAGATCAAAACCATGAGAACCCGAACCGATTGAGTAATGGAAATCTATTGTTTCAACATCTTATTGCAGGATCAGTTATCCAAGCTGCGTAAAGAAAACAGAAAAGCTCTTCAAATGATTAAAGGATGTATGAAAAAGATTCAACAACAAGATAAAGAAATGAAAAAATTAAAACTGGTATGTCTGTTTAGTCACTTAGGTATAAGCATAACAACTTCACGTTCTTTTAGCTTTAAGTACTTGACCCGGCAGGCGACTCTGCCCGTAATTTTGCTGTAGCCTTTGGTTAAGCAGGAGTAAGATCTAGCTTTTACATTCCACCCTGGATTTAAAGTTTCGTAGCAAGATCCAATTTAATTAGTTGCCATTTATATGCTTGCAAATTATAGCTTTTAAGTCTAGTTTTATGATTTGTCTAGTTTTATGATTTCTGTTATATGAAAAGTATCATTTCTTTAGTTTCTAAATTTATCACTTCATTTAAGAAAGAATCCTTCTTCTGCTAGCTTAATATACATTTTTATTTTTATCGGGATAGTCGAGATTGAATAATCCCGGGATAAGAAGCACCGTAAAATGCTGCAACTTTGCACGGATTTTGACGTTTTTCTTCAATAATTCTTTAATCGTTAAGAAAGTCGTAGGTAGGTATGTTTTTTCAATTACTATCCATTATAGGACTTTAAACTATATGAATGCAGTTGATTCTTGTAAAAAAAACACCTATAAAGCACCAAAAATTGCTTTGAAAAGGTAGGCAAAGATGAGGTAAAATTAGGGCTGACATTTTTAATTTTTTCAACAAACTCTTTATCGACCGTGACGAAACATTATTATTTTTTTAATTTTACTACCTGGTCTAACAACATATTTGTTTTCGTATTAAAAAATGTTAGTTCAATCTAAGTATAACAATTTGATTTCCTAATAAGAAAAATTGTTGCATTTCCTTTCGGGCAGCCCTACACCGAACTCACTTTTGTATGGGCGTTTTAGAGAACCCTGCTCAAATTTGCCTAAAAAATATTGTTGTGCAATTCAAGATTCAGTGTAGTCTAACGTGGAAAAGAACTTTAGGGCAATATGGATGTCAAATCCGTTACCAAAATACCTATTCATTTATAAAGATATTATGATAGGCAATGTTGTAGTTTTTACCTCAACTTTGCCTACGTTTTCATAGCAATTTTTTGGTGCTTTATAGGTGTTTTTTTTTTACTAGAATCAACTGTATTCATATAGTTTAAAGTCCTATAATGGATAGTAATTGAAAAAACATACCTACCTACGACTTTCTTAACGATTAAAGAATTATTGAAGAAAAACGTCAAAATCCGTGCAAAGTTTTACGGTGCTTATTATCCCGGGATTATTCGATCTCGACTATCCCGATAAAAATAAAAATGTATATTAAGCTAGCAGAAGAAGGATTCTTTCTTAAATGAAGTGATAAATTTAGAAACTAAAGAAATGATACTTTTCATATAGTAGTTTTATTATACGAGTATGTACCTACTGTGTGTGAAATAATAAAAATCATATCTTTACCTGGTTTTAGGATAAGGAGTTAACATATGCTCATGTTAGTGATTCTCAGCTTGAAAAATATGAAGAAATACTGAAGTGCAAAGATGAACATATCAAAGATTTAGAGGTCAAGATTAGACAGCTTCAAAATAACATTGATAATCCCCAATCTGAAGACACATCTGGGTATGTTGATAGACGATATTATGTATTGGCATCTATATGTACTAAGTTCGCCTTGTAGTTGAAATTCGACTATAACTTTTTAAATCTATTCTACTTCTATGTACAATCCACAAAATGATACCTTGACCTACCATAAACTTATTTTGCTACAATTATTCAAAATCAATTGGGTCGAAATTCGCGTAAATATTCGTTCCCTAGGAAACAACCTTGTTATTGTTTTACAGTCTTGACGGGTTAACATTAGCATTGAAATAAGGAATAGTAGAACGGCTATATTTACTTAGTCAGTACCCATTAATGACCCACTACAGGGTCGGGTCTTCTCTGACAATGAGAGGGATGTAGGCCTTAGTCCACCACGCTGCCCTACTGCGGGTTGGTGGACTTAACATGCCTTTGAGAACATTTTTTTTTATGAACTCAAGCATGCAGGTTTCCTCACGATGTTTTCCTTCACCGTAACAGCAGGTGATATTGATATTTAATTTTATAAAGCGCACATAACTTTTATTACAAAGTCATTGGTGCGTGCCACTGGGATTCGAACCCCTCGGACCCCTCGATTCGAGGTCGAATTCTAAGCCACTGGGCTATCACCGCCGCTATATTTACTACCCGGGCGAAATAACTTGACACCTGGCTCGAAACTCGACCCTCCTCCCGCTACCCTGCGCGAGGCCCCGCTCTCGTCCTTCAGTAGCTTTAGCATCATAAATGAATGTAACATCCGTTTTTGTTTGTAAGAAATTAATTGTTTAACCTACTTAATGTATAACTACTTTAACAAGTATGAACTTAAATTTATAAAAAAAATATTAATACATTTGATTAACAATATTGAAACTTAATCCCAAAATAGACTCTAAATAGTTTACCTACTGCTCCAAATCGTAATTAAGTAAAAAATATTAGATTCGTTATAAGTACAGATGTTTTATAATTAAGTAAAAAATATTAGATTCGTTATAAGTACAGATGTTTTATCTCAGTAGGACATAAATAATAAATCAGTAATAGTTTTCATTTCAAGACTCGCCGTACGTTTTATAGTGAGCTCTATTCTACTAATCAATCCCTTTCATTTGATACCCATATTGAGGTAGTTGCGGAATAAATATGTAATCCGCCATTTTGTGGCGGCGGCCATCTTGGATTTTTATTTTTTTCATATAGCCTATGTTACTCAGGCTGAATGTAGCTTTCTAATGGTGAAAGAATTTTTGAAATCGGCCCAGTAGTTTTTGAGTTTATTCGTTGCAAACATACAAAAATACAAATGTTTCCTCTTTATAATATTAGTATAGATAAAGTTAATGTGACCGGACTAAACAGAATTTGTCCATACTAATCAGCGATCGATATCTTGACACTTTATAGAAGAGGAGACGTGGAAGAACGACCTTCACCGATCTGATAACTCGATGAGACATATTTTTTATCAGATATAATTTAAAAACAAATATGCCTATGATGCCAAACTTGCCTATCAAAAATTGTTAATAGCTATTTTTAATTTAATTACCTAATTTTAATCAATTTTTTTTCATTTACCTTCACTCTTTTGATAATCGAAAGAGTTATATCTCAACTGTTAGTTTTTAACACACAGAGTATGCCTAGGTAGGCTTGCCTACTTATTTCTGTTCATGGCTACCTGGCAAGCAGATGTGAACAATATAGGTAATTACACCGATCTGATAACCAATCGAAATATTGGTATAATAGGTAAGATATTTTAATTACAAAACCAATCATAATATACGCTTGCCTGCATAAAATCGTTCATACAATAATATTCTTGCCAAGCTATAAAGTTTTAGAATTTTAGCTATTTGATAGGTAAAGAAGAAAGAGAGAACGTAAAGCATCCGAGGTCCGTGTGATAGAACAGGACACAACATAGCAGCTGCACGCTACCTGACCGTTGGATGTATCCGAGTGCGAATGTTCGTATACATGTATTGTGAGTGACAGAGACAGTATGTATTTACACTTGAAAGTAATTTTGAATTCTTATCGAGTTGGTGAATGTCGTTCTTCAACGGCTCTTAGACTATTACAAACTCATTCGTTTTTATCACAGTAAAACCGAATAAATAAATTTTAATGTTATCGACTAAGATTTTGAACATGTATGTTTTGTCTTTTTTCAGAAATCTACAACAATTGCTAACACGTCGTCTCCAAGGCCTAGCGTACTTTCTGGATAAACTACTATCACATAAGTAAATATATAATGTGATGAGCTCCAAATATATTAAAAGCAAAATTTCGGGATTGTTTGTATAATAAAGTTAAATTTTTCAGGTGTGTGCTCGGCGAAGAGAAGAAAAAGCTAGCTGAAAGCATATTAGAGCAAAGTTTAGCATTTCCTGTAGGACTCAAACTGGACGAATCAATGGCACCTGAAGAATTGACGATAGATGAAAGTAATCTTGACATGTCACAGTCTTTACGAATGGAAGACCTTACTATGATGTTGGGCCATCATATGAATTGTAGTGACGGTCTTAATAAATATTCAAAAAAATCATTACGTCTCTTTCCACAAGCCGATATTATGTCGGAATCGGAGTGCTGGTCAGAACCCGACAGGAACGTGTCACTCGCAAGAGTCGGTCTTTGTGATACGGGTGTTATTGATCGCGAATCGATTTCGGAGGTTAACAAATATAAATCACGCCGATCACGCGTATCACATGGATCGCGGTCCGAAGACAACAAAGCCTTGAATGAAAGTGCATTCCTTCAGGAGATCGGTGACCTGGCAAATCATAACCACTCATTAGAAGAAGAAAACAAGGAATTGAGTCAAAAACTTGACATAGCCATTAAAAAATCCGACGAGCTTACATTAGAAAAAGAAGAATTAAGGATGTTGTTAGAATCTGAACGCCATCGTGCTAAGGAGTTCAGTGACAGTTTAGACACAATGATATTAACAGTAAAATCTCTTGAGTCTCGAATTAAAGACAACGAACAACAAATAATCTATGGCACTGAACTAATAGAACGATTACAAAAAGAAAAGCAAGATTTAGAGCTAACATTTTTGGAGAGTGAACGTTCTCTAAGAAGAGCCGCAGATGAAGCAACGGTACAAGCTTCACAGGCTGCTCTTGAACGTGCACGCGCTCAGCACGACCGGCTCCGTATTGAAAGAGAATTGGAAGACACTCGAGAAAAATTAACATTAGCATTGGAAGCTAACTCTCAGTTAGAGATTGAAATAACTCGTAAAATGGCCATGGAAACTCAAAATAAGATTGAAGACATGCAAGATGGCTTGCCTTCTGAAGAAGACCGACCTACATCGCCAGATCAGGGTATTGACAGTGACCGGCTTTCGAGCCTCGAGCAAAACGACGCAATTACATTATCGCCACGTAAGTTATTCCTTCTTGAGGCATTCCAAAATTTACATGCATATCTTATTTTATGTATCTGGCGACTTTCTTCATTCGTTAAGAGATTTCGCCACTGGTATTCCTGAATCACGTTATCGAAGTTTTCTGCATTGCTGTATATTCCATACAAAAGTATCCTTGAAAGAATGGATTATCTTGAAACCACTCAAATTATGGATCCCATCATCTTGAGGCATCAAAATAGCGGGATCAGTATGAACCTATATTATCGTCTAAACTAAGAAGGTACCAAAATTATTTTTATAAGTACCAAAAGGTGCTAAATGAGTATTATAAAAATATTTTTTAAAACAAAAATTGATCCCGCCATTTTGATGTTCATAACCAGACACACTGTATAAAATTCTCATGTCACAGTTTTAGGTACCATACTCCTCCAAAACGGCTTGACCGATTTTTATGAAATTTTATGTGCATATTCAGTAGGTCTGAGAATGAGCTACTGTCTACTTTATATACCCATAAGTGATAAGGGTTGTCCACACCTAACATTTTTATTTTATTTTTTTGGAGATTTTTTTTTATTTTTAAATAATCAAAGTGGCATCAAAGAATACATACAACCCTAAATTTTCACCCTTCTAAGTTCTATCACCAATCCCTATTTTTCAATACTCATCTTAGTAATGTAATAAGTTTTCATCAGCTAGTCGAAATATATAATTCCATTATAAATAAATAACGCTTCACACGCATAGGATTCCCTGTATCGTGGGTGTCATGGACACACACAAGACAAGAACACAACACACCCAGACCAGAAACAGAAATTCAAATTCATCATTCGAACTTCTGCTCGCTTGGAATCGAACCCAGGACCCTCCGCGTAGCGCACCGGTGTCTTAACCACTGCGCCACTCGGGTTGTCATTATCTAAGTGAACTCTTTTTTTCTTTTTCATATTTTAATTTTTTTTTTAATTTCTGTAAACTCGCACCTGTACAAATGTTTAACAGTAGGCAAAAAGGTCTTTGTACGAATTTCTTTCTGGATTGCGTCCGCGGTTTACTTGGAAAATATTTTTTTAATTCCATAATTTGGGTCCTCAAGAGGCCTTCTATAAAAGGTTTCAGGTATAACCATTCTTTCTTCGACACCCTGTATAAATATGTAATTTTATTGCAGGTGCACTGTATGAAGAAAATTTAACATTGAAACAAAAATTAGCAAGAACAAAAGCAACGCTAGCTGAAACACTAACTCAGTTGAATGCTGCAAATATGAGAAAACGTAGTGTACAAAGAGCCATTTGCCGGGAAATTCATAAGACACAAGGTGTCCTCCGTAGGGCGCGTGATCAATTTGAAGGTCAACATTAATTTCATTACAAAAAAATAATGCGTACCTAATGTAATGTAACTTGAACAGGAAATACTCATCAACAATACGAACGTTTATAGTAATTTTACTTGGGTATTTAATGGAGTTTTAGGCCGAGTTTACATTTTACCAGCGACGCGCGGTTGAAAGACTCCGCAAGGGTAATGTAAACCGTCGTGCTCCTTTGTTGTTGAACGTGTACCGCGCGGTCATATAAACTTGGAGAGAACATTTCAATACGTTATGAAGAACTGTAGTGAAATTTATAATTAGGTGATAAAAATGTAAACAAAGAAAGGTCATAATCAAAATATAATAAGATTCCAGGTATGCTATACCTTTTATATTTATAAACTAGCTTTTGCCCGCGACTTCGTCCATGTGAACTTTAGGATTTGGTGAAGAGCGAAGTAAAAAAGATTTCAGATAAGAAAGATCCAGATTTAAAATTTTGTATTAAAAAAATCCCAATCTATTCTGCTGATTTTGCACAAAAGTATGTATAACAAATATCACATAAATGTCGAACATAGGTGTACTGTTATCAAGAAGCAGTAGGGTCTTGTCTTTAGTTTCTTTTACGGAGTGATTACTGAAGAAAAAAATTCTAAGACTAAGATCACTGCAATTTTTGCCTTGAGATTTTATATTAATATGGTAGTCCACGGGGCTTAACATAATATCTATTGCATTATCCTGGGGGGGACTTGGGGGGTTACTCTTGAAATCAATTCCGATCCGATCCTTTGCACACTAGTGCCTTATTTGCCAATATTGAACGGATAATATTGCAGAACAAAATGAAATTGTGTAATTTCGAGATAATCGCGGTTTACTGTTTTTTTGACACTATTAACAAAACGGAGAACAATTTTAGCGTCGACTATTTTATATGTTTCAGGCATGTTTGCTCTCGATTCTACGCTTAATCAAACTAATTCACCTTCATGAACCAAAATAATAATAAAAATCTAAAATCAAGTTACTTATCCAATTTTGCCACACCAAGATATTGCAAACATACCGTAGTTAGCTAATTTTTATGTTTATTCAGTTTTTCCACACATAAGATGGACGTGGAATACACGAATTTGGGTCAACTAAGTACACTTATTGAGTTTTAAACCTAAAGAAATATTTAAACTGATATTGTGTGTGATATTATATCGCCCATTCTTTGCAATCGATACACCACGCCGCGACTGCGCCGAACGATTATTCAAAATATTACCTATCAAAGTAGTCGAGAAGCATAACAAAAGACACTAATTAAACAAAAGAAACCTGGCGTCGCTTGCCCCCTAAACACAATGACGAGCGACCCATCTACCTACCTAATAGAACATTTAATTTTGTTTACCGATGCGCGTGCGTCGGTCGCATTTTTTGCATGTCGCACAAGTCACTTAGGTTAGGTACGTATTTTCGTGTGAACAAAAGGATGTTTAAAAGTTTAGTTTTAGAATAAGAAATACTAATACTATTAGGTTGGTGCTAATAAGAGTGTGCTTTGTGCAATTTGTTTGTACCTATCGTAAAGCTTCTTTTGGTAACATTACCATAATACATATTTAGTGACAACCAAAATTTACGGCAGTTTGATGTAAGTAGTTAAGTACCTTGAACATTTATTTAATTATTGAACTGAATAATTGTAAATGGGTTGATTCACCATGCCTCTATGTCTAAGCATCAAGTAGGTAAGTCGCGAGTGCGACCATACAGTCTGAGTCTTATCGGATTAATTAAATCATCGTTTACTTACTGCCGTACTTAGAGACGTTCATTAACGTTAAATTATGGTACATTATGAAAATAACGATGACACTTATGTCAATACAAATAAACGTGTTGAGACGTGAAAGTAGGTGTAACAAAAAACACATTCAAGTTTATTTCTTTATTTCGCAAAATAGTACACTAGTATGAATTAATCATATTAGCGTATAAGTATTGTTTCTGACTTCTGCCAGGCCTAGCCCACTCCCCGTGTCGGTATCAAAAATGTTACCATCGCACAGCGGCCCCTCATAGACGGCTAGAAAGGAAAGTGGAATAGGTAAGAGTAACGCGCTAGAAAGAGACGCAACACGTAGCGGGAAAGTGGAAAAGGTAAGGCTTATGCGCTAGTAAGAGACGCAACATTATCGTAGGTGATTAAGCGCTGCGCGATCTGAATTGAACTTAATCGAATCGTTGCTAGAGTCTATATTTCTTTAAATGACTTTTCCAAGTGGGCCTTCTGTACTTCTACTATTATGTATTCTGTGCTTCTGCTACAACTATCAAACAAACGTCTAACTAATTACAACAAAAAACAAAGGATACCTACATATAATAATAACGTGAAACATAATTTGTAATTATTATTATTATTGATATCTAAAATTTAAAATACACTTGTGGTCATAGGTGTCGTTTTCCCCATGTTTTGTGAAAATTCAAAAAAAGTCATGTCCACCATCCCTATCGCAAAATATCTAGAAAACGACACGCATGACCAAAGCTTGAAAAAGCCATGTCCGACATCTTGAATTTCAAAATTAATATGTTTTTCATAATCCTCACCCCAAAATATGTATGTGGAAAAAAGTAATTTCCGCCATCTTGGATTTCAGAATTAATGTGATTTTCACAATCCTAACTCCAAAATGTGTGGATAACGACACCCATAACCAGAAATTCAAAAAAGTTATGTCCGCCACGTTGGATTTAAAAAATTATGTATTTTTCATACTCTTCACCCTAAAATATATCGCAAACGACACCCATGATCAAAAATACAAATAATAATTAAAAAAATTAAACAGACATCAAAAAACTATGAAGTAAAATTTGTTACATAATTTAGGCCTAATATTTTTTGAGGTTGGTGCCAAAATTTAACAATAAAAACAAAATACTTTATACAGAAGACACCAACCTCAAAAAATAGTAGGCCTAAATTATGTCACTATGTATTTCATACTTTTTTGATGTCGGTTTAATTTTTTTAATTATTATTTTTCGAAATTTTCTCGTACTCGAACATACACCCATGAAAATTGGTATTCGTGTTTGGACGCTGTTCTCAAAGGCATGTGAAGTCCACCAACCCGCAGTAGGCCAGCGTGGTGGACTAAGGCCTACGTCCCTCTCATTGTGAGAGGAGACCCGAATAGGCATGATGACTAATTTTCAAAAACTCTTCTATGATATTCAGAAGTTTCTATTATGTCTAAAATATATCATATTTTTGTAGAAAATTAAGGTTTTTGTGTAATAAAATTACATTTAAATTTTAAATTTCAAACTCATTCCAAAACGCTCGCCCGTGTCATGGCGTCTGTCATTGCGCCACGGCTCAGTAAAAAATGACAGATCGCGTATAATATGCTTACGAAAAAAATGACGTTAACTAAGACGTGACGTAATTTGACGTAATTCGATCTGATGGGTGTTTTAGCTATCATGGCGGATTGTTGTATTTTGTAGATTTATTTTAACAAATAAATTATTAATCTCGACATTAATAAGAGAATAAATACATTTTTCAAAATCTTTGAATCCTATTTCATTAGATCAGATAAATATTTTGGCGATACTTGATTACTGTCATCATGCCTATTGACAATAAAACATAGAGTAACAACTAAATTGAATTTAAATAGTATCTGATAATAAAACAACTAAAAAGTTATATACAGGTGAATTTTTCAATCGACAAAAAATCGAACGATGCTGTTTTATTTTTGATCAAAATCGGTCCCCAGACTCCTTTCAGCATTTCTCGCTATTCCTCATAGTTTCGGACACTTGAAAAATTCAGCCTGTATATTTACGTTTGAGACATTTTCGCAATAATGAAAATTTATTGTTACAGTTTTATTAAGAATATTGTTGTAGATTTTATATTCTGCGTGTTTGAAATAATGTCCGAATCTGACTCATTTCTAACAATCCGTGAAAATTGATAAAAACGCGGGCTGTAGTTCTGTCGTCTTTATTCAAACAACGCTGAACACTAAGATGTTCCAAATTTAAAAAGTGCGCGGAAATAGTAGATTGTATGACAGGGGAGCAAAATGATATTTTTACGGCGAGGCGTTTATTGAATCCAGAGCGAAATGAGGGATTCTACAGTAGAATCCCAAGCGTAGCAAGGGTTTCTTTAGTAGAATCCTGAACGTAGCGACGTATTCAAAGTACATCGCCCGAGCCAAAAATATATTTTGTCCCGAGTGATACTCTACTTTTCATCACCATTTCATGAAAATGAAATGAAATGAATACATATTCTATTGTAATATTATTATTTAATAAAACATAGAGTAACAACTAAATTGTAATTAAATAGTAGGTGTCTGATAATAAAACAACTAAAAGTTATATTTACATTTGAGACATTTTCGCAATTATGAAAATTATTTGTTACTTACAGTTTTATTAGGAACTAGCTGACACGGCAGGCTTCGCTCTGCCAAAAAAAATTAGTCAAATTAATTAATTTGACTAATATTTTTTACACCTTGGGTTACGTTATTTAAGTTCTAGTAAGGATTCCTAATCTTCTCTAGCAATAAATATAGCCTATGTTACTCGACTGAATGTATATTTGTATCTATCTATTATCTTGGTTGGGCGAGATATGAAAAGGTGTTTAGCCACCCAGCGCATTTTTTAGAAAATATTTTGCTAGATGTAGAACAGGAATAAATAAGTTTTAATTATTTTATTTTTTTCTTTACACCTTCCTTTTAACAAAAAAGCAAATGAATTTAGAATGTCACAGATGTTCATTTGTTTAATCTTTATGTCATCTTAATTCCACTTTTTTATGATCGTTCAGTAGTAGGTATTGCATGATTGAAACTAAAATATTTTTAAGATAAGTAATACTGTGCCTGAAATAATATTTGGAGCAATTTCTAAATAACCAGTAAGGATGACAATCGGAGGTAATAGAATTTATTCATACTAATTTTTATCTATTTTTTGAGATATAATATTTCGCAGCTGTCTGACGTGGGGTAATTTTCTATTGAAGTTGCAACTTCTCCTTTCATGACTAAAGTTGAACTTCCGACATTATTTTCAAATTAAAACAGTTGCACACATTTTTTTATACATATTCATTGAAGTAGTCTTACTTTATTAGTTGCTTACTTTATTTGAAATAAGTAAGAAGTTAAAAAAGCTTATTTTATTTTTTTCGAGTTACTCTTAAGAAACCCTTTCATTTTGGGTATCAAATTTCTAGAAATGCATTAAAAATAACTATTCCGATATCTTGGATGGTCCGCCATGTTGGATTTAGAATGACGTCACAAACCATATCGTTCATTGTCATCCAAACTAAACGTGTTTACAAAATTTCAGCTCAATCGGTTGAAGATATCTACTTCAAAACTGAGTTCAAAGATTCCACCCGAACATACCTATAGTCTGTCAAGAAACTCATGAAAAGAATGTTTTGGGAACTAAAAAAATTGCTTAGACTGGCAATAATAATTTCTGTTAAACCAAAGTACCTCATATGTCAAATGTGCTTAATGGTTTGTTTCCCTGATGGTTTTTTTAAGGTATTTTCTAAATTCACAACAAATTTTACCATCTTGGAAATCAAAATGGATCGCAAATGTGTATAATCATAAAAGGAAAATTATATTTATGGTGTTAACAGCCTTAATGGCTGAATATCAAGCACAACAGTTGCTAACTAATTTGGACGATGTTTACGGTCGAACATCAAAAGAGGGCCAAATACACGATCCAGACCGACCACCGACAGAGGTCACCTTGGTCCAGTTGGTGTGAAAAAAAACCGTGTAGACGTTGGTCGGCCGACCAAATATGCCAAATGACATTTGGACGGCCTTGGTCGGACGCGCATCCCTCCGACAAGTTGCCTCCGTGGTCGGCTCCGATCGTTTGGAACGCTGTCGGCCGACCAGTGTTGCAACTTAGGGATTTTCCCCCCAGATTCAGGGTGTAAATAAGTGAGATGGGATTTTTTAGGGGTCTGAAATTTTTAGGGTTATATTCAGGGATTTTTCGACTCTTTGATATTTTTAAATTGATAATATTTATTTCTTTGCGCCAATTCAAGCCAATCGGAAGAGTAATCAAATTACCAACCTCATTGTTCAGGAATGTCTGAAAAATGTTCAGGAATTGAAAATCTTCAGTATGACTCTGATTAATAAATAATATCTCTGTTTTATTTACTGCGTTTTGTTTGTATCCTAATTATCTTACCCTATACGAAACACTATCAAAAAGTAGGATACAATAGTTTTTCACCCTAAACTTTTTAGGCAGAAAATCCTAAAGGTTCATCTTTATAACTACTATAAGGTATAAATACCATAAGGTATTAATATTAATAAATGATGTAGAATCCCTGAATTATGATGTTTTGAGTATTTAACCCCCACCAGTAATACAAAGAAAAAGTCCAACGGGACAAAACTTATATCCAACATAGTTGGCAATCTATGCGAATAAAATAAAAGTATCAAAACTATTCGGAGCAGTTTTTCAGGGTTACCATATAAATTGAAACAGCGCCCTCATTGATTTTCATGACTTTCTTGACGGACTATACATTGCAAGTTAAATAAAAGCTTTTAATGTAATCGGGAAATCCTCTACGCCCTTAAAATATTCAGACAAATTTTCTCTTGAAAAAGACTTAAAGAATTTAAAAGATATCAACGTTCGCCTACACACAGCCTATAGTCCGGCAGCCACCGCCTGTTTTTTTCAGTGATTAATAACAGGCTGAATCTTCTTGAGTTCGTTCGGTTCGTCGAGACGCCCAAGTTTTTCAATTGCTCAGCAGTGCAATTCACAAAGCAAAACAGCCTAGAACTCGACGCTGTCGCAGCGACGAAATACAGTTTCGTATTCAGAACCACGCCGCTCGACGCTGAGCTCGACGCTGAACTCGACGCTAAGCTCTACGTCGAGCCGTTTGACAGTTCTTTCTGTCAAACGGCCATGTTTGTATGAAAATCGGTATTCACAATGCAAAATTGCCGCGACCTTCGTCTACAACCTCGCCCACAGCCTCGACTTTATCTGTCAAAATCAAAAGCTTCAATTTTGCAGGCGAACTGAGGCGAACCGCAACAATTCGCTTTGATAAAAATAGTTTCTGGTGTTTTTAAGTTCAGTTTGTGCATTACATTTAATTTATAATGGCTGCTCGTGTTTTGTGCATACTGTATTTGCTAAAGGAAGCTAAAAAATCTGATGAATTACGAAAGCGTCGCCAAGCTCGTGAATTGCGAGAAATACAAACAATTTCTCGCGATGTGGAATATATATCGAATTATAGGCTCTCCGAGGACCTTATTAATATTCTTGTACAGGATATTTCCCCATACATACCCAGACATAAATCTAGTGGACTAACCAAGAGATTAAAGGTAAGAAGCTCTTATTGTTTTTTGTGTCTTTGATAAAGCAAGTTTCATTTTAGACTCACTGAAAAGCTTTAATGTGAGTAGGTACATATTATCAAATTATGACTAAGTTTTACCTAAATCTTAAAAACATTATGTAAGTAACCTATTATTTATTTCAGATTTTATGTACCTTATCTTTTCTGGCTCATGGAAGTTACCAGAAAGCACTTGCTAAAAATATGGACAGCTATATATCCCAGTCTTCCGTTTCAAGGGCTATTCATGCAGTTGTCAATGCTCTTAACCACCCTAATATTGTAAAAAAGTATATTAGATTTCCACAAAATGAAAGTGAACGGCAGGCTCTCAAGAAAAGGTCAGTGAAGAAACATATTTTATTAAATTGAACTTGCTATATTGAAAGTTCTTAGACTGGTACTTTATCTCATTTGCACCCTGTGTCTGACAAAGGTGCTACTCAGTTTACTGGTAGGTTTGATGAAGTAAAATTAATGTTTTTATTCAAGACTTCCAAATTGTTAAACCGCATGAAATCTAGTTACATTTTAACTGAACAATATAAAACACCACTCGTTAACTGTATGAAAATGTATTTGTTGCATTAATTGTATTGTTTGGTTCAAATTTCAATTAAATGTTATACTAACATTATTAAAATATCTATTAAGGCATTTAAATACTTAAAAAATTTATAGGAGAAAATAATTTGGAAGCTGTGATAGTCCAGTGGCTAAGAATTTAGCCTCTTACCTGAGGGGTACCCGGGTTTGAATCCCAACGGCATGCACCAATAACTACTAATAAAAGTTATGTGCAGTTTTTAAAATTAAATATCACTTGCTGTAAAGGTGAAAACATTGTGAGGAAAGTCCAGTGGCTAAGAATTTAGCCTCTTACCTGAGGGGTACCCGGGTTTGAATCCCAACGGCATGCACCAATAACTACTAATAAAAGTTATGTGCAGTTTTTAAAATTAAATATCACTTGCTGTAAAGGTGAAAACATTGTGAGGAAACCTGCATGCCTGAGAATTCACAAAAAAGAAATGCTATCAAAGGCATTTGAAATTCACCAACCCCTCACTAGGCCAGCGTGGTAGACTAAGGCCTACAACCTTCAGTCTAATTGATAGAAGAGATCCAAACCTACAGCAGGTCAATAATGGGTAAATGGTTGACAATAGGAGAAAATATAAATAATAGGGGCTATTTTTTAAGTCTTCTTTCTACCTTTATTAATTCTTCAAAAAGGCACAATAAAACTTGAAATGGACTTGTATTCATGTTAATCAACATAATCTTATATTTTCTTTCAATTTATTTTGCTTTTTAGCTTTTATGAGAAGTTCAAAATCCCTGGTGTCATTGGTTGCATTGATGGGACTTTAGTTGCTATGATTAGACCCAATGAAAATGAGGAAATGTTTTACTGTCGGAAAGGGTATCATGCTCGAAATGCAATGCTTGTAAGTAATGATATGTTAAAAAAAACCATAATACTATGAATTGATCCTTTTTGTTAAATAAGTTTTTATTTTTATTTTAGATAACAGATGCAAATTTAAATATTTTACATGTGGATGTTACATATGGTGGAGCAACACATGACAACTTAATATTTGATAATTCTATAATCAAAGACCACTTGGAAAAATTAAATGCCAATGGGGAATCAGTGTACTTACTTGGTAAGTAAGTCAGATTCTACTATGACATTGATTTTTACTTTCTGTAGTTTTTTGTACCTCAACACATTGACTTATGTTTTTCTTTTTAAATTATTTACAGGTGATTCAGGATATGCCCAAAGATCATATCTTATGACACCATATAGCAATCCTGAGCCCAACAGCAAAGAAGACTATTATAACACTATGCACTGTGCAGCCCGGAACAGTGTAGAAAGAACCATAGGTATTCTGAAAGGTCGTTTCAGATGCCTTTTGGTTCACAGGGTATTGCACTATAAGCCAAAAATGGTTGCAAAAATTATAATTGCATGTTGTGTTTTGCATAATATTTGTAACAATGGTGGTGTTCCTACACCAATTCTCACTCCAAGAGAAGTTTTGGAAGAAGAGACAGTTATCCAGATATTGCGGGGAAATACAACATCTACCCAAGATCAACTGGTGA
Source organism: Erynnis tages (assembly GCA_905147235.1). NCBI lineage: Eukaryota > Metazoa > Arthropoda > Insecta > Lepidoptera > Hesperiidae > Erynnis > Erynnis tages. The sequence continues at coordinate 9,163,903 of LR990072.1, forward strand.
CTGGCAGAGCATGTAGGCAGAGGTTGGTTGATCAACTTTGGCGTGCCCGAGCAAGATAATTTTAATTCAATTTAATTTTTGTTAAGGTACATTATTGTTTTGAAACTAAAAATCACTTCTGTAATTCATAAATTTTATGTCTTATAAGTTAAATAAAACGTTTTAAGGTATATAACACATTATAACACATATAATATACAAGTATTAAATGGGCTGCATAATTGATAGCTGCCTCTGCCTAGCTGTCTCTATACACCATGCAATAATTTTTGATTTTTTAATTAATGAACACGTTATATTGTCTGATACTGACCCATATGCTAGCTTCTACGTAAAGTCCAGTTAAAGCCTTTTTACCTTTCTTTTTCAGCAGTGACAGAAAAATATGAATGAGGTGTCAATTGATTCAGAATGGCCTGCAGATGGTTTCAAAAAAAAATAGTTTGGATTGCAGAAATTGCAAAAGTTAAAAACAACAAACTAAAAACAAAAAAGGGGCTTTAGTTCTTAAATGTTTACATGCTTTAGTTCTTTAATATCTTTAGTTCTTTAATAATGATAAACAAATGCATTGTTTAATAAATAATTGAAAATATTTTTCTGGGATCTTGATATCTTATTTAAATACGGAATTAAAAACTGTACTGTGTCTCCGTGCGTAAAACTAAATTATAAAATTATCAAAGTCATAGGTGTCGAGAGTTTTTATTCTCCGGTTGTTTTCTCTCAATGACCCAGTGGTGGGTGGCACCAAACCGATGAGTTCGATTAGGTAAAACAACTAAATAAATACATGAAGTCTAAATCTTGGATGTGAAGTTGTCCACTAAAATAATCACAAGAAATAATCAAATTAAAAAATAAAAAGAGTAATATTTTCAAATAACTCATAAATAAAATATATTTTCAAACTTGTTGAATGTACAATAAAGATTGGCTGTCAACCGCCCACTCCCTTGTCACCAGGGCGAGCAGGGGTTTCACAGTTACATTAAACTATTTTGGTGTTTTATTTCTACTCATATCATCCGAATCATAATATGTAAATATTGCCAGACAGTATAGATATGAAATGATTATTCTTTACAGAACATAATAACCTGAGCCCATGTTTCAGTGTTGTTTTTTTAGTATATTTATTTGTTCATTTATGTGAGCAATATGTGTATGTTTTTAATAAAAAATTAGAAGAGGTTTAAATTAAAATGTATTTAATAAAACAGGTTTCAACACTTATTTATCTGTAATATATAATGCTTTCATTTATTTTCTAAAAAAATTTTAAGTGCCTCAGCTAGAGACTGTATAGCTTGACTTTGCTGGAGAAAACCATGGCTGATACGCTCCAAACTTTGAGCCATGGCCTCTCTACTCCTTCCTTGCATCATCTCCAAGTCCACCCTGCGTTCTTCTATAGCAATAAACCTATCAGTCAGACTGGCCATTTGGGAGTGTCGCTGTGCTGGAGGTGTACGTTGTAATAACCGCCGCCGGGCGTGCGCCACACGACGGCGGCGAGGAGCTGCAAAAACAGATACATATGATATTGGTACTTTTGTTTAATGTAACATTTTTAATGAGAAAGATCATTTTCTTACACGATGCAGCACTGACAGCTTGTCTTCTTTGCCCTACAGTCTCTGTTGCTCGCTGATTCTGTAATAACATAATTATTAATTATTATTTAAATATCAATTATATTAAAAATAATACTAAGCTTTTTTGCTTTTAGTCAAAATTTCCAACATAATCATGTTTAACATAAAGAGATGAATATTTTTACCAATAATAACATACCAATTCAATAATTTGGGGTGAGAGAAATGTCGAGGCAGTACTCGAAGGTCCAGCTTGAGGTTCCTTTATAATGTGAAATATTCATTAAAATTTGTATCTAACATTTAATAATAAAGCAACAGTTGGGAATAAATCCGTACATGGCGTGAATAGGTTGACAAGTCGAAAATGCAAACTTTTCAGGGCAGCTTTTTAAAGTTTACTTTTTTATTGGTAAATCCATTTTTTTTTATTTTTGTTTTTTTTATTGCATTATATTTTATAAGAATCGACTTTTCAAATTATTACATAGATACATAGATGGATTTACCAATAAAAAAGTAAACTTTAAAAGGCTGCCCTGAAAAGTTTGCATTTTCGACTTGTCAACCTATTCACGCCATGTACGGAAATATTCATAATTCTTACAGGTGTAGCTTGCACTGTCTGCTGTGCCTCATTCTGTAATGATAAAAAACATTGCATTAGTTAGCTTATACTATTCAGTTACAAATCATGTAATACACTGTAACAGTAAGTGAAGCCCTACCATCATTTCTGAGCCTCCCTGAACCACCATCGACTCTGCTGGAAAAGATAAACCCTAAAAAAGAATGCAAGTATAAGTTAAAAATTCTCAATATTAAAGTGGACTTAATAAAATGACTATTATATATATAATTTTGCACCTGCAATATACTCTCAGAATTATTTGGCTGTTCATCATTTATATTCTGTAACAAAGAAAATTTTTAATAATTTAATTTATTTCATAGATATATTTTGTTTCACAAATATTAAACTGTTATTTTGTACACTACTTACCAGCAAAATAGGTGGACTGTTGCTAGCAACAGCTGGAGATGTCGGTAGAAGTTCAGGCTCCGCAGGTGGATTCTAAACAGAAATTAATTATAGAATTTTATTTTTATATATAGTAAAAAGTAGTAAATTGTAGTAAATTAGATTAACAAAACATACTTCAAATGGATTAATTTCTAGCTCTCTGTCCCCAATAGCAAAACCTTCACCACCAACTAAGGCAAGCAATTGTTCTTCCAAACTTGTTAAATGTAACACTTCCTCAGCTGCACCACCACCAGTACGCCGCCTTGCCTGATTTATTTGGCTAACCTTTTTTTTAAGGGCTGCTTTTTTATCTTTCCAATACTAAAACATATACAAATATGGAAACTGTAGTTTAGTACTATTGTTGATGTTAATAAAAGTAAGCAATAGTTTTATCTCACTGATAAGAAATATCTACTAACCTTAGCCCATTGCTGCCAAGTTTTGATGCAGCCATTGCCCTCACTATTTAAAACATTAGCAATTTCTTGCCATGCTGCACGAGTACGGTCTCTGGCATGTGCTGTGCGGGCATATCCCGTGACAAGAAACCTTTGATTGTTTAGCAGATCCACTAATTTTTCCATTTGGGATTGACTGGGTGCCATTGAACGGGACATAGTTGCTGAAATGAAGCAGGTTTTTTATTAATCCAACTTTATCCAATCCAACATTGAAAAGTTCTTATAGCAACAGTTGAACTTATGAACATTTTTAAGTAAACTTAATAAAACTTACTATTATTATATGTGCTGTTTATTGGTGACGCCTTTCTAAACTTCAAAATGTTGTATCTAATTGAGACGCGCACAACGCTCATTACGAATGGGTATATGAATTTATTTCTTCACAATATATATGGTTCTTTGGTTGCCTCCCTATTGTAAGGGAGGGGAGCAAACTCTTGGCGCCAGAAATACGATACTCACTAATAATTCAACACAACTCTTTTTGCACCATAGTAGTGGAACATATGTGAGGGTCTCCACTTGAACACAAAACAGACGTGATTTTTTTAGGAATTTGGGACCCAATAGCCACTTTGCACATGTTACGTCAAGCATGGGTTATTTTATTGCTTGCACTTGTAAATACGTGGTAAAGTGTAAAAAAAAGGTCCCCGGCCCTTTGTTTACCAACAAGAAAAAGTTTTCGCTCGCTTGGCCGGCGTCTGTCACGCCACGCCTGACACTTAATTTTTAATACGCAAGATTTTTACTATATTCTGCCACGTTATCAGAAATTAAATAAAGAATGTGATGTAAATTTGCGTTCTATGCATAAAATTGTAAATATGATATTAGTTTAATCATTCGTAGCAAAAAAGAAATTTATCAATTTAGTATTTTCAAGATAATTCAACTTTTCTATAAATGTACGTTTTTACCGATTCAAATTGTGTCAAGCCCTAACTCGCCCTAGCGAACAGCGTCGAAAGGCCACAGCCTACAGTTCGACGACGAGCTTAAATGTCAAAGCGAATACGGATTGTTACAGCGCTGAGCTCGACGTCGAAATGAAGGCTGGCGCTAAGGCGAGCTCGTTGACGAGCACAGCGACGAATGGTTACGTTTGTGAATTGCCCAGCAGGTAATGAACTGCGCAGATGTAAAATAATGTGGATTTAGTAGGGTGTCGAAATTGTCTGACTAACAGTAATTTTCGGTTTTATTTTTTTAATGTTATTTTCTTTTCACCGTTTGTACTTTTACTAAGTAAACACCTTCAAACGAGAAATTTTCTCTAAAAACTACTCCAAAACTTGTATTTTTCTGTTTTATTTTTTTAATGTTACTTTCTTTTTACTACAAACCAAAATTCGTTCACTACAAACGTCTACGGACGTCCCTCTATCCATTTCACCATTTGTAGTAACCGTACACACCTTCAAATTAGAAATTTTCTCTAAAAATTACTCCGAAAATTGTATTTTTCTGTTTTATTTTTTTAATGTCACACTCTTTTTACTACAAACGAAAATTCGTTCACTACAAACGTCTACGGACATCCCTCTATCTATTTCACCGTTTGTAGTAACCGTATGCACTTTGAAACTGACTTTAGGTCGTAATAACCATTTTGAAGACTCAAATATTAAATTATTTTTTTTTTATTTTTTTATCCAACTACAAACGAAAAAAACCTCACTTCAATCCACTACTAACGTTTATCTACAAAAAACAGTTGAAAAAAAATGGTTTTTCAAATTTGGGGGACAACTTTTTTTTCGCTGCAATTTTTTTTTTGGGTTAACTACAAACGAAAATATTTTTACTACAATACTTTTTACTACAAAACTACCTAATTTTATCGTTCGAAAAATCCATAAAAGAACAGATTTTTTCCAAAGTCGGGTGCCAAGTTCACGTATTATGATTGATTTAAATACCATTGATTTTTTTCCACAAGATTCACGAAAGGACGCGTTCGATTAACATGGTGAACTGTTGTTTGAAAATATTGTGAAAAATTTGTAGGGACCTAAGTTGTAGAAAGTTTAATTTCGAATAACTTTGTAGGTGACCATTTTTCTTGTAAAAAAAACGTAAAATAAAAATGATAATGCTATACTTACTAAAATTCTTTCCAGTACCGAAGACACGCTGACAACTCCCGAGCGCGTGTGACGTCATAATGTTAGTTATAGCTTTCATACATTGCAGTTGATAGAAAAATGTTCCCCAAGATGACAAACTATGTGTCTCATGTCAAATGTCTAGTCACGTGTAATAGCCGTAAACGCTGTAGGTACTGTTATTAAATAGCTATAACATTTTGACGTCACAAATATGGTGACCAATCATGGCGCGTTTATAGTCAGGCGATCTTTATTTAAATTTCATTAATTTTCAATTGTTTATAATTAATTGAAAAAATGTTTTTTTTAAGTTTTTTCATTAAATATCAATATTATTAATAATAAAGTTTTAAAATACATTAAAAAATCAATAACTTTTGGAATACCCAATTGGCCTAACACCTTAATAAAGTATGAATACTAATACAGTTATTACTTACTCTTATTTGTCTCTTATTGCAGAAAATTATAATCTCTCGTTTATTTAACTGCTTGCGTTATAAAATGAGCTGTTTTCTCGGGATACCTTTAACTATTGTGCAAAATGAAACTGACACCAATGTAAGTGCCTATGTACCTATAATAAAATAATTCGATTTTTAAGTTATGGTAGGGGCCCACGATGCTTAATTGAACTTGCTGCCGCTTGTCAAGCCAAGTTCAAGCAAAGGAACTGGCTAGCCAGCCCCGAGTTACAAATTACACGAACCACTTGGTGCCATTTTTGACCCTTCTATAACTCAAAACCGTTCAATTATATCCATAAAGACATCTAGAAGCCTAAATTTCATGAAGCTAGCTCAAACGGTTATAAAGATATGAAGGTCAAAAAGTCGTAAATTTTAGCACTGACTGACTGACTGACTGACATCTAATATAGTAAGGTACTTCCAGATGACCTAGAAGGATGAAATTTGGAATCCAGCTCGGTGATTGTGTGTAAGCGTAGGAAAAAATTGCCTAAAATCATAAAGGAAGAACAAAATTTTAAAGTTTTTTATTCATTTTAACAAATCTTTTATTATATTTAAATTCATGTTTTATTAAATGACATACTTACCTCCTTGTTATAATTTAATGTACTGCATCGATCTATAGTAGGGGAGCCCAAGAGGGGATTTCGGGATTTATTAAAGCGCGGCAGATTAAGGTAATAGAGGGATACTTGTACCCGGTTCAGTACCTACTTCCACCAAATATTAGCCTCATAGGTATACATCAAATGAAGTTGATTAATCAGTATATTAATTAATTAATCAATGAAAGTCGTTTAAAAGTTGTGGGGGGTGAAAGTGGGGAAGAATAACCGAATGTCTGCAAATATAATCGAGTGGAGTCTCAAATGAAAGCGCATCACGTGGACATTACCTGAGTGGCGCAGTGGTTAAGACGCCGGTGCGCTACGCGGAGGGTCCTGGGTTCGATTCCCAGCAGAGCAGAGATTTGAATGATGAGTTTAAATTTCTGTTTCTGGTCTGGGTGTGTGTGTCTTGTATGTGTCCATGGCACCCACGACACAGGGAATCCTAGTGTGGGGCTATGAGTGTGAAGCGTTATTTATTTATTTATATGTTATTTGTAATGAAAATAGCCTACAACATTTTTTGGTGTTGAGAGTTCATTTTGACCAAATCGACCTCTGGAAAAACAATAATTTTGACGTGTTTTAAAAGTAGGTATGTTAGAAAATCTGAGGCGCTCGATTAATTTATTTTACATTTTCAACCCTTACGTACGCCCACCCGCATCATGCAAACGATCAGATTAATATACGAACATTACTAAAAATACTTAGGACACAGATACTATCAATATCTGACGCACTCGAGTATGCAACAGTTTTTCCACCACCGATGAAAGGTAATAAATACATTATATAAAAAAATTTCTTTTTATCATCTAAGCTTTGCAACCTAATAGGCCTCTATGACGCTCGAGCATAAATCCCCATTTAGCATCGTGGGCGCCCCTACTACTACTCGTCAAACATCGAAATGATCACGTTGGTTAATTTTACCAGTCAATAAATTAAAAACAATATACTTACACTGGACAGCAAATAAACCGAGCCACCCGCCATCTTGTAATACTTATCACTAATAAGTTGTCAGATTTTCCCAGGAAGTATGAAACTTACAGCGATCATATTTATATCTACAGAAAGTGCGTTTTATGTTAATTAGGTAAAGCCTGTAAACTCGTTGCACCGAAGATCTGCTGATTCGAAGTCTGCAAGCGACCTTGCAAGCGACTACAATATCAAAGCTCTAGTCAAAACAGAGCAAATCGTTAACATTTTGTTTGTTGCTTGGTTACAGTGTCAGTTGCCAGTACTTTAGATTAAATTTATGGCCATTTTAATATTTATTATTAAATACCCTTTTTGTAGGTGGTCTGAGTTTGATGGGTGTACGTTTTTTACTTCCTGTGAAAATCGGATTTATGTTACAAGGTGGCGGGTGGCTCGGTCTATTTGCTGTCCAGTATAGAAATCATAAATACATAGTCATAATACTTAATATTAGTCATTCATTCATTTGTTGGTGAGAACGTTGTCATAATAGTTCTTCGAGATGGAGATAAGGAAGATAGATTAGAAGTTTGGTGAAAGAATCTGGCAACTGACGGCGACAGATTTCTTTGCATTTGTTGCGGCTCCACAGAAGACCTCGTAGACTAGAAAGAAAAGATTTTTTTAAATTCAAATGTAGTCTTATAAATGTGATTAAGGTACAGGTATAATTGCAAACAACGTACTAATCTATTTTGACGCGAGACCTGTGGTGAGAGACCTCCCTCGTGTGATCTGATTGTCAAATGGTCACTCTGAACGGCAGAAGTATTCAGCAGTGAATGTAGTTTATATCCCTTGGATAAATCCTCTATTGTTTTTCCTAAAATATAAATTCCTATATAATATAACATAAGAGGTAAACTATTTAATTGAAAATTGTCATATACAGTATACTAATAGCCGATTCCTTACAATTGACACCCAGAATAGGGGGCTGTGAAGAAATATTGATCCACCACTCCATTACATTTATATAAATACATCCAGTGGATAATGGACTCGAAATAAACAATTGACAAAACTGTGATATGGAAAAAGAATCTTTGAACTAGTGGTATGAGATTTAAAATATAAAGGTAAAACTGAATTACTTACAATACTTGCAACATAATATGTAGTTGACCTACATAATATACAATTACTATATTACGTACTAAGGTATCTACCAATTATGTCGTAAGTGACTACAATCTAACTCATTTTTGTCGGATAGGTAATATAATAACGTATACAATGTGTTTGGTCTCGATCTAGCGATAATTTAAAGGCTTAAAAAAGATCATTTATTATCATCAACAAAATCTCACATTTAGGGGTCTAGCCCCTCCTTTTGAAATGGCAGCCATTTTAAATTTATAATAAAAATTGTATGTTGGGTCCACAAGTTAATATCCATTTCCGAGGATCTAAAAGTTTTACAGAGATGAAAAAGATATTATTTTATAGTTTTACCATCTGTCAAATAAAAAAATATTTCGAATGAAAAATGTAAGTACCTAAATAAAAAAAGTTTTTTTATTCATTAATATCAAAAAGTCGATCATTTTTCCAGTTTTTCTTACATAACTCGGAAACTGGCTCGTTTAGGCAAATATTTTAAATGTTATTGGTATGCGAGATGCTAATTTACAAAACAAGCATGACTTTGTCTTTTACATTTCGGGTAGAGATACCTATACATGAATACGTTAATAGCTTACAAGCTTCAATAAACATGCTTTGGAAGATGAAGGATTTGAAATATCACCAGCTAAGAGTAAAATCTGTATTTTTTAAAGGCCCTATTAGAGATTCTATTGAACTAAAGGTAAATAAAACCAGTCGTTAGATAATATAGCTGGAAATGTAAAATATCTAGGTTTATGGTTAGACCGTTCTCTCCGTTGGTCTAAACATATTTAGAAACAGTTAAAAAATATCAAAAAATTCTAAATCTTTTGAAAGTTTTATCGGGTCCAGGATGGGGTATGCACCCATAACCTACACTTAAAAAAATATATGTTTCAGTCATACGTAGTCGTATGGAGTATGCTAGTTTTTTATTTATATGATGTAACTTCCCCATCGTATTTATATAAGCTTGATAAAATTCAAAACCAATCGCTGCGCATCATTGGTGGGTTCCAATTCATGTTATGGAAAGTGAATTAGGTGTATGTCCATTATAATATTAGAAGGCAATATCTGGCAGGCAAATTCTGTGACAGAATACATAATAGTTAAAGTCTAAACCATAACTAATAATAATAATATTTCACTCTTGAATAAGTTATGTAGGTCTTGCTCGACGATGGAAAAGGAGAAAAATACCTACTTTAGCTTTATTGCATAATAAATTTAAAGACTTACCCATTCATGTCAGTTTGGAACTCGAAATGTTTTGTCTTAATACATGGGTTTCAAAACTAGATCTTAAAGGCATTACCTCTAGAACTACACATTCCTTCCATTTTTAAAGCAAAGCGATAACAGCGCTTATATTACAACTCAGTGCAATCAGTTTTTAAATGAAAAATATAATAATTTTTATAAAATATACACTGATGGCTCTAAAGACGGAGAAGACATTGGAGCTGCTTTTTATGATCCACATACAGATAGTTTTATGAAATTCAAAATTATATACAATTGTTGTATTATTTTTGCAGAAGTTTTGGCTATAGCAGATGGTGTATCTTATCTGAAGTCAGTTAAGAATAATCAGTGCGTCATTCTTACCGACTCTAAGAGTGCCTTGCAACATTTGGCTCTGATTACCTCGACAGGTCAATGTATGTCTATAGTATTATTAACGATGTGTTATCATTAGCAGCAAAAGGGAAAAAATTGTACTTCAGTGGGTACCTCCTCATGCTAATATTTCGGATAATGAGAAAGCTGATAGGTTAGCAAAGCAAGCATATTTTGAGGGCGCTGGAATACGTTACCTGCCATTTTATACGGATGTCCTGCCCACTATAAAGTCATTGCTATAGTATGTGGAAGAACTGTTTTGATAAAAGATACGTGGAAAAGGGGATTTGGTATTTAATAAAACTATACAGTGTGAACCTCTACAAAACTCTTGGATCAATAAATAATTGCTCAATAACTAGAAGCGATGCGATCATCGCTCTGAGACTTAGATCGGACACATTCCATTAAACAAATTTATTTGCCTTTTTAGTTGGTAAAACTCAATCACCCAACTGTATAGATTTTAATGTGGTGGAAGATGCATACCTACTATATTTTAATGGAATGTATTCAGAACGAGTCTCGGAGGAGAGATATTGGTATTTTTAGATAAACCCATTTTGGATGTTGGTTTGTGTAATTCTGCCCCGGCAGATCCTTCGGGAGATTTTGCTAGGGCATTACATAAATTAGACAAATGACAATGTAAAATAAATCAACATTTAGATATTATTTTCAACAAAAGTAACAATATTTTGAGTGTATCAATTGCTAGAATTTAGAATGTATGTAAGTCTTGTAATATGTTGTAATAATATTAAGTATTATATTACAGAGCGACATTGCCTATAAAGGTAAAGCTCATTAAATAAAGATTTAAAAAAACCCGTAACTAAGTACCAGTAAAAATATAATAGCCTCAACGAGCTAGTTTTCGAGATACGATATGTTATAAAAACTGAAAAACTCAGTCAACTTTTGACTAAAATTTGATCTAAATCTGATAGGTAATAATAGTACCTACCTATCAAATATTCCCTTTTTAATCTCTGTGGAACATTCGAGTAGAGGAATCGGAATTATCTTGTGGACACTGGAAAAAAATACTGTAAAGAATAGTATGATGAATTTTAGGAAAAAGAGACCAGTTAATGTTGTTGGGATGTTTGTGTTACACCTGCCAGTCTCAAGAATTTTTTTTAACGCTGATATATTGTGGAACACAATGGCGATAGCCGCACCGTCTGCTAATTGAGATGAATCGCAACACGACAGCAAAAAAGTCCATTCATCGCTCTCCCAGTGTTTTCCAGAGAAAACTGCAAGTTGTAATGTGGATGCACCTGCAACAAAAAGTTAATGTAAGCAAACGTAAAATAAATCTTTTCGTATTTGAACTAGCGATAAAATTTAAGGGCATAAAATACTCGTAATCTTAATTTTATCGATAAAACACCCCCTACGTTACACTCATGTTCACAAAGCCATAACTTGAGAGCTGTTCAACTCAGTGCTTTAATTTTGAGCTCGTTTTGTACATCCTTGCGTACCAACACTAGAAAAAAAAACGTATTTAACGATAACTTTTATTTGAAATTGTATATTTTTGTTTAAATTTTTGGTAATATTTACTATCAAATAAATAACCTTATCAATCTCTGTAAAACATTTAGGTCTTTGTATCTATCTATTATAAAATTATAATAGATAGATACAAATTTAATATGGCTACCATTTCAAAGAGAGAGTGGCTACGGGAGGTGTGTTGTCGATGAAAAATTACGTCTATTTTATGCCCTTAAATTATCGTTAGTTCGAGACCAAACACACAGAAAACAAAACAGGACAAGCTTTTCGTAATAAAAAAAATTTGTAATATTTATTAAAAGTTTTCCAACAATATTATATCATGATGGTTGCCTGGGTGGCTGCCTAGTGGTCACAATGCTTATATTTAGAAAATAGCTGTTACATCTTGGTATCCCGCTAACGAGACTCGTATAGACTAAGGGTAGTTTTGCGATATTTTTTACCTAATAGCGATTGCTACTGAAGCGATTTAAATGGATCGGGTTGATATCATTACTTGCCATCCATTCGAAGGAAGGGTGGGAAAGGGGGTGGAATGGATGAACCTTTCTAGATCGGTGTGTAAAGTCCGTGTAGGTACTCACCAGATTCACCCAATAAATGTGGATTTGCACCATAATGAATTAGTGTTTTAACAATTTTATAAGATCCATGACGGGCTGCAAATCTTACAGGCCAGCCACTTTCGTAATTTGGATCAAGGCCGCTCTGTAATAGCTCTTCAACTACTGCTTCATGGTGACATAAAATGCTATTTTTTAACTTAACAATGTTACTTATTCTATTCATTTTTGTGAGACTAAATATAACATTAAAAATTTAAGAAGGAACCGTCGCGGTCAATGTTTCTCTCAATAACTTACTTGAATTAGGGTAGGTACACAAACCATTACGAAAACAATACCCTCACAAATTTTTTTACCGACTTCAAATAAGGAGGTTATTTAAATAACTATTAAGAAATACTAAACTATACTTTAGTATTTCTATTTAGACGAAGTGATAGGTACTGAACTAGAGAAAAAGTAAAAGTAAAGATCTAAAAAGAAATTGTCATTTAGTAAATGCTAAAACGAGTTTCTTGTTACTAAACCATAATATACAGTGTGTTTTGCTTCGAACTAGCTATAATTTGAGGGCATAAATTTCGATTTCTCTGAAACTGAATGCTTTACAGAGATGAAAAACGTGTTATTTGATAGTGAATAGTACCTACCACCGTACCACCTACCGAATTAAAAAGAAAATTTCAATATTTTTTAAATGTAAAATATCATAAAAAAGGTTTTTATAAACTTTTTACCGACTTCAAAAAAGGAGTATGTGATATTGACAGAACTGCACAATTTTTACATTATATATGTTTGTCTATTACGGCTTCCAAACAAGTACCTAACCCAAATTTTATAGTTGTATGCATGTATGTATATATGTATGTATGTAGGAGTCGGTTTAATTTTTTCAAATTTATTTTTGTAGCGATTGCCCTTGTGTATCAATACATATAAAATGTTTTTATTAAACGAGTTGTTAACTATCTGTGTACAAATTTTTATCCAAATCTATTCAACTGTTTTCTACTTTTTAATGCTGAATTATTGTCATACTGAATGCAACATAGTCCTCGAGACGTCGAATCCAGCTATGAATTATTGGGAACAATGGTTATAATTTTGATCGATAAGTAATCAGTTAAGAATTTTATGGAAAAAATCCTATTTTGTTAAAAATGAGCTCTGCCACTATCCTTAAGTTCTGTATGTCATTACTTTCCAGAATTCGTTCCTTATTAGTGATGTGATTTTTTTCTTCAAAATCAATGGGTTTGATTCCTGCCTAGGCTAGATTTTAACCGACTTAAAAAAAGGAGGTTATCAATTCGATACGAATGTACCTATGTAATATATATTATTATGTATGTTGGTCTATTACGGCTTCCAAACAAGTATATAAAAAGATAGAGCACGCGAGTTGAATGCACCTATCATAAGTTTACTGTGTTATCGCGTTAATATTCAAGTTGCAGCCGCGTGTTATTTTCGTTTTTAATAATGACTGATCCGAGTTCACCAAGTTCTGTTACAAAAAAACGAGTATCACATTCCTGAGCTCTGCTTTCAACTCGCGCGCTATCCGTATGTATGTATGTATGTAGATATGTTTGTTCTCGCATGGACTTAAAACTTAAAATTACGAAAAAAAAATAATTAAAAAATATTAAAGTATGAAATCAAATATGTACATAAGTATTTCTCGCTATTCCTCATAGTTTTGGATTTCACCATCCACCACACTTGAAAATCCTTCAGTATCTCATAAGTACCAAAAAGTAAATTGCCTACTGCCAATACATAATTATAAAACACCAAAAAGACAAAATTCGTGAGACATCTGGTGTTCAATTTGGGAACTAATACCGGGGTGCGGGGTGCATCGCTCGTAATTAGACTACATGTTATTAGCATGTAATTAGTACTTTTGAGAAATGAAACGAAAAATGACGGAAGTTATAGGAATATTATTTTAACCCTCGCAAGATTTCTAAAAAAAGAATAACGTGTTGCGTATATGGATATGAAAGTAGTTTTAGAAAAAACCGTGAATTAACGTTTCATAGGTTTCCTAATGCGTGTTGTGTACATAATCAAAAAAAAAATTTTTTGTCTTTGTTTTTTGTTTATAACAAGGGTAATTTTTATTGGCGGATAAAAAAAATACGCTTTTTTCAGAAGAGCCCTTTAACGATTTTTCGCAGAAAACTCATTTCTCGACTAGGCTAATCGGAGTAGCGAGACATACATATGAAACCGATGTGCTTCTGGCGCGTCTAAATCAACGGCTAAATCAATTAGAATGCAATTTTACTGTTGTACAGAGGGATACTCATAGGTTTTTTTTTAATTAGGGATTCTCAAAAAATACACTCAGAATAAATATTACCTACAGTAAAAGTACCGACGTACAAGCATGCGGGATCGAAAAAATAAATAAATACTATTGGCCTGATGCAAATTTATTTAATGCATGATAGTTTACAACCTGAATTTAAGTATAGGATACTTTAATTTTTCTTCGATTAAAATGTAAAGTCAGAAGGGCTGTCTGCCTAAGTAGATAATAAAAAATTGTAGTGATCGAAACATGGTTAAAACAAATAACGTCATTTTTTGACGTCAATAAATATACATTATTTCAGACAAATTAATTTTTACTCCTAAACCTTCTGCGACTACCACTGGTATGCCTATCTTTACTTCGAGCATATCTGATTGTATGATGTTTTCGCCCTCCCAACTTGGGTCTTTCTTCCCTGGATGATTCCGGTTCTGGTGATTCCGACCACCGCCAGGATCGCCTAGAAGTTCGAGAAATGCTGTAAAAGTAAAAATAATAAATTAATACTATATATCAGTCCCGTAGGCGTATTGGCCAAAATATAATAATAATATAAAAAATATATAAATAGTTGTAACGTAATTTTAAAATTCTAGTTGTCCTATTCTGTTTGTTTCTGTTTTGTATGCAAAAATCGCGTAGAGAATGCTCTCTGTTGTTGACTAAAATGATTATTTTATATTGCTTCAAAATCTTAATAAATTATAGGCAAATTTTATTTTATAAAAGGTCGCTCTGCAGAATACACTGGCCATTACAAAGCAATTTT
This sequence comes from Erynnis tages, assembly GCA_905147235.1. Taxonomy (NCBI): domain Eukaryota; kingdom Metazoa; phylum Arthropoda; class Insecta; order Lepidoptera; family Hesperiidae; genus Erynnis; species Erynnis tages. Next base: position 9,179,110 of record LR990072.1, read on the forward strand.
TTTTTTTTGTTTGGCAAAAATTTCCAATTTATCCCGTGGTCGTCCGAAGACCAATGTTTACACTACCAACGAATGAATTAACAACAGCGTTCGATATCAGCATAACAAGTTTTTAAATTTGACACAGATGGACAAATTATTTGCGTTTGCGTCAAATTCAAAAACGGTAATTGAAAGACAGAAATCTTGTTTGACATTGCAAGAGCTCAGCAACTTGGTTGAATCCTGTTTCAACAGCTAAACCGCCGAAACGAAAGCTTACCCTCAGGAAAGGAATGGTTATTCATTACAGCTTCTTAGAAACTGGGAAAACGTTACTGTACCTACTGTGAATAACTGAACACAATAGGTAATGTGAGACGCTCGTACATCGCCCAACCAGCAGACGATCTCCAGATAAGAAGAGCTAAAATTTTAACCTGTTCATCATTTGCCGTATTCACAAAACGTTACGGCTACAGACTACTTTTTCTTCTTGGGAGGGATAAACTTATTCAATACCCGGAAAAATATTCAATGCCTTTGAAGAATTTCACTTTGAGGAAGGGCGTCAATATACCGCCACTGCGTTGGCAAAGTTGCATCGATTGCATTGATCAATTTTATTATTAGAAGAAACTATATATAGGCATTGTGGGTAAGTCCGTCTGGGGGTAAGTCCGTCTACTGGGCTTTTCGCAAATTATAATAACTTTACGACAATGCCCTGTACAGTAATCTATGCTTGTTCAATTAAACATAAAATGAATCAGGTTTTTGTAATGAAAATAGCCTACAAAATTTTTGGGTGTTTTGAGAGAGAGAGAGCTTTCCAAGACCCTTAGAAAAACAGTAATTTTGATGTAAGACTTTTATAAGTATTATTTAATAAAAATGATGTTAAACGTGTTTATTAATAACTACTTTAGTGATTTATTACATTAATCTAACAAAAAATGGTTTAATTTTTGAAATATCTAGGTAAGGCCGTAAAATTGGCCTCATGTAACATAAAAGTAACTTTAAATTTTATGTTATATAAATAAATAAAGGTAAACCACAACAGAAAAATGTTAACAAACATTTTTGCATACTAATTTATTTTGTATTTTTCTTATGTTTACATAAAATTGCACATAAAACTATTTCTCAAAAATTTTATACAACAATTATGATAAACATATTTGCCATTCTAACTATAGGCTTTCGGGCAATCGTAAATAGCTTATTTGTGTTGATGGGATATTAAAATGAATACGAATAAAATTAAAGATAAGTATAGTTTTATGAGTTATTACCTACTATTAACAAATTATTCCAAAGTTTCAGTTGTTTTGTGAATGACTCTTTATATCACATAAAATAGAATTGGTAACTTAAGTAACATAAAAGTAACTTAAAAGCTGACCTCTTATCAAAATATTCTCATTTTATTGGCACTACGACGTAAATAAAATACCTATGAAATTGCCGTTCTTCAGTACCTACTGGTCATTTCAAATAGAAAAAAGTTTGGAATGGCTTTGTATTCTAAATTCAAATTAATTTTGGTTTAATAACATGACATTCTTTTTACAAACTCAGTCTTTTGTTTATTGATTGGCGTTGTATTTTCATAGCATTTGAACATTTTTCGTCATAATGGATGCATTAAAAATTCGTGTAATTATGGAATATCAGTTCCGTCGTGGCACCAACGCGACACAAACGGCACGTAACATCAAAAACGTTTATGGAGAGAACTGTACAAACGAACGCACAACCCGGTATTAGTTTTCCCGGTTCCGTTCTGGAAATTTTGACTTGAAAAATGAAGCTCGTGGTCGTCCGGAGACTTTGGTCAACAATGATGAATTAAAGGCGATTGTGCAAGCTGACGAAACTCAATCTACAGCTGAGCTAGCAGCAGCTTTTGATGTTAGCATCAAAACAATTTTGATCCATTTGCGACAAATAGGCAAGGTAAAAAAACTTGATAGATGGGTGCCCCACGAACTTAACGATCGCCTGCGCAACGTACGCGTCGTGACCTGCCTCGCGCTGCTCAATAGGCAAAGAAATGAAGGAATTTTGATCCGAATTTTTACGTGCGATGCAAATTTTTTGAATCTTTCATAATGTAAACAAAGGACCATTGTTCAATATTTCTAAATATTGTCATTGTAGAAAGAATAGGGTTCGTACAATGAAGTCTCAAAAATAAATTAAAATAAACTATGGCGGATTTCCCCACACTGACTATATAGAAATAGATAGATAGATATTATATAATATACACAGATTATATAATACATACATGATTTGTTATGTGACGTATTCCCGCTAAGGGCGTGTAGATAAGCTCAAAAGCAATAATTTAAGCCATGCGAACCTCTATCCAAAATTCAACTGTTTTCGAGATATTTGAGTTTGATTGAATTGGAAGAAGTCACTTTGGGGCTAACTTAAGTGCGATAATAAAAAACACCACTTGATAAGATTGGATTTTTTTATTATTTTGGAGTATTCGACATTTCAATTATAAATCAAAAAATAACGTTTTAATTAATTCACGGCTCCTCACCGCCATACCACACTGTTAGACCAGTCTCCGTCGTGACTTAGGTGGCAGGAGCTCATAATTAAGGAGAGGTTCGAAACTAGTCAGGCTATCCCGAAATATGTATACGTAGAATCGTAGATGAGCCGCGAATTCATTAAAATCTTTTCTACAAAAATTTCTGTATAGGTACTACTTAAGCATTTACATACCTGTCAGTATTTATGAAACGGCTGTTAAATAAATTATTGGGATTTCGGAACACGTGTAAAAAATTACAAGATCTTCCTTTTGGACATCGATTTCTTGACTGAAGTCCTGAAATATATAAGAAAAAATATATATTTATAAAAACTTCGGGTCGTTATGAGACAGATATTACTAATTAGACCTTACCAAAATATGACATTTCTCTAAAAATTAAACGGATGTTCCAGTATTTTCTAAAGTATACCCATATTATAAATTCTAAAATATATTTTTATCAGTGTATTTAATAATAGCACTCTAATAAGATATGGGACTTTCAGTCAATAGAAGATCAGTTTTAAAAATAACTACCGTTTTTTCAAGTTAAATATGAAGGAAATGTCTACTGATCAAGAAAGACAAAGAATTTCAAAGTTTTTTTTGGCAGGTATGTTGCGAGAGAAATTATTTTAGATACGACGACCCATTTATTAATTTAGATAGATTGACGACCCAAGTGGCGCAGTGGTTAATACACCTGTGCGCTGCCTGGAAGGTCCTGGGTTCGATTCCCAGCAGAGCAGTGATTTGAACGATGAATTTGAATTTCTGTTTTTGGTCTGGGTGTGCCGGTCTTGTGTGTGTCCATGGCACCAACGACACAAGGAATCCTAACGTGGGGCTATGAGTGTGAAGCGTGAACTTGAAAATACTATTTTAAACGTATCATAATTATTTTTAGTCGTAAAGTCGTCGTCTTTTTTTAATGTGAACATCACAACATTCACAACTGATGAGCAAATCGTTATTCATTCATATCCTACTACCACAATTATACAGTGTGTCCAAGGATAAAGTGCAACCCCGAAAGAGGGTGAAACTACACCAAAAATTAATGACGAAAAAAATAGAAAAAAAATTAAATAAAGAAAATTCTAGTTTTTTTGAAAAATTAAGATTTTGATTTCTTATTGTGGACCCTATCTACAAAAAAGCGATTTCTTTCAAAGTAGTGGGTCTATTTCGTTGAAATAACAAAACAATAATATGTCAAATACTTGGCAGTGAGGATAGAATAATACGTAGCTCTCAAAATGACATCTATCATGGCCTAAACTTTGACTTTTGTAACAAAAATGAATATTCTTGGCAATAATTTTCAGGAATTTCAAAATTTTTCAAAGTTATCCCGGTATAACTGGGATATTTTGTGATTTATTCTTATTCTACAGCATATTAGCTTTAAAACAAAAAAAAGTATGTTGTAACTCAATAAAATTGCTAGCTAAGAGCTGTTAAAGTCTCTGTACCTGAGTGATGACGTAATCAATGGCCAACTTTATCGACCCACTACTTTGAAAGAAATCGCTTTTTTTGAACATAGGGTACACAATAAAAAATCAATATCTTAAGTTATCAACAAAAACTAGAATTTTCTTTTTTTAATTTTTTTTTCTATTTTTTCGTCGATAATTTTTGATCTAGTTTCATCCTATTTCGGGGTTGCACTTTATCCCGGGACACTCTGTAAAGTAAAAGCTATATAAAAGCATTACAATATACTTTACATAAATGACATTATAATAAACCATACATAAATAGTAAATAAAAGAGTCGGTATATTAAATTATCACAAATCAACAAACCGCAAATAGCATTCTTCCACGAACTTATCTGGCAAAACTCTAAGGACAGTTGTTTGCCTCCATACCATCTTGTATGCAAAGCTCGATAAGCTGTAACTGCGCTCCTTAAGTCAGCATATTCCACATATGTATTGCCACGTAGATGTTTTTCGTAGTTATTGCAAACCTATTAACATAACAAAGCATTGAAAATAATGGTACCTTATTTAAAGAACTTCGTTTTTCAAAACGAAATACTGTTTTACATAAAAGCAAAGGCGATGAAAATTATTTTTCACAATAGTTTAACGAACACACTGACCCAAAAATTAACACAGAGGTACCTATGTACTTTAAAATGTAAGTAATTATGCTTTACCAGAAAAATAAAAAACCTACAACTCCTTCCTTAATAGGAAGGAGTTCCTTCCTTAATAGGAAGGAGTTGTAGGTTTTTTGGGATGGGCTAATGCCCATCGTAGTCCAGTCCACTGCTGGAGATGGGCCTCGCTTTTCAGTGGTTTCCGCAGTCTTCTTCAGATCATTAATCCACCTATCAGAGTCAGTCAGAGGGCGACACCTGCCCTATTTTCGACTAGACGCTTTTGCCATTTCAGGACTTTTCCCATTGGTTGTTAGTCTTTCGAACTATGTGGCTTCTGATACAGGCTTACCGATCAGAAATACGCAAAGTAATATTACAATAAATTAATGTGAAAAATACAAACCTTTAGCAATTTAAGCCGCCACAGTATTTCTAAGTGAGTGAACAATTAATTAAGTCTGTAGGTTTTGAGTTAATTAATTTAAATCGAAAATTGTATCATAGTTGTATACAAATCGAAAAATACGTGAGATTATAAATGAATAAATTATCTTCTATCTATACTCTTCTTCTATCTATACATATTATAATAAAATTTTTGAGCTATGAATTCTGTTGGTACCTACATGTACATGTAATATTTTTGAATGAAATTATGTTTTTCCATGTCAGGACACGCTTCTATGCCCAAAACTATACATTTCTACAATTTTTGTCTGTTAGTCTGTTTGTCTGTATGTCTGTTTGTTTGTGCGGAGACATTTCAAGAACGGCCGAATGGATTTGAATGCAATTTTGATTTGATTTAATTGTTGTTTAAATATAATAAGAATCATACTACAAGAAAAATATAAAAAAATCAGTAGTAGATAGGACCAATGCAATGTTGTCAGACCATTTCTGAAAATATTGTATGCTGTTTACTACAGTTGCATTAATGTAGAAACTGTAGAACTCACTTTAAAAAGGTAACACCCATTGTGAAATGCAAAATTCAATTCATGAATATTTTTAAATGCCATGTTGCTGTAGGTTACATTTAACCTACATGATATTAGGTCCCAATCTGATTCTACTGCCTCACTGACTGCCAGAAAACAGCAATACAATGATCTTGCAAAATGCCACTAGTCACTACCCCTTGCCTTTGCCTTGAATTCAGGCAAAGGCAATATTACAGTGATATTGGATATATTTGTAGGTATATAATAACGTTTCTATTAATATTCTTTTTTATTTTATGCTATCAACATCCATCTTTCACAAATATAAATTAACGATTTCTTTATTTAATACATAAAGGATACATTAAAATACACGGGATTTGAATGAAACATTAGTTTCCTGCTCTTTTTTAGACATCCTTACCTTTAATTGTATAATTTTACCAAATTTCTCAAATTCTGGAAGAATATCATAAAAAAAATCTTTGAATTCCTTGTATGTGTCACTATCTTCATATTCAAGCATTACATCTGTATCATACTCGTTATAACTAGCATTATCTAATCCAAAATGAGCATAAAAATTGGGGGCCAGGAGCACCTGAAAGTAATTTGATATCTTCTTTAATCTTATTTCCGTTAAAATAATTACGTTGAAGCTAAATGAAAAAATAAATTATATTTAAAAATATATTCTTCTAAGGGGATTTCCATTAAGGGCGGGTCGATTTTAAAATTGAATAAAACAAGTTGCATATGAGATATCAATAAGGTGTTATCTTTATTTGAGAGCCCTATCAATGACATTATAGGTGAAATATAACATCGCTCAAATGGCCGCCGCGGCTTCGCTGGGTGGCGCGCATTCGAAAGGTCCAGTTTTCGATGACTTTGGAGCATAAATCAGGCTAAATTTGACCGATGGCAGAGATTGTTGTTTTTGAGGGCCGCGGTGGTTTGCATAGACCTGCGACTTAAGAAAGCCACGTCTAAAGGGGTCAAATCACACGATTTTTGTGGCCAATTCACGTCGCCTCGGCGCCAGATAACCATGCCATGAAACTGCTCGTGCAGAATATCGATTGTGTCTTGAGCTGTGTGGCACGTAGCGGCATCCTGTTGAAACCATGTGTCTTCGGTGTCTATATCATCCAATTCAGGCCACAAGAACGCAAAATTCGCCATGTTGTGGTAAGCGACAGGTCAAGTTCTTGTGAGCGACGTGGAATTGACTGCCTCGGATTCTGCTGCACACTTTCACGAACAGCGGCGATATTTTCGGCAGATCTTGCGTTTCGTTGACGTACGGGTGTTGCCTGATTGTTCACCGAGTCGGTGGACTCGAATTTGGCCACCAAACGTTGAATAGTCGACTTGGAAGGACGACCATGCACCCCCATAAAAAGAGCGCAACGCGCGCATCGTTGCTATTCCAAAACACCCATTTTGATAATAAAGTTTTATCATTTGCAAGTGTTGCTCGACGCTGAAACTTGCCATGATGATTTGTCTTTAGTGAATGATTAAAAGACGATATTTAGACAGAAAGTAAAAAAAACAATATAGCCGCCACGAGCTGTCAAAATCAACCCGTCCCTATTGGAAATATACTTTTATATTATACAGGATGTCCAGAAACGCTTACGTGTATTGTTTTAAAATAGGTTCCAAAACTTTTTTATTCCATTGAAATCAATTCAAAGAGGGTGAAATTAACTAATTTATTAATTAAGAGGATATGCCCAATATTTGCGTAATACTTCCATAACAAAAAATGTATATAAGTAAATAAGGACCTATCCTCTTTTTTCTTTCAGTCATTGACAACTCGAACATGTAGGTTGGGAGCCCAAGAGGGGATTTTTGGAGTTACTCGAGCGCACAGATTAAGATATGGTGGTTATTTTACACCCTATGTTCCCTCAAAATTTGAGCCTTGTGGGGAGCAAGTTATGAATTACCATCCCGATGATAACTTTGCTATCGTCTGGCAGATAATTGCTACCCGAAAAGTTTGCAATTTTTGTACGCTTAAACATACACACGTCAAAAAAAGTTTGAGATCACTACTAAAAGATGGATTTTTCTTATTTTACTTTTTTCAAAGAATGATGCTTGCGTAACATCTTTTTATAAAAAAGATACACTTGTTGAAATAAAAAAAAAAATTATTTTTATTAACTAAAATTGAATTTAAAAGTTCTAGTGCAATTTCGACTAATAAATAATTGAAAGAAAAAGAGGATTTAACTAAACATTATCAATATTTATTATTAAATTGTTTTAATTTAATATAAGATAATCTCCTCCCTGGCTCGAACACATGCGGCAATTCTTCTTGCAAGAAATGCTGGATAACTTAATTCTCAACATGCCAAGACCAGTTTTCCATTGGTCCACTGATTACAGGACACTGTGTAAAAAAATGCAAGTTTAAATTTTACTTACCTTACTGATACCAGGATATTGATGATTTCTAGAACATTGGTCGCCAAAACGACAACATCCAGTTTTGGAGAAAAATGGGCACAATTCACAATTAGGCTTAGTTTCATGTGAAGTTAATAATTCAGAAGGTGGTGTATCTGAGTCTCCATTCAAGAATTGCTCCAGATTGTTTATGAATTTTTCTTGTCTTTTTTTGTTCTCTTCTTGAATAGCTGCTAACTTTCGTGCCTCCTCTTCCCTTCTTTGTTTTTCTTGTTCCCATTCCTGGCAGAATTTATTTAAAATATCAAAGAAAGTAATGGTTCAGATAACTTAAAAACAACACCTTAAACTTAAACATTACAATAAAGAAACTTATCCAAATACTCTTTTCACAACCCAAGATAGGTGAATGGATGGAAGAAAAAAAAGTTTTTTGTATCAGTCCATTTTCACATAAAATAATGCGCGTATATTTTATGCAACATATGCGATGCCATCTATATGAGATGGCATCGGATATGTATGTTTTGTGTATCGAATATTTTGTTTCAATTTAAAATTCCGCCTCAAAAAATTAGTAGCATGTCCTTTTATTTATAACTATCATTTAATGCTATCGTTTAAATTTCTAATTTTCTCAATAAAAAGTAGTGCCAAGATTGTTCACCAAATAGAACAAATGTAAGAAAATAAACTGTTGTCTTAAGTAACTCACAAATTTAATTTTTGTTTCAAGTTCAATTTGTCTGCAAAACAGTATTTTTTTTCTCTCTTGAAGTAACTTCCACTGTAGTAAAGCTATTTCTTCAGCTTTCACCCACTTGTCATTTTCTACCTCATTTTGCATTTCAATTATCTTCATTTCTTGATCCTCAAGTTCCACCTGCTTTTGTAGCCATTCTTCGTAATCAATGTCATTTTGACAGGCAAATTCTGAAAATAATAATAAGGTTAATCAATAAAAAAGGAACAAGATACCATTATGAAAATAATATATATCTTCCTCCTTTCTTCCTTTCAGCCCTTGGTAGTCCACTGCTGGACATGGGCCTCCCCTAATTGATGCCACTTCACCTGGTCTATATAATATACATATATGTATACCTAATAGACACCAAAAGTTCAATTTGAGGTTATGGATTATTTCTACATACAAAGTCAAATCACATTCAAATGGTACAACATTTTTTGTGATTGTTTTCTTCAGGAAGGATGACTCAAAAGTAAGGTTTATATACATGCATATAAAAGAGAAAAGCCAATCTAAATATAATGATGCAATGTTGGAAATTATTGGAAGGCTCAAAAAAATAGGGAAGAGAAACACAAATTATTTAGTTTCAAAGGAAAATAAAAACAAATATTGCAAAAGAAATATTTATATGTAGATAATGTACCTACCATTCGCTATTGCCTTTCCTGTTCTTATTCTTCTTCGTCGTTCTCTCTTTGCAATTTTTCTCCATTTCGTGTGTCTTCATAATTATAATGAAAAAAATATTGCAATATGAATTAAAAAATCACAAATTTAATTATAAAACTAATGTTATGGTAAAGGAAAGTACTTGCCTTCCCATTGATGTATTTAGGACCCTGATGCTGTATGAGTATTTTATATTTAATTTTGATAAGTAAATAAAGTGTAGTGTAGGTATGTAGAATAGACTTATACTTTTTGAGCACTAAGTAAAATAAATTGCAGCATTTAATATTTGAACGCTATAATTAGCAATTATACTATTTATAGTGGTCATTAACTATTAACTCATTAGTGCTTGCTTAGTGGTGCGGGTGACAGTTGCCAGCATGACGTTGACGTCTATCACTGTCAGTACCACATTAATAGGGACCGTGCACGGCGACACCTATGTCATCTAGTGGCGTTTAATGGAAACGTGCCTAGAAATGACAGTATATTATTACCTAGTTGTGAAATACTGTGTAGGTACCTAAATACAACTTTTATTTGAGAAAACTGGCAAAAACACATAAAAATGTCTCGTTGTTGTATTGCTGGATGTTTCAACACATGCAAGAACACCAAGCTTAAAAACAATGGTATAAAATTCTATATTTTTTTTTGTTTGAACGTGCTAATCTCAGGAACTACTGGATCGATTTCAAAAATTCTTTCAGTGTTGGGAGTCCAGGAGTCCACAGGAAGATTATAGGCTATATTTTTTTTTAAATTTGGGATACGTAAGAAAATTGAATCGGTAACCTATTTATGCGTGCGCTGCAAAAACTATTGACAATAGAACAAAATTATGTACTACGGGTTTGTAGGTCTTATTAAGATCTACAAAAAAGTCCGGGAGAGCACATATCTAACTATCATACTTTAGTCACAATAACCGCTTAATTATGTTCATAAAAATATTAAATCGTCTGAAGAAACTACGTTAAATGTGTATCGTAATATTAATCCTTATCCAAATTAAGTTATCATCATTATGTTATCAAGGGTATTTATGTAGAAGTAAAATACTTTTTGTTTTATTCCAATCGGACATTTAGTTGAGAAATTATCACGAGTATAAAAATGCAAAGAATCGGTACCTAATAATTAGTACTTTATTATTTTATACTATTATATACGCAAATGTTTGTGAAATTTGGTACACAGATAGAAAATAACCTGGATTAACTTATAGAATACTTTCTACCCTTCTCACTGCACCAAGTTCTAAAAACCACGCGGGCGAAGCCGCGCGCACAGTAGTTGTGAAAATAAAGATTAACGGACTATTACCACCAGTCATAGTACAAAACAGTAATTCAGAAAATGTTCTTACTGTTAGCCTAACATCATACGTTTTCGAAATGTTAGCTTGTGCTACGATTTTTCCTGTTATAATATTTTCATTGGGCTTCACAATTTCTGTCGCATCGATTACATGTCCCGACTCAAAGAGCTTTTTTCCTTTCGACATATTTTGTCCACGCTGCAGATCGTTGTTGACTGCCTTGAATCCAAATTTTATAATTTTAATCATTGTTTTTTATATTTCCAACTTACAACAAAAATGGTCAACAAGTTCAAATAATGGCGCGTTAAGTTAAGGGTTCCTTTTTAATCCGCTAGGTGGCGTTTTGTCGTTTGTGCACGGTCCCTATAGGACTAATAGGGATGTGAGTCGTTATGCAATTCCTTTTTATCTGTCAGTACGAGTGCTATTGTGTGTGATACCTACGTATTTGTTTCAATTTAATTGTGTGTATTTGTTAAGTTGTTATTTGCTATAGTTTTTTGTTTTATTTGATAACGTTTGTTGAGTTTGTTGTTATTACTATGTCTAAGCATACCAACAAAACCTGCTTTGGGTAGTCAGGCCAGGGAGCTTGTTGTTCGCCTCCGAGACTTATTTTTGACTATCACTTTCTATCTTCAAAACACACATATACACACCCATACATGTGTATTTAGTAAACATGTACCAATTGACACGTTTTCCTATAATATATGCATTATGCATACCATACCAAATCTCTGCTACAAAAATTTGTCCAAAAAAATATAATTTGTTTTTTTACAATAACTCCGTTAATTTTTAAATATCAGGTTCATCTAAAAACCATTTGAAAGATAATTTCAAGAGCTATAAGCCTTTCCCTCATAAGACCGAGAGTATGTTCTGAGAGAACTTGAGGTTTACCACCGGAGGGGGCCTTGAAATACTTAGACCCAACTTGGTGGACAGTGTCTACCATCCTGGTGTTATACTCGTCCACTGAACTGCATGTTTCTAGGCACGCGAAACGATTGCGGAGCTCCAGCTGGCCTCCAGGAAGGCCTCGGAGTCCTGAATCTGGGCAAGTGTTGGTCGGAGCGTAGACTTCATGAGGCGTGACCGTTCCAGCTTGACATTGATATTCAATGTGCCTCTTACCATCCAGTGATCGCTTCCGGTTTTGAGCCTGCTAATCACAGCAGACATCATTGAATATCTGCGGTTTGTCTGCCAAAATGAAGTCTATCTCACTTTTTACGGAACCATTGGGACTGATCCAAGTCCACTTGCGCTGTAGCTTCTTCTTGAAGAAGGAGTTCATCATATAGAAGTCCTCCTTCTCCAAGAAGTTAGCTAGCAAGTGGCCTCGGTGGTTCCGTTGCCCGATACCAAAAGGCCCCACCTTCAGCTCGTCGCCGTCTCGCGCACCCAGTCTTGCGTTGAAGTCCCCCATCACCACCGTGGAATGAGTCTAAGAGTCACGTATGGCCCTACTTACGTCCTCATACATAACTTCAACCTCATCGTCGGGGTGTGCCAAGGTCGGTGCGTAAACCTGTATGACCTTCAGCGAATACCGTTTAGATATTCTGAGTATAAGGTCTTGTGGACGAGAAACCCGACACCACCTTGGGACAGATGTTCGCCCTCCCGGTGATAGAACAAGTTACCGGAGTTTAGGATTATCGTGTCATCCCCCTGTCTTCGGACTTCGGATAATCCCACGACACTCCAGTTTAACTTGTCTATCTCGTCGGTGTTGTATGTTGCCAGGTGCAGAAGTCGTCGTTTGTGGCAGCGCGATCTCTGTCGGATATTCTTAGCACCCCCTGCCTGCCTGCGTGGCCGCTGCCAGAGCCAGGAATAGCGGAGCCGCCGGGGACTGAGGGCCGTAACTGAGTTGTGCTGGTCATATGGGGTTGATGCCGTAGTCACCGCGCTTGACAAGTGCGTGTTGGTGACCGCAGTAGGTGTTTGGTACTCAGGGAGACGCTGCTGCCCATCCCCTGGTAGTGATATCCCTCCGATTGAATGTCTCTGAGTACGGCAATTATTCTCTAACTTTAAAAGTTAGAGGAGGGGGGACACGCATTTTACCACTTTGGAAGTGCCTATTTTTCAAACGATTGACTGAGAAAAAATGGTTTTAGAAAACTGATAGTCAATTTTAAAAGGACTGTCAATAAACACCCCGCACGTACAGGTTTCATGAATTTTTTTTTAGTTTCAGTTCCATGTATGGGGAGGCCCCTTAAACTTTATTTTTTTTATTTGTGTATAAACAGACGGACAAACAGACATGCCGAATCTATACATACGGGTTCCCTTTATTGCCATTCGGCTACGGAACCCTTAAAAGTTTAATCCTTTACTATTTCCTTTTAAACCAAGTACGACCCTGTGTCATTGTTTTGGCTTTGGCATATTATATAGAAATCGGAACGAGCGATAGGTAGGTACAGTAGGTTAAACCACAAAACTCAGAAAAAGTAAGTATAGGTATGTTTTTATTAGTACAGCATGCTTAATTTAAGAGAATACTTCAGCACTACACGTAATCGTATGTCAACTTATTTCCATACCAACTAAATAATAGGGAGGTACCTAATGTAGGTACTTACATCGAAATGATCTTCGCAACAATGTCTTGTAGCCTGGGCAGAAGGTGGAGTTCTATCATCTCTTTTCACAACGGTATGTTACCATTTTTTGCGTAGTTTTGGGTCTTTCGGCACGTTAAAAAAGAGTTTTTCAGGGGTTTTAAAAGAAGTATTTGTACATTTCGGCAATATACAATATTTATACATGGTTAGAAAAGTAGATAAGACAAATCGGGGACTTAATTTGTTTCAAAGACACAATAAATTAACCTATGAAAACACCTGCGCGCCTTAACGCTGTCAACGTGGACAGTCACAGTGACGTCACAGCCTACCACGCCGGCCGGTCAGTGAACTCCGCTAGTAATTTGATCACAACTTCGTCAATTTTTATCGTAGAACAAAAATTTTTGCTCTGTATGTTATGGATTTCGTAGCTCTATAAATCTGCATTCTCAACTAAAAACGTTACGGATTCTCATTTGTTTTAAAAAAAGTGTGTACTGTTTAAAGTTTTTGGAGAATAATGTCGGCAGTTGAATTTTAGTTATGAAATTTGCTATTTTTCATCTTTATCTTAAAGTTTAAACACACTTGGTAAAAAAAATTACAACTTTTACAACTATTACACACATAGGTACATGACATGTATTTCATATTTGTATTTTGAATGTAAACCTTTTAAATAAAAAATTTGTACAATACGGCATTTTCCTCACCTTTCCCTAAAAATCCGGCAATTTCAGAATTAGAATACGGCAACCCTAAATTTGTCAGGAACAAAACAACCAAACACTGGTTGGCTGTAAGATGGGCGATTGTTTGAGAAAAAACTATCGACTGAATCGAAAATTGTACGACTACGCATTCGATTGTCGATTTAGTAGTTCCCCGCAATCATTATTCGAATAACTATAGTTACTATTTTTATTACTTACTAGTTTTGTGTTGTTACTATTTTTCTATTATTAAATTTTGGCACCATCCTCAAAAAATAGGCCTAAAGTATGTAACAAATTTTATTTTTGCATACTTTTTTGACGTCGGTTTATTTTTTTTTTAATTACATATTTGTTTCTTAATTTTTAGGTTTAAGTCCATATCACGAAAACTAATGGACCGATTTTGATGAAACGTTCCCTAAGTTAAACAAAATGGATATAAACAAAAAAGAACGAACACGATCCGTCAATTAGTTTCGGAGATAAGCGAGGACAAATATATCTACATACACCCAATATATCTATATACACCCAAGAAAATTGGTATTCTTGTTTGGAAGCCGTAATAGACCAACATATTATGTAAAAGTTGTACAATTCTGAGAATATTGAAACCATACGTGTCGTATAATTGATAACCTCCTTTTTTGAAGTCGGTAAAAAATAAAAATACGAATAAATAATTACTAAATTGCTTTTTTGGTGTTTTAGTCTTCCTTGGTAAGAAACTCCTTACTTAACCATTTATTTATTACAAGAAAGAAAAGTACCACAATACATAAAAAAAGAAGTAGGTACACAGTGGTACCTACAATATTTATGTCAATGCTTGTTCGTATAATTTTACAACATAATTCGTCCCTCGATAGTATAGGCAAATATCAACGAACACTGACGACAAAAGAATGGACGTGTGCCCTCAAATCTGTGGATTGACTACTAAACATTCCTAAAAAGTAATAAGTAATACGCAGCGCACGCCCGTCCACCGCAACATCTTTAGTAATTACTTTTTAAGTAGTACCCAACTGCGCACGAATAATCGAAACCAGTCGATAAAGTTAGTACTTAGTAATACCGTAGCGTAGTAGGTAGTCGCCGCGATTCAGTTGTTAACAACAATCGAATAACATCGATTGTTATCGACTTTTAACTACTAAACTGAACAATCGACTTACTCGCCCATCGCTATGACAGGCACCTGGCAGTGCCTAACCTAACTAAGTATTATGTATAATAAACATGCGCAAATCATGTTCGGTAATGGATTGAACCTGGAACGGTTCATTGACATTTCGGAACTAGTTCCCTTATCATGTTCGGGGAACTATATAGTTCCTCTGATTAGCACCGACTGAGGAACTGAGACCGCTGAGGAACTGTAAACTGTTTATACCTAAACAGGTCCACGGCGGTCTTAAATGAAATCCTACAAATTACAGTTCCTCGGTGCATTGGACGTGTATTTGGTAAAATTAAATAAACTTATTTTGTATCAATTGATTTACCTTCATACTTGTCAGGCTTAGGACTGTCAACCAAATAATAACATTAATTAATATTTAGTTATGAAAGTATTTAACCTTAAACGCTCGTTTTTCTTCGGGATGCCATTTTCAAGTTTTTTACACTTTTGAACCATTGTTTATAATACAAATTATTTATATTTATTTAGACTTCCTAAAACTAATATTTATTACAATTTACAATATATACACTTTTACTCAAAGGTAAAACAATTTATTTAGGTACTATCGTATCGAAATGCAAAATAGAATATCATCAGGGCACCGCACGTACGTACGAAATGTTTGTTTACTTTAATAAATCAAAATTCCAAGAATTGAGTCAGTGGCAGGTACCGGTGTCAAGGTCAAATTTCAAAACGAAATTTGCATTAATAATGTATTTTTCGACTTAAAATAGTACTTAGTGCATACAACATAAGGTCACATTATTATCCTTAAGCAATTTTACATTTGTTTATTATCTGTCCCAATCTTCGCGCCCAGTCTTATACTGCATCCCTTTCGCACCTACACGAGATTCGGCAAAGCTCGGACCGACCCGCCTCTATTCGGTGTTCAAGCATGTCTCGGTTCGCTCGGACATGCTCGGAACTGTGAACTAGCCATGAGCAAAATGTGTCACTTAAAAGAAAAGAACGAAACATATCTTTCCTTCACTGTGAAGTATATCACTCTTTTAGTCCAGTAGTTCAATGTAGTTCACCATTCACAAACGATAGGTTATCCTTTCCTATTTCTTACTTCAACACTCCATACTATTTCTTTTACTTCAGTTAGTTCAATTCCTTCACTAGTTCATTACGATATAGTAGTTCTAATGAAATGTTCGATAAATTATTATGAAATACCCCATAATGAACTCGTGTATCGTAACGTTTATCTCTACTAGTCTTTTGAATTTTTTGAGATTATTAGATATAGGATAAAAAGACAAAAAAATTAAAAGGACTAAAACAATAAAATAAAACTAAGTGCGTTTATTTTATCAAATATCTAGTAATAAAATATTTAAATTATAAAATATTTAAATTTAAAAATGAAAGAAAATATCATTTATATTTATAATCAAGCCAAAATAGTCCGTAAATACTTAACATAAAACTCATAATATTGAAACGTTTCCTAGAACTTCTAACGACAACGTATTTAGATGTAATAGTGTTCGTATAAGAATATTTGTAATTTGATCATTGGTGCTTTACTTGATGGTTTAAGATTGTTTTCTCTTTTATGTCTCCGAGCGTGAGTATGTGTATGTGTGCGTGAGTATATGCGCACGCCACGCGTCGTCGACTGTCGAGCTTCTTCGGTTAGTTTCGTTCGCGAAGCAATTGGACTAAATGAACGAGATGAATTGTAACTGAAGTAGTGAAGGAAGGACGGGAAAAAGTGAAGTACTTCAATTGAAGCATTCATTCCTGAACGACACATGACTGCTGTGAACCTGTTCGTTTAGACGCCTCGGAGAGGAACTATATCGTTCCAGTGTCGAACATAGTTCCAGGAACTATTTCGGTCCGGAACTACACATGTCTAATGTATAACTATTAAGAAGTATTATTACGTACATACGTACCTATTATTAATCATTGCTTATCATTGGTGTCGTATTGTTATATTAATATTTTATATATTTTTAAATCAATTACCTACTATAACTTCAGCAAAGGAAAAATTATAGCATATTTTACAATGTCTACAAGACTTTTTTCTTCTATAATATTAAAATCATTTAAAATAGGTGCTGATGTAAAATTAAAAATTCCGTTTGACTTAAGTTTTAATAAGCCTTTCGTGAAAATATGCACTTTTACCTCCACCAGCTCTTTAAAGAAACTTACACACAAGCAGAAAGAAGCTAGAAACGGTGACGATTACATTTATAAACTTTTATATCCTACTATCTCTTTTAAATAAGTCAATTGCAGGATGCAGATCTGGTCGTTCATAACTAATTGTATAATGTATCAAATTCATAGGATAGATTATTAAGTGCCTACTTATTCTATTTCCACATTAA
The DNA here is from genome assembly GCA_905147235.1 of Erynnis tages. Lineage (NCBI taxonomy): Eukaryota > Metazoa > Arthropoda > Insecta > Lepidoptera > Hesperiidae > Erynnis > Erynnis tages. The sequence goes on from LR990072.1 coordinate 9,196,744, forward strand.
GGATTACTTAGTTGTGAGTGCCATTGACATTAAGAATATGTACACTAAACATGAAACATAAATTCATTAAATTTATGATCTAAGAATAGTGCACTGGTATGGTTAATCATTATGTTGGTTTCTTGTAGGAAGGTAGACATAGTAAGTAAGAAAAGTTGTAGCTTGATCAGGAAGGAAAGAAGGAACCTTACTGCCACCTGCTTAGCTACCCCTGAGGCAGCATTTTCGTCATTCCTTGTGCTCTAGTTAGGAGGATGTTGTTGCTTGACATACTTTATTTGGAGGAAAACATCTTAGAACACACAACCAGCAATGTATCTAAATGCAACCTTAAATAGTATTTCCTTCCTATTCATTTTCCCATTCCTAGTGTACACAATTGACGGTGCCCATGAGTTGCAGTGACCACTTAAGTGGCTTGCATGCTGGTTTGCTACCTACTAGTAGAAAAATGTAAAAATAAAATTATAATATTTTTTCAGACAACAATGACTCTTCGAAGAATAATATTATATCTAAATTAAACTTTAAATGTGAGGAAGATGCTTCACCGTTTTACACCTTACCAATTAAAACTTTAATCAAAGTTTATAAGATGACTAGAAAAGATGTGGAATGTGAAAATTGTAGTAATAGATTGTATTACCTAGCAGAACGCCTCAAGGTACATTATAGAAAGCTTAAAAGGTATCTTTAGAATAGTTTTATAACTAACCCTCTACTTGACATGGTTCTCTCCATCAGAACAGAAGCCCTGAAGTCAAATGGCTGGTCCAATTTATATTGATGGATTGGTAAAAGAACTGCTGTTGTGTGTAAGAATATTTTCAAATTAATTCAATCCATACCATCCATAAGTTTAAAACTAGTATCAACAATCCCTAAATATCATTGAAAAAACTATTTTGATACCTTGCAACCAGGACTAACCAGGGCATACTTTGCAATGCATGCAGGAAACATGCATTGCAAGTAACATCCAACCAAACACTTCTCTATATTATGATTAAGTGGTAACAATTTAAGATAATGACTTACTTTGTTTATTTTTCGCAGTGTTCTCCATCATTTCTGTCTAAGTTTGTTGCATCCAGAACTTTTATTTACAGTTTATCATTTGAGTGGCTCGAAGAATCCCTCACTACTTTGCTAGGTAAAAATCACATTTAATAAAGTTTAATACAGATGTTATTACTGATTTTTTGTAGAAAATCAATAAGTTTGAATTTATATACTTTCACAGGTATGGGCGTGTCTGAGGACCGTATTATAAGGGATTTATGGGTACTAAAATATAACCATAAAACAATTGAAGAACGTCTTCATAGAGTGAAGAACATGGGTATAGATACTTTATATCCATGGATGGTTAGATGTTCAGAGAAAATATTAGAAAGGTAATGTTTATAAATATGCCTGATATTCTAAAATTAAGTCTCAACAGTCTATTTGGAGATGTAACTATGAAAGTAGAAGTAGCAAAAATGCCCCACTTCCGAATGCAAAGATAAGTATATAAAAAATAGCTAAAAATTAGTATAAAAAAATGATATACTTCCGGTGATCATCCTTACTGGCTAACACATAAAAAAATTGTTCTAAATATTAATTCAGGGGCAGAATACTTTTGATTTTAGTTTTACAGTAGGATTAATAAGCAATTGGGTATTTGACATTTTTTTTGTGATAAATGAAAAGATTATATACAATTCAAAAGTTATTTCAAAATAAAAAAGAATTTCTGAATCCAGTACCGAAGACACGCCGACAACTCCCGAGCGCGTGTGACGTCATAATGTTAGTTTTCACCGATTAAATCAAAAATGGTTCACTCATTGCAGTTGATAGAAAAATAATAAAATACCGTGTTTTGATCTATTTAATTTTGTTGTTAAAAATGTCGAACCTAAAAAGTTATCGTTCTTGTTTTGTAAATACTACAAAAACAACACCTGACAAAATGTTTTTAAATGTTCCCCAAGATGACAAACTATGTATATTGTCTAGTCATGTGTACATGACGTCTTTTAAGTTTTTCGTACCTATATATTTTTTCATATATTTCCAATATTATTAGAAAGCAAATGAATTCAGAATGTCACAGATGTTCATTTGTTTAATCTTTGTCATCTTAATTCCACTTTTTTTATGATCGTTAGAGTAGCAGGTATTTTATGATTGAAAGTAAAATATTTTTAAGTACGTAATACTGTGCCTGAAATAATATTTGTAGCAAAGGATGACAATCGGAGGTACCTATGCAATTTATTAATACTCATTTTTATCTATTTTCTGAGATATCACAGCTGTCGGACGTGGGGTACATAATTTCCTATGGAAGTTGCAACTTCTCCTGTTATTCATAAGAATAAAATATAGTAAAAATCCTACCTTCACAACAATAACACATTATGAGCTACACACAGAACATAGAGTAGGTACAATAATTGTAAATCCATTGCAGACATGCTGCACTTAGGCTAGGTTTTGTATTTAAGTAAATTATTTACCCAATCAAAAACCTTTGATTTGATTGAATTTTTATTCCATTACTAAATCCCTATCGAATTTTTCACTAACGATTTAAATGACAATTTAAAATAAATTATTTAATGGTTCTTAACAATGATTAACGTTTTTATTGATTACATTGTGTGACACGATTTTTCTAACATTAATAAGATTACCTACGTGTTTTGAATTCCTGATTCCATTGTGCATTATTGAGAACATTGTCTATTGATATGGTTGTCTAACACGTCACGTTAGTAATAGTGACAATACTATTTACGTGCAGTTGTAGATTTGTTTTAATACTGAACTCTGTACGACTATAAATATGTTCTTAAGATTTCTAACAGTTTATTTGGGTAGGTAATCATAACATTAAAAATTTTTCGTAAGTCATGGAGAAAAGTAATCACCGCAAATCACTAATCTATATCTACACTCTAAGTCTACACTAATAATATTATAAAGAGGAAAAATTTGTATTTTTGTGCATATGTTTGTTCAAAAACTACAGTGCCGATTTCAAAAATTCTTGGAACCATTGGAAAAACCATTGGAAAGCTACATTCAGCCTTAGTAACATAGGCTATAGTTGTGGCTAGAAAAGATTAGAGATCCTTACTAAAACTTAAGTAACGTAACACAAGGTGTAAAAAAGTGCCCTTAAAAACTAAAACGTCTTTCGTCGCATGCGCTGCGGAAACTATTGATGATAGAACAAAAGTATGTTCTACAATATTAAAGAACATATTATTATCAATATCTACAAAAAACTTAGCGATATTAGTCAAATTATTGGCAGAGCGAAGCCTGCCGGATAAGCTAGTATTTTGAACTGAATAAAATCGTTTGTACCCGGACCGAACATTAACGCGTCACCAAAATTACTTTATTGGAACTTTTTTGGAATATACATATAGTCGGGTGCCAGTGACAGATGTTCACGACTAATCGAAAACTCGTGAAATGCAAAAGGGTTTTATACTAAGCATGAATACTCTTGACCGTCAGCTGCGACTCCGTGGGTGGGGTTAAAAAGTTTTGTAATTCTTTATGTGCTAATAAACGCTTCCGATGCATTTTTCTAGACATCATTCCGGACAGAATAAGCTATCGCACGTATTTTTAAGACCAGTATGTGTATTTGTCACCATTTTCAGCTTATTGCTTAGCCTTAGACTATTAGAGATGTGTTAAAATTTTGACCGTGAGCACCGTGAGGTTACTAGAAGCACGGTAATAATATATGTATAATATTACCGTGCTAGAAGCGACAACAATGTGAACTTACTTACAAAACACAAGTACACAAAGTACTAATTACGTTTTTATTCATTGGGCGAAAAATCCCTAGATTTAAGTTTATTTTGTTGAGTTTGCGTACGTTATAAAAATGTTATGTTTGTTTGATTTTATTCATAATGGATCTTTTGACACTCGTTAGTGCCAAAAAATCTACTTTTCGAAAGTCCATCGATATAAGTAATGGATTAAAGTGGACAAAAAGTGCCAAAAGATCCATCAATGGATTTTTTGGGACATCGCCATGAATAGAGGCGTAATACAGCTGCCATTAATAGACTTAATGATTTTTTTATTTCCACCAGTTGTTTTGCACGTATGATTTGTATAGGTATATTTAAAGCGCATATTTTTTAGGTATATCAATATTTCACGAGAAACTAAAACTATCCTAGGGGATATAAAATCAACCAAGAATTATCTGGCTACCCGTCTTAACACTACTCCAGAAGCTGTAGAGGAAATGTATTTTACTATACCTGCTTTAAAAACAACTAGGGCTACAAAGGTAAACAAATTAATATATTTATAAACAAGTTCCGAACATGAGTTTTTACTTGGATGAGAAGCTGAAGCTATAGGTCAGAAATACACAGTTCAGAAGCGTCACCCTGCCCTTAATTAAGACTCAATCCAAGGTGCTTTTAAGTATATGATTTGCTCGTACTCCGTATTGATAGGCATTAAAGTTGGGATCAATACGAGAAAAGTTTCTTAAAGAATTAAGGTCGTACGTTGCTGCGTTTCTTAGCTACAGGGCTTTAAATCTGTAAAAAAATGGTACTAAATGATTTCCTCGTGTCTGCCTCTGGGGTTAATGGTAAATAACGAAGAAAATCTATGAGGCAGACATCCAGGGGCTATGCATTATCACAGGAGGTGGAGGTAAAAATGTAAAAAAAAACTAGGTACTAAATCATTTGCTCGTAGCTATAACTGGACAATTCGATTCACCCCCTTGAACACAAAAAAAAATTTGGCAGACATTTTACTTTGGTTTCAAAGTCTTAGTCAAATTATTTACTTCGATTAATATTTTGTAAACATAGACCTGTTAATTGAATGCTTCACCCAAGCGTCAATTAAGAGAAAATTCAAATGGTCTGCTTTCGGAATATCAGTGACCTGGGTGTCTGCCTCATTCTTTTTTCTTTCTTTTATAAGCAAAATTTATAAGCAATATAATCAACAGTCAAAGAAGCAAACACGAGCAAATGATATAGCACACTTTTTGCACCTTTCCATCAACAACCCCTATTTTTGAATAGTCTATTATTATCGCTCGATAACTTATATCGCAAAACAACGTTTGCGGGGTCAGCTAGTTATATACATATAAAGGTCGGGCTTACCAACTGACTAATGACTAATAAGTTTTCGCAAAAGTATCAATGATTTCGTTTAAATCCAGGTTTGATGCGGTTTTGTTTTCAATTGCTGTTAGCGATAAAAGTCGGAGTCGAGTTTGGCCCATATTATTGCTTAAATATTTTTTTATTATTTTTAATTTGCTTAATGACCTTTCAGCTGCTGCATTAGTAACACGAATTGTAAAGAATAATAACATTGCTGTAAATACTTCCGTTAGGTCGCATTCTAGCACTCCATATTTGCTCATTATTTCCTTACCTACATAATTGGTGAACAGTCCATGCTTGAGTTAGTTGAGGTAAAACTAGTTGGTAAATATTAATAAATCGAAGTGAAAAACTAGGGCCTATTATATCTGTATATTTTTTTGGAATTCGTCACACTTTTGTAATAAAGTTGCTTTATCAACATCTAATAAAAATGTTGTTAGAAAATCGAATATAAATGACAGATTGCACTCATGCCAATAAAACGTGTATCTAATTGAGATATTACTGTGTCTAGTACATTATTGAAAATCTCAATTTAAAATATTTTTTCTCGGTTTGGAAATCGGTGATCAGCAGCTTATATTATCAGTTTCGTAACAATTTATCAGTTTCGTTACAACTTCAGTTTAATAACTATTTCGTAACGGTACATCTTTTCTGCATTTCAACCGTAACCGTCCTCGAAAAAAAATCTTAACTCGAATTCAGAATAAAACGCACATCGATCAATAATAAAACGCACATAATCACTATCAGTAAAATTGACAACACTGCCAACCTACAGAAAGAATTTAGGGGAATTCCCTAGGCATAACTTTTTTGAATTTCTCTCAACTGAGTTGTCATGATTAAAGTGGGCTTGCAACCTGCCATATTTATTTTGAAAATGGGAGAAATTTCCAAAAGTTCAGTTCGATCGAGAATTCTGGTAAGGATTCGAGGGCCCCCTTAACCATCCCAATTATATTTTAAATTACCATCGATATCTGTTAAGTTATTTCATGTACAGGTGTTTTGAAATCTCAAAATTAAAAATTAACTATGACGGACCTCCCCACATTGACTATACATAAATTGCATAAGATAATTTCTTGCCTACAGTGACACAACAAATAATGCTGCACTGAATTTTATAAGCTTTTCATTTTATTAATAGTCCGGCAGCCACCGACTGTATTTTTCAGTGATTGTTATGAACCAAAGAACTCACGAAGGTTCAGCCTGTTATTAATCACTGAAAAAAACAGTCGGTGGCTGCCGGACTATAACGCCATTGGTCAGGGTGGACTTATCTTACACTGTATTAATAAGACATTTATAATGAACTCTTTTCAGATTAAAAACTTTTTGGATTTTCTGATAGCTGAAGGATTTGAAGTGGAAGAAATTGCAAAGAAACCTCGTGTTATCTCAGCTTCACAGAAAACTGTCATGTTGAGATTGGATAGATTACGAAAATTAGGTTTAAAGGAAATTAATTTAAATGTCTTATGCCGGAGTAGGAAAGATTTTCAGAAATATTGTGAATCAATAGAGACAGTTTCAGATAAAAGAGATCCCAGAGTTTAATGTTTTCATTTTTGAAACCTATTTAAAGCATCTGTGATAGATGAATAAAAGGTTAGTTTCGTACTTTTATTATTATTTATTTATACGTAGGTAGTTAAATTTTATTTTGTATAGTTTAATATTTGTGGTTTCAAATATAGCATAAATGTGGGAAATTTTAATTACCTACTATGATAAAATTGATTTACAGTGTTTTAACATATTTGTTCATAAGCTGGATTAAAAAAAATTGTCACAAAAGCACATTGTTTTAATTTTCTGTGTTGCCAGGAACAAAAATTACCTACACATACTCCTAAAACTATAACCTAACCCTATGTCCAAAATATAGGATTCTACAAAACACCAATAAAACAATATTGAAGAAATAACAAATACATATTTATATCCACAATATAAAATGTATCTGTAATAATGGAATGAATTACATAAAATTATATAAACTTTGCTAGTGTTTGCTCTAATCCTTATAGGAGGGCCAGACTATTGTAAACAAGCCCTCCACATCGGTCTCCATGGGCGGTTTACAACAGTGTTAACACTTGGTTTGCAACAAAAATTCGTTTGACCTTCAACAACCTCTGTGGACGAACAGGCATAGTAAACTGCATGTGGATGCCGCCGTTTTAAACACGTATTCCACAGTGTTTACACGTTTGTTTCAAAGCGGCGACCGTTGCGTGCGTACGAGTGTACGAAAATGGCGTCTTATTTATTTATTTGATACACCAATGAAATCAACACTGAAAAAATTTAAGTATACACAAATTATAAGGAGAAACATGTTGTGAAAAACAAGTGCCACCTCAATTATAGATGTATACATTTCAATTAAATGTAGTATAATTTGTATGATAAACGGGAAGAATTATTTAAACATTACAAAAACAACGATTAAACAAATACATTTTTGTTAGATTTGAAATGTACATGTACAATTTTATTATTTAAAAAAATTCATTGGGTACTCACATCTAATTCCAGCTATATCGCAATGTGTTGGAAGCACACACAAGATTCGACAACACACTGAGGTGGGGGCTTTGTTGTAAACCAGTGAGGACGCAAACACCAACCGTGGGCTCCACAAGCCTCCCACCAAGGTGACCCCTGTTGGAAGCTTGTTTACAACAGTCTGGCCCAGCCTTTGGTCATCAATAGAAACAAAAACCTCCTACATTATTATTATTACACAATACACAGCTTCTATGATAAAATGGCATGCAAAAAGTTATTAGTTTATTTATTTAAACAGGAAATGAAATAAATTACATTTTCGATAAAGTGCTGCTTGCATTCATAACTCTTTAAAGAATATCTTTTTAAATTGATGATACCATCATGAAAAAAAAAATTACATGATGTCTGAGTAATTAATAAATAAGATAGTTATTGATCTATTGGTGAGCACATTGAACTCCAGGTCCACCATGCATGTGTTCTTCATCATCGCTGGCATATGCCTCCTCACGACCACGGCCTCTCTCACTTCCAGTGTACTCAACAAAGTTAACTTCCTCCACATCATCACCAGTAGGCATGACAAATGCAGGCCGCGGAGGCAATATACTCTCAATCTGCTTCATCTGTTCCTCTGTTGCAAAATTATTTTCTGGGAATGTTATATCAAATTTAACATACAGATTTCCTTTCTCAAATGGATTTTTATAAACAGGCATTCCTTCTCCTTGAATTCCTTTCAGATCACCAGGCTTGATTACTTCACCTGGATTCTGTCTGATAAGCAAATCACGACCATCCAAATGTTTAACGACAAATTGGAAGCCACATAAGGCCTCTGTCAAAGTTATCTCATGTTTCATCACAAGGTCATCACCAATTCTTTGAAAAACCTCATGGGGTTTTTGCTGCAGTACAATTATCACATCTCCTGGTAGTTTATCAGGCATCTGGTCTCCTTCTTCCCTGAAGAAAATCCTTTGATTCTCACGCATGCCTTTTTCAACATGAACCTCTAATATTTTTGTCTCATTTAAGACTTTTTTACCTTTACATTTAGGGCATTTGTCCTTATCACTTATAGTCTCACCCTGACCTTGGCAGGTTGGGCAACGGGTTTGGAACTGACGAGTCATGTTTTGCCCAATTTGTTGGTAAGAAACTCTAATACCCTGTCCATGACAATCCCTGCAGGATACTACTGATCCAGGCTTACCACCAACTCCTTTACAAGGACCACAAATAACATTTTTGCTTAGTTGTAATTTAGCTGTTTTACCGACGTACATGTCCTCTAAGGTCACTTTTAGGGGATGTATTGTATCTTCACCGCGACCGCGCGATCTCCCACCACCGCCCATACCAAAAATTCCACCAAGGAATTGACTTAATAAATCCTCCGGCGGTCCACCCTCGCCTCCCTCTTGTAGGCCTTTTATACCGAATTTATCGTAAGTTTGTCTTTTCTTCGGATCAGATAACACTTCGTACGCATAACTTATTTCTTTGAACCTATCACCCGCGGCGGGATTCTTGTCTGGATGGAATTCTTTGGCCAACTTATGATAGCTCTGAAATAATTAAAATGGACCTTGCATGATTATATATAAAATAACCCCACTTTAATGCATAGATAGAAACACCACGCACGAAATAGGAAACAAAAAGATTATTATGTGATGGGTGCTTAGTAATATTATGAAACATTATATTCTTACCCTTTTGATTTCTGAATCACTAGCACTTCTAGAGACACCTAATATTTCATATAATTTATTATCAGCCATTTTTATTGCAAGTTATCGAAGGGAAAAGATAGTAGGTAGGTAGCTGTGATTGAGCTAAACTGAATCGAAAGAAAGAAAAATATATGGATGGCTGATTGGCTGCAGGAAGGAATTTTTAATCTGCCTGTCATGCAATGTCATACTCTGGGCACAGATAAGATAATGTATAACTTAAAGGTAGTTAGTTCTATAGGTCATAGCGCTATCCAAACTTTGCTTACCTTACCTTAAATTTGGCCGTACTCTACACATATATAGTCCGTCAAGAAAGTCATGAAAATAAAAGAGGGCGCTGCTTCAATTTATATGGTAACCCTGAAAAACTGCTCCGAATAGTTTTGATACTTTTATTTTATTCGCATAGATAGCCAACTATGTTGGATATAAGTTTTGTCCCGTTGGACTTTTTCTTTGTATTACTGGTGGGGGTTAAATACTCAAAACATCATAATTCAGGGATTCTACATTCTTTATTAATATTAATACCTTATGGTATTTGTACCTCTAGTATAGTGTTATAAAGATGAACCTTTAGGATTTTCTGCCTAAAAACGTTAAGGTGAAAAACTATTGTATCCCACTTTTTAGTAGTGTTTCGTATAGGGTAAGGTAATTAGAATACAAACAGAACGCAGTAAATAAAACAGAGATATTATTTATTAATCAGTCATACTGAAGATTTTCAATTCCTGAACATTTTTCAGACATTCCTGAACAATGAGGTTGGTAATTTGATTACTCTTCCGATTGGCTTGAACTATCCATATTTTATGGTCAAAAGTTTGTCCACGAGCATAATATTAATTTTCAATTTTGATGCCGTGGTTTTCCAGGCGTTACATTTTTCATTTCTTCGTCTAATATGCGTCGAAATGTGCTTTCGGAGACACCTAAAAGCATTTTATGTAAGCGTAATAAAAAACAGTACAAATAAAATAAATCATAACAAATACAAAGTATCAAAGTTGTTCACTATAATCAATGTTCGTAAGCATATTTATATCCTCCAAAAAGTTTAAAAAATTGTTATTAAACTCAAATATTTATCTTAAAAACAACAGATTACAGTTTTTGTATGGTGTTTTACTTAAAAATAGATATACGAACCGGTTACTTTTGATGTTCGACCGTAAACATCGTCCAAATTAGTTAGCAACTGTTGTGCTTGATATTCAGCCATTAAGGCTGTTAACACCATAAATATAATTTTCCTTTTATGATTATACACATTTGCGATCCATTTTGATTTTCAAGATGGTAAAATTTGTTGTGAATTTAGAAAATACCTTAAAAAAACCTTCAGGGAAACAGACCATTAAGCACACTTGACATATGAGGTACTTTGGTTTAACAGAAATTATTATTGCCAGTCTAAGCAAATTTTTTAGTTCCCAAAACATTCTTTTCATGACTTTCTTAATGTTTGGCAGGTTGGGCAACGGGTTTGGAACTGACGAGTCATGTTTTGCCCAATTTGTTGGTAAGAAACTCTAATACCCTGTCCATGACAATCCCTGCAGGATACAGTATCAGTATCCTGGATCAGTAGTATCCTGGATACTACTGATCCAGGCTTACCACCAACTCCTTTACAAGGACCACAAATAACATTTTTGCTTAGTTGTAATTTAGCTGTTTTACCGACGTACATGTCCTCTAAGGTCACTTTTAGGGGATGTATTGTATCTTCACCGCGACCGCGACCGCGCGATCTCCCACCACCGCCCATACCAAAAATTCCACCAAGGAATTGACTTAATAAATCCTCCGGCGGTCCACCCTCGCCTCCCTCTTGTAGGCCTTTTATACCGAATTTATCGTAAGTTTGTCTTTTCTTCGGATCAGATAACACTTCGTACGCATAACTTATTTCTTTGAACCTATCACCCGCGGCGGGATTCTTGTCTGGATGGAATTCTTTGGCCAACTTATGATAGCTCTGAAATAATTAAAATGGACCTTGCATGATTATATATAAAATAACCCCACTTTAATGCATAGATAGAAACACCACGCACGAAATAGGAAACAAAAAGATTATTATGTGATGGGTGCTTAGTAATATTATGAAACATTATATTCTTACCCTTTTGATTTCTGAATCACTAGCACTTCTAGAGACACCTAATATTTCATATAATTTATTATCAGCCATTTTTATTGCAAGTTATCGAAGGGAAAAGATAGTAGGTAGGTAGCTGTGATTGAGCTAAACTGAATCGAAAGAAAGAAAAATATATGGATGGCTGATTGGCTGCAGGAAGGAATTTTTAATCTGCCTGTCATGCAATGTCATACTCTGGGCACAGATAAGATAATGTATAACTTAAAGGTAGTTAGTTCTATAGGTCATAGCGCTATCCAAACTTTGCTTACCTTACCTTAAATTTGGCCGTACTCTACACATATATAGTCCGTCAAGAAAGTCATGAAAATAAAAGAGGGCGCTGCTTCAATTTATATGGTAACCCTGAAAAACTGCTCCGAATAGTTTTGATACTTTTATTTTATTCGCATAGATAGCCAACTATGTTGGATATAAGTTTTGTCCCGTTGGACTTTTTCTTTGTATTACTGGTGGGGGTTAAATACTCAAAACATCATAATTCAGGGATTCTACATTCTTTATTAATATTAATACCTTATGGTATTTGTACCTCTAGTATAGTGTTATAAAGATGAACCTTTAGGATTTTCTGCCTAAAAACGTTAAGGTGAAAAACTATTGTATCCCACTTTTTAGTAGTGTTTCGTATAGGGTAAGGTAATTAGAATACAAACAGAACGCAGTAAATAAAACAGAGATATTATTTATTAATCAGTCATACTGAAGATTTTCAATTCCTGAACATTTTTCAGACATTCCTGAACAATGAGGTTGGTAATTTGATTACTCTTCCGATTGGCTTGAACTATCCATATTTTATGGTCAAAAGTTTGTCCACGAGCATAATATTAATTTTCAATTTTGATGCCGTGGTTTTCCAGGCGTTACATTTTTCATTTCTTCGTCTAATATGCGTCGAAATGTGCTTTCGGAGACACCTAAAAGCATTTTATGTAAGCGTAATAAAAAACAGTACAAATAAAATAAATCATAACAAATACAAAGTATCAAAGTTGTTCACTATAATCAATGTTCGTAAGCATATTTATATCCTCCAAAAAGTTTAAAAAATTGTTATTAAACTCAAATATTTATCTTAAAAACAACAGATTACAGTTTTTGTATGGTGTTTTACTTAAAAATAGATATACGAACCGGTTACTTTTGATGTTCGACCGTAAACATCGTCCAAATTAGTTAGCAACTGTTGTGCTTGATATTCAGCCATTAAGGCTGTTAACACCATAAATATAATTTTCCTTTTATGATTATACACATTTGCGATCCATTTTGATTTTCAAGATGGTAAAATTTGTTGTGAATTTAGAAAATACCTTAAAAAAACCTTCAGGGAAACAGACCATTAAGCACACTTGACATATGAGGTACTTTGGTTTAACAGAAATTATTATTGCCAGTCTAAGCAAATTTTTTAGTTCCCAAAACATTCTTTTCATGACTTTCTTAATGTTCTTAACAGACTATATGACAATGTATGCTTACCTTAGGTCGGTAACACATTTGGGTAAGGCCGCCAAAAATGGATTATTTTGACTTGGCTAAGCGTCCGGCAACTTTTTAATAAAAATAATAAAGAACACCCCTTCATGCCATTTTTCTTGCAAAAAGTGGTATTTTTTTCTAGTTGTTTAAATATACAAAAATGTATTTAAAATGTTTTTGTACCCAATTGTAACTTTTTTACTATAAGGGTGACAATATTTTTAGTACAAAAAAAAGTGTCCCAAATTTGCCCTCATAAATTAATTTTGAATTTTTAAGTTCATACCTACTCATGTATTGACAATTTAAATGTGTTTTATTTATAAACTACTAGCATGCCCGGCAGGCTTCGCTCTGCATTATTTTGACTATTATTCAAACTTTTTTATGAGTCAGAACTTTCACCACCAAATTTGCTCACCTCCCCTCTTAAAGTGAAATTTCACACAGCTTATTAGCTACCATTAAAAACAGGCACACGATTCCAATATTTTTATTTAACATTTAGTAATCCTTCCCCTTATTTATAGTTTTTTTATTCTGATTTTTGTTATACTTAATTCATAGGAAATTTGTTGCAAATAAATGTCCTAGAAATAAAAAAAATCGTACAAATTTACACCCCCTTGGGGTTCAAATTTAAAAATCATTTCTTAGTGAATGCCTACGTCATAAGATGATAAAAAGTTTCATACAAACTTTTGTCCCCTATTTCACCCCCTTGGGTGTTGAATTTTGAAAAATCCTTCCTCAGTGGATGTCTACGTCATAAGAAGAATACGTGTGCGAAATTTCAAGTTTCTAAATCTAAGAGTTTGGCCTGTGTGACTGCGTTTATATAAAACCTTCATTCTCTTTTTAACCTTTTCAGGGGTTGAATTTGCAAAAACGCTGAAACACGTATGTCCTCATTTTTGCCATACTCTATTCGTACAAAATTTCGTACATATATTTCCAAGGAATAAATAGTTTCATACAAACTTCTATCCGACATTTCACCCCCTTGGGGTTTGAATTTATAAAAATTCTTCCTTAGTGGATGCCTACGTCATAAAAGCAATAGGTACGTGTGCGAAATTTCAAGTTTCTAGCCCTAAGGGTTAAGCCTGTGCGTTGATTCCTCAGTATCATCTTTTGCTTTTATATATTACTAGCACGCCCGGCAGGCTTCGCTCTGCTAATTATTTTGACTATTATTCAAACTAGCGAAATTTGACACAATTTAAAAACGTTAGCTACCATTAAAAACTGGCACTCGATTCCAAAAAGCAATACGTGTGCAAAATTTCAAGTTTCTAGCCCTAAGAGTTTGGCCTGTGCGTTGATTCCTCAGTCAATCAACTTGCTTTTATATAATAGACTAGCTGACCCGGCAAACGTTGCTTTGCCATAATAGTTATCGAGCGTTAAAATCGACTGTTAAAAAATAGGGTTGGTGATAGAAATCTTCATAAGTTCCAAATTCAAAAAGTGGTCAGCGCCAAAGAAATCGAACGCAAATATTGTTTGAATAAAGACGACAGAACAGCCCGCGTTTTTGTCAATTTTCACGGATTGTTAGAAATGAGCCAGATTCGGACATTATTTCAATCACGCAGAATATAAAATCTACAACTATCTCTATTCCTAATAAAACTGTAAGTAACAACAGATTACAGATTTTATGATATAAATTTATTAAATCAAAATATATCACATGTTCAAATTGTTACACCATTTAGTAGAAAATCAGAAAACATTATTACCTATGAAAAGAAAACTAGCTTGTCCTCATATTTTTTTCCTTTAAAAGCTGTAACCAGCACATAACATTACTTCTTCAATAACTTTTTAGTAGAGTCAAGAATGAATTAGCTAAGTTACGTTTTCGTCAGAAAAGGTAAGAGTTATGCGCTAGAAAGAGACGCAAGATGTAGGTATCTATCAGCGTAGGTGATTAAGCGCTGCGCGATCTGAATTGAACTTAATCGTATCGTTGCTAGAGTCTATATCTCTTTAAATTACTTTTCGAAGTGGGCCTTCTGTATTCGTACTACCTATTATGTATTCTGTGCTTCAGCAATGACTCCTCCCTAAACACGCGGAAACTTGCTTATTTGATTAGGGTTGTAGGCAATGTAAGTAAAGGTAAAGGCGGTGTTAACTGACAAACTAAAATGAAAATATAGGCAGATACTAACTGAAAATATGTCTTTATTATCTGAAAATATCTTTTGTGGGTAGATCAGATATGACAGAGGTGCGGCCTGAAGGCGCCGACACTTCTTTTGACGGCTTCCAGCGTCGCCTTATCAAATACTCCGGTCATTATATATTTATCTTAAAAACAACAAATATTTATCTTAAAAACAACAGATTACAGTTTTTGTATGGTGTTTTACTTAAAAATAGATATACGAACCGGTTACTTTTGATGTTCGACCGTAAACATCGTCCAAATTAGTTAGCAACTGTTGTGCTTGATATTCAGCCATTAAGGCTGTTAACACCATAAATATAATTTTCCTTTTATGATTATACACATTTGCGATCCATTTTGATTTTCAAGATGGTAAAATTTGTTGTGAATTTAGAAAATACCTTAAAAAAACCTTCAGGGAAACAGACCATTAAGCACACTTGACATATGAGGTACTTTGGTTTAACAGAAATTATTATTGCCAGTCTAAGCAAATTTTTTAGTTCCCAAAACATTCTTTTCATGACTTTCTTAATGTTTGGCAGGTTGGGCAACGGGTTTGGAACTGACGAGTCATGTTTTGCCCAATTTGTTGGTAAGAAACTCTAATACCCTGTCCATGACAATCCCTGCAGGATACAGTATCAGTATCCTGGATCAGTAGTATCCTGGATACTACTGATCCAGGCTTACCACCAACTCCTTTACAAGGACCACAAATAACATTTTTGCTTAGTTGTAATTTAGCTGTTTTACCGACGTACATGTCCTCTAAGGTCACTTTTAGGGGATGTATTGTATCTTCACCGCGACCGCGACCGCGCGATCTCCCACCACCGCCCATACCAAAAATTCCACCAAGGAATTGACTTAATAAATCCTCCGGCGGTCCACCCTCGCCTCCCTCTTGTAGGCCTTTTATACCGAATTTATCGTAAGTTTGTCTTTTCTTCGGATCAGATAACACTTCGTACGCATAACTTATTTCTTTGAACCTATCACCCGCGGCGGGATTCTTGTCTGGATGGAATTCTTTGGCCAACTTATGATAGCTCTGAAATAATTAAAATGGACCTTGCATGATTATATATAAAATAACCCCACTTTAATGCATAGATAGAAACACCACGCACGAAATAGGAAACAAAAAGATTATTATGTGATGGGTGCTTAGTAATATTATGAAACATTATATTCTTACCCTTTTGATTTCTGAATCACTAGCACTTCTAGAGACACCTAATATTTCATATAATTTATTATCAGCCATTTTTATTGCAAGTTATCGAAGGGAAAAGATAGTAGGTAGGTAGCTGTGATTGAGCTAAACTGAATCGAAAGAAAGAAAAATATATGGATGGCTGATTGGCTGCAGGAAGGAATTTTTAATCTGCCTGTCATGCAATGTCATACTCTGGGCACAGATAAGATAATTCTATAGGTCATAGCGCTATCCAAACTTTGCTTACCTTACCTTAAATTTGGCCGTACTCTACACATATATAGTCCGTCAAGAAAGTCATGAAAATAAAAGAGGGCGCTGCTTCAATTTATATGGTAACCCTGAAAAACTGCTCCGAATAGTTTTGATACTTTTATTTTATTCGCATAGATAGCCAACTATGTTGGATATAAGTTTTGTCCCGTTGGACTTTTTCTTTGTATTACTGGTGGGGGTTAAATACTCAAAACATCATAATTCAGGGATTCTACATTCTTTATTAATATTAATACCTTATGGTATTTGTACCTCTAGTATAGTGTTATAAAGATGAACCTTTAGGATTTTCTGCCTAAAAACGTTAAGGTGAAAAACTATTGTATCCCACTTTTTAGTAGTGTTTCGTATAGGGTAAGGTAATTAGAATACAAACAGAACGCAGTAAATAAAACAGAGATATTATTTATTAATCAGTCATACTGAAGATTTTCAATTCCTGAACATTTTTCAGACATTCCTGAACAATGAGGTTGGTAATTTGATTACTCTTCCGATTGGCTTGAACTATCCATATTTTATGGTCAAAAGTTTGTCCACGAGCATAATATTAATTTTCAATTTTGATGCCGTGGTTTTCCAGGCGTTACATTTTTCATTTCTTCGTCTAATATGCGTCGAAATGTGCTTTCGGAGACACCTAAAAGCATTTTATGTAAGCGTAATAAAAAACAGTACAAATAAAATAAATCATAACAAATACAAAGTATCAAAGTTGTTCACTATAATCAATGTTCGTAAGCATATTTATATCCTCCAAAAAGTTTAAAAAATTGTTATTAAACTCAAATATTTATCTTAAAAACAACAGATTACAGTTTTTGTATGGTGTTTTACTTAAAAATAGATATACGAACCGGTTACTTTTGATGTTCGACCGTAAACATCGTCCAAATTAGTTAGCAACTGTTGTGCTTGATATTCAGCCATTAAGGCTGTTAACACCATAAATATAATTTTCCTTTTATGATTATACACATTTGCGATCCATTTTGATTTTCAAGATGGTAAAATTTGTTGTGAATTTAGAAAATACCTTAAAAAAACCTTCAGGGAAACAGACCATTAAGCACACTTGACATATGAGGTACTTTGGTTTAACAGAAATTATTATTGCCAGTCTAAGCAAATTTTTTAGTTCCCAAAACATTCTTTTCATGACTTTCTTAATGTTCTTAACAGACTATATGACAATGTATGCTTACCTTAGGTCGGTAACACATTTGGGTAAGGCCGCCAAAAATGGATTATTTTGACTTGGCTAAGCGTCCGGCAACTTTTTAATAAAAATAATAAAGAACACCCCTTCATGCCATTTTTCTTGCAAAAAGTGGTATTTTTTTCTAGTTGTTTAAATATACAAAAATGTATTTAAAATGTTTTTGTACCCAATTGTAACTTTTTTACTATAAGGGTGACAATATTTTTAGTACAAAAAAAAGTGTCCCAAATTTGCCCTCATAAATTAATTTTGAATTTTTAAGTTCATACCTACTCATGTATTGACAATTTAAATGTGTTTTATTTATAAACTACTAGCATGCCCGGCAGGCTTCGCTCTGCATTATTTTGACTATTATTCAAACTTTTTTATGAGTCAGAACTTTCACCACCAAATTTGCTCACCTCCCCTCTTAAAGTGAAATTTCACACAGCTTATTAGCTACCATTAAAAACAGGCACACGATTCCAATATTTTTATTTAACATTTAGTAATCCTTCCCCTTATTTATAGTTTTTTTATTCTGATTTTTGTTATACTTAATTCATAGGAAATTTGTTGCAAATAAATGTCCTAGAAATAAAAAAAATCGTACAAATTTACACCCCCTTGGGGTTCAAATTTAAAAATCATTTCTTAGTGAATGCCTACGTCATAAGATGATAAAAAGTTTCATACAAACTTTTGTCCCCTATTTCACCCCCTTGGGTGTTGAATTTTGAAAAATCCTTCCTCAGTGGATGTCTACGTCATAAGAAGAATACGTGTGCGAAATTTCAAGTTTCTAAATCTAAGAGTTTGGCCTGTGTGACTGCGTTTATATAAAACCTTCATTCTCTTTTTAACCTTTTCAGGGGTTGAATTTGCAAAAACGCTGAAACACGTATGTCCTCATTTTTGCCATACTCTATTCGTACAAAATTTCGTACATATATTTCCAAGGAATAAATAGTTTCATACAAACTTCTATCCGACATTTCACCCCCTTGGGGTTTGAATTTATAAAAATTCTTCCTTAGTGGATGCCTACGTCATAAAAGCAATAGGTACGTGTGCGAAATTTCAAGTTTCTAGCCCTAAGGGTTAAGCCTGTGCGTTGATTCCTCAGTATCATCTTTTGCTTTTATATATTACTAGCACGCCCGGCAGGCTTCGCTCTGCTAATTATTTTGACTATTATTCAAACTAGCGAAATTTGACACAATTTAAAAACGTTAGCTACCATTAAAAACTGGCACTCGATTCCAAAAAGCAATACGTGTGCAAAATTTCAAGTTTCTAGCCCTAAGAGTTTGGCCTGTGCGTTGATTCCTCAGTCAATCAACTTGCTTTTATATAATAGACTAGCTGACCCGGCAAACGTTGCTTTGCCATAATAGTTATCGAGCGTTAAAATCGACTGTTAAAAAATAGGGTTGGTGATAGAAATCTTCATAAGTTCCAAATTCAAAAAGTGGTCAGCGCCAAAGAAATCGAACGCAAATATTGTTTGAATAAAGACGACAGAACAGCCCGCGTTTTTGTCAATTTTCACGGATTGTTAGAAATGAGCCAGATTCGGACATTATTTCAATCACGCAGAATATAAAATCTACAACTATCTCTATTCCTAATAAAACTGTAAGTAACAACAGATTACAGATTTTATGATATAAATTTATTAAATCAAAATATATCACATGTTCAAATTGTTACACCATTTAGTAGAAAATCAGAAAACATTATTACCTATGAAAAGAAAACTAGCTTGTCCTCATATTTTTTTCCTTTAAAAGCTGTAACCAGCACATAACATTACTTCTTCAATAACTTTTTAGTAGAGTCAAGAATGAATTAGCTAAGTTACGTTTTCGTCAGAAAAGGTAAGAGTTATGCGCTAGAAAGAGACGCAAGATGTAGGTATCTATCAGCGTAGGTGATTAAGCGCTGCGCGATCTGAATTGAACTTAATCGTATCGTTGCTAGAGTCTATATCTCTTTAAATTACTTTTCGAAGTGGGCCTTCTGTATTCGTACTACCTATTATGTATTCTGTGCTTCAGCAATGACTCCTCCCTAAACACGCGGAAACTTGCTTATTTGATTAGGGTTGTAGGCAATGTAAGTAAAGGTAAAGGCGGTGTTAACTGACAAACTAAAATGAAAATATAGGCAGATACTAACTGAAAATATGTCTTTATTATCTGAAAATATCTTTTGTGGGTAGATCAGATATGACAGAGGTGCGGCCTGAAGGCGCCGACACTTCTTTTGACGGCTTCCAGCGTCGCCTTATCAAATACTCCGGTCATTATATATTTATCTTAAAAACAACAAATATTTATCTTAAAAACAACAGATTACAGTTTTTGTATGGTGTTTTACTTAAAAATAGATATACGAACCGGTTACTTTTGATGTTCGACCGTAAACATCGTCCAAATTAGTTAGCAACTGTTGTGCTTGATATTCAGCCATTAAGGCTGTTAACACCATAAATATAATTTTCCTTTTATGATTATACACATTTGCGATCCATTTTGATTTTCAAGATGGTAAAATTTGTTGTGAATTTAGAAAATACCTTAAAAAAACCTTCAGGGAAACAGACCATTAAGCACACTTGACATATGAGGTACTTTGGTTTAACAGAAATTATTATTGCCAGTCTAAGCAAATTTTTTAGTTCCCAAAACATTCTTTTCATGACTTTCTTAATGTTTGGCAGGTTGGGCAACGGGTTTGGAACTGACGAGTCATGTTTTGCCCAATTTGTTGGTAAGAAACTCTAATACCCTGTCCATGACAATCCCTGCAGGATACAGTATCAGTATCCTGGATCAGTAGTATCCTGGATACTACTGATCCAGGCTTACCACCAACTCCTTTACAAGGACCACAAATAACATTTTTGCTTAGTTGTAATTTAGCTGTTTTACCGACGTACATGTCCTCTAAGGTCACTTTTAGGGGATGTATTGTATCTTCACCGCGACCGCGACCGCGCGATCTCCCACCACCGCCCATACCAAAAATTCCACCAAGGAATTGACTTAATAAATCCTCCGGCGGTCCACCCTCGCCTCCCTCTTGTAGGCCTTTTATACCGAATTTATCGTAAGTTTGTCTTTTCTTCGGATCAGATAACACTTCGTACGCATAACTTATTTCTTTGAACCTATCACCCGCGGCGGGATTCTTGTCTGGATGGAATTCTTTGGCCAACTTATGATAGCTCTGAAATAATTAAAATGGACCTTGCATGATTATATATAAAATAACCCCACTTTAATGCATAGATAGAAACACCACGCACGAAATAGGAAACAAAAAGATTATTATGTGATGGGTGCTTAGTAATATTATGAAACATTATATTCTTACCCTTTTGATTTCTGAATCACTAGCACTTCTAGAGACACCTAATATTTCATATAATTTATTATCAGCCATTTTTATTGCAAGTTATCGAAGGGAAAAGATAGTAGGTAGGTAGCTGTGATTGAGCTAAACTGAATCGAAAGAAAGAAAAATATATGGATGGCTGATTGGCTGCAGGAAGGAATTTTTAATCTGCCTGTCATGCAATGTCATACTCTGGGCACAGATAAGATAATGTATAACTTAAAGGTAGTTAGTTCTATAGGTCATAGCGCTATCCAAACTTTGCTTACCTTACCTTAAATTTGGCCGTACTCTACACATATATAGTCCGTCAAGAAAGTCATGAAAATAAAAGAGGGCGCTGCTTCAATTTATATGGTAACCCTGAAAAACTGCTCCGAATAGTTTTGATACTTTTATTTTATTCGCATAGATAGCCAACTATGTTGGATATAAGTTTTGTCCCGTTGGACTTTTTCTTTGTATTACTGGTGGGGGTTAAATACTCAAAACATCATAATTCAGGGATTCTACATTCTTTATTAATATTAATACCTTATGGTATTTGTACCTCTAGTATAGTGTTATAAAGATGAACCTTTAGGATTTTCTGCCTAAAAACGTTAAGGTGAAAAACTATTGTATCCCACTTTTTAGTAGTGTTTCGTATAGGGTAAGGTAATTAGAATACAAACAGAACGCAGTAAATAAAACAGAGATATTATTTATTAATCAGTCATACTGAAGATTTTCAATTCCTGAACATTTTTCAGACATTCCTGAACAATGAGGTTGGTAATTTGATTACTCTTCCGATTGGCTTGAACTATCCATATTTTATGGTCAAAAGTTTGTCCACGAGCATAATATTAATTTTCAATTTTGATGCCGTGGTTTTCCAGGCGTTACATTTTTCATTTCTTCGTCTAATATGCGTCGAAATGTGCTTTCGGAGACACCTAAAAGCATTTTATGTAAGCGTAATAAAAAACAGTACAAATAAAATAAATCATAACAAATACAAAGTATCAAAGTTGTTCACTATAATCAATGTTCGTAAGCATATTTATATCCTCCAAAAAGTTTAAAAAATTGTTATTAAACTCAAATATTTATCTTAAAAACAACAGATTACAGTTTTTGTATGGTGTTTTACTTAAAAATAGATATACGAACCGGTTACTTTTGATGTTCGACCGTAAACATCGTCCAAATTAGTTAGCAACTGTTGTGCTTGATATTCAGCCATTAAGGCTGTTAACACCATAAATATAATTTTCCTTTTATGATTATACACATTTGCGATCCATTTTGATTTTCAAGATGGTAAAATTTGTTGTGAATTTAGAAAATACCTTAAAAAAACCTTCAGGGAAACAGACCATTAAGCACACTTGACATATGAGGTACTTTGGTTTAACAGAAATTATTATTGCCAGTCTAAGCAAATTTTTTAGTTCCCAAAACATTCTTTTCATGACTTTCTTAATGTTCTTAACAGACTATATGACAATGTATGCTTACCTTAGGTCGGTAACACATTTGGGTAAGGCCGCCAAAAATGGATTATTTTGACTTGGCTAAGCGTCCGGCAACTTTTTAATAAAAATAATAAAGAACACCCCTTCATGCCATTTTTCTTGCAAAAAGTGGTATTTTTTTCTAGTTGTTTAAATATACAAAAATGTATTTAAAATGTTTTTGTACCCAATTGTAACTTTTTTACTATAAGGGTGACAATATTTTTAGTACAAAAAAAAGTGTCCCAAATTTGCCCTCATAAATTAATTTTGAATTTTTAAGTTCATACCTACTCATGTATTGACAATTTAAATGTGTTTTATTTATAAACTACTAGCATGCCCGGCAGGCTTCGCTCTGCATTATTTTGACTATTATTCAAACTTTTTTATGAGTCAGAACTTTCACCACCAAATTTGCTCACCTCCCCTCTTAAAGTGAAATTTCACACAGCTTATTAGCTACCATTAAAAACAGGCACACGATTCCAATATTTTTATTTAACATTTAGTAATCCTTCCCCTTATTTATAGTTTTTTTATTCTGATTTTTGTTATACTTAATTCATAGGAAATTTGTTGCAAATAAATGTCCTAGAAATAAAAAAAATCGTACAAATTTACACCCCCTTGGGGTTCAAATTTAAAAATCATTTCTTAGTGAATGCCTACGTCATAAGATGATAAAAAGTTTCATACAAACTTTTGTCCCCTATTTCACCCCCTTGGGTGTTGAATTTTGAAAAATCCTTCCTCAGTGGATGTCTACGTCATAAGAAGAATACGTGTGCGAAATTTCAAGTTTCTAAATCTAAGAGTTTGGCCTGTGTGACTGCGTTTATATAAAACCTTCATTCTCTTTTTAACCTTTTCAGGGGTTGAATTTGCAAAAACGCTGAAACACGTATGTCCTCATTTTTGCCATACTCTATTCGTACAAAATTTCGTACATATATTTCCAAGGAATAAATAGTTTCATACAAACTTCTATCCGACATTTCACCCCCTTGGGGTTTGAATTTATAAAAATTCTTCCTTAGTGGATGCCTACGTCATAAAAGCAATAGGTACGTGTGCGAAATTTCAAGTTTCTAGCCCTAAGGGTTAAGCCTGTGCGTTGATTCCTCAGTATCATCTTTTGCTTTTATATATTACTAGCACGCCCGGCAGGCTTCGCTCTGCTAATTATTTTGACTATTATTCAAACTAGCGAAATTTGACACAATTTAAAAACGTTAGCTACCATTAAAAACTGGCACTCGATTCCAAAAAGCAATACGTGTGCAAAATTTCAAGTTTCTAGCCCTAAGAGTTTGGCCTGTGCGTTGATTCCTCAGTCAATCAACTTGCTTTTATATAATAGACTAGCTGACCCGGCAAACGTTGCTTTGCCATAATAGTTATCGAGCGTTAAAATCGACTGTTAAAAAATAGGGTTGGTGATAGAAATCTTCATAAGTTCCAAATTCAAAAAGTGGTCAGCGCCAAAGAAATCGAACGCAAATATTGTTTGAATAAAGACGACAGAACAGCCCGCGTTTTTGTCAATTTTCACGGATTGTTAGAAATGAGCCAGATTCGGACATTATTTCAATCACGCAGAATATAAAATCTACAACTATCTCTATTCCTAATAAAACTGTAAGTAACAACAGATTACAGATTTTATGATATAAATTTATTAAATCAAAATATATCACATGTTCAAATTGTTACACCATTTAGTAGAAAATCAGAAAACATTATTACCTATGAAAAGAAAACTAGCTTGTCCTCATATTTTTTTCCTTTAAAAGCTGTAACCAGCACATAACATTACTTCTTCAATAACTTTTTAGTAGAGTCAAGAATGAATTAGCTAAGTTACGTTTTCGTCAGAAAAGGTAAGAGTTATGCGCTAGAAAGAGACGCAAGATGTAGGTATCTATCAGCGTAGGTGATTAAGCGCTGCGCGATCTGAATTGAACTTAATCGTATCGTTGCTAGAGTCTATATCTCTTTAAATTACTTTTCGAAGTGGGCCTTCTGTATTCGTACTACCTATTATGTATTCTGTGCTTCAGCAATGACTCCTCCCTAAACACGCGGAAACTTGCTTATTTGATTAGGGTTGTAGGCAATGTAAGTAAAGGTAAAGGCGGTGTTAACTGACAAACTAAAATGAAAATATAGGCAGATACTAACTGAAAATATGTCTTTATTATCTGAAAATATCTTTTGTGGGTAGATCAGATATGACAGAGGTGCGGCCTGAAGGCGCCGACACTTCTTTTGACGGCTTCCAGCGTCGCCTTATCAAATACTCCGGTCATTATATATACATTTGGAAATGAAAATGATCCGAGAAAGCCAAATTTTGGATATTACGTAGGCGGGGGGCCTAGAAAAGCTTAACTTCATATTATCGACCAAAATAACCTTGTGCATTTTCCGCCATCTTGAAAAAAGTGTTAAATTCAGTTTTTTCATAATAACTCGGTTCTCCGTTGAAATACGAATTTTTTTATTAAATACTTTTTGTTGCTTTTTTCACGATCTACAATTAAGGTTTTTACATTTTTTACCTATCGTTCATCGTTATTGAGATATCGATCGACAAAACCATAAATTTTAAAATTTGTTTTTTGTCAGTTTAAAATTTGTTTGTTAAAACTTATTCGTGCAAATGTAAAGGAAAGTGTGGGGCTGCTTGTAGGTGCAGGATAGCAGGAATTAGTTGCTCCGTTATTTGCCTGCACTGTAGTGGACAAACATGCAAAACAACGTCCCCAGAATCGTCTTCGCGGTGCGCTAGAGGTCGTAATTTTTGTCGAAAATGGAAAATAAAAAACCAAATTGTAGGCCAACATACGCTCTACAAGTTTTACTCCAAAAATTTTTCGATATCTTTCACGAGAAAAAAGAAAATGACAAAAAACAAATTTTAAAATTTATGGTTTTGTCGATCGATATCTCAATAACGATGAACGATAGGTAGAAAATGTAATTGAAGATCCTGAAAAAAGCAACAAAAAAGTATTGAATAAAAATTTTATAATATTACCGTGGTTTTAGTGAGACGTCTATTGTTTAATGAATAATTATATTTAAACTATTCTTATCGGCTTTGTTTTATTTCCTCTCTTTCGTCTCATTATTTTATATACACATTTTTTTATCAAAACCCCTCAGTTTATAGTACGATCATTTGGTATTTTTACTTGGAAAGTTTTCGGGGAGTTTTGAAAATTGGCAATTTTATAGATTTTGACGTCCTCTTACCGAATTTCAACTTTGCGACCTCGTATCTATGCCGCTCGCGCCGCCCTATTGGAAAAATGGCGCCTAAAAGCTGTTTTTTTATAATAACTACTTTCCGACGCATTTTATAGGAAAAACATCGATACAAAATAGTTGTAGAGAAAATTTCCTACAAATTATGTCATAACCTTTTTTTCTTAATATTAATAGTTACGGCGTACGGGCGCCGTAAAGTGCAGTTAAACACGCGTTTGAACAGTAGTGAGTCAGACTCACTATTTCCAAATTTAGTTCAATTTCCGTCGCTTCATTGTTGACGGACCAGGTGTAGTGCTTTCATCGTCTTCAGTACTGATTGACATATCAAAGATCTCTCAATCGTTCTCGATTTCGTCGTTTATTTGCTCGAGAATATTGTCCGTTTCTTTTTCTTCACTGCTATCTTGTGATGGAAATTGCGAATTATCACATGAACCGCCACAGTTCGTGCACACAACGGAGCACTTTAGCCCTAACTTTCTGCATCCGCAAGCCTTTTGACAACGTTTCTTGCATTTGCAAAAAATACGTTTCAGCAAGCTTTCCGTAGCAGGGGGCTCGAATGTAGTAACAGCTGTGGTGTGCTGTGGTGGCTATTTCCAAATTAGGGTTAGGCCTACTGGGGATACCACGATAAAAAAATGCGCTGCTTTCTCTACCTCATGGTGGTGTGAAAATGAGTATTTCTGCCGAAACGCGTGTTTAACTACACTTTACGGCGCTCTTACGCCGAAACTATTAATGTTAAGAAAAAAAGGTTATGATATAAATTTTAGGAAATTTTCTCTACAATTATTTTGTAAAGATATGTTTTTTCCTGTAAAATGCGTCGGAATTAAAAAAAAACTGATTTTAGGCGCCATTTTTCTAATATGGCGGCGCGAGCGGCAAAGATACGAGGTCGCAAAGTTGAAATTCAGAAAGAGCACGTAAAAATCTATAAAATTGCCAATTTTCAAAACTTTCCAGGTAAACCCCCTTTTTCCGACCAAATTATCGGGCTATTATTCATTCCTCGTAAAGTAATAAAGGCATATTTAAACATAAATTAGTAAAGAGTTTGTATTGCATTTGTTCATAAGAATGAAAATAATTTAAAAAGGTGTGGCATTTACTATAAGAAACGAAAATACCCGTCATTTGGGTTTTTTCCACATAAATACCGGGTTTTAACCCATTTTGGGTAAAAACCCGGGTTTTTTCCTTTTGGGTATTTTCCCGTCGCCCATCTCCCTACTTATGTAAATTAATGTTTGCGTCCGGCAGCGACCTCCAGAAGGTCTACGCCATAGGTCTACGCTTTAATATCCAAGTAGGTACTTGTGATGAAGCGAGGTACAACGGGTGGATCTTCTCTCGCATCGGAAGTGAAAGTGAATGAACGCTGGAGGCTTAATTAGAGAGGACGGCAGCGCCTGAGCTAGTTCCTCAGACACCGTCGCGCTCATCACTCGCTCTCGCGTACACCACGAAGCACACGCACCGATTTGCTCGCAAAGACCCATCCTCACCTCCGGTTGCACCTTACAGTTCAGAGGTACTTACGTGTTTCTCTTCCCAAATCTAAGATTCATAACAATTAATGCAGTGCTCATTTAAATTATATTGTGAACCGTGTGCGTGATTTTTTTAGCTGCCAGGTATCTATTGAAGGGTTGTTTGTAAAGTTTACTAACATTTTTTGTTAAAAAAAATATTTTTTGTAAAAAGATATTGTTAAAATAATATAAGAGAAAAAAATCCTGATAAAGTATCGCCTAAGATTTTTTTTAAATTGTTGATATTGTGAAGCTAATCTGCCGGCATTATTGCTTATGTACAATAATTGTGTGTTCTTAACTCTGAGGTGTTCTTAACTACATCTTATCCTCCTACTTATTATCCACCATGGATCAACACGCAAAGTAGCTTTCTGTGCCCATAAAATGCGTCCCAAATCAACAATTTCTCGCACTGAGCACCTTTTCACGCAAACGTTGAAACATGCAGCAAGGAGGTCAAAGCGAGGCGGGTTTTGCTTTCACAAATACAACAAAATAAATTCACCTCACGTATCGATTGTCCTCGGACGTAGTAGTAGTCCGCATAAGTAAAAGAAAGCGAACTTCATACATGTGTGGTTGTCTTTGGGTTCGGTTGACTTTGATCGTTTCGTCTTGCACTTTCGTTAGTCAAGTGGCGATCTAATTTTCGTGGAAAGTATAACGGAAAAACTACAAATGATAGTGCAAACTATATTAGGGATTTTAATATTAATTTTATTATGAATTTTAGATGATTCTAGTTTAAAACCAATCCTTGGAAACTAAAAGATCTATACTAACGAAAGATCGATTTTTGTCCCATACTATACTAAATCATATTATTAAAGCATTACGAGTACAATGATACGCTGAACCTAATAAAGCATTTTGGGGACCCACACTTTTATACCGTTTTAAATATTATAATAAAAGCTCCAAATTTATCAAACTACTCTTCTTCTACTATTACCTACTACTATTTTACTAAGTATTAAGTACTATTTTTATTATTCTATACGGACACTTTTTTCTAAATATTATAAGCAATTCATATTTTACCTATTTAAAAAAAAACTTTAACAATAATATTATTATAACAAAATTATATAAAAGCTAAACAAATCTATTCTTACTAATTTATCCTTATTCATGCTACTCTAGACTAATCAAGTGATGACAGCTCTTTTTTTAACAGCAAAAGAAATTTGTTCTTCATTAAGTACTATTATGTTTAGAGCCATTTAATTGTTCAGCGCCAATGAAATCGAACGCAAATATTTTTTGAATAAAGACGTCAGAACTACAGCCCGCGTTTTTGTCAATTTTCACGGATTGTTAGAAATGAGCCAGATTTGGACATTATTTCAAACACGTAAAATATAAAATCTACAACAATCTCTGCTCCTAATAAAACTGTAACATTAAATTTTCATAATTGCGAAAATGTCTCAAATGTACTATATAACTCTTTAGTTGTTTATTATTATCAGATACTACTTATTTAATTTCAATTAAGTTGTTACTCTATGTTTTATTAAATAATAATATTGTGTATTACAATAGAATATGAGGCCCCTTTCATTTTCTCATAGTGGGTGATGAAAAGTAGAGTGTATCACTCGGGATAAAATATATTTTTGGGTCGGGCGACGTACTTTGATTCCGTCGCTACGTTCAGGATTCTACTAAAGAAACCCTCGCTACACTCGGGATTCTACTCTAGAATCCCTCACTTCACTCTGGATTCAAAAAACGCCCTCGGCGTAAAATATTATTTTGCTCCCTTGTCATTCAATCTACTATTTAAAAATCCTTATTAAAAAAAATTGGTTTTATAATTTACTATGACCCATTTAGTTTTGTTACGTAGGTTTTTGTGGAAAATTAATTAATTATCTTTGTTTTTCGCACCACCCTAAGGTTGTCTGGCAAAAATGCTTGGTAGCATTAAGTCCACCTTAGTGCGTATTTCTAAACTAACGAATAAAAAAATAATAATATTAGGTCCTATGCAAAAACTTATTATATTGAAGTGAACATTTTTTTAGCGGCACTGAGCACTTTTTGGGTAAAAATTGTTAAACTCGCGACAGGACACGTGACCCTGATCCGTAAGGTACCTAAGGTACCTAAGAAAATGCGTAAATTTATGGAAACTGAAAGGAAACTTTGGTTTTGATAGAGTTCATACGTCACTGGGTTATAATTATGTGAGAAGGCGTGGTCGCTTTATTATTACGTATGGAGGGTAGAGATAGGGAGAGTCATCTCATAAGGTAGAAAATTGAAAAGTGTCCTATGTAAGCTGTAAATAACAGTTCAAAAACCTTCCAGAATGGCGCTGGTGTAGACAAAGGTATGGTATGAATGTAGCAATGTATGTACCCCGAGTTAAAAAAAATTAAATTACTGTCGACTAAAGTAGTTACTTATTGAAAAATTCAACTACTTGCGCAGCACAAAATAATGTAGTAAATATAACCTTAAAGAGTTATTATTCAATTAATATAATTACATAAATTTTCAGATATTCAAAATTTGGCACCTCCTTTAAAAGTTACCCTGATGCTCAAGTGGCGCCACCCTGATTTAACGTATTTAGACGGACATTTTTTCATGTACACACTGATGATCCTTCTTATCTCTACCCTCCATATGGAGGGTACTAATAATATTATTACGGCAGTCAATTTTGCCGCCAAGAACTTTCATACTTAGTTAACGTTAGGCATAGGCAAATGAAAAAAATATATCGATATATATTGTATCGATATTTTGCAAAACTATTGATATATATCGTGTAAAAATATCGATATTTTGATATATCGACATATATCGAAATATTTGTACATTGTCAAAGTATTAGTGTTTCGAAAATTAAATACAAATTGGTAGTACCTAGGTACGAATTCACAAGATGGCTTAGTGCTAGTTTCCTGACTTCGCCTCTCCTTAATAAGTTAAAAAAAGCAAAATCTGTTCAGTAGTATTTATGAGAAATCATAAAAAAATATCGAACATGATGTCCGGAAAAAAAATATCGATTATTGATACATCGAGAAATAAAATATCGACTATAAATATTATTTTTTTGAAAAAATATCGATATTTTGATATATATCGATATTTTGTACTCAAGCAAGCCTAGTTAACGTGTGTAAAGTTATTCTTGAAATCTTGCCTTTACCAAAAAGACTTTATAGTTAAAGGAATTGTTATAATATTGAAGAAGTAATTTTATGTGCTGCTTACTACTGTAAAAGCAGATAAATAAGGAAACATGAGGAAAAGCAAAAGCTTTCTTTTCATAGGTTCATCTGAAAACTGGCACGCTTCAAATCATGTTATGCGGTCTTCAGCATGGCTCTACAAAAAACTAGAGGACTAAGATGTTCGCCTTAAATAAAGTATCTCCGGAAACTATACCTCCTCAGCCGAAACATATTATAATAAGACATGAAGAACATGCCGCTTTATGACGGAATAAGAATTTACTCCCCTGGTGATTTAGGTGAGCTACTAAAGGCTCCACCAACTAAAAGACCATATCTTTTAGAAAAGTAGTTAACTCATAACATTATCGTACATAAGAATATAAGTAAATACTTTAAAGATTGTCTATTGTAGTTGCTGTGTGTACATCATGTTATTTTTGTTTGTTATTATTTGGTGTCCAGATGAGTCGGCCCGCCTGCCTGGCAGCTGCCGTGCTGCTGGCCGCGCTTTGCGTTGCGGACGCACAGCGCAGACTTGCCCTGCCTGACCCTAGAAGTTGCGCGAACAGTACGTATTGTAACTAGACACGCTTACTTACGCAATAACAATCGGTTACTTTCTGTTGTCTAAATATTACACGAAAGCTGACACTAGGTCAATATTTCCAAGTTCTGAATGTTATAAGCAGGCAATATTTCAATTATGTGGGCTCTAGAATAATTTTATATTGTAAAGTGGAACATTTCCTTGAACTCTTCGTGAGGTTTTATATAGATGATACCTATTACAGATAGGTACATCCATATTATGCTGACCGAATAAATTACATTTATTGGTTTGATTTAGCGTTATTTAACTAGCAACGTGATAACTGAAATAAGCTCGAAACTAAGATGCACGTAGGTAAGTACTTAATACCTAAACAGACGCTTTCTTCTTCCACCTAACTTTTACCGTCGTAGATATTACATAAACTACCGTGCGGTGGTAGGTCATACTATATAAAGAATTTAATTCGAATGATTTTTTAATACCTTCCTCTGTTAAGATTAATAAATTATTTTACACTTATAAATCAGGTTGAAGCGTGTTAAACAAATCGTGTCGCAAGTACACGAAGTCGAAGTCGTTAAAGCTGCAAGAATCCAAGGCGCTCTGTCTAATTGCACCAAGTGATGGTCAAAGCACTCGAAACATCTTTCCTTTAATGCAGGCTCTATAAATGCTAGCTCACCTTGTCAGTTAATGGCTTACCTAATACGAGCTGATGCTCCTCTCTAATAATATAGTAGCTATGAATGCATAAGCATGTAGAATAAAAAAAAATTACGATTGCGTGTTTCATCATTAAAATTAATTTCATTTCAACACATTCCTACTATATTATGATGTGTAAGTCTTGTGCATTTTTGCATCATTTTATGCACTAAAGACTCTAATCTGTCTCTTAACAATATTTAATGAAGTCACTGTAGCTCAAATTCTTCCGATATACTTAGTAGATATATATTTCATAAGATAATACACACCTTATATTTACCAAACTTATATTTTACTATTAGTAAGTAATTAGGTACCTACTTAGACAACTCGAGATGGCTGGCAGTTGGTAGTGATCTATTTATTTAAGATATTTAACGTCCTTTAATAACGAACTATAACTTTAATAGTCTACTACTATGTACAATTTTGTCATGTATGTATTAGGTTTTAAGTGGATACACATGCACATAGTAAAGTAATCTTTTGCAATATATTACGTATTTACTCAAATGATATACTTAGGTATTTGTACAGGAGAGGGCGGAACTCACATTGGCAATTCTGTGTGGGAGTGCTGCGATCTCCACAATTGACCGTCACTCAGCCATAACAAAGATCCTTTGTCCATCTGAAAACGTGCAAGCTAAACGTGCACAGTCGATGTTGACATCAAATTTACATACGTATTATCAAAATAGAACACCGAGGCTTATAAAAGTTAAATTAAAATAATAATACAGCATTAAGCAATACAAGCTTCAATCGAAATCTACGTAGCCAGCTGTCGAGAAAATATTTTCACTTTCTCCTAAAATTCATTGAAAAAACGTCATATGATACGTAAGTATAGGCAATACAATTAGGCACATTTCGAGCTGCTTTCATAAACTCGTGACTTAAGTTTTAGGTATACCTATTACGTAATTAGGTACATTCCATGGATCCTAAGTATTAATTTGAATAGTTAGCTGACATTATAAATTATATTTTTTCTATTTCGGAAACTCTTACATGTTGCCCGTCTGGTTACGTAAGATGGTATAGAGATACCGCTAATTTTTACGTAAATTATGCTTCCGGTACGTAACATAGTTTTGTGAGATGCGCAAAAAGTGAATTTATTATCATAGCCAAGAGTCTACAGAGAGTCGTGCACTATGGACACTTTCTAGTTACGAAAGAGACGCTCCACTGAACAATAGGGTAGGTATAAATTTAGTTTGTTTTGATTCTGGGCCGGTTCGTAGTTCACAAGGTTCACAACTACAAGCCATAGTGGGAAATGAAAGTAAGAGTTAATAAATACCTATTTGTAAAATAACGGAAAAATAAAGCTTGTACTTATTACAAACCCCATCCTATAAGTGCGTTTAAAAAGATAGAACGAATTACCTAAGTACAAATTAATTATATTTAATAAACATTCTTCTTGAGTAAAAATACAGGTTAAAGATAGCTTAGTAGTAAGTATCGGGTTATTTTTAACCTGTATTTTAGTTTTTTAAGCAATGTAAAGAGATAATAGCTGGCAGATATTTTTCGAGGAGTGTTTGATGCATTATTAAGTCATGTTGAATCCATCCACCTCTATGTAAATACTTGGCTAAATCGATTTATTTATATGATTCGAAAATATTTCAAAAATGAAGCTAGAATGCTGAATCAGGTTTATAACCTTGCTTGGTTTATAGCCCCAAAAATTATTTTTTAAAAGTCGAAAAAAAAATGCCTTGAAATTTCTACAACATAATATCTTATATATAAAATTCTTATGTCACAGTTTTAGTTACCATACTCCTCCAAAAGGGTTTGACAGATTTTTATGAAATTTTATATGCATATTCAGTAGGTCTGAGAATTGGTTAACGTATTTTTCATACCCTGATAAGGGTTGTCCACACCTAACATTTTAACTTTATTTTTTGGACATTTTTTTATTTTTATTTTTCAATAATGTGGCATCAAAAAATACATACAACCCAAAATTTTGACCCATCTATCAACAACTCCTATTTTTAATAGCCGTTTTTTACGCTCGATAACTTATACAATGTGTATATCGCATAACAACGTTTGCGGGGTCAGCTAGTTTGTAAATAAAAATTACTATTATCAGGTTTTTTTTTTGTGTTTGGCTTAATTCGATCACACGCCAGCCAAGCCTGAATTTTTGGTTTTTCAGATATTAGTAATAAACACCGATTCAACGAAATAAGAGACGTTAGGATTTACCGAATGCAGAAACAGAACGTATATATACGTACTCCTTTTACAAATCGGTTGTCGATGTCGACTCGGGAAACCCTCAAAGTATATTTGCGATCTATCGCGTGAGAAACGACCTACATTGTACGAATACGAGTTTCATTGTGTAAAAGATCTGAAAGACGTTTGCAATAATTGCAATCGCAATGTGCATAAGTAGCTAGTTAGGTACCTACAACAAGAGTGTCGTCATCGACGTTTGAATGAACTATTAGAACTTGCTTTTGGATACGAGGTAAGTTTGCGGTTACCCCAGCAGATAAATAGTAAAATGTTGCAATACCACAGGCTATTGTCATATCCTGAAACATTTAATGGACGTTCTACTATTAAGTACCGAGTTACTGACCGATAATACTTCAGTGTCTCATGTCTTCATATTATAGGTAAACTGACGAGCCTGGCTCGTGGGTCGTCATATTTCGCCACGATTCTTCAGACCCAACTGATTTTAAAACAGTCATTTTTTAATACCGTTCTTAATAATGTTCGTACTTCGATACCCATTTAAGATCTGCACTTTTAGGTTTCTTCTTTTACCTAGGACTACCAATCTCAATATACGGCACTAATTACGGTATTTAAACCTTAAAAAGATAAAGATAAAATGGAAAAAAAGTTCAGCTGTCTCCACATGTGCATTAAATGTAAATGTTTTCTTGCAGGAGTACGGCATTCTACGTACCGCGACGCGCGCGGCGTTCTGCATTCTTACTTCTTCAGTTGGGAACATGCGCCCACTCGCAATCTGGAGGTGGACTGGCTGGATGCCAGGAATATCTGCCGTCGGCATTGCATGGACGCAGTATCTTTAGAAACACCACAGGTTTGTTCATTAATATTCCATTTATGGCAATGCACATATAACTGCAATAATAACATGAATAAAAACTGAAGTATAATTAGGGCTTAAAGAACTAAAATTATATTAAAACTAAAATACTAAAAAGCTGCATGCGAATCTGGTCCTTTCCATGAGTCCCCAAAACACCGGCGACGACCTGAGCGGCGCAGTGGTTAAGACGGCGATGCGCTGCGCGGAAGGTCCTGGGTTCGATTCCCAGCAGAGCAGTAATTTTAATGATGAATTTGAATTTCTGTTTCTGGTCTGGGTGTGTTGTGTTCTTGTCTTGTGTGTGTCCATGGCACCAAATAATAAGCAGCATTCACCTCTTCGGTCAAGACACAAACAATCTATTCGACATCTAACGCGTTTCGTAACAGTTTTTAACCCGAATGACCTATGAATATTTCAATTACATCAGATACTACTAACTATTCGCATTACTACACTCGCCTCGATAATATTATTTTATAACCGACAAGTCTTACATCCTTTCACAAAATTTTATGCTGACATGAATTCACTTTCGTAAGATGGCATCAAAATAGTAATAACAATTTCATACGAATGCAATAGTGCAATGTTTCGCAAATTAAATTTACGATACCTACTAATAGGTAGGCTAATACCTAACTAGACTAATACCTACTAATCATAGTATTTAACAACATCTATACAAAAACTTCGAACGAAAGTCGAACAGTACTTGATGTTAATTTGAGAAGAAGTCACGTAATTTCCCATCGAGCTTCGCTGCACCACAAAAACATATCACAACGTTGGAGGCAGGCTACATTGAGTGAAGACAAGAACCGTTTACATAATTTGTATTCTACTGTGTTGCTATATATACCTACACGTATTACCCTACACATTGTTAAATTGCCTATTGTTAATTCTTGTCCGGGTTTGCAGACATAGGAAATGCTTGCCTTTAAAAGTTTTCTCTAGTCTAGATACTTCCTTTCGCGGTTGCAGAGTATCAACGCACTCAGTCGACGTTACATTCCTGTGATGAAACCATTCACTTTACCCTAGGTACATATATTATTTTTATTTATAATTTCGCGTAAAAATCACGTAGATACAAAGACGACAACCATCTATTTAATATATTAATTATCTATTAACAACATTATTGATACGTTTTATAGAGCGTGTCTGGCAAGGCGACCGTGAAAGAAACGCTGAGTGCAACGCCCGAGTGCGTTAATTCATGTCAGCAACACGCTTTATTAAGGCGCTCATACCAGACAAGTGGCACATGGCACAAATACCTCCTGAAGCCGTGTTGCCAACTTAAACCGGACACTCATGATGGAGGTGCACTTCCTGTCATAGTTGCCCCATAATAACGCGTTAAAATAGGTACATATTTACATGTACATACGCTCGTGAGCAAATTTTTTTTAGTGCAGTGCAGCGTGTGTCGACTCGAACATGTAGATGGGATTTTTGGAGTTACTCGAGCGCGCAGATTAAGATATGGTGGATATCCTACTCCCTATGTTCCCGAAAATTTGAGCCTTGTGGTTAGTGATTATGAATTACCCGATGACAATTTTGCTATCGTCTGGCACATAATTACAACCCTCAGAATAGGTTGACAATTTGTTTTACACTTCAACATTATGTAAATTATATAAAAATTGTAGTCTAGTGAGAGCAAGTTAAAAAATATTTATTTTAAGATTTTTAAGGAATGATGACGCAAGCGAGCCTGATGCCTGCCAGAACGGTACTTTGATAATAAAACATCATTAAAAAAATTAGCCTTGTGGGAGACGGGTACACAGATGGTTCAGTAGCTCTTAGGCCTTTTATCTCTTCATCATCTTATCTTCTAAATGCTCTAATTCCCAACGGCGCTCGCGCACATTTATCCTCGTGGGCTCCCGTACTAAAGAGCGAACGCCCGCTCACAACTGACCGTTGCGATAGCAACGCACATTTTCATACTGTGCACGTATATAAAACACACACAATCAAGGACTCAACGCATAAGTCCAGCGTAAGAACTACTTATAACAAATACTTGCTAAATTGGGTTTAAACATAACACCTGATTTTTATTAATAACCTTTTGCAGGAGAATGAATTCATTAAGCAGAGAATAGCCCGAGGCAATGTACGGTACATCTGGACTTCAGGCCGCAAATGCAACTTTGCTGGTTGCGACAGAGCAGACCTGCAGCCTCCTAACGTGAATGGCTGGTTCTGGTCTGGTTCAGGAGCCAAAATCGGCCCGACCACCCAGCGAAACACCGGGGATTGGTCTTACACCGGGGGATACGGTCAGCCGCAACCCGACAACAGAGAAGCAGCTCAAGTGAGATTCTTATTAATCCACATACTTACACTTAGCACCTATAAGTGCAGAGTCTAAATGAAGTATTCTTTTTTGTAGTACATTTTTTAAATAAACTTTAGTATGTTCGATTCTAGAGCTCCAAATTATTGCTCAAAGTTAACTCCACATTTATAGCGATTTGAACATGAGCCTCTTTGATATCGAGTGTCCCATTCAGTCCGATGAAAGTAGTACCTACAGTCATAGTTTCTAAAATAATAATAAAAAACCTTTCGGATTCTCAAACTGTGTTTCAACCGTAGTAGAAAGTTGTTTACCCTGCATAGCTAAATTAAATTTTTCGAATCAAATTTAATTTACCTAATGGTTAGAAATCTCTTCACTGCGTCATCGTCATCGACACAATGTTACAAAAAGTAATAACAATAATAGTGAATTTATTAAGTTCATTATCAAAACGGTCATAAAAATCGTAGTAGTGATGTAAACTTTCATATTCGTTGAATATTATTATCAATCTACAACATTGATGTTATGGTCAATATGGGTAAGACCGTCTACTGGGCTTTTTTCAAAACATAACAACTTTACGACAATGTGTCGCACAGTAAATTAATCAGTCGGCAATGCTCTTTAAAATAAACATAAATTGATCTTGTTATAAGGCGTCTTTTGTAATGAAAATAGCGTTCAAAAATTTTTGGTGTTTTGAGAGTTCATTTTGACCAAATCGACCTCTGGAAAAACAATAATTTTCACGTATTTTAAAAGTATTTATCATAAAAATGATACTAAAACGTCTTTATTAGTAACTACCTACTTTAATAATTTACTACATTTATGAAACGAAAATTGTTCTTTTTTTTTGAAATATCTGCATTTGATTTTTTTGATAGTCGAAAAGCTTGTGGAGGGACCGTCTGGTTGAAGCCGTCTGGTAAGACCGGGGGTATGACTCTCTCTCAGTCAGAAATTATAAACCTTTTCTGGTATGAAAGTCCTAATGTAATTAATTCGGTTGAGTTAGGTAATAAAAATCTTACTATTCTATGGAACGAACAATGTTTGTATGTATATTATGCATAATTATGTATATATGTACTCATAAATCTATTTATATGTATTTATAATGCCGTTCTATAGATTTGCACGATAAAGTTCAATGAAACTTGCACTGTAGGGGTTTTCGGGAGCAAGAAATTGATCTATCTAGGTTTCATATCTTTAACAACAAATAAAACATTATTTTCACCGTACAATATTTTCCCGCGCAATATGGCGTACCCGATTAATCAAAGACTACCTTTGTATTGCTTTTTGTATCAAAATCTTGAATCACAATTTTGTGCCCGACTAAGACATTGCAAATAAATTGAGTTGGCTTTTTTGAATATATCGAGATGGATATCGACATGGTATGATTGGGTGAATATAGATTGATCAAAATAATTCGAAACAACTTTATACCTATATATGAGATAAGAAACTTCTTCTTTCTTTCTTTCTCTTAGTTCATAAAAAAATGTTAAAACCCCTGACTTCAATTTTATAACGAATTCGCCACTTTTTCTTTGATTTTTCAAAATATTATCGAGACTATAGATTTAATTTGTATAAACTCGATTTGTTTTTGATTACTACTTACGTTTGCTTATTAAATTATAGTTTGTAGTCAATTTGGTGTACGTTAACTGTAAAATATATTAGCCAGTCTACCCGATGACATTTTAGGTTATCATCGATATCCTGTAAAGTTATTTCATGTACAGATGTTTTGAATTTTTAATAAAGTAAACAAAGGTCCATTGTTCAACATCTCCAAATATCATCACTGTAGAAAGAATAGGACTCGTACAATGAAGTCTCAAAAATAAAAATCTCAAAATTAAAATAAGCTATGACGGTCTTCCCCACATTGACCATACTTAAATTAATCTCAAACGGCCAATGAACGTGAATATTATCAAACATGTTCTAAATACGCGATGTATTGTAGTGATGTATAATCCCGAAAACAATCACTCAACATTGATTAGGCATGATGACTAATTTTCAAAAACTCTTCTATGATATTCAGAAGTTTCTATTATGTCTAAAATATATCATATTTTTGTAGAAAATTAAGGTTTTTGTGCAATAAAAGTACATTGAAATTTTAAGTTTCAAATTCATTCCAAAACGCTCGCCCGTGTCATGGCGTCTGTCATTGCGCCACGGCTCAGTAAAAAATGTCAGATCGTGTATAATATGCTTACTAAAAAAATGACGTTGACTAAGACGTGACGTAATTTGACGTAATTCGATCTGATGGGTGTTTAAGCTATCATGGCGGATTGTTGTATTTTGTAGATTTATTTTAACAAATAAATTATTAATCTCAACATTAATAAGAGAATAAATACATGTTTCAAAATCTTTGAATCCTATTTCATTAGATCAGATAAATATTTTGGCGATACTTGATTACTGTCATCATGCCTATTATCGTACCATGTACCTAATTTATGTATTATGTGCCTTCCAAGCATCACACCCCAACGTTAATTTGATAATTTATATAATTTCCAGGGTAACGACGAGTCGTGCCTGTCCATCTTGAACAACTTCTACAACGACGGCATCAAGTGGCACGATGTGGCCTGCCATCATGTCAAGCCTTTTGTGTGCGAGGACAGCGACGAACTGCTAAACTTCGTGCGTTCTCGCAACCCGGGCCTGCGCATATGAGGCTCGCACACAGAGCTTTTTAAAAACACTCGCCTCTAACAATTAGATGGCTGATAATTTTGTACAAATTCCAATGGCTACTTAAGTTATTTATTATCCCAAACTGATACACTTACAACACTTCAGGTCTTCAGATCTGTGCTGGTACTACACCGGTGTAATAATACTTTTGTCTAACATCTACCTAAGATGGCTGATAATTTTGTACAAATTCCAATGGCTACTTTACTTAAGTTATTTATTATCCCAAACTTTCACTTACAACACTTAATATCCTGTGCTTATGGTAGGTACTACATCGGTGTAATAAGACTTTGTTAATCGCAAATTGGCTTGTACAGTAGGTACTTTCGTGTCATATCCAAGATTTCAATAGATTTTTCATAAAACATCTTACTTCACTAGTTATCGCCTGTCTGTAGTATATATATTACTATTTTAGCTAGGTCAGACATTATTTTGTAAAAAGCTGATTTTGCACAGAGAATAATTAACTTATAATAAGAATAAAAACGTTATACCTAATATAAAAGTTTTTTTTTTTCATTTTTTGTCTCAAAAACTTCACGTAAAACAAACTTTAAGAATGGACCAAACAATGTGCATAATAATATCTACCTATATTTGCCGACCTAGCAATGCAGTGTACGGAGGAGTGGAAATTGATCCATTCCTCATTTAGTACAAGACTAAGTATAATCTTGACAAGTTCATAAAATTAAGAGGTGGTACCTACTTCCGTTTAGCCCATACCTCCGATCGATCTGAATTTTGGTACACATATGGATTTTGACTCGCTGATTAAGAATATCATACGCAAATTATATTTTCAAGGTCAAACGGACAACGTACCAAAATTCAGATCGATCGGAGGTATGGACTAAACGGAAGTTTATCCAAATTAAGTGGTACTACAATGTTTAAAAATGAATAATATGAACTTGCTTTGTTTTATTTTTAACCGACTATAAAAAAAGGAGGTGGTGTCACCGGAAAATAACAAGATCCGCAAGTTTATAAATTTCCTAGGAAATTTTCCAAGTTAAAGTAAACATTTGCCAACCATTTGGAAACTTCTCCATTTACCATTAAAACAAACCAAATGCACACAAATTTACTTTATTTTTAATGTCAATCTTAAAAAATATACCTATAGTATAAGTATAGGTCAAGTTTAGTCAAATTTTAAAAACAGGACATCAAAAATTTTCAATACGTACACAGGTATATTCGAACACAAAATAGTAAAATTTTACAAACAAAAAATATAGAAAAACATTAGACAGAACACATACTGTTTAATAATACCACGCAGTTTAATATTAGGTCTTTACCTATGAAATTGCCGTTTTGTATGAAATAAGTGAAAGTACTTATTTTTTAAACTTTTTTTTATTTCTGTTATTCAAAGAAATCACCCATGCAATCGACGCATCTTTGCCAACGCATTGGCAATTTATTGATGTCCGTCTTGTAAAAATCAGCTGGACGGGAGGCAACAAACTCTTCAAAGGCACTTTGTAC
Organism: Erynnis tages; assembly: GCA_905147235.1. Taxonomy (NCBI): domain Eukaryota; kingdom Metazoa; phylum Arthropoda; class Insecta; order Lepidoptera; family Hesperiidae; genus Erynnis; species Erynnis tages. Next base: position 9,238,578 of record LR990072.1, read on the forward strand.
TGCCTCTCGGGAATTGAATTTTTTATCCACAACAAAGTTGTCTAAATTTTTGAAAAAGTAATAGTCGGTAGGTGCAAGGTCTGGTGAGTATGGCGGATGAGGGGGAGCTTCCAACCCCAGCTCTTGCAGCTAGGAGACTGTCTGTTGTGCAATGTGCAGTATGGGGTCGCGCGTTGTCGTGAAGGAGCAGTGGGGACGACCGATTGACCAAAGCTGGTCGCCGATGTGCAAGCTTCTCCATCATTGCCTCCAGTTCTTCACAGTACACATCTGCAGTAATGCTCATGCAGTTTTTTAAAAAGCTGTGGTGAATCACACCCGCACTAGATCACCAAACAGTGACCATCACCTTTTCAGGGGTCATTTTTGGTTTAGAGTATTGCTTTGGTGCTGAACCAGGATCTAACCAACTTGCTGAGCGCTTTCGATTGTCGAACAGAATCCATTTTTTATCGCACGTAACAATTCGGTTCAAAATTCCTGCATTTCTTTGCCTATTGAGCAGCGCGAGGCAGGTCTCGACGCGTACGTTGCGCTGGCGATCGTTAAGTTCGTGGGGCACCCATCTATCAAGTTTTTTTACCTTGCCTATTTGTCGCAAATGGTTCAAAATTGTTTTGATGCTAACATCAAGAGCTGCTGCTAGCTCAGCTATAGATTGAGTTTCGTCAGCTTCCACAATCGCCTTTAATTCATCATAGTTGACCAGTCTCCGGACGACCACGAGCTTCATTTTTCAAGTCAAAATTTTCAAAACGGAACCGGAAAAACCAATAACGAGTTGTGCGTTCCTTTGAACAGTTCTCTCTGTAAACGTTTTTGATTTTACGTGCCGTTTGTGTCGCGTTGGTGCCACCACATTTTTAAAGTATCCATTATGACGAAAAATGATCAAATGTAATGAAAATACAACGCCAATCAATAAACAAAAGACTGAGTTTGTAAAAAGAATGTCATGTTTTTAAAACATACCTAATTAATTTGAATTTAGCACAAAGCCATTCCAAACTTTTTTCTATTTGAAATGACCAGTACTAAACAACGGCAATTTCATAGGTATCAAACCATTGATTTCAAAAATTCTTTCACCATTGGAAAGCTACATTCACCCTGAGTAACATAGGCTATATTTATTGCTAGAAAATATTAGGGATCTTTACTAAAACTTAAGTAACGTAACCCAAGGTGTAAAAAAATATTAATCAAATTAATAGGCAGAGCGAAGCCTGCCGGGTCAGCTAGTTTTTAAAATTTTATATGATGGTAGTTTATAGTCCTGAAAAATACATAGCGTACATATTATCCTGATACATACATACAGGCTTAAGCGTAAAACACCAGCAACCTCGCAGCACGGGTAGCTAACACCATAAGCAACAACTTTTGTTCTATGAGTTCGAACATAACTCAATAGATACATAAAAAATAAATGGTTCAACAAGTTTTTGTTGCACTGTTGTGACATTTGTTAGTCTACGAAAGTATGTTTCATTCACGAATGCTCGCCTGACCAACGGTCGACTGGCGGGCGTCGGGGCGAATACGTCAAGTTCAATCAAAGGCGGTAGCGCAGCACCCCAGCCCCGCTTGGCACGGGTTTGTTTACGTAATCTTTGCGATGCGTGTAGTTAAAAACATTCAAGCGGGAAATTAAATTAATAAATATTTTTGTATGAAATTAACAAATTACCAAAAGTCGTAGTCGTAGTCGTAGAAGTTGTAAGCAACAATGTAGTTATGTAGGTGTTATGTAGGGCTTACACGGGTGACTAAAGCCGCACGATTTTGGCCGCACGGCTAAAATCGACCGTCTAAATGGCAATTCGGCTAGGTCGCAAGTGACTAAAGCCGCAAGTCCCAAAGTTGGGTAGCATCCGACTTTGGCCGCGCGACGACCGGCCGCATGCGGCTGGCAACTAAAATCGACCGTGTAAACGATCGCCCGACGCATGAGGGTGTTTCCGTGCATTTTTTTACAACATTTAGTTTTTTTCTTTCCTTTTACTTCTTCTTCTCTCCTTGTTCTTCAAGCAATTCTTGAATAATTGAATAACTAACTATTTCGATTCCGGCACGAACACCTATTCTGCTCAACATTTTGGAAGGAAATGACCGAGCCGCAGGCGATTTTACTCACCTGTGTAAATGGGCTAGCAATACGGCTTGGTAATGCGATTTGTGAAGCGACTAGCCGCACGGCGAAAATCCCGTGTAAATTCCCCATTAGCTACCTAGTGCTGCGAGGTTGCTGGTGTTATACGCTTAACCCTGTATATTAATACTAAGCTCCAAATGAACGGAGCCGCGGGCACAGCTCATAAATAAATAAGTAGAAAAGTAGAGCTCTAAACAAGTTACGTAAAACACACAATAATAGTTTCAATATGAACTGTGCCCGCATAACAACTGAACAACGAAAGTGTGACACATAAATAACAATACGACAAATAACATGTTTTATAGTTGCGTGATGGATGCACCAAATAGTATGGTGTCATCTTTGTCACTCAAAAAACAGAATATGCGTTGCAAAGAATTGCTACTAGCGAACATTCCGAGCGTTACTCGGATAAATATATAGTTTCTTTCATTATTTTTTATTTTATTGTGTCGGGGGTATTTTAAATTTTTAATTTAATTTTTACTTTATACTTTTTATAGGTACACACTTATTATAATGTAGGTTTTGTTAAGTTGTTAATACCTACATAGATTCTTGTCGAAATTTCTGATTTCCATCCACTTTTTCTCCCCACCACATATTTTAGAGGATATTGGATATTTTCCCCAGTTTTAGTTCCACATTTTTTCAGGGCTCAACCGATTTTCATTGAACATATATTATTATTATTTTGTAATGCGCACGTGATGCGCTTTCATTTGAGACCCCACTCGATTATATTTGCAGACATTCGGTTATTCTTCTCCACTTTCACTCCCACAATTTTTAAACGACTCAACCGATTCTCATCAAACATGTCTAAGAACACTTGCCCGTAACTCACCTTTCATACAAAAAAAACTAAATTGTAATCGCTTCATCCGTTCGAGAGCTACGGTACCACAGACAGACAGACACATCAAACTGATAACACCCCTCCTTTTGCATCGGGGGTTAAAAATAGACATACTGGTCTTAAAATTAAAAATACGTGTGATAGCTCATTCTGTCCGGAATGATGTCTGGAAAAATGCGTCGGAAGCGTTTGTTAGCACATAAAAAATTGCAAAAGTTATTAACAAATAAAGTTGCAATAAAAAGGTATTTTTTTTTGTTAATAACTCCGAAACCTATGTATGTAAGAAATTTTACAAAAAGATTCGACAAAAAGACGACCTGAGTGGCTCAGTGGTTAAGACGCCGATGCGCTGCGCGGAGGGTCCTGGATTCCCAGCAGAGCAGAGATTTGAATGATGAGTTTAAATTTCTGTTTCTGGTCTGGGTGTGTGTGTTGTTGTCTTGTGTGTGTCCATGGCACCCACGACACAGGGAATCCTAGTGTGGGGCTATGAGTGGGAAGCGTTATTAATTAAAAAAAAAATTAAATTCGAGTACAATAGGTACGTCACGCTCAATAATTGTTTTAAGGTATAAACTATTATTTGAACATTGTCTAACCTAACCGTTAGACGATTGTTATTTTATCATAATTTCTCGAACTTCCATTTTCATTGTTAATTAAAAAAAGGTTTAAATAATTTTGAAATGTTTTCCCTTCGTGGAGCCCTTTTTATATACATATACGTAACGAGATCCCGCCATAAAACCACATAGTTGTTTTTGTAATTTTTAGGAGTTTCAGAAAAAAATATAAAAAAAGTTGAAAAATTGTTTATTTGTTTATAACAAATTGTAACGTTAAGAAACAATGGAATTGTTGATATAAAAAATTTGTGTACTTTTATTGAGGATGGTCAATTATGATTATGATTTTTAGGAAAAAAAATTCTTAACTAATAATTTAAACAATAGAAATATTGAAAAACGATTTTAAAAATTAATTATTATTAAGAAAAAAAATTTTAATCATATTTTGTAAAGAGTAAGGTTGTATTTTTTTTTTAAAATAGAAATAGTCCATTTGTTTATTAAAAAATTATAAACAAAAAATTACAAACGCTTCCGACGCATTTTTCCTGATATCATTCCGACAGAATGAGCTATCGCACGTATTTTTAAGACCAGTATGTCTATTTTTCATCATTTTCAACTTATTGCTTAGACTATTAGTCCGTAACGGAAACGTTGCTCCTTGGGGAGTACCGCTAGCACCTCTCTCCAACCCAAGAGAGGTCGCTTCAGATGAAGGCTTAGAGGTCAATAGGACCAAAGCAGACTCCCAGGTGGTGTTTAGTGGGTAGGCACCTAGGTCCTACGTGAGTCCCATATAACCATCACAGACGGCTGTGATGGTATGCATGAGCATTCACCACCTCCCTCCAGCCCGTTCCAAGGAGGGTAGCCCTTTTCACTTTGTCTGGGCGCAAAAAAAAGTAGTTAAAAACGTCGAAACAATTTGAAACTTGTATACTTATCAAGGCCAATGACAATGCATTATAATTTATATATAAAAAAATCGAACTAAAAATGAATACATAATAGTTTAAAAAAACTAAATACACACGCTTACTTATTAGCTTAAAAATTTTAATCTTGATTTAATAAGATACTATTTGCGCCATTTATTAACTACGCGTCTTTCTGTTTAATTACTTAAACGATAGGTGGCGCTTAATACAGTAAAACGAAAATGATTAAAAAACTTTACTTTTATATAAAATCCAAACTAAAAAAAAATTTTTTTACAATGCAATACATTTTTCTTATTTACACTATTCTTATTTTTATTTTTTGGTTTTATAAAAGCGTGTTTTTAAGGTTTTTTTATTAATACCATCGTCCACTCCTTCCCACTTCAAATGAAAACCTTTAAGCTTTATGGACTCAAAAGACATACAATTTTTTATCGATTTTATTTTTTATTGTTATTTTTGTCGCTTTGCCTAATTTCTTTCCATGTAGTCGTCAAGTGGTTAAAAAAGTTTAAATATATAAAAATATAATAAAATGTTTAAGCGGGCAAAGGATCGCTTTCGTTTGGAAGCGTGTGCCATCGCGGTGGCGGGCAATAGGTGGCCTCAGGGCTCCAACGGGTGTAGCGCGTTTAGGGCGTGTTGGGCATCTAGAGAGCGGCGAGACTCGCGCTGTCGGCGAGTATGGCGGCCAGCAGCGGCTTGTCACTGAGCGCGGCGGCGAGGTCGGCGTGGTCCCAGTGCAGCAGCAGGCGCGCCGCCCGCCCGCCGCCGCGCAGCCGCAGCGCGCCGCGCGCCTCCAGCAGAGCGCACGCGCCCGCCGTCTCACCCAGCTCCAGTGGCGCGATGTTCCGCGACCACGCCACCCTGCCGACCGATCCTTCGATCAACATCGACAACCGACACATCCCATGCATTCGATTCCGTCAATTAAAAAAGTACCATGAGAACCAGAACTTCGTCTCTGAACGGAATTTAACAACTGATAATCTGGATTTGTTATTATTGCCGTTCTATTTGCTTCCTTTTTCTACGGTATGAATGTTTTGTTTCAACTGTCTTTTTATAGTAGGGGAGCCCAAGAGGGGATTCGGGATTTACTAAAGCGCGGCAGATTAATATACAGGGGGGACCTTGTACCAGATTAAGTACCTCCACCAAATGTGAGCCCCATATATATGGCCCTGTGTGTATATTCCTTCTGATCTGACAATTTTAGAGAGTGTATCTTCCTCATATCTGACAATTTAAGTGCGTAAAGAAAGGAGAGGGATACAAAATTGTAAAGAAAAACGTCATCTCAACATTCTCGAGCGTGGCTAATTTTATATTTTATTTTGAAGGAAATAATTCAAGGATAAAGAAAAATATACAGGGTGTCCCGTAATCAGTGACAAACGGAAAACTGATAATAGGGAGGACCATTATCTATCAAAATCACTGAATTTTATTGTCCTAGGCCTATTGGTTTAAAAGACATTATAGTTTAAACATTACGTAAAAGTATGAATTTTAGTATAATACTAGCTGACCCCGCAAACGTCGTTGCATTAAACTTTATCGACGAATTTTTGTTGCTTCGGCTTGTGGAAATCGTCAGATTATATAATGTCGAGATGACGACCATTTTACAACTTTGTAGCACTCCCCTTTCTGTACGTCACTCTCAAATGGTTGGAATATACACTTTTTAGCATGTAATTAATTCCCCCTATCTTAATCTGATGCGCTCGAGAATTTCTGATAATCAATTTTTTACTAATCTGATCCTTTATCCTTGACAGGCGGCCATATGTAGGATGCTCATATTTGGTGGGGTTACTTAACTGGGTACAAGGTATCCTCCTTTATATTATTCTGCCGCGCTCGAGTAAATCCCAAAATCCCCTACTATTTTAAAGGAAGCAGATTTGATTCTTTGTTTGCAATAAATAGGCTTGCAAAGTATTGGTTTAAAAAAAATATACATAAAATATCTTTCAACAATACAATTCTAAAGCTCTTGTATAAATTGTTATATGGAAAAACCGCAAGAAGTAATGATAAAAGTCGAAAAGTGGCATGAAGGAGCCAGGTTTTGAAGGAGCCACTTGCATTGTTTTCTTAGTATCAAATCTGGTTGGAAATTATATTTTTAAGTGGCAACACTGATTTGCTGTCACCCAGAAACATTAAAATTTGACAGTTCTCCGAAACCATTGGAAGCCGGTACGTCGAGTTAAAGTTTTTGGCACTAAAAAGTTTGTGTTTTACTTAATTTAAATTGTGTTCTGGTATTTTATTGGAAACAAATATAGTTACATGGATTATAAATTGAGTATGTGCATATATATGGCCTTATAGATACTGAATAACTAAGTTGAAAAAATTTTAATATTTTTGTTATTTTGAAGGTTATATTTATTTAAAGAATACGTTATGATTAAGAGCCGGGTAAATAGGCTTTGAAAGAGCCGACTCTTTCTGTGAAGATGTTAGAAGATGAAATTTGTTACTTTGTTAAATTTTTAGACTGTTATTAAAAAGTTATCCGCATCTAATATTTTAAGATTATAATTATATTAATAGGTATAATTTATTAATAAGATTAAGGTGATTGTTAGAATGATTTATAATTAAAACTTATAATTAAAAAAAATCTTAAAAAGTATCCTGTTTTTTTAGAATTTGTCATTTTGTTGTTTTTAATACTGCAATACTTAATAATACAGACTGGCACTTTCACAACTTTAGGTGCCTTTTTCAATACTGATAAATTATGAAAGAGCCAGATGACACATTTAAAAAAATTTTTTTTGTCATGTTTAAGGTTTTTCCGTATGAAATTACCTACTTTAATAAATTAACTAATAAATAATTTGAGAGACAAAAAATTATAATATCTTTCAATTAAAGTATTTTTTTGCTTTGTTTAGTAAACTTGCTCTTTCAGGCTACTTCTCCCAAATATGTAAATATAATGAAATATTCAAAACAGTGGCTTACTTTTTGTACACATCATGTAATTTTCCCATTACTATTTCCTTATTTTTCCCCTTGCTCAGCATCAATATTATACTGCACAAAATCAATTTCTGTTGCATAGGTAGGCCCTCGTCCACTTCAGCTTCTAGTTTTTTAGATCCTCCGTAAACATCATTTAAAACTTCTAAAACCTGCTTTAATTCTACTGTAACATTCGAATCCCTCATCATGGATTCAACACAATGGTTCTCAGAAAATTTACTTCGTTTCGCGAGTTCGACAACTCTATGACCTATGTCTAACGCTCTTCTCATATCTCCGGATACTGCAGCAATTTTGGCTAAAACAAAGTTTACAATTATTATTAGCTTTACATAGTACTACACTGAGTTGTTATTTATATTATACTTATATAATATAGACGTCGTTTTTTAAATAAAAAATAAGTCAAACAGGCCTCCGGAAGGTAAGTGGTCAGTGACCACTGGTCACCATCGCCTGCTGACGAATAATACAGGTGATTTTTTCAAGTGTGATTAGATGGCGAATGGTTTTGATGATAGTTTCGGATTTCGCTATCCAACTGCACTTGAAAAAAATTGTATAATCACCTATATATTATGATATTGAAATTAATGAAACACGGACAGATAATTTGCCATTTTAGGACTCTAACTTCGGTGGTCAAAGCCGTTAGACAAAACTGCACTTTCAAGCCAGTTTAAAAGCATCCGTCACTGGTTAGCCACTAGTTTGTTTGCACTATGCATAAAGCTGCAATAGGGCAACATGCAGGTTGTGGCTTTGGTGTGCTCTCTGTTGCGAAAAAAAATGATTTGATCTATTTTTACTATTACGTACCAGCTAACATTTGTAAAGCGACAGGCGAAAAAACATTGCCTACATCTTGATTTGCCAAAACTGAAGTGAATATATTAATAATTTGCTGCTTTGTGTAAGGTGCAAAGTGTAGAGTCACCGGCCGAAGCGAACATCGGGCTTGTAATCGCGGGAGCGTTCTCTCCGTCAAGTCCAAAGCATTAGCTACTCCGACTAAAACAATACGGGGCTTTTCTAGCGCTGGCCATTCAAATATTGTGTACAAAACTGATTGTTTCCTGCTGTCTAACTGGTCTATCTCGTCCAAAACTAAAAGTCTGAAAAGAATCAAAGCGTTTTGTATTACAAAATATTAAATAATACTCGTATTTCGACTTTAAGGATGAATAAAAAATAGCCTACATCATCTTATGTTTCTTGCTGAAATATTTTTCGATAGATGAAAGACAAGCTTTTTCAGTTGTAGCAGTTGTTATTTTGAGTTCTTTACAAATTCTGCTATAAATGCTTGTGGCCGATTTCATCATAGTGCAGTTTATGTACACTTGCGTATACCCTTCGCGTATCTGAAATTATAATATTATTCACATAAGTAATTATTATTGATACGTAGGTAAAACACATTGATAAATTAATAATAGGTAATTACACTGTGACTAAATTTTTTTTGTGCTCTAACATTTAATGAAACGGCTATTTTTTATCAAAAATTATTCAAAATGGACTAGTCTAAGTCTAAGTAATTTTTGAAATCGTTGAATTTCGTACGAAAATTCGCTGAGGGGTAGACAAAAGCGGACGTGGAGGGGATACCAGCCGGCGAACGCGTCAGCGCGCTCACGGCTCTTATTGATTGTTTAATACCGTCCGAGAGTTAAGACATTTTAGAATGTACGCAGGCAGCAAGCTCGTAATTTTTATTGCTTTATTGCTGTAAAGACGAATGTAGGCTGTACATCCATTAGAATTAGGTCTAGTTCTGTTTGCGCTGTTTGATATCATTGAATACGAAGCGCGAAGTACGAAATGCAAAAAACAAGCAAACTCGGTTTGGTAAGTCGTAGTTCACAAAATATACTCTGCCTCTTTCTTAAATACTTTCTTGCGTAATGCGTTTCCCCGACATCCCCCAAACCCATAGCAATGAAATTCAAAAGTACCTAGGTAATCTGTAATCTATTGTTTATAACTTGCACACGTGCAATGAATGAATACCTAAATTCATTAAACTTTCTTATAACACAGATGTTATGTTTTTTCATTATCTGTCACTTAGTTAGGTGTCTCTGTTCATTATTGTTTACTTGGGAAAGTTAACCAGCAGTTTCTCGGGTCGTCGAATTCGGCGCCCACGGCGCCGGCCCTTCGGTAATAATCGTATGGATTCGGGCCGCGATCGGCGACCAGCGTTACGCACGCGCTAGCTAAATCCCTATTTCGCTTTGTACCAGAGACAGCGGACGTTGTGGAAAATAGATAGTTTTGCTTCGCTAAAGAACTAGCTACCGTTGTCGCAGCGCATAGATAGTTTAATAACTATCTGTATAGCGCACACCTTTATTACCGACGCTCAAAGGCGCTATAGCGCTGCACCCCCCGCCCCCGCCGCACTTCCCCAGCTTCGCACGGGTTTGTTTAAGTCATCAATGCGCGTAGAGTTAGAACATTCAAGCGGGAAATTAAATTAATAAATATTTTTGTATGAAATTAAATTACCAAATTAAAAAATTACCAAAAGTCATAGAACAAAAGTTGTTGCCTATGATGTTAGCTAGCTAGTGCTGCGAGGTTGCTGGTGTTTTACAATTAATCCTGTATATTATATAATCTAAGTATATAATTAAATTATTTAAGTAAAATATTATATAATCTAAGTATATAATTAAATTATTTACGTAAACTGTTTTTGATTAAAAATCCTGAAAACTCGCACTCGTACAAAATGTTTGCGAAAAATGACAGTAGGCACATGGACCTATAAAAAAAGGCGGACGGAATCTCATGAAACAATAACTGAAGCACGTAAGACAGTTCGCTTATACAAACAAGCCGGCACGCACACATTCACACCTCAGTAAGACAGCCGGTCGCCATTACGCTACCAACCGTCTTGTGTAGTGAAAAGCTGCCGAAACACTAGTAGTTACATTAAAAAAGACAGGGAATCACTTTTCATAGGTACGCATGTAATTTATTCACCTTATTTCTCGTTTTTACTTCAAGCTATCTTCAAGGACGAAATCAACCAGTGTTGCCAGTTATTAAATTTGCAAGTTAACTTAAATGTGGGAGATTTAAGTATTTTTGGTTTACTTTTAATTGTTACTTAATTCATTTACCTACTTAATAATACTTAATTCCTACAATTCTTTTGGTTTCCCACGTTACTAAACTGTTTAGCTTTATTTTTTAACCGACTTCAAAAAAAGGAGGAGGTTCTCAATTCGTCTGTATGTTTTTTTTTTTTATTTTTATTTTTATTTTTTTTTATATTTGTTATCGCCGCATTCCGTCATTTGTTAACCGATTTGAATTTTTTCTTTTTGGTTGGGAAGATGTTACTTTGAATTTGGTCCCATATTAAGTTAGTGTTGATCTGATGAAGAGTTTCGGAGATACAGAGTGGAACTCTTCAACGGATAAGAGTTAAGGAACCGGGTTAAAAAAATATTATTACTGGTCACATAACCTTTGCAGAACTATGTAGACATTGACCACCTTTGAGTCTGATGATGGAGTGGAACCAGTTTTTATTTTATATTTCTGTCCGTCGTATTCCGTCATTTGGTAAACAATTTAAATTGTTTTTTTTTTTGGTTTGGGAGCTGTTACTTTGAATTTGGTCCCATATTAAGTTGGTGATGATATGATGAAGAGTTTCTGAGATACAGAGTAGAACTCCTCAACAGATAAGAGTTAAGGAACCGGGTTAAAAAAATATTATTGTTAGTCACATTACCTTTGCAGAGCTATATAGACATTGACCACCTTCGAATCTGATGATGGAGTGGAACTCGTTATAAGATAGGAAAAATTAAATCGTGTTTAAAAGTTCACTTAAATAAACCATACAAATTATAAATACATTTAAACTATAATTATGGTGTCCGTAAGGTTACCATTGAGAAGCCAGTTGCCACTTCCTATGATAAATCATAAGGTTTTTAGACTGTAAAAGTTTCGCATAGCTCTGCCATGTATAGTAACAAATACTAGCGACGGGTATCCACAATTTCCTCAAGTACCTACGAAAACGAATCTAATGCAGTAGTTACCTACTTCCGAACAGGCCATAATTCCGGCCTCCGGTTTATCAGAGTTTTAGTATACTTGCCTATTTTTTTTTATATTTGTTATCGCCGCATTCCGTCATTTGCCACCAGATTTGAATTTTTTCTTTTAAGTTCGGAAGATGTTAATTTCAATTTGGGCCCATATTAAGTTGTTGTTGATCTGATGAAGATACAGAGTGGAACTCTTTAACGGATAAGAGTTAAGGAACCGGGTTAAAAAAATATTATTATTGGTCACATTACCTTTGCAGGACTATGTAGACATTGACCACCTTCGAGTCTGATGATGGAGTGGAACTCATTTTTATTTTATATTTCTGACCGCCGTATTCCGTCATTTGGTAACCAATTTGAATTGTTTTTTTTTGGTTTGGGAGCTGTTACTTTGAGTTTGGTCCCATATTAAGTAGGTGATGATCTGATGAAGACTTTCGAAGATACAGAGTGGAACTCCTCAACGGATAAGAGTTAAGGAACCAAGTTGATAAATTATTATTGTTGGTCACATTACCTTTGCAGAACTATATAAAATTTGACCACCTTCGATGCTAATGATGTAGCGGAACTCGTTATAAAATAGGAATAATTAAATCGTGTTTAAAGCAAGTTAATTTAAATAATTTAAATAACTGTACAAATTATATATTTAAACATTAATAATGGTAATCCGTAAGGTTACCATTAAGTAGCCAGTTGCCGCAACCTATGATGAAGCATTAAAACTAAGATACCAGAGTCAGATAATAGAGTGGAAGTGAAACTATGATAACTAAAAAGCATTAAATAAAATAATTTTAAACAAAAATGTGAACCGACTTCAAACTAAAAAGTAAGAAATAACTTTACAAACAGACTTCAATAATAAGGTATTTTTGGAGTCTGTGCCCAAGTTCATCCTCAGTTTAACCTCAAGTAACCTCATTTTTGCAGACGAGTTTTAAAGTCACGAAAAAATCATGACATGTAGGTACTTTAATATATTTTACTAAAAAAGAAGTATGTAGGTAAATATGTACTTAGGTAATATTTATTCATTTATTATAATTGTACGGGCTAGCATCGACACCATACGATAGTCAAAGAAAAGATGTTGTTAAAGTTTATAATATGTATTGTTGTACACTGTAGGTATGATAATGATGTTGCTATGAGTACGCGCGCGATATGTTAGCATCCCAAATGCATACTAAATTGAAAATGTGACCGGCGCGTGCTATACGAAAAACGCGCTGACGGTTGGTGTACGGTTGCACCGTACAATAATGTACAATGGAAAGAGAGATTTAATGTGCTTTAAAAATGCACATAACAAAACTGACCTCAAACTAAAAAGTAAGAAATAACTTTACAAACAGACTTCAATACTTAATAAGATATGTTTGGAGTATATGTAAAAATGAGGTTACTTGAGGTTAAACTGAGGATGAACTTGGGCACAGACTCCAAAAATACCTTATTATTGAAGTCTGTTTGTAAAGTTATTTCTTACTTTTTAGTTTGAAGTCGGTTCACATTTTTGTTTAAAATTATTTTATTTGTTTTACATTTTATAGATTTCTCTCTTCTAACGATGTGTGGAAAAATGATTGGGAACCAATTATTAATGAATGAAGAATGTAGAAATGAAAACAATTGGAATCCATCTAAATCTAGTGTAATCTGCTGTAAACATTTCGAGGAGAATGATTTGTACTCAACTAAAGGTGGTTTTCTTCACGTTGTTGCTTACGCCCGTACCAAAAAAGGTAAAAAACAATGAAATGAAATGAAAATCATTTATTTGCACGAATATGGGTTAGTTATTGGTTTTACAGGGCATTTTGATCAATCCATATTCACCTTTTCAGGTAAGTATGTAAATTCAAAAGTAAAACTAAAAACAATAAATATATCTGATCTACTTGCCTCTTACAATTAGGTAGTACTACTATTATTCCGGGAGCCAGTAACAGATTTACATGACCAAGTTCCTCCCGATCGAAAATTCCTGAGATGCATAAGGGACTTATACTATGAATACTAGTGGCCGTCAGCTGCCACTCCGATGGTGGGTTGGGCCGTGGCACCCTCCCAAACATGCAGAAAAAAAATTTTTTTTCAGTCATTTCCTCTCATTTGAAAATACATTCAGATTATAGTTTATCTAGTACTTTAAAAGAAAAACATCGTCAGCTGACCATAACGCGGTGGATTATACGTCAGCTGGCTCCTTGAACATGAGAAAAAAAAATTTTTTTTCAGTGATTTCCTCTCAACCAAAAATTTACCTGGTGATAGTTTATATGCTACTATGAATGAAAATTAACGTCAGCTGGCTGTATCTCGGTGGAAAGTTCGTCAGCTGGTACCTTGAAAGGGGTAACGCAACAGCATCTATGACCTACTGAATCTTATCAGCTGACGACTTTTCCCTTGACTTACAGGTAGCTGATGTTTTTTATTATTTACTAGAGTATTTTAACAATTCTCATAACAATTTTCATCCGGGAGGAAATAACGTTTTTTAAGTTATTACCGTCTTCAAAAAAGGAGGTTATCAATTCGACACGTTTGTATGTAATATTCTCAGAACCGCACAATTTTTACATATTATGTTGGTCTATTACGGCTTCCAAACAAGAATACCAAATTTCATAGGTGTATGTATGTATGTATGTATGTAGATATGTTTGTCCTCGCATATCTCCGAAACTAATTGACGGATCGTGTTCTTTCTTTGTTTTTTGTTTGTTTGTATTTTGTTCAACTTAGGGAATGGTAAAAGTTTCATCAAAATCGGTCCAGTAGTTATCGTGATATGGACTTTAAACTTTATCTTCGCTAAATAATTTTAACTGACCATTAGTTTTTTTACAAAAGACACAAAAAGGTAATACGTTCGACATGTTTATCTTATACTGAACTGTTACTATAGTAACATGCTCATAGAGTAATTAAACACTACAGTTAATTTTTATTCTCTTGTCTTATTTGGTAAACAATCTTGGCACTACTCATCACACAAATATTTGTCCTGGGTGGGAATCGAACCTACAACCTCTGGCGTAGTGGTTAGGGTCGCTAACCACTATCACTAGACCAACAGGTCAGTCAAATAGCAGTGTTAACTAATCTTCGTCCCAATCAGAGTCGCTGTCGCTATAATTTAATAAATAGTTATCATTCGCGCGCGCTAAGTACTATTTATTGAGGTTGGTGTCTTTAGTATCAAGTATTTTGTTTCTATTGTTATATTTAGGCACCAACCTCAAAAATAGTAGGCCTAAACTATGTAACAAATTTTATTTTATACTTTTTTGATGTCGGTTTATTTATTTTTTAAATTATTTTATTTCGTATTTTTTAGTTTAAAGTCCATATCACGATAACTACTGGACCGATTTTGATGAAATTTTTACCATTCCCTAAGTTGAACAAAATACAAACAAACAAAAAACAAAGAAAGAACACGATCCGTCAATAAGTTTCGGAGATATGCGAGGACAAACATATCTACATACATACATACATACATACACCTATGAAATTTGGTATTCTTGTTTGGAAGCCGTAATAGACCAACATAATATGTAAAAATTGTGCGGTTCTGAGAATATTACATACAAACGTGTCGAATTGATAACCTCCTTTTTTGAAGACGGTAATAACTTAAAAAACGTTATTTCCTCCCGGATGAAAATTGTTATGAGAATTGTTAAAATACTCTAGTAAATAATAAAAAACATCAGCTACCTGTAAGTCAAGGGAAAAGTCGTCAGCTGATAAGATTCAGTAGGTCATAGATGCTGTTGCGTTACCCCTTTCAAGGTACCAGCTGACGAACTTTCCACCGAGATACAGCCAGCTGACGTTAATTTTCATTCATAGTAGCATATAAACTATCACCAGGTAAATTTTTAGTTGAGAGGAAATCACTGAAAAAAAAATTTTTTTTCTCATGTTCAAGGAGCCAGCTGACGTATAATCCACTGCGTTATGGTCAGCTGACGATGTTTTTCTTTTAAAGTACTAGATAAACTATAATCTGAATGTATTTTCAAATGAGAGGAAATGACTGAAAAAACTTTTTTTTTCTGCATGTTTGGGAGGGTGCCACTGCCCAACCCACCAACGGAGTGGCAGCTGACGGCCACTAGTATTCATAGTATAAGCCCCTTATGTATTTTACGAAGTTTCTCTCGAGAGGAAATGATTGACCGAAAATGCACCTGGCTCCCGGACTATATACGCTTAAACGAAAATAATGACGTTTACTGAGACGTGACGTAAATTGACGTAATTCGCTCTGATGGGTGTTTAAGCTATCATGGCGGATTGTTGTATTTTGTAATTTATTTAACAAATAAATTATTAAGCTCGACTTTAAATAGAGAATAAATTAAATACATGTTTCAAAATCTTTGAATCCTATTTCATTCGATCAGATAAATATTTTGGCGATACTTGATTGATTGATTGTCATCATGCCTATTAAAAAATGGGTAATTTTCATTCATTCAACTGGCAATCCTTTACAAACTCACACATGATTAAGCCGCCGCCATTATGGTGCTTTACTTATTTATTAACGAAACTCCGTCCGCCTTTTTTTGTAGGTCCATGAGTTGGCAAAAAGGTTTAGGTACGAATTTCCTTCTCGATCGCGCTGGGGTTTAGTAATAGACAAGCTAAAGAATAAAATAATTATTATTGCGCTTCCGCTACTCTGTGTTAAGGTATTCGTCCCTAGGACCTACTATTTTTTAATTTTTCATGTCCATTTTATATGGTTTAGATACGTTACCTTTGGTATTCCTAGGATATAAGTAAGGCTAGCTGTTTTTCCTGTACCAGGTTGACCAGAAATATAAAGAGACCCAGATTTTTCATTCTCAAGATGATCAATCATAAAACTTTCTAAAAATTTTATCTCCGTCTCTCTGCTTGTAAGAGGCTTCATAGCTTCCACATGATATATATTACTGAAATAATATTAAATTTAAAATTTAAAAAAACCACCGACACAACAATATATTTGCAGATATTGGGTATTTTCCCCACTTTTACCCCCAGAGTTTTTTCAGGGCTCAACCGATTATCTTTGAACATATTGTTTTGTAATGTACACGTGATGCGCTTTCATTTGAGACCCCACTCGATTATATTTGCACACTTTCACCCCCCACAACTTTTAAAGGACTCACCGATTTTCATCAAACATGTCTAAGAACACTCGCCCGTAACTCACCTTTTGTACAAAAAAAACTAAATTGAAATCGCTTCATCCGTTCGCGAGTTACGGTGCCACGACCGACAGACAGACAGACACGTCAAAGTTATAACACCCCTTCTTTTGCGTCGGGGGTTGATTATATATTTATATTTAATAGACATCCATAAATAGTGTGTAAGGTTGACATCAAATTTTTAGAGTATTTCATATCGTAGTAGGTTAGAAGATTTTCGCTTACCTCTGAGCATCAAGGTTAAAGTTTTTTAAGACTCTACTCATACGAGGATTTTTTGTAACAGGACTAGTATCTGAAATATAAATTATTGGTATTTTTAAAATACAATATTATGTTCATGTAACAAATCTTTTTCATTATTTTTAAGTGCTTACCATGATCGTTAATAGTCATATCTTTCTTTTTTGCAATAGAATTTTCGTTTTCAACTGTAAATTTTTCCTTTTTTATTTTAACATAGGTCCTTTTGCGGGATTTAAATGGAATGGTTGCTTGGATCTCGGACATCTAAAATGTTATTATGATAACATCAGTTAATAATAATCTATAAAGAAAAGTATACAAATAAAGAAATATACCCGCATGTGATTTTGGGTTCTAATCTCCCTCATATAATTCTGGTAAAGTTGTATACATATTAGCTACCAATATAATAAAATTGTCAGTTATTTTTGCAGTAAAAAATATTTTTTTACAAGAAAATGTATGTGTACCTTAAACAAATTTTAATATTTATTTTATTAAGTAGGTATATTTTTCCATGTCATCGTTAATTTTGCAATGAGTATATTGTTAATTTTTCAAAAACTTTAGGCTTTCGTTTTAACAAACTGAAGGTCACTTACCTAACTATTGTATTTCAACTTAAGTATATGAGTTAAATAAAAAGACATAGATTTATAAAATTTTTATTACCAACATATTTCAAATCACCACACAAGAAATCAAAATTATTATCTTATTAAAGTTAAAATATAAATTAATTGATTACCTACATAAAATTATGTATGTAGGTACCTAAATGGATTTTCCGTAAATTAACAAGATTTTTGTTTTGTTGTGTTGTTTTATCACAAAATTAACATAATTTTCGAAATTATAACATTAAAAAATTACATTCTAAGTCAATAAAATTAATTTATGTCAACACTTCATTTTGAATCTGCCACCATATTGAAATAGTGTAGAATAGAAAATATAAATATATATTAAGTTTAAATTTAATAAAATATACGAAATAAGGCTCTGCCCATAACTTATTTCCATTGATTTATACATTACCTGGCACCGGAGTATCTACCCTTACCTACCCTAGGGCCACAGCTGCTCATAATGTTAAGTGTACAGTATAACTTTGTAGATAACTCTAAGCCATTAATTTAGCATTCCAAGCTATTTAGCCATTTAACGTTTCAAAACTAGTCTGCCCCAATGTAAACTGCGCGATAATCGTCTGCCATTATTATTTTCCGTTAATAATAATCATATATTTTCAAATATCAAAAGGGCAGACATAGTCAAATGCATTTAAAATTTTCCAAAAATCGATACCGGTCTTAGTTGAGCGCGCGCCGTGTCTACCACTTTGGGCTTAGCGAGTCCCCATCTCATGTACGGTAGGTATAGGGGCCTCAGTGTACAAAAACCCAGGTCTGGTCAAATACATACAGGTAGCCGTTCACTGGCTCTTTAGACTAATACATTGTTTTAGAATTCAAATGTTCAAATGTTTGAATGATATGGAATCCTTTTTACTTCACTCTTAACCAAATCCTACAGTTCACATGGACAAAGTCGCGGCCAAAAGCTATACACAATAAAATATTAAACATGTACAGACCAGTTCTAAAACAATAATATAATAATGCACATACACTAGAATTTTAAGTTTAGTAGTTAAATATAAGAAAATATCCACAATTCATTATTCACTGCTTGTCTTTGTTAAAATCATTTTGTGTTGGATGACTCATGTTAGACATGTTTTTTAATAAGTCATACTGTTGCTGAGCCTTTAACCATGGATTTTGGAAATGTATTCCATGCAAGTCCATTTGATGCCTTAACATTGCATGTTGAGCTGATAGAAACTGACGCTGTGAAAGATAATCTGCAGGACCTGCCATTGGAGGGTTAGGTTTAGGCATAGGAGGGATTGAAGGTGGCATGGGTTGTCTTATTCCTGGCATCTTAGCTACAGGTATCATGGGTTTAATGGGTTTAGGCCCTGGTTTAGATGGCCCTGGCGAGGTCTTTGGTGAGTCACTCTTAGGTGCAATATTTGACACTTGAGTGCTTGTGATTTGATTAGACTGATTTATATTATTGTCTGGCAATGTATTTATAGCCTGTTTCTCTTCAGCAATCACCAACTTTGGAGATGAACTAGGAGAACGAGTTTGTGGCCTTGGTGTGGTTTGAGATGGGTTTGGTGAACTATGAGGACCCATTGGATAGCCCTGCGTTGGTATTGTAGGGTTAGTGTTATTTGGAGGTTTCAGATTACCTTTACTAGGTCCTTCCTGTCTCATGCTAACAAGTGGAGAACTTCCACCAGTCTTGTCTATTTTTGGTTGAGTTATACCACTTGTTGAAGGTATTCTTAAAGGAGTAGGAACAGCAGGTAAGGGCATTGTAGCTAAACTAGAAAAAACATTAGCTTGTGACATTGCTAATGGAAGCAACTTATTAGGCATGTTATGCTTTTTCGCCAAATTAGCTATTGACTGCATGGTTTCAAAAGCTTTGGTTTGTTGCGGGCTCAGTTGACTTTGTATATTATGTGGCGTAGACAAATCAAGGGCTGCACTTAGTTTATGTTCGACTATTGGAATATTTATTGGTGGAGCTTTAGCATTTGACATGTTTAATTTGTTGGCAACAGTAAATGATTTGGGAGTAGCTGGAACCAGTTTGGGAACTTGAGCTTTATTTTTTCCTACCTTTCCTTTCTTTTCAGATTGCATAGATTGTAATTGTTGTTCAAATGTCTGTTGAAATGTTATTGGAGCCGAAAAATTACCACTTTGTTTTCCTATCTTAGTATCTGCAATAGGTTTAAGATTTGGTATAGGACCTTTACCTGATGACTCTGATGATTTGTTTAAAGGTTTTGATTGACTGGCAATTCCTTCTATTTTACTGGAAGGATTAAACTTGAGGTTGTTATCTGTTTTTAGCTTTTTTGGATCAGTATCAGGTAGTTTTAATATCTCAATGTAATTATGAACAGGTGGACTGGGTGCCTTGTGAGTAGAAACGTTAGTGGCACTTGCCAGGTTCTTGTTCAAAATTTTCTTTTGTTCAGTATTAGCAGTATCGCATGGACTTCTAGGTTCCACTTTTTGGTCTGTTAAAGTAATGGATAATGAAGGTGGAATGTTGATTTTGCACGAATCAAATAATGATTTAAGAGGATCCCCTGAAGTTTGAGTTGGGGTAGGAGCAGAAAGAGGTGTTTTAACTTGGGGTACAGTTTTTGTACGATCTGTTGTTAGATCACTATTATGAGCTATCAGATCCATTCTAAATTTTCCAAGTGATTGAGGTTTATTCGTGGATACTTGAGGCATTGGTACACTTGGCCTTAGATCTGGCATCTTCTTTACAACAGATTTATTAGCTTCAGCAGCTGGCTTCAGGTTTGATAGAGGTAAGTCCTGTTTTGGTATTTGAAGTTTCAGTGGTAACACTGTCTTTTGAACTGTTGATGATGGCTGAGTTGATGGCTGTGAAACCTCATTAGATTTAGGTTTTGATGTAACTATACTAATTGCTCCTGAAGGTGTTTTCAAAGCTGGATTTTCGGAAGGTTGATGTTTAGTTACAGTTGGCTGTTGTTTGACATCCTTAGGTGGTGAATAAATATTGTTCTCTGTTGGCAATGATGATTGATTATCAGAATTAGTGTTCTCAACAATACTTTTTGTGTTTATATTTATTTCAATATCTTTCTCTGTTGTTTTTGTAGCAGTATTTTCTGTTGATGTGTTAGGATTTAATGGAAGTTTAGTTTTCTCTAACTCAATTTTCAATTTTTTCATTTCAGGCATACTATTATGGTTATTCTGTTTTCGCTTTAAGTTATCATCGATTTTTGAAGAGTTACTTTGACTTAAAGTATTATCATCATTGCTTGTTTTATTTTCATCCACATTTGATTTGTCAGTAACATTTGACTTACTAGGTGAAAACTTGATAGCATTATTTTTGGCTGTTAATTCGAATGAATTCAAAAACTGGGATTTTTCCACATCATCATCACTCTTTTTAGATGGGGATAAACTATTTTTTTCAACATCCAAATTGTCTTGAGAGAAATCTTTTTTTTTTTGTTCATCAGAACTAACATCAACATCAACTTTCTTTAAGGTATCACTTGATTTGCTTGCATTATTTTCTGGCATTGGACTATCAGTTCCAGAGGATACTTCAGATCCATGATCATTTAAATTTGGTGCTGGGCTGCTGGCATTAGTATCTTCAGTAGAAGCTGGGCTGGGTTTTCTATCAGGGAAATGAGATTCCTTTCTATTATTGTCAAATATCCTGTTGCGAATGGCAACATAATCAATGATTTGATAAAAAAATCTCATTGGTTCATTTCTTTTCCAATTATATATGTAAGCAATATCCATTAAAGTATAGTAATCTGGTAAAGGTACTTTTTTGTATAATATGACAATAGCAAACTGAGTACTATCAATATCAAATTTCATACTAAGAAATTTTTTAAGATGACTAATATTTACA
Source organism: Erynnis tages (assembly GCA_905147235.1). Classification (NCBI taxonomy): domain Eukaryota; kingdom Metazoa; phylum Arthropoda; class Insecta; order Lepidoptera; family Hesperiidae; genus Erynnis; species Erynnis tages. The sequence continues at coordinate 9,260,188 of LR990072.1, forward strand.
ACTGCTGGACATTGAAGATATCTTCGTGACCCACCAGTCTGTGTCTGACAATCGTTGCTATCAGATGACTTACTTGATATACTATCAGTATCTGTCACATCAGCATATTCTAGTGAAAAAGAAATCACATCTTCCGGACTAAAAATAATTCTTTCAGTATCTTCACCTCTTTGCTCAGGTGTTGCTGAGGCTGCAGGGCCAGGTCTCGATGCGTAGAATTGTTGTCGACGTTCCATTTCTCGTTGAAACAATCCAGGTACTAGTTTATAAACTATGTCTTGTAGGGCTTTATCTAGTTTAATATTCGGTTTTGCCGAATTTATCATCATTTCACAAACAGGACAATAGCTTTTCACTTGTAGATGTTTTATGATACAACTTCTACAAAACGAGTGCAAACATTCGACGATAGTTGTAGCATCTATGTAGTAGCCTCTACACAATGGACATGTTATGTGTTCATTTACCTCTCCCAACAATGTCCTTTGTGGAACCACTGCACCGTTATTCTGATCAGCCATCGTCGCGATTTTTTTATCAGGCTGCTTATTAGAAGTAACCATTTTCAAAGAGGCATACCCAGCGTCATCAAAATGCAATACACTGGACTGTTAGCACAACACAACGATGTAAATACCACCACTAAGTTTTATGTAACTTTTATTACGTTATTGTCCTTGAGTTTAACGTAGCCTACATTAAACGTATATTGTAAAGAAACAAGGAATTCATTCGTAGAAAACCGCAAAACACGACCCGTGAAATCAATCGCGCAGACATTTTCACATTTATAACTGAACTGACGGAATAACGAATAACACCGTTATGTTGGTAACACTGTCTGTCTAACTAAATAACTTTAGTTACAAAATACTTTTAAACAACAGAAAACAAAATTACATACACAATATTCATATCAACAAGTTATTAGAAGAAACTCGAACTTACCTTTACATCAAATTTATCGTAAAAACGCTTTATCTTATATAATTATTCAGTAGATAAATGCTCAATTGCTCACTGTTTTGACACACAAATTACAGAAGGGATCAGAAAATTGGCGCGCGCCAGTGCTGCCATTGCCAACTATCAAAAATATTTATCCCTAAAGTTTGTGTCAAATACCCCTAAAATCACTATTTAGTTGTCCACCTAAAAATATATAAATATAAATTCATAATAATTTAGAAATAATATGCTGTAATATATTTCAAAAGTCATTTTATTATAAGTTATTTAATAAATATTTCGTCTTCATTCAGATTTTTTGAAATCATACTGTCATACATGAATTAAAATTTGGCCTAATCCTTAATAGCTCCGACTGTTTCAGTATTAACATGCTTTTTTTTCAATCAATCTCACTCAACTAGTTATCGTTTGTTCGATAAAAAAAAACGTTTGTTCGATCTTATTTTTCTTATAATTAATTATTTTAATCAATGGGGCAAAGTCAATTTTTTTTGCTAAACCTAGCTCCGACCTAACTATTAATATTATTGAGCTAAAAGTATAAATTACAGTCTCTTTATTCGATAAGTAGGTAGCATTTTTAGATTGTTTAATGACACTTTAATAAATAAATTAATGTATAACTAAGGCCAAAACACATTTACGTGTCGTGGCGTATCGTGACGTGCCAGAAGCACATGGGTTTTATATTTTATACATTTATTATGGTTAGAGACATATTTGTACGTCGTGTCGTGTCGTGTCGCGTTCTAATAAATGTACCAATGAAACCGATGTACTTTTGGCGCGTCACGACACGCCACGACACGTAAATGTAGTACTGCCTAAATTAAATTAATTTTCTCTGCATTAAGTCAGAAACACATTTCCATGTCGTGGCGTGTCGTGATGCACCAGAAGCACATCGGTTTCATACATTTACTATGCTTCCCCACATTGACCGATATACTAATATTTGTAGCGCCAATTACTACACCTTAGTGCCAATTAGTGTTAATATTATAAATGAAATGCATTAATTTATTAAAGCGCGAATATTAAACTCTCTATTGAAACAGTAAAATTTATTTAAACTCAACTTGAGTTTAGTTAATTGAAGCAAAATCTCTACAAACGCGGTAAAAACCGGCTTAAAGGGCCAATAATTGTATACTTTACCTTAGGTCTCTATGGGTGTGGAGTTGTGGACGATCGTTAACTAAATTTTAGTTAACGACTCCACTCCACTCCATTTAGTTACTAAATAAATTATTATTAAAGTTGGCAACATTATTTTGAGTGGTTAATTTATATTATAATGGGCGAGCCGCACTGTTATAAACAAGCGTCCAACAGGGGTCACCTTAGTCCCCTTAGGGGGGCCTTAGTCCACCACGCTGGCCTACTGCGGGTTGGTGGACTTCACATGCCTTTGAGAATATTTTTTTGTGAACTCTCAGGCATGCAGGTTTCCTCACGATGTTTTCCTTCACCATAACAGCAGATGATATTTAATTATATAAAGCGCACATAACTTTTTTAACAGTCATTGGTGCGTGCCACTGTGTTGGAAATATAAAACTCCAACATACAACCTATTTTTTATATCATATAATTAAAAATTAATAATTTAAATTCGAATATGGTTTTAGTGCATTCTATTGTTTTTTCACTCATTTCGCCATTTTGTCCTTCTTTTCTTTTATAATAAATAATGTTTCTTTATAATAATTTACAATAAAGGTTGTTAAAACAGTGCAATTTCCTAGTGTTTTTCAATTAACTCACACACAGAACCAGCACCAGAATACAGTCCACTCGGACCACAACATCGGTCCCAACACACTGGGATTCGAACCCGGACCCCTCGATTCGAGGTCAAATTCTAAGCCACTGGGCTATCACCGCAATAATTATAATTTAATAATAATATAATTTCTTTTTCACGAGACGTCATTTTGCATTTACATATGTACGACACGTGCGCACGCAACGGTTACCGCTTCGAACTGCCCTAGCGCGGTTTACAACAAGCGTTTACACTGTGGAAATCGTGTTTACAACGGCGGCATCCACAAGCGGTTGGTGGTCCGCGTCCGTCCACAGAGGTTGTTGAAGGTCAAACGAATTTTTGTTGCAAACAAGCGTTTACACTGTTGCAAACCGCCGGTGGAGACCGATGTGGAGGGCTTGTTTACAACAGTGTGGCCCAGGTGTTACCATAAACAAATCCAACTTCCAAAGTATATAAAAGTATGGTAACATTGTGAAGTGAATAGTAAAATAAAATTATTATTTTTTCTCCTTCTTTCTGTAGACCGTGCCGAGACGAGCGCGCTCGCTGTTATTAATCGCGAATTATTGTCGTGATCTGCAGCTATATATTGATTTTAAAACAAGAAGTCTTTCGAGCTTAGTTTAATCATCATGAGAGCTAAGGTATTTTGTGATTTTTTAAATGCCAGGCTTCCATGCCAACATTACCAACTTTGATTAAGTTAACAACACCGAATGGCGTACCTACTGATGTGTTATTACTTTTTTTACAGTGGCGTAAGAAGCGTATGCGAAGGCTAAAGCGAAAACGTAGGAAGATGCGTGCGAGGTCTAAATAAATGGTAAGTTACGATCACAATTATTGTGAATTTTCACTAGTTTGAAGAAATTCGCATCTTTTTGATTAATTATTGAATTGATTTAGGTTAGGATCAAACATAAATGCGAGAATATTGTGCTGTTGTAAGCACATGGATAATATTTGCATTTCAATTGTGTACCAACGTTAGTGGTAACCTTTTTATAGGTACCGATTTATTCCAACAATACACATTCCGTCACATAATCAGAAAGTATGATTTTATTTGTAAACTTCAGAAATAGGTTTAAAGAAAATAAGAAGACGAAAGAAAGTGATCGAATCGTCTGATGGATCAGATTAGCAGTGACGAGACTTTTTAACACCACTTTGTAAATCTCAACCTCACAATTTCGTAGCCTAAAACTTGCTTAAGCAAATATAACTATCCATATATCCGAAGAATATCCATAGAACAACGAACGTAACATAGTTCTCAAAGTTTGCAAATTAAAGTGGCAATGGGCTGGCCACATCGTTCGCAAGACTGACAACCAATGGCGAAAAAAGGTCCTCGAATGGTGACCACGTTTTGGTAAAAGGAGCACAGGCCGCCCTCCTACCAGCAGGAAATCTAGAGGGCCCAAGAATGGGTGGTGCGTTGATTAGGGCAGCCCATGTCCGGCTGTAGACTACCAAGGGCTGAAAGGAAGGCAGGAAAGATTGATGTGCTCTACAAATGCTATAATAGTGTTAGTCCGGCAGCCAACGCCTGTTTTTTCCAGTGATTAATAATAGGCTGAATCTTCTTGTTCGGTTTGACAAAGAGCCCAAGTTTTTCCTATGTCCAAAGGTAATGGAACTGCACAGATGTAAAACGTGCTGAAATTGTTAAAATTGGCTTACTTTTATAGTAATTCATCGATTTTGAATTCAAATAATATACATTTTACCAATCAATTCAAAGTTTTAACAGCGAGTGCAACCAGTCAGCAACAGGTAGGTTAACCTTACCTTAGTTTTAAAATTATCAAAGAAGTACATAGAAGTAGAATAATTTTAAGAAATTATAGTTGATTTGTATACTTAGATAAATAATAATTAATAACAATGGTATTAAGAAATACTTACATTGAAATGATCTTCACAACAAAAAAATTCGATTTTGGTTTGGGATTATCATGGTGCACCATTTATTTCGATGTTTCATCTTGGGGAACATAAAAACATTTGGTCATGAGTTGTTTTTGTAGTATTCATACATAATGGCAGAAAACAACAACGATAACTTTTAGGTTCGACATTTTTAATATAAATTTAAATATTTAACAATGACAACAAAATGAAATAGATCAAAACACTGTTATTATTATTTTTCTATCAATTGCAATGAGTGAAAACTAACATTATGATGTCACACGCGCTCGGGTTTGTTCGGGAGTTGTCGGTGTGTCTTCGGTACTGGATTCAAATATTAATTTTTATTTTGAAATAACAAATTATTACGAAAAAATAAAAATAGTTTTGTTATGAAACTGGTGAAATGGTACATGCTTATCTCTGCCTTTTGAAATTCACTACAGTTTTATGGAGTAGAGGCAGGGCTTAGTCAATGTGTTTGAGCTTCTTTTTCATTGTCTAACGACAACATGATTTACTTGAGATTGTTTATGAATTTAACTCTGTATCGAAATGTAAAGTTAAATATGTGGATAAAATAATATATGAATTCCTGGAAAAACATACCACTTTTGGTGTAGGACAGTGGTAAAATTGTGTTCTACACTTTATTCCCGATAGGACAAAATCAAACCTAGGCTGTTATTCATGCAAAAAGTGTTGCCGTGGCATCAACAACTTCCAAGCGTAGGTCTAGAAAAACCTACCACTACATTTGTAGCACTTTGTGGCCATTCATTTATACTAATATTTACTAAGCTGCATACAAAAAATCAGCTGGTTATAATAATTTTTATGACCTCGTTATTTCGACATATTTGGCGTAGAAGACGCTCCAACTCAAACCATCGATTTTGTAGGACAATCGTTTTTGCGAGTTAATTATCATTATCTTAATATTTGAATAAAAAATTTACTGTTAGTCAGACAATTTCGAATCGAACCGAATGAACTCAAAATCACGGAAGATTCAGCCTGTTATTAATTACTGAAAAAAACACAGAGTGAATGTTTCAAGTGTGTGGTGAATGGGGGAAATCCGAAACTAAGGAATAGCGTAAATTTTTAAAGGGAACCGATTTTCAAGAAATCTAAAACTGCACGCCTGGAGTTTTGAAAAATCAATCAATATGCCTAGCCAGGAATCGAACCCATTGATTAAAAAAAAACAATCTGTATTATTACACCATTCAATAGTGTCACTAATAAGGAAAACTTTCTGGAAAGTAATGACATACAGCAAACTTAAAGATGAGAGCTCATTTTTAACAAAATACGTTTTTTTCTATAGAAACCTTAACTGATTACTTAAGGTTTAAAATTATGGCTATTGTTCCCAATTCATAGCTGGATTCATCGTTCAGTGTCACTGAAGTATTATAAATTGTATCTTAAGTGTTACTGTATAAGTTATATTAATGTAAATTTTCATCTAAATCTGTTCAGTAATATTTTGCATAAAATATAGTAACAAACATTCCAACACATCCATCCTCACAAACTTTTCGTATTAATAATAATATTAATAGGATAAGATCGTAGAAAGTAGGTGCATGCTGTATTTAAAGAAAATGTAAAATGGTAATGTTTTTAATGTCGAAAAACCAAAGCATATTAACTTTGCAAAATTTTTTGTTTTCTGTTTGAAAGTAAATCCTCTTAGGCAGTCACTATTTCATCATGAGATGAGTGCAAAGAAATGGAGGGAAAATTAATATTGCAGCTTACTCCACCCTAATGATTTCACTTAAGGATCATATGAGGACTTACTAAAGCTAACAATTCTAATTTTACTGAGTAGTTATTACGAGGACACCAACCATATTATCTTATATAATCATATATTTTTACTTTTGTTTTCAGGTGCACATTGTAAGGGTGAACGAGAATTCGAGAATATCCTGTGAACATCTTGCTTTAGGTACCAAATAAAAAAAAATTAAAAATGCTACTGAATTTTTTTTCTAAAAATCAATACCTCGACCATTTTATGTTCCCCAAATGAAGAAGCATTTCTCCCTTTTTCAAGAATATATGCACGAATGTGGTAGGTATAGTACAATCCAAGTTGGCGACCATAATTTTTGAATATTAGGTCTTTACCTATGAAATTGCCGTTTTGTATGGAATAAGTTAACGTACTTATTTTTAAACTTTTTTATTTCGCTTATTCAAAGTCATCACCCATGCAATCAAAGCATCTTTGCCAACGCATTGGCAATTTATTGATGCCCTTCTTGTAAAAATCAGAGCTGGACGGGAGGCAACAAACTCTTCAAAGGCTACTGCCTCAGGAATTGAATTTTTTATCCACAAAAAAATTGTCTAAATTTTGGAAAAAGTAATAGTCGGTAGGTGCAAGGTCTGGTGAGTGTGGCGGATGAGGGGGAGCTTCCAACCCCAGCTCTTGCAGCTAGGAGACTGTCTGTTGTGCAGTATGGGGTCGCGCGTTGTCGTGAAGGAGCAGGGGGGACGACCGATTGAACAAAGCTGGTTGGCGATGTGCAAGCTTCTCCATCATTGTCTTTGTCTCCAGTTCTTCACAGTACACATCTGCAGTAATGCTCATGCCGTTTTGTAAAAAGCTGTGGTGAATCACACCCGCTCTAGACCACCAAACAGTGACCATCACCTTTTTAGGGGTCATTTTTGGTTAAGGGAATTGCTTTGTTGCTGAAGCAGGGATATAACCAATTGCTGAGCGTTTTTGATTGTCGAACAGAATCCATTTTTCATCGCACGTAACAATTCGGTTCAAAATTCCTGCATTTCTTAGCTCTGCATTCTTATTGAGTAGCGCGAGGCAGGTCTCGACGCGTACGTTGCGCTGGCGATCGTCAAGTTCGTGGGGCACCCATCTATCAAGTTTTTTTTTTACGTTGCCTATTTGTCGCAAACGGATCAAAATTGTTTTGATGCTAACATCAAAAGCTGCTGCTAGCTCAGCTATAGATTGAGTTTCGTCAGCTTCCACAATCTCCTTTAATTAATCATTGTACGGAACCGGGAAAACCAATAACGGGTTGTGCGTTCATTTGTACAGCTCTCTCCGAAAACGTTTTTGATGTTACGTGCCGTTGGTGTCACGGCGGAACTTATATTCCATAATTACACGAATTTTTATAGTATCCATTATGACGAAAAATGTTCAAATGTAATGAAAATACAACGCTGATCAATAAAAAAGACTGAGTTTGTAAAAAGAATATCATGTTTTTAAAAAAAAATTAATTTGAATTTAGAATACAAAGCCATTCCAAACTTTTTTTCTATTTGAAATTACCAGTAGTGTTGCCGAACTATCGATAGTAAAACTATCGATAGTTTTCATCTAAAATCATGTACCCTATCGATAGGCCTATCGATAGTATCGATACTATCGATAGCACAGAACAAGGCAATACTATCGAATGAGTGCGATACTATCGATAGTATTGTAGTTCGTTAATAACAAACTATCGATAGTATCGATACTGTCATTTTTATTTGCAACGATAGTATCGATAGTATTGATACTATCGATTGTTTTGGACTATCGATAGTTTCACAATTTGCAATAGTATTAGGTTTGTTTTAACAGTAATGTACCATGTTAAGGACCATTATAGGCCGGTATCTGGCGGCACGGCAGTGCCCCCAACAAGTCAAGCAAAAAGCGGCACTAGCAAACGTAGAAGCTTCAAATTTAGAATACAATTAGTGTTTAGTGTATAAGTCGAGGAAAAACTAAAAAAAAATCGATTTCGGTCCAGTTTTCTAGATACACTAACAGCATAAAAAATTTTGTAAGCCCATACAAATGTACAGGATTACAAAGTTGTGCTTTATGGGTAGGATTGCTACCGTATGTTAACTTTTTGAAAAGTGTATCACAAATAATTTTGTATATTAAAAGACTCATTAAAAGTGTATTCTTGCATTGATGGATGCTCCAATATTTCCAAGAATAAAATATATAAATACCTACATATGTCAGTGTAAATTATTCTTGTAATTTTCCAACATGCCTTGGCTAAAAGCTATACGAAAAATTGGATGCAATCAACTGGTTAAAAAGAATTATCAATGTTGTTTAGATAAAACTAATTAATATATAATTTGTTTTGAGATTTATATATATAAAATTCAAATTATGTTTATTTTCAATAAAAAGAAACAGGAATTTGTTCTATAAAAATTTATTTATCACACAACACCAAATAACTGGCATTAATATTAGAATAGATGCAGTTTTATGCAGTGTAAAATATACAAAAAAAATTCTATTGAAAAACACTTGATTGTGATTGACTATTATACCCGAAAATTGCAAACTATACTATTGCAAATTGTTAAAACTATCGATAGTCCAAAACAATCGATAGTATCGATACTATCGATAGTATCGTTGCAAATAAAAGTGACAGTATCGATACTATCGATAGTTTGTTATTAACGAACTACAATACTATCGATAGTATCGATAGTATTGCCTTGTTCTGTGCTATCGATACTATCGATAGTCCTATCGATAGTCTTACGATTGTTGGACTATCGATAGACTATCGATTAACTATCGATAGTCCGACTATCGATCGGCAACACTAATTACCAGTACCCAGTACTGAAGAACGGCAATTTCATAGTAGATAGATAGCTGACGAGCATTTAGGTATATGATTTGCTCTTACTCCGTATTGACAGGCATTAAAGTTAGGATCGATACGACAAAATTTCTAAATGAATGAAGGTCGTACGTTGCTGCATTTTTTTTCTACAGGGCTTCAAATCTGTAAAAAAAAATTGGTACCTACTAAATCATTTGCTCGTGTCTGCCTCTGGGGTTAATGGTTAATACCAGTTTGATAACGAAGAAAATCTATGAGGCAGACATCCAGGGCTCTGCATTATCACAGGGCCACAGGGGTGGTTGCAAAAATGTTGAAAAAAAAACTGATCCGATGAAAAATGATCTTTATTTTCATTTAATTTTCATTCAATAATTCAGACCGGTGCAAAATGCTATTACCTGTTTATACCTGGCAAACTGAGGGTTGTGACCGGAAAAAAATAGACAACCTAACGTTTGCATATTCTATGGGCATCATACTTTCGATTGGTACTTTAAGAATTTGAGAAGACTAAGAATTTGTTTAATAATCAAACCGTTGAAATGTTTAAAAAATTTTTTTTTAATTATTAATTAATCGTATCCTGGACTGAAATTTGTTAGGCAACCCAAAATAATATGCAATATATTTATTGCCATATTAAATTGAATATAAAATTCGTTTCATCAAATAAACAACTCGGTGAAGGTCGTTGTATCTTAGACTATAAATCGTATAAAATATCGTTTTTTTGCATATTATATCTCGGAAACGGTAAGTTTTACGTTAAAAACAATGGAAATCTTTTTTGTAGAGGATAAAATTTCCCATCTTTAATACCAAACTTTTGCCCTTATTGTTGGTATTTTCCGTGCATGATCTTTTATTGCGCTAGAACTCAGCAACTTATCATTTTACAAGAAAGTTTCATACACAATTTGTAGAAAATTATATGCTCTCCAACTTTAATTTAAATGTATTTTTCGTCTCCAAAAATTATTGAGATACTTTACAAAAACAAAAAAAAAAATTCACCTGAATATATCAGAAAATATCAACAAGTTTGGTATAAAAAAATATGAGAAATTTTGTCCTCTACAAAAAAGATCTCTTCTATTTTTAACGTAAAACCTACCGTTTCCGAGATATATGTGCAAAAAAAAGGTTTCCAAGATGGCGGCTGATGCTCGCGGTTTCGGGCGACAGAAACTCGGTTTTATACTTGGGGGGCAGCCTCTGACATAATCCAATCGAAAAATCACGTAGAAGGATTTTATGTAGAGCGAATATCTAAAAATCTTGGACTATAAATTCTAAAGTAATAATAAAACCATCATTATCAGTGCCGTACATCGTGCCGTATAGAATCTTATCACAAACCATTGAGGTATTATGTATAAAGTGTATTATGTATGTTAAGTCATAAGTCACAAACTAAAAAACATTGTTACGAACTATCAAAAATGTCATATCAAATTATTTTATAAGTTTTTTATTATTCATGCAGAAAAATGGGTCGTATGTCTGGTATCAAATGGGAAAAAGCGATGCAATGCAGGCCTGTACACAATATTATTTCCTCCGATTTTCCAAAATACAACCCCCAACCGTGGAAATTTATGGTAGGTAACGATACTTTAAAATTCATACAAACGAAAGAAATTCACTATTCTGTGCCTTATGTGCCTATTATTCGTGCTGTATTATAAAAACGTCAAGATGTCAAATTTTAGGGAGCATGATGGACGCCCTACTTCGGACCATACAGTGGGCCCCTAAAGGGTGGGGTGGTTGGGTTGAGATTGGAAAAAATTACAAAAACGATGTTTCGTTTCACACAATAACCCATAAAATTATAGATACACGAGACGAGAAGTTTTTGTAGGTTTTGTTTGTTAGGTTATCAAACAAATCTCCAATGATAATTTTATGAACTTCCTACAAGGGTCGTCTCAATAAATCAAAATGAATTTAGGTACTAATTTTTCAGGAAGGACCATCGCGTATTCAGTGGCTCTTATCATATGAATATCAGAGGATGTGGCTGGATGAAAGGGAACTGTGGAACAAGCGCATGTATCCAGAGAACACCACAGTAAACGTAGACATTGTGAAGCGTTACGTCCTAACGTTTAAAACCAATAATCAGCCTCAGAAACCAGATGAAAAGAAACCGTTTAAAATGAAAAAGTTAGCAAGCAGTATATTTTGTAAAGTTTAGATAAATCATTCAACTTGAAATCAGTAAAAAAAGTTAAACCGACATCAAAAAAGTATGAAATAATAGTAGATTGTATCACAATTGAGCAAAATGATATGTTTACGGCGAGGGCGCTTTTTTGTATCCAGAGCGAAGTGAAGGTTTCATAATTTCTTTAGTAGAATCTTGAACGTAGCGACGGATTCAAAGTACATGACATACGTCGCCCGAGCCAAAAATATATTTTGGCTCGGGCGACGTAGTGATACACTCTACTTTTCATCACCTGGTTCTTTAAGAACCAGCTTATAATTGGTCAGTTTCATTGCCTTGCCATAAAAGGGGTGATAGACGTGCGAGAAAGTTCGCGAGCTTGTGGCTCGACGGCCTTTTTCGCTGGTGTGTCAGCCTAAGAGCGCTTGTATACGTCTGGGTTTTTTTCACCGGACAACACACCGTTTTTTTCGCCGGACTCGTGGTGGTGTATGGCTTATTATAATGTAAGTGTGTACATGCACCGGACATGTGTCCGGCGAACAATTCCGGATGCACCACCGCTTCCCCTCGGCGCGACGGACACCGGTCCGGCGTAAGAAGAGCGGTCATCCAAGCCAGTGTATTGGTGCGTGTTGACGCTGCCGGACTTACTGCCGGTTTTCTGTAAATTGAGTGCCGCCTAGCGCATAGTTAAAAAAATTACATGTACATACAAGGATATCCGTTTAGTTGACGGTCTGTTATGTGGTGAAAAAAACGGACGTCTACAAGCGCTCTAAGTATGCGTACTTTAAAACCGCCGTGTAAGTTCGTTCGTGATCCAACAAGTTTGAAATTTTGCTCGTAACCAGGCTTCCCAGGTACGGCGGCGCCGGCAACGGCGCCGGTGCAGGCTAATGGAAAAACGGCCATTAAGTAGCTTTTAAATTTTTGTGGTATCATAAAGAACTCGAATAAGATATAAGAAATTCGAATAACAAACGTCAATTTGGTTACCTACTAAGGTAGGTAGCTAGTTTAGCTTTTAGCCACAGAATTTACACATCATATTTATTTATTTTATTCTTGGGAGTATTGGAGCATCTATCAATATAAGAATACACTTATAATGAATCTTTTACTATACAAAATGATTTATAATACACTAAACACTTCTCCAAAAGTTAAGATACGGCAGAATCGGCAGATAGATATCCTACCCATATATATAGGCAATTCGATAGCACAATCAATTTAGTTCCGATATAATTGACACTAGATGGCATAGGTGTCGCCACGCACGGTCCCTATAGACAAACGTCATTTGGGCCAGGTGACAGGTGTCAAGTTATAGGGACCGTGCAGAAACTACAAAACGCCACCTAGCGGATTAAAACGAAACTGCCACAACTAAAGTGCAATATTGTCCCTTTGTTTTTCATAATATATGTTTTCACAATGTCGCTTAACGAGGAATAACTCAATATTTCACTATAAATTACGGATTAAATTACGTAAAATGAATAAAATGCGATTTTAGTGATATCAAGAATAGTGTGTGTCGTGCGAACGTTGATATTTTTCAAATTCTAAAAGTATTTGGTCCAAGTGTTTTTCAATAGAAAATTTGTTGGTATATTAAAAGGGTGTAGAGGATTTTCAGATAACATTGTTTAAATAAAGTGAGCAACGCATAAAGCAGTATCTATTTTAAGATGAATGCCAGGTATTTTGATATTGTGTGATAAATAAAAATGTTTAAATAGAACAAATTCCTCTTTTTCATTGAAAATAAAAATAACTTGAATTTTAAATTAATCTCAAAACAAATAATATATTAGTTTCATTTAAAAATCCTTGATAGTTCTTTTTAACCGTTTGAATTCATGTCACGTGTATTTTTAACTGCATTTATCCAACTTTTCGTATAGTTTTTAGCCAGAGCATGTTGGTACTATCAGTGGAAAATTACGAGATTTTACACTAATATATTTTATTCTTGGAAGTATTGGAGCATCCATCAATACAAGAATACACTTTTAATGAGCCTTTTAATATACAAAATTATTTGTGATACACTTTTCAAAAAGTTAACATACGGTAGTAATCCTACCCATAAAGCAATATGCAGTTCCGATAAATGACACTAGATGGCATAGGTGTCGCCACGCACGGTCCTTATAGCGCAAGCCTGATGAATGACAATTCGTTACAGATTTGAAGGTGTGAGCAGTAAGACTACAAATAAAAGGAAACCTGGAGACAAGGCTATGAATTTCGAGAAAAATAAAAAAGCACAGAAACAAGCCGAAACACAGGAAACCAAAACTATGTGAAAGAACTATTAATTTTTTGGTTTTACATAAATTGTTTTCCTTTAATGTAATTTATTTCAATATGAATTTTATTACTATTTTCAGAAGGAAAGTTAGATATATTAACTCCGTTTTATAAAAAAATACACTATATTCGTTGTATAAATTAAGCTTTGATTGCTGTACAAATGGTTCGAGTATCTTTCAAAAGCTGTAACGCTTTAAACGCTTTAAATAAAAGAGAGAAATTATATATTTTTTCTCTTTCATCTCACATTTAAAATCCAATAAGTAAGTCCCCAGCGCACTCGAGTAAATAAAAGATGCAAAAAATCTAACAAGAAAATTTACTGTCGGAAGGTAAAAATTAAAAAGGCTTGAAAACCTGATTTATTTATAGCTTCAATAATATGTAGCCTAGTCGAGAAGTGAGTTTTCTGCGAAAAATCGTTAAAAGGCTCTTAAAAATATGGCGATCAAATTGGATGCAGAATTTAATTCTGAAAAAAAGCGTATTTTTTTTATATCCGCCAATAAAAATTACATTTAAATTTTGTTACAAACAAAAAACAGAGAAAAGGGCAGTCTCGGTTTTGTATCTATAACTTCAAAAATATTAAAGTTATCCAAATTTTGAAATATGATCCTAAAAGAGGAGAAAATTCTAGTACTACTAGGCTCCACGAAAGGAAAAAAAATTACGACAATTATTTAAACGTTTTTTTTAATTAACAATGAAAATGGAAGCGAGAAAATTGTGTTAATTAACAATCGTCTAACCTGTTGAAAAAATAACTTTAAGATAAATTTTCATCGGCAGCAAGTTCTTTGAAGTGTTCCGAATATTCCATAATATTTTTTTTTTAATGTTCGAATAATAATGTCGCGTCGTCAAGATAATGGGGTTCGCATTAAGCAAGCAGACAGAAGGCAACCGAAGATTGTGCACATCGACAGATTGGCACCTTTTCATGGGTCGAATAATTATTCCAACTTCCTCCCGATCGAAAATCAGTGAAATGCATAAGGGAATTATACTATGAATACTCGCGACCGTCAGCTGCCACTCCGTTGGTGGGTTGGGCAGTGGCACCCTCCCAAACATGCAGAAAAAAAAAGTTTTTTCAGTCATTTCCTCTCATTTGAAAAATTTGTCAGATTATAGTTTATCTAGTATTTTGAAAGAAAAACATCGTCAGCTGACCATAACGCGGTGGATTATACGTCAGCTGGCTCCTTGAACATGAAAAAAAAATTTTTTTTTCAATGATTTCCTCTCGACTAAAAATTTACCTGGTGATCGTTTATATGCTACTATGAATGAAAATTAATGTCAATGTGTGAACCAGGATCTAACCAATTGCTGAGCGCTTTGGATTGTTGAACGGCGGAACTCATATTCCATAATTACACGAATTTTTATAGTATCCATTATGACGAAAAATGTTCAAATGTATTGAAAATACAACGCTAATCAATAAACAAAAGACTGAGTTTGTAAAAAGAATGTCATGTTTTTAAAACAAAATAATTTGAATTTAGAATACAAAGCCATTCCAAACTTTTTTTCTATTTGAAATTACCAGTACTGAAGAACGGCAATTTCATAGGTAGAAAGACCTATTATTAATAGACAGAAAGCAATTTTGTGGGGCACTAAACATTTTTAATTAAATATCTTCATATTTTTTAGTTTTTTAATTAAAGGCGCGGACAAATCTGTAAAATTAGAATAGAAAACATACATGAGTAACCGCAACATTAACTTTAAAATACAAATTGAGTACATATTTGCAAAATTCTGTTTATGCCTAAAATTAAGCTATTTGTCAAAAAGATTCTGCAATTTAAGCCATAACAATAGTATTTTTCTGTATAAATACATATATTTAAACTATGTAAAGATCTATACACTCTGAAACTACTGAACTTATTCAATTTGTACAATATTAAAGCTATACAATTAGAGCTACATCAACATGGGAAGCTAAAAGTAATATAGCTTATGTAATAATATGGGATCCTGTGAGATTTACGATAAAAGAACATTACTTCCCCATAAACCCTGAAATAATATGTGAAAATATGCTTTCTTTTCTCATTTATTTGAACTAGCTGACCCGGCACACTTCGCCTTCGTTTTGCCAAATATAGAAACTTCTACAAATATTTCTTTGTTTATGAGGAACCCCTTCTAAATGCTGATTTATTTATTTAATATATTATAGTCCGCGCCCGACGAATTTAATAATTTAGGTTAACTTTGCTGAGTTTGTGTTTATGTACCTCAATCTACATCAATTACTTAGTAAGCACAAACTGGGTAAACACAGGTACATTGCTAAGTTAACTTGGTACATCACACACGACTTACACTTCTTAAAGAATAGTGGAGTCAAAGGAGTCAATGAATGTCTTCACCTCCGATTTCGTTGAACCTCCACCGATTTTCATGAAAATTGGTGATAAGGCGGGGGGATACCTTATGAAACAAAAGTGACATAGTGCCAACTTGTGCTTTTGCCCTGGCGGTGGATGCCAGTTCTTGGGGGTGAAAATTATTTTAATAAAATTGACCCTAGGAATCGATAGAGACCAATTCTAAACAAAATTTGTTATATAAAGTTTTTGGAATAAATCAATACTTTAGAGTTATTAAAGACCAAAAATTGTGATTTTTCGTGATAAAATTCATGTTTTAAAGCGGTTTTTCATAAATAAGTTAAAAACTATGAGTTTTTACAAAAAATGTGTTACCGAAATTCAAGCTAATAAAAATACAAACAAATCCCTACTTTGAAAAACCTTCTTATATTAATTCAAAGTGAGCTATAGGTATATTGTTTTTCGGCGAGTAGGTACTTAAATCTAAGAATTCAAACTTAAATAACGGGAAACTGATGCATTTTATGACATAAATACTTCCAGAACACTTTTTAAAGTAAGTACCTACTCGAAAATACCTTCCTAATGAGCACTGTAAAAAGTTAATATCATCGAAATTGAGCAAGTTGTGATAAAAATAAGATGACACTGTCTATTTTTTTTTTGGAAAAAACGAAAAATAAAACCTTCACCATTATCACAAAAATTCAAATTTATGGTTATCCCTAAAGGACTTTCTTTTTTTAGCATAAGTCATGACCTTAAAAATTTTGCCCGGCTTAGAATACTTATTTTTGAAAAAATTATGATTTAATAAAATCGAATTTTTTCAAATTTTCGTAAATTTAATTTTCTTTTGGAAATAACTTCAAAAATATTGAATATTTGTAAAAAATGACAAGAAACGAAATTTGAGTTTTTTTTTTTAACAAAGATTTTGGTTTTTTATTTTTATATGGTGAAAAATAACCGAGGTAGAGAAGTTGAAAGCCTCGAAAGACGATCTTATAACTCTTGAAATTACCTTTCATATGGTTTTTAGATGAACTTGATATCTTAAAAATTAACGGAGTAATTGTAAAAAACCAAATTAGATTTTTTTGGAAGAATTTTGGAGATTTGGTATGCATATATTATAGGAAAACGTGTCAATAGGTACATCTTTACTAAATACACATGTATGGGCGTGTGTATGTGTGTTTTGAAGATAGAGAAAGTGAAACATAAGATAGAGAAAGTTTCATAATTAACCAAATAAATAATAACTCAGAAAATATTGATTTATTCCAAAAACTTTATATAACTTTTGTCTCTCTATTGGGGTTATTTTTATTAAAATAATTTAACCCCCGAGAAGGGGTGGCATCCACCCTCAGGGCAAAAGCGCAAGTTGGCACTATGTCACTTTTGTTTCTTTAGTCATCCCCCACCTTCTCACGAATTTTCATGAAAATCGATAGAGGTTCAACGAAATCAGAGGTTGTAGCTAATTTTTACCTTCATTGACTGTACTAGAAACAGTTACTTAACCAAATCAGTCAATTTCTAGGCAATGTTAGGAATTATTTATTAAGATTTTTATGTTTTGGAAAGAGATTTCACTTTTCACTATGCTTTTTTTAGTGGAGCTTGGATTTAGTCTTATTGAATGTAAATAAGACTATAAGACTTAATCCAAGCTCCACTAAAATAAAAAGGGGTATTTTTCTATTTTATTTTAAAATGTATGCTTACAACGATAAATTTTATTTGGCGTTATTTTTTTAATGAAGATATAACAAATAAGCTGGCGTTCTAAATATAACTAACAAGATAAATCTGCCTAATATGGAATGAAGTATTTAGTCATTTTACACTTATTAGAATTTTACAGTTTTTTCATTAAAATAAAGTGCTAATGTTAACGACTTTCTATTTTAACATTTATCCAAATGGGAAATCAAAAGATGTTTCAGGACCGGTGAAAATATTGAAATGTTGTCCTCCACGATTGAAGAATGTCTGGAATACAACATTTGGGTCTATATCTGAAAATAGAAATAAACAAAATTAAATAATAAAATTTTAAAATGTTAATCATGAAAAAAAGCCACCAATAAAAAGGTTCGGGACAGCTAAAGAAAAGAATAGTCCGGCAGCCACCGACTGTTTTTTTCAGTGATTAATAAAAGATTGAATCTGCGGGGGTCCGTTTGGTTCAAGGAGACGCCCAAGTTTTTCCTATTTCCAAATTCTCAAAGAGGTAGGTAATAAACTGCTCAGATGTAAAACATGTCGATTTGATAGGGTGTAAATATTGTCTGACTAATGGTAAATTATTTATTGAAATGAGGATCCATAACGTTTTTAGTTGAGAATACAGATTTCTTAACGTTCCTCGATTCAGATGAGCAGAAATCGAGATTGCGTGCGAAAAATTTCACCACTCACACAAATCACTCACTCACAAATTTCTTCCGTGATAAAATTATAATAATTATTATTATTATTTCGAATTGTCTGTGGCGGTGTTCACGAAAACAGAAAACGCAAATTATTATCAATAAAAAATACAGGTCAACAAAGACTCCATTATTTATTTACACTGCTAATGACGTCACGCGGATAGCTTTTATGGCATATAGCGTTTTTGACATTTGAAAAACAGATTAACAAACCTGAATTTTAAAATTGAAATAATACCATGTATACTACATTTTTCAGAATAGAAATCACCAGTTTTCACTTGCTTTTAACAAAATCTATCAATATTACATAATTTTGGATTTTTCCTTGCATGGTACGAAATTCCCTATTACCCTTATATATTGAAACTTTTTGCAGAGTGATAATTTTTTTAATAAATGCTTGTATTAAAATTTATTTATGTAACACCTACTCAAACGATATTTAAAAATGGCTTAAAATTTGAATGGAAAGAATTTCAATTGTAATTAATTAAATAATTCATAAAATCAAATAAATTATTATACACAACTTCAAAGTATCTTAAATTATTGTTAACTACAGTTGTATATATATAACCTTATAAACAAGAATTTTGTTTAATATCTTCTCAGTACACTTTGTTTCAGGTACACATATTAGTTTACACCATTTTTATGAGATAATGCAAAATTATATTACTATGTACAATATTTTTCCCTATATAGTAAGCGTTGGAATACCCAGATTAGCCCAAAAAATAGCTAATTTTTCATTGAATATTACAATATCACAAAAGTGATACAAGTAGAGTTAAATAACTTTTCACTAGCAGTACAGAGTTATTCCTTTAAACCCTCTTGTATAAAATGCTCTGATACAATTTTCTTCTAAAAACGTTCTTTAGTGATCTACCAATAGAGGATTCTGTTGACACCTTTGTGAACTAAAGAAATCTTTTCCAGCAGTATAGAAGTAGATTTGTTGCAGCCAAGAAATATAATAATAAATTACCTACTGACTAAGGAGCTGAGGTTGTAGCGCAATTCTTCGCAAAGAGGCACTGACGAACTGGTGAGCTATAAATGCTATTTTAAAATGTTGCCACCTTTCATTGCTTGTACGAGTAGCAATTTCAAGTAAAGTGAACATGTATAAATATGGACTCACCAGCCATGCCACCGCCATCCTCGTCGAGGTCCTGGCCGTGGTCGTAGCGCGCGCGCTTCTTGGGGTCGCTAAGCACGCCGTACGCCTCGCCGACCTCCTTAAAGCGGCGCTCTTGCTCGCGTCGCTCACTGTCCGTCGCACTGGCATGTCTGTCTGGATGATGTACCAATGCACGCTTCCTGTAACCAGATTTATCTATTATCGATCAGGAACGCCCAAGTATCCGTCAGTATAATAGTCTGGTTAGTACAAAGTGTAAATATAACCTGGTGAAAGGAACATATTTAGATATACACTTTAATACACTGATAATAACTTACCTATAAGCCTTTTTAATGTCATCTTCGGATGCTGATTTATCAACCCCAAGGATTTTGTAATAATCCTTGCGTTTGAACTTTTTTAGTGCTATCTTAGCCTCATGTAGTAATTGTTTGTTTTCTATGCTTTTGTCAATTTTGTACAGCCTTTCGTAATCCTTCACTGCCTCTTCATACTCTCCCAACTCTGTGTAGCATTTAGCTCGTCGAAGGAGCGCTTTGATATAGTTTTCATCTAATTCTAGTGCTGCAGAGCATGCTTCTACTGCTTCCTTCATTTGGTTTAATTTTGCGCATACAGTGGCTTTGTTAAAATACAGTTTAGCATTTACAGTTTTGTTATTTTTATCAATTGTCAAGGCTTCGTTGTACAGGGTAAGGGCTTGTTGCCATTTACCAGATTTGAATGCTTCATTACCTGTCAAAATTAGGCAAAGTTGGTCTGAGTGAGTGAATTATAAAAAGAAGCCATGAAGAATCATGTTGCTTTTCTCCCCATTCTCTTTGTCCTTCCCATATTTAGAACATGGATTGAAATTTAAGCTTTCTTCATCTGGATTGTTAAATTTTATAATCCTGTGTAAAATAAAAGTAAACAAACACAGAAACCAGCCTAATAAATAATTATAGAGTAATTAGTAATATTTTTTCCAAGCAAGGTAATGTAATCCAAGTTCCTATCTGTGTACAAAATTTCATCCAAATTCATACAGCCGTTTTGTTCTTTTTAATGCTGAATGTGAATTATTGTAATTCAGTAATGTGATTAGTCGATTAAGGTTTGTATGAAAAAAAAAAACGTATTTTGTTAAAAATAAGCTGTATCCTCAACCACTTTGCTGTCCCGTGACTCTCATGTGATACATACCCATTGTTTAACTATTATGTCTATTTATATTACAGGCAAAGTGTTAAGTTAAGTTTTCCGTATGCTATTACTCGAGATATAAGATCAAACTTTCTTATTATTAAATATAGGATGTTCTTTCAAAATCAGCAGTCATTGACTGAACAATATCTACTTAACCTGTAGGCGAACGTGAATATCGTCGTAACCAGAATAAAGAAGAATAAACGTTAAAACGTCGTTTTTGTCTGGGTATACATATATGTGTGGAGGTGTGTATTGTGTGTAAAAACCATATTGCTTGCTGTGTTTTTTCATTAATTTAATGTATTTCCAATGCAGTTTACTTATTTTATTGACCGTCTGTACTAAAACACATCAATACCTACTAAACAGAACAAAAATGAGGAAAATCGATTGAGAAACGAAAGAGAAAATTGTTCTGAACTGATTTTTTAACCCGCTTTCGCCTATTTATTAACCCGATTAAAAAGGAGGGGTGTTATAAGTTTGACGTGTCTGTCTGTCTGTTTGTCTGTGTGTCTTTCTGCATTGTCTGTGGCACCGTAGCTCGCGAACGGATGAAGCGATTTCAATTTAGTTTTTTTTATATGAACGTTGGGTTACGGCCGAGTGTTCTTAGACATATTTGATGAAAATCGGTTCAGTCGTTTAAAAGTTGTGGGGGGTGAAAGTGGGGAAGAATAACCGAATGTCTGCAAATATAATCGAGTGGGGTCTCTAATGAAATTGCATTACGTGCACATTACAAAATAATATGCTCAATGAAAATCGGTTGAGCCCTGAAAAAACTGTGGGAGTAAAGGTGGGGGAAAATACCCAATATCTGCAAATATATTATCGTGTCAGTGGTTTTTTTGAATTTTTAATTTATATACAGTGTGTTTGACTTCGCTCTAGAGATATTTTAAGGGCATATAATAGACCAAATTTCATCGACAAGACACCCCCATGCAGGGGTCTAGCCCCCCTCCTTTTGAAATGGCAGTCATTTGAATTTTGTATTAAAATGTTTTGGGGGTCTACAAGATAATTTCGATTTCTCTGGACCTGACAGTTCCACAGAAATAACAAAGGTGTTGTTTAATATATCTTCTATACATATAATAAAATTGTTGAGCTATGAATTCTGTACATGTAATATTTTTGAGTGAAATTAAGTTTTTCCACATCAAGACTCGCTTCCGAACCCAAACATATACCTACTTTTTTCAATTTTTTGTCTGTTTATCTGTTAATCTGTTTGTCTGTATGTCTGTTTGTGTGCACACATCTCAAGAACGGCTAAACGGATTTGAATGCAATTTTGATCGTTTTATGAAGGAAAACCGTCCGCAACACATTAGGCTATATCTTATCTTATACATATATAAAATTTTCATGTTACAGTTTTAGTTACCATACTCCTCCAAAACGGCTTGACCGATTTTTATGAAATTTTATATGCATATTCAGTAGGTCTGAGAATCGGCTACTGTCATTTTTCATACCCCTAAGTGATAAGGGTTGTCCACGTCTAACATTTTTATTTTATTTTTTGGACAATTTATTTTATTTTATTTGCAATAATGTGGCATCAAAAAATACATGCAACCCTAAATTTTCACCCTTCTATCACCAACCCCTATTTTTTAATAGTCGATTTTTAACGCTCGATAACTTTTATGGCAAAACAACGTTTGCGGGGTCAGCTAGTATTCTATAAAAATCAATTTAGATTGTTTTACTGTGATTCTATTTATGTCAAAAAGTGAATATTGGCAAAAATGCACAATCGGCTTTGTTAATAGGGACCATCAATTTGTCAAATTATGATGAGTAGTTTAATTTTGAATTAATTATTCAGCTAGTGATATAGCAGCTAAAGTGCTGATAATAGCATACCTTCTTCTTTCTTCTGTTTTAATGCCTTTGCTTTCTTGTATGCATCCATTGCCTTTTTATGATCAGGGGCCAATCGTAGGACTTGTTGGAAATGTTTAAAAGCACTTTCATCTTTATCCTAGAGTTAAAGAAGAAAAGTTTAGGTATATTAGATAAAAGAAGACGAGTATATGAACATAAATTTAATATTTATGCAACAAATATTTTTTATTACATACAAATTACATACCTCAAAATAAAGGTAAAGCCCTCTCACGTAAATGGCTTCAGTATCAAAATCATTGAATCTCAAACAATCATTTACAATTTCTTTTGCCTCCTGACATCGTCCAAGCATTGCTAAGCATTCAGCTTTGGTCAGTTTAGCTCTGGAATACAAATAATTCACTTATTTTATTAACAGACTTCAAAAAAGGAGGTTATCAATATTCAACACATATGTATGTAATATTAACAGAACTGCACAATATTTACATATGTTGGTCTATTACATTTACGGCTTCCACACAAGTAAGCCAAATTTTATAGGTACATATGTATGTAGTATGTATATGAATATAGATATGTTTGTCCTCATATATCTCCGAAACTAACAGACAGATGGGGATCGTTCTTATTTGTTTGTTTGCATTTTTCTCAACTTAGGGAGTGGAAAAAGTTTCACCAAAATTGGTTCAGTAGTTGTCGTGGTAACGCCTACAAATTAAAAATTAGGAAATAAATATATTTAAAATAAAAAAAAAATTAAACATACTTCAAAAAGTATGAAATAAAATTTGTTACATACTTTAGGCTTATTATTTTTTGAGGTTAGTAATAAAATTTATCTTAAATACAAACAAAATACTTGATGTAAAAACACCAACCTCAAATAATAATAAGCCTAAAATATGTAACAAATTTTATATCATACTTTTTGAAGCGGGTTTATTATTTTTATTTTTATTTCTTATTGAATACCTACTTTGAGCTGGAGGGGCTGTAGTCAAGGCAGCGGTCCATGCAGAACACGACTCTTCTGTAGTCTCCACTCTCCATGGCCTTCTGAGCGTCCTCGTGAAGCTTCCGCAAGGACTCGAGAGCGCGCCGCTCGCTCGTTGCACAGTCGGGACCGCCAAGTTCACTGGCGCGACGCACGGCTTGCTCTCCTCCCGAAATGTCACCTGAAACATCAATACAGAATGCTAAACGAATTTTTGTCGACTGATTTACTTATAATTATGCATAGCCATTAGACATCCATTCACCTGGCATCCATTTAAGTCCTTAGCTGGGCGTAGCCACGCACGCTGGTGAGGCAGGCATGCCAGTCCGTTCAGACTAACCATGCACCCCACATTCTCCTTTCTTTATTGTTATATACTTTTGAGTTTAAATACATATAAAGTACTGTTACTAGTAAAGTACATATAAAGCACACTAATTAAAGTTCTACATGAAGTCAGACATATTTAATAACAACTCCCAAGAGTACTTCATCTGGTGTAGAGATACAGAAATAGAAAACATACCTAAGGCTATACAACATTTTGCCATTCTGATATATCCTTTTGTGAATGTTGAATCGAGAGCAACTGACTTCTGAGCATCCTCCAATGCCTTTTTATACATGCCCAGCATCATGTGACATGCTGATCTGTTTCCGTAATATGCTGCATTTTCTGGGCACAGCTTTATAGCTTCATCATACATAGCCAGGGCACCCTTGTAATTTTTAAATTTGTACAAATGGTTTCCGCTCTCTTTCTTTTCTTCGGCCAATCTAAAAAATATAATATAACAGATGAGGTAAACTAGTAAGGACATTACAGGACAGGATTAGTAGGGACTAAATCCTGAATCAATTTGGGATT
The DNA here is from genome assembly GCA_905147235.1 of Erynnis tages. NCBI lineage: Eukaryota > Metazoa > Arthropoda > Insecta > Lepidoptera > Hesperiidae > Erynnis > Erynnis tages. The sequence continues at coordinate 9,284,877 of LR990072.1, forward strand.
TACAGATTTAGAATTACTTCCTACAATTAAAAGATTAATTCTGGAGATAAAAAGTGGAACAAAGGACCTGAACCATATCTCCAGATATTTGCTGATATGGTTGGGAAAAACGGATCATAATAACCACCTCAGGGTCATAGGTCAAGGTATAATAATTAATTGGTAATTTACCATGTACAAAGATATTACCAGCTGGAAGTTAGTACAAGCAGCCAGTCATAATTATCATCACCATAAAAGATTGATAATGTCAAAAAGGTTTGTCAAGTCTTTTTTCAAAAAAGGAGTATGTAATATTGAGAGAACTGCAAAATATTCACATATGTTGGTGTATTTGTATATATTGGTCTTACAAACAAGTATGTATACAAAAATTTCATAGGTGTATGTATGTAGATATGTTTGTCCTCGCATATCTCCGAAACTTCTAAATGGATTGTGATTGTTCTTTTTTATTTATTTGCATTTCTCAACTAACAGAATGGTAAAAGTTTCATCAAAATTGGTTCAGTAGTTTGTGATATCGACTATAAACTAAAAATTTGGAAATAAAAATAATTAAAAAAAATTAAAACAACCAAGAAGATATGAAATAAAAAAATTTACATACTTTAAGCTTAACTTTTTTGAGGTTGGTGACAAAATTTATCTTAAATACAAATAAAAAATACTTGATAGAAAAACAACAACCTCAAAAATTGTAATCCTAATTATTACAAATTAGTATTTAACAAATATTAATTAGTATTAATAATTGTTAAATACTAATTAATTAGTATTTAGTAGTAGTAAATATTAATTAGTATTTAACAAATATTAATTTGTTGTAGAAGATATGCAGTTTTTCATTTTCATTGCCACTCGCATCTGCTCTCTAGCTGCACCCTCTCAGTGTTCAGTTTGCTACAGGTTTGAATCGGAAAATCAAATGACATTATTGCAAACTTAACAGAAGGCCTTAATTCAATTGAATTTGATTAGGCAAAATCATAACTAAATAAAATGAAAATAATTAATATACTTGGCTAAGTTGACAAATAAATTGTGCAAAACATGTCAAATAAATTGTGTATTAGTAATAAGTTTTAATATTTTATAAGTTATTTGTATGACTAACATTAGTTTTATTTTTTATTTTTTAATTTGCATACCTGAAAAGGTAAATATAGGTTGATCAAAATGCCCTGTAAAACCAATAACTAACCCATATTCGTGCAAATAAATGATTTTCATTTTGAAAAGGGGTTAGAAATTTTAGAAAAAATAGATTATAATGAAGAATATGTTTCTACTACAAGACACGACAAGAGCTTTTACCAGTGTGTTATACAAGTGCAAGTGCAATTGTGTAAATAAATGCAAATAGGTCGGTAGTAGGTGGGCGCGTAGGTAGGTTCTTTCTATAAGTTCTATTACAAAAAAAGGTGGTTGCACTAGAAGTAGGTCAAATGTCAAGGCACTGGGCTTATTTCATTGTGTTCTGTAAAAAAGCCGATGCATGTCATAAATGATTTCTTTGGTGTGAAAAGCAAAGTACACTTATAAAATTCTCTAAGATTGATAGCTCAGAACGCAGTGCACTCGAGAAAATTTATGCAACTACCATTATATAAATCTTTACCTTTCAGGACTTTTAGGTACTAAATCATCTATAGTTAGATCCAAATCCGCAACGTCCGACTCTGCCATTTTTGCCGTTTTAAAAATTAATTACAAGTTAAATTTTCCCTATTATATTTTGACGACGAATTACGGACCCACAACCAACACAAAAGAAAGCCAAGGAGTCAATGAGTCAAGTCACTGAAGTCACTCACTAGTCTCTTATCTGTGCTTGACTTGACTGAGTCAAGCACAGATAAGAGACTAGTGAGTGACTATGACTAGTGACTTAGTGAGTCAAGCGAGAAATGGCGAAGAAGAATTGAAATTGAAATTTAGCGTAGTAGTCGCCGCTATTCAGTTGTTAACAATAATCGAATAACATCAATTGTTATCGACTTTTAACTACTAAACTGAACAATCGACTTATTCGATTGTTTTTAGTAATAATCGTCCATCGCTAGTTACTCTCCTCCGCAGACAGTTGAGACAGTGCATGCATGTGATGCAAAAACTAAAAAAAATTCGATTCCGATCCAGTTTTCTAGATATACCAACTGCATAAATAATTGTGTAAGCCCATACAAATGTACAGGATTACAAAGTTGTGCTTTATGGGTAGGATTGCTACCGTATGTTAACTTTTTGAAAAGTGTATCACAAATAATTTTGTATATTAAAAGTGTATTCTTGCATTGATGGATGCTCCAATATTTCCAAGAATAAAATATATAAATACCTACATATGTCAGTGTAAATTATTCTTGTAATTTTCCAACATGCCTTGGCTAAAAGCTATACGAAAAATTGGATGCAATCAAATGGTTAAAAAGAACTATCAATGTTGTTTAGATAAAACTAATTCATATATAATTTGTTTTGAGATGTATGTATTTAAAATTCAAATTACGTTTATTTTCAATAAAAAGAAAGAGGAATTTGTTCTATAAAAAAATATTTATCACACACCAAATAACTGGCATTAATATTAGAATAGATGCAGTTTTATGCAGTGTAAAATATACCACAATATTTTCTATTGAAAAACACTTGATTGTGATTGACTATTATACCCGAAAATTGCAAACTATACTATTGCAAATTGTTAAAACTATCGATAGTCCAAAACAATCGATAGTATCGATACTATCGATAGTATCGTTGCAAATAAAAGTGACAGTATCGATACTATCGATAGTTTGTTATTAACGAACTACAATACTATCGATAGTATCGTTACAATCGATACTATCGATAGTCTTACGATTGTTGGACTATCGATAGACTATCGACTAATTATCGATAGTCCGACTATCGATCGGCAACACTAGAACACGCTCTAAATAAAAAATATTCATGCATGACATTTTATTTATTTAGAAAAAAGTCTATAACGACAACTGAATCAAGAAATTTTTTTATTAACGTCAAGTTCTAACAGTCCTTTCACATAAAATAGTAGTTAACAGTGAAATGAAAATCGTATGAATATATATACTCTCTTAGGAGGCTCTCAGGCTCCATATTATTATAACCTAATATTATATTAATAGAAAAATCCTCTAAGAAATGGGAGCGAAATCTATAGCTTTATCTTTCACAGTGCGATCAGAATGTGCTGTAACGAAAGCACGTAGTGGTATTATGAAATTGCCTCACTATGAAGTACATACACCAGTATTCATGCCTGTTGGCACACAGGTAAAGTTACAAGCAAAATTATTTTTAAAAACGACCCTCGCTTACCTCTGCCAAAGAATCAGCCTTGCGATTCAACAAGGCAATGTCTCCAGTGTATCCTCGCCAATCCAAGGGACAGCAATTTGGAAATAGCTTTTAATATTAAAGATTTTAGTTAAAATATAATTTTAAGTTTATTTACTAGTAATTAATTATTATATTGGTCTATACATTATATTAGTGTCATTATCAAACATTACAAAATAAGTTTTTTTTTATTTAATCTTGATAAATTTCCCTATTAATACACTAACTAAATTTTTCACATAGGGTACAATGAAAGGTCTGCTGCCCGATCAGTTGGAAAGCTTAGATTGTGAAATTATTCTTGGTAATACATATCATCTTGGTAACAGGCCTGGAATTGAGGTATTGCAAAAAGCGGGAGGTCTCCATAATTTTATGGGGTGGAATAGAGCATTGTTAACTGATTCTGGAGGATTTCAAATGGTCTCATTACTAAAGCTGGCAGAGATCACAGAAGAGGGTGTCAAATTTAAATCTCCATATGATTGTTCAGAAATTATGTTGACTCCAGAAAAATCAATAGAAATTCAAAATACTATAGGTATGACATATCTTTGCCTTTGTAAAATAGAAATCTTCAAATGTTCATTACACCAGTATTCAACTATAAATATTCTGGTTTTAGAATATTTTGCAGCTTAAAAACTTTTCTATTTGACATTTAACTTATTTTTTCAGGTGCAGATATAATAATGCAGCTAGATGATGTGGTTCAAACGACTTTTCAGGATTATGCCCGCATAAAGGAGGCTACAGAGAGGACCAGTCGTTGGTTAGACAGATGCATTTCTGCCCACAGTAGGCCTTCAGAACAAAGTATATTCCCAATCGTGCAGGGATTATTAAACAGTGAACTAAGAGAACAAAGTGCAAGAGAACACATGAAAAAGAATGTTAATGGATTCGCTATTGGTGGATTAAGGTTCTTTTTTTATCTTTTAAGAAATTTTAGTTTTACAACACACTTTATTGTTAGCCAAAACCAAGCTTTTATAATTTTGAAGTACTCAGTGCAGAATCCTGTAGATGTAGAGTATTCTAATGTAGATCTTGAAATATAGTGAATGTTCTGTAAGTTTATTTTTCTCAATAATATCATAATATTCATTTTGTGCAGGGTGTATAAAGTAGAACACTGATTATCCGAATTAATTGCGACCGGGGTCTGTTCGGATAATCGAAATTTTGGATAATCAGACATAGACTGGTAATAAAGAAAAACAAACTCTTACACATAGAATAAACTTCATTAAATTTAACTTTATTAAATGCAGTGTCTTGCCTCTAGCTTTCAACAATAACAGTTGAAAGTTCGAAGCGAGTTCCAATTTGTTAAGATGCGTACGGATAGCGCATTCCTGTGTTACGCGTAGTTGGTAAACACTGTCCACGCGTTGGATACGCGTACAGTACCTGTACAGACCGCCGCAAACCTGTACGCGAGATCAATCGATCCAGAGCGCTCCGCGAGCCCCATTCATTCGCCATGACTCCGACAAACTTAGCGGTTGCCTGCACCACCACTGCTGCGGCATTACTCATTATTCAACACATTTTAAATAAAATAAAGAGAAACGGAAACCTAGATGGTGGATGAAAAAAATTTATCGTGAAAGATTACAGAGTGGACAAAAATTTTGTATTCTCACAGAGTTTGCAAGATTTTGAAATAGGACTGAATGTCATGAAACAATAACTGAAAAGAAAAGAATACCTACGTTTATTGTTGACTGTTACATGAGAAAGATGTTACAAAAATTTATAATAAGTTTAGAACAGTCTACCCTATGCGGGCATACAATAATTATGTCTTATATAACTAAAACTTAATTTTATATTTCATGGCAATTATGGTTAAATTATATTTATTTATTTATTATTTTGTTCAGCAGTCCAAATTATTTGTTTATTTTAATATTTTACCTATTCGAACTCATCGCATCGGCTATGCAAGCACCCTGAGTAAGACAGTTCGCTCATACAAACAAGCCGGCACGCACACATTCACACCTTAGTAAGACAGCCGCTCGCCATTACGCTCACAACCGCGCCCGCGTGATGTTGTTGAATTAAAATTAATGATGCCGTCTTGTGTAGTGAAAAGCTGCCAAAACAATAGTAGTTACATTAAAAGAAGACAGGGAATCACTTTTCATAGGTAAGCATGTAATTTACTCACGTTATTTCTTGTTTTTACTTCAACTTCAAGCACGAAATCAACCAGTATTGCCAGTTATTAAATTTGCAAGCTACTAGCTTAAATGTGGGAGATAAGTATTTTTGGTTTACTTTTAATTGTTACTTAATTCATTTACCTGCATTTTGTATATATGAATAATACTTAATTCTTTTGCTGTATTTTTGTTTCTATTGCTTTATTTTTTTTGTGTAAAAACATTAAGTGCCAAAAATGCATTGCTCGGCTATTGTACAGACGACTGACATTTTTTTCACAAATTGATAAATTTGAAAATAAGGGGAGGCCTGCGATTTCCATCAAAAGATTTATACGACATATTTTGTTGTACATGCGAGATGGTGGTCCGGAAGCTTTTAAAAGATATCATAACCATAATTATACTCTCTGTCAAGAAAGTACCAGGAATGGATGATTTGTTTATGGTTCCATATTCAAATTTTTGTTTTGTTTGTTGTTGTTAAATTGGCACAGTTGCATCTGTTATTTATATAAAATACAGTGCTGTTATTAGTTATATCAATTATCTAATGTGTATTGCGAATTTCATAATGGACAAAAACATCGAACAGAGTTTGTCTTAAATTTTGCATCGCCATGGAATTTCGCGTTCGGAGTCACTGAAAATGTTACAGAAGGTTTATCACGTTAAACACGTGCCTATGAGTGGTACAAAGCGTTCAAAAGCCGTCGAGATGTGATGGAAGATTTGCCTTGCTCTGGTAGGCCATCAACGTCTGCAACTGAAGTTAACATTGCAAAAGTGAAGGAAATAGTGATTGAAAATCCTCTTTCAACTTTGAGAGAGATAGCAGGTGAACTTTCTGCATCTCACGAGTCGATCCGTACCATTTTAATAATCATTTGGGTATGAAACATGTTACCGCTCGGCTAGTCCCAGAAGACCTGGATTTTATCCAAAAACTCAATTGCATGAGAGTCGCTGAGGACATGCTAGGACGAGTTAAGACTGATTTGGATAATTGGCGATTCGGTTAATCAGCGTTCTGATAATCGGCGTTCTACTGTACCCACTAACCCTGTAATAGTTGTAATTGATACTTTAATACTTGTTACAGTCCCCACCAATAAAAATATTTTTTAAATTGAAGGGTCAATTTGGGTATCTGAACCCTAATGATAACTTGAGCCTAAAAATTTATTAAATTATTGTTGTTAGTGTTGTTGTGAAAAATTTATAGCCAATGCAGTAATATGACAATAAGCAGTTGGAAAAACATTATTAAAGCAATAAAAAATAAAGTTTTAACATAAACAATTACCAAAAAATATTGAGTTATCCAAGTTGACCCAACTTCTAATTAAGGTTACAAATCGACCTATGCGAAGAACAAAGTTACATCTGCCAAATGCCTACTTTACAGGAGAGCGATTTGAAGTTTGACTTGCACAAATTTTGCCCTAACTTTTTTCTTAATTAATTTAGAGAATTGATACTTTTACCAACGTACTTAAACATTACTATGCGTTTATTGATACCATATTTATATAAATAAACCCCGTATTTTGGAATTTAAGGGGTCTCAAGTGCACATATGACGTTTTTTTGCGGATCTTTCGGTCGCAAGCTGGGTCATATATACACAAGTAACCTTATTCTTGGGAAACGTGTTAGAAATAATGGGTTTTATATCTACATGTAACTTTGTTTTATGTTCCATCGTTACACTGTTTACTGAATCTGGCTGAGATAAAATGTGTAACATACGCCTAGAACGTGTGTTTTTCATTTTTCAGTTTAGTTTCTCACGTAATTATCATGTGAAATATGCGATAAACTGGGTATACTAACAAAGCGCGCGCACAGCAGTCTTTCCGCCCGACAAAGGTACGACTGACGAGGTAACCGACGCGGGCGGCTCTTGCGCGCCTGTCTCGAGGACACTAGTGCTGTTGCACCTTTGTCCTTCGGAGGAATAAGCAACATGTAACTTTGTTCGACCAGTAACTTCGGATTAAAATAACTTTTCAAAATTTTTATTTTACTAGTTAAAAATATAGATAATTGTAGACATAAAAATACAATAAAAGTGATTTGGGTTCAAAGTCACATATAACTTTGTTCTACGGATAGGTCGAAATGTTGTACATATGTGTAATATGGAGATATATGTTTTCTAATACAGATATAATTTTACAGTGGTGGTGAAGCCAAAGACGACTTTTGGCCTATGGTCAGTTTGGGTACAAGCATATTGGACAGAAATAAACCCAGGTATCTAATGGGAGTAGGATTGGCAATTGACCTTGTGATATGTGTAGCTCTTGGAGTGGATATGTTTGACTGTGTATATCCTACTCGTACAGCGGTATGCAGCTTATGATATAACTATATTATTTTCATTTATTCACGTTGCTAAGTGTGTAATTAATGCGTTCAGAACTCTGTTGTTCTGAACACTTATGGTGTACAGTCACTATGGAGGACACTCCTCTATGGCTCTTCAATATCTTAGGTATAATACTAAAATACAAGACAAATTTAAACTAATTTCTCAACATTGAACATTTTTAGAGATTTGGATGTGCACTTGTGAACAAGGGACAACTCAATCTGAAAAATAAAATATATGAGACTGATTTAAACCCTATAGATAAAGACTGTGATTGTTCAACATGCAAGAATTACACAAGAGCATATCTGCACTGCATAGTAGCAGTTGAAACAGTTGGATGTCATTTAATCTCAGTGCATAACATCGCATTTCAGGTAGGCACTTTACATTAGACTTAACCAAGATCTTAAGTATTCATATCAGCTAGAAGTTTTTTAGCATGTTTAGTGCTTTCAACATACATGAAGGGTTCTTATAAGACTCATTAGTGGTGGAAAGGGTGAGTCCCTTTCCTGGCATGTCCAAAACATACCTATATTAGCCTAAGAGCTACTGAATCATCTGACTATCCCCTTTCCCACAAAGCTAGAATTTTTTAAGTACCTTTCTGGCAAGCCACTTGCGGTTGCATCATTATCCCTATTTTTGAAAATTTTCTAAGCTTTTAATGATTTTGTTACAGTATTTAAAATTTAAATAAATCCCATGCATGTCTACTTTTTACATAGACCAAGTATAATGAAGTATTTGTGGGTTTTTTTAAAATAAGTTATATTTAAGGTTTTCACCCACTAGATTATAAAATGCTATTCTAGTGCAGTAGGTACAGTTTTAGGCCAGTGATACAACTTCTTCAGTGAAAATTGATGTTTCTGAATAGTGTGCCTTAAGAGTTCACATCATTTGAGTATAATAGTGTTAATTTATCTGTATTTGTTTCAGATGAGTCTAATGAAAGCAATGAGAAAAAATATAAAAAATGGTACCTTCCCAGATTTTGTAAAGCAATTTGTTAATGAACTGTATCCCGAATGTAATTATCCAACTTGGGTTATTAATTCACTTCACTCTGTTGGGATAGATCTTAAGGAATAGTAATTTGCATCTTATTAATAAACCTAGTTAAATGAAACCATTTTGTTTCCTTTTTTAACAATATTTTTCTTACATAAACTCGTCAGAATCATTTCCATCATAGTTTGTAGACATGTTTTCGGGTTTCATCAATGTAGAGTAGCTTCTAAGTTCTGCTTCTTCCTTTTTACGTTTCTCTTCTTCCTTTTCTTTTTCTTTCTTTTCTCTTTGCAATTTCTTTTTGTCTTCTCTCTCCAGTCTGTCTCTTGTTTCTCTTTCCAATCTAAGATCAGGGAATGCTTCTCTTTTTGTCTTCTGCAACCTGTTAACAATTTCATTGTTTTTCTTGGCAACTCTTACTTTTCTAACATCCTTATCTTTGTGAAATGCTACTTGTCCAACCTGAAAATGACAATACAAAGATATAAATTTTCAACTTTTGAAAGTAAGGATGTAATTATTTTTTTCATTTTACATGTAACTTCCTGTCCGTCCAAACAATCTGTGTAATAGGGAACCTTCACTCACAATTAATTTCAAAATGTGATTATGCCAAAAACCTGTGTTAACAACTATCTAAAGATCTATCCCACTTACCAATATGTTTAAAAAATGAATTTTACATAAAATTAGTCAGTTGACTCGAAAACACTATGACGTCATCTCTTGCGTTCATCATACAAAACATATGAAGGGGTAGTGTCTATGACAATTCATTAAAAGTATCTACATTGACTCGTAGTACCCAACCCAATTGTCCATCAGTATAATTTTGTATTTATAAAATAAATAAGACATGAAAAAATTGCACAAATTAAGTACCTCCATACTTGCTGTTTTCTTCAGATTTGACCACATTGTATAAACTATGTCTATATCATTCATTTTGTTCCCCATTATAGAATTGGCCTTTACCAGCTGACAAGCATCATCCAAGACTGAATTTGGAATGTCATCTATAGTCTGACCCTGTAAAAATCACCTTATCTTACACTACTCATAAATAAAATGAAGTTCAGTGTTTTCACCAAAAAAAAGAGGGTATCAATTCAACACTTATGTATGTAATATTCTCAGAACTGCACAATTTTTTATCTCCCGATGCAAAAGAAGGGGTGTTATAAGTTTCACGTGTCTGTCTGTGATTCGGTCCTGGCACTGTAGCTCGCGAACGGATGAAGCAATTTCAATTTAGTATTTTTTTGTATGAAAGGTTAGTTACAGGCGAGTGTTCTTAAACATGTTTGATAAATATCTGTTGACTCGTTCAAAAGTTGTGAGGGGGTGAAGGACGGGAAGAATAACCAAATGTCTGCAAATATAAATGAGTGGGGTCTCAAATGAAAGCGCATCACATGCACATTACACAATAATATGTTCAATGAAAACTGTTGTTATTGTGTTGGGGGTAATTTTTTTTTTTGTCAAAACTAAATCAACAATGTGTTATGTTTTCATTCTTTTCCTTCATATATTGACTAAGTACTCACTGATGCCAAGCGTAAATACACATGAGCCGAAGATACTTTATCAACATGAAACCAAACGTCTTCTGGCCATCCCCATTTAATTAAATCTTCGTCTGTAAAATGCGTACAAATCATCATAACCAATGCGTACAAATCATCATAACCAATAAGCCAGTTGAGATTACTATAAAAAAGTGACATATTATTATAAACATTCAATAATCATAACAAAAAGCTTACTTTCATGCTTATCGGCACCCATGAACAATGTTACAGGGGGTGCAACTACGTTACTTGTGAAGTAAAATACCATGTTGAACCACGAAATCCACGATGTATAAAGCTTAGAAAATCATACGTATACTATGGTCGCGCTATAACTCTTCCCAATTTTTCATACGGTGTTAACTGTCCGATATTTTTATGTCCGAACAAATACATAGGTACAATAGGTACAATTAATTATTTACCAAAAGTCTGAAACAAACACGATACCGTTGTGACATTCATTCTGAAAATCTGAACATAACAGTCGACAGTTCGACACTGAGTAAAATAATAAGAGAAAGTCGACAGTCTGTCGCAACAGTGTTGCCAACTCGAACTCGGATTTTGAAAAAGGCGTAGACCACATTAGAAAATTACGTAGAATTAGTCAAATTTGCGTAGGTATGTAAAGTTCGTAGATCTACGAACTTTTTTTCCGAGTGAAACGAAGAGGGTAGGGGATAGGTTAAACTGAATAAAATGAGTGGTTTGTTATACAATTTATTCATTTGCAGGCAAATTTATAAGTAGGTACATAAATTTATTAAAATTTTTACATGTTCTTGTGAAGGCTCGCGATTTTTTTAAGCCACTTTTCGTGAAAAGTAAGCCTGTTAGCGTTTCAGTAGAAAGTCTATTTCTGATATTATGACTAGTCTATGACTGATACCTACCGTGAGTGGGTAACGAGTTCGTCTCCCGACCGATTACTGTTATTTAGTAGTTTTTCAATTTTAAATATGGAAGAAGGATTTCAAAAAGGACAATCAAATAACTTTTCTTCACCGTAATAGCAGGTGATATTTAATTTTATAAAGCGCACATAACTCTTTTTACAAAGTTATTGGTGCATGCTACTGGGATTCGAACTCGGACCCCTCGATTCGAGGTCGAATTCTAAGCAACTGGGCTATCACCGCTCGCTCTATTCGCCCGGGTGGGAAATATTAACTGAAGGAAATTGACCCAGCTGCAAATCATTGAAATAGCCAACGCTTCTTTCATATTCTTATTTTATTTTTCACTTTTCTTCTCACCGGCGGAAATAAGCTAATGCCACACCAACTTTTTGAAGTTTAGATAGGTAAGGAGCCATATCGCAATGCGTGCTTCAAAACAGAGAATCGACAACACACTGAGGTGGGGGCTTTGTTGTAAACCAGTGTGGACGCAAACACCAACCGTGGGCTCCACAAGCCTTCCACCAAGGTGACCCCTGTGGGAAGCTTGTTTACAACAGTCTGGCCCAGGCATAAAGATTAACGTTTTTGCGCGAAAGGGACGTAAAATCACGCCAATTTAAAAATGAACATTAGCTCCCCGGGGGAGCTAAATAGCCGGGGAATAAAAAATTGCCAGTAGGGGGAGGCTCCCCCTACTGGCAATTTTTTAAAGTAGCCTGTTTAGATAGATAGAGTAGGTATTCTTACTTTCTTAAATCTTAGTATTATTTCTGTATAAATTAACTTCATTTCGCAAAAATTTTGACTTTGTACACTTTTCATGAGAAGCAGCGAGATATTCTCCACGCTTACTTGGTCTTTGTTTTGAGACTTGGTCTCACTTGGTCAGTGGTCTATATAACTGTATTGAAATTTGAATGAATAACGTTGGTGGGTGAACAAATAGGTAGGTACGGTATCTAATTTGCGTAAATTAAAAATTAGTATTCAGGGGTTATAGTAAGTAACTACGTACCTAGTGTAAAGTTTTCTGTCAAAGTGTCACTGCTGTCAATGTCAACGGAGTTTGACTTCAATGATTATTATTGATTATTTTTAGGTTTAGTCTCTATAACAAATTAATAATATCAATTGCACAGTATGGGAAGCCCAGAACGTGAATTATGTCCTCCACCGTCAGAAGAAGATGAACTAACCCTGCCCAGAGCAAGCATTAACAAGATGATCAAAGAGTTGGTACCGTCCGTACGAGTTGCATTTGAATCGAGAGAATTAATATTAAACTGCTGTACTGAATTCATACATCTTTTAAGTTCGGAAGCCAATGAAGTTTGTAATCAGAGCAATAAGAAGACAATAAATGCAGAGCATGTTTTAACAGGTTAGTACTTTTGAACACTGAAACACTTCATCTTCAATTCACTGTTCCAGGCAAAATATTTCTAATACATAATTATATATATTATGGCTTTGGCTATAGGTACCTACATACTCATTTTCTATTTCATATGGTCCAAGATCCCAGGGCTGCCAGATGTCACATATTTTCTGACGAACGAAATGTGGATTCATTAACATTTTGTTTGTCACAATTGTTTGTTTGTATTAATAACAGTCATATTTGCCTATGGTTTTGCAGTTCGAGACTGGATCAATAAATTTAACAAATATTTCAATGGTTATATTTTTTTTACAGCATTGGACAGACTAGGATTTAGTGACTATACAATAGAAGCAGAAGCAGTATTGAAGGATTGCAAAGCTGTGGCAGCAAAAAGAAGGAGGCAAAGCACGAGACTGGAAAATTTAGGCATTCCAGAAGAAGAGTTGCTTAGGCAACAGCAAGAACTATTTGCGAAGGTGTTCTTTCTTTCTCCTTTTTCCCAGATCTTATCTTATTATGTAAGGTGATTTTAGAGATTTTCGAGATCCCACCCTCTTCCTACTTAGTTAGAAATCATGAGATTTTGCAGGCCCCCTCCATCTTATCGTCGGCCTAATTATCAGAATTCGGAACTCCATTTGACCATATTTTACAGGAGAGACATAAAACTGTTTAATTTTGTTACTATTTGAATTATTTCAACGTTTTTATGAAAGCAAGTATAAAAATGGTCTAGGAATGCATTTTTATGATTTTTTAATATACATTTTGTTTTATTTAGTATGAAAATGGACTTACGAACTTTTCTAGCAATCGTGTTTGGAGTTATGTAATATTGCATGTAGTTACGAATTTTTATTATTAAGATTAACGTTGATTTTTCAAATTACGCAGTATTACTACGGTATGTTTTCAATGGAAAAATAATGAAGAGACTTAAAAAATAATAAACATTATTTATTGATAACAAAATCGCTTCGTAACACATAATAATATACTTAAGAACGTTTAGTGTACATTTATTTCTTAGAATTCTTAGTAAATAAAATCAGTCTCAAATTAAGTACGTACTTATATTTAGTAGAAATTAATACTTTTGGTTTAATTATGCCTCTACATATTATTAATAAACTTTGAAGACGTCTACCGTAAAAAAACAATAAAGTTAAAAAATATAAAAAAAGTTTAAAATTAAAAGTGAGGCAAGTCATCATAAAATTTGTGATAGTCTTTTTCCATAGTATACTCTTCAACGCCTGAAGGTCTAAGTATTTATCTTTTTTAATTTTAATTTTCAGCCTTGAGGAGTATAACTGAGGTATATTATCCCACTGAACGAAGGCTGTTTTCGAGTCCTCACTAATCGTCTAGCGCGCAGACTCGACGACTTCCAGCCTCCCGAAAAAGCCGGTTTCCGAAAAGGCTATAGTACCATGGACCACATACATACGCTTCGGCAGGTTATACAAAAGACCGAGGAGTATAATCTGCCGCTATGCGTAGCGTATGTGGACTATGAGAAGGCCTTCGATTCTATCGAGACCTGGGCGGTGCTTGAGTCTCTTCAGCGATGCCAGATCGACTATCGGTACATCGAGGCGTTGAAGTGTGTATACAATGCCGCCACCATGAAAGTCCGAGTACACGACAACAGTACGAACCCCATCCACGTGCAGCGCGGCGTACGACAGGGGGATGTCATCTCCCCAAAACTTTTCACCGCTGCACTGGAAGATGCGTTCAAGCTGATGGAGTGGAAAGGACGTGGTATTAACATCAACGGCAAACACCTCTCACACCTTCGATTTGCCGATGACATAGTGATCTTGGCGGAGTCGCTGGAGGAACTCAGCATTATGTTCAGCGACCTCAATAGTGCCTCACAACGGGTGGGTCTTAAGATGAACATGGACAAGACGAAAATCATGTCCATGTCACACCCGTACCGGTGGTTGTTGACGGCACTGCTCTCGAAGTTGTAGACGAATACGTTTACCTAGGACAAACGATCCGAATGGGTAAGTCCAACTTCGAGAGAGAGGTCACTCGAAGAATCCAACTCGGCTGGGCAGCGTTCGGGAATCTACGACACGTCTTGACGTCCGATATACCTCAGTGCCTGAAGTCGAAAGTTTTCGAGCAATGTGTGTTCGAGCACCGTAGGTCACTGGGATGACCTACGGTGCCGAGACGTGGTCCTTTACTGTGAGCCTAATTCACAAGCTCAGAGTCGCCCAGAGGGCAATGGAGAGAGCTATGCTTGGTATTTCTCTACGAGACAGAATCAGAAATGATGAAATCCGTAGAAGAACGAAGGTGACCGACATAGCTCTCAAAATTTGCAAATTAAAGTGGCAATGGGCTGGCCACATCGTTCGCAAGACTGACAACCGATGGGGAAAAAAGGTCCTCGAATGGCGACCACGTTTAGGCAAAAGGAGCACAGGCCGCCCTCCGACCAGGTGGACTGATGACCTGAAGAAGACAGCGGGAAACCGTTGGATTCAGAGGGCCCAGGACCGGGTGGAATGGCGTCGATTAGGGGAGGCCCATGTCCAGCAGTGGACTACTAAGGGCTGAAAGGAAGGAAGGAAGGAACGAAGGCAAGTTTTTTAACTCTAATTGGTAGTTCTTCCCACACCGTACTTGGATGTCGTAATTTATACACAATTTTTCCATCTGGAACATATTTCAGAGCTCTTAAACGACCTGAAAATAAAACTTCGTAACTCCATTTTAAACTCACAGCATGTTCATTGACCAACCAACATAAAACTCCGTAACTCCCAAAACACATTTAAGCCTCATATATATCGCATACTTATTCACATTTTAAGTTATATCGTCGTAAATTACTAATTAACATTATTTATTATTCCATAATTGTCATGCGTTAACAGTATTTTAATGAATTTACGTACCTTTTCTTCATAAAGTGAACGGTACCTCCCCACACTGCGAACGACGCCGTACTGAGCGCGGGAGTTAGGAACATTTCATATTACAAAATGGCAGCGTGGATATAAGCATTCTTATAATTCACTCTTAGCTCTTTATCCAATTTATTTCAGGAAATAAGAATTATTCTATCCTTCAGATTACAAAAAAGGGCACCAGATGGCATTAAAAGCCTGATTTCGTATTTTTTGGAGTTACGCATTTTGATAATTAGGCCGACGTTATGTTATATTATCTTATTTTATGTTCTTAAATTATTGGTAGTTCGAAGCCAAACACACTGTAAATTATAGGTTTCACAGTCATTGTAGGCAGACATGTCACAGGATTTTTATACAATGAAATGTGTTATTGTTTTTAACATTCTAGGCCCGTGAAGAGCAAGCAAAGCAGGAGCAAGAGCAATGGCTACTGCTGCAGCAGCAAGGTTTGGCGGGAGCTGAGGGAGCACCCCAACCCTACATTCCCCCTACAACAGGGCTAAAACCAGGAGAAGATGAAGATGATGATTATTCATAGTTATAATATTTAAGAATCTTTGATTTTGTTATATTTGGCTGTTCAAGATCTAACTCAACATACAGTTTGCATTCACATAAAGCAGTGTTCTGTGGTTGATAAAATATATCCCTTAATTTGTTGCTCACACTTGCTGCTAGGAAAATTTAGTCTTCTTTAAATGTATATCATGTACCCTAATCATTTGGTAGTTTTACCTGGAAAGTTCTCTTAGAGTTTTGAAGATTGAAATTTGTTCTCAATTTATTGGTTTGAGTATTTTTTGATAACTGATAATTTCTAAGCGTTTTCTGCAAAAAGCACCACAACAAACCATCTTTTGTTTAAATAAACCTAAATTTATTACCTACATAAATTATGAATTTTTCAAATGTGCGTGGATGGGGAAATGACGGGAAATCACAAAAAATACTGAAAGGAGTCTGGTGCCCGATTTTGATAAAAACTAAAGCTGCATCATTGGATTTTGAAAAAGCCAAGAATCGAATTTTTGAAAAAAAAACACACCCTGTGATATTAGTGTCAAATCAGGAACAAATTCTGGAAATTTAAGGATAGGGCTCATTTTTAACAAAATCTTTTCTCGAAGCATTTCAGGCCATTATCGACCACTCAGTTATACTCCATTGTGGGGTGTAAAACTAGGAGCCTGAATTTTTTGTAACCAGGCTGGTATTGTCTAACTCAAACTCAAAAGCTTTTATTCATTATTAGGTACAATTTGTGCACACTTAATGAAAGTCATACAGATAGATTATACATTCTACATTCATCCGCTTTGGTCAAAACGTAGACTGGGAGAAAAAAGCGGGCGGAAAAAACTCCCAGCATATGACTATAGTGCAGTATGACTAGGTCTAAACCACAGATTACTTTATAAGTCCAAACTCCAAAGTAACACACGTGACAGCTATCGTATGCGTGTATGTCAATATCGTTCCAATTGCCATCCGCTCACAAATAAATATTGATACATAGTGTATAGAAATAGCCTAGTGTAGTTATTCAATCCCACGCTTTCTTATCTTCTAAATAGTCCTAAGTTTCATAATAGGCCTTTCGGCACAGGACTGCTGTGCAATTCACAAAGCAAAACACCCTTCAATTCAACTCGATGCTGTCGCAGCGACGAAGTACAGTTACGTATTCTAGTGTTGCCGATCGATAGTCGGACTATCGATAGTATCGATACTATCGATAGCACAGAACAAGGCAATACTATCGAATGAGTGCAATACTATCGATACTATCGATAGTATTGTAGTTCGTTAATAACAAACTATCGATAGTATCGATACTGTCGCATTCATTTGCAACGATACTATCGATAGTATCGATTGTTTTGGACTATCGATAGTTTAACAATTTGCAATAGTATTGTTTGCAATTTTCGGGTATAATAGTCAATCACAATCAACTATGAGGATATAGTAATAAATAATATTAAATCGATTTCCTTGCATTATATTTTCATAACATACGTGTTGCTTTTATTACTCTGTTGCACTTTTTGTCTGAAACGTGAATATAAGTATTGTAACAATACATCGAATATGAAGGATCACCTCCATCGAAAGCATCCTGAAATGTTACTAAATATGTCGATTTCTCAAAACGTAATATGCGAAGTGGACAATCTGGAAAGACAGTTACCTACAGCAAAATACAGCTATAATTCGTCCAGAAAAAAGATGTTGGATGAATTATTTGTAAAAATGATTGCATTAGATATGGAGCCCCTTCGCTTATCTGAGCGCGGAGGGATAAAAGAGTTTGTCGCAGGTTTAGACTCGCGGTACGAATTGCCAGGAAGATCAACCGTGACTTCTAAACTTTCAAAATTATATATGAAAATGAAAATTCAAATGTTGAAAATTGTTGAAGAGACTCGCTATGTAGCGATTACTGCGGACACTTGGACTTCCATTAGCAATCAAGGCATTCTTGCATTGACTTGCCATTTTATAAAGGAAAACCACTGAAATCTGCTTTACTGGCTGCAAAGGTTGTCGAAGGGCATCATAATGCTGACAATTTAGCTTCCGTGAGTATTTTTTAATTTATATTAGTACTTATAGTAAGTTTCGAGACTTTTCTGAATGTAGAGGGGTTAAAGCATGTTGTTTGTTTGTTTTTAACCCATTAATGACCCACTACAGGGTCGGGTCTCCTCTCACAATGAGAGGGATGTAGGCCTTAGTCCACCACGCTGGCCTACTGCGGGTTGGTGGACTTCACATGCCCTTGAGAACATTTTTTTTTTGTGAACTCTCAGGCATGCAGGTTTCCTCACGATGTTTTCCTTCACCGTAACAGCAGGTTATATTTAATTTCATAAATCGCACATAACTTTTTTACAAAGTCATTGGTGCGTGCCACTGGGATTCGAACCCGGACCCCTCGATTCGAGGTCGAATTCTAAGCCACTGGGCTATCACCGCGTAAAGCATGTACCTACATAAAAAGGCGGACGGAATCTCATGAAACAATAACTGAAGCACCCTAAGTAAAACAGTTCGCTAATACACACAAGCCGGCACGCATACGTTCTCACCTTCTCACCTCAGTAAGACAGCCGCTCACAATTACGCTCCCAACCACGCCCGCGTGATGTTATTGAATTAAAATTAAACGATGCCGTCTTGTGTAGTGAAAAGCTGCCGAAACAGATAGTAGTTACATTAAAAAAATACAGGGAATCACTTTTCATAGGTAAGCATGTAATTTATTCACCTTATTTGTCGTTTTTACTTCAAGCACGAAATCAACCAGTGTTGCCAGTTATTAAATCAAAATTTCCATCAAAATATTTACACGACATTTGTTGTACTTGCGAGCACTTGCGAGATGGTGGTCCGAAAGATTTTAAAAGATAATATAACCCTATATAATGAAAGACAACATAAGTACATGGTAACCAAAATTTTAGAATTTATAGCAACAGACAGGATTTTTTAAATTTAGAATTTAACCACGCATAATTTGCTGGAGCAGAACATAAATTAGCTCTCATTAAATATATAGCAGAAAAATATCTAAATATTCGTTTTCACCATAATTATGTCTAAATTAGAGGGGATTTCTAAATCTATAGACAGTAAAAGACAAGTCTATAAAAAACTAACCCAACAAAAGGTATTCTAAGAAGCCATTTGACACGAGTAGTAACTTGTCTGTAGGTATAATTTTAAGAAATAAAAATATTTGTATATTAATTATAATTTATTGACCTTCATTTAAGAATACCTTTTTACAGCACAGCTGAAAAACAAACGCTTAACGAAGCTTGTTGACTGCTTGCAAAATTTTCAAAAATATTTTTTCACTCCCCATTTTATAATAATGCTCCGCGATGAGTCTGTTATATTTTAAATAAAAAATGGGTAATTTTCATTCATATGGAAATCCTTTACACACTCACACATAGTTAAGCCGCCGCCATTAAGAGCTTCAATTGTTTATTAACGAAACTCCGTCCGCCTTTTTTGTAGGTCCATGGGTTACAGGATGTTAAACCATCAGCATAGTTTTATTTGTATCTGTTTGCATTTTTATCAAATCACCGCATCTTTTTTCAGGTTATTTCATCGATTTTAGAAGAATGGAACTGTCGCAACAAAGTGGTGGCCATTGTAACGGATAATGCACCCGTAATGATAAAAGTAGCAGAAAATCTGAAATTACGCCATGTTCCTTGTTTTGCACACAATTTAAATTTAATCATCAAAGATATTCATCAAAACGTTGAAGAATTTAAAGCTTTAGCTTTATTTGATAAATGTAAAGTTATCGTTACCTATTTTAGACAAAGTACGTTAGCCTCCGACAAACTAAAGATAATTCAACGAGATCTGAATAAAAAAGAATTGAAATTAATACAGCATGTTGATACCAGGTGGAACAGCTCTTTACATATGCTAAGTCGGATATTGGAAGTGCGGGACGAATTAACGCTGGCTCTTAATCAAAGTCTTAATGCACCTCCGAATCTAACTGCAGATGAATACACTTACTTAGGCGAAGTCGAAAACATATTTGAGCCCATTGAATCTGCAACAGAAGCCATATCTGGTGAGGAATATGTTACATTATCGTTGATAATTCCGCTAATAAAAGGAATCTTACTACATTTTGCTATGCTGGAAACTAAACCTATGTCAGATTTTGCAAGAGTTGTCCTAGAAAAAATAAAAATATCAGTAGCCTCGAAATTAAAACCCTATGAAAAGAGATCCCCATGTATTATATCGACGCTCTTAAATCCACATTTTAAAAAAATGGGATTTAGAACGGACGCTGACGTCGAGAGAGCCATTCAATTTGTACAAAAAGAATATGCGTTATATTTGGCAACTTTGGACAAATCACCATCCCCACCATGCGCAGATGACGAACTAGAAAGTTCGTCAGAAGGAATAGTTCATCCAAATAAAAAATCAAAACGTAGCGATTTGCTTTCATATCTGCAACCTCATAGTCACTGTCAAACAAGCAATACAAATCCCACTGTAGACGCAATTATTGATATAAGACAATATGTCGAGAAACCAATTATACCCAGGTCTAGTTATCCCCTAGAGTATTGGACATTTAGTCAAAGTAATTTGAAGCATATTGCTTTAAAATTCCTTTGTGTACCTGGAAGCTCAACGCCAGCGGAAAGAATTTTTTCGAAGGCTGGTCAAATCCTAATTGAACGTCGAAATCGTTTATCGGGCGATCACATAAACGAATTACTGTTTGTAAATCAAAATAACAAAATTCTTAAAAATTAGTTATATTTATTAACGGCACGGCAATTGCATTATAAACACATTATATGCACATATTATTATAAACACAGTATTGATTGAAATATTATTTTAATTACTATATTGTATACAGTGTAGATGTAGATGAAGATTAATATTTTCTACAACATGTTTTGTAATCCAATTTATGTTCGAAAATTATGTGTAAATCAAAATGGTACATTTAGTGATTGATTAGTCTGTTTGAAATTTTTCTATTACTTTTAAAATTTCAGCCATTACTTTAAATTTTTTAAACGGCGGCAGTTTTTTAATTTCTTCAGCTACTATATTACCGAAATGATAGTGAACAGTTGATTTGTTATTTACATTTTTTGTTACATCAGACATAGTTTGTACGCTAACATCCACGTTTTTTTCTTCGAATTCATCCTCAGTTTCGCTGTTGTCAAACTCCTCCTTCGGTGCATTGATGCTATTTGATTTTTTTGGTTCTAGAATATCCAGTTCCAGTTGTACATCTAGTAGATATACTTGTTTCGTTTCTTTTGTTCGTACAACTGTCAAACAAATCTTCAGATTCGGTTTGACTTTCAGGAATCATTGTTACTGATTTACCTAAAAAAATAAAGACAAATAAAAATCGTTTCCACTTGTTTCTTTTCATAACAACTCTATTGAAACTAAACATTGTATTTGTTATTGTAGTATGGATATTTATGTAATTTGTACGGGCTACGTGCGACGGTCGATTATTATCTATATTAATAATTTTTCAAATTCTAAAAGTATTTACACTGACATATTTATATATTTTATTCTTGGAAATATTGGAGCATCCATCAATGCAAGAATACAATTTTATTGAGTCTTTTTTAATATACAAAATTATTTGTGATACACTTTTCAAAGAGTTAACCATACGGTAGCAATCCTACCCATAAAACACAATTAGTTCCGATTACTTTCGATATATGACACTAGATGGCATAAGTGTCGCCACGCACGGTCCCTATACTCTTTGTTAGCTATGTGTTTATTTTTTAACCTGTAAGTCATATATCACCCGAGCGAAGCCGGGTTTTTATCTAGTAACTTATATCATGGAACTTCAATAAAGCTTCTTATAGTTGCCGTCACGAGTGGTGAGCAGAACCTTCATTGGTCGGTTTCACAATGATTGCGCTGCGTGCACACGATTGGTTCGACAAACGTCAGTTCGTCAGTGTGCGTCGTCTATTGGTCCAGCACGTATTTCCGGCTGCTTTACATTAGGCGAAAGTATACAATATCCCTACCACTGATAATCTCTACTCACGACTCATGACGGATACTATACAACATATTTCAATTATTTAAGTAAGTACAGTCATACATACTCACATTTATGTGTCATTTCAAAACGCTGCTTCTTTTTCTTACTTTTCTTTCTTTTAAATATGTAGTTAGAACAAGCACTGCTCGATAGAAATGTTTATAATTTAAGAAAAGATACAATATATATCGGCCTATAATGGTCCTCAACTACATTACTGTTAAAACATACCTAATACTATTGCAAATTGTGAAACTATCGATAGTCCAAAACAATCGATACTATCGATAGTATCGTTGCAAATAAAAGCGACAGTATCGATACTATCGATAGTTTGTTATTAACGAACTACAATACTATCGATAGTATCGATAGTATTGCACTCATTCGATAGTATTGCCTTGTTCTGTGCTATCGATAGTATCGATACTATCGATTGTTTCGATACTATCGATAGGCCTATCGATAGGGTACATGATTTTCGATTAAAACTATCGATAGTTTTACTATCGATAGTTCGGCAACGCTAACGTATTCAGAGTGCACGTTCCACTTGACGCACAAAACGATCACGCTCATGACCGCAGTTTTTAGGATTGCCAGGTGTTCGGTATTATACCGAAGTAATGGCTGTGCGGTATTTTTTTTCTGATAATTTTTTCTCCATAAACGATTCAACGGTCACATTTTACGCCATTGATAGCTGTCAGGACTGAAGGAAAATCTTTGTAATTAAATTTTTTTCACTAACTGACCGACTAATAACGAAATAGGAATAATAAGTTAATGTATTCGATGCCCCCGACTGCGTTAGTGAATGCTGTCAATCATGATCATAAAAAATATTGAAATATTATTTAAAAATATTTATTTATCCACTTGTTCTTTTTTGTTCTTCACGCAGTCGGAATTTTTGTTTTTGTAATTTTTTTGTTTGTATGCATTTTGTTCAGCTTAGGGAATGGTAAAAGTTTCATCAAAATCAGTCCAGTAGTTTCGGTTATATAGACTTAAAACTAAAAACAAACGAAATAAAAATATTAAAAAAAAATTAAACCGACATCAAAAAAGTATGAAATTAAATTTCTTACATAGTTTAGGCCTACTATTATTGAGGTTGGTGCCAAAATTTAACAATAGAAACAAAAGCACTTGATATTAAAGACACCAACCTATTGTTAAATTATTTTTATTTTCTCAACTGTTCGGTATTAACCTGAAATAAACCTGGCAAACCTGCTTGTGAGCTTAATGTGTAAACTCGTTGTTACTGCCATAGAGCTGTACGTCAAGAATCAAGATTGGCATGCTTTATTTAACCCTTTAACCGCCAAGGTCGGATTAATCCGACAAACATAATCGTGTCCATTTCGCCAGCGTCGTATATTCACGACCAAATACACCATCTCGTTTAATCTTTATTTTTTATTTAATTAATCTGTATTCTAAGAAAAATATGTTTGTATTAGGTAAAAAGTTAATTAAATAATAATTTATAATGTAATACACTTTATTCTTTTTAATTAGAAGCCCTAAAAACAATGTCAACAGTTCGATAAATTACTCTTATTATTTCTCGAAATTTGCATTAACCTACACCGCCAGCGACGGCAAAACCCGACATTAGGGATGGGGCCTATGCCAAAGTTTAGTAATACAAATAAAATCAATCAGTCCCAAAACAAATGCAGCAATTGTGAATAAAACGTATCTCTACAAATATTTGTGTTTTTCATTTAATTCCTTTAAAATTGAGTAAAGGGTATTGGTTAACTTTGTATGACCCTGTGGCTTGATTTTTTTTGTGAAATGTAAGCAACTACCATAGATGTTTCCATCCCTAGCCCGTGCGTTTCGCATCTTAATTTGACAGTATGCTCAACGCCACGTGAATAGTAAAAATACTAATTAATAAATCGTCCAAATCTGTAAAAACTTTGTTTTATTTGTTTTAAAGAAAACCTGTATAGGTATGTATATAGTAATTTGTACTTTGGTGTTAACATGAACAGGTGTTACAGGTGTTAACATGAACAGGTATTACAGGTGTTAACATGAACACATATCATTGTTACGAAATATTGATTTCCAAAAAGTGCACAGGGCACATCCCTTTTTTTTGTAGGTATTTATTTAGACTACTGTGCCTGGCGTCAGGGGCCGGATAACTGATACGAAGGCCGGCGGTTAAAGGGTTAAAAGAGCCTTAAGATTATAAATTATTGATTTGATTGACAATTGAATTGACAACTAATTGACAACGATCACTTCAACCCGCGTAGATCGTCGCGGTGAGCTTCGCGTCAGCGTAAGTCATGACGTCATAAGTGACGTTTTAGCCACGACCGCGGGAGATACTTCAGTTCCACTACTAAAGGAGCATTTTGATCGTTTTCAATGTCATCTGGAACGCAGTCAGAAAGAGTCAGAAAGCCACGCCGCCTGACTCAAGTAATATAAAAAAGGTCTCCTTTGTTTACGAACTAGGGATGGCGATCTGAGATCGATTAATCGAAGAATCGATTTTTGGAGCCAAAAGTCGTTTTTTAAATCGATATGTAGTACTGAATCGATTCAGTGAATAGATATTTTATCCTTGAAAATCGACATCCGATTTTATTTTTTGGTATAAACCAAAAAAGTATTTACAATGAATTGAATGTACCCGTATTATAAGAGTGCTGCCGGCTGCCGGTTAAAGGTTTTAGATATTAAGCATTGGGAAATATAAGCTACATTATCTATTTTCTTAACTTTGTAAACCAATACATTTAAAAAATAAATGCCTTGTTTTATACCTGATCTGATGTATTGATATGGTAATAAAAATATTTTTTATCATCGAATTACCTGATTTTACTGATAAGAGATCGTTAAATTATAATATGTATCTTGTTTTTAATAAAATAGATTGATACTACATTATAAACAAAAACTTAAGAAAAAGATCGATTTTTCAGAAATCGATCTTATTGGCCTCGATTTTTTTGTGGATCGATTCATTAGGGCACGATTCGAATCGATTTAAAAATCGATCTTTTTCGGAAAGAATCGTCATCCCTATTACGAACAAGAAACAAAGTTTAGTTAGGTTTGGTTGGCTGGCATCTGTCATGCCTGACACTTAATTTTTCGACGCGCAAGATTTTTACTGTATTCTGCCACGGAATCAGAAAGTGAATAAAAAATGTGATTTGCGTGCTATTTATAAAAATGTAAATATGGCATTAGTTTAGCCATTAGCAGCAAAAATAACATTTATCAACATAGTATTTTCAAGATAATTCAACTTTTCTATAAATGTACGTTTTTACCTATTCAAATTGTGTTAAGCCCTAACTCGCCCTAGCGAACAGCGTCGAAATGCACAGCCTACAGTTCGACGACGAGCTTGTAAGGCTGGCGGTAAAACGAGCTCGTCGACGAGCACAGCGCCGCCGAACGGTTACGTTTGTGAATTGCACAGCTGAGCTCGACGTCGAAATGAAGGCTGGCGGTAAGGCGAGCTCGTCGACGAGCACAGCGACGAATGGTTACGTTTGTGATTTGCACAGCTGATTTGATAGTTTGTTTTAATTTGTGAAAAGGCAGGGATTTCTATTGGAATTTTATTATATATTCTCACGGACATTCCCATACATGACCAGCTTTTTTATGAAGCCGACATTTTGGAAATACCAGTTTGTGGACATTCTTGGTTACAATACAATTAGTTTTGTGTAAGTCCTTAAATGTTACAAACTTGTTCTTATTTTTATAAACATACATAATGTTCTCATAAATATATTGCGATGCAAGAGTAGTATATTATGGCATGCTTCAATGTCATGCATCAAATTGTGCATTTTCTTACATAATATGTTACATTAAAATTGTATTTTAAGGAATTGTTAAAACAATAAGCCACTTCTGTCACGAAACATCTAGGAAACACTTTCCTTCACTTATCACTTAAGAAGTCCTATTTTATGCCTCTGACAATAATTACAAAAAAGTAAGTCAATAACAAGTCATTTTATACATAACTTTTTTATCTATTCACATTATTATTATTTTAAGACACAACCACAATATGAAAAAATATGTCTCAAATTTAGCATTTAAGTACTTAAAACTTTTGTAATCTAGCTTAAATAGATAAATTGATAGTTTATATACAAAATATAGTTTACAGAACGCCCGTTGTATATACATAGCCTATAGCTCTCAGGGACACCTTAGCCATTGGTGAAAGAATTTTTGAAATCGATCCAGTAGTTCCTGAGTAAGCACGTTCAAACATACAAACAAACAAACAAACAAACAACCTCTTCAGCTTTATAGGGACCGTGCAGAAACTACAAAACGCTACCTAGCGGATTAAAACGAAACTTCCACAACTAAAGTGCAATATTGTCCCTTTGTTTTTCATATGTTTTCATAATGTCGCTTAACGAGGAATAACTCAATATTTCACTATAAATTACGGATTAAATTACGTAAAATGTATAAAATGCGATTTTAGTGATATCAAGAATAGTGTGTGTCGTGCGAACGTTGATATTTTTCAAATTCTAAAAGTATTTGGTCCGTGTTTTTCAATAGAAATTTGTTGGTATATTAAAAGGGTGTAGAGGATTTTCAGATAACATTGTTTAAATAAAGTGAGCAACGCATAAAGCAGTATCTATTTTAAGATGAATGCCAGGTATTTTGATATTGTGTGATAAATAAAAATGTTTAAATAGAACGAATTCCTCCTTTTCATTGAAAATAAAAATAACTTTAATTTTAAATAAATCTCAAAACAAATTATATATTAGTTTCATTTAAAAAACCTTGATAGTTCTTTTTAACCGTTTGAATTCATGTCACGTGTATTTTTAACTGCATTTATCCAACTTTTCGTATAGTTTTTAGCCAGAGCATGTTGGTACTATCAGTGGAAAATTACGAGAATTTACACTAATATACTTATATATTTTATTCTTGGAAGAATTGGAGCATCCATCAATACAAGAATACACTTTTAATGAGCCTTTTAATATACAAAATTATTTGTGATACACTTTTCAAAAAGTTAACATACGGTAGTAATCCTACCCATAAAGCAATATGCAGTTCCGATAAATGACACTAGGTGCATAGGTGTCGCCACGCACGGTCCCTATAATATTATAAGTATAGATAAGGTTTTACCTTATGTTTGAATCGGCTTGGTGCACTAAATATTTAATAAACACATATGAACATGAGATTTATTGCATTTCCACCACTTGGTAAAAATATAGTAAGAATTTAAATATATCCCACAGTTTTTTATTTCATATTACTTAATTTAAAAGTTTACATTAGTTACTAAATACCTGAGCATTAACATCATTATTACAATGTTGTATCGAATATTATGTCATTATGACAACATTTGTGTTATTATTAATTTGTGAAAAAATCATACCTACTGTATTTTGAGGTGAACTTTATTATCCAACTATTTATACAGCATTTCTAGCAGAAAACTAAGAGCTAAGGTTCAACATTGGTTTCATCCTATTAATTTTTTGGAAAAAATTAAGTGTACAAGATCTTGGTACAAAAAGTAAAATATAGGTCTTTGTCTTTGAGTACCAATAAATTGATAACGCCACATTGAGCGGGAGAATCTCGTTTAAAAAAAATCACGTTTCCCAAGTATGCAACCTAGATAGATCGATTTTTCATTCCCAAAAACCCCTATTGTACAAATTTCATCGAAATCCATGACATTATATAGAACGGCATTATAAAGATAAAATATTTCTCGTTTCATAGAACAGTAAGATTTTTATTACCTCAATTGAATCGTAATTTAGTCCTATGTAGACTCTAAGAACAGAAAAGGTTTATAATGTCTGACTGCGGGTAAGGCCGTCATATGACGGTCTTAACCCTCTTTACCCAGACGGACTTCCCCAACACAAGCTTTTCGAGTACCTATAAAAAAACATATTATACAGATATTTCAAAAAATTAAACCATTTTTCGTGATAATTAAAGTAGTTATTAATAAAGACGTTTTAGTATAATTAAAAAAAAATACTTTTAAAACACGTCAAAATTATTATTTTTCAGATATCCTGGAATGAAATTAGCTCTAAAAACACCATACATTTTTGAAGGCTATTTTCATTACAAAAACCGTCTTATAATCCGATCAATTTATATTTATCTGGTCGAGCATAGATTACTCTTTAATTTACTGTGCTGTACATTGTCGTAAAGTTGTTATAATTTGCGAAAAGCCGGACGGACCTACCCACATTGTCTATATTATAAGTACCTATATTATTAATAATTAGATTACATCACAAAATTTGTTTCCTTCCAAATTCCAACTACATATAGTTGCATGCATTGGTTGCAGTTGCATATCATAAGATTTATTTCAATAAAATAAAATATTAAAATAATGGCTTAGATAGGACAATTGAAGATAAGTCTGTTCAATCACATTTAGAAAAAAAATTAACAGCACATATGTATGTGACAATAAATATCCTTTAGGAGTACTTGTTTTAACCCATTAATGACCCACTACAGGGTCGGGTCTCCTCTCACAATGAGAGGGATGTAGGCCTTAGTCCACCACGCTGGCCTACTGCGGGTTGGTGGACTTCACATGCCTTTGAGAACATTTTTTTTTGTGAACTCTCAGGCATGCAGGTTTCCTCACGATGTTTTCCTTCACCGTAACAGCAGGTGATATTTAATTTTATAAATCGCACATAACTTTTTTACAAAGTCATTGGTGCGTGCCACTGGGTTTCGAACCCGGACCCCTCGTTTCGAGGTCAAATTCTAAGCCACTGGGCTATCACCGCCCTTAGGAGTACTTATACATGCTTAATTGAACTATATTGTTATTATAAATTGGGACTACCTAAACAACGTACCAAAACTTATATTTAGGGTGAATTTTTCAAGTGCATGCATAGCGAAATCCGAAACAATGAAGAATAGTGTTCATAGGAGTCTCGGGCCCGATTTTGATGAAAACCTAAACTGCATCTGTGATTGTTTTGGATAATTTAAAATCAGTTAATATTTGTAAGAATGAGCTTAAGTTTGCCGCAATTTAGGCTTTGAGAGAATTATATCCTTGTTAATGGCACTATCGCTATCTATATATTGATTTTTCGAAAATACAATGATGCAGGTTTAGTTTTCATCAAAATCGGGCCTAAGGTTCCTATGACCGTAGGCGCGCACTTGAAAAATTCACCTCTGTATGCATTATGTTGCAGCGAAATGAAGAAACAGGGATTTGATTAAATCACATAGGATAATAAAATTGAAACTCTGTACAACATTTTTCTAACAAAAATCAGTGATTTGATGAAATTCCTAATCGTTTCTATCATTTCCCTGCGATACATCTACATGCCCTTAACTCTGTCCTGTCCTATATGGACATGTTAGCTTAATAGATTATTGCATTTGTTGCATAAAAGGTTATTAGTTTATGAACATTTGGATTTGAGAATTTAAGGTCAAGCTTAACCTAGCCGGCTCACATCCAACCAAGGCCACAAGGCTACATCTCCATGGATATCTTATTATCTATCCATGCGCATTCCCCATGAGAGGCTAATTTCCGGCAGCGGGGCATAAAAGGCTTGCTGTCAGTCAAACATCCGAAATATCGTGTCGGTTCGTAGACTAGTTGAGCATAGAGCGGGGTCCCGAGTCGGTGAGCAGGAGGCCGCCGAGCAGTGCGATGGCCGCGGCGGCCAGCAGGCGTCACGCGCGGGCGGCGGCGGGCGGGCGGCCGGCGCGCGCGCTTCCATACCGTCATTGCGCGGGCTTCAGCGCCGCCAGCTTGCGGCCGCGAGCGCGCGCCTCCTGCCGCGACGTGGTATACTCGAACCATAGCACGTTGGGAATTAAAGTGGTGTCACGTATCATGAGCATCTCACAAATTTTACTGAAAATTGAAATAACAATTGCATTAAAAAATACACTAAATATTTCATTTTTTAATTTTATTTAGAGTTAGTGATTCTACTGAGTTGAGGTTGAGTTGATAAAAACATGAATTAAGCAATATGTTTGTCACTAGGATTCCCAGGCCAGTGTGGCACCAGCATCTTTAACCCTTTAACCGCCAAGGTCGTATTAATCCGACAAACATAATCGTGTCCATTTCGCCAGCGTCGTATATTCACGACCAAATACACCATCTCGTTTAATCTTTATTTTTTATTTAATTAATCTGTATTCTAAGAAAAATATGTTTGTATTAGGTAAAAAGTTAATTAAATAATAATTTATAATGTAATACACTTTATTCTTTTTAATTAGAAGCCCTAAAAACAATGTCAACAGTTCGATAAATTACTCTTATTATTTCTCGAAATTTGCATTAACCTACACCGCCAGCGACGGCAAAACCCGACATTAGGGATGGGGCCTATGCCAAAGTTTAGTAATACAAATAAAATAGTCCCAAAACAAATGCAGCAATTGTGAATAAAACGTATCTCTACAAATATTGTTTTTCATTTAATTCCTTTAAAATTGAGTAAAGGGTATTGGTTAACTTTGTATGACCCTGGGGCTTGATTTTTTTTGTGAAATGTAAGCAACTACCATAGATGTTTCCATCCCTAGCCCGTGCGTTTCGCATCTTAATTTGACAGTATGCTCAACGCCACGTGAATAGTAAAAATACTAATTAATAAATCGTCCAAATCTGTAAAAACTTTGTTTTATTTGTTTTAAAGAAAACCTGTATAGGTATGTATATCGTAATTTGTACTTTGGTGTTAACATGAACAGGTGTTACAGGTGTTAACATGAACACATATCATTGTTACGAAATATCGATTTCCAAAAAGTGCACAGGGCACATCCCTTTTTTTTGTAGGTATTTATTTAGACTTTACTGTGCCTGGCGTCAGGGGCCGGATAACTGATACGAAGGCCGGCGGTTAAAGGGTTAACCATAGCGCTATGAAAGTCATACGTTATAAATCATGGAGCAGAACAACCAGTGGAAAGCTCTTGCCGGGGTACCCCGCTCACCAAACGTACGCTATATCAAGTTTATATTACGGAATTTTGGTCAGTAGTAGCAATTTGTGGGTAAATTCATAAAAAAGAAAATAATGCCTAGTTGTGCAATTAAATGGTGTGGAAAGTACTACAACGTCAAGCTACCCAAAAGAAAGTACTTATTACATTTCACAAGTACGTGGGTTTCTACTCCATTTATTCAGTTTAATTAAGAAGTAAAAATTAAATCTATTCTTTAATTTCTAAAACGCTCAAGTTGATATCTTTCATGCTTTCCCTGTCTGGTACACTGATTTGTAAAATAATTTGCAGTCGTTTCTTTTTTTCTTGATACTGCGGTGTGCAGTACCGCAACGATTTATATCGATACATGATTTAAAATGTAGTTAGTAGTTTCTTTATATGCATTAATTATGTGTATTACTTTATTTTAGATAAGCTTTATGCTTTTGGTTTTACTCGCAAAATGTAAATATTTACATTTAAGAATAAAAAAGGGATTCGTTACAATAGGAAATACTAGAATAAAACTTTTTTATGAGATACAGAAACTGACCAAGTGCAAGTCGGACTCGCGCACTAAGAGTTCTGTACACTCATATACAATCACGCTTTTATTTCTAAATTACTAATTATGTATAAGCTAAATATAAAGTTATTTTTTAGGGTTCAGAACCCAAAGGGTAGGAACTATTACTGAGACTCCGCTGCCCGTCTGTCCGTAAATCGTGATAGTTAGACAGTTGGAATTTTCACAGTATATTTACAAAATATTCCAAAACCACATCCATATATTCAAATAAAAACGACATCTTGAATTTTTAGATGGTATATCGCCATAGCATCATAAATTCATAATTTCGAGAAATTAAAAAAAAATATCAAGTTGTCATTTGCTATACTTTACTACAAAGGTCAGTGACCTAAATTTTTGGCGTGAAAATATGGAGAAAATGACTATTCCCAGGCATAAAACCTATCTAAATGAATTTTTCGCCCCCGAAAACCCCCACTGTGCAAGTGTAATTAAAATCTATCCAATAATTTTCGAGATCAGTCAACAAATATATATGTATACATACTAGCTGACCCCGCAAACGTTGCTTTGCCATATAAGTTATGGAGCGTTAAAAATCAACTATAGGACATACAACTTCAGAAAGGATATATATCTTCTCTATTTGAGGTTGGTGTCCATGGGCTGCATCATTGCATCCACTTAACATTCGGTGGTACTTATGCCCTTTTGTTACACAATAGGCATGATGACAGTAATCAAGTATCGCCAAAATATTTATCTGATCTAATGAAATAGGATTCAAAGATTTTGAAACATGTATTTATTCTCTTATTAATGTCGAGATTAATAATTTATTTGTTAAAATAAATCTACAAAATACAACAATCCGCCATGATAGCTAAAACACCCATCAGATCGAATTACGTCAAATTACGTCACGTCTTAGTTAACGTCATTTTTTTCGTAAGCATATTATACGCGATCTGTCATTTTTTACTGAGCCGTGGCGCAATGACAGACGTCATGACACGGGCGCGCGTTTTGGACCGAATTTGAAACTTAAAATTTAAACGTACTTTTATTACACAAAAACCTTAATTTTCTACAAAAATATGATATATTTTAGACATAATAGAAACTTCTGAATATCATAGAAGAGTTTTTGAAAATTAGTCATCATGCCTATTACTATAAAATAAGTTAGATATATATTTTTTAGGATCTAAAATATAAAACAAAAGACTTACAATGCCACCAACTGTGGAAATAGAGGAGTGAGAAGTCTGTGCACGAGTAGAAACCATAATGTTGCAAATAAGGAGCCTACAATAGCTCCTACAACCACCTGACTTGTAGTATGATAGTGCAGGTACACACGCCCTATGCTAACAAGAATAGCAAGAGCTATGCAGCTGCCAACAATGATTACTCTCCACAAAGCTGATATTATACTATTATTATTTATATGATGTAATCTAAAAAGAATAAATTAAGATACAACTTATGTAAGGCATTCCCAAGTTACAATATTGTAACATAATAAAAAGCAAATTGAAAAATTTTGAAAAAACCCATGATGGTTAAAATGTAATTGAAAAAGGATAAAATAATTTAAAAAACCCGACAAAAAACAAGGAATTGAACCCACGAAAATCGGACGGATTTTCTTTTATTATATTTTTCAATTTTTTACTATTCAATTACATTTTAACCATCATGGATTTTTTCAAAATTTTAAATTTTTCTTTATATTTCAAACTTTTTAAAGAACAAAGGTCAGTTAGTAACCCATTAATGACCTACTACAGGGTCACGTCTATCACAATGAGAGGGATGTAGGCCTAAGTCCACCATGCTGGCCTACTGCGGGTTCGTGGACTTCACATGCCTTTAAGAACATTTTTGTTTTGTTGTTTTCCGTGTTTTCAACACATAACCTTTTTTACAGTCATTGGTGATTTACAGCCACTGGGATTTGAACCCGGACCCTCGCGGGATATCGCCGTACAGAGCAAAGGTAAGGTTTTACATTCTAATTTTATATTCCAATTTTTGATTTTGTCATACATACATTTACATAGCTTTCTATATTTTGATCAAAATTTTGAAGTGAAAACTTCTTTAGCGGCGATGTGCACTTTTTGGTCTGGGTAAAAAATATTAAACTCGCGTCAGGACACGTGACTCTGACAGGCGCGGTCGCAGCCTGAAATTTTGGAGGGGGTCACTCACTACACTAACTACACTAACACTGAAGATCTAACTAGTCATAGGTACATCTAAATTTTCGTTTGACTTAATAACCATTTGTAATAACTAATGGCTTTTAAAGCCGTAACCAGCACATAACATTAGTTCTTCAATAACAATCACTTATCTATAAAGTCTTTTTAGTAAAGTCAAGAATGAATTTGCTAAGTTCCATGTTAAGCATGAAAGTTCATTTGGCAGCCTAATTAAACTGGTTTGACTGAAATAATAAAGAAGCCATGCTTTGGCTCATATAAACCCAGTGACATTTGGATTCTACCATAACCAAAGTTTTATAATTTCTCTAAGTAGCATCCACTCTCATGTATTTGTATTACAGGCACATAAATGGCTTACCTTATAATAAAGAAATACAATACATAAATGCTAAAGAACCAAGTAAACTGGGCATGTGATGA
Organism: Erynnis tages; assembly: GCA_905147235.1. Classification (NCBI taxonomy): domain Eukaryota; kingdom Metazoa; phylum Arthropoda; class Insecta; order Lepidoptera; family Hesperiidae; genus Erynnis; species Erynnis tages. Next base: position 9,319,442 of record LR990072.1, read on the forward strand.
AGGCATTCCATACTCATTATATAGGTGTCCTCTTGCCAAAGGTCTTGGTTGACAAATAAGGTTTTTCAAAATTATATTCAAAAGTTCATTGACCAGCGTACCACAAAAAAACGAAATCTGAAAATAACATAATAATTATTAACATTTATTTTTTAGGTTTTCGTGTTGATAGCAGGGAACTATCACATTTTTATACACATACCGTATGCAGATCTCGACGAAACAAAATGAGCGCTAAAAATCCAGCGCCAATTCCAAATGGCGACAAACTAATAAAAGCAAAAAATTTCCCTAACATATCACCTGCAAAGAAAGACAAATAATTAACATAAGGAATCATCCCTGAAGAACTAATTTTAAATAATAAAAAAAGAATTCACACCTTTTGGATATTCAACCAGAGTGAGAGCTAGAGGTTGCCATTCAACTTCGCTATTATTGTGAAGCACTTCTACTTTGTCGTCCATTTCTATAAATTAACATTAATTTATAATACAAACTTTTATACAATACAAGTTATTTGATAGTTAAACATGCATAACTTTAACTAGAAATCGTTATGAAGAATTCAATCAACAAAATACAATATTACAATCATATGATTATTTGATTAATCCATTGAATCCACCTATGGAACCCAGCTACTCCACTCCAGCAGAGCCAGAACTCCAGAAGTGCCAATTGCAAATATTGCAATTGCCAATAATTGCCATGCCACAGCCAGTCCACTCAAAAACTCAAAATTCAAATACACATGATTGACAATGACAAGACAATGACAGCTTGATGACCGATGACAGTAAAGCTTAGAGATTATAGTAGAGCTGGGAAGCCAGGCTTCCAAAGTTCCTAGGTTAAAAAGAGAAGGTAGATTGCCGTACCTTATCTTCTCGCGCATGTGCAATTACCGAGAAACAATTTTAGGTAGGTATTGAAAATGTAAAAGGTATTTATGGTTTTTATTAATTAAACTTAGTTAACTCAATCAATGGCTAGGGCCCCTGCTGTACTAGGCTGGAAACCTGTATTAGGTCGCGTATCCACCAGAGATGTGTGAGCATGCGTAGTGAGAGATTTCCTAGGAAATTTATAATATAATATACATATGAAAAAGTGTCCGTCGAAATGCACCAAACTAGGGCGGCGCCACTTCAGCGCAAGGTATAAATTTTAAAGGAAGCGCCATATTTTGAATATCTGAAAATGTGTGTAATTATATTATTTGAATAATAACTCTTTAAGTTTATATTTACTACATTATTTTGCACTACACAATTAGTTGAAATTTTCAATAAGTATCTACTTTAGTCGACAATAATAATTTTAACTCGGCGTACTTCAATTTGTTGCTACATTCATACCATACCTATGTCTACACCAGCGCCATCTAATTCGTTTACAAATTATTGCTAATAAATTACTACATTCATACCATACCTCCGATTACAACAGCGCCATTCTAGAAGGTTTTGGAACTTGGTTTTGGTTTGTAGTACAGCGGGACACTTTTTTCAATTTTCTATTCTATGGATAGGATAGAATTCTGCCGATGTCGATTCGATGAATTTCTGTTTATAATGCTTATTTAAGTTGTTAAATTTTGTATCTTAAATAAAAAAGTTCATAAAACCCATCAATACGGCAAAAATTCATTATACGGCCGACCTGTCATGTCAATTGAATATTGAATAGTGTCAATTTAGTTCCACATATCACAGGTTCTCACCGGGACCAGTGTTGCAAATTTAGCGACTGGTCGCTAGATCAAGCGACATTTCGTCTTCTACAACGGCTTAAATTTTGTGTTTAGCGACAAAAAAAATCTAGCGACTTTTCTAGCGACTTCTGGTACTTTTTCTTAACCCTTTCAGACCGGCAGAGGGGTGCAGTCACAGGACTGAAATTTTTTTTTGTTATTTTTTACTCCAACTAACCTTTTTAGCCTTAATTCGCATAAGATTTTAAATACTTAATAAAGAAAATACTATACTATCAAGGGCATAAATTGATTATTTCAGAATGGGACAATGTGCCCTATCGGTCTCAGGGACACTGCTATTTCAATCATTTCCCCATACATTTTATTGAAAATTTGGATATTTCAGAAAATGAAAAAAAAAACAGTGGTTCATTGCGCTCAGTTAACAATGTAAACTTTTTTTCCTTAGGGTTCAGTCTACTGAGATCATTTAGCGACATCCAGCGACTTTTCAAGCATACTTTTAGCGACTTTTTGACATGTGGAGTTGGCAACACTGACTGGGACTTCTTTTTCTTTCATTGAAAAGGATTGTACTACCTACAGAATAACCTATCTAGTATCTACATAATCTACAAAAATAATTTCTGAGACTCAGAGTATGGAAATTATATCCGTGTATCGATAATTTTTAACATGACAATGTGCAATTAATAGTTTGTATGATGTGTCAGTAGGTACCGGTGTTAGTACCCATTTGTGGAGTTAGTCTATCAAATGTTCATTCAATTCAAATACTCTAAGAATAAGAAATGCCTAACGCAATAGCTACGCAACTCGTGAGTACATTTTGAAAGTTAATCATACTTTTATATCGCGAAAGATATATCGATTATACAGCAAAAAGCCCTGTGCTTGCACTGTGTTATAAATTAATTTGATGATGCATGCAAATAAGAGCAGTGAGCACAGTGTTTTTCGTACCACGTGCCAGATCCTGCTTAGTCCGGGTTCAATTCCAAGACAGACATAATTTTTGTTTTATAATTCTGATAAATAATAATAAAATACATGGCTATGTTTGAAGTTTTGTTATTATGATTGATTTTTGAATTTAGTTTTTATATGGAATTTATTTCATTATTCTAAAGATAAATTAAGTAGTTATTCTTTAAATGTAATATTTTTTTTTATAAAATTATGCTGTTTTGAAACAACATATTCCATTTTTACACATTAGTGTTGGTTGTTGCGTGGCCTTGTTTGTTAGAGTTAGTTATTTTGCTTGTAAATTTGGAAGATCATGGTTCAAATCCTGGTGCATGATATTTTTTTTACTTTATTTTAATGAGATTAATTTGATTTCAGTATTTTATATAATTCTAATGAAAAAATATATAATATGAATTTTATATAGCACACAATAATTTAATATATTTTTACAAATGAACCCTAAAGAGTTGAATGCTAAAAAGAAAGTGGTGGTAAATAATAAGTCCAGTTTAAAAACTGGAGTTCAGCAGGTATTTGTTTTACCACCAAACTTGTTGCAAAAGCTGGGAATCAATTTGGGAAATGTGCAAAGTACCAGTACACACCATTACCATGATTTGGATCAATCAATGTCAAGTAAGTTTTTGTGTTGATAGTAAGTGAAAAAAGGGAGTTTTTTCTTTAACTTCCAAGACCGAAGGTTTTTCTAGAGAGTTTTGTAATAATGACCCAAGGTACTCTGTAAAGGTCTAAATTTTTAGTCATAAAGGCCGAGCACTTCAACCAAAGATTTTTAAGTGTTGTAGATTTCAGATTGACTTATTATTACTTATTATCAGATGTATTCCCGCAGGACTATGACATGGGGTTCTTCAAGAAGGGCATAAAAAAAGCTCTCCTTCATAGCCGGCAACGCACTGGCGACTCCCCTGGTGTTGCACGTGTCAGTAGGCGACGGTGACCACCTACCATCAGGTGGCCCGTATGTCTGTTTGCTTGCTCCATTTATAAAAAAAAAAAAAAACTTGAAACTAAGTGGGGGTATTTTCAAAGATGATTAGAAGATATTTTCGAAATAAAAAGAGAAAAAAAGTGAGCACAGATTATCGGTGGTAGGGATATTGTATACATTAGCCGAAAAAACTTGCTGGACCAATAGACGATGCACAATGACGAACTAACGTTTGTCGAACCAATCGTGTGCAACGCAGCGCAATCAATGTCAATCCGACCAATGAAAGTTCTGCTCACCACCCATGACAGCAACTAGGAATATGGTTATTTAAATGCATTTCTAAAAACTAGTTTCTAAAAATTACAGTTGCTTCAATACTTATGGCAACATTTATAATTGGTACCTTTAAAAGAACTTCAGTTTTTAATGGTTATCAAATTTACATAGTTTTTTTAATGAAAATATTTATATTATATATAATATAGATATTATAGATACATAATTATGGAATTTAGTAATAAAATCAAAATTATTTTTTGTTGTATTATTTATGTTAGATATTTAAATCACGTTAAATCAAAGTATAGTTAGGCTACTAACTAAACTAAAGCAAAATACTAAGCATGCAACCGAAAGTCCTTTGCAAGGGCCTATAGATGTTAGCTTTGTACTCCTGATTGGAATTTACATGGAATGGAATATATAATTGTGCTGGACTGTTCATTGATAAATAATTTAAGTTTAATTACCTGGCATTACAAAAGTGGTTAAAAATTACTTAAAAATTAAAAATTACTAATATTATTTGACATTTTTCTTGCCTCCACACTGAGTATGCTCCATCTTGCATGACTAAATAGCAAACTTTGACTTCCAACACTTCTTTTTTACTAAAGTCCGTATTCACGAACTTCAATCACTAAAGTCTTAGACAAAATACTTACCTTTTTTTCTAGGCGCCATTATTTGAATCTGAAAGAACGTCAAAGTTTTGGTCCCTTTAAAGGTCGAAGTTGATTGTAATTTGTAAGTTCAGATGTTCCGGCCTTAGTGACTATAATTATTTTGGCTTTTAAAGGTACCGCAGGCCTTACGAGGTTAAAGAAATTAAATAAACTATTGGTTATGAAAAATGTGTAATTTTTTTCCATATACTTTATTTGTATGTACTTTATTTGTATACTTTATTTTTATATAATTTACTCACACTTCTCGAAAAATGTCTACCAGTTTTTTTTTGGCTATGACCGAACACTTCTCGAAAAATGCCCACCAGCTCTTGGACTATGACCAAACACGTCTTGCAAAATTTCTTCCAACTCTTGGACTATGATCAAACACTTTTCGAAAAATGTCTACCAGCTCTTGGACTATGATCGAACACTTCTCGAAAAATGTCTACCAGCTCTTGGACTATGATCGAACACTTCTCGAAAATTATCTACCTACTCTTGGAATATGATCAAACACTGCACGATAAGTGGCTACCAGCTCTTGGACTATGATCGAATACTTCCTACCAGCTCTTGGACTATGATCGATCACTTCTTGGAAAATTCCTACCAGCTCTTGGACTATGATCAAACACATCTGGAAAAATATGACTATCAGTTATTCACTGTAATATCTAAGTTATTAGCGTAAGCCAACCACTCTGGCTCTGGAAATGCCCTTGGAATATGGGGAAGGGAACAAAACTGATCTTAAGATGTTGTGAAATAAGGGATAAGATGTATGATATGAGAGTGTTTCATGGTGCTAATTTGTTATTAATGGGTTTTATTTTGCAGGTTCATCAAAAAGTACTAGAAGAAAAAGTAATAAAGAATCATCTTTTGTAAAAACAGCAAGTTTAATGAAACAGTCAGTGTTTTTGAGCCCTACATTTATTAATAGTGGTATCAGTACTTCTATACATTCTCCGAAGAGCCAAGCTTTTGAAGAGTGCAATGCTAAAACAATTAATACAGCAGTAACAGACATTGACAAATCAGAATCATCAGTTTTAACTACACAATTTAATATAATAACTGATAAAGCAGGTCTTTCCAATGACAACAATGATCCACAAGTACTTTGTAAATCTGTAAATACAGATAAACCAAAATTGTCAAAAGAAACAAAGAATACAATCAATATTATTTCAGAAGAGACAATTACTATTAATAAATTAAAAGAATTACAAGCACTAAAAACTTTTTCCACAAAAGAATCTATGGTTCCTGCCTCCTTAAATACTTTAATTGTGAAGAAAATAAAAAATAATTCTGATTTACAGTCACCTATTTGCTCAGAGAATATTACAGAGAAAACTGATGCACCAGTGAGCGATTCTAACAATAGTTTAATAGGTGAAAATGTTCATACATCACTTGTTCTAAAAAGAGGATCAAAATATGATCATGTGAAACAAACTGAAAACTGTGATACGATTGAAATTCAGAAAAGTGAAAAATGTATTTCCAACACTGTATTTGTATATGATATTTTTGATAATAAAAAAACACAGAGTGATATTTTTGAAAGATCAGAATTAAGACCTCAAAATATTGATGCCTTGCCCAAAAGTGACAAACTTAGTCAGTCAAAAAATAATACTTTTAATAGTAACAATGATATTCACAGTTTAAATATTTCTATTGAAGTTGCTCATAATAATGATTTGGAATATCATAAAAAAGATGTAAAAACGATTTATGAAGATAATACAAATACTGACCTTCTAGTTCAATATAATAATTTAAATGAACTAGAGATTAACGATGATACGCAAAATGAAAAGCGTCATTTATCTGATAATATCAAAATCTACGGTAAAAATGAAATATGTATTAACAATGGGGAGTTGCAAAAAAATAATACAAAAACCTTGAATGAAATATGTAAACAAGAAGAAAACATACAAAGCATGAAAAATCTTACTTCAATTGAACCACATTTTTTTACTGGTAAAACTTATACAAAAAAAGTTAACAAAAATCGTCCAAAAAGTGTTAGTAGTGTGATGCAGAGCATTAAAGGCCTTGATGTAACATCTGATGGTCTAAAAACTATATCAAATATTACAGATAGTACACCTGACAACCTTAATAACAATCATTTAAATATTGTTACACCTTGCCTAGAAATTATCAGATCTACTCTACCAAATGATCTACTTCAAAACATTGAGACAAACACTGACAATGATCAACTACTATTGGAATCACCTATACATCAACAAAATATAAAAGACACAATACAGAGTAAAGCTGAAACATCAAAAATCTTTTCTGATAATCTAAACAAAAGCAATGATTCATTGGCGTTGGACAAAACTGGATCAGGTGAAATTCCTAGAATAAGTTCTGATGTCAACATTGAAAATTCTTTAAATAAAATGGAAAACTCTGAAAACGTTACAGGAGTAGAAAAAATAATGAATAACCCTGAAAATCCTACGCAAATCGAAAATAGTGATAATCCCAAACATACATTTAAAACATTTATTGAAAATACACTATTTTTAATGGAATGTTTGAAACCTCAACAGACAATTTTTAATAATAATGAACAAGATAGCAGTTATTTAAAAATGACTTTGAATCCTGAAAGAAATAAATTGGTATCAAAATTATGTATTCAGGGAGTTGAAAAACCTGGTGGAAAAGAGAAGGCACAAGATCAAAAATCACTTAAAACTTACATAAATAACAAGAGAAACAAACTGACTGATAATAGCTTTTCTGTTAAGAAAGTAAATAATATTAAGAAATTGGAATTTGATGTTACAGATGTACAGCAAACAAATTATTCAGTGTTTTTATCAAATGTGCAACAATTTTGTATTTGCAAAGATTTTGGATTTTTACCGTATGATGATAGTTATGATAATGATTATGAACATATTCATTTTTTGGGGAAAAAGTCTACGGAGTGCGGCCCTGACGTCATTTTTAGTATATATGATGATAATGAAATTTACAATGATGAGGAGCGTACAGCAAATTACATACACATTAAAGAATCAGATGATGAAATAATTAGTATCGATTGTATTTGTTGGAATCGTCCAGATTTAATAGAAGATCACGCAGGCAGTGGAAATTCTGTGAGTATAATCGATTATAGTTGTTCTATCTCACAAAGTCCGTTCGACTTTGGTTGTAGTAGTGATGTGTACAGATAAGCGCGCTGGTGTGTGTAACCGCTGAGAGCGATAGCAAAAAATCTGATACCCAGAAATATTTTTAATATTCAAAATTTAATTTCAGTTGAATAATGATATATTTATTGTAAATATTTGGGATAGGTTACAATGGAAAGAAAGAAAAAACATTAACTGTAATGAGAACTTGTATTTGTAAATAAAATAAATTGGTTATAGATATGGGTAGGGTAAGTAGTAGTGGAAACAAAATATTATAATATTACAATTCAGTGTTTTACTATTCAGTATTACTATCAGATGATTTGATGTCCGATACTGAAAGTGATAAACGCTAGCTACGAGTATCATACTTCGGCCCTGAAACAAAAACAAAATAAGTAATTTATTTGACAATATCCCTATAAACTAATATACGTCAATTATTTATTATTATTATTATAAACCAGTCACGCGCAGGGCTCTTCGAATGATGTGACACAATTGATCGAAAAAGAAATAATTATTCCATAAACTATATTAAATTAAATAAAGAAATTAATGAATTTATAATAGGATGAATGTTCGAGAATTAACAAAATTCTTTAAAAAAATTACCTCACTATGGACAACTCTTCTATCTATTTGCCATGCTGACGCTACACCGTGAAAAATTTTTCGTCACTGAGCGCTCTTGAGGTTACGCACACTAAAACAATGTACATGTGCACGGCTAACAACATTCATAGCCGAACGGACTTCGTGAGATAGAAGAACTATACTGTTTAAAATGTACTATGTTTTTACCGACTTCAAAAGAGGAGGTTATCAATTCAACACTTATGTCTTTAATATTAACGGAACTGCACAATATTTACATAATTATGTTGGTCAATTACCGCTTCCAAAAAAGTACCTATACCAAATACAGGTGTGTGCGACTGTGCGTGTGCGTATTCGGAGGCAACAAACGCAAATACAACCCATACCAAACATTATTGTAAATCCTCTAAAGGAAAATAAATGTCATGTTCTTAGTTCCATTAATTTATAAGTATTATTTACAGATGATGTTGATTGATAGAATCAATTTAAGTGAAGGTGATGTGCAAGTGGAAAGAAAAAATAATGTACACAATAATAGTATTCCTGAATTGGACAACAGGAATGACACTAATATCTTACTAAAACACATGACTAGGGTAAGTACGTGTACGATACCCTGGCAGGTGTAGCTCTGCTCTGCCCATGTTTTTGTCTAACTCTCAATGTTGATGATGGACTGACTTACTACCTATATTATACTGTAGCTATAATACTAATTATAGCTGCAGTATAACAATGTGGAGCGGATAACAGACTGGCTTTGAGATATTAGAATAAATATTATTTTAATATTTAACTTTTATATTTTTTACAGAAACGCAAATTGTCTATTGGTTATAATGTTGAAGAGTCTAAGTTGAAGAAAATTAATACTACTGGTAAAATTAGTTGCGTTTATAAAGTACAGGCAGTAAAAAATCCAGAAAAGGAGCAAGACACGGAGTTAAGAAGAAATTCTTTAAAAGTGAGTATTTATATCATAATTATGCTTAAACCCATAACCGGCAGTCTAATATGGCCCAGCTGTAAAAAATTGACTAAAAAATGAATGTCCTCCACCAATCTTGATTGTTTCAATGTGTAAAAAGGTGTTCGTGCGCTGAAACACCTATTTTGGATGTGAGCGTAGACATCGAAAGCGCGTTCAGCTTAACGCTTTGCCTGTCCAATAAATAGACACAATAGTTAAACAATGGGCATGTATCACATGTGGCTCACGGGACAGCGGGCACATGGTTCAGATTAAATGGTCTATATGTACGTTCGATTAACACGTGCCCTGTATGTATGATATAATGTTGCAGAATATTTCGTTTGCACAGTTGTTGGTTGGTTATGGTTGCATTTCCTATTCGATATATATCTCTCTCAATCAATTTTTGGGCGTTGTCGATGTTGCAACTACACCAGTCCTAGAAACCTCCATATCTGTATAGCCAGTGCACTAAAGGTCTCTACACACCAAACCCGCCGGCCCGCCGGGTGTATCCGGCGGTTTGGTGCCGGCGGGTAAGACCGGCGACATTAGATATTGTAAGCCGGAATTATTTTTGCCGGCGGCCCGAGGGCCGTGGCATCTGCGGCCTGTACCGTTCACCAGTTAGTGATTGTCGAGTGGCTGCGTGTATTTTTGTTAGAACTGCATAATTATAAATAAAGGTTTGATATTTGAATAAAACGCTAAAAATATGATCGAAAACGATAATAGTGATTTAGTAATTGTAGCTTGTGGAATTATTATTGCTGAACCCCTCGGAACACGAATCTGTTGGGTTCGGCCAACTCTATCGTCCCATTCCATATCTACAATCGACACGTAAACAGAAATACTTCACTGCACGTCACTACGTAATGAAAGCCGGCGGCCAACTGAGCGAGCAAACATTACCGCAAAACAAGCCTTAAGATTGTTTTCTTTTAAAAATTTCAGGCAAGTGTTCAGGAAAAGCAAGTCAAAAAGGCAGTCCCTGATAAGTCAGTTATATGTGGAGTTTGCAAACAGAATATGAAATATACCCAGTGGTCAGAACATATTGCTTCACATAATTATATTGCTTGGAAGGAGGGAGAAAAACCATTTGTGAGTAGACCTTAAATCTAATCACAGTTTTAGGATAGGATAGGGTTTTAGAGCGAGAAAAAAAATAATTTTTCGTACAAAGACAATACTAATATGCTTTAATTTCTTGTAGGATGTTGCAGATTACAATAAACTCCGTAAACACTTGAATACAATTTTGAATGATATTGGTGTTTTGATATGCGCCAAATGTGGATTAGAACATCGATATGCCAAAGCCTTTGTAACACATTTGAAAACTTGTAGTGGAGCAGTATGTATACAAATAATATTTATTAGTTTGATTTACATTTAATTGGATTAACGACTACGTTTTTATTCTAAGTAAGTAGCATGCAGGTCACTTGAGGATAAATGGGCATTGTATCTCAAACGTGACGAAAAACTCATCCAAATCCATACACCTGTTTTAATATTTTTAATGCTGGATGTGAATTATTGTAATTCTGTATTGAATGCAATCCTTAAAACGTCGAATCCAGTTTCAGAATTCCATTCAGAATCAATTTTGAACGCGATTAATCGCGATGAAAAGAACGTATTTTGTTAAAAATAAGCTGTATCCTTAAGTTTGCCGTATGCTATTACTTTTCAGAGTTTGTTCGTTATTGGTACCTAAGAGTATCGTATGGTGTAATAATATAGGATGTGATTTTTGTTCAAAATCAATGGGTCCGATTCCTGGCTAGGAATATTGATTTTTCAAAAATCCAATAATACAGTTTTAGTTTTCATCAAAATCGGTTCCCAGACTCCTTTCAGCATTTTTCGATATTCCTCACAGTTTCGGATTTCTCCATCAACGCACACTTGAAAAATTCACTCTTTATATGTGTTGGGTTATTTCATTAAATCTTACCACCATCATTGAGGTTTTGTGACAGCCATCTGCCGATTACAACTAGGAGTTTGGTCTTGGCTGCCATGTCTGCAAACTTTGCATGTTTATCTTTTATAGTTTTTTATCTTTATCTTTTATTCTTAAAAATTGTCATATTTAAGGACATATCCAATACTACTTTCGAGCAGCCTCAAATCGATGTCGAAAATTTAAGTGCAGATAAATCTAGAGTTATAAAATGCGGCGTCTGCAAAGAAGAGGTGACCTCAGAACAGTGGATAGAACATATTAAACAAGAACATGAATATAAAGCTTGGGAAGAAAATGAACCGTCTATCGTAAGTTGAGCAACTTAATTTTTTATTGTCTTCTACGTTTATTAACAAAATGACACCATACAATATTTTCAAGGTTTTTAACTGCAGTTATTTATACATACATTCCAGGACTTTGATGATGAAGAATCGCTTCGAAGTCATTTGTACAACATTGTAAAGAAATACGGAGCTCTTCAGTGCAGAAAGTGTGGGAAGTCTCGAAAATACGTCAAATTATACCTACAACATATAAACAGCTGTACTGGGCCGGTAAAAAAAATCAATATTACTTGCTATGTCGCCTATGTCTTGCATACATCAATGTCAAGTGCAACACTTGAGGGTCGAGTCGCCTTTTACTTATTAATCCCCGATGCAAAAGGAGGGCTGTTATAAGTTTGACGTGTCTGTCTGTCTGTCTGTCTGTCTGTCTTGACTGTGGCACCGTAGCTCGCGAACGGATGAAGCGATTTCAATTTAGATTTTTCGTATGAGAGGTGAGTTACGGGCGAGTGTTCTTAGACATGTTTGATGAAAATCGGTAGAGTCGTTTACTTTGAAACGGTTGAGTCGTGAACTTTTAAACGTAAAAGTTGTGGGGGGTGAAATTGGGGAAGAATAACCGAATGTCTGCAAATATAATTGAGTGGGGTCTCAAATGTTTCAATAATATGTTCAATGAAAATAGGTTGAGCCCTGAAAAAACTGTGGTAGTAAAAGTGGGGAAAATACCCAATTTCTGCAAATATAATGTGGTGGGTATAAAATGAGGATGGAAATCCGAAATTTCGACAAGAATCTATGTTTTAACAACTTAACAAAATCTACATTATAATAAGTGTACCTAAGTGTAACCTATGAAAAGTATAAAATAAAAATTGAATTAAAAATTTAAAAAGCCCCCGACATAATAACCTGAGTTCTCTTTAAAAAGTAAAAAAATAATGAAAGAAACTCAATCTTAAAGTACCTAAGTATGTACGAGAAAGTATTAATCAATTAAATTGCAAATACCTAGCCTAAACTAATCTAACCTAACTACAACATAGAGGAATAAGTAGGAGCGGTACGGTCGCACAAGCGGTCTTATCGGTAAAAAGCGATCTCTTCCAGACATCCAAGTAGATCCAAGTAGAACCAAGTTGAATGTTGTAGGGACTTAGCTAGAACGTTTGACATATTGGGTGTTCGGTCCGATCCACCTGACACCGAGTAGGTATCCACGATGGAAAAAAGGTGACTTTTTATCACAAGATTGCATGCCAGGTCCCTGAGCATGATTCTTCGCTAAACAGTATTTTGAATCAGTTTATTTGATTGTTTGTACACATTAAAATCTATAGTATAGCCAAGTGTTATTTGATATACTCTGACTTTAATAATTATTGTGTCACTTTAATTTCGCAGGATCCCAATGAGACCTTAAACAGTACCTACGAAGACTGGGATTCCATATTAGACATAACTTCGGCGGACGATACCGTTGTCGAAGGTACGAAGATTGTCAAGTGTGGTGTGTGTATGTCTGAAATGGAGGCCCAGGGATGGCTTGACCACATTCAAAAGGAGCACAATTACTTGTCCTGGCAAGTGGGAAGGAAGCCTCTTGTAAGCAATGCTTTCATTATTTTAGTGTGGTACACCTATTTTAGTTTGTTGGCACATTGAGCCCTTAGAGACCTTTTGGATGCCCCGTTGCTGTTTAATAATAGAGGCATTGGCTTGATTAAGGCCACAGCCACGTGCCTGTAGTTGAACAAAACCAATTCTATAAACAACATAATCATTGAATATTTTTGGTGTTTTAGGACTTAAAAGATGAAGAAGTTGTGCGACGATATCTGCACAGTGTCGTTCAGAAATTGGGGGCGCTGGTCTGTGCCAAGTGCGGAAAGGCTCGCAAATACGTAAAGATGTATTTGCAACATGTTGAAACCTGCACAGGGCCGTCTGTAAGTACGATAAATATTGCCATATAGCAAAAAATAGAGCATTTAAACTTTGCGCCCAGATTAATATAGAACTGTTTTTTAGTTAAAAAATATTTTTGATCTTTCAGGTTAATGGCATTAGTAGCAAGAAATCTTGCTCAAATGGTACCAATAGCACGCCTGTGAGGCGTTTTAGACCTTCTGCACAAGAGGATAAGATTTTAGATGTGGACATGGATTCAGAGGCTGAAAACTCTTCAGTACTGGATAATTCAAATTTAGATGTATCCAGTACCGTTACTTTCAAAGAAAGCCAAGAATTATGTTTAGTCAAATGCAATGTGTGCAAACAAGAGATAGATTCGACACTATGGATAGACCATATTCAACAGGAGCACAACTATAAGTCGTGGCAGGAAGGACAGGAACCGCTGGTAAGTACCCCCCCCCCCACAATGCAACGCCATTGTCGTTTGCTCGATGGGGTAGCTAGCTACCTTTCTCCCTTACTTTACTCTAATGTTCAACAGTTCTTCAGGTCTTGTTGGTTGTAGAGGTGTGATAATGTTTTTGTTAAAAGGAACATCTCATTCTGTCTTATGAGGATGAGCAAACTGAAGGATAAAACTTGACTCCTCTATGTGCCCTCTTGAACTAGCTTTACAGATCTAAGTATTGGCTATGCCCAACTTCACCGAATATAATTGTAGATTGTACTTTTATATATTTAACATCATATTTTCATAATATTTCCAGAACTTCGAAGACAAAGAAGAACTTAAGCATCACTTTAAAAATATTATCCTTAAGGCCGGACAACTTTTATGTGCGAGGTGTAAAGTCGCTTGTAAATCAGTCAAGTTGTATTTACAGCATATAGAAACTTGTGCCGGGAATGTAGTAAGTAAATTTTAACGTATAACTTGGGAGTAATCACATGGAGTCTCTTCATAAACTGAAGATGCAGGTGAAGGCGTGGTGCAGATGCTTTGCTTAGCCCCTCTGAATTCAGGTAGCTATTTTCTGAGCGATTGTATGTAACTCGACAGAGTTACATGACATCATACATAGTTATGTGACAACATACACCTACTATTATTTTTAAGTTTTGATCGAGGCATCGTAGTAAGGAACAGTACAGTGAAGCAGCATGGCCATGTCCACGTCTTGCGTAATGCGTTTGTTTCGCTTTTTTGCTGTGGTTATTTGCACGTAAACGCTATAAAAAGCGCCGTAATGGCAACACGTGGTTTCAATGTCAATAAAATCACGCCGCGCCTTATGAAAGTAATTTCTTTATCAATGGAGACGAATTTATTCAGCAGAATGGGCTAATTAATTAGCGCTATTAGCCTTAGTGTGCTATTTATTCAACGCTATATAATATTATTTCACAGATTATAAAGTGTGGTGTCTGTCATAAAGAGATGAAGGACTCAAGTTGGATGAAACATATTAGTATAAATCACGAGTATATCGCGTGGAAGGACACCGACACTGAATTGGTAAGTAATATGCGCGGAACAAAAGCTGATGTTACTTTACAAGTTTTAAAAAATATGTATTTGCAAAGTATCTATTTTTTATTTTTTGAAGCATTATGGTAGACAACATCAAAAATTTTTGCAATAGATATCTATGATAATATATATCTAAGAAAGTTACTAATAACATTTTTTTAGGATTTAAGTGATTATGACTCGATCTGGCAACATTTGATGGGTATTATAAAGGAAGAAGGACCCCTTAGGTGCGTTGAGTGTGGGCTTACACGTAAATATCCTAAGGCGTACTTGTTGCACGTTAGAGACTGCTATGGAAAAATTGTAAGTATTTAATTTGAAATGTTTTTTAAAGACCGCAAGTTTAAATATACATACATATAAATAAATATAAAAAGCAAAGAAATGTTTTATTATTAAGTTTACGTAAGTAATGAACTTATTATAATAGTGGTCGCCCAGTAGTCGATACTCGACTACAATTTGCTAAAACTTTCTTCTTCTATGTACTTTTACGATAATATTAAAATGAAAGATTAAATAAGGTAGTTAAGGTACCTGTTGCTGACGGGTTGCACTCGCTGTTAACACTTGAATTGATTGGTAAAATGGATATTGTTTGAATTTAAAAACAATGAATTAGGTACCGTACTATAAAAGTAGTCAAGTAATTTTAACAATTTAAATGACCTTTATGGGAAAAAATGATGTGGTGTCATGGGACACCAAGTAGGAACGAAGTTTCTTTGGATAATATAAAAATATTTGAGTGATGAGCACAAGCACAAGCACAAAAAAGTTAGGGATGGACAACCCTTATCATGTAGGGGTATGAAAAATAGATAGTAGCCGATTCTCAGACCTACTGAATATTCATATAAAATTTCATAAAAATCGGTCAAGCCGTTTCGGAGGAATATGGTAACTAACTTTTTGACACGAGAATTTTTTACATAAGATTTATGTACACCACTGTGAATGAGAAATCTTTGGGTACGGACTATGAGAAAAAGAAATTGCGAGTTCGTAATTCGTATAATTTAAAAATGTTCTAGAAAGATCGATACAGCTCTTTATACTGGGTGACTGGCAAGACACTTGACTAGAAAACGCACATTTAAAATTTCATTGTCCAAGAAAATTAGTAAATATTGTGATATTGTGTGACATTAAATCGCTCATTCTTTGCAATCAGAACACCACGCGGCGACTGCGCCGAACGATTATTCAAAATATTACCTATCAACAAAGTAGTCGAGAAACATAATAAAAGAAACCTAAACATCGCTCGCCCCCTAAACATCCAATGACGAGCGAGCGAACTACCTATTCTACCTACCTAATTGATTTCAGTTTTGTTTAATGATGCACGTGCGTGCTATAGCTTTCGTAATAACGACACAGCAAGGGATCAAACGAACACAAATTTCATATAAAATGCTCGGTGGACCCTCAATAGTTCACACATAATTTGTAATATGATTGACTTTCAGTACACTCTTGATAACAGCGTGAACAACTCGTTGAATGGAAGCCAGGCTACAGATATGGATACCACTCGAGACTGTTCTCGTATACCTGAGGATGATGCTAATGAGACGCGATCTGTGAAGTGTGGGGTGTGTGCTGAGGAGATGGAGGCGGGACTGTGGCTGGAGCACATACACAAAACACATAACTACCTGGCTTGGCGAGAAGGAGCCACACCCATTGTAAGTAGTCCTAATAACCATTGTTGTTTGCAACACTTAGTGACCCACGGCAGGGTCGGGCCTCCATTTATGATGAGAAGGATGTAGGCCTTAATCCACCACGGTGGCGTACTGTGGGATGATGGACTATACATGCTTTTGAGAACATTATGGAGAAGTCTCAGGCATGCGGTTTTCCTCATTATGTTTCTCTTCTCATTACAGCTTGATGACCATTATATCCTGGTAATGCTATAACCGCCTATTCAGCTGCTCGCCATTTGACATTGAAAAAAAATTTATAAGTGTTTATTTAATTTGTCAGGAAAGGATTATCTACAAAATACAGCTATCACAGGTCCTTTCTGTTTTTTTCTTAAAGTGGTGGTTTATATTCTAATATTGTTGTAGGATCTCGAGAACGAAACATCAATAAAAAATCATCTGCAAAGTGTAGAGCAAAAATATGGACGATTAACTTGTCCAAAATGTGGACTAATTAAAAGGAAGATTTTACAATTTTACCGACACATGAAATCTTGCGATGGAACTGTAAGTAAATATATCTATTTAATTATTGGAATTAAGACTTTGGACCTTATTATTTTTTTATTATTGTAAAGTAAAATATTCAATTAATTTTAAAATATAATACTGTATCGCATTTTTAATGAAATTGTTTTAATCAAAGTGGTGTCTATAGTCCATTTTTATTCTCTTGTCATATTTGGTAAACAATCTAGCTGACACAAAATTATAAAAGTTTAAAAACAAAGTGTCATTTAATACAGAAACATTCTAGAAACTATAATTTATTTTTTTAAAGCAATTTAAACTTTTTTCAATAAAAAGTAGTGCTAAGATTGTTTACCAAATAAGAGAATAAAAATGAACTATAATTTCAAATAGTTCGAAATAACCTGCAGTGAAGCAGCATGTTCTTCATGTCTTGTTTTGGTTGGAGAGCTGTGGTTGCTGGAGATACTTTATTTAAAGCATGCACAATAGTGTACACAGACTAGGTAGTACAGTTACGACTTGACACTTGAGATCACTCGATGACAAATCATATGGCCTTTATACTTGTGTACTACTCACCTGATATACATACCTAATTAATTCTATAAAATGCATCTATGGATTCTTTACAATAGTTTGTATTACTTTGCATTTGTATTTATAATAACTGTTCTTGTTTTAATAAAAGGAACCAGGACAAGACAGCATCTCTAAATGGGAAATCAGAAGTACTGGAGCAACAGTAAAGTGTGGGGTGTGTCATGCAGAGATGAATGATTGTGAGTGGATTGCGCACATAGCTAAAGATCACTCCTACCTCGCTTGGAGGGAGGGAGAGAAACCTATTGTGAGTAGTTCTCTCTTCATCTTTCTCATTTTATAAAATATCTAACTATTTTATCGGCCCTTTTATTGTGAAAAGTCCGAATCCCAGCCCACCACCATTACACCTTAGATATTCTCGTAGGGCTCTGACATAGGCTTCGTTTCGTATATAACACGAAACAATGACATCGTATATTTCAGTAGAATTTCAGTATATATGATATTTTATGTCATAAAATAGATGGTTTGGGACATTAATATTACAATTTTCGTATATCTTAATGATCTCGCTTTGTTTTCAGAGCAGGGATGATGAAACAGCATATCAAAGTCACTTGAACAGAATTATACAACAATTTGGAGAGTTGACTTGCAGCCTATGCGGGTTGAATCGAAAATATGCTAGATCTTACCTGCACCATATACGAGCATGCACTGGGCCTGAGGTAATTCCTATACTTATGTACAGTCGACAAAATGATATCTTGACCCACTCAGCCGAAATTTTGTTTGAATTTAGATTCCTTTTCTTCTCAAGCATGCATTTTGCACTTAGGACATTTTTGATATAAAAATATTTTTATTTCAAAGAGTCAGATGCCAATCAGATATTGTCTTCAAGGAGTGAATTATAGTTATTATTATAATTATTGAGCCTACGATAAAACATTTAAAACATTTATTAAACTGTATTATTATAATACCCATTTGGTGATAAAAACAATACGTTGATTTGCCTGTCATGTCTTGAGAACATAGAAAAAAGAATGAAGTAGAAAGGCAATAATAACCATATTGGTTCTTAATCCACTACGGCTAATAGCGACGTCGCTCCAAACTCATTCTATCACTCTCACCCACGGTCGCGATGAGAGTGATAGAATTGCGCTCAGTTGAACTTTAGGCGATTAACACACGGCACCGCGCACCGCCGAGGAGGGCGGTGGCGGTAAAGCGGATTTTTTTGCGGTGCCCCGCGCGGTAAGGCGGTTTCCGCGCCTGTACGCGCGGATGGATTTAAGGCGGTTTTGATTGTTTTCTTAAAATAATATTCCTAAACGTCACACACGTAAAAATATTACTTTTTAAGTTTTAAGAATTTATAGTCAGTTCCAAAATCCACTGTTAAGCTCTTGATAGACAGTCTGACTTGGAGTGGGTTAAAGCTGCCAGGTAAACTATTTATATAGATAACTAGATCACAGATCTTCTCATATAATATTTTCTTACATCAGGGAGTTTAACAAGAAGCAATCTTCTTGTCAATAATGTTATACATTTTTTATTTCTTACAAAAGTAATCTTCTGTCAGATATTTTCTGTGAATCTTTATCGATAACCCGTGAATCTCACTGTTATGGCAAGTTTCAGGTATCTACGAGAGATTCTAACGAAGCTCCACCAAAGGAATTAACAGGAGTGATGGTCAAGTGTGGTCTGTGCCCGCGGAAAATGGACGACTCCCATTGGTTTGATCACATTAAGGGACATAATTATGTCGCCTGGAAAGACAACGAGACGCCTTTGGTAAATAAAATGTTTCACAGCTTCACTGAACTTCTAAGAAATACATTTGGAGTTATGGAGTGTAAGACCAACTTTATTAGGCTCAAGATCCACAATTTTTTGGCATGACATGCTATCTACGTGAGTCGTCTTTTAAGTTTTGCGTATAGGGAAGAAATGAAACTGTAGAAAGCTTTTGTAAATTTTATTATATTTTTTCGTATTCTTCACGAAGATTGATATAGTTTTAAGGGACTCGGATAAATTAAAAATGCATTAATTCCATCTCGTTTTCGATACTGATAAATTGCGTATTTGAAGGAGTAGAGTGCTTCTTCGGTGGCTCTAATTTTTGACTAAGCGAGCTGTTCTTGAATTTTCGGGCATTAATAGAATCGTAAGAGTAACATAGGCTATATTTATTGCTAGATTTAGTCAAATTAATTGGCAGAGAGAAGCCTGCCGGTCAGCTAGCATATTATAGATAGGGAGCTGGCGAGCATTTAAGTATATGATTTGCTCGTACTCCGTACTGATAGGCATTAAAGTTGGGATCAATACGACAAAATTTCTTAATGAATGAAGGCGTACGTTGCTGCGTTTTTTTGCTACAGGGCTTCAAAACTGTAAAAAAATGTTACTAAATCATGCTCGTGTCTGCCTCTGGGGTTAATGTTTAATACCATTTTGATAACGAAGAAAATCTATGAGGCAGAAATCCATGCAAAATGTTGAAAAAATTTTCTACTAAATCATTTGCTCGTAGTTTTATAACTGGGTCCATACGATTTATTAGAACCCCCTGAATACGAAAAAAAATTTGGCAGACATTTTACTTACTGACTTTACCCGTTACAGGTGGTTTCAAAGTCTTAGGCATAGTACAAACAGGGTACTTTGAATCGCACGTTTTGCTAACGCGCATTTCGATTTTCAATTTATTTGTTTCGATTAATATTTTGTAAACATAGACCTGTTAATTGAATGCTTGACCCAAGCGTTGATTAAAAAATATCAGTGACCTGAGTGTCTGCCTCATTATTTTTTCTTTCTTTTATAAGCAATATAAACAACAGTCAAAGAGGCAGACACGAGCAAATGATATAACGCACTTTTTTTGTCAACATTTTAGAAGCGCTATTAATTGAAAACGCAGCGCTACGATGGTGGCAGACTATTTTTCGGCTATCATTCACGGGATTTTTAAACGAACACTGCAGGTCTGCCAAGCGTGCATTTCATATATTTTTTTAAATCATAAAAAAATCTTAAAAAATTCATAGCTTCAAAAATCAGAGACCTAGATGTCTGCCTTTTTGATTTTCTTCATTTTGACAAGATTTATAAACATCTGCCTTAGAGGCGGACACGAGCAAATTATATAGTATAGCTGTTTTTTTTTTAACATTTTTAAGGGGCTGCCACGCAGCGCTACCATGGTGGCAGACGCGGTCCTTTATATTCCTTATCGTATAATTATCGCTATTAATAAAGTCTGCCACACGAGCCGATCATATAGGATGTTTGCTCGCCAGCTCCCTATCGACTATAATGCGATTGCGCACAGCTTCGAAGTTTTCCCACCTAACTTGCATTATTAGTACTACTCGTACTTACCTTAAATCGTCCTCTAGGCTCATCGGTCCAATTTAAAGTTCTCCATAATAATGATAAATTCGACTGACGTGGTAATTTATCCCCGAAAACAAAAATGTAAACTACGAAGCATTGATATTGAGATACATAATTATATCGAGATATCTTTGAAAATTGTAAAAAAAATTATTCAGAAATTTTGTTCCAATTAATTCCATTTTATTGAGCACTCTGACCTTTGAAATTCCATACGTTTTACAATATTGCACGTATCGATTTGAAACTTTGAGGTTAAGTCCACAAAAGATGGCTTTTTTTTGTATATTAACATTAATTTGATTATTGGTGGCTTCTACGCGCCTATATGCAAAACTTAAAAGACGACTCTAGTATAAATATCATAGTTGTCAGTTAATATAACGTATAATATAGTTATAATTACACGAAAATGTTATTGAGATAGTGAAATAGTCTGTAATGTTCAACTAAACACAGCTTTTTATTATAAAAACATAACTACGTGTATATTTACGGGTACATCGTGAATCAATTCACTTGCAGGTTCTAGATACTGAAGAATTAGTACGCGAGCACTTGTATAACATCGTGGAAAAGACAGGACAGCTCATTTGTAAGAAGTGTGGAATGGTTCGAAAGTACGTCAAATCGTTTTTGCAACATATAGAGGGATGTCAAGGAATTACTTGGGTAAGTGTTTTGCATGCAAAATGCATTAAATGTTATTCAAACTTAGTTATTTAAATTAAAATTCAGCACAAAGTAAAATTACTTAGAAGATAGTATTCGATTCAAATCAAAATGTCTAATGAAATTAGATGATGATATTATTCACGATTGATTTTAAAGTGTAATGGTTAATAGAGTTATTGCATGGCCAATCGTCTGTTGCAAGGTGGATTTCATATTATGCCATTATGTAGATCTTTTAGCCATTCCGCACGCTGCTATCCTGTACTATACAAAACCAGGTGGCATCTAACTTTGCAGAAATATTGTAAGACAATTGAAAAAACGCTGTTATTAATTGTCAACCATCATAATATTATATTTTAGTCAGCTTTCTGCCTAATATAACGCGATTTTTCTATGTTACATTAGTCATAAAAAATATCTATTGTACAATTTATTTTGCTTTGACGTTTAATAAACAAATTTTCAGAAAACAATTAATCAATACAAGATAAAAAAGGAGAAAGGTGACATCGTGAGGTGCGGCGTGTGCCAAGTGCAGTTGGATGACACGGAGTGGCTCGAACACATCTGCCAGCGCCACAACTACCTCGCTTGGAGGGACAGGGACCGCCCCATAGTGAGATCATTATTATACTCATTGCTTGTGTGACTGGGTTTCATTTTATAAAACCAACTTAATAAAATTGTAGGCGGCCACCTTCAAATCCTTCAAACAGGAACTATACCCTATTTCATTTAGATCAATTAGTCTATTTGCAACTCGTGTACTATAGTAAAAAAGCATTGCAATCCTTTCAAGTACCCTTTAGTACTTGAAATAGAGTTTAGAAATTTTTTTGAAACGTCAATTCGTATATAAAAGGGAACATGCAACAAAAAATTATTATGGTTTAAAATTGCAAAAAAGAAATTATATGTTGTATGAATCATTATTCTCATTAGTCATTATAAAATTTCAGAATTTGGAGGACCAGAGTGAGGTACGCAATCACTTGAAAAGAATAATACAAGAAGAAGGATTTGTTCAGTGCGCCAAATGTGGAGTGCAACGTAAATATCCCAAGAAATATTTAGAACATCTTAAAGAATGTGATGGCATAGTAAGTAACAAAATAAATTATGTAAAGACAGTAACATTATTCACATAATTTATATTATAATTAACATTATTCATATAAGAAAGAATCATTAGTTTAAACTTCTGTTTCTAAGCTGGATGTGTGTTTATTCTTTGCACAAAAATATAATTTATTTCAAGCTTATTTTAAGCAGGACAAGCTACCTTTTCAGTGGGAATAGCAAAAAATCTAGTCAGCCTAAAGTTGCGTTCCCACATTCGCGTGATCTGTCTCTACGACCTCCTGGGACAATGTCGCTCGACATTAATATCTCGTTCACGCTCCATGCGTGAGCGATCCGTTACGTCGCATCGCTAGTGATGTCACACGGTATCGCGCGGGACACGTTATTTTTGTGTCGAGCAACAGAATTGTGGTACAAATGTGTAGTGAAAACGGGGCTTAAGTGTGAACTAGTGTGAAGTATTATTTGTAATATTTACTTCGCGAATATTTACCTACTCTGTTTTTCAAAGGTAATCGACGAAGTGGATGAATCCCAGAATGAAATTTCAATTTTTGATGAAATCGATTCGGACATGGGCGTGAAGAGCGTTAAATGTGGCGTGTGCCAGCAGGATGTACTGAAAGCGCAGTGGATCCAACACATACGAATGGAACACCAGTACGTTGCGTGGATTGAAGGGAACACGCCTATTGTTAGTACCTACTTACTTATACCCTACCTAAATTCACAATTACGTGTCCAATATGAAAATAAATTAACTAATTTTGTTTGGTCAGTCGGTTCTGAATTAAGGTTTATTTATTTTATTTCCTAAAGATACCCTGCTTAAAAAGCTATACCTATTAACCTGCTAGTAATGATTTTTATCTGTTAACGGTCTTTCACGCCGCAACAACGGATGTTTCGATGTAGTATTCTACGTGTATGATAATAATTTATTTTTTTTATCCTAAAACATACTGCACGAAAGGAAACTTAGTGGTCCTTGATCAATTTATGTATTATTCTGTATTTTCAGGATATAAACGATAAGGAAGAAGTGTACAAACATTTGTACGCAATTGGCAATAAATACAACGGGTTGGTGTGTGGCAGCTGCGGGGTCGTTCGGAAATACGTTAAGTCTTATTTGTCTCACGTGAATACCTGTATCGAAAAGTTTAATTACGATAACTCGGAAGGTAATGCTTTTTTTAATAGAATAATATTTAAGAAATCTAATTATCATTGTTTTTCTTATAAAGTTTAATTGTAACATTAATATCTTTTTTCAATATTTCTCATAATGCATCTTAATGCTTATTTGTTTTTGGACCATTAGGAAAGTAGCTAAGATATCTGAATTGTCAAGATTTCTTACACCCTAACCCTTGCCTTTAGATTTTCATTTTAAAATGAAAAAATATAAAGTTTAAGCGTAACCATTCAATTTACAGAATTGTTAGAATGTGGCGTTTGCGGCGATAAGATGAAAGGGAAGGCTTGGCGACACCACGCGATGCAGCAGCACTACAACGTCGCTTGGGTCGTCGGCGATGTTCCGATTGTTAGTGGGTTCATTCATTCGTTTTAATCCTACTGCAAAGCGAAAGTTTATGTGGATTCATGGATGGATCTTTATTTATCTATTCCTTTATTCCCTACTGTTATAAGTAATAATAATTGTTTACGCATTAATAATTAGCATTTTTACCAGCCGACCCAAGTGTTGGTAAAATTTGGTGGAGGTAGAACATACCAAAAACCAAAATTAAAACTTTAGTTTGTTAAATGTTAGCAATATGTCATTGGCATACTTAAAAATATGCCGATTAATAAGATCTATATTATTTATTTTCAGGATATTAAAAGTTTTCATGACGTAGAAAGATACTTAAAAGGCTACTGTGAATACAAACAAAAAATGAAATGCCATATCTGTGGCTTAACCAGATCTTCGTGTGCCGGATTCTATGCGCACATTTTAACGTGCGGTAAAACTGAGGAGGTATACATATTTAAATTGCTTTCTCTGAAAATCATATCAAAAATGATTTATTTCTGACATTACATTACGTTTGCGCTATTGCAGGAGAAGGAAGAATTCAAGGAAGTATGTGATATATGTAGTCAAAAATATTTGTGCATTTATAAAACACAGCACTACGCGGCACATAAGGCTCAAGAGCTTGCAAAAGAACGCAAAATGAAGGCAGAACAAAAGCCAATAAAAGAAGAGGAAACAGATGACACCAACATTTCAGGGCGACGTCGAGCCGCGGAAAAGTAAGCTTATAATATCTGCATTATAATATAGGGTCAACTCTGGTAACTTTGAACATTTTTGCGTAACTTTGAGCTACCATTTAACATTTGCATACTGGCTTTTTCGACTGTCGTATTATGACTTTGACTGCCATATTATTAACACAATTGTAATTAATATTCTTTGCTGTGGTTTAAAGTTAGCATAGAGATTCAAAGTTACCCAGTTGACCCTATGTGAACAATTGAACATGTCATGACATGTTATGGATTCAGGTGGACTTATATATGATTATTATAATAGATAGCACTACTATTCGGTTTGGTTATTTGGTACTATGGTGCGTTGCTGGGTAACTTAACCATAGTAAGGGTAGCCATATCTATCGATAATGCTTGCATTTCTTCAGTACTGTGGTGCCTGGTGGCTAGTAGTGGTGACAGTTGTCCCCAAAATATAATTTTTGTATTAGTTTGTAGACGGTAAACCTTGTATATCTCGCAGAACACACTGAACTATTTAAAATACTCATGTTTACTTTATTTTCAGAGCGAGAAGTGTAATCGGAGACTATGCCGCGAAATTAAGTGCAGTAAGTGTTTCAAATACTTTACACGTCGTGATCCATTGTCTTTCGATGGAACCGAGTTTGTTTGCCAGAAAAATCAACCAAACCACAACCAAAAGAGTGTTTAATTCACTTTTTAGAAGTCCTCAGTTCTTGCCATAAAGTTTTCTAAACGATCTGTTTCTACCTAAATATAAATGATAACTAATTCATTGTTACAATGATTCTAGGGTTTGAAGTGTGAATCGTGTGGTCTAGAATCGGACAGTAAGAAAGAGCTGGAGGGACATTACTGCGATAAATCCTTCAACAAATATGATGACTGCGAGGACTCGGATGTTTCAATTCAGTTGGAGGAGTATGATGGACAGACATCCGACTCTGATGATGACGAATCATCCTCCGATGCCTCTAATGACGAAGTGATCTTAACACCTGGAAAGCGCAAACGTAACAGGCATGGTGCGTATGTATTATTTATATAGGATGGTGCGTCTCTTAAACTCGTTGTATTTAGGTTATAAATGTTACTTCATACTCTTAGAGTCAGACTTCGCCCAACAGTTCCTTCAAATCATCATTGCTTAGAGAGTTGGGGGTTAGTCCGCACAAATAGTGACCCACATAAGACCTCATACAGGATATCCTTCATGGGTTGCAGTGTTGTTTCCTTCACCAGTTACATAATTTAGAATTTTTTACTACTAAAACACTTTAAAATTCTAGAATACTTTTCTGAGTGACGATTTTAAATCCTCATACAAAAAAGTAGGTTTATTTTCATTGTGTAAAAAATTAACAGGCAGACAAACAAACATTCTAATTCTAAATGCAACTTTCGCTTCTGTTACCACTAAAGACTAATATTAAATTATAGTTTTAATATAATAGCGGCTTAAATTTAATTTTACTTAACATGTTAATCAGGTGCTAAATACCCCTCGAAAACATCAAGGATGCCTTATACTGTGAAGGATCCAAAGAGTTACTTACAGGAATCTACAGAAGACTAGTAAGTAGATTTGGACTTTTTTTAAATATATAATTTGCTTTTTTGTTAATTCCAAAAGGTATTAAACGAATACTTTTATTTCAGTTTCAGACTGTTCAATACAAGCGAAAGATTATTCCCGCAGTGGCAAGACTGTACATACGAAGAGGTTTCAAAGGATTTGTTGGCACAATATATGCCACCTTTAGAGGAATCTTGTAAGCTTAAAGTTGGAAAGGACGGTTGGATTGCTTTAAAGAGATTTGAAGCTAAAGAAGTCTCGAGTAAGTATATTATTCAAATTTTTCGTGCTTTCGTGCTAAATGTTAGACTAATAACCACCACTTACCTTACTCCCCCGACAATCTGATCGAAACCCACTCTCATTGTTGAAAATGTCTCCTCTTCAGATTACTGCATGATGTTCACGGGCGGGTGCATCCAGTGCATAGCGTGGGTGCCGCCAGACCGGGCTGGGAGCGCGCGCCGCCGCTCGCTGCTGGCCGCGGCGTGCCACCGCGCCGCCGACCCGCCGCGCCTGCGCCCCGCCCACACGCCCGCGCAGCCCGCGCTCGTGCAGATGTGGGACTTCGACGACTTCAAGTAAGCTATACGGGTGTATTTTTAGAGTATTGGTTTTCGAATTGGCCACACTGTGGCGACGTCCTCCAATCGTCAAGAGATGGTGCCACGGGTATCGTGAATCTCGCTTTCGAAGTTTTCTACGTCGCCACATAAAAGGTCCATCCTTCTGTTTGGATGTGAAGAAAGGACAAACGAACGAACACCCTTCTAGTTTTTCACCCTTTTTAATTTAATTAAAGTAATGTAATTATTTCTTTCAGTCAACCACCAAAACTAGCTTACGGATTGGCGCACGACTACGGTATTGTATGGAGCTTGGATTGGTGTCCGTCCGGTGCAAGAGATGTGTTAGAGCCTAACAAAGAAGGCGGGAAGAGGTCGAGAATAGGACTGATGGCAATGGCATGTTCTAATGGATCCGCTTACATAGTGCCTGTTCCGTATCCAGAGGACAACCGAAACGGGTACGTTTGTTGAATATATTATATATTTTGTATCAATGTCCTCTATCACACTGTTGACTAAAAACGTAACATTATTTTTCATGATTGTTGCGCCTATGTGGTCGTTTTAGGTAAAGCATGTTCTGTAAAGATATCAAATATGTATCTTTGGCTATGTAGTGTACGTATTAAACTATGTAATTAGTTTTTATTTTCATTTACAGTGTCATTCCTTTTTATAAAATCAAACCTTGCGTGGAATTGAGGTTGAATAGAGGAGCTATAAAATACCAAGCAACATCTATTCATTGGGTTTTGGTAAGTGTTTATTGGTATAAAAAAGAAGAAATGTGTATTAACATACACTTTGAACACATATTTTTTAATATAAAATATTAACTTCATATATTTAATTACTAATATCTTTCCTAAAATTTTAGGAAAAAGAATACACAACTATCTTAGTGGGATACGGGGATGGAACAACAGCTGTTTACGATCTGGTGACCGAGTCTCCTTTGCTCAAGTCCACAGAAGGTGACATCACCATTTTGTACCCGTTTAAAGATGAACGGGCCCACAATTCCTGCATTACAGGTTTGTAATATGTTTCATTAAAAATTAATTGCGTGCTGTAATATAACAGTCTACACTATCCATGTCCATTTACACAAATGCAAAGCTGAGCTTACGCCTAATGAACTATACAACATTTAATACCACCAAGCTTAGTGTTTTATGACATATGACGTCATTAATTTATTTGCCTATTGCAGGATTGACGTCGAACCTGCAAGGGGCAGTGTGCAGCTTCTCGCCCACCGGCGTGATGGGCGCCGCGGGGCCGGGGGGCGGCGCGCGGCCGCTGCGCGCGCACTCGGCGCTCGCGGCCACCACCGGCGTGTTCACGCCGCACTGGCCCTCCGTGTTGCTCTCCGGGGACGACACCATCGGTGAGTGAAATTAATGACGTCAACTTGGGGAGTTGGGAATGAGTTTTGCTCGTTTCGACTTGACTATTTTTTATTCTGTTCTATAATATACAACACCACCACCATATTATTACTGACTTCAAAAAAGGAATTCAATTCTTCAATTCGACACGTATGTGTATGTAATTGTGATCCTTCTTCTTTTGTTTGTTTGCATTTTTTACAACTTAGCCAATGGTAAAAGTTTCATCAAAATCGGTTCAGTAGTTTTCGTGATATGGACTTAAACTAAAAATTACGGAAAATAATAGTAAGCCTAAAGTATGTAACAAATTTTATTTCATGCTTTTTTAGGGTCCGTTTAATTTTTTAATTTTTTTTTCTATATTAGCTCCAAACGAGTAAAGTATATTATGTACAAATATTTTGCACACCCATACGAATTTTTTTTTGAAAATGGTGAGATGTCGTATGATGTTGCTCGACAATCTCCCCCGTCCCTTAATCTTACGTGAGATTTCATTAAATTTTAATGTGTATTTATTTATGTAAACCTCATTCGCTCCATTCCATAACTTTTCTCTTTTTTTATCACTTTTTCATCCTGCAGATTGCAATTTTTGCACTCCCCGCCATGTTGCGGAAAAATTATGAACTTCTTATACTGGCAACAAACTAATGAGTGTGCAAAATCTTGACATGGACAGCATTAGAGAAGATAAATATTGCTGTAGCCATATCAAAGGCGAATGTGGCGCCGCCTTGAAGGTGTACAAAACACTGGTCAGGCTATTAAAGCTTTTTTTTTACACCTCTTCCCCAACGCTTACATTATGCTGAGCCTCAAGGCTTGCCACAAATCCCGCAAATCTGTAAAGCCCGTGAGGCTCAACAGTATGACAATTATAAAAAAGAAGATTATTTTCACCCTTTGTTCATTTGTCGTCGGTTGCGATGCAGGGGGCCACCTGCTGTCGGACCTGTATTTGTACACATAGTTTTTTGTCATCGTCAACGTGTGTAACGCTGCAGTGGGCCACTCGCTGTCGGAGCTGGAGTGGGGGCAGGCGGGGCGGCGCGTGGGCGCGGTGCGCGCGGCGGCCGCGTGTCCGGCGGGCGGCGGGCGGGGCGCGCGCGTGCTGGCCGCCGTGCCGCCGCTGCTGCTCACCATGCGCCCGCACCCCGTGCACTCGCAGGGACACCGCACGCTGCACAAGAAGGTACCCGCGCAACACATCGCCGGCCGAACTCTATTTTAAAGCCCCCGTAAATTGCTAATGCGATGGAACCTTATTACATTAGCGTCAGTATGATGACGCCAACGGAACGGCGCCACCGCTGACCTACGTCCGCACCCCGTGTACTCGCGCTCTACCCAAAATGGTACCCACATCGCGTCACCATCCAACTTCAATGTTTTTACAAGCAAGCAAAAATACAACTAATACAAAATATGTATTTAATTTGAGTCTTTACGCGCAGTGATGTATTGTATGTTGTATTATATTGTTTGGTGCAACAATGTTCTACTAGTTGTTCTACCAACCGCGCGGTCATATATTATGAATTTGGTCTTAGGTAACTGGCTTAAGATGATACTATAAAGTTATAGTAAAATTGATTGATTTGATAATTTTTTTAGGCCGTAGCTATGATTGACATAAGGCCGCTTGCTAAGAAGAGATCAAAACATATAAACGATGAACTGTCAATGAAATTGGAGCCACTCACTTACGAAGACGCCATTAAATTATATGGAATTGAATTTAACACTGATAAAGATATGAACAAGGTAAATATAATATATATCATCATTCACATTGTTTTACTCATATAGTCTGCCATGCGACAAACCAATGACATCACGCGAACAAGCTTGTCGTCAGGAGTCATTACTATTGATTTATTTACTATTCTATTAAAGCGCTTTATTTGAATATTTTGTCGGGTTCAACCGTCAGTGGTGCTACGAAAATAGCATATCGCCTTAAATGCATAATTTCAAATGATTTTACCCCTATAATAATTATGTCTTGCATAACTAAAACTTAATTTTACATTTCATGGCAATTTTTGCTAAATTATATTTATTTATTTATTATTTTGTTCAGCAGTCCAAATCGCGATTCATTTGCACGTTATCGTAGCTTACAATACTAAAACGGGCAAATATTCCGCAGATGTTGGTGCAGAAGCATATGTCGAAGCTGCAGGAGCCGTGGCCCGAGCGGTTCCCGCTGGCGGACGTCGTCGCCCTGGCGTGCTGTCCGTCGCCGCTGCACTGCAGGAAGCTGGCCGTCGCCACGCACGCCGGCGTCATCTTTCTTATGGACGTGTAACGTGTAATGCAGAGGCACAACACGTGTCATTCGAAAGAAACACGTGACGATATTAGTTATATTTGTCGGGGGTCGGGGTCACCACATTGAAGGCATTGTCGTAAGAAAATCGCAGTGTTAGTCTCGCTATGCCGCCACATTTGACATACATAATATCTATTCATATCGGTATTCGAGATCATTACGATGACATCCAGGATAGTGTGTTCGACAACAACACTTTACTCCAGATGAGACAATGCTTCGATTCTGTTTTAATTCGATGTAATTTTCCAACTTATTAATATAATAGGCTTCATTAGCTACTTAGCTTAAATGGTAATTTCATCTATTTGAAAATTCACTGGTTTTGAAAATACAGATTTCAAACAAACCTTTTGAACTTTATTTAGGTATATTTATTGACATAAAACCAATGAATTTGTATATCAAAATATGAAATACCCTGTCTGAATAACGTTTTAAGTAAGGGGAATAAAAAATTGTTAATATACAATTACCACTGCCCATGAGGCCGAAAAAGGAGTAATCAAAAATGACCTTTACTAAAAAAATGTTTTACACACGGTATGAAAGTAGATTAACGATAGGTGGCAAATGCCTAATTTTATGAATATGATATTTTGATTAACTTTACACCAAAAATATGTTAAGGAAAATCTTTCGGTGTAAATATATTTAAATAATATTAGACCACATTATAACCAGTAGTGACTATCAGTGCCATGGACACACAGATAAAAAGCGCATAATTTAACAGTGGGCAAAGGAAAAGGAATACATTGTCACAAGTGTCAGGAAAAGCGTACAACATAGTCAGTGTTAGTGTGATTGACAAAAACAGGATTATTCGTAATATAATGACCACCAATTAAAATTATGTTAATATTGAAGATGTGTTGATTTTTAAAAAGACCACGGGGTTTTATGGTAATTTATTGTATATTATTATTTGCAAAATCTTTTTTAGGTCTCAATAATAATATAGGGAAATAGTTTGTAAAAAAAACTAGCTAATATTTTTTTAAACCAAATCTTTGTTTGTAAATGATGGTATAATTTTGTATAGTATAACACAAAACAATTTAAAATTAAACAATATTTTCTTGTGCGTTCAAGAAGCGTAGAACAGTTTTAATGTTCTTAGTAGAAGATCCGAACCTCTATCAACCTTCACCGGGCTGATAATAGAATAAAACTTATTTTATAATAAACTAGACTGTGCCCGCGGCTTGGCCCCGCGTAGATTTTAGACCTTGGAGCAGAAAAGGGTAAAAAGTATCCTATAGTATCCAGCTTATGATCTATCTGTGTACTAAATTTCATCCGTTTTTAAGTGAAAGAGTAACAAACATCCATCCATTCTCTCAAACATTTGCATTTATAATAGTAAGTACTTAGTAGGATATTATTATATTGATAAAACTCTTTGGCAAATAACTCGATATTAGGTACCAATTCTTTGCGTTTTTATATTCGTGATAATTTCTCAATGAAATGTCCTATTGGAACAAAACAAAAAGTATTTTACTTGAAATAAATACCCTTGATAACATAATGCTTAATTTCGATGAGGATTAATATTACGATACACATTTAACGTAGTTTCTTTCTTCACATAAAAGCGGTTATTGTGACTAAACTATGATAGTTCTCGTAGATATGCTCTCGCGGACTTTTTTGTAGACCATAATAATATTAACCTACAAACTACGGGTTTGTAGGTTAATATTATTAAGGTCATCATTTTGGTACATCCTTTTGTTCTATTGTCAATAGTTTTTGCAGCGCACGCATAAATAAGTTTTCGATTCAATTTTCTTAAGGATCCCTAATTTTTTTAAAATAAAATATAATAATCTAATCTATAACCTTCCTCTATAAATGGACTATCCAACACTTAAAGAATTTTTGAAATCGATCCAGTAGTTCCTGTATTAGCGCGTTCAAACAAACAAACAAACAAAAAACAAACAACCTCTTCAGCTCTATAATAATAGTGTAGAATTTAGTATAGGTATTAGAAAATATTAAAAATGGGTTTTCCAAAAAAATCATGGACAGAATATTTTTAAATGTTTTTCTTTAAATGTTGCAAGATCAAGATAATTAAAAAAAATTATACTGGGCTTGGAATAAAACAGATAGAATATGCCGACGTAGGGTTGTCCATTATTTACCTGGACGAACCACTAGGTTGCCAGGTATAAACAGGTATGTCGATGCCAGTTACTTTCACTCAATATGATAATTGAATTTTTTTATCCAGGTATAAACAGGTATGTCGATGCCAGTTACTTTCACTCAATATGATAATTGAATTTTTTTATATCAGCATAAGCGCTGTTTTATTGCGAAACTGTTGATATAGGGTTGTCTGCAAAAAACTCGGTCTTGCGAATATCAAAGATTTAAATTTTAATTTAAAAAATTCTGTCCATGATTTTTTGGAAAACCCATGTTTAATATATTTCTTAACCTACTAAATTCATTATAAAATAAGTTTTATTCTATTATCAGCCGGTGAAGGTTGATTTAGGCTCGGATCTAGACTATTTATAATACTCTTAGTTTCAAGGTTACATTGTTTAAAGAGAACTTTGTTTTTAATTAAGTTACTGTATAAAAATATTTAGTTTTTATTTTTAGGTGTGTTATTGCCAAAAACGATTTAGACTTAAACTCTTGAACAATAAATTATGGCAATAGTATTTGCCGTTTAGAACATAGCAAATATAACATTCGGGTCCAGTCCAGATTGAGCGAACGAAGGTGAACTAAATCTGAAAACCTAGGTGAAGTTGTAGTAGGCGAGCTAATGCTTGTCTGGTTTTATACTACATACTCACACCAGACACATCTGTCTTTTATAAAGTTGTCCATATTAAGTTTTTGAAAGCTCATTGGCTCAAAAACGTGACATTGTTATGATTAGAAGAATTGCCAGTAAAAGAAATTATTTGAGTAATTTTAACGCAATATGACGAACTCCGCAAAAATCCGACGCTGTTTTTACACATGATACAGCCGCAGCCTGACCAGGCTGTATCGAGATAACAAATTGCAGGCTAACATAAACTAATATTGTACTTCCCAATCTTTTCGACTAAACTCATTTTCTTTACATATTTCTCTATCGGGGGGATGAGTAATCACGAGTATTTCCTTGGCTCGGTCACGCTTGGTTGATAGTACAACTTGTATAAATCTTTTTTGTTGTTTTTCTAGTTGGGTCTAGCTCGTATTCGGTTGAACGATTCTTTCTGTGTTCTGTTATAAATGTTATATTGAACAGTGAGGCAGAGTGGGCGATACGTCCTAGGGGCGAAAGAATTTATTCACCATTGTACACCCAAACTGGTCCCGTTGTTATAATTTTAAGGCAGTATGAAATAAAATATTTTTTTCGGATTTGCCATTACCTCTATATGGGTTATAAGGTTTAGTTTTTCACGAAAAATAAATTAAGTATAAAAATATGTAGAATGTCATGCAAATTATGTTTTAATTACGATGTTAAGTAATTATTATCCATTAGTATACTTAAATACAAGTTTTTGATGTATATTTAAGTTTTACCATTCGACCTTTCTACTTAATTGTACATTGCATTTAATATGATAGCATTTAAGTTTTTCATATCTGTGTCATAATCATAAGTCTGTCTGTCATTATTATCGAACGGAATTGTAAAATTTATGTATATTTGAAATTATTTTTGCAATAAGTCTACATCAAGTTCTAACTAGTTTTAAAATATATGTTTAAGTTTATGTAATAAAATTGTAAAAAATTAAGCACAGAATGAATGATTAAGTTTTTTCTGTTTTAAGTATTACAAATTGGCATAAGTATATGATGTTAATAAACGTGTGGTTCTATTGTTATTTACATTACATTTTAAAATATATTTGTTTGTAATATAAAGATTTTATCATAAGACCTAAATTGATTTAGGGACACAGGTAAATGAAGAGTACATAATAACAAATTATAATATTTTTGTTGGAAAGAATGATTGAAACATAACGCACATTTTTGGCTTGTTATGAGTTTTCTTTTAGGTACTCGTATAATTTATTTCGTAAAAACTATAAAAATAAAATACTGTAAATAATTCTCATGATACCAGTTCATGGCAAAGACAATTAATTTTGTTGTTCTAATGTCCATTTGGCAGATTAGTGCATTCCTTGCTCATTAAAGCGCCCTGCATAGTGAAGTGGTTATAGGATGTCATAAAGCGCTGTGACGTTGCGGTCTCCGAGAGACATTTAAGCGTTGTTTACAGCCCCTCGGTATGTGCAGCTGCTATCGGTATTCGCTCTATTTACAACGATCTACATTACTGTATTTGTTATAAATTTTATTTACAAATCAATTCGTACTCCTTAATACTGACGGCATATGAATACTAAAAGATAAACAGTATTAAGTATTCTGATATAAAGCCATAATGTTGTTTGCAAATTAATATTCGTTCATTTATTTTGAATTCATCATAACATCAATCAAAATCCAACAGAATTAAATTATTTAACATCTTACTGTTGAACTACCTTTGTTAATGTTCTATTTTTTTAATGAAACATTAATTCGACGCCATATCAATCGACTGTCCCCGAGAACTGGATCCGATAGTTCTTACCTACTATCCATACCCGACGGTAGGTTATTGTAGCTAGCCATTGAAAAATTAATGGTTTCTTAATTTCATAAATATGGTATTCTGACCCAGAATACCATATACCTCAGAATTTCTGAGGCATAAATTCGAAAGCAATGCTTGGCAGTCACGTGCCATCAAAATACACTATGGTTAATGGTGTCTCTCAGTAAAGAGTGAGTGGTTTGAGAGCCTGGTAAAGTTTTAATCATCTAGTCTAACTATATAAGTTGTTGTATTTAGCATCACACATTTTTCATCTATATGATTTTCATCAATATGTGATTGAATGGAAATTCATGCACTGTTAATACAGTGATATAGTGTATATAATAATAATCATGGTTATATTAATATCGTGTAAGAGTATATCTTAGCATATTATTTATTCGTAGGGGTAATATTTTAATTTAAGGAAGCATATATCGGAATTCAGTGATATTAATATATAAACCTTCTTGATCGTATATTTTGTTTGTGATATGCTTTTTGTTGCCTAATAAATTTTCAAAATTAATATATTGTTTTATTTCTTTCGACACCTTCGATATTAGGATCTCGTGGTTACACCTGTATAATTTTATGGTGTCATGCTAGAGAGTGATGACACAAAATTATATAAGGATTCTTCTATGATCGCAGCTCATCTTTCGAAACAGTTGGTTATCCTGGATTAGATAGAAAATAAAATATCAATATTACTTTTATATTTCCCGTGTAAAAATCTAGATAATATACACTTGTTAGTTTATTACTGAACTTAGCCCAGTAGGTGTCATAGTGATGTTACGAAGATAGCCTTGGTCGTATCACCGTCGTTAGCCTCATGATAAAAAAACCAATAACTCAAAGAGTTATGTAACTGAGAGCAACAAATAAGCTGCTGACATCCGTGTGTACCTACTAAATAAGTACCAAAAATATGCGCATAAACAGGCTCGTTTTTGGGTTATGTAAGAAAAATTAAAAAAGCGGACAACTGTTTGATGGAAATTTATAAAAAAAATATTGTGAAAAATCCGAAATTGTCTTGTAGACCCAAATAAAATTATAGAACATAATTAAAATGTCTGAAACATCAAAAATAGGGGTGGCTAGCTTTTATATCGATGAAATTATGTCTACTTATTAGTTTATGCCCGTCCTGCGAAAATATATACATCAGCCAAAATATCGTTCCAAAGTGTGCACGTACCAGGCAAGAACGTGCGCGGAAAACGAACTGTGGAGGACCGCCACAAATCCAGGTGGTAGGGGTGGAACTTGAGGTTCCCGGCGGCTGGTAAAATGAGGAAAGGGTGATAATATTTCACTGGCCTTTATTGGTTTCGAACAGATATAATTATTTTGAGCGATTAGATGCAATTCCGTGAAACGACTTAATAACGGGAATAAACTGGAGTGAAGAGTGCACCGCTTCTAGCCAGCAATTAGTGTCGGAAACTGCAGCAAGGTTAGAAGCGAACGAAGCTGAATGAAGAAGAAATTGAGTTACGCCTTTGGACAGAGCTGTGCTGCCCAGCTATAGATTAGGTATATACGTAGGTGATACCTATAAGATTGTCTCGTGCTGAAGAATATATGCGCATGAAAAATAAAACATGATAAATACCTAACAGCTATTTGATGGACAACAATTTCAAACTTGTGTGATGATTTATGATTCTTAACTTTTGCCGTTTAGGTAATCTCGACTTTTATTTAATGAACTAATAATTTACCTTTTTATTTTCAGAAAGAAGTTCCTTCGATTAAAAATAAAAACAAAAATCGTGATAAAGTATCATAATCATAAAGCTCATAATCCTGAGTAGCCAAGTTATAAGAAAAGCTATTCATCAGACATATATCTACCTAACTACTATACTTAATTCTGTAGTGTTTTTATTTGTGTCCGTCTGAATCTGTAGTATCGCTGCCAGATTCCAGTAGCGTATAAAGTATTATAGTGGTTATAATTATAGTGGTCGGCCAGTATCAGTGAATATCAAGTCGCGCCGGAGAGTGAACGTGTTGCTTCACAATAAATCTCGCTTGGCTTTTCGCGGTCGATTCAAAATATCAACATTCGTACACCACGTCTGAAATAAATTATGACTATTTTTACGAATATACGGGTTATTATTTACTTCTGATTATCATACGAATCTTAAAAATAAAATTAAATATGCTGTTTGTGTGAAAGACTAAGAAACTTTGAAGAAATTCGAGAAGTTGAGTGACTTTCATATAAAGATGATGATGGCTAGTGCAAAATTAGTGAGGGACTGCAGCTCGGAGCTGAGCTCGGAGGTGAGGTCGCTGTCGGTGGCGTCCTCCACGGAGGAGCAGGAGTCCACCACCGCCACCGAGTCCGACTATTCAGAAGAGGAAAAGGAATATGAATTAGATGATCTTCAAATTCTGAAAACTATTGGTAAGTATTTTAAAAACGGAAACATTTAGATTGAGAAAAATATTACAAGTCGACAACTTAATGTTCTATATTCAGATAAATATTTAAGGGTGTAATCTTCTTTAGAAAATTAAAAGTTACGTTACGTACGTTGTTTTTGTGTTTAGGAACATTAAGTTTGCAAATAATTTTTTGTTTCCATCCAGTCGACTTTGAAACTGAGTAAGTATGCACCTAAATATAATCTTATATTCAAAGAAATATTTAAATAAATTTACGCCAAGAAAGTAATCTATCGGCGTAATATCGCGAATTTGTTGTTTTAATAAATAATAAACTTACAACTAGAATATATAACTTTATCTTTACATATTTTGAGTGGCAAAAGAGCACGCAGTGGTCACTGTAGCCCATGGACGCAACCGACACATTTGAATCGATCGCGATTAGTCATCGTAGTAAATAAGCGGCAAAGTTCGCTCGGGGAAAGTTCGCTTTACGACCCTCGGCGACCTCGCGCTTTGCATCGAAATTTCTTCGCACAACCTAACTAAACTTTTTTGACATTGATTAATTGTATAATTAATTTAATATATTGCAATAACGATTCTTAAATATTTACGTTTGTGGGAACACAAAATATGAAAGAAGATATTGAGGAAGACCATATTTTACTTACATAGTTGTTACATATATTAATAAAATGATCACCCCATTACCCGAAAATTACTATATGTATATGTATACAATGTACATAATATACATTCCTTAATGGTACTTAATAAAACAAAAGAAAGACCAATTTTATATAGATATGTACAATGAAATGGTAAGTATCTAAAAACGCGGCCGAGATGTAAGGATTTGGATGAAATTTTGCACACAGATAGGTAATAATCTTTTTTTCTTTTTTATGCTGAATGTGAATAATTGTAATGCTGAATGCAACACAATCCTTAAGACATCAAATACCGTTATGAATTGGGAACAATGGCCATAATGATTTTGAATGCTAAGAAATCAGTTAAAATTTGTATGAAAAAAACGTATTTTGTTAAAAATTAGGTCTTTTAAGTTTGCTGTACGTCATTACTTTCCAAAATTTGTTCCTTAATAGTGACACTATCGAATAGTGTAATAATACAGGTGTGATTTTTTTCCAAAATCAGCGGGGTCGATACCTCTGGCTAGGCATATTAATTTTTCATAAATCCAATGATAGACTTTTAGTTTTCATGAAAATCAGGCCCCAGACTACTTTCAGCATTTTTCGCTATTCCTTATAGTTTCGGATATCCCCATCCAAGCACACTTGAAAAATTCATACTGTATACCTATCTACTTAAAACAAGTCTGGTACCTATTCTTCTTTCTTTTATATTGTTTCTTTAAAACATTTTTTTTCATTTGTTTGCGCACATAACGGACGCTATATCTTATTAATATTTGTAGGCATAACTGTAGGTAAACATTTTCCAAAAATAATTAAACGTATTATTTTTCTAAACGTGTCATGTTTACCACCCAATAAGTAATTTTGGTAAGTTGTACTCGTTATATTAGTGATTGAGGTCATAGCTACGATATATATACGATAGCGATTAATCAAATTCGGCCCTACGTTATCTACTTACGTCCTTGATATGAGTGTTGGCGAGTATAATTTAATGCAAAACAGCGGTACGTCACCCCCTCAACCACCTTTTAACCCAATTGCACGATATAGGCCAAGGGCGCCGTCGAGTCGACCTAGTAGCACTACAGCTGCTGACCAGGTTGCGCTTTCTTCGAACTCCTGCAAAAATACATTAATAATAAAATTTTTAAAATATTGATTCCATCGATCTCGAAAGTTCTTTAATAAAATGACAATCGCAACTGATGGATTCTTATATTAGGTTATATATTTAAACATTCTGATGATATTGAATTTTACTATTTGTGTAGGTTTTAGGTACCTATAAAATGATTGAATGCCTACTAGAATTTCAACAGTAGTTATCGGTTTTTTCAAATCAGATTTTATTGCAACGTTTACTTTGATAAGATCTCTCGTCGAAATCATATTAAGACTCTGAAATTTTAAAAAGATATTTAACGCATATAAATTGGCCATTTAATAGCAAATTTAAATTAATGAACTCAACGTAGTGGTGTCTAGCGAAAGTTTTTATAGAAAATCACAGTTACAGCTGTTTAAATATTTGTTTAACAAATTAAGCTCTAAATGTATCATCAACGTCGTTAAACTTTAATGGTGACGCATAGCAACAAGACTTGTAACTAAAGAAATTAGATTAAAGATAGTAGTAGAGATGCAAAAATGCTTACTATGTATTAAAAGTATCCAATTTAATGTATTTTACTTTCCGAAGTCAAATTTTGTCCCAGAAAGCAGCACATTGAGAATTCTGCATCAGAATTCAGTAATACGAGTTCGTGATTTTTCTTGCTTGCTTTTTCTTATTTAATTGTATCTACCCCATGTTTCTTGTTTAAATATTTGACAAATACATAGGTACCATTAACTAGCCTTTTTCTTACATTCCGAGTGTTACCGTGGTTTATAAAATAGTGAGTGAAACAGACCACAGAATGTCTCACACGTTTGCTCATTGTCTATTATCCTCCAGGTGTTCAGTTCACTTACAGTTCACTTACAGTCACCATCGCATACATCACGACTAACTGTTTTTCTTTTAAAAAAACATTTCTTCCGGGAATCCGGAAATAAAGTTTTGGTTGGAATTATTTCCAGATTGCAACAACTGTTGATCATAATCCAAGGTTTGTCGTCATTAGAACAGTGGTTAGCGTTTCTAACTACTGCGCCAGAGGTCTTAGGGTCAATTCCCACCAGGAAACATATTAGCATGATTTTTAAGAGTAATTATATAATTATTTTAGCTTTTTTATAGCTTTCACAACCCAAAATGTATATTTAAGTTTCTGTATAAAATATATAATAATAACCATCATATAACTTTTATGTCCAAAAACCCGAAAGGTGATAGGATAATTTAAATTTTTCTATCTCAGAGAAGATTTAATGTCAAGAAGTAGTAAATATATCGTACCTAATTTGTAATAGGTATTTGTACTAATTACCTATAACTTTTTTAATAATTTGTGTTTTTTCCTTCTTCTTTGCATAGATTATTGTGGTTCATAGGTAGTTTCACAGATAATGATTTTTATATTAACAAAATAAAATTTAACAAAATAACAACACCTAGCCTTAGATAGGTAGAAGGTATGTAGGTACATAGGTAGGTACTCGTATTGTTATGATGATAATGTATCTTTTCTCATGCATGATTAGCGACAGAATGTAAGTAGGTCAGTATATCGCATGAACTGTGTCAGGAGTATTGGCTACTAGGTACTTACACTTATTTATAAATAGTATCAGCTAAAATCTCGTATTAGCATTGTTGACGTTAAATGAGGAGAGTAAAATTTGTCTTGGAAATATTTTTAAAATTTTAAACCTAAAATTTGATCTAAATTCAAACGGTTACAATGACGTTAATGTTATACAAAACGTTTTTGTTAATTCAACCGTTTAATTGAAGTCTGAAATAATGACGCATGCAGTTACTATACATAATTATTTTATACATTGCCAAAAGCGAATCGAACTTATGTTACGGGAAATTTTATCAGCTCAGCGAATTTTAAATAAGCTGCGGAAAATTATATGACACGTTTCTGTTGCGGTTTTACAATTCTTTTTTGCAAATTTATAATAGGAAGGAAGGAAGAATATCGGCCTGTTAAA
This sequence comes from Erynnis tages, assembly GCA_905147235.1. NCBI lineage: Eukaryota > Metazoa > Arthropoda > Insecta > Lepidoptera > Hesperiidae > Erynnis > Erynnis tages. The sequence goes on from LR990072.1 coordinate 9,361,374, forward strand.
ATAGGAATACTCATATCCATTGATAATATACATACATATAATAATACCTAGTCTTTATATATCAAACCAAAGTATTTTGAAATAATGAAATGAAATGAAAAATTATACAACCAACAACTGCAGCTGAAAAGTAACAAAAGAAACAACAGTAATAAATCGTAACAAACAACGAGTAAAAGTATAAGAGCGCTTGCAATGCGAGACGTTTGCGGAACTTAATGAGACTCATATTTCACACATACTCCCGAGATCATTATAACTGAAACTAGTTTAAGCAGAATTAAGAAAAGAAAGTACCCACTGGAAACAATGAAACTACAGTCGGAGAGTGGCGGCGACATGCGCGTCCAGACGGAACCGGTCATACATTATTATACGTGTTCTCAAAGCGTTTCGTGTAAAGAATTATGTTTTATGGGCTTTTGTGTAACGAAGACACGATTGGTTTTCTTTATGCACACATGATAAGTACATACACGTACAGAATTTAATCCTACCTCGTACATATTACCACAGATTACTAAATAGTTACTACGTAAATACACATTACCTATATCGTATCGTAAGATTAAATATTAAAAATAAAAGATTCTTGGGATAATAATGTATAAGTAGGAGCGATACATGTTCGCTTAAAACTTGGATGGAAGGGTGAAATGTAGTACGTAGTAACTATTATGCTGTAACTACAGTGCTGAGTCCTTTACTAAAGAAAGCAAATAATGTATCTACTTTAAATGGAAGTTATCCTAATACTAAATTATAACATCAAGTTAAAAACCTTTTAAACTAAAATAATAAATATTAATCGTATCGTAAGTGAAGTAAAATATTAAATTTGATAACAAAATTTAATAAAACCATACTGTGTTTCCGCGCGTTAAACCAAAATTTATGTGAATAAACAAACATAAGGTGCTGAGAGTTTTTTTCTCCGGGTTTTTCTCTCTCGGTCCAACTATTGGGTCGAGAGAGAAAAAACCGGCACCAATTGAACCAATGAGTCCGATTTGGTAAAACAACTAAATAAATGAATTCTAAACACTACATGACCAAGTAGTGTACATTCTAATAATCAAATTTAAATAAAAATAAATGATCGTATTTAAGGTATTGAATTTAACGTTATTAAGTTACTCGTATTTATGAACTTTCTTATTTTGTTACTTTTATCTCCTTAATATTTGCATACCTAAAAATGGGAAATATAGATTGATTTGTAACAACTGTCATACCTATATTTGTGCAAATAAACGTTTTGTCTTTGTCTTGTCTAAGCAGTATGGTCCCCTAGAAACTATGGAGGGCAAGTTTTTGGTAAGTACTATTAGTTCAACATTATAAAGGAAATAGGTTAAGTGGTAAAGCCATGGTAGAACACCACCATGCCCTGTTGTATTTCCGTTCCGTAGTCTTTACGGAACGGAAATACAACAGGGTCTTGCCGTCTTGGTTACGGCAGGAAAGTTGTTGTAATTACTGGGAGAGCGTACTCGTTTATTATTTGTTTACGATCAAAAAGTTTCAAAACCCTTGGAAATAAAAATAGAGCTGACCTGCTAACGGTTGTTTGAATGAAAAGTAAATTAGTAACATTTGATGTAAATTTGCGTCGAGCTTGATCTTCCCTGTGCGAAGTCATGGAATTGATTGCAGGTGAAGACTAATAAAGTTTTTCGATAAAGTGCAGATATCTCCGCAAAGTGCTATCGCAGCCTCGGCGCCTACACGTCACCTCGTGCATCGATGCACCGCCCTTGGCCGTCTTCCATCTTCCTCTGCACTTATCGTTTTGATATTAATATTCATGGTTGAGGGATGCGGGTGGTAAGCATCAGCAAAACATTTTACGATAAATATTGACATTGGAAACTTGTTAAGTTAAGAATGTAAGGGCAGCCTCTAATAATAAGTACCTACGAGTATGTGGGTAATCCGAAAAAACTCTAATTTATCGGATTCTTAACTATATAGGTATAGAGAGCCGCGAATGACCGCATTAGAAGATATTGTCGTATTATGTATCTGAGTAATAAATACGCAACGTTCCATTATATTTTATGGATAAGCTTTACTGTATCAGTGGGCCTTAGTACCTTAATGCATATGTGCAATAAAACTAATGTTATGTTGCGGATATCCGTAGTACTTACTCTACGCCTTCATAAAAAGCAAATTTATAAGACGTTAGGTGTACAGAGTGGGTAAGAGATGTTTTGACAATGAGAAATTAACATTACTAAAATACACATTGCAACTAATTATGCTCAAACACATGGATCCTCAAAATTTCGTAACCTGTTCATGTGGATAAACCATCATATTATGATTATAGTTTAATATATTCTATCCTTATCATTTTTAATAGATGATATAGTGGCGTCCATCATCAGGAACTTTGGTCATGTGCCAATGAAAACACAATGCGCCGAGTAGGATATAACTTACCTACCTTTAAAATACACCTACCTACATACAAAATTAAAAAAAACAAAAGAAGACAAAGGGCGCGACTCAGCTTCTACAAACTCAAACTCATCTAAAGACCTCGTGTAGCGCTTTTCAATCTTCAAAAAACAGACAAACAGACGAACAGACAAAAATTGTAAAAAGTATATTCTTGGGCTTAGAAGCGTGTCCTGCCATGGAAAAACTTAATTTCATTCAAAAATATTACCTACATGTACTGAATTCATAGCTCAACATTTTATTATATGTACTTATAGATAGATAGAAGATAAAGGGCTAGTTTGAATTGTGGCGAAGTTCAAGGCCCTGTATCTACATATATTTATGTGGCGAATAAAACTCGGAAGAAAAACTTACTGAATTTAATAAATAAACTGGTAGGTATAAATAATTTTAAAATAACATAAAATATTTTCTCTGAACCGTCTTACGTCTTAACGTCTTCACTCTCCTCAATGCACTCTCCAATCTAATCATTCCATCTTTTCCAATCATTCCCTCTGCTTTACTCATTCTTCTATTCATTCACATACTGTTCATACGTTCCCTTTCACGCATCCTAAAATATCCAAATCCTACATTCGGCCATTCCTGATACTGAGACTGACCTCAGGCTCTACAATCCTACATCATAACAAAACAGAACAATTATTATCATAAACAAAATAAAACTTAACCCTTGGTATAGTAACAACAGTAACACTATCTCGCAACGTCGTTGATAACACAATAAAAATCTATAAGGAAGAAAAACTGAGAATAAAAGCAAACATACTGAATCTATCCTTTAGCTACAGTCACAGTCAAATTCTTCTCCATCTGGTCATGGCTTCATCATATTAGCAGCACCCAAGTTATATTTCCGACATTTTTTCCTCTTTTTAAGATTTCTTTTATAAAAATGTTTATTCTCTTTCTTCTCCACTGGGTTAAGAAATCCTTCAGCTTTTTCTTCTTTCCGACTTACCAACAGATATGGTATACAGGTCACAATAAAATCTTCTATTTTCTGTGCTAAACTCTTTAAAAATTGTTTTTTGAGTGCCAAGCGTCTTCGTCTTTGTGCAACGGGTATATCTTCTTCCAAAATGATCCTCAGCTGTATTGTTGGAACTTCTTTCGTCTTTTTAGGTGTATGGGTATCAATCATACGTCTTACTTTGCAGCTTATACTCATACTGACACCTGTACCTAAAGAATCAAATTCGTCATTAGACACAAAACACGACATTTTTCTCAACCAACCTTCGTTGCGGGGTAATAATGACACATTGCTACCATCCATCAACATAACAACCTTACCTAAAAACTCCTGACCAATAATACTATCATACGGCATACAATTATAAGGAACAATATAAAATACAACATCATTATAAAAAGTTTTATCTACATTTACCGTTGAGGTAAAGCGTCCTAACGACATAATTTCTTTCCCACCTAGACCTCTCATATTTACGTTGCATTTTTCTATTTTCGGGGCGTCTTCTAAAGCATTATAACACTCATCGGTCATTAAGTTGATATCGCTGCCTGTATCGATCAAAGCAAGAACATTTTTTCCGCAAATCTTTATAAATTTCGTCGGTTTATTTAATTTTGAAGGCGTCAGTGTCGGTGACATTTCAAAATTCTCTCGGTCATTCAATTTCGACATCTGCATTTGCGAACTCGGCATTATTGACAGCTGACACACCTGAGTAACATCGTTCTGCTCACTCGGCCTTTCAATTCCTGCGTCAACACACATCGCCGTCTTTGTCTCACCAGAGTGAAGTTGTTGGGTATCACGTCCATCATTCACCGGACCACCAAAACCGATTCGACCCGAAGACATTCCGCCAATCACCGGCTTGTACGAAGCTGACGTAGCTGGCTGCTCATTGGCTCTGCACTGAGATGAATAATGACCGAATTCGTTACATTTGAAGCACTTCATTCCTTGAGCTTTCCTTGGGCATTGCGAAGACAAATGGTTCATCTCACCACAGTTAAAACACCTTCTCTGGTTGTAATTCGATGTATGGCCTGATTCACAGGTTTTATGTACTACACCACCACATTGCTGCTTTTTAATCTTCTCTGTCACCTGCTCGTAGATTTTAATCTTTTCTTTCAAGTCATGGTAGGTAGTGACACCGTAAAGCATAATTTTGTGCGTCTCGTCGTCCTCAATTCCGTCAACAATATATTTGATGGCAACGTAGTCAGGCATCTTCCCACGTTTCCCCATCTCCTTCATCACGAACATGTAGTCCGTCAGTGATTCGTTCGACTGCTTTTTACGCGCCGACATCATTTCGTGAACGGTCTTTGAATCTAGCGTATCTGGAAACTCTTTCACTAAAGCCGCCTTTAGATCCTCCCACGTTCTGAAGGTCTTCTCAGTCTTTATCCATAGGGCCGCTGTGCCTGTAAGTGCACGCCTCGCCACTATTAACTGCTGTAGCGCTGACCACCCGAAAATTTCACCGTTTTCGTCTATTTCTTGAATAAACTTCGTCACAGGATACGTCTTATCGCTACCGCTGAACTTCTGCACCAATTCGTCCGAAAACTGTAGCATCCCTCCTCTGGATTGATGATCGCAGCACTTCGCCATCTTCTTCGTCTTCAACGTCTGACCCAAATTCCAATTCCCCGTCGTCGATGTTTTCTTGTTTTTCGCCACACGATGTTTCTTTGTTTAGTGGGATTCCAGATTGTTTTGCCTGGATCCCGGACGAGCCCCCAAAATTTGTGGCGAATAAAACTCGGAAGAAAAACTTACTGAATTTAATAAATAAACTGGTATAAATAATTTTAAAATAACATAAAATATTTTCTCTGAACCGTCTTACGTCTTAACGTCTTCACTCTCCTCAATGCACTCTCCAATCTAATCATTCCATCTTTTCCAATCATTCCCTCTGCTTTACTCATTCTTCTATTCATTCACATACTGTTCATACGTTCCCTTTCACGCATCCTAAAATATCCAAATCCTACATTTATATTCAAAATTAAATATTAATCTCTCGTCGAAATTGGAATACTTGAAAAACATTAATCATGCGGACGATGTCGTTGGTAATGTCTAACTAATTAGAGGAGAGTTAATAGAAATTAAGAACATTTGATTTAAATAAAGATTTGATTACATTTGGCATTTGTATTGGCCTTTACCTTATTTCATTTGACTGTCGTCTATCGCGGTTGAAAACTGATATGGATAGTTTCGAAACATGCCATAAACGACTTCATAAGTAAGTCATGAGAATACAGCTGTTTTATATAGGACAAAATAAATTATTTGTGTATGTTACCTATGCCTAAAATAGGCCACAAGAAAACAGTTCAGAAATTATAACCCCTCTGCTTGTCAATTAATTTTCTTTGGAAAAGTATTAGGTACACAATATTTTCTAATACTTACTATTGACGCTTTTCTGTTCTGGAGATGATTATTGCATGTTGTCTTAGACTTTTGTTACGGTATAAGTGTAATATTGTAAAACTTGTCGAATATGATAGACCGTAGGTGACATCATTCCATTTTGCACTCGTTCTGTTATGTTTTATTGGTGAAGTTAGTGAGCGTCGACGAACTCTTAAAACATATCAATTTCTTGGAAACAAAATAAAAGAGAATATCCCTGATGACGATTACGTAAAATGGCCTGTTATCGAAGACGATTTTCGCTTCTAAACATAAAATATAAAAGTGAAACGGATTGTCAACAAATCGTAAACGTAACCGCAGATGTCGAAACCGCCGTTGTTTGTTACGGGAAATTTGTACATCCGATGTTTAATCACATTTAGATTGGGGTTCCCACTCATATCCATCAAAATTATGATACTTGAGAGAGAGCAGTTATTGCTAGGATAACTAGCAATAACTACTTAATTACTAAAGTTTGCCAAAACATTTCTCAACTCTACATAACACTAGTTTTGATAATTCCCTTTTTTTCTTTCGTTTTTAATAAAATACTTTTTGGAAGTGACCTACACACTTTACTCGGTTACGATGGTATTACATAGTGTTCAGGTTATTGACCCTTTAAATGGAAATGGAAATAATTCGTCAGCAGCGCATCGTATGTCGATATCTTCGAGTATTTTTAACAGTCGCCGTTATCGGAGTTTCAAAGCAACAAGATATTTACGAAATGACTGTAATGGATTCAATCAATTCCACTATCTCTGTCTGTATATGTTCTGATATTCTATTTAACGCTTGTAAACGAAAATAGCCAGTGCAAATTAAATACACTTCTCTTCTGCCGAAGTCGGCCTATTTACTCCCAAGTCTCAGGTCGACCACCGCCCACGTTTCGGGGAAGCACTCGTAAAGACTTTTGACAATTTATTTAAAAAAACTCGAGTTCGGAGATTTTCTGGAAGACATTGCACGATATTTGGGACATGGCACTTGCGAAACGTAAAGTGTCACATTTATTAAATTTCCAGGAGATGTTTTTATCTTTGTATAATTCTTATTATATTTGAAATATTATAATAATTTATTGCGTTTTTGATGACAGGCGGGATCCTTTGTAAGATGCATTGAAAAAATCCCCGTTCTGAATCATCCATCCAATAAAACTGGTTTACTCTAACAGTTAGTGTTTTTAATAAGACAGTAAACGAATGTCCGTTTAAATCAATTAATGATAAGTCCATGGGCAAAAACTATTTTTAAGAATTAACGTGGTCGCCTTTATCTATTATTATCTCACTCTGCTCTACTACATGGTTCTAATCGAAGGATATAGGAAAGCCGTTACTTTTACGTTGCATCACAATAGGCTCATTTAATATTTTGCTGCAACGGTTATATAGTTATAGTTCCTTTTCTTATATCTTCCGATTTGATTATAATCATTATGAATGTTGAAAGTATTTTTACTTAAACATGTGAGATCATTGGAGGCAAGTATCGCAAGACTGATAAATTATGACATTATATAAGAAAACTACCTACACATAAACTAAACTATACAAAATTATAACACCAAGTTAAAAACCTGTTAAACTAAAATAGTAAAATAAAATAAAACTATGACAAATGACACATCGCTGCGATGCGGAAGAGTGCCTTGCCTGTGTCCAGAGAGGCAGTGAATTGTCTCTCTGGACAGCTATGCTAATGCGCTGTCCAAAGTAAGCTCCTGCATTCGCGCGAGATTCCAGACGCGAAGACGAATCTTTAAAGAAATGTCTTGCTTCTGGCCGTGGTGACCAAACTGGTCTGCGTCAACTCCACATATGCAGCGATGAGGCTCATTTGTCTTTAATCCCAGACGCAGACTAGTACATAGAGACAAAGTGACATTGTCTAACAATGTCCCTATGTTACTAGAGGGAAGTGCTTTTAGCCAGAAACCAGACTCACGTTCCGATACCGCTAAGAGACGAGCCCGCTCAGAAGTATTCCCAGAATACAATAAAAGAGAACTATATGTTAACTTACAGAGGGGCTCGTCCCATAATTTTTGAATAATACGTTTTTCTAACGGGAAATTTTGATTTGGGAATGCTAACCTGTCACAACCTCGTTCATGAATGCAATATCTGGGAAAACAAGGAAAGATTTTGTCAAAATAAAATAAATAATAAATATTGTGGGACAGCTCACAAATTTTCGAAATTAGGAGCTGTGAACTATGAGTTGAGGAAATGAAAGCTGGCAGAGAAACACTAGAAATTTTGCGAACTCCTAAACGACCATAACGGATCGGAAGAGAGGCTTGAGACCAAGCACGATCTAAAAGTTGTATGTTTAAAATCGATGATAATGTATTACGAATGGTTAAATCTAAAGAATTTAAGATGTGGGGTATTTAGAATTAATATTATATTAAATTATATTGGTATTTTCAATAAATCAATATCCATGTGGAAACTTACGATAAAAACACAGTGTTTATAAACTATCCTGAATACATAATATATCTTTATCACAAAATTATGAGATGAAGATTAACTTGTGGAAGTGTGAAAACTGATAAATTTAACATTGTTATGTGGGAAATGATTACCGTATCGTCGGCTGCCAACACGTGTCGATGTGCGGATGGAAGTGTTGTAATAACTTATGTTTGTAAAACTTATATTATCCCTTTCGGACGTCAGTTACACAGTTAGACACACGAGTTGTTTTTGTTTTGTAATCAACATCTGCAATGCAATAACAGACATTTATGTGTTACCTACGCTTTAAACATTCATCGACGATTCGCATCCTGCGCTCGAATGGATACTCGTACTTATTGTAAATCAATTAGGCCTTTAAAAACCATTAAAAAGTTGATTTGTTTATTTTCAATCGTGGGAAAAGTTACTATAAGTATAAAAATTTAATTATTTTTTAATATTTTCAACACTAAAAATAAAATTTTATAAATAAAATAATGAGTCCAAACCACTGTCCGGCGGGAGGGTACCCAAGATGCTGGCTGCATTCCCCCAAAAACAATATTAATTTCAACTACTTATTTTAATATTTCGTAGCATAGATTCGTTACTCCTTGTTATTGCGAGTTTTCAGAATCGTTATTTTTGTGAAACATCATATGCTTAAGTGTAAAGATAAAGGATAAATTATGAACACAAACCTGGTTCTATACTAAGTTTTGTTTCACTAACCATAAGGCAAGATTATAAAACGATACGTTACGCAAGATGATATCCCTTTCCTCTGCTGTTCTGTACGCACGTCGCGTCTTCGTAAAAGTGAATTTATACTTGAATGTTACTTTCTTTGCTACATCGAATACTTACGCTACGGATGCTTCTATTGTGCATTGAATAACATTAGAAACTAGCTTTGAACTGATAACATCAATCCCATTCAGATAACAACATTCTCCCACTCATATCCGTTGTAATTTGACAGACTAGTGGCATTGAGTGAATGGTATGTTTGGAGTCTGTGCAAAAATGAAGTTACTTGAGGTTAAACTGAGGATGGGTACAGACTCCAAAATACCTTATTATTGAAGTCTGTAAAGTTAATTCGTACTTTTTAGTTTGAAGTCGGTTCACATTTTTGTTAAAAATGAATTAATTTCATGCTTTTTAGTTGTCATAGTTTCACTTCCACTCTATTATCTGACTCTGGCATCTTAATTTTAATGCTTCATCATAGGTTGGGGCAACTGGCTTCTTAATGGTAACCTTACGGACACCATTACTATAGTTTAAATATAGAATTTGTACAGTTTATTTAAGTTAACTTGCTTTAAACACTATTTAATTATTCCTATCTTATAACGAGTTCCACTCCATCATTAGCATCGAAAGTGTTCAATGTTTATAATTATAGTTCTGCAAAGGTAATGTGACCAACAATAATAATTACTAACCCGTTTCCTTAACTTTAAAAACCAAAGCCATGGGACGCCACTCCACCCGGTCCTGGGCCCTCTGAATCCAACGGTTTCCCGCTGCCTTCTTCATTTTTTTGCTTACCACTTTAAAACAATCTCTATTGTTCATGTCGTCACTTGATGCATCGGTGTTACTGGTGTTACGGCAATAAGGCTGTTAAAAAGTAAAGATTATACGCAATGCAAAATCTTTTGCCGGCGGGGCAGGCAGGAAGTAGAAGATTATGGATTATATTTCCTGTTTGCGACATAACAAAAGATCGCAAAACACATGTATGGAACATACGAAGTTCCTCGGTGGAAATACAAATTTGTTTTTTTGTTGTACGAGTCTATTATATTATATTAGGTATAGCAAAATGAACAAGTATTTGTATAAATACACTGTATACACATAGAGTATATTTTGTAGTCTTTATACACATACTCTATGTGTATACTCTTTATGCTCATAGAGTATGTGTAGCTATAAAGAGTTCTAATAAACATCTGTTTTCGTTTTAAATTTTTTTAAAGCAGTATGTTTAACTATACTAATGTTTACTTATACTACACAGAAAAAAAAACTTAGGCATCATCAACATGCAAGGGCCTAATAAAACCTAAGTAGTTAATATTTACCTCTGTGTATTGTTTACCCCTCCATCTTTTAATCAACAAGTCAAATTTTTAATTAATTGTTTCAGAGTAAAGCAGGACTCAGTAATTAGGTATACACCTCGTGATCAAAGACCATTGAACCATTTGAACTTAAAGCCGTATGCATATAAAGTGGTTTCAGTTGCACAACACAGTTGTCAATTATGTCAAAAGTAAAAAGAGGAGTTAGAAATGGAAATAGCAGAATGGATTTGACAATCAAGGCCTATTTTCTAAATATTTTAATTGAATATTTGAGAATAGCATTTCAGTTGTAAAAGTGATTATTGTGATTTACGAATTACAATACACAGAGATTGTTCCTAAAGTGTTGTCTTCTATTAATCCTGTTTCCCTCGCCCGATTACCCATGTTGACCCACGGTGGCACACTTTTTTGACCAGTGTTTCGAAATGTTCGTGTAAGTCCAAGGAAAGTTTAAACGTTGAGAAAATTCAAAGAGAATGCGAAATTAAAATTCTTAAATTATGTAGTGTTTGTTCTATTTTAAAAATGGTATAAAACTCTATTATTTGGCAGAACGATGCGTGTCGGGTCAGCTAGTCCTAGTTATAATCTATGCAGCAGGTCATGCTAATGGGGTGCACAAACCATACCTAACGACATTATATGTAGAGTTATCGGGGGCATGAAATCAGCGATTTCTTAGTACTTTGCACGTGTTTTCGATTTCATACTTTTTTGTGCTCGGCTCTTACACACGATGCGGTGGAACATGTCTAGTTATTAATTTAAAAACCTTCACCTTAAGTTTAATGAACTTTGTTTCCGCAAACATAATTTAAGTAATATACTATCTATAAGTACTATAAACATAATATAAACATGCTTATCTTCTTAAAAAAGTAGGTGTACTTTAATCAATACTAATATAATATTAAATATTAATGAACTTAAACATTATTAGAACATTAATGTTCTCAAAGTCTAAAGTAGGTACACCAATCTGTACTTGGCCAGCCTGGCGAGCTAAAGCCTACATCGTTCAGGATTCACTCAGTGTTCATTCAGGGTCAGGAGGTAGTTAGTACCTATGCGTAGGTACAAACGATTTTGATGAATTTTTTTAGGCACATTGATTCATCTCGCTATACTTAACATGTCTGACATCGCAACTTATTTGCAGTCACCTTGGGTGCGAAAACGTTTTCTCAAGTTCCGGTTAGCACAGCAACCCATTGTCTGATCGTTAAACACTAAACTGACAATTGTTCCTATCAAGGATAAGTTTTATTTTGGCTTGGTACTTGGCTAAGAAAATGGAAGAATATATGAATAATGATTCAAATAATTAAACAATGTATTACTTATTGCCATGTCGCTCGCAAAAGCTGCTCGTACCACAACGTCATCGCTTACATTTTGTTACATGTCGACACGATGTTAAACACCGATGTAGTTTGCGGCCAATGACGTGAATCGTTGAAAAGTGACGTAACGCGTAGCGCCAAAACTTAAAACGCTAAAAATTAAACATAAAATTTGTTTGTTTGGTCTGTCAAACATAAAATTTGTTCTTTGTTTAAAATCCAATTTTTGTATGGAGTGAAAGATATGAATACATATCGTTAGACATAATAATACTAACAAATATTTAATACCTACGGGATAATATGAGTTCGGAATTTTACAGTGCATTACGGCCAATTCACAGTTATTATGTTTCATTAATATTATTAAACATTAAAAGAGAATGTTAATTAAAAATAAAGCAATTTTTATGATGATCTATCTAGTGCTTTATTAATTTTTTAACTCTTCTAAAAATCTTTTACCTGTATCTTTTACCTTTTACTGTGGGCCTCCTGTGTAAGCTGTGTATGATTTACGTATCTATGTGTAGTAGCGGCATTGCTAAAACTCGACTAAGGGTACAGGTCAATACAGAAGCCTCTGTCAAAATGTTGCCGTGTTGGTCGCTCGGTCAGTTATGTCAGTCAATCAGGACAAGGCCTTGGCTTTCAGCAAAAAAAACCATATGTTATAAGCTTTTATGCGAAAAGTACGTATGTAGTTTTTGAGAATGTAGAGTCGTAGAGAGACTACTTTTAGAGATTTTCAAATGAGCACTGTGAGGCGAACGACAGTTAACCCATTGTATGTCAGCCAGATTACATTTTCATCATGTTTATTTTTATGTCATAAAACGATTCACAATAAATATTAAATATACGAGTACATTGTAATTTTGACTTTTATCTCTTATTTAAATAGCTTTTGTCGACACTTCCCAGCGAGATCTAGGAGTCTTATTTCCACAATGTAATTTATGTAAACCAGTATTTGATATAATATAATTTATATTTATTTTATATTTTCATATATTTATTAAATATAATTATATATTTTGTATATATAAACTATATATTTATATATACGCACAAATTCGGGAAAGTAATAGCATCCAAACCCATACAGCTTTTTTCTTCTTATTAATGTTGAATGTAAATTATTGCAATTTTCAATGCAACACAATCCTTGATACGTCGAATCCAGCTATGAATTGGGAACATTTGGGAAGCATTTGCCGTATGTCATTAATTTCTAGAATTTGTTCCTTATTAATGACCCTATCGAATGGTGGTCCGATTCCTGGCTAGGCACATTGATTTTTCAAAAATCCAATGATGCAGTTTTTGTTTTCATCAAAACCGGTTCCCAGACTCCTTTCAGCACTTTTCGCTATTCTTCATAGTTTCGGATTTCTCCATTCACGCACACTTGAAAAATTCACTCTGTATACATACTTAATTTCACAATGCAGCTAGAAGTGAAATGTTAAACAAATGAATCTGTATATTTGGTTAAGTTCTGAAAGCATTACGTAGACTTTCCAATTTTAATTTATTTACATTAAACGTTTATTTTTATTTGCGGTATTTTTAACGTTTAGTGCTCATTTTTGAGGATCTTTTATGTTCAACTTTTTATTGGCACTAAACATAGAGGGGTATTAAACATTGTGGTTTTTGTGTTGATAGCCTGGGAGAATGGCGATTGAGCTGAAGTGTTCGCCTTGAACATTGCAATGATCTATTCTAGTTGCGAATAACGTTCCAGTGCAATTATATCATTGGGTTAACATTTCACGACCGGCTGCATGGTGAAATTAAGTATCAAAAACATCGATAAGGACAATAATTAACTCAATTCGTTTGACATTGAAGTTGTCTAGTTTCAATTGTGTTTTGTCAGAAAAAAATATAAACTATTGAATCAATTAAGTTCACGAAGATTCACTTCAAAATGTGCCATTAAAATAAAGATATTACATTTTTTCTTTCGTCCGACATTTTTTCTTATTTAATCCCTGCGAGATATCTTTTCAAACTCTTTTAAAAACTTATTACCATGAGAGCATTCTACTTATTTCTACCGCAACTATTTTTTTAGCTTATTTAAACATGAATAAATAACAAAATAAACGTTTGTATTTAAGTACAAAAATAATACACACGGGATGGATACAAAATAAATGTTTTTTTTGTATTTACTTATTACATAAAGCTCTACATTTTTCTGTTCTCAGTAACATATAGGTACATGCATTTTTATCTTAATCTAGCCCACCAACTGCTAAATTTATCGTAAAAGTGTTTAAAAATACTCACAATGTTAGGACGTTTATATGAATAACCATCGTGTATTAAACACAAATGTTATTATTAGGTATAGATTAAAAATGTTTTGAGTACTAGAATTATTATGGTTCGTTCAGAATTATATAAATTTTATATTAGAAAGTTAGATGTTATATTAAGAAGTTAGAAAGGGGGTTACCCCTTAGTAGTAGTAGGTAGTTATACTTTAAGGTGCGATAAGATGCATAGGTTAAGCGGTTTTCGAGATTTTGAGTTTAATTTATGTAGTTACTACCTATTAAATTAAATATTCTGTTGGACAATTGACGTTAAGTTATCACCGAAACTCATGGCATTGAAATAGGACCAAAATCTTTAAGTTTTAGGTTTTATTTCTAAAAAAGATTTAAAATCTACTTAAAGAGAAATGAAGTAATTTGCTCTTAAATTATATTATTTCCAGTCGTGTAAGGATGAGTAAGATGGTAGCTTAAATAAAGCTTTCCCGGCAACCATAATAACTAAAATTAAAGACATGAAAAGTAGCCACAGTAAATTACAATGGCTCTACCATCTGGGTATAAAAACTTGTTGAATTGCACTAATTAAATGATATGAGATCTTGTTTTTAAAGTGTTGCACGGATTTTCCCGTGATAACTATTTTCTACGATTGGAAATTACCTTCTGGTAACTACAGTGTTTTCAAGACTCAATAACTATTGTTGTTAGGGCAATTATCAAGTTCAAACAAACAAGTTTCATATTATGTTAACGACTTTAATGTTAGTTCTGTTTTTCACCTGCTGACTTACTTTATTTGCATGCAGATTAAAATCAGGTTATGTGTTTGCAATGTTTGTTGTTAGTACTGGTCAAATGAATGGAGGGATTACCGCATAGTTGATAAATTTAATTGCTAATTGTAAAAAACCAGTACGAGTTGAACGCGCATAGTTCAGAAAGGTTTCTGTAACATCTTAAAACTCTTTTTACACTGAGTACCTAAAGGATTTTTTAAATATAATATGTCAAGATCTAAACGCACATATGTAGGTACGTATTTTTTACATATACTCCAATATTTGTTAATCGTTGATACTACCAATAATACGCCCGGAGGTTGACGATGAACGTTGATGAATAAAAGCCACTTTATAAAAAAATATTCTAAAAATCATATTAGGCCATTGCCTAGGATTTTTTTACGATGATTAAATTCTTCAAATAGGTATGTATTTATTATGACGAAAGAATTTACCTTCTATTGAAGGTTATGGACACAGTTTATACATTTATAGGATGTAAAAATTATTTTAATCGTATGAAGATTAATGTGTATAAGAGAGAGATAGTCTAAAAATAATATACTTTGTGTAGACGCGAGGACACCTGCGCGTGGATGTCACTGTCTGGAAAAATGTAACTTGTTTTTAATTTATATTTTTTATTGGGTAGGCTTGGCCAAGACTTTTGGCAAAAAACTAGTCCTGCTCGAGTTGTCCGCTAGAAATGAAGTCAGTTGAAAGAAAATGAAAGTAAGCTTTTCTTCGAGTTTTTATGTTAAGTTATGCCTCGTGATAAACAAATACCTACCTACTTGATCCACCGTCAGAATGATAAAACCTTCCTTTATATTTAAAGTACCTACTTCTAATAAAACATTTTTTCGGTTCTAATTAATTAATAAAACATTGACTTATAATTTATAACAACTTTCATAAACCTGAAACTTACACTTATATGCTGACACCGTTCAGTGACCGATTTTTTGTATGTATATGTATGAACATTTTTATGTACGAAATTTAAGTTACCGAATGTTATACTGTCAGCGATATAAGAATATCTTTTGTATTTTGTACTCGATAGGACATAATATTATATTATATGTAATAAAATAATAACAAAGCAATTAATAGTAAATTGGTTTATTAGGAGCGTCCGCATTTTGTCAGACAAAATATTGTAATAAATATTATAATACATATAAATTTAATGATAATTATTATAACATGATATTTGAGTTTCACTTAGTTTTTAAGTTTTTAATATGGTTTGTACCTACAACTTAGACAATGGATAGAGTTGCGAGTAGGCAGCCATACATGCATGTTATTGGCCTCTAATTGGTATTAATGCTAAGCCTGTTATAGCCTCCATTATATTGTTATCTTATTGCGATAACATTGGTAATATTTTTATTACTGTTTACAGATTGTATAATTGGTATTATTATATAGAGAAGAGGTTAAGCTTTAATTTACAATGACAGAAAGTCTAAACAAATATATTACTGGGAGATAAATAATAGAAATACATAAATCGTTTTTGTTACTCGCTCGGCAACAAGAATGTTGAGTACATGGGCATTTACGTCATGCCTGTACACCTATTCTTATGTATACTAAGACTTGCGGCGGGTGAAGTCATACATTTGTAACAAGATCTGAAATACATCGCGTGAAAAATTTAGAACGACCAGTTTGTTCCGTCAAACTTGTTTTAATATCGACGACCGACTTCTATAATTTAATGGTGGCACTTCACTTGGCTATTAGTATTTGCAAATTTGGTATATTTGATAACCTATCGCCATGTGTTTAAACGACAAAATACTGTCAGATTTTTACACAGCACTGACATTGCCTTTCACAAACGTTGTGAAATGTGTAAACGATCTATTTGTGAATATTTGCATAGTGGTGCGTTTATCAAATATAATGCAAATATTTTAATACAAATACGCAAATACCACATAACCATAAGTGTAGTGCCACCTTTAAGTGAAGAAAAAATGGTTAACGATTTTCTACTTCAAGCTTGCACTTCACATACGGAAAAAAACGGACTGCACTCCGGGAGTGCTGGCAGAAGTGAAAACTTATAAGATGTGTTTTCTTGGTGATTTGGACGACACTTCAATTAAAACACAATTGAGTTTCACTGTAAGACATTGAATGCTAAAATCGCAATGTCGAATCCAAAGTCACAATAAGTAGGTAATTATAATATTTAGCTTTTTTCTATAACAAAATACACTCATCATTTAATTTTATGAATGTTGCATTGTGACAGTTTCCATAGTTCCATCCAGTTCCATCTATTAGACGCACTTTGTTTATGAATGTTTCCTTTTGACTCCTTTTGACAGTTTCACCCTTCCATAAGAAGTTTTCACTTCAAAAACCAGTGACGTACCTAATTGTTTTTTGTGTCGTGGCTGAGACGATGTAATGTCAACTATTTATATATATATTATCTCTCTTTTTTATATTGAAACGCCTTAATCTTCAAATCGCGTTAGTGACCAATCCATCCACTGGTCCAATAACTTACATACTACCTAAGAAACGAAAGTTCTTAAAATCAGAAACCTATCTACTCTTTATAAACAAAAGATAAAAAAAACACAAGATTCTTACATACAAATCAGTGACAACTAATTAATTACAGAATTGAAAAGAAAGTTCTTTATTTACTATGCGTCGCTATACATTGTGAATAGTGTTAATTAATGCATACTAATATAACAAACGACTTCTAATAGTATAACTACAAGAAATACATATTATGCGTAGCTCTTATTTAAATGGAATGTTTAAAATTGTTTCTATTGGACGTAAAAGGAATCCATGATATGTAAATAACGTTCTTTTACGACATGTAAATGTTCCAGTTGCATAGAAAATTTTGGCGAATGTTTATGTATTACACATTTTGCGCTTCTCGCTTCGGATTTAATGGACTATAATGAATAGAAGTGAAATTCTAGCAAATCCGCTTGATTAGAATATAGAGATCTTTATTATTGTGTGTGACAAATTTCCGTTCTTTTATTTATTTATTATTTAAATAAAGACAGTTTCGATTGTTGCAGTCTATTAGTGCAATTTGATTTTTTTTTCTCATGTAATCTATACATACATAATTATCATTATATACAGTGAGTCTGGTTACTGATGTTTCGACGAATCATAATGTAGCAGTCCTACACATATAGACACAAAACTAGTTTTGTTCGATAGCTAAAAATGTATCCAAAAAATTAGTGTTACAAATATTGACAAATTTTGTCATTAAGATACAGAAAAAAATAGAAAACCGAAAAAACATGACAAAAAATTAGATTCCTTTTTTAAAGATTTTTGTGAAAACTAGGTAATTAGCCTGCTTGTTTTATGCATGCTTTGGATAGAACAAGATATTTTCTAAATATAAATAGCGTATTAATAAAATGCTAAATCTCAGGAAACGAGTCATATTATACTAATCTTCCACTATTACAATCAATTATCGTAAAAAACGACGTCATAGTCGAATTATATTTGAACCAATTTTTAAGAAAAAAGGAGGACGAGGTTCCGATTAAGAACGTATAAAAATACTCTTATCAATTTTTTAGGGCACGGAAAAATTTTAAAAACAATTATTACATTTGTATTATTGATTTAATCTGCATAAGATCTAGAGATAAAAACTCGGTAATCATATTATTTAGCATCATTCTATGTGACCTATAAATGTAGGTACCTAACATGTATTTGCGGATTATAAATAGAACAAGGATAATTTCAAAATACTCTTTATTTGACACTAAAACATACTAAAATACATTCCGTCACTCGTCAACGAGCGACTTTAACGTTTAATATTCAGGTTTATGGTGGCCGTTAAATATGGGACTCATCGATTTTAATGCAGACTTTGGATGAACTTGGTTTAAGCACGGATAGAAATTTTCCAAACTTTATTTTACTGTAGGTACTAACGTTTTCGGCCTTTTTGGATGATAAAAATAATATTTTTGAGAATGACCAACCTTTAGAATGACCAACTCCAGAATATTTGACATTTATGTATATTCCCACAGTTTTGGCAGAAAATATATTTTTAAATAGGCACATACAATCATAATAAACATACAACCGTTGTATGTTTCGAATTTTTAAAAGATCCTTTCATCCTTTGTACTTCTTTTATTCAGCTCCTGTTTTAGATTATCGATTTGTTTTTGCACCCATTGATTCTTTATTTAGCTTTTGAATTTCTATGAAAACTATAAGACAACTTTAGACTAACTTACAAACTCTACTTTTGTCAGCTAGTCAATCACTACCTACCTGTATTTAATGTCATTTGTTATACATACATACAATCATATAATAAATATTGAAGTATCGGGCCTTAGAGTTAGAGCATTGACAATCAATTTTTGATCCTAAGATAGTTTGCTTGTTTCGCATTCTAGTCATCTTTACGTGCTCAATGAGTTTGTATTATTCATTCTGTCATCTAGAGCACTCACATAATAATTTGTATATTTTACGTGATATTAAACATAGTTACTTTTAAGGTAGGTATGTAGTAGTAACGTAATTTGTATTTTAGTTCTTAAATTTTCTTTTGGTGCGTCGTATTTTAAAGTAGGCAGACGTAGGCAGGACCCATAAAACAGACCTAGATCAGTTCTTCGTTTATTTTTTCAGTTTGAATGGGTTGCAACACTTGCAACCGATCATTTTGTATTCTCATTCACTTAATTCACTTATGAAAGCAGAAAAACATACGCAACAGCAAGAGACTGAAAAGGGTTGAAGCCCACTAAGTACATAAGTTTATTAAAACATTTCATTGCCATGACCCCAAAAATAAAACAAATTTGTTTCAATTGGAGCACGGTGTTGGGAATTTAAACGTGATATAATTATGAGCCTGTGTTATACCAATTTTCAATGTCAATAATATAATGAGATAATTTGAGCGTGATATTGAGAGGAAGAGGTTATCGTGCAGAATGGCCGCGCCGGAGCGAGGCTGCGGAGCTTTTTGTAAGATATATTTTAAACGTTTTAAGTACCTCGTACATTAATGACCGTTATTAAGATTATGTTTATTTAGATTTATATCAATCTAATGCGGCTTTCAAAAGACGTGAAGATGGACGTCGTACGTAATCGAAGTGCGTCGTCGATCGCCTGCGCCGGCGACGGCGGCGGCGCAGTGACGTAAACTGAACCCGTCGGGTGCGTTATGCGCGAACAGTGAAAGTCGTCAGACCAGTCATCGGCTCACTTGTGAGAATAATTGCTTTTAGTTACTGATGTCTTTGTTTTCCGTCATATGGCTGGATAGAGAGATTATGACAGAGATTCTCAAAGGTTTAACCCTTGACACGGTGATTAATTTCAACTCTTTGCTGATTTAAAGTTCAAAATTTTTAATTGTAACGCGATACCTCTGTAATATCATTTAGTGCAAGTCTATTATGACAATAAATATTAAAGTTCTCTGATCTGCTATAGGTACGGACACAAATCCCCAATTTTTTTGACCCATGCTGAGGATGCATATTTTTTTGTCGTCATGGGCCTTTGCAAGTGCAACCCCTAGGGGAATCGACCAGTTTGAATAGTAACGGGTTATGGTCTTTACTCGCAATAGTACTTTCTGCAATCTTCTAACACCATTCACAACATTCGTTATGAAGGTTTTTAGTGAAGAACATTCTTACATAATACCTATTTGTTTGCAATTGGTTACAGTCTTAACGGCCTCTATCCATGCGTGTTACATAAAATGTACTTAGCATACTTTTGCTTCGATAGTTAATATGTTTTAAATATATTATTAAAGGTCGTAAAACGCCGAATTGAATTCAAAAATTAACATGACATAGTTATTTTACATTACATTAATGAGAGTATTATATATTATCTCTATTTGAATCTGCAAAAATATCACAAATTAATCTATTTACTCTACGTTTAGAAATGGCAAAGTTGGATGTTATAACGATATAGGTTATACCATCCAACAAAAAAACATTGGTGATTTTGTTAATAACTTTGAAAATTTATGATGTTTAGGAAAAACGATCCCAAACGCTTCTAATTAACAGAAAACAAGACAAAAGTACCGTGCGTTTTTAGATAGGATTATTATCGATCGAAATTCAATGCACTAAAATTAATACACGTTTAGTATGAATATTATATGTAATTATATAATATATATAAAATAAAATAATATAAATGAATGGTGCTTACAATTCGATGTTTGTCAGTAACCCATTAATGATCCACAACAGGTAGGCAGGTACTTATTAAAAAAATTTATAGCTTGTTACCCAATGGTATTCATCAACAAACGCTTATTCAATGTTCGTGTGTTGATTTCTTTGATACTTTATCCTATATCACGCCGCGTTATGTTTGAGAACCCGTCTTGCGCAAGATATGGCTGAAATAAAGTCGGGTGTAGAAACTTACGAAAGACTCCTACGTCACGGGCCGCTACGAATTAACAAGTGTTACGCAAAGTTACTCCAAGACAAAATGTTTTAGGTCATGGAGTAGGTACTTTATCGATTAATGTAAACAACCACGACCCGATACTGAATGGGTAAATAAACTAACTAACCCAACAACGCCGTAGACAACGCCGACGTCCCTAAACCAAGGTTGTAGGCAAGGCTAATAAATATATATAGGTACCTAAATTAAGAGTGAAGGCGGACTCTTCACTCTAAAACAAAGGATATTACTAAATATGCATACCTACTAATATTTAAAGCATAAACCAAGTAAGTACTATTGTAAATTTACAAAATGTGCTTCATAAAATTTAAAGCCCGTAAAATAAAATTGTTTATAGGAAAAATTCGGTGCTTGAACTTGAACATAATTCGAAGGCGACATTTTATAATGATAGCAAATTTGAAGAATTTTAAGTCATCAGTGACGAATCCACTTATACCTTATTACTTAAGGGGAGGCCCATGTCTATTAGTGGACTACGAAGGGGTGAAAGGAAGGAGGGAGGGAGGAAGGAGGAACAAAGGATATGCAGTTCTAATGGCCATTAAATCGCATTATCGGTCCTTGGTATTCACAATGTAGCAAATAAATGTTTTAAAGGTTCTCAAGAAGAAGAGACGTTAATTTCTAAATTCACTTTCTCCCAATGTGTGGGAGTTTTTTCCGCACATCCGATCCGTTGTCACCGTCACAATGTTGTCATCAGTCACTGACCGCCGCGTCGCGTCGTTTTCTGTTGTTGACATAGATAGGTAGTACATTAGGGATGCCCAAAAATGTGTTGTATCGATATATCGCATCGTAACTGTATCGTATTCCTTTGTATCGATACGCGAAAATATCGCTTCCCTTTGTATCGATATATCGTATTTGTATCGCATGCTTTTTTATTAATTTGCGATTTAATTAGTGTTTTTTTCTGAAAGCGGATATTTTATGGTGTATTTTAATTTTATTACGCAAAAAAAATATTATTATTAAGAATTAAGTTCTTAAAAAATGTTCAATGACACTATTTATCATTATGTCGCAATGATATTATAGGAATCTTCAAGTTATGAAAGTAAAAAAATACGCAGTCTGATACAATACGATATTTTAAAGTGAAACGATATATCGAAACGTATCGTATGGTCAAAATATCCTATTAAATATAGATATATCCTATCGTAATGGGTATCGCTAATAATCCCTATCGTACATTTTTATCGTACAGTGTTATCTACTGACGACCGCGAACGGTTTAAATATTTTTTACGTTATGTTAGCATAGGGAATTTAATTAGGAAACAAAATAAATTTAGTTTCTATAAAAATAGTAGGCTCTAGTTTATTTTAGACAACATTTACATTACATTATTAATTTAGTTATTTATAGTTTGAAGGTCCATTTAGTTTAACTTATTTAAATGTTTAATGTTAAATATCTGCAATTATCTAAACAAATGTTACAAGTAGCTGCTATGACAGACACATCTAAATTTTTGTGATTTTAGTATTTTTGTTCACGGTCATTTTTGATAACCCATCTATCTTCATTACCAACTAAAGCAGAAAAATCTTTTTGAAATATACATAAGTGTGTAATAGGTATACATACATATAATTATATTATATATTTTTTATATAATTTTAACACAGGAAAGTACATAGAAGTAGGTAAACAGATTATTTGGATGGGCTCAAACACATTGTAATAAACAGCAACCAATGACTGAATTACTTTCTTTTAACAAACTTAAAATGGGTTTTAGATAACAGATATTAATAGGATTTGCTACTCATTCTTACTGTAAAGATTGATGAAGAAACATTTATCCGTGTGCAAATCCAATTTAACTACAGTTGAATGAATCACAAAATATTGAAAGATAAGAAAAACGATCTATTCCCGGTGAAGCACGAATGTTAACTTGAAATTTATTTTATTAGGTTCGTCATGCGTGGTTACCTTTTGCTAATTCATTCAGTTCGGTGCCTACAAAACATTTGTCGATAATCCCACTTATGCTTTTGGATCGCAAAACGTTTAAAAATCAATCGAGAATCGAATGTGTCTGACTCATTAAATACAAATGTATTTCTCAGTAATGTTTTCCGATCGATGTAGTTCATGTTTTGCAACAAGATGTAGATTTATCAATCCAACGAAAATATAAACAAATATCTACTGTTTAATAAATAAATACTGTGACTAATTCCAAGAAAAGCTCAGCGTGCATTTCCTTACGTAAGAAAAACTACTTCAAGTAGCATTTTCACTATGCTATTCAAAATTGCTGTTGATATCAGTTTTGTTTTATAATTTCGAAACATTGAAGAGTGGTATCAAACAACATATCCACGATACAACGTACATCAATTTAAAGTGCCGGATGTTAAATCGTCACGTTAATTTAAAGAATAGCCGCCCATATTCCCAGTAAAAGCTGCTCCAAGGTACTAGTAGGTATTCATATCTGTGTGATATGATCATATGATACGTGCTGTAAACGAAGATTTGAAAGTAAATTTATCAATAACCAACCACACCTCTTTAACATAAGAACTTGCTGCTTCTCGACTGTTAGTATAAAATTATGTCATTGCAATACTTACCGGCTTACCCGGCAGGCATAATGATCTGCCCTTAATTTGGCTATCTCCTTTGGCTAAGGATTTTTCAAGTGTAGTTTCTAAGTTTATTACTGTGTAATCTATTATTTTATTTTCCTAAGATAGCCTGGATTCCGAGATAAAAAGTTTCACAATTTCAATAGTTTTATCGCATATACTATACACACAAATATTTTCGAGAAGTAGATTTGGCAACCTTCCAAGTTTTATGATTTTTAAATACAATAAGAATAGAATTCATCCATGTATTGATTGATAGTTAACTGTTCTTGTTACAGGGACGGGCACATTCGGCCGAGTATGCCTTTGCCGTGACAAAGCAGCCGACGAGTATCTGGCGATGAAAATTCTGTCTATGGCCGATGTGATCCGGTTGAAGCAAGTCGACCACGTCATGAACGAGAAGAGCATCCTGGCTGAGATCAACCACCCCTTTATAGTCAACTTGTAAGTTCACCTTTCATTTATTTGCTAACATTACGAATCTTACATTTATTACATTTAAGATTTATTTTATTACTCTCAACACGCTCTGATACTTTGTAATATTTATGTAAAAGGATTTTTGTTTGAATATAGCTAGCTGAGTGAAATGCGACTATGTTGTAAACTTTGAACGGTTTAAAGTCTGAACGTTGCCACTATCTGTTGGATGTAAAACTGACTGCATTGAAACACTATACAGAGCGATGAAAATGGTTGGTCCTTTTGACAAAACGAATTTTCTCCCATTTGCTCCTGAACGGGTGGTCATGGTACACTCGGAATATGTAGGTACTCTTCAGATAGAAATAGCTCTATGCTAATTATTTTCAAGAGCATGTACCATATTCTAGAGATAAAAGCACACTGCGGGAAGCATAATTTTCCAGCAGAAGACAAAAGGGTGGTAGAAAGAGGCGCACCCGAATACAATAACTGGATTAGAGAACAGACGAATTTTTAGAAACTATATTATTAAAGCTGTAAACAGAACTCTGGTCATTCATTATCGAAGTGCGACATCCAGTCAAAGTTGTACTGTTGAATGTGACGCACTTCTGTGGTAACGAAAATATCGGCGTTGAGCCAATTACCCGTGCACTGTTTTGAAATACATTTACGCATATTGTGCTGCATAATCCCTTTCGGTGGTGCAAAGAGGTTTCAGAACTGAAAGTATCGGGTTTCGTGCTCTTAAGTATTTCGGTCACTTAAAATGATTAAAATCGCAACTACGCTCATACGAAATGTTGCTGAGTAACTACTGATTAATTCTGCTCCGACGCAGACAAAAACCTAACCTAACCCTACCTTAGCTAGCTTAATTGAGTTGATACCCCAGGACAACAAAAGTTAGTTTCAGTTTAAGAAATCAAAATATCTGAATCTGGTATATTTTCATCCATAGGATCATAGCGAATAGTTTACAAATGTCTCGTTGTGCCGAGTTGACAACGGCTGGCATCGGTCAAGCCAGATACTTTATTGTGAGAGACTGTGATCCATTGATATATCGGTCGATCGGTTAGTAAACAGAGCCGATCTGTCATTGTGCGCTGCCAATGATCAACAAGCGGATCTGATTAAAACCGTGCTATTAATATTAACCCTGAAGACCTTCATTGGCTTTCTATTGTTAACACTCTTATTTTAACTCGACGAATTGAGAACCTCCTCCTTTTTTGAAGTCTGTTAAAAAGTTTATTGTCATAGAGCTGATTTGATATTGCAGATGGAAGGTCGGATGCTGCAAATTGACGTCCTTAGCTAAGCAACGAAGCCTGAGTGTGTTTTTAATCAAATTGCATAAACTTGAAATGATTTGACTGCTTCATGGACCCGACTGACTATAGCCAGATGATAAAACAAAGTCAACAAGGCATGTTGTTTTGAGATAAACAATTGATAACCATTTAAGTATACCTAAACCAATAAGTATACTTGGTGAACATTATCCGCGGTATTTAATCTGGCACGACAACCATGGTTTGAAAACATCTGGCACAACGTGTCATCATCGACTATTGGACAGCCAAGCATTATGGAACAATCAGGCTGGCAGCTTGTAGCAAAGATATTGTGACGAGCTTATGCATTGTCCGCATTGAGTACGGCGCTGCCGATAAAACTTTGTTATTTTACGATGGCGAGATGAGTAATTATTTAATAAGCTTATTATTTCCAGACGGTGGTGGACACATGATGACTCCTGTATCTACATGCTGTTCGACTACGTCTGCGGGGGCGAACTCTTTTCCTATCTTAGAAATGCCGGCAGATTCAGCAATACTATAGGTAATTGCATTTTTGAATCTGTGTTATAAATCTGCTACTCTTTCTTTCTAAACTATGGAAAAGTAAGGACAAGGACTCATACATATGTATATAAAGATTGTTAGTAGGCTCAGTCGCCTTTATTATCATTGACGTGTAATGTTATGTGTTGTTGTGTGTCCATTAAATTAAAAACTTACGTTTTAAACTTTTAACCTATCTTAATTCTAATGTCTGCTTTTTAAAATGACCAAGCATTGAAAAGGAAGCCTTCATTGACAAGTGAATTATGGCAAAATGTGTTAATTAGTGTAGTGTAAAAATCTTTAATTTACACTGACTTCTGAATGATGAGCTAAGCCTTAACTAACCCTTGTTTATGTTCTAACTAAACCTGGTATATTTTCCATCCTCCAACTGTCATGAAACATGATATCCGTGATAATGATTCACAGTTTTTATAAGATAT
This sequence comes from Erynnis tages, assembly GCA_905147235.1. Taxonomy (NCBI): domain Eukaryota; kingdom Metazoa; phylum Arthropoda; class Insecta; order Lepidoptera; family Hesperiidae; genus Erynnis; species Erynnis tages. Next base: position 9,388,119 of record LR990072.1, read on the forward strand.
GGAAACGTAAGCAATATTAGTAGGTATGATACGTCACGGCGTGAGTGTTTAATGCATTATTTTTATCCTGAGATTCAGTAGCAAAAATTTCATAAATACAGTAATTTATTTAGCCGGCGTGGCACGCTGACTCTTGATTTATTTTGACGTCAGCAATATTTCGTCATCATTCACTATCATCAGCTACAAGATTAATGGCATTTAAAAGTCTGAATTACACTTTGGACGTCATTTCATCTGATCAGGTCCTGCGTCCATCGCCGTCATGGTATATTCACATTAGCCGAAGCGGGTGAATATCGTTTCGCAACCTATATAACGTGTATGCGATAATGTGTATGCGACATTTACGATAAATAAATTTACACGTTATTGACGGCGTTTTATAGGGTTAATATTTAGATTTAAGATAAAAATAACTTAATATTATTTTCAAGATATGAAGAGTTGTTTGATGTGAATTTCCTCACAATAATTCAGTAAAATGTTTAATTTCGCAATCAAATACCAACTCTAAGTGAGTTGCGATTTGAATTATGTTAAGAATCTACCCATTAATGTAATCAGCCTTGTGATAGATGGACCTGCAACGCAGTTTTAGTGAACGGTTCCCATCGGCTTTACATTCATTTTATTGTTGGATTTTGCTAGTTACTCGTGCATGGTTTTGAATTTAGATCGATTGACGAGTAGTACGATATTTTACTAGGGCCGTGTGACACATTGAAACAGTGAATGTACATTTCAAAGTTCTAGTTGTAGACATAAATATTTTTTTTTCATTTTGTTGATAGTAAAATGTTTAAATTTGTTTTTAAAGTTATGTAATGTTAGTTCAGATTGATCGTAAAACTTTTTTCGGAACGTATTCTGATGCCAAGAACAGTTCGATTGTTTGGATGAGAGGAGCGATAAAACAATACAACTTTAATGTAAATGTGCACTGTTACTCTTGACAGTTATATCTTACATCAAAGGATGTGCGATGCAAGCAGTGTAAGTCGTATTGAATATAGACAGTTTACATGATAATCTCATTCGTTTCTAACGATATCTATTTATATTTAATTTTATACTCTTATTTGACCATTTCGCGCATAATACACGCATTCTTGTTAACTTTAATCACATTTAAAGTCCTGAATTAATTTAAACAGATAGTTAATTAACTAATTAATATATATTATAATATAGATAATATATACCTTCTTAAAAATATCATAGTTAGTTGTATGGGTGCTAGTGCTAAAGTTCAAATTGTAATTTAAGTTCAATAACTTTTTATACATTACGACCAAAGGAAGGTTAATAAAAAATAATTCTAATATTCGAATACGGTAATAGTCGTGTTAAATACTTATAAAAGTTGCATGTTGATTTTACCCGTTTGAGCGGCTGTTATTATCCGATGCATCTTAATTACGTGCTACGACTAACGCAATTAGACGTAACATGAAAACCATCGCGTTTCAATAACGCAGGTAGGTACGAGTAGGTGTAAGCACTATTAATCTGCTTGTATACATGACTGTATTTCTGGAGAAAGGACATGAAGTGGACAGAAATAGGCGGTCAATGACGCGAGCCAGGCGGTGATGTTGGCGGCTTTCGATCATTAGATTTGAGAGTTTTTTTATGTATTTTCCATGGAATAATTTTACAATGTGACAGTGCATATATCAACGCGGTCGACAATAAAACGGTCGCTCGTGTTCAGGATTCTGGTGCCGAGTGCCAGACAACATGTCGCCTTTCGTGCGCGCTGCTTCGCGCGTTGTTTATGCGACTATTTTTGAGACAAATAATAATACCTACCCTCGCCCTGTTTACCGACTTTTCATATGTTTGAGTATCGTAATCGCCCAAAACAGTTTTAACCCCCTGAAAAGTTTTATTACATTATACTTACATTTCATCTATATTTTCAGTAATGATAGAGTGAGAAAAAGCCTAACATTAGAAATTTAATTATCCTCTTTTCCTGCTTGCATTTGAATAAAATATTATTATTTTTATGTTTGGCTTACGTTGATTACGATCTGAATGGGTGTGACGGATGATAAGAACGATGATTACAATTAATTAACGCTTCATACTCACAGCTCCACACTAGGATTCCCTGTGTCGTGGGTGACATGGACACAGACAAGACAAGTACACACACCCAGACCAGAAACAGAAATTCAAATTCATCGAAATCTGGGAATCGAACCCAGGACCCTTCGCGCAGCGCAACAGTGTCTTAACCACTGCGCCACTCAGGTCGTCAATCATTGACATTATCTATGCTGTATCTATAACATCTCTGCTGTATTGTCTGAGACAGGTATTTTAGTAACAAGTAGTCTGGACCGTTTTATCATGATAAAGACTATCTCGTCACGAGAGTTGTAAACTTTGCATGGTGCAGCAAGCAGCCCATATTCGATAACGTATGTCGATAAATTTGATGTCCTGTCACATTTGGATAGCAGGGAATTCCTGATTCCTGATTTTTGGAACGAAGTTCCTTATCGCGCGTTGTGAAGGCTAGACGGAAAATATTCTTACGAAAAGTTGTCACGACACTTTTTGCTGTCATGACGTAAGTCATGACGTAAATGACAATGACTGAAGTTCATGACTACGTCAGTTACGTCATGAACTTCAGTTACGTCATGACAGCAAAAAGTGTCGTAAATGACATTGTCATTTACGTCATGAACTTTGTTCCTTCCGGGTGTCCCTTGACAACTCTCAAGTTTTTTTTAAATGCTGAAATGTGAAACATACTTAACCGTATGTAGAGTTTTGCGTAATTTTCAAATTAAGATAAACAAATGTCTTTTTATATAAGATGTTCAGGAAAAACATTATCGTTTCATGCTTAAATAACTTCAGTAAACACCAAAATATCACCTCACTAGGCGTGTTGTTTGGGATTCGGAATTCAATTTCTACAGAACAATAAAATTTAATGATTCAAATATTAATTATGAATAGTATCTACCACATACAACAAAGTGAATCGGTGAAAGGAATTTCATACTAAAAACTAAAAAACAGACTCCAATTTACAGTTAAAAGCTATGCTAGACGCATAGAGCATCGCTATATATAATGTATTCCAACGTTTTGGGATAGTTCGAACAGATGATGTCATTGACGGCGAGACCTCCATATCCGACACATTCATCGCCCACTACCCCCTGATTCATACCATACACCATAATTAATTGGTTTCCATTTGTCGTGTTCTAATGCTTATTTATCACGCTATATAATACGAGTGTTGATGTATATGTCCCTGAAAACGCTTTTAACAGGAACTTTTGCGCTCGATACTAAAGTATAAGAATATAGTCGACTAGGTGACCCGGCAGGCTTCGCTCTGCCAATTAATTTGACTAATATCGCAAAGTTTTTTTGTAGAGTTGTAAAGTTTTTGTAAGGATCCCTAATATTTTCTAGCAATAAATATAGCCTATGTTACTCAGACTGAATGTAGCTTTCCAATGGTGAAAGAATTTTTGAAATCGGCACAGTTGTTTTTGAGTTTATTAATTACAAACATACACACACACAAATTAAAAATTTTTCCTCTTAGTGTAGATATAAATATTTTTTGTATAAAAAGTAGGTTTATTATATTTTTGCAGCCAAAAGTGAAAATTCTATCAATAAATGACCGTTTTAGAATGCTTTCTAAACTGCATATTTTATAATGCGTTTGTAGATAAACATGCAGGAGTTTTTAAGAGTTCCGTAGGTAAACTGCAGTAACCGAAACTCGTTTATCATTTCTGTTATTAGAACGTATCATTTTGGAGTCAAGTTTTAAAGAAACACACATAGAGATTAAAAAATAAATTAAGTCTGTTTTTGCACTATTCTGAAAATTTCATAAACTCAAACTCAAACTCAAAAGCTTTTATTCATTATTAGGTACAATTTGTGCACACTTAATGAAAGTCATACAGATAAATTATACATTCTACATTCATCCGCTTTGATCGCCCCTCAGGCAAAACGTAGACTGGGAGAAAAAAGCGGGCGAAAAAAAACTCCCAGCACTCTTTTAAAAGTAAATAAAACTTAGTCTATAATGCAGTATGGCTAGGTCCAATAAAGGAACACACGTGACAGCTATCGTGTGTGTCAATATCGCCCCATTGCCATCCGCTCACAAATGAATATTGTTACATAGTGTATAGAAATAGCCTATAGTGAGGTTATTCAATCCCACGCTTTCTTATCTTCTAAATAGTCCTTAGTTTCATAATAGGCCTTTCGGCACAGGACTGATTTGATAGTTTGTTTAAATTTGTGAAAAGGCAGGGATTGAATTTCTATTGGAATTTTATTATATATTCTCACGGACATTCCCATAAATGACCGGCTTTTTTTATGAAGCCGACATTTTGGAAATACAAGTTTGTGGACATTCCTGGTTACAATACAATTAGTTTTGTGTAAGTCCTTAAATGTTATAAACTTGCTCTTATTTTTATAAACATACATAATCTATAGATATATAAATAGTCATAACTTAAGACTTGAGTGCAAATGTACGAAATAAGGGATCAAATAACAATACAAATTTGCACTCATAGTTATTATACGGATCACTCTGGTAATAAGCGCCACTCGCATTTGACCGGTTTTTGAATACCTAATTTCATTCAAAAGTTTCTAACCGGTAGCTGCACCAATTAATAATAGAAAAAGTAACCGTTTTACTAAATAATTTTATTCCTAACCTGACAGTGTTGTATCTGTTTGTTTATCGCTAAATTACACTGGTTCCGCTCTTATTAATAGGAGATCGTGTTATTCAAGAAGTATTTTCAACGGAGATGATATAGCACTATGTAGGTATCGTGGGTATAATTGAGCAAGACTACGATTTTCTGTAGAGCACCGACCGGCACTAATAATAATATTACGGAGTAAATCTCCAGCTCCACCGTCGTTGGCAATCAACGTTGACTTTATGAACACAAAAATAAACACGATTTCTTTTTTCTTCTCACTATCGCAACGCTTTTTCTCAAAAGCCGTAGTATCTAAATTAGTCTTTTATTAGAATAGTGCTTTGGTACCGTGTGCGTAGAAAATGAGGGAAGCTTACACCGTGCAGCGTAATAAAGACGAAAGTGTAGCTTAAAATAACTTCAGTAAATCAACGCAGTGTCTGCCTTTAATTTATTTTGGTAAGGTTTCACACGAAAAGGAGTGATCTCGTTCTCAAAAGATAATGTTGCGCCAAAAAATTGACTTATAAGTGCAGCTAGTGAACGCCTAATTTGAAGAGGATAAACATTTCCGTTTAACGGACGATGTCTCAGTAAAAATGTTTGCGGAAAGATTTTTCACGTCTTTATAATCCCAGAAAAGAGGTTATTAATGATTTATTTTTGGATCCTCCACAAGTAGCTACCAATATCAGACAAAACAGCAGACTTTCAAACGATATTATCTGTACTCAATTTTAATCTGCAATACAAAGTGACATAAATCTGTGCTAAATATTTTGAAAGCCGGTTCCTTCGGTATCTAGGTTCAGTTCAGTTCCCATGATAATTATTTAGTTTCATTTAATAAGTTGTTGGCTGGCTATGATTAACATTCGATATTTCAAAATAGATTTGAATTTTTTACGACGAGGTTCGCATTTGCTAGGATGCAATAATAAAATAATTTATTATGGAGGATTTGTCTGTTCTGGAATAGCAACTTTTGATTATCGATTTGAATGCACATTAATAACCAATCTGCAACTTGAATGAACAGGTTTTTATTTATTGTTTTTTCAGGTTTTATTTGCCTTTCTCTGCTATAGAAAGTAAGAATTAATACGAGAAATGGCTAATCTAATTTATATTTATTTTTGTAGGAAATTTCTACGCGGCTGAAATAGTGTCTGCATTGGAGTACTTGCACGCTCGGAACATCGTATACCGGGACTTGAAGCCCGAAAATCTTTTGCTGGCGAAGGATGGCCACCTGAAGATCACTGACTTTGGCTTCGCGAAGAAGCTGACCGATCGCACGTGGACCCTCTGCGGGACTCCTGAGTACCTCGCACCAGAAATCATACAGAGCAAAGGACACAACAAAGCAGTGGACTGGTGGGCATTAGGTTAGTAACCTGTTAATCATCAAACTCTGTGATCCTATGAATAAATGCTTCCTCGGTATTCTCGAAGGGGTTGTATACTTGTAGAAGGTAACCTGCATTGAGCCAGCTTTTGACTACGGGATATAATAATTATAATTTAAATTACATCTTGAGATATAACATTTTATCGCTCTCATACATTTTGTACGTGACCGTTCACACTGTGCTATAATATATATTACATCCCAAACTATAATTTTTTTTCGAGCGATATTTGAAGCAGTATATTTTACCTCACGTCCCCGGACACCGCGCCCCTGCGTCACCCGCAGTCGCAGTCGTGGACGTCGTGGTAGTGGCCGAAGCTAAACTGTTCCTAAAAATATAATAATATCTTACAGTGTGAACAGCAATCGCGGGATGTAATATTATAATATAGTTCAAGATCATTCAAGATGATATTTATATATTACATCCCATAGTCAAAAGCCGGCTTTGAATGTAATGTTAATCAAAGCAAAATTTATTGACTCACTCTGTGGCGTGGGTCATAAGTAGATCAAAACTTGCAATTTACTGTTATCAAGGGAATGTATTAAGTGTAGACGACCATCTTTTATCAAATCTTTAAAATATGATTAGAAAAAACCGTTGATATCTGTCAATGTTAATTTTGATGCGATACACAAATAAATACTAATTGTACCTACTGTTCTTTCAGTTATTTTAGTGTTGCATGTACATATTTATTACCAGGAAGGTACCATTATTAAAGCATTTTCATTGTAATTAAAATACTTGTGCACGTTGTTATTCAAGAATTTTTACGCGTGTTTGTAAGTTTTTTTTTGATCACACAAACCGTAGCGTAGTGCAGCGGATGCGATTTTTATTATTTGTTTACCAAATAAAAAATGTTGTGTGCATTAATTCAAATACTGCAGCTGTGTTATGTGTTTATCAACTGAACCCCCAAGTTACTTAAAATGTAATACAGAAAATGTCATGTAGTTTTTGTTTCGTTAAATTAATTATACAAATAATTTTTCGAACTTCTGTAGGGAACCAGAATCATGAAATAAATTATAAGTGGAGTCCTCAAGTTATTTATCAATACGGATTAGTATCTATTATTTCTGATATTTACCTATTAGTTGTGGAATCACAGCAGTACCTAACACATTATGTTTTTGTTATGACATGACTTAATAATCGGGTAAAATTGACTGATGGTATCTGTGTAACCTTTGGCAATCATAAAAACCAATGAACTCTGAACTTTTACTTTGGAACATAAAATATGTGCACATTAAATCTTTCCCCTTAACAGTTTCTTTGTTCACAATATGAGAAGTGTCACGCTACTTACTCATTGGAGTGAAGGTCAAAATTGTTAGAACACGCTACACTCTTTGTTTTGTCGCGTATTAAAAATATAATCTTATTCATTTCTTATTACAACCGATGGTAGTTATAGAAGGAATTTGGATTTGGACATAGCTATCGTACATTATCAAATTAAACGCATATTTCAGTTTTGTATTTTTAAAAGTAAACATAAGACCTAGCTAACAATGCTGTTCAATGATGAATTGACAATGATGAACGTATTGCCGCACCTGGAATTACGTACAGAATACTACAGTACCCTTAGTCTGAGTTTTAGCGATACCGAAACGAAACGTTTGTGCGATTCGATTTGATAGATACGTAATTCATACACAGCTTACTACACAGGAGTCCACAGTGTAATAACAAATAGAGGTAAAACATATTTAGAGGAGTTAAAAAATTTAAAATCAAATTTTTGTATGGAGTGCAAGATATGAATACTTATCGTTAGACATTATAATACTAACAAATATTTAATACCTACGGGATAATATTACTTCGAAATTTTACAGTGCATTACTCCCAATTCACGGTTATTATGTTTCATTAATATTATTAAACATTGAAAGAGTGTTAATTAAAAATAAAGCAATTTTTTGTGATGATTTATCTAATGCTTTATTAATTTTTTAACTCTTCTAAAAATCTTTTTCCTCTGTTGGTTATTACACTGTGCATTTTCGTCTGGCAAGCTGTGTATGTGTGCGTTTCGTTTCGGAACTGCTAAAACTCAGACTAAGGGTACTGATCTATTAAATTTATACCGGCAACGACAACCAAATCACAACAAATCCGTTTGAATTTCAATGAGTCTAATAAAATATTTAGTGATCTAATAAAAAGTGTAAAGTAAAGGAAGATTTAGGTTAGGTTCTTGTGAAACTACTTATACCTGGGTAGTATTGTTACAAAATGCGGCGCACCTTGGCGTGCACTTATTGTGCACAAAATTAAATAATGTGTTTCATAACCATAATAATATTATTTTATAACATTTCGCAATCACATGGCGTTTTATTATAAAAATGTACCTACCTACATATTAGCATTGGTAGACTTAAATTGATGCAAACTTACATGAAAGGGTTAGGTACTGATAGTTTTAATAATAATCGACTAGCACGTGGGGAAGCAATTGTTTGAGAACGCTTTCAAGCTCTTTGATTGCTTACACCGATGGAGATTCAAATTTGAATCACGTACTTTTATACATAAAGGCCATATGACGCGACTCCGGGAAATGATCCAGCTTCATGTATAATTGTTTGCTAAGACGTCGTTCGTTGTACACGGCTGTCGCCACTGGCGGGTGGCCATAGAGCGTTCGGAAACAGACGCCTAATTTTATGTTTACAAGATAATTATTTAATGCCGTGGTGATATATTTTCACGCTCAAACCCGTTTCATATCTCGGTGCCACCGTGCCAGACGAACAAATGCGCCACGGTAATTTATTATATGGAACACTGCGTATTGATAGATTGACCGATTCGCGTATCCTTGACATCGGATTAGAGCCACAATATAGAACACCTGATATAGCTAACGGAGCTCAGCATAATTCTAAATAACATCTGGCGATGAAAAGTAGGTTAAGAGGTAAATAAATAAAAAAATAAAACTGTATCGGAGATAGGCAAGTTGTTTAAACCTGTAGAACTGGGTAATTAAATCGTTTCGTGTTGAGTATAGGTTAAAATCAATTACAATTAGGTATGTTATGTAAACGATTCAATGGATTGCTTACAAAATTGTGTACCTACCTACCTATTTATTGGTCACTTAGTTACTGATTTAATCTTGTAATGAAAACGACGACTGTAGATACGTATATTACTTGTTAGTCCTTTTGGAATCATTAGATAACGCTTTTTTACACAAAGAAAAATGCGTATTTCAATAATTATATTTCGGATTAATTAAGAACTAATTAAATTACAAGTTAGAAAATGACTACATAGCTAAGGCCCTAAAATCTGTATCCTAATATCTATTATTTCTATGGCTTTTCAGGTGTGCTGATATACGAGATGTTGGTCGGTTACCCACCGTTCTATGACGACAACCCGTTTGGGATCTACGAAAAGATCCTTAACGGTCGGGTTGATTGGCCAAGACACCTGGATCCCGTCGCTAAAGACATCATCAAGAAACTACTTGTTCAAGATAGAACAAAACGACTCGGGAACATGAAGGTGAGAGCAGAAATTATAATTAATAATGGTCGACACTAATTACAAGTAATTTCTTCGTTAAATTGTTATATTTTACTACTAATTACTTCAAAATCAACGTCAGCGTGGATCCATTAGGCGTTTATTTTTGTGTTACAATCTAAAAATAAATTCAGGCAATGTAACTAGATTTTTATGTTTTAAAATTGCGTATTCTTTTCAATTTGGCTATTATCCAGTTGCATACATACATACTTTTAGATCATTTTTTTATATCTTGACTAATTCATTTGAATACAAAATTCCCAATCAGATACTTTTCAAAACGGACAGGTTCAAATCTCTTCAGATCTTTGCCAACTGTTATTAAATTACGTTTTTTAAACATGTCTCGTATATTTTGTTTCTGCCTGTGATGCTCGTTTATTAAACCTCTAATTTCTAAGTTGTAAATATTGGCAGAACCCCTATTTCCGTTAGTTAGTCCGTCACATGCGCGTAGACTTTTACCACATTCTTGAAAGTTACAATATTGCGTATATTTCTGTCACTCGTCGCTTTTTCACTGCGCGCAGGAGAAATTGACATGTGTGCCCATACGCGACGCATTACTAAGTAAAGTGGAGAGTTTGCCATACGGGAATGTGTATTTAAACGGCTGCAGTTTCTAGTGGTTAGTTGTTTTCACCAAGCTTTTTGCCGAGATGTCGCGGTGATATTTAGAAAGCCATCAGTCAGGCGTCCAAGCTCCGGCGGCGACATCAAAAGCTGTCGTCCACCGTTGACATAGTGGGACATAAATACACGTCACTCTGTTACCTCATGCCACCCACTTGGAAATTGGGGACCGACTAGCTCCTAACGCCTTTTCGCTCTAAAGCAATACGCACATATTGGAAATGTCAAATTAAATTAATTTCTACGCTTCGCATCGGCTTACCTATATCCAATTACGCACGTGTCACTGTATTATGGGAAATCAATACAGTAAATATTAGTTGATTCAGACAATCCACGCACTGAACAAATGGCTCGAACCAATATACAAACGGATAATATCTGTAGTTCACTTTGTATAGCAATAGAAAGATTTTCGGAGAGTAATTGCGAGAGTAATAATCGATCGACTCAAGACTCGACTCAAGAGTTCCGAATCGATCCGTCCCATTAAATTTAAGAATTTACGAGGTATAACTACATTTGTTCGTATCGCATTGGCCAATAATAACATAGTTGCTCTAATTTTGGCCACTTACTAAACGAATGGTGGACTGCGGCAAAGAGTGATGGAGTGAGCGATTGTTTATAGAATCTACTCGTTGCAGTGATGGATCTGTATACAAATTTTTATGATCACGAAACAGAAATGTAATGGGTCGTAAAAACTTTGTAGACGCACGTAGCGGTTTAGACACTTTTGGGCTTAAGTTATAGTCTCGCTCTATCTACATTTTAAGTTCTGTGTCTAAAGGAAATTGGGAACACTCTTAATGTGTAACGTTGAGAAGACAAACTTTAATGCTGTTTTAAGAGTTGAAAGATAAATGTAAAAATATATTAACAACTTGATAATTGAATCGTAGCTAAATGTTCTTCAGCATCTTAACCTATCTTTTAATGGGCATGATCGAAGAGGTTGTGAAGAATCCTTTAAAGTTTATGAGCTGTCACTCATTGTTGATATAAGTTTGATTGAAGGATTTTGACTAAAATATAATTCTTATCTTTGTTTCAGTGCGGCTCTGAGGACGTTAAGCGGCACAGATGGTTTAAACACTTGGATTGGGCTGACGTTTTTATGAAGAAATTACAGGTTTGTTTTTGAGACGTTAATACCGAACAAAGGTTTTCGAAAGAGAGTCAGTCTTGTTTAACGTTTTAGAGCCTTTTGAAACAAATAAAGTTTTGCGAGTTTAAATGACGCCCGATTGCGCTCGAATGTCAAAAATTATACAACTTTATACTTAAGTAACATAGATAATTCTTCAATATATTTTATTTAATTACATATGTGGAGATTACACTTTTGTCGTTACCTTTTTAAGTCTTACGACTGGTTCATACTTAGCAAACATTCAGAATCAGATAATTATAAGGTGTCTCTTCCCGTTAAGGTAGTGTTCACAAGAAACGTTTTCGCTCGGCGTTTTATTTGTCGACTTAACAGGTCTTGATGGAAAACCGTTTTATGTTATGGAGAGTCTATGCCTTTTCTGAAGATTATGGCTGTGCCCTATAGGCTCAACTTTCAAATCTACAAACTCTTCATTATATTCTTGTATGATGTTCATATAGAAAAAGTAGATAACAGAAGAACTAAGAAAATTCTTTTTATTCTATACCTACTTATCAAATATTACAAAGTTTATTTATATCAATAATTAGTAAGTAGTAAGAAGTTATGATGATTTTTTTTTAGAATAATGCATTTTTATTTGAATTTTTTTACAGCCCCCAATAGTTCCTACCGTGTCGTACGAGGGCGACACATCCAACTTCGACGAGTACCCTGAGACGGACTGGAAAGCTGTCAGAGCCTTGGACCCTGATGAACTAAAGCTCTTCGCCAACTTTTGATGTCCCTTAGTAAATAGTTTGTCACAATGTATTCAGTAGAGTTAACATCTACTAAACTGTTAGCCCAATTATACACATAATTAAATAGGAGACTTTAGCCTTATAACAGTATTAATATACACTACACGCAAAATAAAAAAGTCTCTGTAGGTGTTACGGACATTAATTCCTAATATAAGATGTGTATTACTGATTTCCTACTAGAGTTTGGAAAAAACTATATCTTCATTTAAATTTCGTGATCTTGTGTCAGTCAATATATCTACATACATATATAATATTCTATATTCATTTTATAACTAATTTTATAATTAATTTTATAAATATAGAGCTTCAATTAATCTAATTTATAAGAATTCATAGGTAGAATTAAGTATATTGAAAGATTTATATATTTATTAATTAACAAGTTACAAAATAAGATTTGTAAGTTGTTGATGTTGATAAAGTTCTTTTCCATTTCCTTATTTCTGTATTTTAATTAGATTGCTTAGATGGATTTCTTTAAGTTCCAGTAAACACTCTAGCATCTTAATTCAGGTTTATAAACTTTACAAAAAAATATTATACTTCGCATTTATCGCAGAGTTTTAGTCACTGAAAGTAAAAATCTTTTGGAATTCAATTCTTAGAAGTATTCCAAAAAACGTTTGCACAAATTTATGGCTGGTTGGATTGATTGTACGAAAGTTAAAGCCAAAACACGAGTTTAGCTAGTTTAGTTATCCCATGTAATGTTAGTAAAATATATTATATCATAAAGATACACATTTAAATCAACAGGGTTAATGTAAACTAGCTACTTTTATCATCAGTAAACGGTTGGGAATTTGGTAATGATGACGTAACCAAATCGTCAACGCTGATGTTAAAAGTACGATGTGTTTCGACCCTAATGGTAGTCATTCATTGTTTGTGATTTTAAAATTAGGTTCATAGAATTATTTATGTAGTTTTGTAAGTAGATTGTAGTGGATAAGTATTTATTATTATCTATGTGTTTAAGTACATATATAAAACTTAAGAATATATCTTTATTTTTAAGTCCTAAGGTCCAGATGAGTATTTAAAATTAATATCAAAAGCCATGTCAAATTCTATCCTATAACATAATAAAATTAGGTATTTTGTCTGAGTTCCTTCTCCTAAAATTGAAAAAATGAAAATTAATGTTTGGCTCTGATTTAATAATTTAAAATATCGTGTAAATTTAGAAAACCGTGTCTATGAAGTACTCAATACAAAACTATCACACAAATCTATCTGTTACATTATTGTTATGTTTAACTAATTCGTAGGTAGAGGTGTAGATAAGCCATGGTCTTTCTGTGATCCTTTTAGTCAGAAAACACTTGTTCGAAGAATATATTTGACATAAATATATTACTACTATATTTTAAACAAGAATTAAATCTAGAATGTAACAAAAATATTCTTAAAGTTTTGCGTCTCTGTAGGATACAGAACCTTAATTGGTGTTAGAAGAGTATGTGTAACAGGGTTATAAGAGCATATTAAGCAAATATTATTGTATATATTTATTAATAAATGTGATGTTTCCAAGTATCTGGTTTTTAATTAAACTAAACTTAGAAGGATACCACCTACCGTAATGTACTATAACTAGAAAGATTAGCAGCCTTATCTGTAAACGAGTTATAGTAAATTTAAGCAACCTTTTTTTACAATGGTTAAGAATTAGAACTACAAGGTAAGAATCGTCGAAAGTTAAAGTATTCCGTGAAGAATAATCAACAGTTTTATTACTGAATTGAGTTTTTAAAATCCTAACTCAGTGCAATTTGAAGTACCATTGCGCTTAAAAAATAGATAATCTTATACGTTTGACTAATTTGTGTAATAATTGGAAGGAAAACGAGAAACTTAAAAAATAATTAATGAATGAATCCATAATGGGTTCCATGCGGTTCCGTGGGGTCCATGTAAGTACTGTCGCGACAAGAAACCTTTACGTTAATATAATTATATAGATATAGGTATGATTTAAAAGAGACTGATTTTCAAAATATTATATCGTACGATATGAACCTATACCATGACAACATGAGAAATCCGATACGATCCGTACGAGTAAATGTAAGATTAAGTGTAAGTGTCTCTGGAATATTAGAACAGGTAAAGACTGATACTCCAGGTTGATCTACTTAAAAGTAGGTACTTTAGTTGTGTACATGTTGAAACAATATTCACATAACGCCTGCGAAATTATCAACGGCACATCAGCAATCAAAGGAATTAAATTGACAGTTTTATAAACGGGAAAAAAACTTACGTTATACTAGAAATGGATAGGGAATGCGTTTTATTGGATTTTCTGCAAACAAACTTTTGAAAAGCAAATAACAAAAGACCCTCATAATAAGTTAGAGCATAGATAGCATACTTTTTATGCGTGAGGATTTAATAGTTTCAGTTAGATCCAAAATCAGTGTAGATAAGCCAGAAATAAACAAGCATGCAGATTTTTGGATAATTACTATAAATATTTATTACAGCCAGTAATTTAATGATTTTCCAATAATTATTATAAATGTTTAATACAAAGTCTTTAATTCTACGCAAGACAAATGATATGACGCATAGTTACAATTAGGTACGGTTGGTCGTGTTTTCTCATCCTGGAATCTCGATTTATTAGTTTCGTAACGTATTGAAGACAGACGTCATAAATTCCGCATACAACTTTTTATGTTGCGCAATGTGTAACAGAGATGAATTATTTCTTGCAGCAAAATTTATTTGTTAATCAGAAGATTGCGCGGTCCGTTTATTTTGACTGCACCGTTCTTGTAGTGTAGTGCAGACAGCCCGCCGCCGCCTTACTATTTACATCAAGTGTGTTTACGCAAACACTATAAAATTAAAACTGGTGGTTATCTCCAACGGAAGACTTGGGCTCTTCATTATCGTTTTTATGTAAACTGGTTACTGTCTAGAATACAATCTAGAGTGCAAATATATAAGACAACAAAATATATAAGGGTTGGAAGGTAGTTATGTAGATATTTACCGCCGCCCATATAATCCTTCGAAAGGCTATCATAGTCCTTAAAGTCTTGTGTTTCTTATTAGAGGAAATTTGTTTGGCCTCCAACCAAACAACTTTAATGTACCAAATAGGTATGTTTACAATTGTACTACTTCGGTAGTGCCCTTTTCCACTTTTATCTATATCAAAAAAGTAATTATATGCCTAAGGGACATATCAGTCCTTATGAGTCATCTTCTTCTCTTGCAAATGTTAGATTCTAATCTGTTCAAGTTTGAATGTGGTGTTCAGTTTACAATGGTAGTATGTAAATTGCTACAACTGAAAGACACCTCTTGAAAAAGCCTTAAAAAACATGAAAAAGCATTGTTCGTAAGTTCGAAACCCTGAATATCTTCACCTAATGCTTTAAAAAATCAATAAAATATTTCTATAAACACTATTGAAATTCACGATGATACTGTATAGGTCAATCTATAATCGCACGATATGAATGTGATACGGCAAAGGACAAACAGGTAATAACATAATGTACTCATGGAAGTGAGCACTGATAACATTTTATAACGCTTACGAAGTTACTGCAATATTGATCAAAATAATAAAACCGTAGGGAAGGGCTTAGATCACTTAGGAAATGTGGTAGAAATTCGAAAAAAGAAACTACTTGGAGAAAGCATTACACATCTGAGCTGGGAGTCAGTGTTTACTAAACTAGCCTTCTGCATAAAGAATGGAGGCAAATCAGAGTTTCGTATCGGGCAGTTTTTGACGAATCAAAATATAGATGTGAAGTAAGTATAGGAGAACAAAAATTATCTTAATTACAGAAAATGGTTATTAAAAGATCTACCTACTTGTAATATCTGATACATTTATATAACTAGCATTTGCTTGCGACTTCTTCTGAGAAAATTTAAGAATTTAACCCAAAGACGATAATTAATTTGCAATAAGCTCATTAAAATTAGTTAAGTAGTTATTTAGTTGGAGGTCCGATATCGTGATACGGGATTTCATATACAAGAGGATTAAATGATAATTAATTTGTTACGATCGATCTTTGCTCAGCTAACGAAAAAATCGACAACGAAGTAAAAACTAAAAGTATGATACGCAATCATAGATAATTTTTTAAACATATCGGTTCCAGCGATACATAGATATCGCGGCTTCAGTGTGGACTAACGTGTGACACAGACTTTTCCAGTGATAGTAAAAAAAGCAGAAAGATGTCAATTCGTCCTTTGTGTAAGGAATTAGCTGAAAAAGCTCGCCTCGAGTTGAATGAAGATCCAAATAGAATCGCTAGTGATATACAACATATTAAAGATTGGCTGGCGAAGCAACCCCACTTAAGGGCAAGAACAGGTAAGGATTAAATTAATTACATGTAGGTGGATAGAATAGTGCTACAATTCTCTGCACAATTAAATAGGTATTCAGATGATAGTTAAATTTTGCAGCAGCGGCACGAACCAATCACATTCTTAAAAAAGTTATGTGCGTCTAATAAAAAAAAAAAAAAACATACAGACGAATTGAGAACCTCCTCCTTTTTTTGAAGTCGGTTAAAATGAATAAATATCACCTGTTGCAACGGTGGACGATAAAATCGCGAGGAAACCTGCATGCAAGATAGTTTAAAAACTAAAACTTTAAGGCCTGTGAAGTCCACTAACTCTCCAGACTAAGGCATTCATCCTTTTCATTGTGAGAGAAGATCCGAACCCTGTAGTGGGTCATTAATGGGTTACAGTCAGAAAAAAATGCAACTTAGTTTGACTAGTTTGCATGCATAGAGCACGATGTTTGGTCCACCGTGGGTCCACCGTACATTCAATTCAATACACGTTTGCAGCTCGTGATCACTTACCACCTGAATACCAGTCTGCCTCTTTGCATTTTTCTGTAAAAAAAGGGCAACGGTCGGTCGTAGAGTAGGTCCTGGATAGATAATTTCTTTCGTTATGATAATTATTTTCTAATAAAATTTATAATTCTCTCAAATTTCTTAAAATGGCTGGGTTGTTGCTTATAAGTACTCGTTGCTAAGTTAATTTTAAACATAGGATGCCTGGCCTCTGTTGTCTCAAAATAGTCAAAATTAATATGTAACTAAATTATACTTCAAACGAACTATGTAACTTTACAAAATATTTCAATTTAAGTACAATGCAACTTAATACCAAGTAGATATGTACCTAAAATTATTGTGTATTTTGAGTGGTTTTTTTCAGTATAACGCAAAATATTACATAAAATTATTAGTTAGTAATTTAGTCACCGAGTGCAGGTAAACGTACTTTTGTTTACTAAGGAAATTATACATATACTTATCTTAAGAACCCATTATCATATCAGTAGGTACCTACTCTTAAGACAATGACTTGCGCTTAATTGATATTGTGTAATAAAATCATTATTATAATTATATAATTATAAAATTATTACATATCAATCTAAAATTAATGTACAGATGCTACAAATACATATATTGAACTTTGGCATGGAAATACATAGAGAAATAGGCCGTATAGTAAATGCAACTTTGAGAGGGTGAAATTAGTGAAAGTTTGTAGGGAAACATTTACATGAAATCCGTAGACAAACACGAGTAACCAAGTTAAAAAAAATCAAGCAAAAAAAAAGTTAGCAAACTGAAATGGCAATGGGCTGGCCACATCGTTCGAAGGACCGATAACCCACTGGTTCTCATTCAAAACCCGAAAGACCCAAAGGACCTCGAATGGCGACAAAGTTTTGGTAAAAGAAGCGCTGGCCGCCTTCCAATGATCTGACGGTGGATTTATGGCCTGAGGATGACTGAGGGAAACCGTAGGATCAAAATTGCCCAAGCCCGGGCGGAGTGGCGTCGATTAAGAGAGCCTTGTTCAACAGTGGAGTTTTCATCACCACTTCACCATCTTGTTTACTGTAAAACATAATCAACTCCTTACAGATGATCAGTGGTTAGTGGCTTTTCTGAGAGGATGCAAATATAGTCTCGAGCGCACGAAGGAGAAATTGGATCTCTTCTACGCTGTTAGATCGACTGCACCCGACTTGTTCCGAATTAAACACACTGACCCCATCTTTAAAGACATTTTAGATACTGGGTAAGCACATTTCTTTAAAGTTGAGCTCTAGGAAAAGAACCTATAATGTTATTGTATGTAGTAATAAAAAAACATAACATACCTAGGTACATAACATAGAGTTTGCTATAATGTTCTCAAAGCATGTGAAGTCCACTAAGACTAAGCTAAGTGAGCTAAGACCTACCATATTTTCATTGTGAGGAGGGGCTCGAATTTGGGTCTACGGATTACAAAGAGCTAAAATTAATTACAGGCCCACGCGTCATGATCGGAAACTTATGTCACACAAAACTCATTTAAATTAAATATTGTATTGTTTTGAGATCTTTTAGGTAATCTTTTACTCAATTCCTTACAGAGCTCTATTAATGCTACCCAAATCAAAGGACCCAACGGCGCCTCAAGTGAGCATTATCTGTCCCGGTAAATTCGACCCGGAAAAATTCAAAATGCACGAAGTAATGTCCGTCATGAACTTGTTGCAAAAGGTAAACATAAGCAAAAGGTAAAGCCATAATTCTTTAGTTTTTTTTTAATTTATACCAAAAAACAGCATCATACCTACTTTCCAAATTATCGCAATGAAAACTATGGCGATGTATTCAATCCCACAGATTGACACATTTCTCTTTATTACCTATACTGAAATGATTTATACAGGAAAAGATCGTCCGGATTTAGTTACATAAAGATATATAAATTATCAAAATAGGTAGGTATAATAACTTAGTGAACAAGTTATATGACGTTCATTTGATTAAAAAAGCATTAATAAACACCAAAATTGTTAACGTTACTCAGATAAAGGATTATTTTATGAACAATGTACACAGATTAAATTAGTCGAAGATGACAATGCTATCGTGGCGGGCAGCCGAAGCTTACTGGACCTGGAAGGAGTGACCATGGCGCACTACTTGCAAATGACTCCGATGTTGATGAAAAGGATGGTTGTTATTACACAGGTGTGTTAAATTGTCTACCTGCCATTTAATCTTGTCCGGTTAAGAAGCTCTTTTTCCCTTATTTAAATCCTTCAAACGTTGATGTAGTCCTGAGAAAATCATGAAAAATTCTACCCCAAATTTTTGAGGCCACCACAGGCTCCTTATGGGAGTAGCAACACATATGGAACATATGGAACTATGGACCGGATTTCCGTGCTATTTGTTTAACTCGATTGTATATTTTCCAAGACCTCATCTTGTATAGCTTTGCTTATGATGATAATATACCTATGTGTTCTCATTGCAGGACGCGTCCCCCTTTCGTATGAAAGGTGCTCATTACATAAACACACCACCCGGCTTTGAAACTATTTTTAATGCAGTGAAAGGTTTGCTTAATGAGAAAAACAAACAAAGGGTTAGTATGATCTTAGTTCACTTACAACGTGTTTTTAATTTACTATACATATAGCACTTTATAGTTTGTCAACGATATATCAATGAAAATATTTTTCCAATTTTTTAGCTTTACGTCCATAACAAAAATTATGAAGAAATGTACAACTACATTCCTAAAGACGTTTTACCGGAAGAGTATGGTGGAAGCGGAGGAACAATAAAGGAAATAACAGGTAACAATGACAAATATTGCATTTTTACAACATTAAGATGGTAGATTTTGGTCGCTCAAAAATATCCACATAAAAATATCAAATGTGGATCATACGTCTGTTTTCCGTTTTATCTGAGAGTGTCTCATAATGTGCTCTAAGGCAGGTGAGGTCCATCAACCCGCATTAGGTCAGTGTGGTGGACTAAGACCTACATCTTTCTCATTGTCAGAATGGACTTGACCCTGCATCACTAATGGGTTAAAGACAAAGCTATCTAGTTGTATACTAATATAATTTTGCTTCTCTTAATTTTTTTTTAGAAAACATGAAGAAGAAAGTAGAGGAATACAATGACTGGCTTCTTGAAGACATGCAGTACGGCTCTGATGAATCAAAGAGGCCCGGGAAACCAAAAACATCAGAAGAGATGTTTGGAGTTGAAGGGTCCTTCAGACAACTTGAATTTGACTAAAAAGAGTTTTGCTCGTCGTTTTCTTTATTTTTGTACTAATAAATGTAATGAAAATCAAGAAATAAATGGCAATGATCCGATTTATTCCCCTGTTTGAACCATGTCTCACTGCCATCTTCAATACTATGAACTACTCGTACCATCAATTTCACTATTCTACATTTTTAGTACTAATTGAGTAGCAAAGTGGCATGTACACCACCTGATGCTATGTGGTCACTGCAGCCAATGGACCCACATTCAACCTAAAATACTCGTAGAGAAGAATTCTTATCTG
This sequence comes from Erynnis tages, assembly GCA_905147235.1. Lineage (NCBI taxonomy): Eukaryota > Metazoa > Arthropoda > Insecta > Lepidoptera > Hesperiidae > Erynnis > Erynnis tages. The sequence continues at coordinate 9,408,784 of LR990072.1, forward strand.
AAGTTGTATGCTCGTGCTTTGCTTCTCATGAGGCCTAAGAGAGACCTTAAAATATCTATGGCAACCATACCTCCCCAGCTAAACACAAGACATGAAAAACATGCTCGTTTACGACGGTTTAAGAGGCGCGGGATATATCCCGGGAGGAGCTACTGTTAGACTACAAGCCCATGAACAAAATTTACCTGTGAAATGAACCAAGGTGAATAACGCTTAGAAGGCTGTTATTATATCAGAAAAAAACTCTGAGCACTATGCCGTCATTTCTGAGCGGTACACCTGGTACCATGATCAGATATAAGGGTTGCGACCCTTGGTTTTCGAGCCCTCCCTTGGAAATATGTACGGCGTTCATGGATAAAGTATCTGTATATGTATACAAAAGGAACTACACAAATGTACGGCACTTATTGTACCTACGGAATTTGTGACCGATAGGTCATTTATTACTGTACGGCATTTGTGACCTATTGGTAATTTATTACTGTACAGCATTTGTGTAGTTCCTTTCCCGTCTCTCCTTTCTACCACCCTTATATTCTGTCCTAAAGTAGCTGTTTCTTGAGTTAATGTTTCGGTTTGAATGTTCGTGGGTTGCAGTGTCACGACGCTAAAGGAGTTACGACACGAGTCGGAATACTAATAATAAAACTTACATTACTTTTTTATTGCTACGAAAATAAAAGTGCAGGCAGATATTCGATAATGGACATATATTATCATCAATTTGATAAGTACTTGATGTCTATACTTTTTTATCCGAAAACCTATTAAATAAAATATCATAATACAAGCAGTTAAACTCTTTCGTATTTTATTCAACAAAGCTTTATTTAAACAATAGCCGCAACTGTGGGAAGTAGGTAATTCGAAAGTATGATTATTTGAATTTTTCCTTTATCTAACAGAAAGACCAGGATATAAATCTTCTAATATATTATTATGAATAAAATTGTCTTAAGACTACTTTCTTATCTGAATAATTTATCATATTCTTGGGTATTATTGTAAGATTGAACACTATATAATAAGATAAATTGTAACAGAACAACTATAGTATGCAACAAAGTCCCTTCCGCATCTGTGCCTACGCTTAGATTTTTTAAGTATTCAACGGTATTTCATGCGTTTTCGGATAGTTTATCTAGTGTTACATGCATGTTGTATAATAAAATATATATATAGAAGCTATTAAAATTGAGGTTAAAGCAAAATGAAGAAGATACTTCGTTCGTTCGTCAAAAAATTTCGTAGGTTAACTAGTGGTTGTTTTGAAATTTGAAGTCCACCTTCTCGTGACATGATAGAGACGGGCTAAACATAATAAAACAATGCCCCCTTACCCAGTACCTACTAGCGATAACATAAAATAATAAGTTACTTTAAATGACTTCATACGTCAAACTATCTAAAACCCCGTTTTACTGTGATTATTAGGTACTTATTGAAAATTAATAACTTCGTAATCATTTGAATACAAGATTTTTACATTAAAGTGCCCTTCTCATTCCTTCCTTGAAAGTAGAAGGTAAAGGTTCATTTCTAAACAGTATTACTACGTTTACAGTTACCGTATGAGTATTTTCCAAATTTCAGTTTAATAAACTCTAGATCCGGCTCTACTACTACCTACTCTAGACTAGTCACGGCAATGATTTTACGAGTATAAAATATTCAACCTAGCAGTTTTTTACTAAGCCTAATACACAATGTTACCAAAGTTCTATAATTATATTTAATTACAATACATACTTCTGAAAGCAAGTAAACGCGTTTTCAATAGATTTGGTCTTTATTTAGTGGCACGATATGCCTACTCTGATACCGATAAGGTCTTATTCTGATAGCAGTCGTCGATACACTGTCGTCATCGGCGGACGAATATCGACTGCGCGATTTAGATGTTTCCCTAACGTAATTAGGCATATAAATATTTTTTATAAATTGTTAGTGATCAATTGGCTGACGTCGGAGTTGGTCAGTGCTTGGATAGGACAACTGTAAGTGGCCAATCACTTTATGTGATGATATTTGGAGCTCCCGGTTTCGGGGTGCACATCGTATCGGGTGGTTTTCGACGGATAGTCGTTAAACCTCGTCTAGCCTTCAATGCTTTGCCACTAGTTCTGTTTCTAGAAGTTTCATTCTCTAGAAAAGATATTATTTTTTCTTGTGTTTGAGTAGCGTGGCATATGCTTCAGTCTTTTCCTTTTTTTTAGTCCCATGGGCAATCGTGCGACAAAAAATGATCCAGGCAGTCATTTACATTTCATTTTACTTTTGTAGAGATAAAATTCTCGTAATTACTTTGATGCACCACTTGAAGGGATTTTATTAGTTTGTTTGTATTAGTGACTTTGTATCGAAATTGAAGTGTACATTTGCAAATAGATAAATGTAAAGATTTTCAAAATTTTCAGATACTTCAATGATCCGTCCGCTGCCAGTAGATTTGGCAAAAATTGCCAAAAATGATCTAAACGAAAGACCTACGCAAATCGCGAGTGATATTCAATACCTGAAGGAATGGATTGCAAAACAACCGCATTTGAAGGCAAGAACAGGTAGGTAACTACTAACTTATAAGTACATATTTATAAAAGCATTATTTTTTTATTTTACAATGATAGTTCATAAAACTAAGTACCTCCCTACCTAACATTTTTATTATTTATTAACAAAAATGTAATAAATTACACAAAAAAGAAAACTTTATAAACCAAACTTTCAAAAAAAAGTTATAAGAAAACAAATAAGTTGACTTAAATAAAATGACAAGAAAATAATGTAATATCAATGAAATAAATATAATCTTATTGTAGGTATATACATCCATAATTATATCGTTTATACAATTAACTAGATATTATCGTATTATTGCCATCTCTGTCGCGAAAAGACGAGCAGATAAGCTGAAAAGCAAAATTTTTGCACGCAGAATGATATTATATTAATTCATGATATTTTTCACTAAAGGAGAAAAGACAACAATATACGAAACAATCACGTTCTCAGATTAGTCACTTAAAAGTTAATCTTTTGATAAGCATAATCAACTTTACGATGTACAACTTTTAAGTTTGAAATTCGTATGTATGTAAGTTGTTTACAAAATAAAATGTATGTTTACTCTGTGTTTGAACGCTAATTAGATCCCTCGCTTCAATTAAATGAAATGGCAAGATAGTAAAACAACTTCGCGGCGAAATCCACTAAAATCTATCTTGGATTGATGGATCTTTTTGAGATTTTTTCCATTATCTATGGTTTTGTGAAAAGTGAATTTTTAGAACAAACAAGCGTGAAATTACGGTTTTATAAAATCCATTATGGCACAGTGTGAATGAAATCGGCACATAACTATGGTTCTTACACCTTTTTACACCATGCTATAATGAATTTAAGAAATACAAAATAATTTATTCGATTCGAAAGTATTAATCTGCTGCTTAGATTCATTATTAAAATTTCAGATGATCAATGGTTGGTGGCGATGCTCAGGGGTTGCAAATTCAGCCTGGAGCGCGTGAAGGAAAAGCTGGATCTCTATTATACACTGCGCACGACAGCGCCCGACGTGACCCTACGAATGAAACCGACTGAGCCTGTGTTTTTGGAGTTCTTCAGACGCGGGTATATTCTTTTTTTCTAGTGTAAAATGATTGAAAATACTCTCTAAATAAGGACAATATAAAATTTGACCTGGAGGTATGTTACCTTTTTTAAGAGTAATTGAGTAGCAAAAAGAAATGCAAGCCACTTGATCCACCTTACTTATTACTACAACGGTTCTTATGTCCTCTTTTCAGGCACGGGTCTTTCCTCACAAAAGGAGGATCTTCAAAGTTGATTGGTGGAGGCAAACTTAATAATTACTCAATCATTTATTTCACAGGACCTGTCTCATCTTGCCACATTCTAAAACGAAGGCGCATCCTGCGATCATTCTTTTGAGAGCAGGGGAGTATGATCCTCAAACAAACAATGTAGCAGACATCATGTGCATTTTGTATTACTTAGTACAGGTACGCACAGTTATTATCTACTAAACAACCCCTTTTTTACTTAGAAAACTAGTGTTTTTTGGGTTACTGACGACGTAATCGTTCCGCGTCAGCGGAAAATAAAACCCAATAAATATACGAGTACGTTTGCTTTTGTCTGAATAGAAGAGGTATATAATAGAATCTTGTTTGCTATGAAATATTCAATTGTACGGCGATAAATTTTCGAATTTCCCAATTTCGAAACCTCCTTCAAAACCTTTGAAAATAATCCGCACAGCACTTTCAAATGCGATCGATTTTGCAGGCGTCTGGTAGTTTAGGTATGCATCGAAGTTTCACATTTTATACAAATAAATGTAATACCTAAACCTAAATACGAAAGAAACCTAAAAGAGTGTCGTATATGGGTGTATTACTATGCTACTCGTCAGGACTAAGATGTCGCCTGCATAGAAAACTTACTATTCTGTTTTCTATGGTCGCCTTCAATTCAAATAAGTATTATACACGGCGTCACGAAAAGTCTACTCCACCATAAACAATTAAGACTACTGAACTGTATAAAACTGACGTAATTTTTTAATTTCTTGTTAAATTTCAGATTTTAGTTTTCGAAGACGACGTTGCCACCGTGATGGGGACGAAGATTTTGGTTGACTACCGAGGCGTCACATTGAACCATTTAACGCAAGCGAATCCCAGTATGTTGAAGAAACTTATAGCTGTTAGTCAGGTATGAAGTGAGAACCACGACAGCGACATTTTAAATTTTATTGAAAAAGGATGAAATAATTTGAGACCCTGACTGAAAAGCAATAAATTGAACCCAACAAATCCGTCCGAGGCTGCCTATGTTATGATATTATGATGATGCATCTTTTTCTGGGTTCTTTAAACGCTAACATTCATCTATAAATGATGAAAGCTATTAAGCTGTCTCAGTTGCAAATATTAAGCGTTAACTAATGAATTGATTTTAAATGATATAAAGTTAGGCTTATTAAATTTTCATCAATCTCTTAGATTTTCCTTTACTACTGAGAATGAGATTCCTGCAAAAGGGAATAAGGTAAGGATGAAAGAAAAATAAATGGATATCTACAAGCGAGCGCTCTTAACTTTGTTGAAAATTTTGTAAAATTAAGAGTTTTGTAGTAATGTCCCTGTTCTTTACATATTTCAGGAGTCGCTTCCCCTTCGATTGAAAGGAAGCCATCATGTAAATGTCCCATCGGGTATAGAAGTAATCTTCAAACTAGTTTCTGGGTTGCTCAACGAAAAAGCGAGACAAAGGGTGAGTGTTTATTATATTTATGAACCTTATAATTTTTCAATTAAACTACTAAATCGTTTTAACTTAACCACATCCTAGTGTCCAATAAGATTTGAATTACAACACATTAGTGGTGTCCCACTAAAGGACCGGGTCCCACTAAATTCTTTCTGTAAGAATTAGGACCTAAGCCCAAGTTGAACAATTGCCTGTCAAAACAGTATGAAGAATCATGCAAGTGTTCTGACGATTTTTTCCTTCACCGTCAGAATAGGTGGGATTTTATGTTTAAAAACACTCTCTCTCACGGGATCTAAATCTATTTGAGTAAGAGACCGAATTATGATCCACTGGATTATTATCATTCCGTAATATATTGATTTCATGAATATGGACGATATCTGTAATGTTTTTTCCAGCTGAAAATTCATAAGACGCACGAAGAATTAGCAAATGTTGTACCCAAAGACTCGCTGCCTGAAGAATACGGCGGCACGGCTGGCACTCTCAACGAGATTATTGGTATGTATTTATTAGCAATGGGCAGACTCATGCCAAATAGTAAGTTCTCCCAGTGAATCCTTGGCTGCAACCCTTTTTTATGTCCCACTAGCTGGGTGCAAGCCACCCTCCACTACTACAATATTATAGAAACTAATAGGAAGTACTTATACAAGTCAGCGTAAGCACCTACTTCTAAATAAATACTACTCGATAACTTTATAAAATATATGCAGGTAAAAAATCTCTGTAAAAATAATAATAATTAAATACATTATTTAATGTTAGAAAAATATCTATTATTTTTTAAATCGTTGTTAATTGTAACGTGCAACTGTTACAATTTACATTGAAGAATATTTTTTTATATATCTTTTGATTTTTTCAGAACACTGGGTCAAGAAATTTTTAGAATACAGACCATGGATGGAAAAAGAGCTCACCTTTGGAACTGATGAGTCAAAGCGACCTAAAGACTCTAATCCTGGCAATACAGGATCTTTTAGGAAACTAGACATAGACTGATTTCTCAAATTTATTGTAATGTGCGTCTCAAAATGTTCGGCGACGATTTATTAAGTGTTAACCTTTGATAACAAAATTAATTGAAAAAACGTTTTATTCATATTTATTAAGCGCATTGGTAATAAAAATACACATTATTATACGAATGCGTATTATTGATTCTCTCATCGATTCAAATTTTGAAAAACTTAGTAAAACATAGGTAATTGGGTTTCCAACATTACGAAATAATATAAAGGTTTTGTAACTGGTTCTTTAAAGTTATTTAAGGGTCAAAGTAACATGTATGTATAAACAAAAAAGATGTGGGTTGCCATTGCCATTGAGATCAAAGCCTTGAATTAATTTGCATGACTACTGTCTCACGGTCATAGTACCGCGTCATGTGAAACGTGTAAGAAAATCGATAACAAATAGCAGATTTGTTAGACAAAGAGTAAACACATATTTCCTAGTAGATATATTACACAACTCCAATTTGCGCAGAGTGGGATTGAAAATTGAAAATTTAACACATCACTAAATACTAGTCGGTATCTTTCGTCTGCGAAAATCTTTATTTTAGGTGCCTTTTAACTTGCTTTTCAAAGGCCTGAATTTTATGCAAAGCGAGCTATTTGGCTTCATTCAGATGAAGCTCATGTTTGCCTAAATTCTGTGATTGCTTTAGTACTCTTTGCAAAGTTTGGACATATTGGTACAGTAGGTATTTCAATAAATTTGCTTTCAGGTCCTTTGCCACCAATTGTATCATCACATCTCAGATGTTCCGGATCATCAAAAATAGATATTCGTGGATACGAATTAAGGATAATTGGCAACTCAAATGTCGATTCTTTTTTGTGTTTTGTTGTCACCATGCGAATATTGGTGCTGTTTAGTTTTAGTAGCTTTTCAGTGTTATACCATTCGCTACCTCGAACTGATAATTACCTATTGAGTGATTTTGCCGAACTCGATAGCGCCAGCCACTACATGTTTAGGTATTGAAAATGAATGCACCTTCGGAATAAGCAATTATAACGTATTGGCTAGGTACTCGTTCTTTTTCATTAGAATAGTTTAGGCTTAATTCTCAGTGCGTATCCAGTATTTAATTTTGTTAGTTAATGTGTGTTACACATACTTAATTAAATGTCATCAGTTGCAATCTCGAACTGCTGAGAAACACTGCTGTAGCCTAAGTAAATAACGTTCAATAAGGCCTTAAGAATTATTACTTTGAGTGTAGACTTCTCGCAATGGGTCACTTATGAATTCCTTTTGGAAATGTCTCAGAAGATTTCTAACTTCTTACTGAATTATGATGCGATATGTTTATCAATGAGACAGTCTGGAATGTAGCAACAGCTACAATGCTGTATTCCAAAGCAATTCCAGCTATCTGCTGATAAAACACGATAATCAGCTATTGTATGTTTTAATTTTACCGCGGTTTTAAACCGTCATTGCACCTATAGTTACAATCTAGGTCATTATTCAGTAAAAAGTCTCACCTTAGAGTTCAAAGCACAATATTTATAAGTTACAACATAAAATATTATAACTTAACATTAAGTAACTGAACAACAAATAATAAATAATATAAGTGAAGTTGGATCATATTGTCATCATTTCAATACAAAGGTATTATTTTGAAATCATAGCTCCTTTTCCTCAATCAATCATCGTTTTCCAAAAGTAGCATTACCTATTAAAATTTTGAATGTAATAATACGAAATTTACCTTACTGCATAGGTATCCAAATACCGATGTAAGAAAGCATAATGCGTTTATACGCATCATGATTTCCGGCATGCCCGAGAATTATGAATTATGTTCTACTCAAAGGCGAGGGCCATCGACCCGAAATGTCTTGGACTAGGACCCTTCCTCCTATGGACTTCTAATAAGAGAAGACCCGACCCAGTACTGGCACTTTAATGGTAACAGACCACGCTGTTTATAGTTGTCAATATTGCTGCGACACAATTCATTTTCAAATCTGTGATTTCATTCTTCACTTCGTATTTAAGAATACTTAAGATAAACCCGTAACTTTGATAGTAGACTTACACATTGATTCAATTCCACGTGCTGTAACTAGTTGTTTTAGTAGGAAATAACGCTATCTTATCTATTGAGTGCATTATAAAAGTGGAAAGTTATCGCTCCGACAACAGAACGGAACGGTTCAATACCGCTGGCACCGTCTCATTAACTGTACAAACATTTAATAAACTGACGTTTATTTAGTTAAAATAAAACACAACGTTTTATTTAAACAAATATCTCTATTTAATGGAAGATAGTATAATATTGGGTATATTATGTTACGTTTTAGCTTTAAATCAACTTAGAAACAAAAACCAAGGTGGCTGTGGCCTTATACAAAGCATTATGAACCTATTATAATTGCTTTTTGCCTCACCGACGCTGTGATGTAAATTAGTGATTGGTCACTGATAGTATTCTCAACCTTGCCTCGGTTTTATTCGGTACGTCCGCGGTTTCTTGTTTTGGTGGAAAACTAGTGATTTCAAATCGTTCCATTGCCGCGTCGTGTTCTGTGTTTTAAACAGCGCTCGTAATTTTCAGGTGTCCAAGTGTTGACTTTAAAACAATGAATATAAGACCACTTCCTCCTCATCTGACTGAAAAAGCAAATACGGAGCTCAATGAAGATCTCAATCGACAAAAATCTGATGTAACTGCACTAAGGAAATGGTTGGCTAAGCAACCTCATTTACAAAGTGTTAATATATGTAAGTTATCTTCGTATATCATTTATGGTGTTTTAAAAACCATTTTAGCATTTATTATTTTGTGATGTCATAATGTTATTTTTATAATTTTCAATAACTGCATCTAGCGTCATCTACAGTTGCATTACAGAACTATTTTGTGTTCGGGAAAAGTGTTTTCGACGCATTGTTTATAAACCACGCGAGTTTCATCTCTATGAAAGTCGTTTTTAGTTCCAATAAAGTAGTATAGATGTCTCTGAATTCAATTAATGTAGCAGTAAAGAAATTCGATTTTTTTTTCTTTTTTTGCAGCGGATCAAATGTTAGTTACTTTCCTTCGTGGAAGTAAATACAGCTTAGAGAGAAGCAAAGAAAAAATAGACCTATTTTATACCTTAAGAACGTTGGCGCCGGAATTTTATGGAAACAGAGATCCACTGAATCCTAAAATTCAAGAAATTTTAAAATTAGGGTATGTTAATGTTTCAAAAATTCTGGTTTGTGATTTTTCATATTACTTTTAGCTTTGCTTATTTTTATTTATCTTGTTTTACAGAATATTTTTGCCATTCCAAAATTGTAAAACTGAAGATTCCCCCCGAATATGCTTGGTGCGCTGTGGTTTATTAGACCCATCACAACACCATTTGTCTGATTTGATCAAGATTACTTTTATGATCACTGAGATTCTACTGTTGGAAGACGACAACATTAGTGTAGCTGGGGAGGTACGTATATACTCGTACAATATGTCAAAATATTTAATAGAACCAAATCCATTTTACACCTTACCAGGAGTTTTGATAAAATAATCGTTTTGAAAATTTGTGAAAACTCAGCTTATAACTCGAGTTCAAGTACCTACCAGCTGAAATCTGAATACACGAATGACATTTGTAAGTTAACGAGTTTATGCGTTATAAAATAAATACTGTATGGTGAAGGAAAACATCACGAGGAAAACCTGCATGTTTAAAACATAGTGTATTATAAATTATAACTATCTATGGTATATATAAACGTTAAAAGTTCTTTATGGTGTTGCATGTAAACTCGCCAATACCAAAAGACGACTGAGAGAGAATAAGTACCACTAACCATTAAGTTAACCTTTTGTAAAAACTTAGAGTAAATAATAAATCTACATTAAAAAATGAATTCCACCAATCCGCAATTGTCAGCGTTGTGGACTAAGTCCAATATACATTTCAATGTGAAAGAAGCAGCAGTAGGATCACCTACTAAGGACACAGGGGTTGCAGAAAGAGACGCAGTGGGAACCTACGTAAACTGAAGTAAAATGAATACTTGCGTTGCGTAATGCGTCATCTTTTTCTTAATAATTTTGAATATAAATAAACCATAATCATAAGATTCAACAGAAACTATAAATATTAAAGGTTGAATTTCACAAAGATTAAAAAATGAATATATACATATAAAATCCCTTCCCAAAGCCTATTAATTACGTCTTAAAACTATGTGATGTTTGGCCTCCTTCACACTACGAGTACACTACTTTTTTCAGGATACTATCGTCGACGCCAAGGGTATAGGAATAGGACTAGTCAGTCAGTGGACCCCAACACTCGCAAAGAAAATAATAACGTGTTTTGAAAAGGCACTCCCTCTGCGTCTAAAGAGTATACACCTGTTGAACCCACCGGCGGGCGTCGAGACCGCATATGCCATCTTTAGGGCATTCCTCGGTGAAAAACTGAAGAAAAGGGTGAGATTTTTTTATTTCCCCTTACATTCCCCTTAAATTTTGATTGAAATTTCTAAATGAAAAGCCCAAATTCTAAATGAAAAGTCCAAAACCCCTTGATTACTCAAGCCATTTTTCCCAAATAATAATAAAATAAGTAGGTATGATTTTCATTTGTTGACTTCATGAATATCATACAAGTCGTACTAGTAGTTGCAGTGATAGATATTAAATGAATATACAATTATAAACTATTGAATGTAAAAAATGTTTCAGATATTTGTACACAATCAGAACTACGTAGCATTTCATAATGAAATTCCGAAGCGAATACTTCCCATGGAATATGGAGGTGATGATGGATCAGTTCAGGATCTAACCGGTATTAAATCAATACTAGTATATTAAAGCTAAAGAGGACGGACCTTCTTATTTGCTTGAAGGCGTTTGAAAGGCGTTGAACTCTGGAAATCGGAATCAAACGAATATACTAAGTAAAGTTAGATGTCAAGTGTATGAACAGCTTCATATGAAACGATTTATCGTTTACGTATTGCGCAAAAACTTACCTAGTGAAGTTCGATGTCAATTATGTGAACAGTTTAATTCGAAGGGATTTGCATAATGCACATGAATATGATGCACAATATGTAAACAATAAATCGCGAAGAATGAATCTGTGAAGTATAAAACACATTCATGAAGAATGTTAAATGATATAGAACATTAGAACCATAAACTTTATCATACTTTAGTTTTGGTTAGTTATATTAGGAATGCGAAGACATGAGCCTGCTGATTATAATAAGCTAAATTGTGATAATTCTCAGACAGGGACTCACAATAATTATAATATAATATCTGTTATTACTGCAAATTATAATATCTGTTTGAGTAGTAGTAATTACAAGTAACATACAAGTTAAAAGCATGTTTAAAGATTTGCAATAGAATACATAGGTACCTACTTAAAATGAGAAAGAAAGTGTCCACCACCCTATTAGTGGTTAATTTTGCTTGTTTAAGTAGATACAATATTTTAAAAGTAACATTCAAGCCAATAACCGGTTAAATCAACGATATGTCGTAATGTAAAGGATGGCATCGAAGACGTCCAGCACGTCGCCATCTTGGCGAGTCAGTTAAAAGCATCTTATCGCTAATGCTCTACTTGTCGCGATTGACTATGCATACATGTACCTATTCTCGGCAAGTATAAAGCTACGTACATTGGTGGCTAATTAATTAGTGTACTACCATAAAATTTCCGTTTGCATACTATTTTCTGCATTTCTTGATACAGAAATTACGCCAACACATTCTGCCTTAATTCATATTTTTTGTTGGACGAAATTTGTTTGAAAATATGTTGTTTGTTGTATAATCAAGTAATAAAAAAAAATCTTTATTAATTTCAGATTATTGGAAAGCAAAAGTAGAGAGCTACCGTGACTGGTTCCTGCAAGAAGAAAAGGCTTGTTCCGATGAGTCCAAGAGGCCTGGGAAACCTAAGACAACATCGCTCCTGTTTGGTGTTGAGGGCTCCTTCCGTCAATTAGAAGTTGATTAGAATGAACCTAGCAAAAATTTTCCTTCTGCTGCTGTTAATTATAATGAATTGCTTATTAGCAAGAACATAGAAAATTGTTAAATTTGTGAGCTTTAAAACCGTAATAAGACGTTGTAACGTGGCGTGGATGTAACCAATTATACAAAATAAATAAATACAATTAGACACAATGCCTACCGTTATTCTATTGTTTGTTAAGGTTTTAATTAACAGATTTCTCTACGCGTTACCTGTACTCATTATTATTTTGGTAATTCTTATGTCTTTAACTATTTACGGTGGGCCATTAATTAAAAATAAAATAAAATATTACATTGTCTTATTTAAAAACTTACGAAGGTAAGCGAGAAGGATCACGAGCTCTGGTTCTCTTTCCTGGAAAGGAAATACGATTATCAAGAACAACTGCAACTTTTTCCTTCTTTCTACTTTGTACCTATCCGTAGTAAAATTTGATGTATTTAAACTGAAGCAAAACTTACATCATTTGGGTAATTTGGCTTACTGCTTAACGTCAGTAAAAATAAAAAAATCCAAACATTTTAAATACGATGACAGAAATATTTTTGGCCCCAAATTAGTAACAGTCCGACATTTTTAATTTCAGTTCATTATCAGTAAGATAATTAATAATACCTACTGGTATCTAGGCACATGAGACTATCGTCAAGGCGAGTAACTATCTTGTATCATATATTATGAACGATTGAAGTGGTACAATATCGTTAAAGGAATAAGTAATGTAGATTTTGAATTTAGGAGAAATGTTGATATTGCGGACCGCGAGTGACGTATCACAAGCCGCGCGCCGGGGCGCGAGCGCCGTCATGCCGTCAGTCGCGCTCGGTTGTCAAAGTGGTCGCGCGTTTGTAGTGCGCAATTTTTATTACGTCGTGATATGAACTCGCTTTCTACCCTGTCCGAGTGTTTGTGCAATACCTGATTGCCGGCGCTCTACTATGATCGAGGAGGAGTTCGGCAATCGTCTGGATGACGATTTCTTATCGTCCGGGCACGGGTCCGACAACGACGAAGTTGTTATGAGAAAAGATAGGACCAGCGTCAAGGAGATGATTATGCGCTTTGAAAGGAGTGCAGTTAGCAGTCTCGCCGATTCCAGTGAGTCGTTGGAGAGATCCAAGGACCCCAACTTAGATAATTTGACGAGTATTGTTAATCCAATACACATGCATTTTCAGCACCTGTGTCCTGTAACGACTCAAGATAGGAACTCCAATGTGTCAGTGAATTCAATATTGTCGAATGTATCGGAATTAAGTTGTGAGTCTGGTTCTTCGGGTTTTGTGTCTGATAGAAAATCTTCAAGTTTAAAGCCTCATCGACCCGCTCCGCCGCCACCGGAACCTTTTAATGATGATTCTTCAGTAGATAGTAAATCACCTATACCTGAAAAGAAAACGCCAAAGGAGAGGCGCTACTCTTTTACAACACCATCTACGTCACCTGTTATGTTGCGACGGTCTCGGCAACCGCCAGTCATACGCCGAAAATCAACACTAGGAAGCCAAGGACATTTGGGTGAAACGCATTGGTCGTATGGAGTGAAACAAAGCGATTTAGAAAAGTTATTAAGACTGAAATCATCAGAAGGATCTGATACCGAAGAAGAAACAAAGGAAAATATTAACGCAGAGTCATCAAATGAAAGTAGCAGTAGTGATTCCAACGACAGTGATAAATTGAATGCGGGTGAAGAGTACGTAGTTAATAATGATGACGGTAGGACGGATACACTATCGACGGATCAATCAACGGATACTTTAATCAATGATTATGAGAGCGATGAAGGAGACAATCTATCTGAAGGTTCTGGTGTATCTGGCGAACGTAGTAATTATGACAATGTTAGCATTAAATCTATATCGTCTTTTGACATGGTCCCGTACCAGAAATATGATAGCATTACGGTTTCCTCTGACGAGTTCGGGTCGGAGGTGTGCCACGCGCCGGACACTGAGTTCCTTACAGTGAGTGCGGTGAACGAGTGGTGTGTTTCAAAGTCCGTAGAACCGGTATTGTTGCCAGTGGAATCGAAAAAGGAGAAGTATCGCAGGTGAGGTCACTTGAATGTTTCTAGATATCTAGTAAAATATTTGCGATATCGTTGCGAGGCTTTGTCACACATTGATATCTGATAATTTATCGCTTTACCTATACATTGTGTTGATAAGATTTTAGTCTTTGTACACTTTGTTTTTTGAACATTATATGAACTTTATTCGATTCGATTTATCCTTGCTTTTTGTTTTAAAAATTTGGCTTTATTTGGGTACATTTCTTAGAATTTTCGAATTAAATTATAATTACTTTCCATAATACTCAATGATGTTATCAGTAGATTTAGCTAAACAGCGTCTTGAGCATCATTTAGATCACTATTATAAGGTCTAATTATGCAAGTTATATTGAGCTGAATCATAAAACAATTAAGGTAAGCGTATTACGCTTAGTATTACAGCTGTCTTGATGTTTATTCATATGGTTAGTAGCAGGTACATAAATGTAGTTTAGGATAAAAAATAACGCATAAATAGGATGGTTTACGCGACAACACTTATTGACCTGTGTTCAAGGGGGCGTTTAATAACACTAAGCAGCTGGTTTTTTTAATTAGAAATTATAATTAAGTTCTTTTTATTAATTAAAATATATTTATTTGGTCAAATAAAGCTTTTCAAATACACTTATACATGTAAAGAATTACTTTTTGAAACATAACCGTAGTTTTTCGTTTATTCATAAATGAATATCACGACCTTCAAAGATGCTATGCAGAGTAGGTAATCCTAAGACAGAATAATAATATCTAATATCATAAGTGGGTTTTAATCCCAAACATACTAGGTACTTTGATTTTGATACTAATAAAGATAACTAACGCACTTGCTACTCGTATATAATATAGAACAACAAAACTATAGGAATGATCGAGCATAAATAAGTTTCCGTGAATTGTTTCGAAAATTCATAATTTTTTTCACGTTCACTTACGTTGTCATTAGCAGTTAATGTTTACATTATGACCGAGTCATTTCGCTCAGCGGTCGCATGGTGAAAACCTAACACCCAATCTTTATACACACATTGAACACTTTCGTTTTATTTAGCATTGCTGACTGTCTTTGAGTTACTTTTATCAAAAATGAACTTTAACTTCTTGACAGATCTTCACTAAGAAACTTCTCATTAACTTCTCGGAAATTGAAATGAATCTCTCATTTCAAGGTGTAAGTAATCTTTTGACTATTAATGTTATCAAAACATCGTTTAAATAACCCTTGTTTTCTTTTTATTACTTTACTGTAGACTTGCCTAATGTAGAAAATAGTGTTCTTTGCCAATCACAAAGTCATGTGGGTGTACTTCCGAAAAGCGCATACCGCCGATCGACCTAAAATTTGGTATACTAACGTATTTTGACCTCCTGATCACGAATATGATAACGAAAATTGGCGCAAACGCCATTTTGAATAAAAAAACGTTTTTTTAGTCGAACCCTGTGAATTTGAAATTAATACCGCCGATCGACCTAAAATTTGGTATACTAACGTATTTTGACCTCCTGATCACGAATATGATAACGAAAATTGGCGCAAACGCCATTTTGAATAAAAAAAGTTTTTTTAGTCGAACCCTGTGAATTTGTAATTAATTCGTTTCACCGATTCACCCAATAATTTTATTTTTATTGATCAATAACGCAAACTCTGAATATTTTCCGCTATAGTATTTGAACTTTATGATGATTTTCCGCAATTTTCAGGTTAGGTTAGGTTAGGTTAGGTATTTTTTTTTTCCTACTCGAAATCGACGAACGTCGTCCCTCGCTCGTATTTACTATAGAGTTTTCTGCATTCATTCAAGTTCTATCATTTATGCCTCTCGTACTTTTATGCTTCATACTATTTTCTTTCTTTCATTCTTACCTTTCATGCTATAGGTCGGGGGTAGACCTTCTACTCTATTTTGTGCTTTGTATACTATGGTTAGGTTAGGTTAGGTTAGGTTAGGGTTTTTTTTTTTTTGCGTTTGCGCCAATTTTCGTTATGAAATTCGTGATCAGGAGGTCAAAATACGTTAGTATACCAAATTTCAGGTCGATCGGCGGTATGCGCTTTTCGGAAGTTTATCCAGTCATGTTACAACTGAATTTGTGTTATGGAATTACAGAAGTCCATAAGATAACTTTTCGTCTCTTTTGAATACAATGTAAATAAATGATAATTATAATATAATGATCGTCTGTGCTTATTAATCTTTACGTGACTATATTCGAAAACAAAAATCGTTTATCCATGCTTCATTTTTATTTCCAGCCTTAATGGACTTAATGGCTGGACCGATTCTGACGGAACTTTCACTGACACATAGCTAATGTAACAAGGAGTAACTTAGGCTACTTTTATTTTAGAGTTATTTTATGGTTAGATAGTTAAATTCCATGCGGGCACAGCTAGTAATATTATATGTTTAAATGCTAAGAAATAATTAAATCATTAAATAATTCTATATGCATGGTTGGACTAAATATGCAATGATGTCATTATAATAACGCCTTTATTAGGTCTAAAAGTTTGTTAATTTCCGCAATATTTAATATTGTTCTCAATGTCTCTTTAACTCTGCAATTACTTCCTGCTAAGATGGCTATTCCGATTGTAATATTATAAATTGTACTGTTTTTTGGCAATTGAAGATTGTTTCACTAATCAATACACCCAATAAAACGAAAACTTAAAAATTTTCATCGTTATCTTTTCGCATAACTTGTAACTGGTATAATTACACGAGTACGAAATAGCAAGAAAGTTGGAGTAGATAGAGAATCATTATTCTTTAAATTAATTAATCTTTCTAATTTCTATATATTTCTCCTTTGCTTTTTTTACTTTAAGAGCTAGTTATGTCTGTTTCTTTTGTTTGTTTGACTACGGATTTCATAGGTAATTGCGGGCTTTGTAGCGCAGTGTAAGTAATTAAGTAAGAGTAAGCATAATAACTAGGTGGACAGACGACCTGAAGAAGACAGCGGGAAATCGTTGCATTCAGAGGGCCCAAGAGCGGGTGGAGTGGCGTCGATTAGGGGAGGCCCATGTCCAGCAGTGGACTACCAAGAGCTGAAAGGAAGGAAGGAAGGATAGTTCTCTTCATTGCCTTTTGAGCGACTTTCGTGCATTAAGATCTCACCCAATGGATCATACAAATACAATTTCGACGTCTTGTACTACGGTATATAGGAAAAAATGTTCACGGTGTTGTTAACCTAATTAAGCAATTAATTCGATAATTTACGTACCTGCTTGTTATCAGTTATTAATTAAATTGTTGATTTGACTAATCATGTACATACCTATTTTTGCATAATGAAACAATGATAAAGATTTTAATCCTAGTTGTCATTTATAAACACTCGGTATCTAAATTTTTAATGTTTACATCTAGGTCTTGTTAATATTATAAAGACAACAGTTATTAATAACATTTTGCGGTTTGGAAATCAAAGAAATAAGTATATAACCCTGAAGTCATTGTTTATTCATAGCGGATATTGCTCACAATACTCTATTGTTTGTGATTTTATATATGTATACATATACCTCATTTATTTTAAAATGCACTTGGAAGATGCATTCTGGTAACTTAACAAAGCCATCTTCGTAGTGAATATGAATATTTAGCTCCTCGTTGATATAATAACACAGTCCGATTAATGATAAATAGGTATAATAATAGTACCTAAACCCTTTTCTCAGTCGGTTTCTTGTTTCTAGGTTGTCGCTGCTGCAAAAGTGGTAGCAAAAACCAGTTGGTTGAAATCTTATCCTACTATTATTATACCTACAAGAGAAAGTTTGTGAGGATGGATGGATGGATGGATCGGGATGTTTGTTACTCTTTCACGCAAAAAAGTGCTTAACAGATTTGGATACAATTTGGTACACAGATAGATCATAACCTGGATTATGATATAGGAAACTTTATATCCTTCTCTGCACCAAATTCTAAAATCCACGCGGGCGAAGCCGCGGGCACAGTCTAGTATAGGGTACTTTTTATCCCTGTCTAGGTCAAATTTTTAGGTCCACTATAACGAAGTCGCGGGCGGAAGCTAGTGATACAATAATTACTATAGGTTTATTTTCCGCGTATAATTATGAGGCGCATGCTTAAAGGGGGTTAAGTTCGTTATATTAGTAATATAAAATATAGAATATTTTACTTCCCTTTTCTTCAATATTTGTTTCAAAAGCTAAAATTTTGAATTTTGTAGCATATGGACTGTATGGTTTATATGGAATTAAAACTATCACCAATCAATATTCACGATTAAAAAATATCGCATTGTTAATTTACTCGCAATCCTTATTCGCACTTTCAATTTATCTTAATTTTAATAATCCTTCAGGTAATTGTATCTTCTTTAATATAAAATATTACGTGTGTGTGTTGAAATATTATATTTTATGATAGCGCATACGTTTTAACATGATTAGAGAATTTATCGGTAAAAAAGAGCTCTCGGATCTTGCTACATTGCGTTAGGAAGGTTATAAAGTGATATAATTATGCTATAAACTAGGTCGTTCTGATTAACCTGCTTTCGTGCACAGGCAAGTATGTATGTATATCTATTAGTAAAGAATCTCTTAATAATTCCTTTTCCCCTAGAGTTACACTTTGGGAATTTAATTTAGTTGGATGTAAAGCAGGCTTTAATATTTTTCCTCTCCACATGCAACTAACTACTAACTAATTACTACGCCGGAGGTCGTGGGTTCGATTCCCACCCAGGACAAATATTTGTGTGATGAGCACAATTGTTTGTTCTGTGTCTGGGTGTAAATTATCTATGTATAAGTATGTATTTAAAAATATATATGTATGTTTATCAGCTATCTGGTGACCATAACACAAGCTCACAGCTTACTTTGGGATCAGAAAGCCATGTGTGAGTTGTCCCACAATATTTATTATTATTTTATTATTATTAACTATTAGGAACAAGATTAAACCCACGGAGATGAGTCCAACAACGTGCTTAAACCTCAAAGTCAATGTCAAATTTAATTTATATCGCGTCCCACATAATGCAGACTCGGATACGATGATGGTTTGTTTTTGCCCAGTGACATAGTGTGACTGCGATTGTTTATATTCGCGGCTTCATTTTATGATGTCATCTCGTGACGTACTCCTGTGCATTTTGGCAAGAGTAGTTATTTAGTTTAAAGTTTGGAAAGCTATGCTTTTATAATAACTAGTGTTCGCCTAGTAGTCGAAATTCGACTATAATAATAGACTTAAAGGCCATTGTTGAAAATATAGGGCCTCTTGCATTTCTATTTGAAGATCAGACTTCCTTAATAAATATTATTTCCATCTGTATAGAAATAGATCGGTCGCTACGTGTAAAAATATCTTCTTAATTCAGATTTTACCTTCCTATCGAGTGATGATATCATATCGTCATGCCCACAATACATGAAGCAAAAGGCTTTCTTTCGCTGTTTCAAAGAAACTTACTTAGCATTTTCTTGTGGCTATAAACCGGTAGTCACGTAACACGTTTTGAGCGAGAGTTACGTAGTAACACATGACATTATGATGTTAGATTACGATGAAGATGCATTGCGCGGTTTCTGCTTACTACTAGGTACCTACCTAAATAATCGAATTACTACGCTTATATTCAATGTAGGTAACCGAGTAATCTATAAATACGTAAAAATGTTTAAGCTACGCTGTGACGTCACAGCGTGTAGGTCGGGCCGCCCTCGCCACTGCGTTTTCAAGGCCAATATCGTGTTTGTGTATTTTGATAATGATAAATACGCCTATGTAATCAGACAATAAATGTTATATATCTAACACGCACAGATTTTCGTGTACCATGTGTCCTAGCGCTTTGTAAAATCAAGTCGGTTTAGATTAATTTTGATTTCCCACTTATACGCGAGTTTCGTCCAGTATCTACCTAATGTATATAATATATAAATAGATTGTAGCCTTGTATGTCCTGTACATATTTCTCAGATATTAATAATAACATTTTGTTCGAAAATTGTTTGAGACGACAATGTTTAAAATATAAAATAGAAGATAGGGTAGGTATCAAAATACACTATCATTGTTAAATGTAAATATCATTGTAATATGTTAAAATATGACAATGTCTATAACTTTAATGAATTAAACGGGTAGGTAAAAACTTGATTTCAAAGAAAATAATATTTATCAAGCATATTAATCAAAGAGAAGAAAATTTAATACACTAAAACTACAAAAATGAATAGGTATAGAAAGCATAAACTGAACATAATGACGAGGACGCCTCTAAGCACGCTTAATTCCATCTTTGCAGACGACTGACTGAAAGGGTGAACGAGTTGCTGCACACAGAGAACGTGTATGTGGAGCGGTTACGGCACGTGGTGGACGACTATATCCCGGAGATGGCGCGGGAAGACATTCCACCGACGCTGCAAGGAATGAAGCCAGACATCTTCGCCAATATCGAACGCATATGCAGATTTCATGCCGAGGAGTTCCTGCCTGCGCTGAGAGACTGCGAGAACGATCTGAGGAAATTAGGGCAATGTTTTAGAAGATTTGTGAGTATTGAGTGCATTCACTTTTTTAGAACCACAATAGAGCAAAGGTAGATTAAATGTAATAAGAGCATTGAATGGTTCTTATAATTCAACCTTACAATAGTTTTGGAGACAGCGAAGTAAGTTTAGTTGAAAAATGCTTAAATTTTTTAAAATGTATTTGTTAATTTCCATTATTTGATATAGATTTTACACAATAATGCCTGCAAACTTTTTAGAACCAACTTGAAAACATTTCAATCGTTTTTTTTAATGCCACAACAGAATTTTAAAAAGTGATTGTGTTATGAAGAAACTAAATAATAGAAAAATATAATTCGTTATGCTGTTAAACTAAAATTTGAAATGTACCTAAATGTTTTGATTGAACAAGTAAAATTTTTAATAATGCTTTAGTATTGAGGGAGCCTGACATTATATTCGTAGCAGTCAGCTGTTGTTATTATTGAAACAGGTCTTGCAAAATAAGCCAATGTCGGCTGGCAGTAATTTATTTATCCTAATTAATATTAACTTGAACTGTAAATAGTAGCAGATTGTAAAAACTAGTTATGAAAACATTGGTGTCACGGTCCAATAGGGAGCGTGATTCCATGCTTCGATAACACTCGCTGTGGTTAAGCGTTACATTTCACGCTGGCAAACTATCCGATCGATTTTAAATCTTACTACCTTAATATTACAGATTAGGTATTGGTTTGTATAAAATCTTTAGAGATAATGAATAATCTTATGTTAGGCTGGTTCCATATTGAGCTAACGAAGGCAAACAAACGAAAACGCGCGTTTGGACAGATAACTGACAGTTAGCAGATATTTTTTTTTAATATAGAAGTAGTAAACGAGCGGTTATGCCTGATGATATTTGGTGATTGCTACGAGACACTTAAAAAACCGTTCTCAAAAAATCGTCTGAGGTTTTAATAAATGGACGCGAAACTATTACTGTGGAATAAAATGGTAGGTACGAACCTACACCTCCGTTATTGAAAAATAAGATATAAACAACATGCTTACTTTACGGTGGATAATAAGAGTGGTAGTAAAATATCTCCACAGGGCGGTTATCACCAGTATGCCTTCAGAGGCAAAATCGGATTTTTGCGTTCTATACAATTTGGACTTATCTTAACATTACGATTCTTCAGTGCTATAGTTTGGTGCCGTAGTCATGGTATTTGCCCGGTTGTTAGTAATGCACGATTTTGGATGGTTGAATAACGCCACATTGCCCAGGTCGAGTCTGAAGCTTAGTTTTTAAGGAGAAAGCTAAGAAATTTAGGTAACATTTACTGGTGGGATACCAATATTCATAATTTCTAATTTGAGTATCCAAATAATTAATAAAATCTATAAGCAATAAATCAATTTCATAAATAATAAGCTAAATTAATATACATCTAATTGATTGAATAAATGTATTTTATCGAAAAAAGTCACAATAATTATTCAGAGTTAAGATTTGTTGAATTATAATTATGGTTGTTTTATTTAATTTTTTATAATATTTTAATTCATAATATTTTGTTTTATGTAACAATTTATTGCTGAATGGCAGTGCGCGTTTACGACTCAAATGTTTTTTTAAAAAAAGGAAGCGTGCAATATGATACCCACGAACCGATTCTGCGTTTTATAATTATGTATACGAGTTGTATTATTTTTACCTTAATGGGCTTTCTTAACACGTAGGTGACTTTATATTTAATAAGTACTTAAAGTTTATATTATTATATCATTTTTTGTTTTAGGAACAAAGGTTTAACATGTACGTAATGTACTCTAGAAATAATAAAAGAGCAACGAGACTGGTGTATGAAAATAAACATTTTTTTCAGGTAAGTAAACCACAGTCATGACTATGTAGTTTATTATGATTTGTCTTATATTTTATAAGAAACATTGTACACATTCCATGGTACCTTGAACCAGCATTATGGCGCAGACATCCGCCCTATATCTCCAGGTTTTCCATTCTAGATAACGATCTACATTTTTATTGATTTCGTTACTCATAAATGTGTCATGTCAGATGATATTGAGTGATATCAATTCAGAAATTATCTACAACAATCAATCGGATTAAGTAAAGATTAAAAACAAAACAATACTAGAAAGACATTATATTATTTCATATCCCACATAACAAGGATACTTTAAACTGACAAGGCTGCCATTTAACGATACATTAATAACCATTAATATTTCTCCCTGTCAATTATAAAAAAAACCTTAGGCCTTTTCTAGAACAACGTGTGCTGAATCTAGTCCCAGGAATAATACGATACGCATGTGAACAAAGATATAGAATCATACTGCAGTAGGTAATTTGTTTGTGCCTAGTTAAAGACAAATGTATAACACATTAGCGGTCGTAAGAAACATAAATTTTGCCAGTGATTTATAAACCTAAAACCGTAAAATCACCAACATGCTTATAAAATCTCCGTACGTTACACATAGCTGAATATGTGATTTTCGCACATGTTGGAAAGACCTACATAGCGACATTATACGCCATTAGTATTTATGACCAACCAGTATCACAAGGCGGGGAGGCAATTGTCATAAAAAGCAAATTGATCGTTCTTCGATCTGCATTATCGGTTCCCGCATTTTATAAGCTCTATACATATCTACTGCAGAGCGTGTCAGACTCGTGGCGTGGCAGACACATAACATATTTCACATTATGTGTATATCTGTAAACATTCTCAACATTAATGTTTTATTTGTAACAGCAAGAGTTAGGTTAGGTTTGCTTTGCTATTTATTTTCATAATCGAAAATCGCCAAGTGTCCACTTTGCTATCCGAGCTAAGATTATTAATAATTAAAAATGCCAATAAATTAATATTTAAGTCCTCGCACACTAAAATGTTGTTGTTTGATTTACATTTTTGTTTGGATTGATCTAGTTTTTCTAACGACGTCTATCAATGTCAGGCCGGCCGCCGGACAGTGACGGTACATTTGAATACTTATTGTCGTGTTGCTTAGGTTACGCACTAGACACTCACGTACTCACGTAGATGTGAATGAAGCTTTATCGATTCCCGTATGTTTATACGGCGATGCGGTGCGTGCCTCAGTATTATTTCCTCATTTGTGTAAGCTACAGCGTATGGTATGGCAAGTGCTGTTACATGTATGTAACTGTTGGTTTTACCGTTATGTGGTCATATTTTAAATCGACAGTTATGGGAAGATTGAATGATATACAAACGATATTAAGAAGATAAAAGTACAAACGTATAGTTTGTGGACATGGTTTTATAATTAGCAGGAACTGAAATTTCTCCATAATCACTTTAAGAATCCATGTTAAGCTGATAACGCATAATACGATCAAAGGTACATTGACAGTACATATCATACAAATTATCATCTATCAGGAAGATTAGTACTTAAAAACTTGTGGCAGATAGGTTTCTTTTGATATTTTGTTCGAAAAGATAATGACTGTATGTGTGCATGCAATAAAAGCTCTAAATATAAGCAAGTTTTGTCAGTGTACTAGTGCAATAAAGCCTCCTAATTAGGTCAAGATTGCTTATTTATATTCTCCTCAACTTTACTGAATTACTTTCTCGTTTTGTAGTTTTAGCAAACAAAAAATTAACATAATAACGGAAACACATGCCAGGAGCTTAACAGCCAAACTTTGGGCATTATCATATTAATATGTTTTAGCGGAGTGAAAGTTTATATATTGCCTCGCGCCATTTCCCATCCAACAAACTTCTCAGCCTACTTGCTCAAATAAAATTCTGCTCCAGTAATCCCACTCTTGAGCGTGATCACATATCATCTGACCTAAATATCACACAATAGCCGGTGAAAGCCAATCGGCTTTATCGATAATTTTTACAAGATGATAAAACTTTTTGTGTTCACGACGTTTGCAATGATATTTAGATTAGTCGTTTATTAACAGAACCAATGTCGTAACGCAATCAAGTTAGACGGAGACAACTATTAAAACTGTTTTAGCTTGCAGCATTGTTTGGATAACTGTGTAAATATCACGATTTTCTGTTTCAGGAAAGACAATTAGAATTAGGTGATAGATTAGATCTCTCTAGCTACCTCTTGGAACCCGTTCAAAGGATACCGAGGTACAAGTTGTTTTTGGACGATCTCGTAAAAACGTACACAAACTATGAGAACGAAAGATGCGAATCGGATTCAAGAATATCTAAACTAAGCGTGGATAGTGACGAGACCGGCGGTAGTAATGGAGAGTTTTCCGATACCGACGAAACGCCGTTGGAAAGTTTGAAGCTCGCAAAAACAATGATTGAGTGTGTGCTGACAGCCGTTGATGGCATAATGGCACTAGAAAACATTAGAGACTGTCCGGTAAGTGAAATGAAAAGTAACCTACGTAATTATTTCATCATTTACCTCAATATTGAATGAACACTAATAATGTAAATTGCGAACGAGTAATAAAACTATCGAATTACGTGTTAGAAAATTAAGTAAAAGTGTAGAAAATAAGTGACAGAATTATCACTTTTTACTTACTTTAACTTAAATGGGGATCGATTAGTGATCAGTTTTATTTTTAAACTGGCTGGTTAATATTACCTATTACTGGTTCTTATCCTTAATGGATATGGTTGTCATATTATTATGATATTTAGATTCGTTAAGCCCCCATAAATAAATAAATGGTGATATAACCATGAATGGTGTACACACACGAAATAACTTGAATTATGGATGCAAGTGAATTATTATTGGATTATTCTGTCTTAGAATTAATACACTAAAAAAAGAAAATAAGAACTCAAAGCTAAAAACTGACTTCGACAAAGGAACCATTATCCGTCCATACATTTTTACGTATCCTTAAGCCTTACCTAAAGGGCTGTTTAAATTATCTGCATGAATAAGAAGGAATAAAATATAGAGTCTTTAATTATTCCGTGATTTGTTTTTATTGTTTTTGATACTAAATAAAGTAATTTTTCAGCCGTATTTAAATCTTCTGAACCAAGGGAGGTTGCTTCGTCAACACGAATTCTATGCAATGGACAACGCAAGGCGACGGCGGCAACTCATGAGGATTTTCTTGTTCGACAAGCTGGTCTTTATCACTGTGGTGTATAGAAAGGTCAGTAATATCTCAAATAATACGAGTACCTATGCTTATGTTTAAGCTATCACAGCTAGTTTAAGATCCGCATGGTAGGTAATCGTATCGTGTGTTTGACAAGGTAGGTATGTTTTAGATTATAAACTGAAATCGGGAATTTAGGTACGTGCATCTCGGTAAAAGTTGCATCCTTTACGTCTTCTTTCTATTATTTCTAATTAATTCTTCAAAAAATGCAGGTTTTATCATGCCCATTGCAGAAGCATTTTCTTTTGCTTTGTTTCTTCTGAGTTTTTCTTAGATCAAACTTTGAACTCAAATCATTCGCGTTATTTGTAACAGGAGAGAGGCAAGTTAACTACACTTTTAATGAATTCGAAGATAAATTAGCTTATGCCTTTGTATACGCACACGCAGATCATCTCAAGGAAGTAAGACTGCAGAACGATGCGGTACTTCCAGGATTCCCATTGGCGTGGGAAATATTATATGGCTACTAACAATTTGTTCGTAGTCATGTAATAGTTCGTTTTGTTGTCTTTATTAATTAAATCAATGTGAAGGAAATTAATGAGTCATTTCTTTCACTTTGATTTGAAACTTGTGTGTCCACTAATGACACATTTAAAAATGATTATTACCTTTTGTTACCTTTCCTATAGTTCTTAATAAAATATATGCATTGTTACATTTGTAATTGCAATTGTCATGTTAGTGGTTACAAAACATCGCCAGCCTATCTTATTTTATTCTCCGTCGCGATAAATAAAAACAAAGCTTAATCTTTTTAACTTATTTATCACTTAAATGTTGGTGCTCTGTAATGAGTCATTTCGAATGATTCATTGTTTATCAAACTACATTTCAACCCATTATTACGAGCAGTCTGTGCCTACCGCACTGAGATAAGGTTACTGCCGCTGATGCTAAAATAGAATTGAGTTAAATAACCAGAATATTTTTCTTAACATACTTTATCCACGACTCTATTTACTTGAATTTTTTTACTTAAAATCTAAATGGACTGTGTAGTAGGTATTAGAACTAAAAATTAGTTTAATTAACTTGTTCAATTGACATGTAAGACGTGTATTTTCAAATTATGTAACAAAGCCTGCCAATGTTCATCAATATTTGTTGATTCACTTAATTATTTTAACACTGTTATATCAATGATTGTTATTAGTTACACGGATTAAAAGTTGTTATTCTGCTGGCTTCAATTTTCTAAGAGATCAGGCAGTATAACATTGTCAGGGAAAGAAAGTCTATCGTCATAAACTTAATATCGTCATAAATAAATTAGGGGAATGTGTTATTTATGTTCTGCTAATAAGGTGTTAAATTGCATATTCAGTCGACGAGGAACGTTTATTACCGTAGAAGCCACATTAGCCATGCAGTCTTCGTTTCACATATTGATAGGATCTAAGGATGTCACTAAATAATTAAGATAACTTGTAGATACTATCACTACTGAAATAATTTATCCAATATACATGACGAGTCATTTGTGAGATTATTCTCTATCGTCATAAAAACGTACCATATTTACTCAATATTTTGGGTAGCATTTTGGGGTCATGCACAACCGTTCTTAACCTAATAACTTTTTTTCGTAATAAAAAGCGATGTAAGGAAACTTCGAAAATTTAAATGATGTCTGTCATGTAGCATTTGGACAACCCTTATTTGTGGTAAGCTGATTAGTCTTAGTATTTTCTCGCGATAAAGTAAGTAGCGCGATAACAAACACTAGTAAACATGTTTCTCTTATATAAGTATTTATAGTAAAGTAAATGTGAGACTGCATATATATGCAGGATTTGGGTATTTTAGGATGCGTGAAAGGGAACGTATGAAGATTATATATAAATGAAGGAATGAGTTAAAGCAGATGGAATGATTGAAAAGCTGGAATAATAAAGGGAGTGCTTTGAGGAAAGTTATACAGTTAAGACGTAAGACGTAAGACGGCTATATTCAGAGGAAATATTTTATTTTATTTTGTATAATACCCAGTTCAATTATTATTAAATTCAGTGCAGTAAGTTTTCTACTGAGTTTTATTCGCCACATATCGTACATACATACATTACGTAAGTTCGGTGTTTGAATACGATTCCAACTATCTTTCCTTTTTATTCCGTATACAAAGAATTCAATCCAAGCTGGATATAGCATAAAAAATCGTATGGAAAACAGACTTCTATACATTTAAAACGAAAGATTTCGACTGGAGTTTCCATACACTACGTTCTAGCTGGGTCATTTAAATGTCAAAAATCTCTGTATGCTTTGCCGGCTTTGGAAACTTGTGTGAACTTAAAACAAAGCGGAAAATACGCATCGTATGGATGCATAGATTGTATGACTTCTTTCTCACTATTCGGGTAACCTGATGCTATTATATTGGAATGTACGGGACATCGTGGAATACATACCTACATTATTTTTCATGACCTGGAGAAATTGTGCTTTGAATAGCCCGCTTTTTTCTCCTGGTCTACGTTAGCCTGAGGGGCACCGAAAGCGGATGTTAGATGTAAGATAATATTCTATCATGTATGACGTTCATTAAGTGTACACAACTCGTACCTGACAATGAATAAAAGACTCTGATTTTGATTTTTTTTAAATAAAAATCTGTATGAAGTTTCTGAAAATTATAGTGGACGACCTAATATTTTGGTCGTGTTTCTGATTATATTAGGTACTCAATTTGTGATAAGACCATAGTAACCGGAAACCCTAAGCCGTAAGGTCTACTTGAAACGTTCTCGTGTGCTCGATTGAGAAGGTGTAAGAGACAAATATACACTACAGTATTTCAGCCTTGTTTATGATGCACGGAAGGTGTCTTTTTGTGGCTTTTAATCACCTTCTAGTTACCCTGAAGCGGGGAGAGTGAGGCCTTGGTGCCACCTATATGTATATGGAGATCTTTATCTGAATGGGCACCTTATTCTAGCGTATAATGAAATAGTGAACAGACATTACAGAAATAGTTTATTACGCAGACGCGTCGCGCTGGCGTCGCCGGCCGCTGATTGTAGACGGAGAAATTGCTAGCGAACTTGTGCGTATAAATAACTCATTCAACCAATTGTCCTTCCTTTTTATTTTGTTTTGTTGCAAATAGTAAAGAGTAAATAGTTTATTCCGTTGATAACACTGATACGGGCTTCAATTACAAGTAGGGTGACACATAGTATGATTCTGTTTTCCCGATAAGTAAACTCCTTTAGGGGATAAACCCAGTAGCCTAACATGCGCAATCAGGATATCCTGATTTGTAGATATGTTAGTTATGTGTGCATCTGGAAGCGATAAGAACTGGAATTTTATTCGATTATTACGACAGAAGGACATCTTTTGTGTTTGTACAAATATACTACATCTCTGTGTTTGTACAAATATACCTACTCGTAATTATTGTGTATGAATGTACCTATTCAGGCTATTTTTTGGCATTCTCTCTAAGATAATCATATCGCTTTCGTAATTTTCTATTTTTCATAACTATTCCATCCTGTGTACTTTATATTTTCTAGAAAAATATAAGTCACATTTTTTGAATGACAGCCATATCTTATTACACTCCTAACCGGTGTAACATGTGAAACTGTTGTATTCAGAACAACAACAGTTGTAGTAGATATAGCGGAGCAGTTAGGCGATGTGTGACGAGTAGTGACCTTGCCCAGTCGACAGCACGACTAATTGTGTACTTGTTCATGCTGTAAATAATGAAGTTTTCTTGGTAAACCCACGTGTATCCGTAATTATGTGGAGCGATATGTTAGTAACAGTAGTAGTAATCATAAATAATATAAAAATGGTGGTGTAGCCGTTGTTTCATGTTTTGCTGTCTTCCTGTTAAGAAAATGTTATATCAACAGTAATAGAACTAAGAAAGCCCCTTTAAGCAGTATCATGAACTTTCAGATTTGTTTTCTAACGAATCTCGAGAAATAATTATCTGAAAATTGACAGAGAGGTGACTTTTAGTCTGGAGACGTCAGTAATTTCTTGTTAAACCCTAAGGAGGTTAGTTGGTGTTTAAGAGTTATATGAAATCCTTCCATTTCGAAGAGCATTTCGAAGCATGCCTGTTAGGAATGATTTGCAGCAAGGCATAATTAATGGAACAAATAAAGCGTCTAAAAACTCCAAATGAGCTCCAATGTAACTCATAAACTGTAGTGCCACTATTTTGTGACTTGAATAAAATCTCTTGATTTTATTAAATTTATGGGAATTGTGACTTTTGTAGTAATTAATATAGTATATATTATTATATATAATTAATATAGTATACTACTAGTATAGTTCTGGACTATCAAATTCATTTACAGTGTTTAAATTATTTTCATTTGTTTCACAGATTTGTCCCCTCGTGGGGACCTTTTGATTTAATTTTTTCAAACTGTGTGTCCGTTTTTAGTCTGATCTAATAACGCGACCACTTAATTACAGTGGTAGATTACTAGTGGCATCACCAATTCAACTTTAGGTACTTTTAATGATTTCAGCAACCTACGGTAGAATTCTTCATCTACAAGGATCACATACCGGTCGATGACCTGGGCATCACGGCGAAGGAACACGACCAGCACAAGTTCACCATCTGGTACAAGAAGAGGAACCTCAAGTCGTACAAGCTGGAGACGAGAGAACCGGCGGTCAGGAACGCGTGGGTTGAGGAGATCACCTCACTGCTTTGGGAGCAGGCCATGCAAAAGAAAGGTGAGAAATTATACTTGTATACTTTGACAATAGGGTATTACGGCCTATGTCAAGCTTTTTATATGAATTCGTAAGTCATAAAAACCCATAAAAAATTGGAAAAAAAATTTAGAACAGAAATCACCATTTTTCACTTGCTTTTAACAAAATCTATCAATATTACATAATTTTGGATTTTTCCTTGATGGTGCGAAATACCCTATTGTTATGATTAATGTAATGGTGGACCCTCCCTTTAAGAGGGTCCTGGGATCGATTCCCAGGGGGACAGAAATTTAAAGGAACAGTTTGAATCCATCCTTTGTGGTCTGGGTGTACAATTGTACATGTTATTATTTTGTGTGCGCCCATGGATCCCACGATTCTCTATCGTAATTGCTTAAGTAGGTGATACAATAAATCGCGCATACCTACTGGCAATTAAATAAGTTAAGTAGTAGTCATTTAATCTCGTCAGTATTTTCACTTTTAGGACTGTTTGACGATCGATGTGATACTCCATAGGTTGTAGTCTGACCATGTGGTCAGGTGACCTGTATTGAAACGTTTTTTTTCTTTTATTTTAATAAAAAATTTCGACGTTCGAAGGCATCTAAATAACTACAGCAAATTCTGGTGGAATTATGCGACACGGGCAAACCGCGATCCGTAATGTTGGTATTAGCCGCGCCGCGATCATTACCGAATAAACTACATCATTACCAAACAAACTGGCTAATAGGAAGTGTCGCGCGGATTCATAAATCGCCCACAATACTACCTTGCGGACAGGCGAAGTAATAAAAAGCAGTTTAAAGCTAACAACAATGTTTTGTGATAACTTTTAATCATATATTATTATGGTCATACCAATTTTTTTAAGCGTTTTAATAAATTTACGCTTCCGTGCTTCGGACGGCATGCCAAGTCGGTAAACCAAGCGTAGCTATGATATCACATATCATAGCTATAATAAAAAAAGGTCATAGAAAAGTGTTGAGCAACCTGAGATGTTACTAAGTCAACAACATTTAATTTGAGGAACTGTTTTGTATTTAGAATAGAGAATTTGTTTTACATTTAGATAAGATGAATGAAATGTTACAAAAGTCAACAGCTTCACAATATGCAATAAAACGTCATGTTAATCTTGAATGCGCTTCAAGAGCCTCCCTCCGTTTTATGACAACTCAAAAATTATAAATCAATACAGGATTTCCCGTATTCAGTGGACCAACGGAAAACTGGTAATAGGAGGGACCATTATCTATCAAAATCACTGAATTTTATCGTCCTAGGCCTATTGGTTTTAAAGATATGATAGTTAATAAGTTACTTAAAAGTATGAAATATACATACTACAATATGATGTTTGAATGAAGCTTGTGCAAAAAATTAGTATTATAGAATTGTGGAATTTTATTTTAAAAATATTACAATTCACACAGATTCTGAAAAGGTAACTTTTACTAAGACTTTGAAGGTAAAAAAAAGTTCCCAGTTAAAAAAAATTTCATCAATCTGTAGGAAGAAATAAAATATCTTCCATAAGGGTAGTTCTCATAATGAAGGAATTTTGGTGGGCTCAACTCATAGCTCCTTCGTTTTTAAATATTTCTAATTTATTTTAAATCTGGAATAAAGAACTGATTGGCTTCTATATGGGCACTGAAATTCAGCTAGATTCGAAAATATCTTTTTGGAGAAAAATGCATAAATATTATGAAAATTGTCACTTTCCTGTGGGGTGATTTTTCAAAATGCAAGTTTCCAACCGACATAATACGTAAAGTAAGCACAAAATCAAAGAGATTATTACCTAATCATAGTAACAATTAATAAAGCTTAGCTAAAACCTAAAAAGAAGCTGCGTATCCTCCTATTTTTAGTCGATTTTTCATCATAGAATAGGGGCGACACGAATTGTGTATCACATTCCTGTCAGCTATAAATATGTCAAGAATACCAACAAATTGAATAATGAGCGCTGTTGCCAGATTTCCGACACAAAGTACGTAGTAAAATGGACACACTGCCGCTTAAAGTTTCGCCTAACTGCCAATCAGACAATCGCGACAACGATCTAATCGACCGCAGACGCGTTCGGGACAGACAACTTCTCACTTGTATGTTATGTATTTACGTAAACAATGTTTGGAATTCTTAAATATTTTTTATTGTTTTGATTAATATACCTAGTGTAAATATACTATAAAGCATTAACATGTCATTCGAATACAGCGTTTTTGTGTTTTTTATGAATAACCTCAAAATTATCACCTTCCTGTGTATCACTTGTCTGGATCCGTTAAGACAGGAAAGTGAATACATTACAGGAAAGTGATAAAAAATCACTTAGATTCCTAATTTCCTGCTAACATTGTATGTATTAACCCGTTGAGGCCTTTTTTTCACAACAACCAAAATGCCACAACCTAAGAAAAAAAAGACGAGGGAAGAAATATTGGCACAAAAACGAGAAAAAGAAAGAAAACATTATAAACGAAAGAAAAATGATCCAGACAAGTTAGCTTCTTTAAAAGAACAGAAAAACAGTATTATTTAAAGTCAAGAACTATAGGAAAAATAAAAACAATATCTGAAATGACCGATCGTGAAAAAAGGCACTGCAGGAAGTCGTGGCGGGCAAGATTTATTTTTGTACTCGTACTTAAGTATACGGACTCATAGAATACATTGAGTTTGTTGATTAATGATCTCTTAAAGATAAATTTATACTATTAAGCTACACAGACCAAGTCAAACTCGTAAATTGTTTTTAAATAAATAAATAAAAGATATGAAAATTTATGTTTAATAATCTCACTTTCCTGGTTACTTCTCATTATTCTGGCAGTAAAATAACATTCACATCATAATATTTTATAACGGTTTTCAGTCAATGTATAAAATATATATTGTCAAGTATATATACACATCACTTATTATGCATTTTTATACATATTTAAAGTTAATTATCATTTTCCTGTGCCATATAATTATCACTTGTCTGTCCTTTTTTAAAAGGCCTTTAAATTAATTATTTACCAATATTTTGTCTGACCCACACAACTTTAGCTTATTTAAGTAAAAACCATGACCTCTGGCCACTTTGCATACTAAATTTAGGAAATAAAAGTATGGGACTAAAAACTTCCGTTATTATTCCTTCATAATAAGAACTAGCCATAAATAGTCAACTTTAAAAATATAAACATTCCATTTACTGCATTTTAATACGGATTTAAAGACGACTATGCTTTATCTCGAGTCTAATTGATTCGATTCTGTGCTGGACTACTTCTGTATTTCTGTGGCTTCCATTCACGGTCTGGCCGTTAACTCGAGTGGGCACATTTCTCAAAGAAAGTTGTTGAGTCCATCTGGCACGCAAGCCCGTCCGTAATTCCCGCATAGTTAATACGGACTAACTTTTTAATTGGTCGTCATCTGCTCCAGTCATTGTACGTGACCGACTTGCCTTACCACAGGCGAAAGATATCTGTGAGATTTACGAATTTCTTGAAAATACAAACATTTTACCAATATGTGTGCTCATGAAACTAAAAAATAATCAGTTTTTAAATATATTCATTTAAATATATTGTCAGGCTAATTGAGATATTTTTGTATGTAGGTATATAATACCTACTTTCTTAAATAAAATAAAAAAAATAACGGGTTGCAAGAGTGCTCATATAGATGAGTGCCAGCAGAAGTGAAAACTTAAACATTAACGTTGTGAATTTTTGAATATTTTGGAATGGTTAGGGAATAATAGCTTTATTTATCAGTATATAAAAATACTATTAATTTCTATATCCATACTTTAAACAAGCTCCCTCGGTCTTACGAATTTTCGATCAGGTCACGTGTCCTGACGCGAGTTTAACATTCCAACACAAGTGCACAGTGCTGCTAAAGAAGTTTTCACTTCAAAAATCTTTAAATTTTGAATCGTACTCGTAACATAAAACATATAACAAATAAATTTTCTTTTCGAAAGTTTTGTGAGATTCATACATACCTATCGTGAAACGTGTTTTCATTCAAAACACAATAAACAATATAAAAATCCGAGTATCATTTGATGAATTTCATAGTTTTTCTGAATCGATGGGGAAAGTCCCTAACGGAAGGAGTGCAAGGTTCTTTATCGTCGGCTGACGCACGAGGGGTCGACGACTTAAGTTTTTTATTGGGTGCACTTGCATGTGCATTGCGTCTGTGGGAACGTCAGGAAGTCGACTTTTTTCTGACATCA
The DNA here is from genome assembly GCA_905147235.1 of Erynnis tages. Lineage (NCBI taxonomy): Eukaryota > Metazoa > Arthropoda > Insecta > Lepidoptera > Hesperiidae > Erynnis > Erynnis tages. Next base: position 9,443,824 of record LR990072.1, read on the forward strand.
ATCAAATTAATTTTGCTCCTTGGATGACGCATAGATATAGCATTAGGTGGATCGGCTGTCAAATAATACAGGCGAGACCAAAAATGTGCACGTCAAGTAGTATTTCCACGCTCAATTTCGATATTGTCGATTTAATTTTGAAGAACACTGGTATGATTTATTGATTCTACGGGTCGGGTACGTTTGATTGTAACGCTTGAGATTAAAATAAACAACAATTAAATAAACATTTTTAAAATTTTATTTTTTCGTATTTGTTATTATCTTGTAATGAATTCTTACGCATTCCAAATATTAATGTGATCAAATACCAGGACTTTTTTTAATATATCTGTGCAATAAATCTTTTGAATTAACTTTAAAAACTTTTTATAAACCGTTTGGTTTATAATTAAATGTATGTTTAAGTTTATACATGGGGGTAAAATCGATAATAATGTGAGTTTTCTTACTTAAAGCCGTTACAAATAAGCACTGCACAATATAGTTTAGGTTTTGTCCGTCTATTGAACATTTTTTTCTTAATTAAAACTAGTTATTTTGTGTAAACGGCAAAATTTGTTACTGTAATGCAACTGACAATCGTTTATAGGGCGTTACGTGTTACGAACAGTACTCGTATATCTGTCTCGTTTTAACATACTGTATTCTTAGTCATGTCTCTTTCACATTACCAATCTCTAACGTTAGATAGTTATAAAGGTACATCTATGGGAGGACGACGCAAATAAGCTGTAATTTTTAAGTTTTTAAGTTAAGCATTTTTTTTATTTTTTTTTATATTATTTGAGTATTTCACATTAGAATTATGAAACGAATTATTCTGAAAGTTATTAAGCAACTTATGTATTTTTAAGATGCAACTTGTATGAAAAACGTTTATATTCATACTACTTCCTACCACTAGGAACACCTACTTCTTTCAGAATTAGCATAGGTATAGGTACAACTTTTCTTAAAATTTCCATCAGTGCATAGGAAATACAGAAACACTCATATACTCGTAGGTTTATTCAACTCGTTTTTGCACTTCCTCGACTATAAGAACTATTGATTTATACGTAACTCAGTAGCGATACTACAAATTAAAGTTAATAAGTAGTGAAAGTTTTACTTCAGTAGGTACATATTTTTTTGCGGTAGACAATAAGAGCAAATAATAACTTCTTCGTTATGAATTATGTATGTAAGAGTTTTATATGATGATTCGTACAATGTACTACGGTATTTTCGTATTTCGCGCACGTACCCGAGTCTTATACCTACGTTAAATTGCAGTCGAAAGTCACATCTGATCCATTTTTGGAGCAATTCATTTGCAATGTACGCGTTGGAATGTATTTTCCTTTCTTTTTTATCGTACTCGTGCCAGTAATTCTCAAATGCAAATTGTATAACAACGAATAAATATTGGTGGCTTTATTTTTATTTGAGTTGCGTAATTTGGTCGCAAACTAGGTTTGATCAATTATTACATTCATTTTCGTAAGTTAATTGAGTGATTCGGTGTTATTGATATTTTAATGTAAACTAAATCGAAAAGCTTTATTTGTTCTACTTCTATAGACGAGGCTATTCATATCACCCTATTTTTGAATCATTTGGACATTGGGTAGGTACAAAATTACAAACCATTATTACGAAAGCACAAACGCCACATTTTTAAACTTGTTAAATGTTGAGCTATGAATGTGTATTACAGACTTCGGTAGAGACCTATCATCATCCAGATCCAATAATGCGTACGATCAGTATCAGTTTCGTTGTTATTTTAACGATGGTCGGTTAGTTTATAACAAACCTATACGTACTTGGACAACCCACCGTCCGTTATACGGTGTTGTGTTTCCATTAGTAAACAAGAACCGATTTCCCTTCGGTACCGCTGGTATCTGTATTTAGCGGTAAAGTAAATACAGTAATAGGTGTTTAGTCGGGTCGTATTATGGGTAAAATCCATGCGTATATCATCCTGTATTATATAATAGGTACACTTTCATTAACCGATTTAGTTCTCAAAGTGAGCGAATTAAATTAGCAATAGGCTAGACACATAATCAATCAAATGCGTAATAAATCACCTTGAATAGCTACTATCGAGGCATAAGGAGAACTACAAACAGCCCTTCAGTATTTTAGAAGACGGTGAGAAGGTGGGAAAACCTAGAGATTGGGTAGACTTCCAAGGACTGATGTAGATCAAATAAAATAACTTATCACACGGTGATTTCAGCTATTTTTGGAAGCAGGATGCTGTTTATCTTTGGGGTTTTTATGATCCGCTTTATAAAGAAATAGCCTATCATTTTGCTTTATCTATAAATAATAAAATATAAAGTAATATTGTGCAAGAAAGCATTGTATTGTGAAAATATTTATCAAATTAAACATTATAATATTTATCAAATCACTGTCTGGCAATGGTCCTAGCATAATGTGCGTCTGATACGACTTACGTGTAAATATTTAAATATACATTTGAAATGAAGGTCGTAGCGATATCAACGAGGAAATCTTTTTATTTTTAGGTGGCCGTAAATTTATCAAAGGTATAATTATTATTGTACGTCTTGTACAGTTGGTCACAAATATATCGTTGCGCTAAGAATATCCAAATCATCATGAGAGACGGAAAAAAATCTAACGACACTCTTGGCGCTATTTATTACCTGTATTATACCTAAATAATGTCTTATACTATGTAATTTGATATATTTTTTAATAAAATCCATTTCTTAATTTATTTTACAAGAAGAATTTTAAATTTTGTGCCAATTGTGAAAATTGTGTATTGCCATATATTCAAATTTATGCCAAGAGATATGAATTGTTTCATCTTTGTGATGAAATATGTAACTGACTAATTTCATTATTTTAGTAACTAGGGACTTTTATGGTTGGATGTACATTTCTACAATTACATAAAACAATATTTTATATGAAGTCATTTATAATTTATAGGTTAATCTCTCCATTCAATTAATAAAATGAAATGAAAAAAATAGAATTACAAATATAGTATAATTAAAAACTGCTTCTATTATAAAAAATGTTATTAATTATTTTATGAAGCTGACTGTAGAATAGGTACGTACCGAGGCCGCACCTGACTGAATAAGAGCTCGGGCTGATAACGATAGCAGATAAAAAGATATTACGTTCTAGAAAGGAGAGCTCGCCTTTTACACCGGCAAGAATAAAACAACGTTGATCTTTTATAAAATTGCGACTGAATTCAGCTTCCGACGAGTAGTAGACGACAACGTTGAAACTTTTATTATTAACACGCGATTTATTCATTTTTGTTACGATCTTTGTACCGATAGATAGTTTTATCGTTAAAAGTATTGTTATAAATTTTATACGTCTGTTTGTCTATTTGTCTGGTGGTATTGAGAGTGCAAATGGGATTTTGAGAGTACTTCGTACCTAAGCTACTCCCTCTCCTATCGTAGTTCCTTTTTACTCCCAATTTTTAGGAAGATATTAAACATGAGACCAAGTTTTATTCTTAATTTGATGTTTTTTTCTGTCTTATATCCCTTTTTAATAACTGAATTTTTGTGAATTTTTAATTTTTTTTAATATTTTTCTCGCTTCGTGTGACCGGAGGGCTGGCAGCTACTTTGCTCAAAAAATAAGCCTTGCCGTTCAACGGGGTAACGCTGCCAGCGTTCTGGGCACCATGCCGCAAGCGGAGCTATTTGATGGCATATTCAATCTGTAGATTATTTTTGTAAATTATTTTACGTTTAATTTTATAATTTAAAAAAGCAGTATTTAATTTTATATATTTTCTTTTTTTACAGAACTTTTACAACAAGAACGCTCAAAGAGGATATCAATGGTGTCTATGAACAGTCAAGACTCCACAGAGACTGAAAGAAGTGATAAATGTAAGTTTGTAATCTATTCCTATTTTGGAGCTATTCAAATCATGTGATGTCTTGTAAATAATACAATGTTATGTTAAAGATTTGTTCGTGCACTTATTGTTGCAGATTTAAGAATCATGCCTTCTTAAAAAATCCAATGAACGACAAATAAGCAGAAATGGCTTAAAATACGTTATTTTAACATTCAAGGCACCACATGAATCCATTCTATTTTTTTAATGCCAACACTTTTGTACATTCATGGCACCGTCACAGATGAAATAATAGTTCTCGGAAGCACAGTCTCGCTTTTAAATGTTGCTAATATTTTATGAAAGTAACGGCTTAGGAAATACTTATAAGTACGAGTATATCTAAGCAATTCAACTCGATTCGATTCAAGACTTGTTAAGTAAGTTGAGAATTGCCCTGTGGGTATTTTATACAACATTCTAATTTTTAATGAGACAATGTTGAATGAATAGTTTATTTACCTCTTTATAGTACCTATTGTATAACAATCGTTCTATAATATCTATTGTCAAAGCCGTTACTTTTGTCAATTAAATAAACATACCCACGAAAAGTGTAGCTAACACTGTTTTAATCTTATTTGTTTTAACATTCATCTCTTATAGAAAATCATCTTTCTGCAGGTCTAATAGGTGGTTACGTTTACGTGAAGTTGCACCCATGAGTAGCTTTGTAGGTCAGTACTTTAGGCTCGCTTCCAGATTTGTTTAATACCTAACTTTACTTTACCCTTCGTTTTCTTACATCTTCGCTTTTCGGTGTGCTGTTGGGTTAATTCACTTTCATTCTTTAACCTTTGGAAATTCGGATTTGTGAATGTAATTTGCGGTTTCTGTTGTATTATAATACTATTTTCTAAGTACACGTAGGTATAATATCTGTAGTGTAAGGTAGCATTCCGTGCAATGTTGTCCATCGTTAATGCTTGAATAGTTGATGTACCTATCTCATGATGGTGAACTTGTCTTATTTGTGTGTAAAAATACATACCTATTGTAATACATAATTATTGTAATATTTTTGTAATAAAATGTTTCAACCTCCTTATTTCTTTTACGATCAACCTAGCCTTTTTTATATTAATGGCTTTAAACGTTAAAGATATAGATCCGCTCTAGATCTTGTAAAAGATAGCAAAACACGGAAAGCTACGTTACATTATGAGTCACTGCTGTAATAATTCTTTAGGGAAAGCTTGAGTATCTATGTTGGTTTAAATGAGTTTACTGCGGTCGGTGCCTAACCTTTTATATTATGAACGTATATTTTTATAAAAATAGAAAATTGGAATGCTAGTAGGTACATTACTTTGCACATATCTTAATATGGCTCGCATGATATCGAGATATCTGTATCTACTGTGTATTTTAGATTGACATTGAAGGACTACTAACACTCTTTGGATTCTGTCTTTTTTTAAGTTCTAATGACTGGATTTTATTTAATCATTTATAGATAACCGCTGATCAAAAATAATTCGAGCTGAACCAACGTTTTTAGTCCGTAAAAAATGTTCTACGCAAGCGACAAGTAATTAAATAGGTACGAAGTAAAACACGAATACGAATATGCTTCACGTTGCGTTTCAGAACATAGACATTACGAGTAGATATACTCGTAGAAACGAAAGAATTTGCATGATATCCCCGTCGTTTTTGCAAGATCCATCTGCGCCTCGCTTGTCGCTTACGTAGAAACCATGCCCTAAAGTATAGTTAGTGTTCCTATTATTACGAGTACTATTCTTAGTGTTGATGTTTTATTTGAATCAGTCTATGTCAAACTATGGATCGTTTCTCAAACCGTCGGTATTATGGCGCAAAGAAAACTGGAAAATATAGTTCCTAATTAAAATTTTTAATACTTACTGCTTTTCACGATTCGTAGAAATTAAAATTAAATTATAAAAGATCGAAATCTATGAGAGCTCCTGCATTAAAAATGTTAGGTTTCTAACTCGTTGCAGCGGTCGCGAATTCTATCACGCTGAAAAACACTCATAAGAAATCATTGAAGGGAAATTTTCAGAATTTGTTATTTTGTTTTCAGATAATTCCCTCCGAGGCGTGCCTGGAGAAGTTCGCAGGTCAGACAAGAAAGTGCGAAGGACCACCTGGTACTGCGAATGAAGAATAGAAGACACAACAACTGTACAAAGATTTGTTAAAATTATGAAGTTTGTGTTCAACAAAAAATTGTAATAAAGGGCACGTGTTCCGAACACAAGCAGAGGTGAAACTTCTTTTGTTCTTTTATTTAATAAACATTATAGGCGATAGAGAGTAATTTAAAATTGAAAATAGTAACATTTATATTTATATATTATATTATTAGAAATGATGGGTTTTAAACGTAACGTAAGTAGGTACATTTTTTTTTCAAATTTTAAAGAAGTTTCACTTCACTCGTCTCTACGACTCTCGTTTGACGTTTGTCGGATTTTTATGAAAAGTGATAAAAAAATAGATAAATAATTGCTCAAACGGACCAGAGTTCAAATCCTGGTTGTTACTTAGATATGTATATGCGTATTATGCTAGAAGTATTACTTGTTGTTGTACGTTCTATGCTATCAGTAAAGTTCTCAAAAAAGGATGATGGGCCAGACAGCTTTTCGTATTAAGCAGAATGAAAATATTGTGTCTATCTCAATTACCCACCTTCGTCACATTTCGTATTAATTCAAAAATGTTGATTGAATGTTAATCGACGTTCGTTTGCTTTATGAAAGCCTTCATAAAATAAAAAAAATGTATGAAAGTTTACTTTACGCACAGTTTTAGGTCAACTTCTTATTTACTCGTAAATTTCATATTTTATTGTAACGTATGAAATTAGTAACAATTAGTAACAATTCTATTGTAACGTATGAAATAAGTAACAATTTTTAAGACCTTGTAGAGCGTGTCTTACCCAAAGGTTTTCTGTAACCTTTAATAATTTGCAGACAGTATCTTCTAGTATTTTTTTAGAAATAATGATTGAATTTGTCACATAAAAAACCTTGAATTTTTCTAAATTAGACACCCACATTGGACCTTATGCTGAAAGTTTTCTGGCTAATTGATACCGACTGTCTGCTGTAAAAACTCCTTTCGGTAAAATGGCGTGGCATCTTGCTTTTTAGTTTTTCAGTCAAAACAAATTTATCGTCTACAAAATGACATTGGAAAGGAGTCGCAGAAAGTAGTTAGTAAAAATAAATATATTTTTTAAGTATAAAGGAATACAAAATTAATAAGTATATATTTTTAAAAAGCACTGTTATTCCCAAAGATATTATATTATATTAGTAGTTATTTTATTAAAGTTACAATTTTTGTATAACTTAAATTACAACAAAATTGATAAGATAATAATATAATAGCTATTTTAATAAAATTATTAGAATTACTTTTCGCCATTAATTTAATTATATTTTATGTGATAATTTAATACTAATTAATGTCAGCTGATTAAAACAGTCATTATTTAAATCGAATTAAGACTATTGTTATGAACTTATATCTAGTAAAAGTTTTTGTAAATATTGTGACTTACATTAGCATTAAATAAAAATTATTTTAGTATTCTAAAATGAAATAGAATGTTATATATATTGTAACGTTAGATTTTATACAATAAAATTAATTGATTCCGTAATAGCTATGTTTCATTTATTATTGAAAACGTTATTAATATTAAGAGACATAGTTTACTCGTATCTTTAGTAAACCTTAACAATAATGTAATACAGCTTTATTCCTCGTTAGCTAAAGAAACAACAATATTTTGTTTGAACAACTTATTTTATTCGAGAAGGCGGAGCAGTGTTCGAATATTACAACGATTCTTGTTTAATCTTCGAATAAATTCGAGCTCGAAGCGGTTAACCAAAATAGCTGGGGGGTGAGATTTGTTCGAGAATCGCACACTCAATTTCAGAACTGTTACACTATTTCCAACATCTGTTTTGTTATTGCCTTAAATATTCAAATTTGCCTTCTAAATGACATACTTAAATAAATTACAATTATAATACACATCCTTGCATCCATGGAATTTACCGTACTTGTAGATAAGCAGGATAGCAGGATATACCTGCTTGTATTCTACCTGCTTGTATAATACCTATATAGGTATTTGCGGCGGACCTCATCCTGCACATAACGTGACCGGTGACAGTGGCAGAACAGAAGAAATTGATGATGGTTATAATAATATGGATGACACCTCGCATCTGTTGTTCTTACTCATCAACGTCAAGAACTATTTAATATATAAAATAATATAACCTAACCTAGTGTGAAGTAGTATTCTCTGTATCGTAGTGCCAAGGAGAGACAAAATTTTCATATTAAATACCTGAAAAAAAATTTGTAATCATCATTCAAATGCCTCGAATCCAGCGCAGCGAACAAACGCGTGTGACAAGCAGTTCGTCAATGCATTACATTTAGTATCTTTTCTATTAGTAATTAACTTAAGAGTATACCTATGTTTTGTTTAATATTCATAACACGCTTCGTAAACGAACAAACGTGGCCTGTAGAGGCAAATATTCTATGCCGTAAAGAAAACAATTCTAGGCTAAGAAGGAGGTTAGCTTAAAATCCGCATTGCGAAAAATTATAGCCGAGGGAGCGAAGTGGGCGGATATTCTACCTGAAGGCTAAATTTTATTGCCACCCTGTTCTAACAGTTGCATTTATAGTGTATCAACGGTTATATCCACTCTTTACGATATCAGAATTGTATTAATTATAATACAAGGTTACAATAATCGAAATGCAAAGAGGGCTTGCGGGAGTTTTTATACAAAACTGTGTTATTGATGCAGTCTTACGGTTTCAATAGCCGATCTTGGGCTATGGTTAAAGATAAATTGGGTACTATTTGGTTGTCAAGATACTCTTTTTAATTGCTCGAAAATTGAAACAGATAGTTGTTGCCTGACAACAAAACTTCTTTAGGGCTATCCTATCTATATTCGAAGATCGATTACTGAATCCGGCTATTATAGGTTGTAATTTACACACGAAGTTCCTAAGAAAACGTCATGATTCCATGTATAACACCTACATAACAGACTCCTAATAATTAAATTGAGGTACAACAGACCAACAATATTGATTGCATCGTATGATAATACCGTTCAGTCCTGTAATGATCCTCGGCATTAACGAGGACAATGTGATCTAACCAATCAAGATAACGGTGAAATGCATCATGTTAAGTGAAATCACCGCGTAATGATAACTGGTGCGGATGGAATTTCTATATAATAGGGCCTGAGTTCATCAAACGTTAATATAACGTGATACAAGCTGTATCTAGTTAAATTGGTTTATTGATTTACTTAACCTACTTGTAAGAATTATTTCAATTTTATAAGAATTTATTTTATTTTAAAATAGTAGACTATTTCAGCTTAGATACAGTTTGAGTGGTGCTTTCTTCAAAAAACGATATTAACTAACGGAACCCGCGACTTCGTCCATGTTGACCTAAGAATCTGACCGAGAGAGGAATAAAAAGTGTCCTATATGTTAATCCAGGTTATAATCTACCTGTGTAACAAATTTCACATTAATCTGTTCAGCCGGTTTTGCGTGAGAGAGTAACAAACATCCACCCATCCATCTTTTTAATAGTACAGAAGGCACATAATGTAGGTATGTGACTATTAATTCATAATTTGATAAAGACAATTACTGTAGTGTGCAACCTAACTTTCCCTATAGGGAAAATTCGAAATAAAAAAGGATGTAAGTAGGTAAAATTTATCAACCGCGCATTTCAGAAACGAAAACAACGACGAAACTTTCGTCGAAATTTCCAACCTATTTCCAAAGATTTTGTTGCATTTTTAACGAAAGCCGAACTTGATAAGTGCGCAACTTAGCTTGTTCGAGGTACAAGTTTGAATAATGTACAGCTCTTATTATTTTTCGTGTTCCAGACAGTACTTCGGACGCGAAATGACGTCTCAGCGGATGGGGAGTTTTACGGTGCCATTTCTACGAGCCCGACTGTTTCGACACAAGTTCTTTGGCGGCGTCTTTAACACTCCCTTGAGGGTTCATTTATATATTCGCAACACGGAGGCGGCAATAAAGCTGCGTTATCCCGGTCATTATTTAGTCATCGCCCGGCCTCTCTGCCCGCGCTGAGAAATAAAATGCAACCCAAAGACTCCGGGATCCGACTGCAATTTCGTGCACTGAGTAACGACTTTGCAGTATTCTGTATTGAATATTTTTAGGGGTTTCCTGCTCATTTTTATTTAGGAGTTAATAAAATATTTTCGATTTATGTAGTGTGGGTATGAAGCGTGTTATCTATACTAGGTTTTAATACAGCTAGCTTTTAATTCTTCACTTCACGTGACATTAAAAATTGAATAAGTGTATGTGTATAAGTATTCAAGTTTGAATCAAAATAAATGAAAAAAATTACATTTTTAAGAGATGGTTATTGAAGCATTTTACCATATCTAACAGACTCATTAAATATGATTTGATTCATACTTACTTTTGCAAAAACTTTAGGTTCTTACATGAGTTTAAATTGGATTAGAGACAGATATTTATTGAGTGTCTTTCCAAAAACTTTGCTATCGAGGACCGTTAGTTATATACGTAAGGTCACCGGTCAGCTTTCCAAGCTAGCCATTTTACGAGCGGGTCCCGGCGGCCGCTAAATCTCCTTATTTATCCGGAAAACATAAACCGTAGTCTCAGCAAAAAATAATTGGCTTCCACGCTTTCTTGTCGCATTAAGTTCATCCAGTTTATTGTGGTGGCTATCCGTTTGCGGATATTGATAAACGAGGTGTTTACTGGATTCTTTCGTCCTTTTAATTACCGCGTGAGGAGATTTGGAGGAAAAAATAGGCTCAAGCCGAACGGTCGTGTTATTTATACGTATGATGAAAGGTTTCGGCTATTAGCTCTGATAATTATCTAGTAGTTACTGTTTTACTGTCTTAGTGAAGAAGCTCTTCTTACGTTTTTCTCAACAAATTATTTTTTATTATAGTTGCAACTTAAGCTATAAGTCTTCTTAGCATAGGTAGTGTAAAGGAGGAATCATAAAAGTTATATCACTCGCTGTCTCGTATGTGGTTTAAACTACGCATCGCACCGTGTTTTATAACATTTTGCTTTGCTTTTTATTTTTATGAGCGGTCGAAGTTTGGCGTGGTACTCAAATGAGGGATCAATAACCTTTGGACACAGCAAATGTTTGTATTAAGTTTCGTAAACTTCGCATTGTTTTCGACTCATAACAACTTTCATAGTTGGAACTTACAAATCATTTATTGTCATGTCATGTCAGTACCCATTAATGACCCACTACAGGGTCGGGTCTCCTCTCACAATGAGAAGGATGTAGGCCTTAGTCCACCACGCTGGCCTACTGCGGGTTGGTGGACTTCGCATGCCTTTGAGAACATTTTTTTTTGTGAACTCTCAGGCATGCAGGTTTCCTCACGATGTTTTCCTTCACCGTAACAGCAGGTGATATTTAATTTCATAAATCGCACATAACTTTTATTACAAAGTCATTGGTGCGTGCCACTGGGATTCGAACACGTATCCCTCGATTCGAGGTCGAATTCTAAGCCACTGGGCTATCACCGCTGCGTATCATTGCGCTGCGCATCTGCGCTATCATTTATTAATAATCATTTATTTCATTTATTAATATAAATCATTTATTAATGTAATCATTTATTACGGCTACTATCATTTGGCTTAAAATCTATTAACAAGTTGAATTTTGACAACAACAACTACCTTTAAGATATTTATTCCATGAAAGTTGCATTTTGTAAGCACCAACTATGTACCTAGACGAAGCGAGTTTACCTTCGTCGTCATAACGCCCTGGCCATCACCTGACACCCCACGCACACAACCAAATGATACTTCATTAGAACACCCCCACGTAGGTACCTACGTAAGCACTAAAATAAGAAAATATTTCTTTTCTCGCAACAAAACTAAAAACGATGCTGAGTTGCGATCGCTAAAGCTAAAGTAGAGTCTGTTCGAAATAAACGAAAGGCATTGTTTACTTGAACGGAGCTAACACTTGTGCTTACATGACACGTTTCGTATAGGAAGCAGTGGAACAATGAGTCTGCACCAAAGATCACACATGCGGCCTCTTTCTATTGCCAACAATGGAACTGATGAGATTGGAGATGCTCCAGCTTCGAACACCTGACTTAGAAAAGTTAAGAATACAATGTGGGGTTTGTTTGGCTTCCAAAACTGTATACACATTTTAGTTCTGTTTAATTTGAAGTAAAATAATTGCACTCAAATACGTTATTTAATATAAGTAAATGGGTAAGAGCAAGGAAATCAGCTAGGATGGGCAGCTTTTGGAAAGCTCAAATGTTTGTGCAGTCAAAGTAAGTCAAGTCGCTGAAATTAAAGGTTTTAACATAATGTGATCTCCTGTAAAACTCACAATTCAGTATCTAAATGCACCACTTACTCGTACGCCACGATTTCCATTAGGTATCATATTCAAAACTGTTGTATTAATTAAGCCACCTTTGTCGAAATGTGGCCTAGAGTTAGAATGTGTGGACAATATTAACAATGTAAATAAAATATTGCTTTCTGAAACGTCTGAAATTCTTCTTAGTCCTAACTTGAAATATCTATAAAAAATAATTGTATTAAGTACGAGAACAATAACAATTATGTTTCAGCTGTATAGTTCAGCATAAGTAGATACCTATCTCAATTGACTTTTGAGTCCACATCCCTATAACAGTGGGTCCAGTTAGTCAGGTGCCTTTGTTTAGACACCGTATCACAGGCTGCAGTGATCCATAGCGATGGCTGAGTAATCCCGGCTAGAGGCTTTGTCTCACGTCCAGCTTACTTTTATTACTGTGCCTGCATGGCGAAATAAAACAAAATTGGCGGGAATTTATGGCCCACAACCCCAGTATGGCTAGTGGGGTGGAAAGTTTTCAATTTGAAACGAATAACTTGTTTGTCTCCCGTAATAAGGAGGGTTTTGTAGCGGGTAATAAGGGGTCGCAATGGCTGTCGCGGGCTTACTTAAAACTACTTTCTTGGTTTTATCACCTTAGTGTTGTGGGCAGGAAGTGTGCGTGACGTAAGCCGGTAGGTGGCGCTACGTGCTACCCCATCGTTGACACTTGCGAACGACTGGTTCTTTATGTGAGACGGGCTAATGTTGGGGGGTATTGAAGTTTATAATGCAGTGCGGCTTTGAAGATATAATGCAGATAATTTTTTTTATTTCATTAATTTCGTTATGAAGTGTTTATGGGTTTCAGCTAAAATTGATAACCTGGTTTTTGAACCACGGTGCTTCGTTCAGGGAGCTACTTATACCGCAGTACCGCTTGCATAGTTCGCTTTGTATCCAATACTTAAGGTGCCTTGGCTAGAGAGGTATAGTGTCTGGAGAAGCTTGAGCCAAAACTGGCCTTAGTCCTCTATAAAAAAATCTGGTTATTATTGAATGTGATTGCAAACACTAGTCAGCGGAAAAAACCTTCTTCGTTATCACATAAAAATGTCTATACTTTTTATAAAAAAATATTCAACGTATGTGTATAGTAGTAACAACCTCTTTAAATCCTTAAGAATACTTATAAAGGAGGTTCACGTATTGTTCATTTTCCGCGAAACGAACAAAGTTATGAATAGCGTTTGCGTCCGGAACCCATAATGCCGGGTAAAGCATTTGTAGTCGTGACGTTTACAGGAACATAACGCTTCTTCAGGCAGCAAATTGAATGTTAAAACGCGTTACCTGCCCCTAACTGAATAAGTTATGAGGTCGGAGCTATTGGTAATGAAACTTGAATGACCTCGGGCGTGTACCGTCTACTACGGGATGGAATTTCCGTGTTTACGTAACTCTGCCAACGGTTTATTCTGTAGCCGTAAGTACCACTTCTGGGCGTAAGCAGCCTTTAAAAGAACACGGGTATCACTTCGGTGAACGCTCGTGTGTGGTTTTATGAGGAGGCGCGAGACGAGCCCTTCTCTGTCCTTTCCATTCTTTTTATAACGGCAACACCAAAACATTGTTTTGCACTTTTGACTGTGTAACACTCTTGAAACAAACGCTAGGTTTCAGTGCATATTTTAGACAAAGAAAAGTATAAATATTTTCGAAAAACGGAAATATAAGTTAACTGAGAACTTTCAGTCTCTTAATACGCACCTATGGAATGTACTGTAATGAACCTATGTAAATGGACCCGATGAGTTTGCATACTTTTACTGTCTTTTACGTACCTACTTATCGTGGAACCAGTCAGATTTTTAAAAATTTTTGGTATAAAATGAGGTGCTGTATGACGTTTCCTATCGATCGCCTGATGTCGACAACGAGATAACTTGATAAGATATTCCTTTCATTTTAAGTTATCACTAGTCTTATCGATATAGTTCGCTAACGCACACACTTATACACTCACATTGTGAACTAAATATACGTAGTTATGTTAAAATGAACTCTCTGCAGGATTTCAGTGAATTAATTCTATTCACTCTACAGGAAAAACTTTATCGGTCGCATGTTTTTATTTAGAAGAAAACGCGCACAGAGAATAAAAATATATAGATAGAAGTAGCCAAGTCAATAGGTTCTCCCCACATTCACTCTTGGACTTAGAAAATGTGGGACGGATTCTATTCAGCGCGAGTGCTCGTCTTGGTCGTTGCATTCAGAGAGCACTTATGTTTAGATACGTTAACAACTACAACCACATCTATAGATCTAAATAGATCACGGAATGGTAAGTTAGATTGTGCAACCATCGTCGCTGTTTCAGCGCCAGAATTATCATTCCTACAATTCAATAATTCGAGGAAAATCGATTTGCATGATACTCGTCATTACTATGACGACTTTGAATTGATTCGAATGATGATGAATAAATTAATCGAATAATTCATACAATTGGTACTGGCACTTTTGAGTCGACCTTCACATTCACTAAAACCTTCTTGTACAAAACAAAAAGGTTGAAGGTTGTAAGAAAGCGGCACGTTTTGTATTCGTAGTATTCGTACTAATTATAATGGGGTAACTTGCGTTATCTATTTAGATTTATATCAGTGACTCCGACACACCACAGGCTCACATATATAATCTTAAATTGTTTGTCGCAACATCTAGTCTCCGTTTCTAATTAGTTGCATCTTTTCCTATTTCATTACTGGGAATATCTCAAAGATGTAGAGCTTGCTGAAGCTTAATTTTTGGCTCAAATATATTGAATACAAATCTTCATTTTATTAGAGCAGAAAATTTCTTTTTATCACGCTTGGGCTGTTCGGAGTTCATGTAAGCTTAGTCCTTCGATTTTTGTCTACAAAACGGAAAGGAAATCATCCTGTGTATACTATATTTAGAAAATAACTATTTCTATAAGTAGGCACTCATAGATGGAAGTACCTGTCTCTACTCACGTACTTTTATATTAATAAATAGTGTATGACATCTATCTGAGCTACGTCACACATTTGGAAATACGTATAATATTTATTTTTTACATACAGAGCCTACTCTGAATACCTGCTTTTAGCGATCGTGCCTATTTGCATTCAACATCTAATCAGTAAATAATAGAGCTCGTAATTCTTTGCAAAGAAAGTAAAATTATCAATATCCAGCAACTTTTCATTCAAGAATCATAGCAACTTTTATAATATTAGCAAGACATTTTTACGAGTGGAAAGTTATACCACATAAAGGACAAGGCGACGGATACCAACAAATTACGCGTTGCCAAAACAAGAGGATCACAGAAAACAAACTGAACTGAATAAATTTCTTGGAGAAGAAACTCTCACCTAAAGTTTGTGAAGAATGCCAGTTACACAGTTAGTCCCGATCCTGACTGCGAGGAACTTTCTATTTTTCGATTGCCCGTGTTAGTAACTTTGGCAAATGTAGTTTAGACGGTAGTTCACACGGCCGTCGTTTCGCGACAACTCAATTTCGTAACTTATTTTGCATCGCGCAAATGTCCTTACGTTTGAACATTCGAGACACTGTTACGTAACAATCGTATGCAATGATAAAGCACTCTAAAGTTTTATTCGATGTGCGGCAAAATTCGAAATGCTATTTGAAAATAAGGTGCTATATAAATCAAACTGCTTGCTATAAAATTTTATCTTTTTGACTACCCATACAACATGGACATCAAAAGGCAACTTATTTAAAAAATAAATATTTACTTTATAACGCATACAGCCCCGGCACCTGAGCAGATCATACGGGATAGAAGAAATAAGTGACGTCAGGCTCGGTCATAGACGCAAATGATAACTTGTTTCCGTGCATTGAAAGGCAGGATAAGCATGATCCCGATTGTAATCGATATACTCGTATCTACAAAAACATCATCACGCGGACGAAATCGCGCGATAATTCTTGATTTCAATAAACACGCAAATATCATGCTAATACCATGATTATATCACTACTTATTAAAATATAACATCAAATTCTTTTTCTCGAAAACATTCTCTGCTGTGTTTTAAGGGGCCCTGGAATTAATCCATAGGAAAGTTTCTGAAGGACCTTTGGAATGGAGGACGGTTGAGGCTGTTCTCTTACTTCGAAGTAGCCCTTAATTATGTTATCTTAAACTTGGTCCAATGTGCAGGAGTCATTTGTAACAAACATTTGCCTCGGTTGTTATTAAAGTAATCAGCTGCTTTGTAAACTAGTGTCGGGAAGTTATTGACAACATCGATGTTTGATGTAGATTTACAAGGATACAAAATAGAAAACGATATTGCGATGCCACCACTCAAGCTTCGAAATAAATACAAGTTTATTTACGTAGGGGAGACGGTACTGACGGTAGGTCAGTACGATGGTATCTATAGGTGTAGATACCATCGTAGTTGATAAATTATTAGTTTTCTATAATGAACTTATACTAATGTAATACTTTGATTACATTTTAAAGGACTTGGCACGTATATGCACGAGTTGAATTTAAACAAAATCGCGTCCAAACGCCTGTGCGTGCAGTGCGGCCTTACAGGTTGAAGAAAAATTATAGCACATAGTATACATAGGTGACACACCTACATGATATGTACTATGTGTGTGAAAAATTATTTATTTAAAAGGTGTTGGGACGCCCTTTGACGACCTAAATAATTTAAGTCTTCGGAGGTTATGGTATCGAAATCCATAAAGTTACGAGTATTGAGGTCCTTGGTGCTAAAAGAAAAAAATAAGTTAAGAGCATAATAAAATTATCGATATATTATTATCGTTTGCGACCCTCACTAGAGCAATCGAGGAGAGTTTGAGTTCGGTTAGAGGCTGCGGAAGTGGTCGCGCTGTTCCCACTTTAACTGTTGCGTCGCTGGATTGTCGCTGCGACTAGTGCTTTGTGCTTTTGTAACTACTATTTGCTTGTAATAACTGTATAACTACAAAATCACGTCAAAACTATTTAGCGTTGATTTTTTTTCTTGTTGGATTTTTATTGCACAAGCGCAATTTAGGCAAGCTGTAGACAAAACCCTGTCCTTTATTGAGGAAATAAGATTAAATGTGAAACTTTAATTCGATTTGTGAGCACAATGCCCAAATAAAAAGAAATGTAACAAAAATTTGCTAAAGGTAAATAAATGGCTACCATTTAGGTAAATCCTATGAGTGCTTGTTCGTTCAGTAGTACCTATTTGAATTTCAAATAAAATAAATCACTATAATGTAACGTGACATTCTCACTGTAAAATTGTGTGTAAAAACACTATAATTTTATATGAACCGGCTCAGTTTCGTGTGATAATGTAGCAATAATGTTGCATTTGGGCGCCGAACAATGTTTACTAATTAAATCGAAAGCCATTTAATTAACAATTTATTTTGTTGGGAAAATTAAAACGTTTCTCAGGTTTCGGTTTCGTACATTCTGTTCATACAATCAAGGTCACTCTTAACGTAGAAAAGAACGACCATTAAGTGAGATTACGGAGAAAACCAGCGAATATCAGGACAATGAAAGTGATTTACATTAAACCGAGATCGACCGAGAATATATATTTCGAATTACCGAAGCAATTCGGTGTTTAATTCGTAGGCCAAGCAAGAAAGATGGGTGGCTAGGATCCCAGTCCCGGTGCGCGGTTTTAATTACAACTCAGGTTTATTCAGTCTAATTTCAGGAACTTTGCATTCCCCGCATGAACCGCGGAAGGGTCAGGCCAAAAGAAAATGACATTTTGTTATTCTATTACGCTGAGCAAAGACGAGTTGCGCGTAATTACTTTTGTGCGAATCTGGGGTTCGCTTATGATAAAAGTAGTTCAGCAGGATTGTTCAGCAGGATTGTTCGGCAGGATTGTTCGGCAGGATTGTTCGGCAGGATTGTTCAAGCTTTAATAAAGACACAAAGCTAATGTAAGACTTGGGTACTCGTAGAAACAAGTCATGTACCCTTTTTTCATTTGGATCTCTATAATTAGACTTTTTACGGTAAAATTTTGTTATGAATCTAAACTGAATATGTGTTTAGAAATTAAATAAATATAATAATAATAAACATTGTGGTATCATGCATTGGTATATTATATACGTGTAAAGGGTGGAGGACCTTAGTTTCCCGTATTTTTGCTACGTAGGTAATAAAAAGATAAAGATAAAGATGCGTAACTCTATTATACGGTTGACACCACCGCCGCCTCGCCGCTGTTTGGATGCCACGATAGGTATTTACTCGTACCTATTATGCATTTGCAAAAGTGAGTCCCAAGAGGCATAGCCATCTTTCTCGTATTTCAGCATCTGAGAGACAAACGATATTTTAGTCCAGCAAGGTGCCAAAATTTCTGAGGTCTAGCTTAGCCACCTCGATTTGTTTCTGCAACTACACCGCTCTAATTAAAATACAAGATGTGAAGAAAAATACAACATAGCTGGTTATGAGCATGACAGTGGGCGAGCTCCAATGACTGCCAACTATGAAACTGTTCTTCAAAGTCGGTAACGTCTCGGCGACATACTCGGTGTTTCTCGGTGACCACCTGAGAGCTGTTTTTACAGAGGTTTATAAGATAAGACATAAAAGATAACATATTATTACATAAGATATAAAAGAAATAAGAGTCTGCGTGTGCGTTGACGTCATTGTACCCGGCGTCGCTGGCCCCGGGTCGCCATTGCCTACAAACTGGCGAAGTTTCTCGCCACGGTCGTTACGAGGCGTGAATTGCCTGCGTTACAATTACAACGCGGCCCGCCATATTTATGCCAGCGGTAACCAAATTGCCTGATATTATTCCATCCCATTGAGTGCGAAAAGCGCAAATTAAACCGATTTTATATTGGATGATTTTCCTCGGGAGCGGGGGCGAGATATGTTCGCTGAGAGATAAGGAGGAGATTGCGTTATGAAATAAGAAAGGAATTGCACATTGTAAAGAGTTGCGTTCTTAGATACGCTTTTGGGTGAGTACCTACCTATTTTAATGTTTGAATTTCAATGGAAGTGATATTGATGACGACGACTCGGAACAACAATGCTATCAAGTAGAAACAAAAAATAAAAAAATAAAATTGACGGTGTTATAGAATGTTGAGTAACGAATTCATTAGATTAACAGACGTCAAGCAAACAAAGCTAGAGAGCTTTGTTTAAAAACTCGTAATTCCACAAACAACTTTAAACGTGGCAGAACATATTGTTACATAGTTTCAGAAACTAATAAACCATAGTATCTCAGAGAACTCTCACTTCTCAGTAAAGAAATTATTAGAGAGTTCTCAGATGACGCGAATCTGTAAATTATCACCCGGCTGTTCTTGTTTTAATTAAGCTTAAAATCTCGGAATACTTTCTTAAAGACAGTCTCTAGTCACCCGAAGCTGAAATTTTACAATAAAGTTGGTTCACGCCTTCCGCATGGGTGGGCGCTCAAAGAAAGTGAAAAAGCAACCAAAAGATATATCTTTGAGGGGTTCAGATATTCGGGAAACTATATAGCGTAATGAAAGCGAATGGAGGCGGCCGGGCGCTAACAACTAATTGGCTATTCCGAAAACTCATTTGAACACAAAATGGGTTCTGTATTTAAATTTCAGTATTCCGTAAAACAACGGCGAAAGTTAAATGCATAAGGCATTTTGGTTTCGATGGATTTACTCTCCCTCTTGCTTGTTTATTTGTAATCGGGATTTTAGAGGAACATTAATGAAATTAAAAGTTCTGTTAGGTTTAGGTTTGAGATAAAGGATTTAATTAAGGGAAATAGACTTCTTGCGAATGCTCCTATTTATTCAAACGTTAATTAAATATACAATTTTGTAACTTGGATACATTATATATTATTTATTTGTGTCTATCTGTGTTTTGCCTGTTTAACATTGATGTAATAAAAGTTAGGTAGGTACCCCTTGTATGTTGTATGTAGGTATCACTTTCTGTAACGGTGAAGGAAATATCGTGAGGAAACCTGAAACGCCCAGAAAGTTCACAATAAAATGTTCTTATAAGCATGTGAAGTCCACCGACCCGCATTAGCCGTGTGGTGGACTAAAGCCTACATCCTTCTCATTGTGAGAGCAGACCAGACCACTTGCAGTGAGTCATTAAAGGGTTACAGTTGAGTTAGGTACGTTAATATTAACTTGGCTCGACACACTACTGCGTGTCTAGATTTTATAAAGTAAATAAATTGCTGTAGGCAGCTATTTGTGTAATAGCATCTTTCTATTTGAGAACCTAGGTAGTGTTATGTAAGATAAATAAAAAAAATAATCAGTATTGTAAGATGCCCAGTCTAATTGAGTGTAATGTCAATCTTGCTCCAATATTGTCAATATCTAGCCAGAATATCCGTTGGGACTAGTCTGACTACCAAGTCTGTGACGGAGGATGGCTCTAAGTATTGTGAGCTACAAAGTGGCCAGTAATGTCACATTTTATATACAGAGTGGTGCCGCTGTAATGACATTAATTGAAACCACCTACTGGGTATAGCCGCCAACCCGCAGTAGGCTAGCGTGGTGGACTAAGGACCTACATCCCTCTCATTGTGACCCAACCCTGTAGTGGGTCATTAATGGGTATAGCATTATTAGACTGGGCATTAGTAGAACGTTTTATGTATTAGTAGCTTCCGTCCGTAAATTCATCCATTTAAAATAGAAAAGACTAGAGATGGATAAAAAGTACTTATCCTATATCCAGTTACCCGTGTACCAAATCTCAGCCAAATCTGTTAAGCCGTTTTTGCGTGTAATAGTTACAAACATTCAACACGGACATAAAGATTCAACTATGACCAAATTAATGTTCGACGTAGTAAGAGCATGCATTTCCAACAGTTTTTGGAAACTACTTACCTTAAACCAGAACACAAAAACTTGCTTGACGACAAGTAAGGAAGGTTACTGGGAAACAAGAGGAAATCACTTTTAATATGCTTTTTCATTCCGACTACATCAGATTTGTGTCGGTATATATGAGGAGACCTTAAGACGCTAGTGTTATTGAGTTAAGTGCCAATCGTGTTCCAATATTGTCATTATGTGATCATCCGCTGGGAGCGTCTGACGGCGAGCGTGTCGCCTGATGGAGATTGTGAGATGAATGCAGAGTGCTACAATGCCGCCACGGTCTCATTCTCCGGATAGTATACACAGAAAATCCCATAATGCTTCTGGTAAGGAAATCCTTTCTACTAGTAAGGAATAAATCATACTTTTTATGTTAGAAAGAAAGAAGGAGAACATAATTAAAACTTAGTTAAAGTTAAAGGAAGATTTTTTTTTGTTTGTTTGTACGCGACAATCTAACGTAGAATATCTTTCTAACACCTACCTGTAAAAGTGATTTGTTCAGCAAGTTTACAGTCTAGGTATAAAAATGTTTGATAAATTCACTGTTATTGTATCTATTTATTGCAAAATTCTTTCACAAGCAAAACTGCAAGCAGCAACTGGTAATGGTGGATACACCAAAACAGGTTTTCCTATCGTAATCTACCTCCCCCACTTACTGTCCCCAAGCTACGTTTTCAATAACCATTGTTTGAAAAACACATTCGGAGAAAAGTATAAACTTCCCTTTAAAGCTATGGTTCTGTTATTTATTTTCGAACTAAGACACACGAGCTAGTGAAAATGAAAGTGAACTAAAAGTAAAACCTAATAAATCATCGAGTTCGCTTTCTTTGTAGGGGTAAATTGTGTTTTGTTTAACTCGTCTGTTCCTCGTGCGTCGCTCGCTCGCGACATATTGTCTGAGAACTCCGCCGACGCCTCTCCAATAAATAAGCAGGTCACATATTGAAGGGGGTGGCGGGAGAATACAATTGTAACTTTCGTGCCCCCAGCTTACGTGAAGGCAAAAGTTTAAAAAATACAAGTTTTCCTGCCCCGGGCTCCTGGTTCGCGGACACGCATCGGGGACGTTCACACGTACACACGTGACACCCAGCGGGACTATTCGCAAGTGCGCACCGATTTTCTCAACGATTTAAAAATCGATTGCTCGAAACTTAATTCCCCAAAGGAAAAGGCCCTGGATTGTATTAAGACGCCCCTGTTATTGTTTTCCAACATTTGGAAGTGAAAATAATACACCTACAATAATTGATATTCCCCAACCATTCGTCGATTCCATCCACGATAACCTTAGTCGGAATAAGAATGAGATTCCATTACGTTTTCCAAGATTTAGTGCATAACAAGCAGCCACTATTTTGAGAGTTCTTTTTCAGGATGGAACTTCGGTCCGAGTTAAACTTGCCTTTGATAATTTTCTAGATGACGCTCGGCAACTATACGGAGTGAAAAGATTAGTGGTGGATTGAAAATGAGGCTTATAAAAACAGCGCGCGCTAAGTGATCGATGAGGAATAAAAGTTGCTAATCTTGTCCGGAGCCGCCGAAGTTCGCTGCGAGTCGTTCGCAGCTAGTTAAGAGACGACACAACAAGCTATTAGTATGCAGGGAGGTCGCGCAACATTTTTTTACATTATGCTAAGTCCCAAAGAAAAACTGTTGGAAGTCACGGAGCAGGAGGGGGACTCTCCAGCGATTCCCAATAATTCATTAGAGCGGGCGTCACGGGGTACGAATTAAAATTAATGATTCGCGAGCACAGCACCGCTTTCGATGGATCTCCTCGCGTTATTCAGTCACTTTTTATCCATTGAGATAATGTTGTTGTTTTAGCGACTGGCAGGTGCTCCGACGACTTTTCTTTGTTAGCATTAATTTGAATAATAACCATTCGGACGCGTTCAGTCATAGTTTAATTAAAGTTTCCGTTTAGGACATTGTATTGTAAATTATAATGGGAACGTATCCCTAACTTCAATTTAGCTTTAATGCTGTTGATCCCGTGTAGGGATTTGCGCCGACATTGTCGCGGGATGATTTGATGAGAATTCGAGCGACATACAGCTCGCGTTTCGAGTTTCTCGTCACGCTCGCGCGGCTCAAATAAGGCTTACTACCCCCTCTGTCGTCTCGCCTATCCTAACGCCCTCCATGTCTAAAGTAAACTGCGGAATACCTAATGTATTCGATGTTAATGTCGGAAAAATATTACGTTATGGTAAAGGCCCTACATTAGAAGATTGATGGTTTATTCGGAACTTAATTTGTATTTGCTGAATTTATTCTGTTACATTGCTAGTTATTACAAACGTTCAGTAGCTGTTAATGTTTTGTTTTCGGTATCTTTATTTTATACGTAACTACGAGTATATGATCACCGGGAAAAAGTCGATATTTTGTACATTTCATGGTTATGTTAAAAAAGTTTTGTTTATCGGATTTATTCTGTGTAATTCTGAATATACAGTCCCTAAACTTTGTCGACAGTCTGTCCATTTATCCGTCTTAAAAAATTTATAACGCTTATAGTACCGCTATTAAGTACTAACCTTGAGCCGTTCATCGAGAAAACCTCAAAAAATATGGCCGTTAGCTAATCGTCTGATATCTCAACTTTGTTCTTATTGGTGTATATAAGTCAGGGCCGCTGTTCGCGCGCCGCATCCTAAGCAGTGCTTGCAGACAATATCTGTAGGTAGTTGTCAGCCGCGCGGTTATTACTGTCGCAGTGGACGAGCGGTTCTTACAATTTGTAGTCAGCTGTGTGGTTGTCAGTGGATGGTTTTGAAGATAATAGCAGTAGGAGGGTCAATGTAGACGGGCGGTTGGGACGCCGTAGACAAATGATCAAATTTCATCGACAAAACACCTAAAATATATCCCTCTTCTTTTGAAATGGCAGCCAATTGGAGAATTTTGTATTAAATTTTTTTGTGGGTGCCTAAGATGATTTCTATTTCTCTGGACCCGAATGCTCCATAGAGATGAAAAAGTGTTGTTTGATAGATAATATTACCATCTTTCGATAAAAAAGAAAATTTTGTCAATTTTCAAATGTAAAATATCGTAAAACAAGTTGTATAAATATTATGTGTTATGACTGCCCCTTTTTTATGTAGAAGTCGGCTAAAGATTCGGGGCTACCGCGGAGCTTGCAATGAGAAGACACTCCATAAATGAAATGATTGGTCTTTTGGTTATCAGTCAAACAACAAATACATCCAGGTATGGACTACCTGGATGTATTTGTTGTTTGTTTTGAAAGTACTTTATAAATCTAAATCTAAAATTATTACGTTTGAGTAGATGTATGAATCATTGAATATAATTATGATTGATGATCATCATCATTATCAGCACTATAGGTGTATGAGTAATGCTCTACTAAACAAATGCATACACAGATAATCTCTTCTTTTAATTTGGGTATTTGCTCGTCGGTTATGAAAGCACGTACGGGTCGAGTATGTATCAAGTTGATTACCCAAGGTACGACTGCCACGTCATATCTCTACTTGGTAATTAGTTCGTTGTTTGTGCCGCATTCCTTGATTACTGCGTTGGTATCGTTATTTAGAGGGATGACCCGAATACATATACCGAGTATTGGGATCGAGATTAAATCGGTACGATGTTAAGTTTGGGCATTAGTATGAAGGCTGGCGATGCGAAACCATCTAGACATATAAAGGTATATTTCTTATTACAACTTAACTTCACTTCCTACTATAATATCCATGCTTTATCAAAGCTAAATTAAATAAGCTTTTCTACATGTATTTTTCTTCGATTTTCAATTTTAAATATCTCAGATTTCTTGTTAATTAGGTTGTATTAAATGTAGGTTGTAAAAACTTTATCTAGTACTTTGTAGAACTCGTTATTTTAGCACACTTAGGTACTCGTCCGATATGAGTGAGTTAAACATCAAATATACCAAGCACTAACTTAAATACGAGTCAGCTCACCTCTACTCATTCACAATGCGACGACGGGCAATAATTGGGGATTTTCCCCTATTTGTGTGCACATTTGCAAATTTGTGTCTGCGTTGTGTTCCATTCCCGATTGCACTGTCTCCAGTCACGACACAGTGAAGGAAATGCATAACACATCGTACGTCGTCACAATTTATGGCGGAACTAGATTTTGCCGAAATGCCTTTTGGACAATTGGTGCCTTCTATGCTTCTATTGCAAATAACGACTAAAATATTTGCAGTGGTTAATTTTTTTTAAAACTATATATACGTTCAATGGGGTCCGTAAGAGCAGAAATTTAAATGTTAATTTTAAACTTCTTTTTGTATTTTAAGTCCAGTTTAAACTTGTGTTTCCGTTGGGAAAGTGTGAATGTCGGTGATGATTTTGTTGAGGATTTTGTTGAACATCTTAACAAGTATGACTTCAGAAATAACTTCTTTCCTATTTGAAGAATTTTTCAGGTCAGAGTCATGCGGCCTCCATGCCCGTTTGATTGCATTTACTACGAAAACAACATAACTATGGTAACCGTCAGGAGTCGTGAGCACAGATTATCAGTGGTAGGGATATTGTATACTTTCGGCCAATGTACAGCAGCCGAAAAATGTGCTGGACCAATAGACGACGCATACTGACGGTTTGACGTTTGTCGAACCAATCGTGTGCACCGCAGCGCAGTCAATGAAAGTTCCTGCCTCTTGGGAGGATTTGATTTCTATCCTATTCGAAGTTAAAGAAGTCGTTAAAAACTATTAGACAAATAAGTAATAGACTAACAGGGCAGTGAAGTATCGTAAAGTCTCCACCCATTGACATTGTGGCACAGCTGTTAGGTTAGCCACTAAATCATAAGACAGTTAAATAACTTTGTTACATAACAAAAATAATCCTTTAAGTCCCATTAATCTAATGATTTATTGCATTGAGCACCAATAAAACCTAATCAAATAAATAGCGATAGAGTTTAAGCTTTAGAAAAAATATATGTGCGTGACTCGACAGGCGCCGCGAGGTCGCCTTGGCGTACAATTGTGTGGGTAGGTAGTCCTAGAAAATTCGACCAAGTAAACGAGACCCCTAAGAAATAAGGCGAGTGCCCCTTTATTGCCTGGATTCATGAGCAGAGGAGGAGGTCGGGGGTTACATTAAACTGGTGGGTGTAACATGGCTAATACGAACGGAGCACGCGTATGGAAATTACAGTGGAATCAATCACGAACGGCCCAAACATGCCTCACAGACAACACAAACAATGGCTTTCTAACCTAATGGCTCTTCCATAAAGATTTTATCCTCAACAATACCTCAATATACGTCAGTGAGCAATATCTGCTTTTGCGTCAAAGGTCAATGTACACATTGGCGTTATAAATGAGTCTTCGTTTCACTATATTACTGAGCTGCTATATTAAGAGATGAATTTTTATATCTTATTGTTCATCAATTTTATAGCCACTAACCAACCAACTACATTGCGTAAGAAATAAAAAAATAAATAAAGGATATTTCCTTGTCACTCATTTAAACGTAGTTGAGATAAGAAGTTGTCCTTGCTCTACGTCTCAAATTGCGCAGCTATTATTAACCGAAAGATTTTTCAACATTGTTTCATATAAAGCGCAAAGTTATCGCTAATTTATTTAATGTATTTACAGTGTACGCTTTATTATGAGCAAATACCCAGTGACTGCCTCCTTACCAAAACTTTATTAACCCTATACCACATGCGCATAGCTGTAAATATAAACATATTTCGTAAAGAATACGTGACCAAAATGTTTTTCTTATGGTAAACTGTAGTCATATTGAACACACATAAAATCAGATAATAAAATACAGATCAGAAAATACAAAATCACTTACGTTTCAGGACGCAGCAGGCGGTGTTCTAGCAAGCCAATAAAAATGTAAATGTTACCAATAAAATTTTGCTTTGAAGTAGTCACTGTGGCGTCCACGGCTTTGATCTGGCCCGTATATGTTATAATCCAGGCTTTTGTTAGACCAGTGCAGAGCTGTGAAGTTATCAATGTTTCAATCATCGAAAAACGTGGCCTCACAAAGCTATCGGTTATGTGTATGTGTATTACACTGACATGGATCAAAGCTTCGAATCACAGGTTCTACTTGCTTCGATTTATTTATTTATATTGCATACGTCATTTATAAACACTCTTCGTTGTTTCTGGAACCCGTTTCTGTTGCCATGAGCAGGTGACCTAAACTAAACTTTTCAAAAGTCATTGGTGGCACCGGGATTCGAACTGGGCTATCATTGTTTACATCTTTAGTTACCTATAAATCTTGATATCTTGTAAAGTAAAGTGAAAAAAGATAAATAACTTGAAATGCAGTACATTCAGCGTTTCCAGATTTAGCACAAAGAATTGCTGCAAGGTAGATACTATGATAATGTACCTATCACAGAGCTATATGAACTAGAGGACGCAAGTGTATTAGGTATTTCGCGTGTAACGAAGGCGACAAATTGTCTTCTTTCAGCGCCACTTCATACCGTTGTCGAATGCAGACGTGATCGAAAACAGAGAAAAATGCCTTGTTGTAATATATTAAGTTGTAAAAACTACACAAAAAAGGAGGACGAGATACCAAAAACGTTTCCTTTCATAGGTAAGTCATTTTGTTATTAAAATAACACGCTTGGTTTCTATATAAAAAATGGCACGCTTGGTTTCTATACAGGTAATGAGACATGCGTCCTCTAGTCCATATAACTCTGTGATAAGTATACATCTGGAAGAAGCTCCAATGTGGCAACATTCGTCACTCATCGAGAGATGGCGCCACGTGTATCTTGAATCACGCTATCGAAGTTTCCTACATACATCGCTGACATATAAAAAACTCCCACATAACTCAATTGGAGCACGTTCGCTTCCCAGTTACCATTACCCCACCTGGTGGGCGATACTGTGGGTGGAATTCGTATACTATCGTTTAAAATCATCAATAAATGCAAAATATAAACCAACCATGTCCATATTTCGATATAGACTGAAACAAAATGTTGCTTCCCAAAAGGCGGAGTTATGCGCTATGGCTTCTCTGAGAAAATTTTTACGACATTTTATCGAAGAAGGGTTCACTTATATGACCTTAATCACAAGCCAGAATGTAAATGAAAAACAATGTCATGTGGATTCTACAACCCTCACCTTTTTGT
The DNA here is from genome assembly GCA_905147235.1 of Erynnis tages. Classification (NCBI taxonomy): domain Eukaryota; kingdom Metazoa; phylum Arthropoda; class Insecta; order Lepidoptera; family Hesperiidae; genus Erynnis; species Erynnis tages. Next base: position 9,472,272 of record LR990072.1, read on the forward strand.
CTTAAAACTTTATTCTGGTTGTAAATGTGATTGAAAATTTTACGACGGTAAGAAAATTCTGTTTCTTTTTCAGGTGTAATGTTGCATATAGCACCGTAAATTTGAAATGTATGTATTTGAAGCAACGTGGTGTCCGGGTGGCTTCAGGGTTTCTTTGACTGTTGTGATGGATGCATTCATGGAGTTAGCTATTTGTTATTAAGATTTTTTTTTGGTTGTTTCTGCAAAACATGAACACTAACTATATAAGTCCTATCTAAAGTCGTCCGTTGCATACGGTACGCATCACCTAACATTGGTACTACTGGTATGGAGAACACGCATATTCACGGCGGGTTTTGAGAGTGGCGGTACCGCAACCGTGCAACAGTCGCTTTATCCACTTTATAAAGTCAGTCATTTATTTACTTTATAAAAGGCTATGAACCATTCTTATATTGATTTTTAGTTGTCTTGTAATCGATTGAAGAATAATATATGCGATGTTTGCATTTACCTGAAAACCGTGTTTAAGAAAGTTCAAGGTATTTGTTGCATGACAATAGAAACGTTGAAAATTAATATATCTATTTAAACAAAGACGGCATAAGCGTTGCAATCAAATCGTTTTTCAATATATCCTTATGCCGACCCTAATCTAAGGTAACATACATAACCGGTAAACGCTTTAATAGACACCGATAATAAAAGTGTAGAGAAAAACACATTTTGGGCAAATGACAACTCCAGTACCGGTTATTAGGAAAAAGGTCGATACAAACAAATAAAAATATGTTATTCGGAAGCATTTGCATCGCATCCTATAAACTTATTCATAGAATAATATACCGGGGATATTTGAGGGTGGAAGAATTTCAATATGTATAATATTATGCAGGTTGATTCTTTGAGCTCGGGTCGGACATGGAGCATTTGAATAAACCGATATCGCGGGAGTCGAGCAAAATATTGTCCGCCGAAAGTCGCTGTTTAGCCGCAGCCGGCAAATATGTATGTTCCTTGAGACCTACCGTTATTACATCCGAGATACTATAATGTGGAGCTATTTGCCACGAGAGGTTAATGAATGGAGAAGGAATTATCGCTCAATCGCCGGAGTGTGTTTGTGTGAACGGGCGCGCGCGCTAGTCTCCGGAACTACCAGTCGGATTAAAAAAATGTTTTTGTATGTACTGCGGGAAATGGTAGGTGTGTACTTATTTTACTTTAAAAAAGAGCGACGAGTTTATATAATTTTTTGTTTGGAAATACTTGGCTGGCTCTAAAATGTCAAAAGCTCCTTTTTAACGCGTTCGTTTATTTTATTTGTTAAAAGTCATAATTGAAACATGTTTTTTGGCAGAGCGAAGCCTGCCGGTTCAGCTAGTCGAATGATCAGCATCTGAAAAACAAAAGTTAATTAAAGATACAATTGCATAGTACCTACGTTCAGTTCGTTCAATTTACCAGAATTCAGTGACCATGGGAAAAAATAGAGCGAATGAAAATGAATGTGTTTTATCTTTATTGTTCTGGAGCTCATAGTAGTAAACAATGCTCAAGACCGTGCGCGGTCTTAATATTGACATTTTATTTACTTCAGTCCCGGTTCAAGTTAAGTTCTGTTTATTAATACGATAAAATAGCTTTTAGAAAGAGGGGGCTATTTATTTCACTTTTTACTTAATACATAAAAAATAACAAGAAAATAATAAAGAAAACAAAAGTAAACAATAAATTAGACAACTGGTAAAAGAAAGAAAGATAACCACAACGGTTACAAATGTAAAGTAGTATACTTCTAGAGCAACTTATTACTAATCCGTGCCGTTACATATATTATATGAATCTTAAAGAATAAAGACGTTTCTGTTTACTTTATGTAATTAAAGATTTCATTTTAATTTAAAAAATAATAATATTGCAAACTTTTTCCCGATTAACTTGATTGTGCTCGCTTGCAGCAAATACCACAAACTCAGCACTAAGTCATCTCAAAGCCGTCTATTTCAAAAATCTTACTCAATAAACATCGAATTTCAACATGCACCGTCGTTACCCATGATTACACTGAACTCAGATCTATCGGTTCGTCGCCTGCCATTACCATCAGTACACTTACACTAACGCCAGATGAAAGATAAACATTTGACATGAGGATAGGGTAAATCCGTATTCTCGTCACACGGCCGGGGCTAATTCAATAGCTGATTGGATTTCGGGGCGCTGATCTCTAGGGCTATTTACAACTCGCGATTCTGTGGAGCTAATATAACTTAGATCGGTCCGTGAGCGCCTTGTATTGTGATTTGTGACCGAGGGATTTGATACGGTAATTTATGTTTTAGAGGATTCGTGGCTGAGATATATCTAACTTTAGGGTTAAATGTTTTTGTTGGGAAAACTCCTAGTGGTTTACTGTTTACAACTAATTGACGTAGTGATAGGTAGAAGTTGAACATTCTTTTCCATTAACCAGAGACTGGTACTGGTAGTAAATTGGAGATGAATATTTTAGTAGGCATATCATTTTCCTCTGGTATCTAGTACCTAAAAATATTATGTTGTGCTAATATTTTTCTTAAACGCGAGACCTCTCTTCTGTCATCAATATTAGTCAGTGACTTCTGACCAATGAAAAAATAAAAATAGTAATTCCTCGGATACATAATACCATATATTTATCCATCCATTCAGTCCATCGACCACTAAAGTTACGAAGTAATTTAACTGCGTTTATTAGGTTACTGCATCAAATTTGCCGCAGCAAAATTATTAGGCTACCGAGTACTATCAACTTATTGTTCGGAGCATATTGGACACGTTTCGGAGCAAACGCAGTTTGGAATAGTAACTGCGATAATTGAGAAGATTCTAGACCATTGCGAAAATGTGTTAACTTCAGCTAATGTCTTACTATTGTGAAGTTTGCCTATCAAAGGAAGGTAATGCACTTTGTTACCGCTTTTACGGCTGTTCGTTTAAATTCTATTATGTATTCAAAGAAAATGTTTGCCAATTTTCTCTGCTTATTCGATTTAAAAATAACTTTAGTACATTTTATTTCAATGTACATTCTTTTTCGACATCGTATTGTCGTTGAATATTTTCGTTTAAACGTGACTTACTTGTTACTATTCAACATAATCTTCTTCTATTTATTTTAAAAAGTTATAATTTCTCATTAAAATTATTGTTATTTAAGTATTTACATAATATTTATGCCGTGACCTACGTCTATGTCTACACCGTGCCTAGACTTGGGTGTGAACCTATTGTTGTATTAGTGTTGTATTATTGTTTATACACACATTGTGACTCTTATTAAAATATCCATGAACACACGACTACCAGGCCAATTACAATACTTTATTTCATTATTTTTCTTAAAGGTTACTTAAAGGTTATAAAGAAATTGATGCGCTACTCAATAAGACGATATTTCCACGGGGACAGACGTCGATAAAGATTTATAATGAACTTCAATGAATACCTACTTATTTGGTATTTCCTTATTCACGTTTCATAACGACACCAAACAAATCAGCATTGTTTGCAGAACACTGAGTGCAATTCGGATTGTGGTTGGGAACGGCGACTGTGATAATTGAGACTGCTATTGAACAACTGTTCTGTTCAAATTGAATAATTAAATGTAAGGGAAACTAACAAACATGAAATATTAGGGTTCTTGCACCCCTGGTGTGGTATTTCTATGCCTAATATTGAGATGTAAACAGCCACTCAAAAATACCTGTGCCAAGCTAAGGCTAAAACTCTGTTTATTTTGTTTAGTAAGCATACAGAAACTGGAGGTATGGCGCATACATTTTTCAATTCCCACTCAACTACTGAACTCGTGCGAGTGCCCGCGGCTCGGTTTACGACTGTCCATTTGCTAGTTTGCGTAGTGAAAGGTAAACTTTGAGATCCGCTGGACGGGTGGATAAGTAATTGTATGCTTTATATTTTTGTTGTTTTCGTTACATGAACTGAGTTAGTTTTGGACTGTGAGTCGTGTGGCTGGAATAATGTGACTATAAAACGAAATGATGTAAAAACACGAGTCTACACATAATTTAAGTAGGTATACGGTTGTTTTTATAGATGGCTATATCTTTGAATATATTTATTGGCTTTTAAATACTTGCCACAATTTTTTCACCATCGACCGTTTTAACAGGTTTAGCGGCTTCAGTGTTAAATATTGTTGTTGAAGAACAAAATGAACTTATTTTGTAGACCACTAAATTACCTAAATTGTTATTGAATTCATTACCTACTGAATTTATAAATCCCTAGAGGGTAGTATCGGATTGCATGTACTAATCTGCCTTTTACTTTGTTACTTGATATCTCTTTACTAAAAGCAGTAAGCAGAAGGCACCAGTTGCAGAAAAAGCCAAGAAAATTACTTAGACTAATTAAAACTCACAGAAATCGTAATAAAACAAATAAATAAGACGCAATTAGCTCCAGACGCCATTGCATCTTAAATCCTGTACGGCTACGTAAACAAAAAAGGGATCCTTTTATTAAAATAAATTAAGCGGATGAAACCTCGGAGCGGCACTCGGGGATCGACAATCTGAAAATACGTAACAGGTGAAGCATATTTTGAACGATATATTCCTTGGCGTAATATGTCTATACGGGGGTTGTACCGAAAGCTGTGTGACAAAAATATTCCCTAATCTAGTAAACAGGGGCCAAATGACTCACTTGACGGTGGGGCCCGGCGTTTGGGGAACTTAATCTTTACGGGATAAAGTAAAAGGAGACATGACCCAGGTGGCAATACCACGTGCGTAAATTTCAAGCCCCTTTGTCTTTTTGTACCTCACGTAGCTTCAGCCCCGCCGTTAATTATAAAAGTGGGACTAATTTAAATATTATTACTCGCCGTGTTCGGTAATTATATTGAGCCTTATTTAAATAGACTCACTCATTAATTCACTCGATTATTATCCAGTCAACAATATGGACATACAGATACTGTCAACTCATATTTGCTTAAAAGTGATTAAATGATTAATGTCATTAAATTTCCAGGCGTTTAATTTCTTAACGTTGTGTTTGAGGTATCCAAATCCGCTTTTTAACCGACTTCAAAAAAAGGAGGAGGTTCTCAATTCGTCTGTATGTTTTTTAACAAACGTTACGTTTTATTACATGTTGACAACGATTATTTTGAACAAATTGTTTAACGACAAACCATGATTCGAGTTTGATGAGTCGTAAACGTAGGGAGTTTAGCGCCGAGCCGAAATAAATTCGGGCAGTACGTTTATAGTATTACCGGAACGGTTTTTCATGTTTATAACAGAGCATTAGCTAGTGGGCCGCACAGTCCAGCGTACAGTACCTACGTGCGGCGTAATCGCCGGGCGTGGACGTCTGTGAAACACGGAAAACCGTTCAGACGACCCCAGCCTCCCCCGACCCCACGCTCACCCACCACTTTTACGATGAATCTTCGTTTCTCCGCATCAAGAAGTAATTTTAGTGTTCCTTTGCCGATTCAATGATAGCACTCGCCCTGATTGGTTAAGCCCTCTTTGATTTAATTTCGGGTTAAGTTTCTCTGCGGTGAGCCCCCTGAGACTCCGATATTTAGACCCATCCACGTTCGGCACTTGTTCTGTTATGTTAATGGCCTATCTTTAGCCACAAGGGGTCTAATGGACATTTTATAACATACTACCAACATTTGATATTGTTATAAGACACGACCTAGAAGGTCTAATTGGGATCACTAAAGTCGTAAATAGTAAGCTTGGTAGGTACATAAACATAGTACTAAAAACTTGGTCATTGTCGCCTGAACAAAGCTGTGTTAATTTAATGAAAAAGTTTATCCCTGTTAGCCTCACAACACAACAGGTTTATTTTTCAATTTATGGGCTTTTTTAACGAGCTGTTATTTTTATCTGAAAAGCTATACGCTCAACATTGTGTTGAGTATAGTTTTAACAGTGGTTTTCTTATTAGTTTCTTAGTTTAAATTTGGATTTTGCCCGCAAATCTGTAGTTCTAAAAGTTTAAGAAAATAAGTGTGAAATAATCATTTTAACATATCGAAGTTCTCTATCGAGGGAGGATCCTTGCACGATTTTTAAATTGGTACTTACATTTAAGAAAATTGATAAGTGTTAAGTTTTTAACTTCTATAAAATTCAAAATCACGAAAAAATTTCTCCCATCCCTCTTTCTATCACCTTCCTCGACCTGAGCTTGTTCCATAACTACCCCGGTTGTAGGGAGAGATGTATGCCTAGCTATGGTATACTAAACAGTAACATCCACTAGATCACCTTTAAGACAAACAATATGAAAAAAATAATATTTTTGGCAGAACGCACCAGTAATTTAATGGTTCGAACACACACGTAAATTACTAATATTCACTCCAGAGAATAAATAACACAGGAGTGGAATATAAAATTCAAAATGCCACAGACTATTGTTATACGAATGCATGGATGTTTAAATTGCTAATATGTTGTATGCATAAATAGCTCCTCTGGGTCCTTAAGAACCCGTAAAATTTTATAAGGTACCTTCTTTTTAGTACAGCAGACGTAAAATAAATATTTCGAGCTCATTTCAGAACCAAGTTGCGATGTAAAAAGTCTGCAAATGTAAATGAAAAAAGGTATAAATTGTTCTCATTGATTCATGAGTAAGTACCAATTCCACTACTATATTATCCTTTGTGGGGATGGGAATTTATTTGGTGCAATAACTTTTATCACTGGAACGTTAAAGCATCTAATGCCGCCTTCATAATCCGCCAACAAGTAATCAAGTTTATTTGATAGGCTTAAAGGCTGTTTAAAGGTTCATTTTCCTTATGAGTCAATAATCAAATAAGTTTTATAGTATAAAATAGCGGTACTTTTATCAGATGTAATAATTTTAACTTTATGAAGATGGTTTGACTTAATCTGCCTAATCATGATCGAATCTTGATACTGAATTACCCCGTACACCTCATACAACGTGTGTTTAAACTTTTTAGTGTTGGTTGGTCTGGCAGGTCGGTTATGCCAGAAAATTCAGACAAGGCCTTATTCTGAAAATTTATGACCGAAAACAGTATTTACACTGCTAAATTCTCAAATTGCCAACGTACATAATTATATTCAAACCACTCTAGCCGCGCGGCATTCACGAGACGCAGCCGGAACAGATGTGTCTCGTGTCGTGTCAGTCGCCGGGTCGTCCACGGGCCAGCCGTCATGAATACATAATACAAGGGCAGGACGCGAATTCTTTCGTTTATTATTCAATCATTCGTTCGGCGCGAGTCGGCTTTAATTTCATGGCGGGTGGGCACAGTGCCCCGAGCGACAACCGTGCCGGCGAGTGTGGAGAACGTCCTTAGCAAATGGAATGTCACGGAAATCCAATGAAAGAAAAACCGTACATTTTCTTCAGCCATTACAATACAATCAATTTTAAGCATGATAAATTTAGTTGTTATAGCTAAGACTCGACGGATAGATTTAGCCCTGGAAGAGCCTTGGTCTACTTTTGGGCTGAGGTTTAATAGAAGAAGCTGTGGGTGCCCAAAATTTATTTTATATGTGTAAAAAATGATGCGAAATGTATTCTGCATCTATATCGCAATTCCGCAACACGTTTATAACGGAACGTTTTAATTTTTTAGAATCATGCCTACAATTTTAAAAAATACATAAAAATGAATAACACAGTACAATTACAAACCATTTATAATTTCTGAGAATACCAAATGGCTAATGTTGAAATTGTTCAGGATTTTACAATTATTAAGTCTTTTTTGAGGTAAGCCGATTCCTTACTTGGCGAGCCGTCACCGCTGAGTACTGTGAAAAAGACAATTCTTATTCTAAAAGGCGAAGCTGGTGAGGATGTGGAGCGAGTGCGTGCCTGTTTTGATTGAAACCGCCCGCCGCCATCGCGGCCGACACCGAATTGAAAACGCAAATTTAGTGACACATCTATTAACGAAAATGTGAAGGAGGCACAACCAGAAAATAGGATCCACGCGAAACCCGTATAATGTAGCGATATTTCAGGCGGCAAGTCACTCGTATTTTTGATTGAAACAAAGAAACAAATGGCACCAATTTCTTAGCAACATATTTCACCAGCGCCTATTCTTCGTCATACTTTTGTTGCCATATTACCATATCTTAGCGCTGTAAATTCAGCGGAAGAAAGTAAATAAGCCCCGAGATATTGTTCGCAGCAAACATCTTTGTGCAACTCGGGTAACGTTACGTAAAGATATTCTCCTAGAGCTGTATGCACATACCTACTCGTATACCCATTCTATAGGATGGGGTTAACTGTGTTATCCTGCGAAATTATTTTTACAACTATCTAAGGGAGGATAACATTAAAATTCAAGAGACGGTCACGCAACCTTGTCCCACCATCTCCTGACTCCTCCGCAAGGGCTCCCCGAAAGTGCCGTCTTTTCTAAATAAAACATGGAAATGTCTCATAAAATGTAGACATGTGAACTCGTTTTGGCTTTTTCGTAACTACGGCTTTATCTTGAACTAAGATTTCTTTTTTGCTAAACGAATTTGACTAGATAGACTGTTTTGATGCGAAATAAATATATAAAAGAAGTACCTAAGGGAGATTTTATTTGATAACTTGACAATATTACAAAACTTGGACGATTCCTCTTGTTCTTGTTTATAGTTGGTGTCTTTCATTTTGATCAAAACTTTACAAATACGTCAAAGCATTTTCAGTACATGTAAGAGCCATGAATTCTAAACAAAAGTTCGTAACTTACTACACACGAGCAATAATATGTAACAACACCGGGCCCGTGTCGGTCGGTCACATTCGCACACGATTCAAATAAAAAAGTCCGCCATCACTCAAGTATGCGTCGCCATTCAATCGCTTGCCTAGAAATTTGTTCGCTCGACCCATTGCATTGTTATGGATACGCTGCGAATAATATTTTATTGAGGTCCCCATAAACTGGGACGATTTCTGACGACAAATATACCAATGATGTGTTGAGTTGTACGTATTTTATAGCAGATAAAAACGGAAAATGGCAGCAACTGTTGCTTGATCCAAGTATTTCATATTTATTCGTAAACATGTATTTGTGGGTTGATTCATCACCATTATCATCGTTTCAGCCCTTTCACTGCTGGATATAGGCGTCCCCTAATCGATACCATATCGCCCGGTTCTGGGCTCTTTTAATCCAGCGGTTTCCCGCTGACTTCTTTGGTCATTCATCAGTCCCCCTGGTTGGAGGGCTGATTGATTACTCGGGATTTATTCGCCAGCAATAAATATAATTTATTTATTGCATATCGGTACACGATACATTGTTAAAGCGGCATAAAAATTAAAGCAAGGAAGCAATACATATCTAGCATATCCACACTATTTCATCGCAGTTTCGAGGCGTTAGAAGCGAGATGTGACCCCGGGTTCTACACGGCCCTCGCAAATGGACAGGAAAAAGACGCGACAGGAATGCGTGGGTGCTTTTAATTTAATATCGACTGACACCGAATTGGAATCGAAAGTTCGCCACGACGTGCTCTGGCGCTTAATCTTGATCCAAACGCTTTATTATTTATCGCTTTACAACGCCGATAGTTGCTGGTAAATAAATTTGAATGTTATCGAGCCCGCCTTGCTTAAAAATTCGTCCGATGTCCCAGAATTATGACTTGAATAAAATACGAGTGCTTTTCACGTAACTATTTGTCTATTTTTTGTTTTAAAGCGATTCGTTCATAGTTAGTAACTTTATTCGCCTTCCCATAAATTCATTTCTCAATAACGTCTTAACACACTTCAACGGTTCTTGCTATATCGTATATTACTAAACTTTCAAAGACCAAATCGAATGCAGCGAATCCATAATTCACATATTAAATTTAGCGTGCAATATGCAATCACAAATTTCATAAGCAAAGTAACATATTGCAGTTATGTTGTGTAGCCCGCCTGGCGAAACTTTACACAAAACTTCGTCTCAACTTAGCGGAGACTCTTTTCCATCTTGTCCTCACTGGAACGGTTTTGCGGAAAATACTGTAGGTACGCATTTAAAACAATAAAAACACATCCACGTCTGATGTAGGCGGCTTGAGTGAATTTTCGCAAAGGCACCCTCACGAGCGTAAACGTCGGGTAAACGTGTCTTTCGCATATAAAGCCTAAGCCGGCCTTTGAAACTGGATGCGGCATGCAGCTGTTCCTTATTCTTATCCCGATACATTTTAGAAGATGCAGAAATGTAGGGTTTCCTTTAAAGGTACTTTAACTTCAGGATTAGGTAAGTGCTAGCGAAATGGACCGTTGGTGTTCTTTTACGTACCTACAACTTTTGAAAAATGTTTCATCAAATACAGTCCCCTTATAAACGATATGCAAAAAATAAAAGTATGTACAACAATGAAGATATATTATTCATTCAGCTCAGGCTCAAGAATGATGGATTCGCTACCCAAAAAACGGCCAACTTCATACAAACCAGAAAACAATTACATTTTATTACGTGCAAACTCCAAACAATATTTCATATGCCGTTTACATTTATTACGTCGGTCAAGGTAATCGCCTCGAAAGAACGTTTCGCAGTGGGAACTGTCATAGTTAAAACAATAAAGAACACCTGGGTTCTACTTATTTTCTGCCTTCGCCGAAGGCCGTTGTCAGTGGGGCAAATTTCATTTGGCCAACCGAGGAGCCCCGCCACAAACTTTGCTCCAACTCGGGAACACGTGTTAACATGACTCGTCTTTGAAAAACTGGATAAGAACCTTATTTATATGGGGTCAGCGTACGACGCGACACAGAAAGAACATGATGATATTACTGTTCGGTGCCACCCGCTAATGTAATGTGCGCGTACATAATGTCATTTGCACCAGGTCCTCTTTGTAACAAAAAGCTGTTGGAATATCAAATTTGTTGAATTTCGCGATCGTCACAATTTTATCCCCGGCATACGTGATGTCAGCGTCTTAGGTTTAATAATACATGGAAAAATTCGTGCACATCATTGAGTTTGCTTGCTGCGTTGCTTTTGTGTAAAGAAATATTTATAGTAAAAGTAGGTACTTGGGATATTTACACAATTTCGTCTTCTCATTTCTGTTTTTGAAGTATGTTGATGGCATGTTGATGGTAAAAAGTTTTCCTAAGTCGGCGCTACTCCGACCAGGTATGGTATAATCTGTCCACCTGAATTTACCTTTCACAGATTTTTATTTGTTTGTATAATTCTTGAAAGATCGGATGAACTGTGAAAACCAAGTTGTTTTTACCGACTTCAAAAAATCCAAATCCAAAAAGTATCCAAATATAAAACTTGAAGTGATCATACCTATTGCATCAATCGTCTTATTAGATAGATAACTTTCATAAACGGATCACAACTTTTAATTATTTTTTATATCCAAAACGTGGTTAACATATTTTTTTAATTTTATCAATTATTTTCATTTTAACAAGCATCTGTTTCAATACTATCTGTTGTTCGATAAATAATGATTCGATTATTGCAGGCTACAAGCTTAATGTATTTGTGCTTCGATAAGTATAATGTACGCCGGGTAAAATGAGTGGATAGTATTTCCTTTTACACTGAAATAATAGCATTGGTGTTTCAGTAATTAAAAAGGATGTATGATACAATCTCGTGTATCAATTTTGTAATGTGCACGTGATGCGCTTTAATTTGAGACCCCACTCGATTATATTTGCAGACATTCGGTTATTCTTGCCCACTTTCAACCCCCACAACTTGTAAACGACTTAACCGATTTTCATCAAACATGTCTAAGAACACTCGCCCGTAACTCACCTTTCATACAAGAAAAACTTAATTGAAATCGCTTCATCCGTTCGCGAGCTACGGTGCCACGACAGAATCACAGACAGACAAACAGACAGACATGTCAATCTTATAACACCCCTTCTTTTGCGTCGGGGGCTAATAAAAATAACATAGATTGCGATGTTAATTGGTCGGACTATCGCGAATTGTATGTATCTATACGCGAAGAAAGCCTTACGTACATAATTATGTTTCAACGTTCTTAGGATATGGTTTTTTGTTTACCTATCAGAAGAGGTTTTAATAAGTTAGCATTGACGAGTCCCCAAATTCACTGTGTGTATAAAAAAAGATTTCTGACACTATAAAAAACAACACTCCTTTTAATCTTTTCCTATTTGATTTTATGGGGGTGTAACTTATTGCTGTTTTGTTACGGATAATCGAGCCTAGCTCCAAACAAGTGCGAGCGTACCCGATTAGACCCCACGTTTCTTCCAGCAAATTTTTATTGAAAGAGTGACGGACATAATTTTATTTTCTTCACATGAAAATAAGTAAGAATTATTTTAGTTTGGAAACAGTGTGTTGTTATATTTGATTTATTTTATTTACCCAGCGGGTTGGTTTTCTCCTCCGCACGTACTAAACGATATTTGGCGATCCCTAAGACGAACCGTTTGTCACGTACGTGACGCAACGGACAAAATGGAAACTTCACTTTGCTGCCGAATGGACAAATAGTATTTATTTAACGTTTAGTAAAAAGTAGGAAAACTTTACTATTTGATCGTTCCATCGCCTTCATCATAGATATAGATCTAAATAGATAACGCAAGTCACCTTATCAGTATGAAGATCAGAAAGTTTTTTTACTACCTACTGAGATATAACAAGAACGTTTTAGTGACGGTAATCCACCATCAACGAGAAGACAAATTGAAAGCGCCAGTACGAATACATGAATTGTTCGATTAATCTATTAACGATGACAAAAAATCTCGTACTAGCAAACGGTGGAGTGAGAGTGTAGATAAAATAAATGGAACAGCTACGATGTTTGTGCATTGCACAAACTTTTTTAACATTATGAAAGTACAAAACACAACATATTATTTCGATGTAATTTCTGAGGCAGTGCACATTCGAGTGAAATTGCAATCTATGCACATCCGCAATCTATTCCACTCGAAGGTCCCATATGCCAGCAAAGTCGCAGTTGTGTTCTTGCGCTTCTCATATCGATACAATATATTTTTCAGTTATTTTCCAAATGAAATGGAACAACGGATTTTACATGCCTGAGTGAGAAAATTTCTCGTAGTCGATTTCGTAGCGTGTCTACGCTGCCGTAGACGTTCGTTTAGCACACAAAAGCTGAGTTTTCAGTTTAGATGACAATTTATAATTCAATTCAAAATCATGATTTTAAGGTTCATCAGGCCTAGAGAATCATGTGTGTGAAAAGTTCATATAATTTATTAGTTGTGGCACTCCATCTCAGTGTAAGTCACTGGAGGCTACGGACTTCACGCCTCTTACTAAGAGACAATTGCGCTCAATATTTAAGCTTGATCTACTTTTGGAGCAGTTTTTGAGAAAACACACTTAAACATAGTCTTACAAACCAGTTACCTAATTCGGATACTAAAACGTCTAAATGTCTAGAATTCTATAATCGTTAATATTGTTTGATGATACCACATCTTTAGAGGAGAGATAAAATATGCGCCCGTCAAATGGCAGCGAGATCTCTCGACTCGTCATCTATTATACCAATTTGCCGCTATTGTACGATATTACCGAGCAATTGACTGTAGTGTATCAGTATTGTGTAAAGTGAATGAAAGTAGTAGCATTTATGAGCTCATTTCATTTTAGATTATACAGGTATTTATAAATGACATTTTAGGATCATTTATGAAGAAATACTTTTTCTTTTAATACTTTACTCCCCCCTTCTTTCTTCATTGCAAGTCAGATGGACTGATAGTTAAGATAAGAATCTATGGCTAAGTTATACTCCGTTTAAAGCTTAAAAAACTGTTATTTAAAGCTCTAGATTTTCCTTAATGTTTCACGTATTAATATCTAAATTTAACAATTTTAATCTTCTAATCAAAGCTACATGACATATTAGCTCCTTTTGAAGTTACCACACTCTATAGCTAGATTAGTAGATACATTTAACTGAAAAATTATGACTTATATTTATTATCATTACTCAATTTATCCTCGTCGTTAAAATAATATAAGCGACACAGGAAGTACTGTAAATTTTATTGAGACTGTTGTGATACCAAGGTGAATTCAACAGCGCTGACGCGACGTCGCTGAAAGCACTTCGGCACGAGAGCCTCTTGCTTACTCTCTGCCGCCCTCCAACACTGCGTTACAAGCCGGAAACTAGTTGACTAGCTCATACAAATACAATGTTCATACTTTTATACCAAGAAGGGCTCTCAATTTTGTAGTTAATGATCGTTTTTAAAAACGTCAATCGACACCATGCACCATGCAGGTTGGCAATAAAAGCTGATGCATAACGTAAGCTATATTTTAAGGAATTTTATTTTTGTCGTTTTAAACTAAATTACTCTAAAGAAAACATTATCCAGATTTTACAAAAGTATTTCAGAACGTCGACCAAAACTTTTGCCCTAGTGGGAATCAAATCTAAGAATGTCCGAAAAACACAACGACGTAGTAATTACTTAAAAATAAAGGATACTAATTTTATTATTTTATTAGTATTTTAAAGAGAGAACTGCACGAAACATGTTTAATTTTCAATGCTTAAATTTTAACCCGTTTTTTGGACACATTACACGCAAATAAAATACGTAAATGTGTGTAAAACTTGGTATTTTCCATTTAGTTCAACTTTTTCTAGCCTATGTGAATTAGGTCGCCTTACTAGTACCAACATGTGTTCCGCATTAATCTTACCCGGCAGCCTAGATTAATGCATGTAATCGCTAGATTAATATCGCACATAATACAAACGGAGCCAATTAAAAGTGTACTTACCATGCAGTTATAACTAGGGCCTGGGTAATGCTATTTTTGTTGAAAACCTGTCGTGACTTAACCTCCTGGCTTATTCCATACAAATAAATCGGTTGTAGTCCAGTGGCTCAGAATTCGGCCCCTTGCTCAAGGGGTCCGGATTCGAGACCCTGTGGCACGCACCAATGACTTCCTTAACAAGTTATGTTCACTTTATAAAATTAAATGGCATTTGCTAACAGTGAAAGAAAACAGCGCGAGGAAACCTGCATGCCTAATAGTTCTTCATAATGGCATGTGAAGTCCACATTTAGCGTGGCGGACTATCATTCCTCTCATTGTGACAGGAGACCCGACCCTTCATTGGGTCACTAATGGGTTACAGACAGAGAAAAAGAAACATAAAATTCCGCTTAATGAAGCGGAATTTTATGTTTGACAACTTGATAGAATGCATTTTGTAAACTGCTTGCGTTAAAAGTTGTTACCAAACATGTCATAATTATACAAAAACAAGCCGCGGTAGTCTGAAGGCACTCAAGTTGAGGACCTCTTGTTTACTCTTGCCGTACTGTTAACAGAGTAGTCGCAGCGTTTTTACATGTTATGTCATTTGTACTTAATGAATCTCTGATGGGGTTACCTCTCCTAGTGAAAGTATCCTTCATTCAAAGTTTTTAAAGGCAAATAATAATATTATATTATTATCGTCTTTTAATGCCTACTACAATTAATTGAGTGTAAAAATAATGCTTCATTTAATAAATAGTAGATACCTTTATAAGTAGCTTTGTATTATAACAAAGTTCTTTTTCTTATAAAAAATATGGTGTGATTTTCGTACAGTATTATAATTTATTATGATTTCAACATCAAAATTTATTATAATGTTTTAGTCACTGTTAATGTAAATGTTTTGTAGGTAATCCTGTCCAAAACAATATTAAAAAAAACAAAAAGTAAATCTAAACGTAATGTACATGACTTGGCAATATTGTATCTAAAACAGTAATACCTTAACCATAAACCTTACGTAAAGTTTGCGTAATGCGAGGTAATATTGCTAAAAGACTCAACTAATATGGAAGATTGCCCCTCTTAATAATTACAAATTATGTGACAGTTCGCCATTACGTACCTATCAACTGGAAAGGGGAGAATGGGGTAAGGCAATCGAATAAATCATAACTAAATGAGATATTGTACCGCTGCGACGGCCCCCTAGGATATGTGACTGAAATGGATGTGATGACAAAGTATGCTGAAATGTGAATTAAATACACTTTCCGTTTTTACTGTATATACAGGGATAATGTGAAAAATATTGCGTCATTCAGTTTTTAAGTTAAGGCGTGAGTACGATTTAATCTCGAAATTATCAGTTGAAGTATATTTAATCCGATCTTTTATAACAGCAGTTCCCTTTTAAATATTTGGACGCTAATAATAAATAACATATACTCGTACATCTAGATACATTAAAGTATTTGCCATTAAAATAATGTCACCTTTTCAACAACAAACAAAATCATAAGACTCCCTAATGTTGTGGGTGCTATGGACACACACAAGACAAGAACACAACACATCCAGGCTAGAAACAGAAAGTCAAATTCCTCATTCAAATCTCCGCTTCACTAGGAATCGAACCAGGACCCCCCGCGCAGCGCACCGGTCTCTTACCATGGTCGTCATCAATAACAAAAATGGAATGGTTTTTAGATGAAATGCTTTAATTTATCCGTTGCCCTACAAGGAAAATAGAAAACGTTGCATGATATACAGACAAAAGGAAAACTTCATATGCAAGCATGAGGAACAGCAAATGTACGTACTTCAATACTTTTGCTCAATATACGCAGATTGGTTTGCAAGAGCAATATTCTCTTTCCCGAAAAGAAAATCGCAAATCCGACTCCCATAGTTTGCGACTGTTTATTTTGGAATAGATTTAAGTTTTGTTCAACGCGAACTTCAAATGCAATAAGTAAAGGAATGGAGGTGAATTTTAGGTGGTAGACCCATTAAACACATATGAAGTAGCAGGTTATTCATGTATTGTGACGGAGATTTGGTATTTAAGGTGACTTTTCTAGTCCAAATAAGCAGCAAATCATCTATTCATGACCTTATTCCTTGTCTATGAGTTGCAAAACAAATAAAATAACAGGTAGACTGTGAGTTCATTTGCATTAACACTATATCATCAAGGACATTAACACATTCTAAATAAATAAATGCAATACAGAGAATAATAATTATAAACAATAATTTAAACATATATGGATTTTAAGAATAATTGAAATTTTAAAATTGAATAAATATTGGAAAAGAAAATATTAATATAATAATATGAATACGTACGTGCTACATCATTTAGCACACGTTCTTATTGGTACGATAGCTATTAAATTTAGAGTACCTACTTTTCATCCTTAAAAGAATGCTTGTTCTTTTAAAGACAGAAGTTTTTTCGTGTGTATGCACATTTGTCTACGCTGCATTTCTCATAGTCATAACAGAGAGTCGCTATTTGCTTGGCTGTATCTTTATTCAAAGTGTATTTAGTGGTTTCTTGAGTGCTCTAGATTTTCAATATTCGCCTGTTGGTTGCATCATAAATCTTGCGAGCGCAGACGCTTGCTGCGACAACCTGTATTCCGGTCGGCCCCGCCTTGGTATTTAATGAAAATGTACGTTTACTTTAATTTCAGACAATCTTGGGACCAGTTAAGTTATGTGAGCAAAATTTTCAGCGCCATACCAAGTTTGCGCTTACTAATTTACTGCCGTAATTATTTTTGTAAAGGAAGCAATGCTATTTATGTGCTATTCATATTCAGATAATATAGGGTACCTACTCCTCTATTTAAAATTTTTAGGAGTACAACATTTTTGCTTTGCAAGTATTAGTAATCAACGCACGTATGAGCAGTTCAACGATATTTAAAACATTTTAGTCGTTGAGATATCCGTAGACGTTCATTACCGTAGCATGCCGTTGATCGAAAAAAGGTGTCGAAAATCAATTTCATGGTAAATTAAAACTATACGAAATAAGGGAGTATTTTCTTTAAAATATTAGGCAAAGCTTTGGAAATAGCAGTTATCGACTCTCGTATAAGCAATTCGATGCCAATTAAAAATTTATGATCTTCGTTGAAATACCCGTAGACATTCGTAGCCGAAGCACGAAAGCGCTGTCGAAAATTGTTTTTTAAAACGTTACAGCACTTCCGTTACAAGCTCTTCATCTACGAGTGTGCAAGCGCAATAATTGAGCGGGCGGCATCAATGTTTAATCCGGCGCGGACGAAGCGAGCCGTTTATCAATCGGCCCAAAAAACAACATATTTCAATATCCACTGATTAATATCCGCTGCCAGTTCGCCCGCCGAGGCAAACATGAAATTTATGTACTGCGACCGAACGGTTTATTTCATTTTGCTTTTTAAATTACGAATGTTTGGTGCGACAATTGGCCTGCCGTCGCTCCCATCTGTTGCGGCAGCCAATTAACATTTGCATTAGGATTTCGCTTTAATGGACCGGCCACCGAAAACAAGCCAGGTTTGTCTGCACTCGGACTTATGTTTTGACTAACGGGGCTATAAAAGTTTCGCTCGAATGTATAAACGTACTTTCCATTTGGTAGTAGGAATAAACAGTGAGTTAAATCGCAGTTCGAATAAAGTTAGGTACTTGTTCTTCTAATCACCTCATTATTATCTTTTGTTGGTAATTGGTATTCTCTGTGAGCAAAGGACTGTGCTAATTCCATGCTGGCCAAACGATGAATAATATCTGTGATAACAATTTTTAGGAAATCAATAGTTAAATTGTATGAAACGTGATCAATAAAACCAACTTATATTATAGTTAAGACACCACTTCATCCCATGTGTATATGTATATGGTAAAGAATGCGAGGATTTCCCTAATGGAAATATTACACGCATGTTCCCAACGCCATAATAGATGGGTAAACTAATTTAATGTTCAGCAATTATGCTAAGACGGTATGGTTTACGACATAAAATGTACTTCCGGCGAGACTGCAACGTAACGCAGCAATACTGAGGCCATAAATTAGAATAAGCAGTTTAGTGGGGGCGCCACCGTTGCGCAACTCGATACGAAAATTAAGCCTCTGTTTCATATATTGTGGTTATCAGAATATTTAAATGAGTCGCACTTATTATTAAATAAGTTTAAGCTACGACGGCGCGGTGAGGCGCGGTTAGGAGTATGATAGGTGATACTTCTTACTTATGTGATTAGGTGGGAACGAAATGTGAATTTATGTTTCTTAAATCTACAGCGGAGGGTTCAGGGGAAATGTGAACATGGATTGATCTCACTTCGACTGCTTTTATATTGTGCTACAGCCTTTTCTCTTGTAGGACGCGCCTCGAGTCAGCAGTGAAACATAAAAACTTTATCACTAAACAAAGGTATAATTTAGGATTCTTTTTTAAGTTACTTTCAAAAGAATGACAAAGGCAATAATTTGTTTCTTCAACTTTTACTGGACATTATATCTTACATAATGCCGTTCAAAACATTTCACCCTTCGTATTTTCTATAGACATAGGTACTTACGAAGGCATGTTGCTTTGCTACCTTTTAATTGTAGCATATCGTGCATTTGGCAATTTTGCTGACCGTGGCAATTTGAGCAATAAAGGCTTAGTATGAAAGTTCCTCCTATTTATATAGTATCGCGCAGTTTAGCTAAACAAAGTTAAACCAAGTTTAATTTTAAATGGAGAAAGTTTGCCACGGCCTTTACCGTGTTCGCCAAATGGCATGCTGCTCAGATGTGGTTTCCTATACGCCAAAATATAGTTGTTTGGGGTGGACCAAGCTTACTTAGACGTAGCCATCGGAGTTAGACTTGTACTGCTAACTTGTTTGCAGGTTGCAATTTGCCTGCGTATTGCTCTATAGACGCGGAAAACACAAAGTAAACAACAATGTTAGGACGATTCGGTTTGTCTTGCTCTACTGAGTCTGTTATTTTTAATATCATAATTATTATATGTTTTTAATAGTGACATTGTGCTGGATTGACGCTTTCTTTATTGCTTTCTTAATCATTGAAAGATACACGAGAATTTTTGATTTAACCGGAATGTAAAATACATATTTATTTCAGTATGTGATCAGAGTTCACCTCTCAAGATATTCATGACACATCATGACAGTGCTGAAAAACAAATCGTCTGGTGGCCGTCTAGTCCCTGATGCTGCAAAAATCAATTATAATAACACACTTGATGCACGTTTTCTAACACAAATGACTGAGTACAGTAAGCAAAAACAGCAACAAATTGTGTGTCTAGTGGTCTAGCTAACATAGAACTAGAAGTCATGGGTTGAAATGCAGTGGTTTGTAGCCGGTTGCGTTTTAATGACATCTGCACATCAATCCCACGATAACTGGAACACGAAGACTAATTATGACGATAATTATGACTTTGACTCGTACGAGTTTCTAATAGGAGCATTTTGTGTTTAATTAGGAGTCATCAGGCAATGTCAACCATCAATACATAGGTACTCGTAATTTCTCAGTGTGCCGAGGGGATCTAATTGGGTCCAATTCTCAGCGGTACGTAAAAAAATCAATGACGACTTTGGTACAGTTATCGGTATCGAACGGGTATGAGTATATTATGCTTGTATAGTGTATTCAAATTATAACTATATAGGAAAAAATAAGAAAAGCATTACACGAATTTTTATTCGACAAACAGAAAAAGTACAAAATGAAATTGTATAGCTGATAACAAATGAATTAAATAAAAAATCATTAAGTATGGTATACAGAGAGAATACAGAGAAATTTGTAGAACTTATTCAAATTTTACCTGTTAATTACTTAAATACATGACATACATACATAAACCAAACATATTTGGTTAATATGGTTAAATGGTCAGTATAACAACTCCGAGGTGGATGAACAAATCTAAAACGATCGTAACATTAGGCATGTAATTAAAACTACTAACGATTCAGAGTACTATCGTCGGATATTTGAAAGCATAAACAATTCCACAACAGCAATAGTAAGAGTCGTAAAAATGGAACTCCGGGGAAACTTAAGACGGAACTTTTATTAAAATAACAACATTAAGTCGTTAATTTGTTTGTAAAACTGCGCAGACGGCAGGACCACTACGGAGCAGACTTAGTTCCCCGGCAAGTGTCGCGATAGTCCTTTATAATTCAGGCCCCCTGTTTCCAGTCATACCGCCGGCACCAAAGTTACCATTATCGAATTTTCGTATGCAATTGAAGAATTAGATAGCAATAATTGGTAGGCTAAATGGTAGGACGGTAGCTGGAATAACAAATAACGTAGGTTCCATTCTGATTCACTGGGATTCACCGCAGTTATTAATGCATATTTAATGCGCGAAATACAACTTCACTTCTACGGAAGCTTTAATATTATCCAATTTGTTTTTATAACCAGTATTATAGCGGCGTATTTATTGATGAAATCCGCGTCGATAGAGCTTTAACTGAGGTTATATAATAACAAATAACATTAAACCGTGTCTCTGGAGAAATAAAATGTCATTAGTTCGCTCGATGAGTTCAAGCCGTGGACCCAACGTTGTTCTCGGGACATCGCCGGTATCGGCGTCGCGTTGTTATTGATGTTAATTGTATCAGAGAATTATTTCTTCTCTTGTCATAATTGCAGTTGAGATGTTTCAGTTTTATGAAGATAGTAAGAAGTGAATTTTGTGACAAAGATTTATATGCAAAAATCAAATGTATATTAAGGGTAACTTCTTTGGGTAACTTTTATAACCTGTTATTTCCATCTAAGCTGGTTAGTGTTGTCATTAATTGTTTTAGTAACTACTTAACTTTTGCTAAATTAACATCACTTGCTTCAAGGTTCTGATAGTTCTTAACAATATTCTCAAATTCCACCATTAAACCATTAGGTTAGCGTGCTGGACCTACATCCTTCACTGATGGGTTACAGACAAACTTTGTTTCAAGAACTATAAAATTGTATGATATGTCATTTGGTTCTCACAACACTCACTTCTGATTTGAAACATTTAATTCAGACTTTTATTCTACCTTATATTTGCTTCGTCTTACATAGAAAGGTCGCTGACCTATCTATTGGGTGCAAAGGTAATAATGCGATGTTGTCGACACGACTTGATCAGTGTTCATGACCGCCCACTACGACAGTCAAAGCTACTCGTAGCCATCTCGTTGCTCTCCGACGCCAAAGGGACGCAGTTAGAATTGCAATGAGATGCATGTAACGATATGTTGTTTTCCAGATCCTAAATATAATGATTAAGTACTATTTTAAAATATTTCAAGTAGATAGCCGTTGTTTTTGTGAATCAAAGTTAAAATTCTATTTAATGTATCTCAAGAATATCAGTGTATATCAGATTTTTTTATTGTTAGAGAAAATATTTTGGAAACTTGATGGTTAAAATGAAGTACCTTTGTCATGTCAGTGACCCATTAATGACCCACTACAGGGTCCGGTCTCCTCTTACAATGAGAAGGATGTAGGCCTTAGTCCACCACGCTGGCCTAGTGCGGATTGGTGGAATGAACCTTTAATAGAAGCTATATGTCATTGACTTATAAAATTTAATAGTATAAAATTTAATTTTAATTGTCTACATTTCCAAATATGGCAACTTAAGGTTTTATTTAATTCATTTCTATGACATTTTTTAATACTAATCTTAAACTGCAATAACTATTGTGTAATGTAAATGAAATTATTCGAATCGTATAAATTTGATTTAGAGGCGGATAAAAGTATCCCATAACTATAATAAGCCAGTTTGTAAACCTTTATGTACCTTTGTGTACCTTTATGTATAGCTACCATGTTTATTCCAAACCATTATTACGTAATAGAGTTACAAATATCCATCATCACAATAGTGTTCATTAACTATATTAGTAAGAAGTAGAAAATGTGCAATTAAATTAAATTAATACCCAAGACGGAATAAATATTATATTAGGTAATACGTGAAAACGAGCCATATCAAAGAAAGCTTAAATATGGAGAAATATAAAAATAACAGTTTATTCATTGAACGTTCTTATCTACATGAACCAAAGATCACAAAGAAGTCCAGGGGTAATTGTTGAAATAATATTTTCTGTAGAAATGTTTGCCAAATAATAATATAAGTGGTCGGACTGGCCGGCACGAAATCGTATTGTGGCCTTATACAATGCTTACAATACAAAAGCTTTATATGGGAGATGATACAGTATTTTTAGAAAGCGATGTAAATTACGCGTTGAGCCAGGATATACTATTACCGAGGCCCGGTTATGTCTTATTTTATCTAAATCCTATTCTGTGTCCCGAGTATAAATCGTGCTGAGGCACATACTGCGTGAACATTTTCTTATTTTCTCGCAAACGTGCCATGAACTGTAAGTACGAATGCTTACCCTTTTGACTTAAAAGTCACAGTACAAATTTTACTTGCCGTTATTTGGAAATAAGCACGGAAAATTATAGTTGGCTATGATTCTTACACTTAACATATTTTGATTGTTTTTTAAGCTTTTATAAACAGTTTCGAAAAATTGGGATTTACATTTTTGTATTTCGTAATTAACACTAACCTACATATAAATACAATGTTATTTCAAGGTCAATGTTCAAAATGGAATCTTTTTTAACTAAAATAAAGAACAATTACAATATTTAAAAGTTCTTCTATCGTGAAGAGTCACGAATTTTAACGATAGGAAAAATGTCCACTTAGATTCATTGTACAAAAGATATTCTTAGTTGCAGCTAACAAAGATTTCACTTAATGAGTCACGGTAGGCAAAAAATTCTAGGCATCCTGTACGTATTTTGGGTGATGCCAAGTGAATCAGGTTTCATATGACTCATTTCTTATTGGTAGTGGGAGTTTGTAACCTAAACTAGTTCCTAAACACGTGGGAGTGATGAAGTGCTCGAGTTGTAAGAAAAGATAGAATGTTTTCTTTATCCTAAATAAATCCTGCTTTCTCGGAATCGGATTTGCCTGGTATTCATATAATTTATGGAATGGGCATTTTTATATGGGAAACCACCGATTTTAAGAGTTTTAAAAATGTCACCTGAAAGATATGGACAGAGTGACTAAACGCTGATGATATTCTTCGTTTCCTTTTTTTAAGTATTTGGTAAATTCTTGGTTAAAATATTTTTTTTAAGTCTAAGATAAGATTATAATCGATGAAGTTGAATTTAATTGAGTTAAATTATTTATTTATTTTATGTGCCCACTAATCCATTTTAGAGTTACGATATTTACCTATTCGTAAGCCGGACGTAGAACATTTTAATCTTCCTTTTAAATTTATACAGTAACATAATATGTTACTGTAAATATATGTGTATGTTTATCATAAGAACTATAGTTATTTCTGTAGTGATTTATTTATTTAATTGATTGATTTGTGCAAACACCTAATACTGGTTTTATATAGTATACCACGTGTACCCGAGCAGTGAATCTTTCCAGCAGCGCCTTATATAACATTCAAGATCAGTAGTAACAATACCCATCAACATAAACTTCGGAAATCAAGTTTGTGTTCATAAAAATAAAATGTTCCGTCTAACTTCCTCTAACATTTATTTACGACGACACCCATTAGGTCTAATGTAAATCCTCCTCTCAAATACAAAGTGTATTCACAAAGCGAGCCGGTGAATTTTGAAAAATGTGTTTCTCTTTACAACGGAGAGGTAGATTGTGAATTTGGACCATTGCCACTGCAGTAAAAGTGGAAATAAATCGACGAGGACACATTTGCAGGGGAATGACCCAGATCAAGTAGTCGGCTCAGTACTTTTCCGACTGTACTCTAAATCTTGATTTTAGGAATCTAAACGAAGTAAGAAGCAAATGGGAACGGTCAGCCCGTCGTTTCGGGAGAATATTAGGAAATTTTGTGGGACGAGTCTATTCGTATTCATGTCTTACTCGGTCGTCTTGGACTGGGTTCCTAGAATCATTTATTTATGTATTTTCGGCTCGTGATAATCGATTCACGGAACCCATCTTCTTTAATGTTATTTCTTAAAATCAAAATAGTTTTCCAAAAAGGAAATTAAGGTTGCAGTTTGAGTTTGTCGGTGTGCAGATCTTGGAGTTTTCCACATGTCCAGAGTGATTATTGGGTGAAATACATCATATACCGGAGTAGATCACATGATTTATCGTCATCTTTCGCAAGTCGCTCAAGGAATACATGAATTTTAACTACACGTCAACCCAACATAGCTTTCAAGAAAATTTTCGATGACTAGAATTTGGTAACAACAAAACGAAAAAACGTAACAATATCTATCTTTACCATTAGTAACCAAGCACTAAAGCTTAACGTAAGATAAAAATAAAAGTAAAAGTAGTATTTAAATATTTTACTATTCTCGTTCTACGTTCAAGTTGCTAGTACCGCGTTGAAGTTACGACTAATCTTTTCGAAGAATAAGACACAGGTGTTTTTATATTTCTTTGAAATTACAGCGTACCTGACATTAGTAGGTACCTAATATTTTTTCTAGATACTCTGAATTTATCTTGTTCCTCATCGTCCTTTTAATACAGAAAACCGTTTTAAAATGTTGTGACCAAATGGTGACAATGAATATATATACTTCTTGTGTAAGATATTTATTATTTGTTAATTATATTAAAACCGTATGAAAGTAATAAACGAAACAAAAATACTATATCACGTATATTGGCATTGTCCTATCGTAAGTGTGTTCGTATGCATAGACAACAGATATCGAACTGTAATCGAGAGAGAAACGTACGGCCCTTCAGCAATGAGTAGACACGAAGCTGAACTGAATAATTTGCTACCAAATTGCACGACTATATTCATATATCACGCGCTACCGACAACATACAGACAACACTTTACTGTATCTAGGCCTGCTTCACTGTTTCAGCATTTACGATTGGAAGCAATTCTTCTAATCCATTAGCTCGTCTCATCTTCAAGTTTTATGTCAGTCCTACCACCGAATGTCTCGCGAAAAACGACTAACATCGCTTAAATTATTTCTAGTGGGGTTTTTATGAGAGCCGTATCTTTTTACACGCACATTATGTTTAGATATGTGCACATAATGTTTAGGTGTACTTTAATATACGAGCGAAGGGTCCATAAATCGAATTCGTGCGTCGAACCACACTTGTTACTATGACGTTTTGTCTCAGTGATCACTGTTACTTAATCTTCGTCGTGCCATTGTTTGTATGAAATTGTAAATAGATAAAAGTTTTAGTTCGAGAACATTGGGTAAGTTCGACAAAATTATAGTGTAATCTCAGACAGAGAGTGCCGCCATCGAGTCTGGCCTCTCGGAACGTTGACTTCTCTCCGTCCAAATAGCTCGCAGTCCGTTTAAAAAGTGTAGTGTTTGGTTGGTATTTCTGTAAGGAAGTGAAGTTCTAAATTGTACCAATATTTCTTGTTGAACGTTCTTGCGTCTGCTGAAAAATCTCGAATTTTCTTTAAGATAGAAGATGTTTTTTCTTTTAATTTCAAAATCAAAGCGACTTGTAAGCATACAATTTATTGACAATACATTAATTTTTATAATAAAGGATACTGTTTTGATTTAGTTACTATATATCTTCTCTTCTCTCATCATCAACTCCCACGTAAGGTCCTTTTGGAAAAAAATATTAACTATCAATTAAAAAAACTCGGTTTTGTATCTGGCTGTGAAAGCGTAAACTTCGTACAATATTACTAATAGTTAATTAATCAGAGAGGCGCTTGATTTTTAGAAAAAAAAAAAAACAATAGCTGTGAGATAATTTGAAAACCTGAAACTTTTTGGATGAACAAGTTGATAATATAAAATATTATTTTTAGTTGAAATGTTTGTTCTCTAGAGTCCAGATAAACTACCAAGCTGACCAAAAGCGGGTAGGTGGAATTCACATAATATATTGAGTGTTAATATGAGTTAACTAACAGTTGCAGACCAACGATTAACGACTAACTGATTTGATATTAATTTTTAGACGTGTTTAACCAAATTCATTAGTATGGCGAGAATAGATAACATTCACAGGTTTTGTTACATTGCCAATCTGTATGCATTTGATTAACCGTCTGTTATTCAATTCCAATAAAGTTTATATTAGCGGCCGTTGTACGGAGCCATTACATTGCACAAAATATAAATTATTTTGCTTGACGCGAGAATATATCGGATAATTCCCTGGTGCATATTGGCTTTTATGTTGATTTATACATTCTTCCATTTCGATATCGTACTCGGCTGTAGCTTTTATTTTATAATAATCATCGAAATAGACTCCTATAAAGTGTAAAATATTATAATTTTGTTAACTTTAAAGTTATAATAATTTAGCTCTTTGAGGTGGCATCGCCCATTAGAATAAATCTTTTTTTTGTATAAAAGAGCAGCCAAACAGGCAAATGAGCCACCTGATAGTAAGTGATCACCATCGCCTACAATTAGACAGGAGCAACTGTAAAGGACTACGGAAACGGCTATTCCGGTCTGATTTTACACGAAATAACGATAATATATTTTATTAATTCAGACACATAGGCACTTATATTAAATACATATAAAAGAAGCTAAATTTCACATAGTATTAAGCTGAAAACTGTACACAACGTTAAGAAAAACTCAAGAGAGTCTGCAGGATAATAAAAGCGTGCACACACTCCGAACGTACTTGAAAATTTAATAGAGCCACTAAGTATTAAAGACGTTGGTCACACAAAAACCGCCCCGAAACGGTTGCTTGCGTCGGTTCGGTGCAGTATCCGGCGTATCCTACCCCCGTAATAATGTCTAGTCTAGCCTCGCATGGCTGACGTCACGTTCCATATTTTACTCACTTGAGGTTACACACGATCAATCGATCATGCCATCACACCAAATGGCGTGATAAACGGCCAAATTTTCATCCTCCTTCTCCTTCTCCCGTCAGCCCTTGGTAGTCCACAGCTGGACATGGGCGTCCCCTAATCGACGCCACTCCACTCGGTCATGGGCTCTCTGAATCCAACGGTTTCCCGTTTCTCCAGGTCGTCAGTCCACCTGGTAGAAGGGCAGCCTGTACTCGTCTTGGTCTTTAAACGTGGTCGCCATTCGATTCGACTAATTTTCACCGTAAACACATCTTTTTGCAGTTGGACGTCTTGTGACTTGCGGGACTAATTGTGAATATGATACGTCGAATGTTTGACGTCCTTCCATTAACTTACTCGTAAGTCGTTTAGAACCACGCCAAAGGGCACGATCGTGAATGGCGACCTTTAAAGCTGTTTGTCGTGTCATACCATTATACGCCATGTAAGGTTCGGACTTATTGCCAGCTAAGAGGAATAACTCAGTTTAAATTGTTTTCAGGCTAAGAGCTACCCACTTTATTGCACTACACGTTATAATAAAATTACAATTATATCAGTATTAAGAATTATGTCCCTTTTCGATAAAATTTCGCCAATGGGTTTATGCGTTGTCTTAATGGCGCCCATTTATTACAAGCGCATATATCAACGCTGAAATACTAACAGTTATAATGGGAGACTGAAATGAATTTGCCTACGAGTGCCTATTTATTTCAGACACTTGAAATTATCAGGGTGAGTCACACCCCTGCATTTATGGTGTGATGTTTTTTCATATGATGATAGGTTTATTTCTTTTTTATTTTGGAATTCATTTTAATTGTAGTTGTTGTGTCTGTCTGTTTCATATGTAAAAATAATGAGTATGTGTAATTGTATTGTAGGTAATTTTTAAGTAAAAGTACATAAAGTAAAAAAAGGTTAATATTCTAGTTTAGATCTCGTTTACGTAAGATACATTTCAAAGGTATATCATAAAATTGTAACATAACATTTAGATATTTTATTTAAAAATGAATGAGTACCCAGTATCACTCTTAATCTCATATTTCTTCCAATTTCCGTAGAAGACATCAACATTATTTATCCGTTATTCTATGTGGTAAATAAAGATTTTGCTAAATGAACTTACTTAACATTTAATTTTAAAGTAAAAGAATCTTTAGCACTCTTGACTTTAAAGAAGAGCCTACGTCTTACAGTCTTCCAATCTTGCTGTCAAGAGCACTTATAAATCCTTACAGCTCGGGAAATCAATTCTCGGAAAAACCTTTGAATCTCATTTTATTTCAAGACCTACTTGCATTGTCTGCCCGTTGTCTGCATAGTTGGTGTAATTTTAAAATCTATTAAAAATCTTTCTTCTCACGTTCCCTCATAATTGAATACGTGATTCACAATCGTCAGATATTTGCACGGATATAGATCTAAATAGATAACGAAAATGTAAGTGTTTCCAGAGTCAAAATATTTTAAAAGTTTGTGCAATGCGCAAAGATCGTCGCTGTTTCATTTAGTCCGTACTCTACCGTTTTTCACATGGGTTGGATTTATCATACGAATAAAATCGATTTCTTTGATACTTACCATTATTATAAGGAGTTTAAATAAATTCCAATGATTCATAATTATTCATACTGGCGCTTTTGATTTGGCTTCACGTTGATGTAGGATTTCATCACTAAAACGCTCTTGTTTTGTCTCAGTAGGAAGAAAAAGCGATGGTGACTTCATACTGCTAAGGCTAAGTTGCGTTATCTATCTGGATCTATATCTGTAGATATTTGTTATGGTTGTGTGAGTGTCTTAATAGTTTTCCACTTTGCATTTTATGTTAATCTGCATTCGACCGGCCATTGTGCAAGAAATAATTGTGGAAATACCACCACGACATTAAAAATACTCGCATAATACTCTGAATAGTAAATAGGTTAGTGCGATGGTGGAAAAACGTTTGCCAAGGTTATTTTTCCATGAAATTGAAATATTCTATAGAAAGGTTGTTTAAACGAGCTTTTGCCAAGGTCAGTCATGTATTTTATAGGACGTTTCAGTAATTTGACTTTTAAAACAGTGCCAAAACATGAAAAACATTATTTGGGCTTTATAATGTGTACAATTTTTAGCAAACCGGGTCTTTTCTTTTTTTGACATTTATATCTAATTTCAATCACCGTCTTAATTGATGTTAACAATAATAACAATAATAATCTAAATCTAAAATGTTACCTATTAAATTACTATAAAATTATCTAATATACAATTTTGTTGAATATTAAATGTAGCTGGTAATGTGAAAATAATAATGTCTCTTTGTAGTGAATATAATTTAATTGATTAGCCTACCCTTATCACAATTCGTTGTTTCAAATAGATCTTTAGCCGGCTAGACCGCTGCCATCCAAATAGGCTGACTGGAAAGCGGCCAAGAAAAAGAAGCACTAGCCAAGTATAATATGGCGCCATTCAGTTCTAGGAATTGGTGGTATGGTCTAGAATATTTGGATGGTATTTAATGGGACAAAATATGCTTATAGGCATAAATAAAGATGTTTTTTATTCGTTTTCATTATTTACGTACTATATTATCCATATATACCTATTAACGTTAAATTGTCCTATAAGTACTAACTTTTTGGGATATCTGAAATATTAAAACGAAATTATACAACTTATGATTTTTTCTAAATTACGGCCAAAGCAATGATGACAGTTCTTATTTTCCGTGTTCTTTTTTCCTTCCTCTGCACCGATAGAGATAATAGAGTTAATTGTTTTTATTAATTTGTACACTTATTGCCACAAAACCTTTTTCTATTCATCTTCGATATCTTATAAATTCCATGGAAGCACTAAACGAGTTTATGGGTAATATTAAGCAAATTAAATAACAGAACGCTCCGCAAAGTTTATCCGTTCCATTAGGTATCTTTATTGAAGGGAATTGAAAAGAAATAAAAGTTACTCGAACAGAGTTAAGCTTTAACTTTTAATTTAAGATATTACGGCGTTGTTGTACATTTTTATAGTAATTGAATAGCAAACGGGCAACTGATGTTAAATGGTCAGTCCAGCCCATGGACACCAAGATACAACCTCAAATAGAGAAGAAATCTTATCTAATATTGTATGCTGGTACGTTACTCATGTGGACTAAGATCTTCGCCTTAATTAAAGTATTAACAAGAAACACCAGACATGAAGGACGTACGCTGTTTTACGACGAGTTAAGACGCTGGCAGTAAGGTACCTCCCCGGCTACTATGGCTACCACCTACATTTTTTAAGATATTACGGTATTATCGTACGTATACAAGTGTTCTTGTGCATTATAATAAGAAAATCCAAGTATACAGGCGTACTTAGACGCTAAACATTTATGAGAGCTACACGAGAGTCGTTGAGGAAACTTTACTGCACCCCGGTTTTATGTTATGAACACACAAACGTGTCGAGGGGTGTCTTATTTACGAATAATAAAAACAAGGAAGAGCAATGAATCTCTGGCCACTTCGTCTCGTCTCTTTAATATTTTACGTGACCCCTAAATTTCGGGTAACACCGTCTCTGACGGACGGGCGCACTTTTCATTAACTTCTGATTACTTGAGTCGGAGAAGATTCCCGTCTCGGTGAAGTGCAAAAGTTTTATTATGTTATGATTACTTGCATGAGGCGGGCGGGCGTGATGACTCGACTTGTTCTATTTGACATTAAAATTTTACTCATCTCGACTCTCAGATTTTGTTTCTCTGACTCTGTACATGACTGTGTTTACGGCCAAAGAAATCGTAGTGGAACCTTAATACGGCCACTTTTTTGTCGCAACCTTTTTAAAGTACGTAGGTGCAAATATGAATAAAAGCTGGCAGATCCATTAGTTCAGCTGGTAAGGTAAAAACCACTACCATCATAACCCGCCGTGAACTACTTGTATTTCGGTTCTCTCGTGTATGTTTAAGTGAGACATAGATTTAAGACGATTTAGTCCCTAAAAATAAGAGCGTATAGGACAGTATACCTCAGACAGTACTTCAGCCCTTAATGGATAGGATATGGTTGTTTCACTACGATAGGTAAAGATTTCATATCTGATGGTCAGCAAAAGAAAACATAAAAAATCATTCATCATTTAATACCCCTAGAATGCACCTTGTTTACGGAAATATATTATTTCACTGAAAATATAAATTACCTACTTATCGCAAAGCGAAAATCATGAACATTCGTATTTTAAATTGAGACATCCTAGCATAAAATCTATGGGTATATATTTCACTCAGTACAGATTTCCGAATATCATTGCATAAAAGATCACATATGCGAAAATAAATCGTACAACACAAATCCATTTTGTATCCGCGGATGAAGCGCAGAGGCTGCGGCTGTCAAACTGGGAACATCTAACGTTGCAGCGCGACAACGCGGTTTCGTATTCACCGCTTAAGATGCATCTCGAATGCAATATATCGCAATATTATGGTTACTGTTGTTACATTACTTTCACCAGAAAATAATTCGTAGTGGCAACTTTAGCGTAAAATTTTAAGGTGTATGAAAGAAGATGAAATTATAAACATTCTTTCGATTAATTTCATTTCAATTTTATTCAAGGTATAGTTTTACATAGTTTATGTAGCCTAAGTAGCTCATATTAAACCATTATTACTTCCTTTATTTAACTTAGTGAAATCTAGAAAATTTATTACTATAGGTACCTACTACTTAGATGCATCAGAGGTTTTTCCACAAACAAACATGCTGCCTTATTAGGAGGTAGTAGTTGTTTAACCTTGAAGAAGATCCTATGGAAAATTTCAACACATTTTATATGGGGTACCTACATTTATTCTTCTGGGCTCCTAATGTTATGTCTAGTAGTGGACATAAAAGTATAACGAACACTCCTTTTAAAGGGTTTCGAACCGTCAATTATTATACCATACAAACTTTATATCAATTTCATCCGCATCATGAATTGATATTCTTTCCACAAAAACAAGTGTATAAAAATGCAGACAGTACTCCGGACACAAATGCTACGCTCATATGAATTTAGATGGGCGATGTAGGGAAGCTGGGCGGAACACAGGTGAATCGAACCGTCGGTGGTGGAACTTTCTAAGGAAAACTTGATAAAAGCCGCTTAAGTGTGACGATTTTGATAAAAAATACCAACATGCATGCGGCAACGTACATTTAAGTACAGTCAGCGTCATATAGTTCGTGACACTCAGGGTACTCAAATATATAGACGCAACCAAAAAGTCGATAATATCGGTACAAACAAAGTTGTCTTATTGTTGTCAACAGTTTTGTCGCTCAAAAGGTCGACACACTTAAAATGTCATATAAATCGGTTCAGTCAAACTGCCATAAATATGGTTACAGTCATTCCGCCAATGGTATCCAAACATTCTAAGTGTTCAAAAATATGGAACACATTAGAAAAATAAACTTTACTGCTATAATATTTGAAATATTATTTTCCTCGTCAATTAGTATCAAAAAATTTAAACACAAAGTGAAAGCGATAGAAACTACTGCTGTCCTTTTCAATTTAAGCACGACGTCATAGACTTCTCTTTTGTTTTGTATAGAGTTTCAGAATTTCTTGCATAGCCATTTACGATATCTGAGGGCACGGTAGTGGTGAGGACCAAGTCGAGCAAAAATACCGGCACGGCCGTACCATCCTTTTCAGGCAATTTTCGATCCCTTATAGCTTCGTTGTCGACAAAACTAGAAGCTTGAATTTTCAGTACGGACAATATATCTCAAGATATGCTAAAATAATATGCAATAAACAGTTACAGCTTAATAGACTGATGTTAACCTCAATGATAATGAATATGAGTTATTAGGTATATTTCGTATTTAATTTTACTTGTATACCTAACTGAAAAGAACACATTCCGTATTAACGATAAACTGAGCAGTTCTGATAAAGTTACTTTCAAACGCAACAAAAGACTGACCCCTTATTCATATAAAGCCAAATCGCATCATAAACCTATTTTCTATTTCACTGTTCTTTCACTGCACTGTCTCTTTCTTTCTTGGTGCTGTCAACGTTTGAAAGAAAATGGCAAATCAATGTAATGGCTAAAATAGGTTTAATAAGCGATTTTTGTTTTTATGAATAAGGGGATAAGAATCTCAGAGGGTGTAAATAAAAAAAAATTTTGGTTCAACTATCCTTATTTTTAATATATAATTCGATGTTTAGTGGTGTCATCAATGCGACATGTAGCCCTATTTAAGTATTAAGTATGAAATTGCTTCAATAGAAATTACGTAGGTAGTCAAGATTTCCAGCTTTCTATAATACTAGCTGACCCAGCAGGCTTCGCTCTGCCAATGAATTTTTTTATTTTTTTTTATTTTTATTTAATAGCCTATGTTACTCAGGCTGAATGTAGCTTTCCAATGGTGAAAGAATTTTTGAAATCGGCCCAGTAGTTTTTCAGTTTATTCGTTACAAACATACAAAAATACAAATGTTTCCTCTTTATAATATTAGTATAGATTGCACTTGACATTGATACGACTGATGGTTATTTGACATACACTGACAGATAATAGAATTACATTCAAACACTAGATTGCGTAATGAGGTTTTAATGCTAGCTTATTTTTCTAGTGTGTTCCATATTTTTGAACACTTAGAATGTTTAGATACCATTGGCGGGATGACTGTAACCATATTTATGGCAGTTTGACTGAACTGATTTATATGACATTTTAAGTGTGTCGACCTTTTGAGCAACAAAACTGTTGACAACAATAAGACAACTTTGTTTGTACCGATATTATCGACTTTTTGGTTGCGTCTATATATTTGAGTACCCTGAGTGTCACGAACTATATGACGCTGACTGTACAAGCTCTATGAGCTGACGTATGAGCCTCATGAAATGCACCTCGATTACAAAATTCAGATGTTCGTCTCAAGTAAAATTTATAGGATTATACAAAATATATCCACCAAAAATTGTCTTGGCGAGCTACATTTTTTTTATTAACAATTGTTGAAATATTTTAAATGTGAGTAGGTACCAAAGTACAAGTCTCAGAATAGAATAGTATCTCCGTTAAGTGTCAACAGATGGCGCTAGTTGTTTCAACTGTACGACCGGGCGTTTTAACATTTTAATTTTATTTTAGTGAAACGAATTTCTGCTTGTAACTACTAAAGACGGAAGGTAAGAATTGGAGCATTAAAATCGAATTTCAAACAGACGGCACTCGACACCTCATCTTGTGAAACAACCGGGTGAAGAGTTCTCAAGAGATCCTTGAAATAACGATAGTTGTACGCTCCTTTGCAAGGCAGGAACAAAAGACTTTAAATGCTGTGTGGTTGTGATTTTGGCGTATTATTTTTCAGTCAAGAATAAGAGACGGAGAAATTCTTAAAGGAAAATTCGATTCAGTTATACTAAATGATTATAGAACAGCGGTGATAGCCCAGTGGCTTTGAATTCGACCTCGAATCGAGGGGTCCGGGTTCGAATCTCAGTGGCACGCACCAATGACTTTGTAATAAAAGTTTTGTGCGATTTATAAGATTAAATATCACCTGCTGTAAGGAAAACATCGTGAGGAAATCTGCATGCCTGAGAGTTCACAAACAAAATGTTCTCAAAGGATGTGAAGTCCACCAACCCGCAGTAGGCCAGCATGGTGGACTAAGGCCTACATCCCTCTCATTGTGAGAGGCGACCCGACCCTGTGTGTCTACTAGTATGTTTTAGGTGCTTTTGGGTCACTTCTGATAACCGACGGAGTAACCTTGTTAGAGACCATTGTTAGAGACAGTATAGTAGCTAACCCTTATAAGATGTTTTCAAACAGCGCCAAAGGCCTCCGAAAGGTTCAACGAAAACTGTGAATATGTTGATAGCATTTAACAAAGACAGTTTATCTGTGATATTATCAAATACCTAATTTCCTCATTTCCTTCCCTATGATTTGTATTTCTCTTGAAGCTTCATAGACTATAGAGATTAGAGAATAAAAACCTTTGCGACTACTAGTAGCCACAAGTATGCGAATATAAATTATAGTCGATGGGCATTAAGTGTGGCAAACGGGGTCTTGATGCGATTTCCAAAACGCTTTTAACACGTTTCCTTTGCTTTATAAATCCCACTTAACACACGCTACGGATTCTCTAAGACAAGAAAGGAATTTAGGTACTAAGTTCGAATGGATTGATGATAGTCAATCACGCGAATAACTATAAGGTGGTAGAGCCATAAGCGGTCTCTTACGCAAGAGATTCAGCTTCAATTGCCAGTGGCACACACATTAATAAAGTTATGTGCACTTTATAAAATGTAAAGTCACTTGGTTTAACGGTGATGAAAAACATCGTGAGAAAACCCGACCGACCGGGTAATATCTACAATGGCTCTGTAGTCATTGTAGCTAATGCAGACTACCTGATGTGTAATAGTCATTGAAGCTCATAGACACTCCAACGTCAGAAAAGAAGAAATCCTATCTGAGGTTGTATGCTTTGCAACTCACGAAGACTAAGATGTTCGCCTCAAATAAAGTATTTTCGGCAACCATACCTTACCAACGGAAACACATGGAATGCTGCTTTACGACGGGTTAAGAGGCTGACGGTAAGGTGTCTACGACCCGGACTAGCTTTTATGATTCTACCACCAACATTTTATTTGGCTAATTTTTAAGTAAAAAATTAAATACGATAGCTACAAGTTGGCGAATATACGAGTAAGTCGGTGAGCAAGTTCGCAGTTAGAAGTGCACTGCAAAGGCGTCTTGATGTGATTTCCGGACCACTTTTAACGCATTTCCTGTACGATATAAATTCCAGTTAACTTGCACTTCTACTTTGCGGGAAAACAAAAAACTCGCTTGCTTTAAACCGATTTTTTTTTAATTGTTATGTATATTGTATCAGTATCTACCAACAAGCCTCTAAGAACACAAATTAACAAATAAATAGTAGACAAATTGTAAACTAACTTCATCTATAATCTACGCATACTATAACTATTATTTCTTTTTAAATTAATATAACGGTTCAACTCTCAATCTGATCTCAGACTAATCAGTCAATCGGCGCGACCTCAAAACCAGTGGGAGGTCATGAAGAAGAACCACGGTTCGAAACTAGTCTAAAAATGTTAACATACGATAGTATAAGTGAAAGAAATTCTTTTCGTTGATATTTTTCAAGTTCAAAACTAAAAAGTAAGCATGTTGCCAAAATAAAATGAGCTGGTATTTTGATACCTTTATCAAAACCAAGACGGTGTGTTGTTTAAGATAAAATGTGAGGCGTTTGGGGGAGAACTAACCCTCTAAAATGAAATTTTCGTAACATAAAGTGGCTGAGACGATATAACGACTCTCGGGCTAACTAAATGCGACCAGTCCTTTTCTTGCGACTACGACATGAGTCGACGACGCCTACTTAAACTAAATATTATTTTTTTACCTCCTCGGACGAGCTTCAAGGCTCCGTCACCTAATTATATTATTAAATTACTTAAGTTTTAAATGTTATTTAATGTTAAATCGATTTACATTAGGAAACCTTTAAAACTAGATAGGAAGGGAAAGCTGAGAGTTTTTTCAGCTATTTCCAATGATTAAACGTGCTTAAAGTTCAAATAAATGCACAATTTTGAGTTCAGTTACAAGGTACTCCGTATCTCAAATAAATGCACAATTTTGAGTTCAGTTACAAGGTACTCCGTATCTCTAAAAGATAATCTTTCTCAGCGATTAAAGATTCAGCTGCTGGTTAAAGAATCAGCCAGAAAAGGGTGCATGGCCGCAATGGAATCGTAACCGTATCGTTATCGTGTCGACGTCACACCCTTAAGGACTAAACGTGTTCCTCAAACTACGCGGGATCTGCAAGCCCTCATGTTTCTAAATAAATTATGAATCGCCACGTTACACTTTACTGAAACGTAATTATTTTAATCTGACTCTGAGACGGCAATTTCGCCAAATTGATGTCAAAAGAGTAGTCTTTTCGGCTAAGAAGCGACATTTCCATACTTACAACACAAACTTATAAGATTCTGTAACGCTAAGTAAGTTCCCTAACCTTTGTAGCAGTTTATACCTAGTGACTGTATAAAAAACAAAATTTTAGTTTTGTAATCTAATAATGTTAAAATTTTCAGTTCAGATACCAAAAAATTAAAAAACGAAGAGCACAATGCAAATAAAACAACTCTATTTACGTGTTATTCCACAATCTGGATTTTATAACTTTTAAAATAAATTTTTAAATTACGATGGAACAGGGATGGCGTAGTTCATTAATATTACTTTTGCTAGCTTATTTTTTGAAGCACAATTAGTGTAACAGCGCAACGTGCACGAACAATAAATTACTTATCACGATTCGGTATTGTACCTCCCAGAGCGCGAGTATTTTTAACCGACTTCAAAAAAAGGAGGAGGTTCTCAATTCGTCTGTATGTTTTTTATTTTTTTTATTTTTATTTTTATTTTTATTTTTTTTTTATATTTGTTATCGCCGCATTCCGTCATTTGTTAACCGATTTGATTTTTTTCTATTTGGTTGGGAAGATGTTACTTTGAATTTGGTCCCATATTAAGTAGGTGTTGATCTGATGAAGAGTTTCGGAGATACAGAGTAGAACTCTTCAACGGATAAGAGTTAAGGAACCGGGTTAAAAAATTATTATTATTGGTCACATTACCTTTGCAGAACTATGTAGACATTGACCACCTTCGAGTCTGATGATGGAGTGGAACTCGTTTTTATTTTATATTTCTGACCGCCGTATTCCGTCATTTAGTAACCAATTTTAATTGTTTTTTTTATTAATTTGGGAGCTGTTACTTTGAATTTGGTCCCATATTAAGTTGGTGATGATCTGATGAAGAGTTTCTGAGATATAGAGTAGAACTCCTAAACGGATAAGAGTTAAGGAACCGGGTTAAAAAAATATTATTGTTAGTCACATTACCTTTGCAGAGCTATATAGACATTGACCACCTTCGAATCTGATGATGGAGTGGAACTCGTTATAAGATAGGAATTTAAAAGTTCACTTAAATAAACCATACAAATTATAATAACATTTAAACTATAATTATGGTAAGTACCTACGAAAACGAATCTAATGTAGTAGTTACCTACTTCCAAACAGGCCATAGCTCCGGCCTCCGGTTTATCAGAATTTTAGTATACTTGCCTATTTTTTTTTATATTTGTTATCGCCGCATTCCGTCATTTGTTACCAGATTTGAATTTTTTCTTTTAAGTTCGGAAGATGTTAGTTTCAATTTGGTCCCATATTAAGTTGGTGTTGATCTGATGAAGAGTTTCGGAGATACAGAGTGGAACTCCTCAACGGATAAGAGTTAAGGAACCAAGTTGATAAATTATTATTGTTGGTCACATTACCTTTGCAGAACTATATAAGCATTGACACATATAGAACCATATAACACCTTCGATGCTAATGATGTAGCGGAACTCGTTATAAAATAGGAATAAATAAATCGTGTTTAAAGCAAGTTAATTTAAATAAACTGTACAAATTGTATATTTAAACATTAATAATGGTAATTCGTAAGGTTACCATTAAGTAGCCAGTTGCCGCAACCTATAATGAAGCATTAAAACTAAGATAATAGAGTGGAAGTGAAACTATGACAACTAAAAAGCATTAAATAAAATAATTTTAAACAAAAATGTGAACCGACTTCAAACTAAAAAGTAAGAAATAACTTTACAAACAGACTTCAATAATAAGGTATTTTTGGAGTCTGTGCCCAAGTTCATCCTCAGTTTAACCTCAAGTAACTTCATTTTTGCAGACGAGTTTTAAAGTCATGAAGAAATCATGATATGTAGGTACCTTAATATATTTTACTAAAAAAGAAGTATGTAGGTAAATATGTACTTAGGTAATATTTTATTCATTTATTATAATTGTACGGGCTAGTATCGACTATCGCCTAGTCAAAGAAAAGATGTTGTTAAAGTTTATAATATTTATTGTTGTACACTGTAGGTATGATAATGATATTGAGCTATGAGTACGCGCGCGATATGTATCCCAAAGTATCCCAAATGCATACTAAATTGAAAATGTTACCGGCGCGTGCTGTGCGGTTGCACCGTACAAAAATGTACAATAGAAAACGATATTTAATGTTCTTTATAAATGCACATAACAAATTTACAAATCATCGTCATATTATTTAAAAAAAATAATATGTTTAATTTTCACACGTAATTATAAATTAATTAATTTTTAACAAAAATGTGAACTGACTTCAAACTAAAAAGTAAGAAATAACTTTACAAACAGACTTCAATACTTAATAAGATATGTTTGGAGTATGTGTAAAAATGAGGTTACTTGAGGTTAAACTGAGGATGAACTTGGGCACAGACTCCAAAAATACCTTATTATTGAAGTCTGTTTGTAAAGTTATTTCTTACTTTTTAGTTTGAAGTCGGTTCACATTTTTGTTTAAAATTATTTTATGTTAATCACATTTGCACTGAATGAAGCGCGCTGCGTATTTTCCGTGCTGTTTTGTCCGGCAAAATTTATTACTGCACTTAAACTTGATTGTTAGTTCCACGTCATGAAGCGTAAATAATTCCATTTCGAGTACATCTCGCACACAAACATACCTAGAACACTGTGCGAGTGACCTAAGCTCACCCTCGTTTGTTGAATGCGCATTTTTTTCGCCGAGAGTACTTATGTTGTGGGTCTTAGTAATTTAACGTTCCCCAGGTGCGGCGCCGGCTTGCGGCTTATAAGCAAATCGGGATTTTAATTAAGAATGTCTGTCATAATACGCTTTTTATCTTCATTCCGCCCCGACACTGTACCTATAGTATCACTACGAGGTTCCGTTCCGCGAAATAATTCCGCTAAGACTTGATTAAATGGAACCAAGGAAACAATCTCGCGCGCTCGGAAGCAACAATTCGTAAAATTCCGCAAAAGCTGTTCATAATTAAGCGTTCTTACCTTTCGGACGGCGGGCAAGAGATTGAGTTTCATCAAATATGTATAGCGGGTGGCATCAAATCCTTTTTACGTCGTCCACGCACAGTTTTATCAGTTTTACGCAGGTCCGGTGGCTCGGTCTAGCTGTGGCTTAACGGCCTTATAAATTAGTGAAACTCTATTAGCAAGATGTTGGGCAAAACGAATTTGCGTTATCGCCTCTGCCGGCATCTCGTGCATCGCATACTAATGAGGCGGCCGCACGATCGCCCCGACTAGCGACTTGCCGCTCGAATAATTACCTATTTCTTTAAACGAAGCTCTCGCTTGATGAGAATACAACCACTTCTGCCTAAGTGAGAACTGTTACGACGTTTGAATTACTTATATTCGTTATGGAATGAATTTTATATAGGTACCGCTTAAATAAAAAGGTCGACGAGGTTTATCCTCGCAAATTGGTAATTGGTCTGGCCGCTGTTTCAGGGACATCGTCTGGAGACCAGGGCTGCCAAGTGCTGTGCCTTCTATCAATAATATCAAGCAATTTGTGTAGGTATTGTTGATGTGAAATATTTTGTTGCAAGCCCTATTTTGTGTTTTTGATGAAGTTACTTTGACAAGGTTCCAGCGCATTAGCGATTTGAGGGGGTTATATTAATCTTATATTGCACACTTAAATAATAGAGGCAATGTCAAATTGTAGTAATTATTACGTACTGTATGCATATATAGAAGGTTTGAAGGGTACCTTTTCATTACTTTTCACCGTTTCTAAATACATTTTCTCATAACATGCATTTAAACATAATATATTATACTGCGGTGTAAAATCCTTTGTTAATAACAACGTGACATAGACTTTAACTATCGTAATACTTAGTTTACAGCGCACGTTCTTTATTATCTATAGAAACTAGCCAGAAGTAGCCAGTTACCCTACCAGGGTCAAGTTTTCATAATCCTTTTATATATATTTATATCTTCGAGAACAAAATCAACAACAAACCTCTCAGGAATTTTATGAGTTAACAGAAAGCTTTTGGGGCTTCCACTATAAAATTATGACAATTTAAATACGAATGCATTTAAATGAATTATTATTATGTTACAAAGATGAATAAATGAAGATGTAAACTGAGAGGAGTAATAAGTAGTTTTTTCGTAGCGTTCACGTAGCGCTTGCCTACGACGCCAGCGCATTCAAACTGCACCTCTTTATTGGTTTAACTTTACTGTTTACTGAAGTCTTATATTATTTATTTATTTCTTTGGCTTTCAATTTCGTGTAATTGGGTTGATTTTTACATGCTAAGGTTGTTCACATTCAAATTGCATGCTAATTTCTAATAACAAAATACTATTAATAAGCTCATTCTCAGAATAAAAACAGAAAATAAGAAAAAAAATAGGAATACTTTAAAATTACAACAATAAGTAACAATTAAAAATAATTCAATTCTAGATAAAACTAGACAAGTCCAAGTCTCACTCAAATGTTTCTACCCAAGTTTTGTAGAGTTACAATAAAAATAGATCACATATCTTTTTTTATCAACCTTTTTTGTGGAATGAAACGCTTCACATATTTTCATAGAGAAAGGGATGCATAACAAGATATCACTTGAGATTTGAATAGGTATAAAGGAGTATACAATTAGAGACCAAAGGTATCGAGGTGCGTTAGTATTAGAAAATGTTACATTTTTTACGGATTTGACAGCCCCTATCATAAAACTAGAGACACCAGTCGTAAACTTATACAGGCTTAGTGCACGAAGGAATAACAGTGTTAGACTTATAATACAATCTTATAATATCACACAACGTAATTATTGATATAAGGGTATCGGTTCGGATCAATTATATAATTGATACCTCTTTATCATAACATGGAACACTATTGTTAATTGATTATCATAAAAACATGGTATGGACTGATTAATTTTATTAGCCGGACTCTTGCGAATTTTATGTTTTTTAGATACACTAAATACTTATCTCTCAGAAGAATACACGAAACCTTATACAATTAACGTCTTAACGCAAAATAAATAGTCGAGTATATCAGAAAACCATTGTAATACGATCCGTTTTACAATTTGTAAGCAAGTTTTATAACCAAGAGGATTTTATTTAGAAAATTTATATTTCCGCGGCTCCAGAAGTTTCTATCGTAAAGCTAGATGCTAGGTCGTAAACTTATACCGGCTTAGAGGACTTGCTCCCTGCCTTACTTCGACCGTTGTTGCCTACCATTTTGATAAACGTTTTTTATTTAAATAGTAAATAAATGCGAGTATGACTAACCATTAGTCATAATCACATTTATTTACGCATCGCATATATATTCATATCATAAGCATACATTAACGCGTATTGAACACACTTTTTACACTACGATAGATAATCACTAATGTAAAGAAGTTGCGAATACGTATTTACGCAATAGGTATATAAAATGGGTACTTATTATTTACGATAAAGGCGGACGGACAATGAATGTAATTAGAATATAGCAATAATTATTTCTATGCAAATATTTATGATTGTAATAATTCAAGAATTTATCATATTTTATTTGAAAATAATATAATATTATTAATTAGTTGCTGCTCTTGTGGTCTAGCTTGGCAGTTAATCAAATCCAGACTCACTCATCACTTATCATTACAAATGTACTTAAAAAACTCAGTGTATTTATAATTCCATTAAATTACAAGTTGTAATAATTATGTATGTAAATAAGCACATTATATTTATAAAACCGTAGCTCAAAAGTTTCCGCAAACATTTTCTATGCATGTATGTAAAAACTTTCGTATTTTCGCAGAATCGGCAAAACTATTTTTAAATTACCGAACTAAACTGGCCAATTTCGCCGAATGTCGCAGTAGGAAGCTGAATAAGTCCCGATATGAATAAGTTTCTTACCCCACCCGATTATGTGGAATGGAAACGCATTAGTAGAGAAATAGATTAACTGAATCAAACACTCAGTACATGAGTGTATCGGTGGAGGACACCCGCCGAGATCGCTCCTTACTCCCCGTCGTCTCTGATAATGAGACTGATAAAATTTCCCTCTGCAGGCAATTATCAGTTAATGCTCAGCTGCTACATACTTAACGAAAAATATACATGTTGCGAACTTCTGCTTTTTACGTCTTACTTCTTTATTGGGATAAGTTTAATCAACGAATAAGCTGCGTTTAAGAAGCGGTGAATGTGAAGAAGCACTACCGTTATATGAAGATAAAAGCAGATCTTTCTATTAAAAAGTTATGCTCCACGAACTATAAAAAGAAACTTGGGAAATTTTGGTTTAAAAGGAAGAGCAT
Organism: Erynnis tages; assembly: GCA_905147235.1. Taxonomy (NCBI): domain Eukaryota; kingdom Metazoa; phylum Arthropoda; class Insecta; order Lepidoptera; family Hesperiidae; genus Erynnis; species Erynnis tages. The sequence goes on from LR990072.1 coordinate 9,516,370, forward strand.
ATACTTAGTTTAGTAATGAGTCGTGGCCCAGGTCTGCGCACTTCGCCGTTTGAGCACCGAACTGAGAGAGAACAGTAAACCTTCTTGTTGTTAGTTGAATACATTTCTGTCACTGTAAAAAGGAGATATTTTGTTTTCAAGGAAAGTGCGGGCACATCATCATTACGCGACGTAATTTTTTCGTATGTGCCATTCCCGTGCCTGTACTTTTATGCCTTCCCTCCATAAAGACAAAAGGGACTTTGAAGTAAAATCACGTACATTTTTTGCAACTTACTTAGGAGAGATTCAGCCCCTTGCCTTCCATGTTAATATTTTCTGGGAAAACATTGCGGGGACAACGCATGGAAATTACATTTAGATATTTGCTCGCAACGCGTACGCTGAGTGTGGGTAGGGATATTATATTTTACGTGCTGCGAATGTAATAAAATGTTTAGGACATTCCTCGTGAACTCGGCCGCGCCGCGAACCCGTGTCGATTGATGTGAGAGTGAAAACCTCAATTTTAAAAATACCAGCAAAATAACTCGCTTCGTATTTCTGTGGTTTGGTCTTGTTTCGATGATATTTCTGTTACCTTTGGTTTTTGGAAGTGGATTTTTGGAGATATACCTACTTTTTGGGGAGTGTTGAACTATCCGTTTATTCTAAAACCTTAAATTCGTATACTACGTCATATTCGATTTCATATGTTTTTCGATCTTTTCTGCTTCAAAAAAATTAAGAAACATCTTTGGTAGATATTTCAAATGACCAAGGATATAACAAAGAGATTTCGGATGTAATATGTACAGGGATAAGGACGAGTGCTAAGACCCTCGTATAACCGGGTATATTCCGCTCATAAACCGATATTGCATTTGATAGGCAGTCGGAGGGAATGTGTGGACCGCCATTTAACTGCATTATTACTTATCTACCGCTGGTCGTTGCTACAACGATGTCATTAGTGACCGATCGAACCATGCCTCAATCACTTATGTAAGGGTATTACTGTGTTTATGCCAAAGTAGTTCGTAAATTATCGCATTAAGTAGTTCTCGTAATATGAGAATAAAATAAACTCGTAAAAAATCCAAAAAAATTAATGTTTTGTAAAAACAGCTTCGAAACTGTAGAAGATTTTAACAGTAATTATTAAGTAGCAAAAGGGCATGTAGGTCACTTGATGTTAAGTAGTCAATGCAGCCTAACCTCAAATAGAGAAAAAAAATCCGTCAGAGGCTGCATGCGTATATAATGTACTTTTCTACTCATGAGCACTAAAATGCTTCAAATTATGTATTCCCGGCAGCCATACCTCCACACTAGACATGAAGAACATGCTTTAGGACGGTTTAAGAGGCTAGCGGTAAGGTCCCCGAACGAGCTACTATGGATTTTACTCTCAAATTAAATACTGACGGGATAATTAAAAATATCCTTGCAAATGGATAACAGGGCAATGTTTATACTGTGTCAGTAACCCATTAATGACCCACTACAGGGTCGGGTCTCCTCTCACAATGAGAGGGATGTAGGCCTTAGTCCACCACGCTGGCCTACTGCGGGTTGGTGGACTTCACATGCCTTTGAGAACATTTTTTTTGTGAACTCTCAGGCATTCAGGTTTCCTCACGATGTTTTCCTTCACCGTAACAGCAGGTGATATTTAATTTTATAAATCGCACATAACTTTTTTTTACAAAGTCATTGGTGCGTGCCACTGGGATTCGAACCCGGACCCCTTGATTCGAGGTCGAATTCTAAGCCACTGGGCTATCACCGCTTATACTGTATACTGTATACCGTGTATACTGTATACGTAAGAAAAGTGTTTTGATTGTGTGTTGTGATTTTACGAAGTTGCAATTAAAATAGTTACAACTCCTTAAATACTCGAGGCAGGATATTGCGCTGGGGCGATTGTCGACGAGGGCCAATAACTTCAAACGGACGCTTTGGAGGATTCATATCGATAAGTGTTTAAACTTTGCTTCAAATGAAATAAACACTGCAGAACGGTAAATAATTATCGCATTAATGGATTCTTTCGAATTTGTATTGGATATTATCAGTGGAGGAGAGAGAGAAATATTGTTGTGCTGTCTAGTTGTCTGGTTGAAACCTTTTTATGTCCCACAGCTATGCATGGATAGCAAAACCCGATACAACCAAGCTGTTCTACAGATCGGTTGAAAAATACAAAAAGTCAAATAATGAAAAAACTTTTATGATTGTATTTGTTTTAAATTCCTGTTTTAGTTTTCGCGCATCTGTTTAACTGGACTGACTTCCTTTAACCTATGGACTAGGTATAGCTGAGAGATATTCGGGCATTTTATATGTTTTAATTGGTATGTTTACATGTAATATGTTTGAGTGTTTTGAAGAAAGTTCAAGTAAAATATGTTTCAACCAAATTTAAATTTTTAAGCAATCGTCTCTATCTCTCTTACTATTTTGAGTTTTTATATCACGATAATTTGATTGCTCCACAAAGAAGAGTGCTCCACTGGCCTTGGTGGTTGGAAGTGCGCCGCGTCCGGGGACTCATGACTCACGCCCGAGATTCTATTGCGTCGCAACTTCAATCTTATTTGTCTGTAGCTAAATATGGACCACATTGTTTAAAAAAGATCATTTAATTAAACTAAGTAGCTCTGTTCACTTTTACCTTCTAAAGGTAAAGTAAAGATGGTAGGAGGTAAAGGTAGGTTTGGCTAAGGAAGTACTCCCGCCAGGCTGGATTATCATGCCTGGGGAGCGGACCTTCTCCGATTAGGTCACGTTGAAGCTTATAATATGGCAGCGATGTAGAAATATTTGATAGCGGGATTTAGGGTACACGTGGCGTCATCTCTTGGCGGGTGGCGGATATGACCTTATGTTCTTATTATGCAACAATTTTCACCCCTTCCCCCCGTCCCCTTTTAGAACATAATATCATAAGTACTCGTATTATTATATTCATGTTCTAATCTCACTGACGTTAATTAACGTTTTCATATAATTATTTTGGTCCGTATCCTCCATCAGAAATCATCAAGAGTTATACAAAAATTTTGAGCGATTTCAATTAATTATGTTTCCATTAAACACCTTATGTATGAGAAGGGTAGCCTCACACTTTACCCCTTATTACGCAATGTTTGAATTTATCTTTGATCTCAATTCGAAAGTTCGAAGTTTCTCGGAAAACTAGGTTCAAATAACGGCGTAATAAGATCTCGGACGTGAGTCATAGCTCCCCGAACGCACGTAGTTTTAATGATCAAGGCCAAGAGGACACTTTTGCTCAAATAAATTAAAAGACTCGATTACAGATCTGCTTCATTTGTGGATAAAATCTTTAAATTTTCCCCGATATTTTCTGTTACGACTGTATTAGACATAATATGTAGTTAGGGAAGCGGTGATATCCTAGTGGCAATGAATTTGATCTATTAATTATTCAAGATATCCGTTTTAAAAATCCAAAAAAATCCTGCATGCCTGAGAGTCCTCCAGTGATCTCAAAGGCTTGTGAAGCCAGCGAGGCCAGCCAGAGTTTTAAATTGTTATTAAGGTTTATAAAGACATCTGTTTTGCTTATTAAATCCTTTGTCCTGAAGAACTAAACGAAACACCAAAATTACTTACTAATTGTGCAAAGTTAGTTTACCAAATACTTTATGGGAAACATTTATTTCTAACACTTATTTTTTATAGTATGAAGGTGTGTGTCAGTAACCCATTAATGACCCACTACAGGGTCGGGTCTCCTCTCACAATGAGAGGGATGTAGGCCTTAGTCCACCACGCTGGCCTACTACGGGTTGGTGGACTTCACATACAATCGAGAATATTTTTTTTGTGAACTCTCAGGCATGCAGGTTTCCTCACGATGTTTTCCTTCACCGTAACAGCAGGTGATATTTAATTTTATAAATCGCACATAACTTTTTTACAAAGTCATTGGTGCCACTGGGATTCGAACCCGGACCCCTCGATTCGAGGTCAAATTCTAAGCCACTGGGCTATCACCGCTTAATAAAGGTGTGTAAAATTCAATTATGTCTCGGGATATATTATTTCTTCATCCAGATAGCTCTACGACCTCTAAGTAATCAGACCTCGAGCATGACTCACGGCTCTCTTGGGCGGTTTTGCGTCATACTTACATGAACCAATACACTCCGTAATCTATAGAATAGCTACGTGTTTAATTAAAATTGAAATGTACCCGTACGTTTTATTTATAGAACTACTACAAATAGTAGTAATATACATCTCTATGTAGGTTCTCGGATGTACTTAGTACTTGTAGTTTATAATTCTATGTAAGTGACAAATCAATCAGAAGCTTTTTAGGAAGAAACTTAAATGGTCATTGAGCCCAATGAAAGCCGTTCCAATGAAAAGTTCAAACTCAAACAAAACCTGAAATATTTTGTCTAAAAAAATTTAGGCCTCTTTATTGCATTCGGTTATGAGGTAAATATATGGCCATACGACCCAAAAAAGAAAACCATAACTTGTCAGAATGAGAACCCGTATGCGCTGAATAGATTGATGAGCGAAAAAACTCGTATTTAATTTTTATGCCTTGAAAATGTTTCTGTATTAAATTTGTTAACAGCTAACCTTAGTTATTCATTGTAAACCACATTATGAATAAAAGATCTGGCATTTTGTTGATCCCATGTTTATTCATATTAGTGTCTCTAAACTTGCTTGTGAATCTTAACAAAGTGTAATGGGCTCGACGGCTCCATATTTATGTACACCTTTTATAATAAACAGTCGGCATTAAGATTCCGCGTGAGTATCTTTCGAGGTGACGTTTTTAGGAGAATATTTTAGTGTTTGAGGAAGTTAGGAGTTCGTAATTAGTTTGGTGTAGCGCCCACCAGGTGGCTCCGCTGTCTTTGCAGTATGATCACGTCCCATAACTTTTTCATTTGACGCGTACGCGAACAACTTTTCCATTTCTTTTTATTAACATTGTAACGAAAATGAGAGTAGGCTTTATGAGAAACGGATACCTGATGGTTTTACCTAAAATGATATTGCTCGGGTGCGGTGTTGTTTGTACAGGGCACATGAGAATGTTATAGAATTTTATCGTTGGAAATATTGTTTTCTTATTATTACGCAGCCAAGGACACGATGCACGAAAGTAAAACTGTTTGAGCGTGTTGCGTAACCTTACACACGATCTGCAGGAAGGCTGCTCTCCTTATATTTATTAGTTACTCGTGTGTCGGTTCGAAGATGTTGCGCAATAGTCTTTTCCTTTTCATGTTTATTTAAGAGGTCATATATTTTTATATGATATTTAGGAATACCATAGATTGCCGGAGAACCTAATATTAAATCTGCAGATCTTGGAGTGTCACAGTCAATCCTTTCTCGACTTCCTTTTTTCTATACGCAAAATAAAACGATATTAGTGGCAGATTTCATTCCTGATTCCACAAACAAAAACATAATAAGAATTAATACAAAGTATAAAGATAGCGAAGTAAAGTGAATTAATGTAGATCTTAATTAGATTAACTTTAACATCAAAATTCCAAGAATAATAAACAATTTTATTACTTTTATTAAACATTGTATTAAATTCTTCTACACCATTTTCGGTGGTGATTTTAAGCGCCACCGTTTTTACGGTGGGAATAAGGTTTCCTGATAATATCTTATTTAAAGAACAGCAATAAAAATCCTTTGGAACAACAGTGAAAGATATAAATTTGCCTATTTTTTGGCGGCGGACGTAATGACCCTTCATTTTTCCACTCCGAAATCCGGCGAAAACGTAGTTAACCAAAATCATCTTTGTCGACATTCTAATCCACATGGCTTTTGCTTGTTTCTTCCGTAGCTATTTTATGCTTTTTGTCTGCGTAGATTCGAGTTTCGTATATTGTCTGTATTCTTTTGGTATGAGAACGGCAAATTATAATAGTACGTATGTAGTAGTGGTCATATCCGAAGTAGTTGAGAATTCAGCCCCTTGATCTCTCGATTAGGAGGAGATTGGTGTTCTGCAGAAGCTCTAAGTAATGTCACCTGCTGTAACGGTGAAGGAAAAAATACAGGGGAACCTTGCATGCCTAAAAGTTTTCCATCTTTCCATACGTTTTCAAGTAATCCCGCGACCCGCAATTGGCCAGAATGGTGGATAAAGGCTGAAATCCCTCTATTTCTGAGAAGAGTTCCGAGTTTTCCGTGGGTCACTAAAAAGCAAAAACTTAGCTATAACCTAACTTAAAGACGATTTTAATCACACGAAGAAATTAATTTATAAAGGCTTTTAAATAAGTGTAATTATGAAGTAGACTTATATATAATATAAATAAAGTTATAACAGCGAGACAGAAAAAGGCAAATTCACGCCTATATAAAAACAGAGCATTTTATAACTGTACGCAATTTTATTGCACGGACTCGAGCCCGAAGCGAATGTTTTGGGCTTTTGTAAACACGTTATGAACAGAATTGTTTTCTCTGTTTACATTTATCATTGAGGAAAACTAAATAAAAATCTCTTTGAAGTACCATCACGTGGCCAGACGAAGTTACTTAGTTTAGCTATACATAAATTTATATATTAAGCCATAGATAAGACGCCGGTAAAGCGATTTAAATAAATGCTAGATTTATTGGTAACACTATCAATAAATATATTATATTTCCAAAAAATGTCTAAAATAAAGTCAAAGGTTTAAATAACACACAAAACACATTACCAAAATTCATTTGTCTATGGCGGAAGCGACCACTTCACATCATGTGGCCTGCATGCTTCTTTGCAACTCATATATATAGAATAAAAAAACTATGTTTTTACTTTCATACTGTCTATAAATGTTACCAACCATTCAGCACTTTAAAATTATGTCATGTACCAAGTCTTTCATAATTTTCTTGAACAGTTCAGAATATCAACCTCAAAATTACTCATAAGTTAGGTGCGTCATGTTTTCGTACAAAGCTGTCAAGATTCTGAATGGATTTTATTTTTTACGTGGCTAGAATGTAATGGGTAACGACATAAGAAGGACCATTAAAGCAACGTTCCTTCACACTGAGTGAAAAATTACTCATGTTTGTGACATCTCTGAATTTAAATTTTTATAATGCTGTGGCTGCATTACCCCCGCGTTTTTTGAAAATTGTATCTATTTAAGATTTGATTTTTCTATTTTTTTTATTTACTAACGTATATTTTATATGCGCGTGCAATTAAAAAGTCTTCAAATACACCTGCCGCAAGTCCAAAATAGATTGTATAATATTTGAAAATATTGTTTGCTTTGATTTCAAACTTCTCGTGTATCGTCCCTTATGCAGGTACTATGCTCTTTTAAATGCAGCAAATATACACCAATAAATTAAAAATCAGATTTATTTATAACGCTCGTATTCACTACGCAAATATATTTTCAAATTTCAATCTTTTAATTGCCAATAATAATAATAATATAATCTCACACACAATTTATTGAATTCTAACACTTTTTGTTATTAATTGTCTAAATTTGAATTCTCGTCGAAAAATAACAACAAGTTATGTTTCTTTTCAACACATTTCAAAATTATACTTTACGACTTTACAATCTTACTTATAATTTCAGAATTTTATTCATATAACGTGTTTGTATATTCCAGTTAACTTCATGCTCACGACTCATCTTTCCGTTCCATCACGCAAATTGAAGTCAACATGAGCACGTCAATAAAAATGCATGTCAATTAGCGATAAAAAGGTTTATTAAGGTAGTTGTTGCACTATCTACGAACCGCGAGCTGAAAATAAACCAATGGAAAGAAATATGAGATTTTTATATTCAGTTGCTTTAAATAGTAAACTACATTAGTAGTTTCTTTAAACTACAAAATACTAAAGGAAAACCAAAAATAATTCCTGATTGTTTCTTCATACTGAGATACTACATGTGACCAGTGGATGTACACTATTCCCCTGTATTGTACCTTAGAAAACAATTAGATCTGATTTTGATATCGGTTATACTTCAGAGGAAAATTAGTTTTATCCCCAAGAGACTTTTTGTATGCTGCTCCGAATTTTGACTGTACTAATGGTAAACTTAATGTTTACCATTGAGTTCTTTGTCTCAATATGTATTAGGGAAGATATCTTCACCTCATCAAAATATACCTCCAGTACCTCTTCTCACATAAATAAATGGATGTATTTCTAATAATAATACCATTTCATCGCGCAGTTTATTCCATATACATAGCTCACCGCTTGCATTGAACTATCGAACAACTGCCTACGTACGCGGGCACCATTAAAATATGGAAATGAAAATAGTGTTCAAACGAAGTTTTATGTTATAGAAGTAATTATTGCGAGGAAACTTGGTCGAAGTTTTCAGTAGTAGGTATTCTGGCGCAGTGCACCTCAGTGCAGCCCGGCGTTGACATCGGCGCCGCGCCGCCGCACGCGACCAATTATTTAATACTACAACTATTCGCATATTTCCCCATAATCTACTTTGCTGACCTGAAAAGGAATTTTTGCTTTAAGGGCTGCGCTTATTATTAGTTGGCTTACATTTACTCGGAATGTAACAAAGTGTTTTCTGTTGTATGTGAAACTTTCGATTATAACAGTATTGTTTTTGCGACTTCATTTAACGAATCAAAGTGTGGCATAAAAACAGTTGGAGATTATTCATGTCTTTTTCATTAGACAGGTTTTACAATAATTTTATCAATGTGCTGCTTTATTATTGTTTATAAACTCTTTAATTGTGATGCACATCAAATTTATTACTTTTTTACCCTTTAAATTGGATGCTTATGAAAATCGAATTTTCGTTTTCGTTAGTCGCTTTGACTTCACTACTTGTCTAATTAGGTCACATTAAGTATTAAAATAAAGTCAAAAGTCTAAATGGTTGCACATGCAATTTAATATTAAACTAGGAATTTTAGTGTAAAAACTTGGTCGAAGTTTTCAGTTGTAGGTATTCTGGCGCAGTGCGCCTCAGTGCAGCCCGGCGTTGACATCGGCGCCGCGCCGCCGCACGCGACCAATTATTTAATACTACAACTATTCGCATATTGCCCCATAATCTACTTTGCTGACCTGAAATGGAATTTTCATGCCCTGTTATTCAGTTTAAGTCTTGCGCTTACAATATAAGTTGGCTCGCATTTCATTACGTTGGAACATGTTATACAGATTTGGTATTTGTTTATGTTTGAGAATTTTTGAACAAATTTTTATGTAAATGAAACTTTTAATGGGTATTCAACATTGATTTGGCTTAATGCGAAATTCATGTGTGAGAAAACTGGAAATGGAGTAACAGGGAGTGGGGCAAAAGTTAGTGGGGAAACATAGAATGGGGAAGCAAGGAGTGTGAAATAGGAGATAAGAAATAAGAAATGCCAATAGTAGTTCGAGTAATAAATTATTTTTAAAGTGCTAGTCAAAGGTTAAAGGAGCAATTTTTTAACAGTTACAAAATCATTTTAAATTGTTTTCTTGCAGATCCATCCAAACTTAAAGAAAGTGACGATAGGGGTCGATTCCCAGCAGCAGACTTCAATTCGGAATAGCATCGGCCTCCTGGTAAAACGGTTCCCATAATCGATAATATCGCCAAAAATTTGGGTCGTCATTTCAAATACCACAATTTCGAAACTTTACTGTCGTGACATACGCAGTCGGACCGTGACTACATTTATAAGGTAAGGTATGGATGTTAACGAAGCGAGAAGTATCGAAAAAAGATTACATTTAAATAACATCACCCTAGCGATCACTTTCTTTCGTGAAAGCCAATTGTGCCGTGAAATCTGGCTTCTCAGGCGCTCAGTGATCAACCCGAGGAATGTCGATTGCATCGTAGATTCCCTTTTGCAAGGCATAAAAGCTGTAATAGGATCGTTGGTTGCAAGTAAAGGTTCCGTATTCTGTTCTGGGGTTCTTTAGACACATTTAAGATAGCAGTGATACCTCAGCGGGCGATTCGATCATAATCATAATAATATACTCGAAAGATAACATGGCAAAAGTTCGGTCTTTTAGTGTAAGGCCTGGTTTATATCTAACACACTTCGACTTTTCTACGTAACATGCGTATAAAAAAGTCTCTGTTGTAACAGAGAAGGAAACCATCACGAGGTTACCAGCATATTTATGTTTCTACATATGTATTTAATAGTAACTGCGTGTAATTTATAATTTTCTCTCTTTAATGTTAATTTTATTTATTGTCGCCTGCCACTATTTTTCATCATCATCAAGACCTATTTTTTAATTAAATAATAAAGAGCAAGTAAATAAATTTCACATTATGTTGGTGATAAAGGATATCACACGAACTGAAATCATAACAAAGAACAGGACAATGCACTATATTCAACTACTGACCAACTGATCTTAACAATGACATAAAGACTAATTGTTCCAGGAACTCAACGAGCCATTGAAATTACTTGACCATTCTACCGTGGCAAATACATAGATCTTGTACCTATATTAGGTGTAACTAACTTTGTTTCATAGAAGTCTTACAAGCATGAAAAAGCGGTGGTAGGTAAGTAACAAACAAACATGGGTACTGGCCTAGACTATGCGCACCTCAAACTTTATACTCACACTTACCTAAATGACATACTCTGAAACAGACAGTCGATTTTAGTACGGAACCCTAAAAGATCTTTATCAGAAAGTAGGTGAGGGTGCGAGAAGATTGTAATTTGTGATGATGCCACTTCTAAATTAGCAAGGCAGTTGGCATTCAGTTTTATAGTTTCAGATACAGGAAACTGAAGCCTTATCTCGATTAAAGAGAATCGGTAATCGAGCAGCCGAGTGCATCAATTGCGGTCGGCTAAATGATTACTGCAGCTAAACTTTCAGGCCGAAGTAGAGTAAAAAACCAGTAAGAATGGCAGTGTTTTAACAGAATTGCACTCTCGAAATGAGTTAAGTGCTGTGTGGGATTATAAACCTTGACGATTTATTTGTTCGGAGAAGAATTCAGAAGCAGTTATCGATGTAAGGGAATGATTTAGATTTCCTTTTAAGTTCTAATACTAATGTGCTTTCCTGGCTCGTATGCAGATTTATGTCAAATATTTTTTCATCCCATCTATTCGAAAAGTACGACTTTGCTCCTCTTTAAGTGCGCCCAAAGTTGGTGTTTCTATAAGACACTTTTTAGCGGGCAGGAATGAGTTTTTCCTCCCTCTTCATAAGTTCCAAATTCAAAAAGTGCGCGTCAATGAACTTTTCCGTGCACTTTTTAGTTGTTTTATTATCAGATGCTATTTAATTTCAATTTAGTTGTTGCTCTATGTTTTATTAAATAATAATATTACAATAGAATATGAGGCCCCTTTCATTTTCTCATAGAGGGTGATGAAAAGTAGAGTGTATCACTCGGGACAAAATATATTTTTGGCTCGGGCGACGTACTCTGAATCCGTCGCTACCTTCAGGATTCTACTATAGAAACCCTCGCTACGCCCGGGATTCTACTCTAGAATCCCTCACTTCGCTCTGGATTAAAAAAACGCCCTCGCCGTCAAAATATCATTTTGCTCCCTTGTCATAAAATCTACTATTGGGACTGAGAGGTCTTCTTACAGATTGGATTATGTGTGAACAGCTAGGTACTGTAACATGGTTCATTTACATTCAGTGCAAGTAAAAAGCATTAGAGAAGGTTGTGATCGAGTCCATTTATATTAATTAATTAAAATATTAATAATGAATGATCTGATTCCTAATTAATGGAACACGTTAACTTTACGAATACTTTTACGATAGGTAGTGTTCATGCTCAAGGGTTCATGTTGATTTTGGGGACGTCAAAAATCCTGTAGCAACAAGAAGTTTTTATTATTTGTTTACTTTTTAATTTCGAATTTAGTTGAGCGTTTTCTTTTGGTTTTTCTTCCTGTCAATCATTCTTACTTCGATTCAAAATACTTTTAATTTTGTTATGTTGTTTTATAATAGTATATGTAAATAAATATTTGTATATAGTGGATGAGAGTTATTTCTGTGAACTCACAAGTCCTTCACTCCACCGTCACTATAATCCTTTTCTATATAAAGACCAAACAACTATAAAATCAAACCTCCATACTTTAAAACTTTTATATTAGGTACAAAAAATAATGTACATCTTATGCAACATGTAATAATTTATAACGGTGTTCAGGAACTTTATGTTTCACTTTTACCTTCAAGCAGACACTATCTCCAGAACTAATATGCTAAAGTTAACATACTCGGGGCTGCAATAAAGGCGCACTCAAGATAATCTGCGCGCTGAGACTGCTGCGATATTCTACGAGGATATCTAAGCTGTTATAAAATGCAAGTTTTTGTACAAATATTTATATTTTTTATTTAGAACCCCTAGCTAATTCTTTTCTTTTTTTTAAATAAAGGAACACAATGACATCTTGTAGGTGTACGACGCACGCCGTGAAAGGAAGTTCTGATCGAGATATTAAGTAACGTTTTTCCATACCGACCAGTAGGCAACGACGCGCTTGACAAAAAAAAAATGTTTACATAATATAAATAATAATATATAAATAAATGTCTACAGTGTCCATTACGTTGATGAATTTAATAAATAAAAAATAAACGGTGGTAAAGGATTAAATTGTTTTTTTTTTCTAATTTTTCCTCTGAATAATTTATTCGTTTTCTCCTCAACAAACAGGTACATTTTTACAAGCGTACATTTTTACAACACAAACAACGAAAAATCTAATTACCAACAGGTAGAATTCCGCGAATACGTAAAGCTGAAACCCGTGAATGAAATTGCCCATACATCGTATCTAAAATTGCGTCCACCCAAAATATAACCAATATTTATTCTGGCAATTTCGCTATTTATATTGGAAGCGCCCTTAATTTCCTATAACGGCACCACAGCCCGTTTATAGGCTAATTACTGCACGATGCAGTATCCATACACGTTACGTGTTTAGTGGCAACTAGCTTTATCCGAAAACCGCATAATATTACAGTTAGTAGTTTAGTTTTAGGTGTATTTTATCGACGTACAAATAGAGACAGCACATTGGTCGATCTTTTGTCGGCGTTAACGTCGTTTACTAACGAATACGCCTTACTTCTGCGTAGGGATATCACACACACGAATTATTCAATTATTGTCATTTGAACTTTGTACGTCATGTAGCTAATTATAACGTTTACAAACAATAGGGCTCTTTCCTCGGATGTCACTAAAACACGTTTTCATCAGGTTCTCCAATAAATAGAGAGCTACATGAATGAGTTATTACGGAGGTGTATATACTCGTAGCAGCCGTCAATGTTATAACAATAATATACCCACATGATATACCCACCCATAAATGTTTTTATATATTTATTTACTAGCTATTTCCAAATAAAATTCAACGTAGATAAAGTCAGGGGCGCAATACCTATTACATAAATGGTGTTTTGAAGTGTTTGCAATTGTAGAATGTGCAAATGGCGAACATTTGTCAGGCGATTTACGGCCGTCCCTCGGAACAAATCTCGGCTGGCGGCGGCGGTTTCATAATTTCATAATCTTAACGGCGGGCTTCCCGCGTAAATTGGAGGAATTTGGCTTCTCTTTGCTGACCATACCCTTACATCTTCCGAAATATTTAAAGCGATAATAAAATAATCCATGTATAAAGAGCAGGTTACTTACGAGTACGTATCCTTTCACAATGGTGCCATTTTTGGACCTACAATTCTGTAGGTACCTACTGATCAAATAAATGTGTCAGTGCCTTAAAAGATTTGCACTCATTGGCGATTGAAGTTTTTGAATCTGTGATTATTCTGTTAAATAGTTATTTGTTATATCAAGCATTTGAAAAATATTTCCTTTATTTCCCTAAAAAGACCATAGGCCCTAATAAGGGCCCTAATACCTAAATGATCTGTAAATATCAGAGCTCAAATCAACGATATAATAATGGCGCTTTGTCGAAACACTAAAAGTTTCATTAACTAAAACTAAGCAGTGTAGGTATCGTTTAAATATTGCGCACTCATTAATTAAACGAACACATTGCCGCCGCAAGGTGGATAATCGCGCAATGACTTTCCCATCCTGCATCGGATTAACCCGTGAGGTGAGGCCATCGCATTATCGAATTTATTTTGTTTAAAGCAAATTAATTTGCTGATCTCAATAGAGCTTTTTTAAGTAATGTAAAGCTTTGTTAAGTGTAGTAGCTGTGTGTATGTGTAGTAATGAAATGTAAGCTGTGTATATTTAAGTGGCACTTTGAATACATGATTAACGTTTTAATATGTTTGTGGCCTCTGATAAATGTGTAATATACTCATTATCCTAAAACCTGCGTGGTGGGCTATGCAAAGGGTATTGGTATGTTGCAGTCTCAACAAAAAGGGTTTAAACCTAAAAAAATGTAACGCTTTTCATAAAATTTATAGTCCATTATTTAATACCTTGTAGGATATTAAGTACGTACCAAAAAATATTAAAGTACAATGCAATATTAATATTCTTTTTTTGACAAGCTCATAATCTAGGTCATAATCAAATAAATATCTAGATTATGAGCTTGTTAAATGTTGTACATTTGTACGTAAAGTTTCTTTACCAGTAATATTCAATCCAATAAAATTTGTATTTAAACAGATTTCATTGACAAAATAAAAATTGCATAATTCTTTGAACATTTAATAAGTAATGTGCTCCGCACGGGCTATAATCTCGTGATAACTTTTCGAGCTTCGCATATTCCCTGAGGTGACACATTTTTATTACGTAGATATTTTAAAACACTGGATTTTTCAGAGGTAAATTTATTAAAAGAATCATTTTCCAATTTAATTTCTGTAGTTTTGCGAACAAATGAAGTCTATATTTTGAAAGTTTATTTTGTGTCAGGGTTATTTATATCGATCTTTTAAGTTCTTCCAATGATCAATCAATACATACTCGTAGGTACTCGTATATCAATCAGACTTTTAAAATATAGCGCAACTTCGCTCGATCCTGACTCTTTTGTACCTAACTCAGTTCAGAACTCATGTTGTTGAGACGTTTTTTGCCTTAAAGTGGATGAGTAAGAAATTAGCATGCATATCACCTCAAATTACGCGATCACTGTAACTTATAGACTACCCGAATTCAAATAGTAGTTCAAACTTTGTTCGGTGTAAAAAGAATCTTATCGAATAATCGATACCTACCATCGTGCAGAGTAGATCAGGTTATCTCTCTCCGTAACCAAGTAATATGAAACAAAATGCATTACTAATATTGAGTATTGTTCTTATAAAGATACAAGTAGAAAATAATAAAGTAAAACTGACAATAAATAAAGATTTATATTAGCATAGCTTGACGTCAAGAAATAACTTTTCATAAGCGGACAACTTTACTGCCATTGCGCTCTTATTAAAAAAACAGCTGTTTATAAAAGGAACACATTTGCAACTGTTGACGCGTCCACCATATTTTATCGTAGCGCTGAACTAAAAATAGATTAAAGCACAAACTGTAGAGGTGGAGCCGGGTGAAATCAAAATTCATAGCAAGCGTTTTTGAAATATAGCACTTTGCATGACGTCGGTCGAGAGCGGGTGGCATTGAAATAGGACCCAAATGGAATGAAAACATTCCAGTTTCGTTTTCAGTCATTTAATTAGCACGAGTTTTAGGCGACGCGATGTCGCCTCGCTACTCGCCCACCCATACAGATATTGTGTCCATTTCCGCTCGCTTCAGTTTACTCGAATACAGTTGCGAACGGCCTGTCGTCCGTCTGTAAGGTAGGTGGTATGGTCATATCCACTATGTTCAATGTTAGACTGACAGAAAATGCTTTTAGCATTAAGTTTGCCACAGATATTAATTTACTTGTGTATTGAAAGTTATAAATAATTTAAATAAATAAAGTCGTCATATAGTGTAAAAGTGGCAGAACCATTGTAGTCCACCTTAAAAAGTACCTACCTTACTGCCACCCTCTTAATTATTACAGTCAAATCATAATGATAGCTCAAGCTAAGCTAAGCAGTACCGAAACAGGATAATAACTTGCTGAAAAAATTAAACAAACAAGAAAAGAACGAATACGATTCGTCAATTACTTTCGGAGATACGCGATGACAAACATAATTATCTACATACATACATACATACAAACAAAAAAACATACATACATACATATACCAATGAATTGATAATCTCCTTTTTTGACGTCGATTAATTAAAATATGTAACAAATTCCTTTTAGATTATATTCATAACTAAACTTATTTTTTCAAACTTAAAAAAGCTCTTAATTAAACTTTTAAACATATTACAGGCTGCATACAAAACGCGTTGTTACTTGGTATATTCGAGTTTTTCTGAATTTACGATTCGATTCCCATATGAGTTGAACATTGAACGAGTTTCCACCTAGTTATTCCACTTTCGCAGATAAATTCGCTGGGTAACAATTCAGAATTAAATTTGGTTGTTTCAAGTAAGTGGCTCTACGTAATTCTGTTTTTGGGCATAAAGCGAGCGAGCTTACAGCACTGATGCTAAGTGACTATTGCACTGAACAATGGACATTAGTTATACCGCCCGCTTACATTGCAGGTACCAGTGGTTGTATAATTTGAACATTGACATAGCTATGAGGCATATGCGCTCTGTACTGGTTTATTAATTTTTTATAGTAAATTAAAAGCAATCCGGCAGGTCACCTGATGTTACTCGCAAGTGGTCACTGCTGTCCACGGACACCCTCATTCTACCTTAAATACGATAGAGAAGAAATCCTCTTTTACACTTTTCTTTAACTGTACTCTGACAAATATTAATTATACATCCTAAAAATTGGAATTTAAACATACCTACTCTAAATAATGCAGATTTCCAAATTCTATTCAACAAAACATTTCCACTTCGAGCATAAAGCGTAGAGCGTAAAGAGTATTTTAATACTATATGTTTAAAACTAGCTGACCCGGCAGGCTTCGCTCTGCCAATTAATTTGACTAATATCAAAAGCTTTTTTGAAACACAGTCAACTTTCCACCAAGTCAATCGGGAAAACCAAACAACTTTAACACGTTAGTTACAACGAAAAATATTTGGATAAGGATTTAAGCAAAAGTGTGAATAACAGAAGTAATGGATAGCCCAGTGGCTTAGAATTCCACCTCGAATCGAGGGAACCGGGTTCGAATCCCAGTGGCATACACCAATGACTGTAAAAAAAGTTATGTGTGCTTTATAAAAAATAGCGGCCCGTCCCGGCTTCGCACGGGCATTAAACATTACATTTAGATTTGTTAATTTTAACACATTTTAAGTTTATTTCGTGATCTTAACCCCCCTCCCGTACCCCTGCCCGAGTGACGCCTACAACGCATAGCTAGCCGAATACAGTTTATTTTTTAATTTTTTTTTAACTCGTGATACCTTTTGAATGGATTGTCAGAATCGAATAATTCAAAAAGTAATATAAAGATATTGAAGCAGTCTTAAATAATACATCATTTATTTTGATAAGGGTTAATACCAAGGTACAAATAAAGAGCTTTTTGTAGCGGTGGTATTTTAATTTCTTTTTTTCAATAAAAAAACGCTTATTGTGACATGACTGTAATAGTTAGAGATATGCTGCCGCTGATTTTTTGTAGATAATGGTGTGTTCTAAAAAAATGTAGTATATCATTTTGTTCTATCATCAATAGTTTTCGCAGCGCACGCGATGTAAGGTAGTTTTTTGATATTTTTTTCACACCTTGGATTACGTTATCGTAATTTTAGTAAGGATGCCTATTTTTTTTGAAAATGAAATATAGCCTATGTCACTCAGAAATGATGTAGCTTTCCAACAGTGAAAGAATTTTTCAAATCTGCCAAGTAGTTTCGGAGCCTATTCAATTCATACAAACAAACAAACAAACAAAAAATCAAACCTTTCCTCTTTATAATATTTGTATAGATGTATAGATGTATAGATGTATAGAAGAAGAAAACTTAAAATATTTTTATAACTACCAGGATGCCCGCCGGTATACTCAAAAAACGTCTCAGCTAACATAAATACCATGGGAAACACCACCTGGATTAACAAATGAAGTTGCTTCTTAATCACAAGCCCCTACCAAAGCTTGCACTTTTAAACGAGACCCAATTAATTATCATTTCAAATAGGGTAGGTGTAATGTTACATACATTAGTAATACTAATATCTCGGGGTAGCGCGAACAACTCGACTTCAATTAGAAGAGGCGTCGATTCTGTTTATTTATTCATTCAGAGGGAAGGAATGAAATAAAAAAGGAAAGGAAAATTCCTGGAGATAAACATTCATACGCGGAGGGTAAACGGGAACGTACCTGTTCCAGGGGGATGTTCACACCGGCTTTTGAATTAAATATTGAGACTGAACCCTCTGTGTTTAATATTAATTTTTTTATCTTTTGTTATAATGTCATAGGATTGATTGAATTCGAATCGTTTAGCTTCGTTTTATCAAAATGAGGTGGTAATATAACATAGGGCTTCACCGACAGCTTGTGTTAGTTCGTTAGTGTGTGGGTCAAATCTTGCAAACTTTCCCTTACGCATTTTTGCTTACATTTAGGGTCACGTGTCCTGTCGCGAGGTTATCAATTTTTACATATACATGCTAAAAAGTGCTCAGCGCCACTAAAGAAGTATTCACTTCAATAATTAAATAGGTCTAAGCAAATGTTAGTTGATAATAAACGATTTACTTTGTTTGACAATTAGTACTAGTAATTAATCTCCTAGGTATCTTCCTTTGCAGTATTTCAGTACCAGTTTTATTATTAAATGTAGATCTTTTGACAAACAACCCTTGTATACAAGTCCTAAGAAAGGGTACCGTGTGTTGGGAACAAATCACTATTTGGAAAAGCCAGGGCTGGCGGCCGGTGTTTCGGGAGTCGATTTCTGGTGATTAGAATTCTTTTTGAATCAGAAATTATTTATTTTGGTAAAAGGATTCTGTAGGAAAACGGCTTACGGAGTTTTAGAACATCGTGTTTTTCTACGTATTGTGAGATAAATAACTTATCTAGACCTTATTCTTATCACTTTATTTCGACCAAATATTTAACTATTGTGCAATGTCTTTTTAGTGTTTCGTTCTATTGTGCACTAAACTAACGTTTTCAAGTTTATTTAAACTATAACTAGGTAATTAACTGATGATGATGTATGACAAAGAGTAAAGTTATTTTTAAAAATATCCTAAAGCTTGATAGAGAGCAGCTTCCTTCCTATTTTTGTGCTAATCAGGTCTAAGATGAAGCATGTTACTCGAGAAGGTGCATAATGTGAACTTGTCTTAGTAATTGAAGCCTCACGTACCTATTATTGAGAAAAATGAGAAGATTCCGATTATTCTATTAAAAATATTATTCCGATTATTCTATTAAAAATATTCTATTAACAATGCTTTTCGAAGTCTCGAATTTTGGCTGTATGCACGATCACATAGACCCATATCGTTTCATTGTAGCATTGAATGGGGAGGGTTATCGCATGAAGGTACATTATGAATAGAGTGCCTTCTATTAATAAAGAGACCCAGTGATGCATCGTGCAGCCTTTGTAGGTTAAAGACGACCGACACACAGAAACAATGCCAATGATAAGCTGCATGCACTGTGCAGTCATCAGCTAACAGAAAGAGATTTTTGCAGATGATTTCTAAAAACATTTTTGATCATAGACTTAGACAGACAGAAAAATAGACCGTCTTTCTCTGCAAAATGAAAAAAAATTACCGAAATTTCAAATAGTAAATGAACGCGAAGAAAGCGGTCATAGCTTAGAGGCTACGAATTCGGCCTCTTACTCAAGAGGTTTGGGTTCGAATCCCAGTGGCACGCACGAATAATGTGCGCTCTATAAAATTGAATTTCACTCGCTATAACGGTGACATCGTGAGGTAACCTGCATTCCCGAGAGTTCTCAAAAAATGTTCTCAATGGCATGTAAAGTCCACCAACCCACATTGGCCACCGCGGTGGACAAAGGCTTACATCCTTTTAATTGTGAGACCCTACCCTGCAGTGGGATATTCTAGTATTATGTTGGGGGTGGGATATGGGTTACAGACAAATGAACGCGAGAGCAAACGCACACGGCCTACCTTCAGTAGAGCAGATATCTTATTTGAAGTTTCGAAAAGAATCGAGTCGAACAACTAAGATGGTCGCCTCAAAAGTATTTTGGCATTAATATCTGCTTAATAAGAGATGAAGAACATGCCGCTTAATGGCGGGTTACCAGGGTGGTGGTAAGACCTGAATAAGCCTCATAGGCTCTACCGTAATTTCAATAACAAAATAATTAAACTACCACATTACCTCAAATTACTTTTGGTAAATCGCTGAGGGAACGAATACTTGGCGAAAAGATGAAAATGCTTTGACCTCTAAGGTTCGGGAGGGATTTGAATATTTTAGAAGAATCCACCGTTGCGAGGCGGTCTGGCAGTTACAAAGGTACGAAACTAATCTATGCAAGAGTACCCACGATGTAAAATGGATTTTTTTGTTTAATTCGTGTTAAAAAATTTAAGAAATTGTTTCTTTTTAATACCTAATATAATTTTATTTTCAATTTTCCGCTTTAATATTGTAAAATTTTCCTCTTTAATATTGTAAAATTACTAGTGCTGATATAAATACCTAGTCTGTTTTTATTTGATATTATTTATAAGTAGAAGTACTAAACAAGTCAGGTGCGGATTTTTCACTTAATTTAATTACTGTTTTTGCGTGAAGCGGTAACAAACATCCATCGATATATAAACTGTCGCAAAAACAGAAGCTACTCTATTAAAGATATTGTTTAAAAATCGAGTTTAACTACCTGCATTTTTATAGCATAATGTTCTTTCAAATTAATCGCACCCATTTATCTCTTTTATTCGAGAGGGCTTTAAAATATGCTCGGAAATATACAATAAGCGCTTCTCCTTTCGTTACGTTTTCCGGCTAATTAGTCAGAGCTAACTGACCGAGTCAGTTGCAATTCATCTACATAATACCGGCTTTGCCGCGATGTGCGCTGAACTCATTTACGTAGTGACGCCAGAATTTCCCCGCCATACCTTAAGAGTCTTGCAACTAAAAATAAATGAAGCGTTTTAAAATTCGAATATTTTACATATTTTTTCTTGACACGTAGCGTCTGCTGTTATTAGAGTGGAAACATTTCTGCTGTGTGAGTGAGCTGTGTAAGTAATTTACTTGACATTGCATATCCCATTCCCATAGAAAATATTCAGAACTGAAACAGGAATTTAATCATATCATTCAAATTTTTGCCCCACTGGGAATCGAATCTCCGTACAACGTATAACTGACGCGTCACACAAGTCTAAGTAAGATCTAAGCGGGATAGGACTTGCAGTCTTGCATTCCAGTCCTTAATTTTTTTCGGTAGGCATGTATCAAAATACAAAACCCGTTTAAATTAATTCTATTGTAACAAATTGGCTCTACATTCAATGCATTGGAATGAACTAAAAAAATTATATTGCAAACAATGCAGCCGTAACTAAATGCTTTCCCCTCTACGTTTTCCGACTAATTAGTCAGCGCTACTGACTGACAGCTGCAATTTATCTGCATAACGCCGACTCTATGGAGAGGTATCATGTAACTAAGTTAACATTGGGAGTTTTAAATTTGACAATTTTTAAATATTCTCAAAACATGGTCACATGAACACATGATGAGGTGTAAAAACAATTGAACGTGATCTTACCATCCACATTATCGCATGTTACGTCACTAGCACAATGGTAATCTTGGAATAACTTCATAGCGGTGCCGTATTATTATAATTTAATCAATGGTATGTTATCATACCACGAACATAATGGAAGTCATATGTCTTGACGTCACTGCGTAGGTCTATTATTTCCATTTAGGATTTTGTTCCAAGCGAGATGAATCTCGATAAGTATATGATTATATTAATCAAAACTGATTTTTACAAAGTAGCTTTTGTATGTTACATTGTGATGGAATAATAAATTATATTTTACCAAAAATAGTTATTTTTAAAAACATTTAAGTAGTAATCTAAATAACAACAAACAGTTTTTGATATTCCTATTTATTTTTTTGGGATAAAAGGGGAATTCAGAGTGCCGGTTAGTGACAAAAAATCTTATAAAGCAGTATTTCATCTCGTTCCGCGATAAAACATAACAATATTACACTATATTGGGTTACAACCGTCGATTCTTCAAACCCAATAACCCGTTCAAGTTCAAGGAAATATTTATGAATATTCTATAATATATTTTATAATATTCAATGTCTACTGTATCGGAAAAAAATAGCAGATATGTTTAGTTTAAAACACAATTTAGGGCATTAAGGTAATCTCCCAAAAGACAGTATGACAGCTTTCACGTGTAACCATTTCCAGATCACCGCATTGTAACTATGAATATAAAAACGTCCATTATTTTCTGTATTTCCTTGCAGTACGCTAAAATTATATTCCGTGCCGACGATGGGCGTGTTTCGCCATGCCGCAGAACAATTGATGTACACCGTGGAGCCAGCGCTCCTAACAACATAAAATTTTATGGCCGCGAATATTTATTATTTATAGTTTTATAGACCTGTTTGACATCGATTTCGTACCAGCTTTCTATGGAGCCTGTCGACTATGTTTCATCAATAGTTAAGGTTGGGTAATTACTTAACAATTGAAATTTTGAAACTATACCAAATATTGTAATTATTATAAAAATGGATTACGTTAAAAAACACAGAACCATTTTCTTTTGCTTATAAATTGTTTTTACTATAAACTGACATAAACATTTAAAGTTTTTGTTTGTTAAGATTAAGAAATTGAATTGCATTTAGCTTCGTTCATTTCAATCACATACTTTCAGTTGCATAACTCAGGTGGAAAGCGACAAAAAATTGGGTAGGCAAATATGAACTACAATCATTATTAAAAACCATTAAAATCAATATATTCATACGTACTTGAAGGTGTACGCCACGCCACTATCATTAAAAAGCGAACGGTTCGAGTGAAATGCTTAAACGTCAGCGAAAATGGTGTTTTAATCCAGCCATCGATACCTGGCACTGGCAGCGGGATTACTCTGGTATCTCGTTGGCTTCCAGCTCGATAGGTATTTTTTGTGAAACACTCAACTCAATTGTACATTGACGTGTAAAGTTTACACCATACATGACGATTTCGCGTCGCAAATAGACAACGTACGGGCCTCATTAAAGTTTTTGTCGGAATCAGTGCAGAGTGAATCTGTCTTCACAGGTAAGTCACTGGAGGTCTGCCAACTACCTGTAGACGTTGTTCCTTAGAAAATACTGTTGTAACAGCGACAATTTGTACTCTGTAAGTATGTTAAGGTGTAACAAGTTTAGAGGGCGCGAAAAATACAAAACGGGGGAGCTACGTATTCCGTGGCTCATCCTCTATCTGTCACGCGTTTCCCGTTTATTAAATTTATTAGAGCTGTGTTCGGTAAATAAGTGGAGCGAAAGGTAACATATTCTCCGCTTTTGCTGGCGCGTCACTGGGATTCCCGATGCTCCCTGAGGTGGTGGCGAAATGTTAAGCCGATGTTGGTTATTGTTGCAGCCGTTTTGTGAAGGTATAGGTACGGGAATGCCAAACAATAGAGTTACAAACGGCTGAGCTCGAGTGATTTGTTTCTGTATCCTTCCTTTAGACTGGCAAATGATAAGTAAGTGATTATTGCTCTTATTTTTAATAAAACGTACATAACGATAACACCTAAACACAAAGTCAGATAACGTGCATTGTTCTACATAAATAAATGAAAGGTAGTTAAGTAAAGGTAACTTTTATTAGGGATCAGACATTTAGTTTTACATTTAGATGTAAATCTTGGAAGCAAAGCACGAAAAAAAAAAAGAATTTAAGCATTTGATAGTTACCTATTAAAATTTATTTTGTGGATACTAAAACTGATGTTACATCTGCAATGTTGTAACTAGCCCAGTTCTCGACTTTAATGAGCAACTAGAAAACGATAAAAATAGTTTGATCATAACTTTATTGACGGCACGAAGACGCTGCATTCAATTTAACGAGTCTGTTCGTATTTAATAAATATATCGGTCTTTTCCGACCCCCAAATTTTACGACGGCACAATAAAACATGTCTCGACATCCAAATTTATACGCGTACATAAAGTTTTATATCTGCGCGACTTGCACCGCCAGAGGTTTTCCTAATTGTTATCGGTCATGGACGAATGAAAATAGGACACGAAGTTCCGTGAAAACTCTCAATAGTGACTATAATAGCCGCGTCCCACTTCCGACCGGTGTTATTCCTTTTACTTTTCACCTGGCCTAGAGTAACAGTGTTTGTTTTTCTACTTCATTATTTATATCTAGGGATAACATCTAATTGGTGTTTAAAGCTTGATAATTAAAACTATAAGTTTTCTTGTGTTGCCATTATAGAAACTGAAAGAGGGAGATTAAACCAATCAAGGATTGGACGACCTATGTGGCGCAGTGGTTAAAACGATAGTGCGTTGGGCGTAGGGTAATGGGTTCTATTCCCAGCGGAGCAGAGGGTTAAATGATGAGTTTAAATCTCTGTTTCTCGTATGGGTGTATGTGTGTTCTTGATTTGTATTATTTTTTCAAATAATTTCTTACAAAATCCATACGTAGTTTAATGTTGTCTAAATGAAAACATGTTTTTAATTTGGCATTAATTTATTGGATTGTAATCATTTGTAAGGCGGCAATTATCATTAATTACTTATTAAATAAGTAATAGATCCCAATTATTGTTAAAGCTATATTTTATCAGGCATGTCTAACGAATTGATAATTTTACCGAAGTTGGACTCGAGGACAACAATTCGGTTTCGGTTGAGCAAATTCATCGACAAACATTAAAATGAAATGAAATAAAATATTTAGTCACTGAACTTTGCCCGCGGCTTCGTCCGTGTAGATTTTAGAACTTGTTCCAAGGTGGGATAAAAAGTACCCTATAAAACATATAGTTAATCCAGGTTATAAACTGCGTAGGTACATGCCAAATTTCATACAGATCTGTTCAGTCGTTTTGCATGAAAGAGTAGCAAAAATATATCCTCACAAACTTTCACCTTTATAACTGTAGAAGGAAATTAAACTAAGTGTTACAGCATAGAAGTACTGGAGCCTTAGCAGGCATTGAAAATGCCTTGTACATTGTTAAAAGTGCATTGTAGGTATAACTATAATAAATACCATTAGGTGCATATCTACCTATAAAACTCACATTGTTAATATACCGATAAACAATGATAGGTTTACATCAGTTAGAATAAGTAGTGAGAAAAGTTTACTAGTAACATCTAATTAATGACGAGGTAAAAATGAAAGAACATAAAAAATAAAGTGTCCAGTTTCATAAAAGCCCCGTTGCAAATAGGAGCTCGTATAATAATGTGATTTGTAATGATCTTATTTGTAGCGTATAATTTCCCCGTTATCCAGTGTTGACGCGGGCCGTCTGAAGTATCTGTTTATTTTTAGTAAATCTTTCCTTTTACGTGAAAAATTACAATGTTAAAAAAAACCAAAAAGAAGTTCTGTTTATTTTGCTTGTGATTTAGGTACATATAGGCCGAATTACATTTACTCTCAGTTAACCCAGATGACGGTGAAAATTTGGGGTAGGTAATGACATAATTTATAATGTGATTTGCCCTAGACATTCTTAGTTTTATTTATTTTACAGTTTTTTCACATTAAATTAAACCAACCGCCACCGCCGTGAAATATGTGTTCTTCACATCTTGTCTTTCAATTGAAATGGTGTGTTTGTTGGAAATATTTATCTGCTCATTAAGTTAAAAGAAGAACGAAATGTTTCAGAACTTAAAGAAACTAGAATATTTTTAAATATTTATCAGTTACCAGACATGAAGCATCGTTATACCTCAAATTTCGTCAAGCGTGTTTAGGTAATGAATGGACAATTGCACCGAATTCAGGCGCTCGAACATCAATTCGCTTTTCAATTGAGTAAATTCGGAGCTAAACATCATTGTAAAACACTCACATTGTCAGTAAATAAATGAACTAATGATGAGCATTGAATTTAGATGGACGGTTTCAATATCCAAATACGCCTCGTTTTGCTTACGGACAGTTAACTTTGTGGTCACAATGCCTTGAAGTTAAGTGGTCGTGCGTTTTGTTATGCTAGACTACTATAGGCAGACTAGACATAAATTATTAAAAGCGATATATTATAGTATAGCAAAATTAGTCAAAAATAATTTTAAACTCTATTTCTTGATCGTTGGATTAGCCAACCAAAAACAATATTTGTGAAGTTTAAATTGTGATACATTATTGTTTTAGTAAGAACCCCGAGAGGCAGTCGGTAAGTTGATGATAGATGACGTAATTATACATAAAAACGTTTAGTAGCCGTTACCATCGACTATCCG
Source organism: Erynnis tages (assembly GCA_905147235.1). Classification (NCBI taxonomy): domain Eukaryota; kingdom Metazoa; phylum Arthropoda; class Insecta; order Lepidoptera; family Hesperiidae; genus Erynnis; species Erynnis tages. Next base: position 9,542,870 of record LR990072.1, read on the forward strand.
CTGAATATTAAAACCGGCTGAATATTAGTCAATAACCAGATTCACTGCTGAGCGACTCGGGTACATTCGGCCGGCAACAAACGCGTTAACGATCAAATGAGTCATGTTTATCGACCTTTTGTTGGTTTAATTTGTCATCGGTCTATAACTCTTTCATGTGCGAAATTTCATTTGGCTAATAGCCATTTTCCTAATTGCGTACTGTAATTATACGGCGGACGTGTTTTGGACAGCGGTTTTGGCGGTAAGGAACAGAATTACGCCGATTCAAGTAACGATGTTGCTTCTAAAATGTTGTCATTATCACAAGTTGTTAACAACATTTTGAGTATTGTTATCTTTCTTTTATGAAATTGGCGAGGCAATTATAGTAAACATTAGTAAATATTAAAGTGGGAAATGAGTATGGATGTTTGTTATCCTTTCATACTTAAAGGGCTGAACTCGCACTCTAGTCCTAGGAATCTGAACTGAATTGTTAATCCATTTGGATATTACAGTTCAATCCAATCATTATACCTACGTATTATGAAAAGTAGTTGGTGGTCTAGTAGTAAACAGTACAGTTTTGAGCATCTATTAAAAATAATAATCCTGTGTAGGCAATTAAAATAATTCGATGATGGAACTAGGCAATGGAAATCATTCGACAGTGTTCTTGAGTAAGTTATTAGTACCCAGGGTCTGGCTTCGAATTTGAGACCCAGGTGTTTGTGTCTGTAACTACATTACTCTGTGCGCACATTACACTACACTATACAGATCTCTCGCTTACACTGGTGACTATTGTAAGAAATTATTTCTAGAATGACTACAATGAAACTTCTTATGTTAAAGTGTCTAAAGGCACACTAGAATAACAAATAAAACCATACATAGCTGAGAGGATAGTAATTATTTTAAGATTTAGGTAATCCCGCAGATATTATTTTCATTGTCAGTTTGTATATGGTATAAAATTTCTGGTATTTCTGATAGCTTTTTGTTTCTATTCATTTACTTTTATATTTTTATCATGCCTTTTTGTTTAAAAGTAAATTAAGGTATTACTTATCTTTAATTAGTTTAATTAAATGCGCAGGCTATAAGCGTGTAGTTCTCGTTCTAGTTGGGATCCCGTAGCTAGTGCCTATTAGGCGCCTTCCAATAAATTACAATCTGGGCATTTGCCAGAGTAGCCTGTGTTCTAAGACCGTACTACGGTAATAGAAGCTAAGTGCAAACAATCAGTGTCCTATGTAAATCGATTAGGTAAGATAAGATACGGTAAGAGCCAAATAAACTAGTACCTTTAATACGAAGAAAATAAGTGGAGAAAAATAGGAGCTAAGTCATACAAAAAATGGTTGAAATAATGCGTGGAGATGCCAAAATCACAATTATATGTGGATAAGTAAAACTAATGATATGATAGTGAGATTTTCAATTGCTATTGCTTTTCGTAGCCTAGCTCAAAACTTGTATTAATAAGAAGAAAATTTCACATAAGAAATAGAATTGAGCTACAATTCTTCTAATATTAGGTACAGATCGGTAATTTTGAATATTTGAACGTCGCTTAATTGCTACTAATAAGTTCCAACGTAGTACAAAAGCGTTCCAACGAATATTCATAAAATGTGTGTTAATAAAGGGGCATAAATATTAAGAAGAATTAAAGAAATATAAGAATATTGGCCATTCAAACTTCGTAATAGACATTTGACATTTAAAAGTATTTACATTTACATATTATGAAACAGAATCGAAATCGTAGGAAGAAGAGAAACCTTTTTATTCCCCTATTCCTTATCTGCGCGAAGATTTTTCGTGGATGTCATTTAGTGCTAATGCCTGTTGTGGGCCGAATCGCCTACGAATTGCCACATTTGCTGCTGATGTCTGCCTCGGAGCAGCCCTAAATCCTGTGTTTCGAATGAGCCAATGCATCTTAAGCGAGACGATGTGGCTTTAAATTGTTATGTGACGGAATGGCGGATCTGGAGATGCTGTGATAAGTGGTCATGAATTTTCTTTTTTGTTATTTCAGTCATTGATGTGGTGTCATTTTGGGAATGCTAAAAATGTTTTTACGTTATTTTAAATAAGTACTTTGGTCTGCAATTCATTGGTGACTTACTGTTGGGGTCAATCTCCTCTTGCAGTGAGAAGGATAGCGTTAGCGTTTAGCCTTAGCGTTAACATAATGCGGTTGGTGGATTTCACATGCCTTAAAAACACTATGAAAAACTTATATGGCATATAGATTTCCTCGAGATGTTTTCCTACACCGTTACAACGGATAAAATTTAATTTAATAAGACTGTAAAACGCTATGATGACGTTTTCCAAAAATTTATGTTCCAGCCATACACATTCTAAGCTATTATTTTATCTATGGCATCAACTACATATTATTGACTTATACTATGGCCAGTTTTTATTCGATCGTCAAAACAAAGTGCAAAACAACTTTCATTTAAAAGTTCAAACTAAAGTCGAACAGGACATCTAGCATCAACTTTTGCAGTTATTGTACGATAATTGAACAATTTCTAGGGCGGTTGAAGCGATTCCACGAAGCCGCGGTGGTAGCGCCGGCGCCGTTGACTCACTTTGTGTCTGGCGCAAACAGTTTATAAGTATTACTTTAATCAAGATTTAAAGTCGGTTTCCATAATATACCGACGGGTATGGGTAAGGGCAGTTTGGTTGATATCCTTCTGGCAGATATCCTTCTTAATTGCTTTGAAAAATACAGATTGATTGGTATCCAAACTATAATAGGGTTTTTCGCACCCGACGGTAGGTATACTTAGTATAGAACCTGGGCATAAGTGAAAATGAAAAAAAAAAGAAAATTTTTAGTGTTTGTTTTGTATTGAGACGAGTTGTTTAATTAATGTTTATGTAGGGCTTCATTGTTAACAAGTTTCATTAATATCAAGTCGTCATCCATGCCTATATGGCACATATACAGAGAGACTGCTGTTATAACTTGAACCACTGTTAAAAACCTGTTTGATGCAATGAAGAATTACTGAATTACATGTATAGTTTCAAGTAAGTATATCTTTTAAGAATATTTTTGTTTTGTTATTACCTATGTCGTTTCGTGTTTTTAACTTTCGCAGTCATTGTACGATAATGGACAATTCCCAGCGATTCCACGAAGCCACGATAGCACCGCGGCGCCGTTCACTCACTTTGTGTCTAGAGCAGGCGTCTAACATGATATTACTGTCATTTAATGACAATTAAAGCACTCAAATATGGTCAACAAAACAGTTACCTATTTGCCTTTGATAAACCTTCGTTATTACTAATTATGATGTAATTGCGATAAAAAAATCAGCTGTCGATGCTTTTTTATTTTTAAATAGTAGATACATTTCTTTTTCTTTTTGAATATGTATTGTAAGACATTTTTACAGTAATTCGATTAAGGCTTGGTAATTAATTCGCTTCAAAGAAATCGCTCAAAGCATCCGGAATATTTGATTAAACAAAGCGAGTAAAAACTCAATCGAATAGTGATTATAGTCTGATCGATCTTTGTAATCGAGCTTACGAAGTGGCATCATTTCTGCGAATAGTCTGTCAAAGCTTTTAAACAAATTTATCGGCGGCCGCAAAGTGAATGCACTGAATTTTACGATCGCCACTTTATATCCGTGCATGAGAGTTTTATTTGCGTATATAGGCTTTTAATGGGTCGTATGTACCAGAAACATCGCTGGTAAACGGCACACTGTAACTTTAAATAGACAACTTTATAGCATTATTTCACATGGTTCGTTCGCTCTTTCTTTTTATTTTATTAGTGTGTTTGTTGCCAGTCGTGTTTAATAGAATTTACGGATTGTGATGGGAATATTAAGAAGAGAGAAAATAATGAGAGCACTTTTACATTTATACTTCTAAAATGATATTTACAGATGTATAAATATTAGTATACAAACACCTTCTAAACCACTTCGCTGTGATGTGATACATGTAACATACCCATTATTTAACTACCTACAACTATTACTAACTGGGCAGGCAAAGGAAACTAAATATTTATTTTCAGAGTTTTTGCGCAAGGTTTTTTCTAATCTCATCTAGCAGAGTTAAGCAGTAATTATTGTTTAGCCAGCCTTGCTGTTTCAACATTTAGCTTTCCCGCGGGAGTTGAGCTACTTTCCGGAGGAACAGAGAACCTAATAACTGTTACAGGTTAAACCTTAATTTGTTGCAAAACAAAGACTCCTTTAGTTTGAAAAAGGTATTAAATTTATACTGGATTACATGATATTTTGTGATGGTTTTTCACTGGTTATTTTATGATGGTTTTACATCTTTTAAAATATTATAACTTTAGGCATATTAACATCATGTTGAGGTCCCGCCATAAGGTGTTTAACATAAAGGTGTTTAAAAGACATTATCATCAAATTTGATGATGCCATTACATAGTCAGTTATACAAGGAATAACTAATTAGATTTTCTCAAATTAGAAATTCGTCTCTAGATCTTAATACAACGCTAATAGTTCATTAGATACTAAATCTAACGGGGTAATAAATTACCCAGTATGATCACGCCTGCATAATATATTAATGACTGCAGCACGGAACCACGTATTATATACGGTATTCAAGGTGGTCGTATAAATAATAATTATCCAGATAATAACATAAATAAAGGTATCTTATATTTGCGTGTAGTTTTTACGGCCAAGCAACAGTTCGATTGATGAAATTTAAAGAAAGAATTTGAAAGATAGTTTAATAACACATAGAGAAAATAGCGCATGGCAAAATATTAGGGGTGGCAATGGATTGAAAAAATTTATCCCACTTATATGTAGGGAATGTAATGTTGTACAGTGTTACTCTTTTGAGCAATACTGAATCGAATAAATAGTTAAAACGCATTGCGTTGAGATTAAATGAAAAGTACTTGTATATAAGAACATACAATATAACAGTACAAAAGAAAGACCAATTTTTATGTACCTACAATCTAGATGAAATGGTATCAAAAAAACGCGGCCGAAGCACGAGCAAAGTACAGTTTTACTATAAAAGAAAATCAAGATCATGTTATTCAGGGCAATGGTAATCCAGGAATTACTAAGAAATTAATTGGAGTATTAAAAGTATTACATTTATAGAGACAAGAAATACCTTAGCTTAGTACTCGTATGTACTTTAACTTCAGAAATTAAAAGATGTTTGTATTGAATTAATTGTTTTTTATTTATTTGCAAGACTTCCATCCATTTTCTTGTTAAAATATCACTGCCCTCTGACCCTGGACTACATCCAACGTTTTCCCGTTTTATTTCAGTTTTAGAATAATTGATATTTATGGTTAACAGTGGTTGCAATTTGAAGACATGTTTGGAATTAATTCAATTATTGTTAAGACATTTGATACCTATGAATTAGCTACTATCAGGCTAAGAAACGAATAAAATTGGAGTAGGTCTATTACATGTAACATGTAACAATTTGCACAAAGAAGGAGTGAACCGATCTATAATGTTGGTTACATACACGTACATTATAGATCTATTAAATACTTATAAAATTTACTACAATTTTGTTTTTACAATTTATTCGTTCATTGGTCTGGAGTTATTGTATTTCGAGATATTCTTATAGTTTATAGTAGAATGGTAACGCTCTTACTATACTTATCCCGTGTGTTCCTTTGAGCCAATCAATTTCATAACAGGTGTAGCTGCACCAATGCACCAAAAAAAAAACGTAATACGTCCTTATTTGTCTATAAAACTAACTGCTATAGTTTCTGTGAAAGCAACTACGTGCTACTACGTACACTCGTTACCTATCGTAGGTACATACGGTCTATCAAGTGTATTCTCGCGTGGTTTGTGATGGAGATTGATGGAGCCGAAGCGCTCTGGAAAAGTTCATTTGAATGCCTTCCTTTTTTGTGCACAAATCGGAATTTTCCACTTGCAATCCCCTTTTATAAAACTTCTATATTTAACTACCTTTGGAGTGCGGACCGGCGTGGAAACTTAAGCTATTTATAAAAAAATCGAATTAAAGTTCAAATAAGAGTGGTCTTCCCGTAATAGAAAGAACTCTGAAAAATACGGGCGTGATCATATGAATTAAAGTGGCAATGGGCCGGCCACATTGTCGTTAGGACGAAGAAAGGTCGCACAGGCAGTACTCCGACCAGGTGTACTGACGACCTGAAGAAGACAGATTGGATTCAAAGGGCCCAGGACTGGGCGGAGTGGCTTGGATGATTAGGGGAAGCTCAAATCCAGCTGTGGACTATAAAGGGCTGAAAGTAATACAATCGTTTAGCGTCGAAGCTCAAATCTACATATTCAAAATTTTTAAAATAATGATTTTTAAGCTGTTATATCTGACTTTTAGCTCTCAAAATACCGTACCTTAACAAATAAATTTTCACATCTGTCTGCCCCACATACATCATAACACACCGACAAATTAACACAAAGCTACTAGAAATCCAGATTTATTACCAGAATAAAAAGAGGAGGCGAAATGGTCTAAATTAAAAAGCAATGCCTCGTTGAGACAGAGCGAGCGGAAACAAAGGGCTGGAATTCATCAAGCTCTTTTGAACCCGGCGCATTGTGGTGCAGCATTCAGATACCATCGGAAAGAAAAATCTTCAAGTAGATCGCCACTCTTTGACGCCCCGATGAAAAAAAAGTAATCTCCTTTCCCCGGAAAATCCCACTTCATTACTTTGTACGACGGCTTCACATAAAAGTATTGGGATTTTGAAACCGAGCTACTTGTTGAACGTGGGCGCTTTTGAATAGATTAAACCAACTTAATTAAATCATTTTTGCTCTGAACACAGTCTCCATTCATATCCACGTTTTGGGACTCGACTGTTGCCGGTCTCGTTTGACTTAAGAGAGCATTTAGGTCGCTTCTTTTTCTCTCTGTATGTGGAATCATTTTGACTGCGTCGGTGTTTCAAAATTGGTTCTATTTTTTGAGTCTGAATAGTATGCTAATGAAAGTCGCTGTATTAATGCATGATATGTGTAAATTATGTGATAAGCATTATTTAGAATGCATTAAACAATTTATTATAGGTATTGACAATCATTTAAGTTTCATTAATTATCATTTACAGATGCTCAAAATATCTTTACCAACTATAGGCAATAACATGAAAAAAATTACATTTGAATTATATATTTGAAAAAGTAGCTTAATTTGCAAAATGTTCTAACGAATTTTACGACATCAGGTATACGATTAATTTTTGATGAAATAATTCATTCACGCGTTGAATCATGCGTTGATGGAATAAGGATTTGAAATAAGGTTTTGGAAGGCTCTAAAAAAATATGGCATAGCTATGCCTGCTGGATCATCTAATATGTGATTAATTCATTGCACGTTTTCCAAAAGAGTAATTAAAGTAACTTGCTCTAAAACAGTCGACTCCTGTCATGCGATCAAGATTGATGTGCCCAGCGCCGGTAAGTCCACCGGGTCAAGCTCCTTTTCCAAAGAAAGCAAGAATTAAATTAATTTTTGTTTAATTTTTCCTCTTCGTCAAATAAGATTACTTCGCACATACTTACCTGGAAAGGTTTCATCGGTAGTTCTTATAAAAATGCAGCAAGGAATACGGGTAGAGCCGTTCCTTTTCGATAGTATTAGATATCACTCATTTTATTTTAAGGTATTTTTCCAAAGAGCCGTTTTCATACACATTCTTTAATGACTTAGTGATAATTCTTCTCACTTCAATAACTACGCAGTGAAATATTTCTATTATGTTTTAGGGGTAACCATAATGATTAGGCGCAAAATAACAAAGCGAAGGTAGTAACTATTTGAATAAAAAACTTGAGAGTTGTCAAGGGACACCCGGAAGGAACGAAGTTCATGACTTTTTGCTGTCATGACGTAACTAAAGTTCATGACGTAACTGACGTAGTCATGAACTTCAGTCATTGTCATTTACGTCATGACGGCAAAAAGTGTCGTGACAACTTTTCGTAAGATTTTTTTCCGTCTAGCCCCCTTTCACAACGCGCGATAAGGAACTTCATTCTAAAAGCACTTGTTAACTGTAAAAGTGATTAGTCATTATTATTATCGTCAAATGTTATAACAGCCGTAAGTAATTTTTTCAAGGTCTGCGGCACCTTATTTCTTATTTTTATTGCCGTCCACTTGACCCGATTCTCCAACGAGGTTTCTTTTGACAGGCTGCTGTTCTGACACGTACGCATAAAATGGGGAATGAGGTAACCTCGAACGCACATGATTCCTTTGATGTTGCACGTAACCATTGATGTCAGTCCACTTACCATCGAGTGGTCCCTAAGAGCCGGGCATATCTATACATCTGGCGAAAGTAAAAGCCGCCTTACGTAACCTAATTTTAAATACTTATATCATTGGATTTTTATTTCATATTTAAAACTCAAGAAGAGAATGCCACTAGGCAGTAAGACCGCCAATCGTTTAATCAATAAAGGCTAAATAAATAAATCTTTATAAAACAACGGAATGCTTCACACTTACCTCCTCTCACTCATGGCGGCACTGGGATTTTATATGTCGATTTTAATGTGTTTTGTAAGATTCCTGATCCTTATCAATAAGACGATGATCCTTTTTACAGAAGCGAGTACCTACATACATGACATGTTTATTTTTTGAATTTGAACACTTTCAAATACCTATACCATTCAAATTCAAATCTTACTTTTACTATCTATTACAAATGCGAAAGTTTTAAGGGATATTTGTTACTCCGTCGTACAAAAACGGCTTAACAAATTAGGATAAAATTTGGTGCACAGGTAGATTACAGCTTGGATTAACATATAAAATATTTATATCCCTATCGGGGTAAAGTTCTTAGGTCCACGTGGACGTAGTCGCGTTACATATGTCATCTGTGACTATTTCAATAGGTACCTACTGAAAACCTTTATGGTAACCCTCTTAAAATCCGTGTAAAAACCGTGTGTGATTAAAGACAAGTGCGCACTCGCTAGAGCAGTGTCGCGGCTGGCGCGCGTCCAAGGCACTCGCCGCCACTCATTGCGGCACTCGTTATCGCCCACTGACGGTTTGTTGTCGAATCGTGTGGGATATTTTAATGACCAAACTTGTTAAGTATTGTTAAGTCAGGTTTGGCAACTAACAAGATGAGTCTTGGTTGGTTGTTTCCTGATAAATATGGCCGCAATTTTCTTATTGAGATAGGTAGGTACTTAATTTCTGGATATGGGCTTCATGGACGCAACACTTTCTAACGAATCTCAATATCTATTTGAATATGAATGTGTTTCTATCTTATGTGAGTATTCATCTACATCTCCTTATATATACAAAGTATGGGAACATTTCGACGGCAAATATACATACCTACATATACATAAGAAAATAAGTCCGAAAAAACTACAAGGTAACGTCACATAGTCTTAGCAATATCACAAATTGGATTATCTCCCTACGAAACATAGGAGTATATTCGCTACAAATAAATCCAAGATAAATGAAAAAACTCATATATCTCCGTCAGAAAACGCACAAAAAGGAAACGCGTTGTTTCAAAGATAATCAAATTCCGGCGGTGATGGACTACATCAATTTACGTGATACAGTTCCCTTGCAAACCGGAAGTCACCATTTCTTAGAGCTCACGTCACTTCCTTTGTTCCACACTCGGATTATGTTAATGTTGTCTCAAAGACATTTGTCTTTGGGTAATGCTTCTCAGCGCTGTATTACTTTCCAATGTTTCACCTACACACTTTATCATTGTTTACGATTATTTGACTCCACGTACTGTGTTAGACTAGACTTTTATTAGACATCATGTAATAGGAAATGAAATTGAAATACGATGAATACCAATGGTTATAGATAATATTTTTGCATTAAACATTAATTACCTAGCTCGTTGTGGCCCAACTATGCTTTGTGGTTTCGACATTGAACTACCCAAGTACTAAGTTCACTCGCTAATCTGTGAAACATGTTCAGCTCCGTGTCTATTACCTGCTTTAAAAGTTTTTGAAAAAATATAGGATATTATAATATCCAAAATATACGGATCCTTCCCCGAAAGTCAAGCTGAGGTTTAACCAGTAAACTTGTTACGAATGATTGTATTTTTGAATCTAGTCTTTTGTCTAGTCTGTAACTCATTTTTGACCCACAATGAGAAGGATGTAGGCCTTAGCCCACCACGCTGGCCTAATGCGGGTCGGTGGAGTACGCTGGCCTAATGCGAGTTAGTGGACTCTTTGAAGAACATAACCTTTTAGTAATCATGACTTACTAAAATCATAATTTCAATCATAAAAACCACATAATTATACAACACAGGGTCTATAGCGGCTGTTAAAAGACTATAGAGAATAAAAGAGCGTGAAAAAAATTTTTTTTGTTTTTTTTTGATAATATAAAAATATAAGGGGCAAAGCAGAAGCCAGCTACGCAATATGCACGCATATTATGTCGCCATGTTTGTGTGCATACCAATATACGGCTACACCCAGACCGGCGGCGGCGTCAATATTTGTTTCCTACGCAAACGTTTGTCCCAGCCGATTTGTCTAATTAAAATTCGATTACTCGCTTTGTTACTTGTGGACCAATGGACTATATTCAAAGCTAGAGTAGTAGTTGCGACAAGCTATGTTTGGCATCGCTTACACAAGAACTGGTTTTGAAAACGAAATTTTCATTATTATTTTAAACTTGAATTAAATATGATATCACCATGAATGATATCGACTGGACAAATATTAAAAGAAAGTTAAAGGAACAGGATAATTTTTACTTCTTAAATAAATTTCCTAAATTAATAGAGTAAGTGTTTTCACATCATACAATAATTTAGTTGATGAAATTATTTAATCACATAAATAACTATAAATTGAAATGGAAGTAGGTAGGTACTTATGTTTTACATAAATCGCTTTTTTAGTTTAAAGTTTTCAGGTATAAAGACATTAATATTTTGAAGTGCAGACACCAAATTACACAAGTTCCATAAAATTGTACAATTTTATTTGATATTTCCATCCCTTACTTTAATGCTACAAATCATAACTAACCATTCCCTCTATTATTTCCCTATCAAACAGCAGAATGAAAACACAGTAGGAAATCTAAACAAAAGATTCCCATCAAAGGGTTTTTACAAATATGACAATCTATGGGAAGTCCGCTTTCATTTATTAATTCAGGTCGATGCATGCGTACTATGACCATTACTTTTACATGGGAATGGGACACGAAATATCTAGCAAACATCGTGAAATTCTTAAGACCTAAGTCCAAAGATGATCAACTTTTGCAAAAGCTTGCACCTACATATAAATATTCGAATTAAAACGATTGATTGCACTTAAGTGACATTTTCTGGGCTCTTTTCTGACTTTTAAGCAATGGCTAGGTTAGTCAAACCATCCCACTCTGAATGGAATACAAAAGATACTAGTAGGTTCAAATGATAGAGAAAATAACGTCACTAGTAAACCTACTTCAAGAAATTCAGGAAAGACTGTGAGTATCTTGAGCATCCTGGAACGTGTGGTCAAGATTGTAGTGCAACGGGTGTTCCGGGAATCTGTTCCGCAGTGCCAACAATTAAGTGTAATGACCGTTAGCTTTGAGGCTTGATGGGTTTTTACATTAAAGCACTATAAATATGTATAAAAATAGTAAACAACGGTTCACAATTGTATTCCTTAATATTTATGCCAAAGATAGAATGAAATTCAAAACTTGTATTTATCGTTGTAATATGTGCTTGAACTGTTTTAGGTAGTAAAACCATTGTAGTTGCCCCGAAGAATACGCAGTACGAGTATTTTACTATCTTAATACTAAATTACTAATACCAATAAACCACCATAAAGTACTCTATTGTATTTTAGAAGTGACATTTCTCAGTCTTTAGAGAATAAAGATCTTTAAACCTAGACCTAATTTTTTTATAAAGATGCGTTGCTTTAAAGAACGTAGAAGTTTTTACTTGTACGAATGATTTACATATTTGTTAGCAACACATTTTTAGTAAAAGAAACATTTTCATTCTCCTCAGTGTACTCGTAAGATAGATGTACAGTTAATCATACTTCCATGAGTCAGGTTTGAAGTGATTTGTATAAAACGGCTAACAGCCACTTTGAACAGAAAGCGCAACTTTTGTCTATATAGGATAGCTCAGGATTTTCATTAAAACCTTCTTAACAGTACCTTATATAAAAGAGCAATTTTTCCCAGTTGGAAAATCTCGATGCAGCCACATTAACGCTTTTATTTGCTTTGTTACTCGAAAAAACTTATTATTCCACTTCTCTCACCCGGGGAATTACATTATTCTCTCAGTTCTATTTATAGAAACCATTTCAATACTCTCTCCACCCATGTATTAGGTTAGTTCTAACAGACGCATCTATTTAAAGTTTTCTAATACTGACTAATGGAATTGGAGAAACAAGCATAAACACTGGAATAGTTATTTAACGATGTTTGTACTGAAATGAGTGGATTTATTCTTGGATATTCTGATGCAACTCAGATTAATTAAAAATGGAATGGTGGAAGTCTAGACCCATTAGTAACACACTGCAGTGTCAGGTTTTCTGGCTGGACTTCCACTGGACTAGTGCGGGTTGGTGGACTTTACGCACCTTTAAAAACCTTATGGAAAACTCTTAGGCATGCATTCCTCGGGATCGGGTTTTTCATGACCGTTGCAACGGATGACATGATGATACTTTTTTAATGCAATGAGGCGGCATATTATATACTTTTTTTAAATGCAATGAGGCGGCATATTATATACTTTTTTTAAATGCAATGAGGCGGCAAGAGACCTTGGCCAACTCTCTTCAAAACGAGTTCCGAATCCCAGTGATACGTACAAATGACTGTTCTAAGTTTGTAAGTAAGACACACCGATAGTGTGAAAAGTTAAGCAACATCGGAAACGGTCAATAGAGAGTTGGATGGGTAAGATCATAAATGACAAATTACATGCGAGTTACTCGTAGGTTGTACTGTGATTTGGAGGGTATGTAAAGCCATCGATCCCAGCTGTTATCCTTAGATTGTCATTTAACCGTGCTTGAGGTCCGGGCGGTTTGGTAACATCTGACATGTTTTGGTCATTCGTTGTACGAGTATCTATACAAATTGTCCCCTTGAAAAGGTCAACATCAGCAAATCACTGTTTAACCCCAATTGTATTCTTTTATTGTATTCTCTTAAAAAGTCGCCTTTTAGGGGTTAAATTTCGAAGCTTCAAATGTGAAATTGATATAAAATTCTGCACGTATCATAACCAAAAAGTAAGTCTTGCAGCTCAATAGGAAATTCACAGATAGTGCGGCGCGACAGTGACGAGGGTCGGGAGCGCGTCCAGGCGGAAAATATACGCTGCACCTCGTTTTATCAGTTATCATAGCATTCAGATCCCCTTCGTTCAGTGCAATAGCTTTGTGGCTATTAAATTATTGATAGTCAGCGATGAATTCCTTTTTGAATTTGGAACGTAAGTTTATAGTTGAAACATAGTTTTATGAATGGAACATAGTTTAGAAGCGTTTTGATTCATTGTTCAACCGTTTGTTGTTACTATTAGACCATGCGATTGATAGTCGCATACCTATAAAATTAGACGTTACATAATAAAGATCATAGATTCTTGTTTCTATTTAATACTCCGTTCCGGAAAGTTCTACACTAGTAGGTAATCACTAAATTAAATTTATTATTAAATTAAATTTCGTGATTACTGTTGTTGTGAATAAAGTTAAATTCAATGCTTAAAAATACTTGATGATATCGAATGAATTGAACTTTGAAAGTAGAGTACCTACTAAATTATAATAGAACGGCCCGCTTACACAACTAAAAATTAAAACTTTAATTAAAAACTGCCTAGAATTTAAATAAAAAACATAGCACTGTTATAATGTCAGACAATCACTTCAAAACTCAAGGGTCCGAGTTAAAAAGAGCGAGGGATCTATTGCATGGAATCCACCTGAATCGCGTCATGTCAAACATGGTTCAAGACGGGTTTCTTGCATATTGTTCGACGCCAGACACCCTCGTCAACGTCACGCCTCATTGACCTCCGCAAATATCGACTGGGAAGCAATTTATTCTAGATGAATCTCCCATCTCCTCATGATGCTGTCACGAAGTGGCCCTATTGATGTTAGTTATCATTAGTTTGATGTGGCATTTAGGAAAGTTAGGTATTTTCCGGATGTGCGAAAAATTGTAAATACCTATAGGCTCTTACAAATCTATAAATAAGACATTCAATAATAATTTAATAATTAAAATTACCGTCACCACACGCCGCTCTAGAAGGAACGGTGCACAGCAAGAGGTGGTAGTGATCCTGATGGATACGAGCGTAACTGACCAATGATGTACTTAAAGAGGATTAAGCAGAGTACCAGCGCAGTAAAGCACTCACTTGTCACCTGGTGAACCTCACCACGACACTACACCGAACACTCATATGCGCGACCGAAACCTTCCCGTGAAGGCACGCATATTACCCATATGCCATGTTACCCATACACCTCAAACACTTCGAAACGCACTCGAACCGTTCAGGACTATATCCGAATTCACGACGTGCTACGCCCGAAAAAGCATGTTTGACCACACCCAGCGTTGCCAACGCTCCGACAGGGACCGTTCCGGGATTTTTGACGGACTGATGGCTCACACAAGATGGCAGCGATAGCTCGGCTCGGCGCGTTTTTTCTAGTCTACCCTCATATGGCAGGCATTATTATCTTCGCGTCAAATACGAAATTATAAATTAAATACACAAGTGCCTGACCGAACCCTCATGGCAACTAAACCGAAAGCTTTAAAGCTTCAAACATTGGATTAATTTTAGAAATTAAATGTAAAATTTCAATATTCTTCTCTTCACCTTCTCTTGACTATGATGAAAATATTCAAAGATCACACACAAAGGTCACAATCTTAAATGTTTGAAGTTCAAAATCCTCGGCCTTTAATCTCTCGTTCTTTAAAACCGCCGATTCCTGTAATTGGTGCCTAAAACGTTGGAAATCGTTTAAATATTTCGTATACCTAATTCTCATTAGTTTCTTTGAAAACGTTGCACCCTCTTATTGGTTCGCAAGTGTAGCTCATTTAATTTTTACGACGATGTCACGTAATAAAATCATAGCGACTGCTGTTATCGTCGCCCGGCGGAAGATTGTTTTACTTGGCACCAAGCCATAACGACGTAAGGAAGTACAAAGTATAAATACATTTTGCATGCCACTTAACAGTCCGTATAATATATCATAGGCCGAGACAGTTCAGACTTATACCGCGTAGAGCAGTTTGAAGTACGATCACACTTTGGAATAGGGCTTTTCAGTTTCAGCGCCAAATGTTTGTGCCTTGAAAAATAATATCGTGAATTTATTCCGACGTGTATGTACAGTGCGGAGAAAATAGCCCAAGAGCTACCATATATTTTTAGAGAAGTGATTGAGGCATCATAAAATCATGTTGAACCGATTTGGTTATTTAATAAAAAAATAAATTAAAAGTCTAATAATATTGTGTTGTAAACATTTCAAACACTTGCCTCTAACACCTTGTTCGATTTGATTTTAATAATTTTGGAAACGCCTGGCGAGGTTATAAGCCTAACTCAATGTTCTAGCTTAATTTTTTTTCCTTAATATTAAAATTAATGTTGTAAAACATTTCAAAACGCCTCAAACACTTTATTCGCAATAAAAACGTATTTTCATCATGTAGGAATGGCTAAATATCATTACTCGCCAGGTCTGCATTTTCGGTGTTCGGATATTACAAATAATCAATTTTTAAATCAATCTTTATGATACTTCAAATACTTCTTGAAAATGACTGCCAGCTCTTGGACTAAAAGGAATATATGCATCCGGATTTTCGCTTCTTTTATCTTTCGGCTGAAATTTTGTTCTTTTGAATACGAATATTTTGTTTTATAAATTCAGGTCTGTTTTCAACATTCCAAACTTATTTGGAAATTTTATCATGATACTAAGGAGGTACTACAAGTTTTAAGTCGCGAAATTCGTTAGTTCTTATAAGTGGTGTTGTGAGCATCGTGAAAATTTACTGCGCTGGCAAAGCGTAAGGTGTTTTATAGTGAACTTAAAATACGTAGAATAGGTATTAGTAAATTCTGTAACTATTTTTCGACACAACATTTTGGTAAGGTATGTTTAAATTTTAACGGAAACTGGCCGGAATGCTAACTAAAGATATCCTGTAACGCACGTGAGGCAAATGGTTAAGCGACGAGCTTTCCGCACCATACCTGCAGCCCATACGATGCCTCCAAGATGATAACAGTGACAAAAAATGAATAAAAAAATTAAAAATAAATAAATAATTATCACTTCACATTGATAACCTATACTACAAGTGCATGGAGAAGGTGGCCGGACGCTCCTCGGACCCTCCAGTTACCGCTATGTTATTGAAAATTGACTATATTAGATTATTAGTTTCCGCCCGCAACTTCGTCCACGTTGATCTAAGAATTTGACCCAGAGGGGAAAAACGCCTATCCTATATGTTAGCCCAGTTATAAACTACCCATGTGCCAAATTTCATTCAAATCTATTCAGCCGTTTTTCCGTGAAAGAGTAACAAACATCCATCCATACATCCCTACTTAAATGTTTTTGAATATTGCCGTAAAATGCAGACCTAATTCAAAAACTTCGCACTATGCAACTATGAAGCATGAATAAATAAAATCTTCACCTATTTACCAGTGCGGTAAAATAGCAGCGGAAAGGTTGATTTTTTAAAGAAACTAGCCGCAATGCTGACTAAAGTTACTCCGTAACGCACGTGAGGCAACTGCTTAAGCACGACTCGATCGTTTTGACTTTAGATTCCCGCACATTTCCTACAGATATTTTTGTGACGAAAAAAACTATCAAAAGGTACCCAAAATCGTGGAAACTATATCTTATCGTAACCCCTTAACATTTTTGGAGGGCTTCGGAATCTCCAGTGGAACGCCCATGGGCGTGCTGGAGGTCCAGGCCATGGCCTGGTGCACATTTCTTGGTGCAGTTTACTTACTACTTAAGCCAAAGTCATTGTTTAATGTAATTTTGAAAATTAGGTGCTTTACGCAAAATCACTTTACTATAAATAAGACAATGGGACTCAGGAGAACAACTCGCTCGTAGTTATTTAGCTAAAATACAAAATTACTAGATCCGGTCACCGGATCAATTTTAAAATGCAATGTTTGTTCTGAACTGAATTAGTCTTTAACTTAGAACTCTATCAGTAAGCTTATAGGTTAATACATCTGTACAGTAAAATTTAACTGACTCGTTTATTGAAACTGATCAGTGGCAGAATTTTCAATGCGTAAATTGGGAAAAATTAACAATTTGACACAATTTTCACAATTTGCAAATTGTATCAAATTCTCAAGATATACAAAATTACTTTGCACAAAATCATTTTACCTATACTACGAGTATAAGCCAAGACACGTAACTGAGTGCCTTCATACAGTACGTCGTGCACTCGTTTAGATTTGTACGCTGATGCGACGCGCGACGACGGATCTATCGGCTTAACTTATCTTCCGTAGGAGTAGATTTACATTGTACACCTACTATGAAAATCTTAGATATAAAATTCTCATGTCACAGTTTTAGTTACCATACTCCTCCAAAATTTTCATGAAATTTTATATGCATATTCAGTAGGTCTGAGAATCGGCTACTGTCTATTTTTCGGTGATAAGGGTTGTCCACACCTAACATTTTTATTTTACTTTTTGGACATTTTTTTTATTTTTATTTTTCAATAATATGGCATCAAAAATACATACAACCCAAAATTTTCACCCTTCTATCACCAACCCCTATTTTTTAATAGTCGATTTTTAACGCTTGATAACTTATAAATATGGCAAAACAACGTTTTACTAGCTGACCCCTAGTACATATACATATAAAGTTTTCTTCTGAATTTGCTTAGCAATGTTGAATATAAAACAACTGAGATGAGTAATACGAGAATGGAGTCAAAGATGCGCGACTTTTTCTAGTTAAATGTATTTAATTAAATATGAATACATTATTAAAGATATACGTAATTTATGTATAAGGCTAACAGTAGGTGTAATATGAATTATGTAGGTGTTTTTAAAGGTCGAACAACTTTTTATTACATACTAATCCTTAAGCCGAATGAATGTCACTTAAGAAACGTGTTAATTGTGATTGGGTACGATTACAATGGGATCATATTAGACATCAAGAGTAGTACTGTACCTAATTATAACATAAATTAAAACAGATCGTGTTTTAGTTTGAACTTTGTAAACTATGGGCTTTAATGACCACTTAACATTCAAGCAGGCTCCTTATATTTAAATATAAAAAGTTTTGTCATAAGTTGCAGGTCGTGGCATTAAACCGTTAAATTGTCTAAGCCTTTCATGGTCACGACTTTGTCATGAAGGACGTCGTTAAACACGGCAAAATTAACATTCCTGCACCGTTCACCTGCGTGTTATAAGATCTCAGAGCGAAGAGTTACGAGCTTAACCCAGCTGATATATATCAGGAAATCTTTAAAATCCCATGTGAAAAATGATACTGTTAGCTCTCAATTTATCACCCAGAAAAATGTGTCAGTTTCATTTGATTTTCGAGGTCTTGTTCGTAATGTTGTAGGGATATTTAAATTTTTAAGAAATAATTTTGTAAATGAAAGTATTGTTTTGTATTGTTTACGTTTCAGTGTTCCTACAGGTTTACAATCATTTTCTGGTCAGTTCAACAAATCTTTATAAAATAATGATGATTGGGTGGTGTGGTTAACAAGACCACAATATATATCGAATGTTCAGAAGAAACAATTTTCCTTCTACAAGTATTACTTTTGACTTTCGCTAGATTCGAAAACGTATGAAAACTTTTAGATAGCAAGAACTAGAAAGTAAAGGAAGTTTTGTTATCTTTGAGTTGACGGTAAGACATATCGTAAACTATTGAAGTTTCGAAGTACTTTATATTTAATACTTCTATTTGGTTATAAGTTATGTATTTTAAGATGGGAGTTGCAGTTTAAAACAATGAAAGTGTGAATCAAGGTTTTTGTATGAAAAGATGGAGTTTTAAATGCAAAAAGTAGTTTTTTTGTATGAAAAGATGGAGTTTTAAATGCAAAAAGTAGTTTGTAAGAAGATTATCTTAACACATAGTAAAATATGTTGGTAGACGTTATGTATCATTGAAAAGCGTCATAACAGCAGTTGCTGCCGAAATTAAGGCGACCTAAAATATAAGCCCCCCTAATAGGTGTTTTTGATATCCTGTCTTCATCATGACATGTAAAAATCGTTGGTGCAAATGTTGAGACGGAAAGTTGTCGGTCGGGAGTCGTGGAAGAAGAACTGTTGGTCTGCCGGTATGCGATCAACGGCGCGGCGGCGGCGGCGGCGGCGACGGCGGCGGAGGCGTGACCCGGCGGGCCAATGGCGCGCCCCCGCCCGCCGCCCCGCCCGCGCTTCTACACCCAGCTCGCCAGTAGGTTTGTGTCCTTTTGGCTGACCGCATGACTCCGTATTTCGCTTCGTCGCCGTACTTGTAACTCGTGTACGAGCACCACGCGCTTCAACTCCTCGACGCTTCCGCCAGATTGCTTCGATCTCCCCGGGCGCTTCGAACTTGTGGACTTTTGAGTACCTAGTTGACCAACTTTAAAAGTTCCGAGTGGTGTTGAAGAGACGGAGTGCAGGTGGCGTGCAGCGGCGACAGTGCCAGGTACTGTGTCCACGCCGCCGACCGTCCCCCGCGCGTCGCCGCCGCGTACCCCCGCGTACCGCCCCCGGCCGACACGCGGGAACCTTATCTATGACCAAACACGAATGATAAGCTTCCCAAACAAACACACTGATAACACTATCATTATTTTCATTGATATCCATCATAAATCAGCTGATCGTATGCCACCTAGAAAAGTCATTAGCACCATGAAAACATACCCATTTGATTAGTATCTTGACACACAAAATATGTAGTTATTTTAGTTCATAAGGCTTACATTTTTATATCCGTAGTAAAATATAAATGACGTTACTTTTAAGAATTTTCGCGGCTTATTTAGCCTTAAACAAACGCTGCACGTACGACGGTGACGTTAAACGAATTTACTTTTACTGATGGAATCCGAAAAGCTACGGGCAATGAAAACGAAGATCGCCACAGACTCAGGTTGAACATACATATTCAATGCCATTGGCTTAACGGCTACAGTCGTACTACGGGAGCTCTACGAAAAACCAATCGAATTAAATGTAGAAAAAAGCAAAAGCGAGCGATACAAGATCCAGCGAATAAACATAACAATTTCCGCTTGATCGCCTCCGAACGTAGGCAGACAAATTAAAGAACATTTTTCCCGGCTCGCTCTTTCCCACTTAGGGCCTCTGCAGCTCCATAAAATTTAACTACACGCCGTAACCGCGACTAATTATTAGGGAGGGTTTACGTAACGTATTTATGAGCTTGAGATTTAACGCTAACGCTCGGGTCTCGGGTGGTCTGTTATCGCGCCATTAAAAAGTTGTCCTCGGTGGACCCGTAAATAAAATAATAGCAACCGTCACTGCACCATCGACTCTCCTCAAATATTTTCGTTATTCTTCTGTCCGATATTGTGCAATCCATGCACATGATAAATACTGAATGATTGGATCACCATGTTCATTATTATTTAGTCTAATCCATAATCTAATAGTACCTTATCCACCGGTCCTAAGCAAAGAACCATATTTATTAGCTGGCTCTAACCCTTTCTTTATGATCTGTTGGTCACATTCCTTTCCCACATCAGAAGGTGAGGGAAGTCTGGAGCATACTCCACCACGCTGATCCAACGCTGGCCAACCAGTGTCTGATGTTATCAAACCGTTAATTTTGAGATGAGATGAGATGTCCTTATAATTAACATCAGGTAACCTTCGTATCCGCTTGTTATTTACATCATATAGATAAAATAATCTTTTGTCTGCTTGTCTGTCATTCAATCACAGTACAAATTTAAAGTTTAAGCAATATGTTTGCTCAAAAACTAGTTGTATATAGTTTTTTAACCAATTGAATTTAACTAATTTATCTTTTATTTTTTGCAAACTGCGTCGCTGAGAGTAACTTTGGTTATTGAAGAGGTTAGTCAGAATCCTCATATAAGTACAGAGATTTATCAGGTTGGCTACGACATAGCTCTACGAAACGATCGTAGCACGCTACGAGCATCTCTACGAAGTTTGTACATTATCTCTACGAGCTAATGACCTTACTCAATAATATCCCAAATTGCTCGTTAAAACCATTTGTAAAATTTACGAACCTTGATTATAATAATACTTAGACTGTATTTAATTAAATTCAGACTAAAGAAACTTTCATTTTTAGTATTTTCTTTGTCAGCTAGAGTCCTAAAATTAAGATCCATCACGGTATGACCAAGGAACAACCGTAACATTATTTCTTTATCATTCAGTAAGTTCTTTATTAAAGAAATTCTCTTAAAAAATGAAACCTTAATCAAATATGGAATTTGAAGTTAACGAAATATTCGATTGATCCATATTTTTTATTCATTACTCCATAATGCGAAAGAAATAGGTACAATCTAATACTTGAATTCTTTAGTAGTAATTATAGAAACACAACAAAACGTACTTAAGTCGGTAATAAAATCATTAAATAGTTCCACTCAAAGAAAGTAAGTAATATAAACGACGGAGACCTCTTAAAATTGGTATTTAGTTATTTCCATAAGGGTCAACGCACACAGCTACAGGTAAAAAACGAAAGTGAAATCAGAAGTAGAAAACCTAAGCCCGTGATTAAAAGCTTATTGAGTAAGGAGTTTTTGCTTTGTGATTGTTAGTATTGAATACAAATAAATATGGTAACATCGAGCGCATACTAACGCGGGGTACATAGCGTCACATGACGTGTGTGACATGACATAAGTGATACTGGTTAAAGTTAAAGAGTGAGAGAAGACTTCTATTTCAGACAATTATAAGTCCACCTTATTCGAAGGATACAATTAATATAGGGTTAGGATATATAGAATATAATAATATATTCTCAAACCAACAAAATAAAAGTAGATAATAAATATAATATAAAATATCTCAGTTTCAAGCGTCTACTGAACTATTGCGACGTCTATAAGCCTTGAAAAGCTCATGGAGACTCTATTGACATGGCTTTCTTCTTACAACACTGTTCTTAAATCTAAATATCTTTGATATGGGACGAAGATGTCGTTTATAGTGGTCACAGGATAATGAAATAGATCATCCATGTATTGCTTGCTATCATGCCTGCCACTTGTTAGGTCAGCTCATGATTTGCTTGGTAGTTGAAAAGCTCGTGTTTGCCATCTTGCTCGGTCAGATCACGGCTCCTTATTTATTTTTTAGTGAGTATGTACACACACGCCTGCCGTGCTGTGGTGTTAGACCGAGACTGAATTGAATTTTATAATTAAATGATACGCTGGCAATGTAATTTGCATGCGGAGCCCCATACAAACACCTTTGGAAATGTTCGAATTGTTCCAATCTACATCTACACTAATCTACATCTATATCTATCTACACTAATATAATAAAGAGGAAAATTTTGTATTTTTGTGTGTATGTTTGTAATGAATAAACTCAAACTTTCACCATTGGAAAGCTACATTCAGCCTGAGTAACATAGGCTATATTTATTGCTAGAAAAGATTAGGGATCTTTACTAAAACTTAAGTAACGTATCCCAAGGTGTAAAAAAAGTACCCTAAAACGTCTTTCGTCGCATGCGCTGCGGAAACTATTGATGATGTATGCAAAAGTATGTTCTACAATATTAAAGAACATATCAATATCTACAAAAACTTCGCGATATTAGTCAAATTAATTGGCAGAGCGAAGCCTGCCCGATCAGCTAGTATTGATATAAACTTAATGGAATTCAAAAATTAAGTGACCGTGCGCCGTGTGCGCGGTACTTAATAGTATATCTTAGTCCCGGCAGTTCGTAAATCTGTCATCATAGTTTTATTTATTGCCCTCCGTCATTTCTTACGTTATCCGATCTATCTTTTTGTTAGAGTCGTATTTTTAAGGTACTTCATAAAAGGAAGTATTAAAGCTTATCATTCTTACGATCTCTTTTATTGCTTCTATCTGACCCATAAAATTACAGTAAATCCCGTTGCCGATAGAAGTTTTGAGTCAATAAAAGAATTAGGTACGATAATAGGCATGATGACAGTAATCAAGTATCGCCAAAATATTGATCTGATCTAATGAAATAGGATTCAAAGATTTTGAAACATGTATTTATTCTCTTATTAATGTCGAGATTAATAATTTATTTGTTAAAATAAATCTACAAAATACAGCAATCCGCCATGATAGCTTAAACACCCATCAGATCGAATTACGTCAAATTACGTCACGACTTAGTAAGCGTCATTTTTTTCGTAAGCATATTACACGCGATCTGGCATTTTTTACTGAGCCGTGGCGCAATGACAGACGCCATGACACGGGCGAGCGTTTTGGAATGAATTTGAAATTCACAATTTAAATGTAGTTTTATTGCACAAAAACCTTAATTTTCTACAAAAATATGATATATTTTAGACATAATAGAAACTTCTGAATATCATAGAAGAGTTTTTGAAAATTAGTCATCATGCCAATTAAAGATCGTTGATAAATTGCTCCAATGTCAGATTTACGAACATTTTCTAATTCGTTCACATTTCGTTTGTGAAAATTCATTCATTCATTTTTATTTTTAAGTGCTTTTTTTGCAATTTATCGCAGTAATGTTATATTTTATCATTTTGAGGTATCAAATGGATAATCGGGGCTCTCAAATGTGAAATGTGATAATGCTCACTATACGCTCAAAAATTAAAAAAAATAAGTGCTTCAAACAAGCGATACACGGATAGAAAATTAACTATTCTTTTCCTTTATCCAAAGACCACACCGGTATATTTTCTTTCTCTTTTTATATTACTAGCCTATATTCAAATCAGGTGAAATTTTCTCTCTCTTTCTACAGCGCGTAACACCATACCAGATATGCTTTAAGACTGGTGTAGGTACGGAAAAACGTTAGCTCCAAACTCAAACTCAATATCGCGTCACATATACGTTTTTTATAATACGAAAAATAATGAATTAAAAGGTAAAAATATTTCTTATAAAACTCTAGTTAATTCGTATTCATCAACAGTATTCTATTTCTTATTCTATTGGAATGTTTAACTTTCAACTTTCTTTATGACTTCGCCAGCTTTCAGCTTCCGATTACCTTTGAAAGGATGTAACACAATACACTAGATTCATTGGCACCATCCAATAAAAGGTATTCAGTAGAAACGTTTGCGTTAGCAGAGCATCGGTGCTTCTATAGAAAATCTATGATCACTAGTATCTTTTTCACTAGCTAACATCGCTTTTACTTTAAAAGTGTATTTGGCTCAATTGTTTTGAACACGTTTAATTTATTTTTAAAAAGAAGTTTCTGATTTAATAAAAACATCAAACAAACAGTTCGAATCGATTCGAATGATGACAAATTATTTATTAATAAAATTTGTGTTAGCGCTTTTGATTCGGCTTCATGTTGATGTAGGGTTTCCATCACTGAAACATTTTTATTTTGTTTTAGTAGATAAACTTGCGTTATCTATTTTGAGCTTCCGACGAACGCCGCCGCTTTCAAACTCGAGATGTTTACACGCCGTTCCGACGATGATACTCGCGCTAATTCCTGTATTTACGACAGTTCCTTTGATGCTTAATAAGAAAAACTTTCTTATCTCTTGATATACTGCGGCGAATTACT
The DNA here is from genome assembly GCA_905147235.1 of Erynnis tages. Classification (NCBI taxonomy): domain Eukaryota; kingdom Metazoa; phylum Arthropoda; class Insecta; order Lepidoptera; family Hesperiidae; genus Erynnis; species Erynnis tages. The sequence continues at coordinate 9,567,808 of LR990072.1, forward strand.
CTCGCTAGCTTCTTGGGCTATTCCATTTTTATAGCTTGGAACTCGATTAGTTTGTGGGCTGAATATAATATTGAGCTTGGTCGCTGAAGTAACTTACTTCGATAGTAGGTAATAGAAAACATAATTATGACCCATGTTTATAATTATATTCGTGACTTTCGTAGTACCTACTCCCAGAAGAAGGTCAGATTTGTACCAACCTTATTACCGTATACTTATAAAATAATAAATCTACGGTTAAATAAAATTTGAAATAAATAAAATTTGAAATTTCGCATCCACTTAAAACCCCAGTTAGCTCACTGAATCTATAAACATTTTCACTGTTTTGTATCTCACTGTCTCCAACCCGTGACTTCATTGGCGAAGATTCTACACTTTGTACCGAGTACCATATACTCGTATGATTAACCAAATTGTTAACTAACCATCTGTGTACCTACTTAGTTTTATTAAAATATATTAAACCGTATTTTTAAAAACGCTTTTACAAATATTTCTAAAGAAAGGCTTTTCAAATATTGTAAAAGTATATGCGCGTTAAATTTAATCCCGAAATGTCAAATAAAAAATACAACTCTGCTATGAAAAAGATACCTACGTAATAACGAGAGCAAATTAATGTTTGTTTTAAATTGTTAATGGGTGAATGCTAATTGGCCACGGGAATGCGATTTGCATCAAAATCAGATAATCCCAATCAAATTGTATTTGAAATAGTTATTGACAGAGCGCAGATGGCTTAGTAGAGATTAAATAATTTTTGAACCACGTTTTAAACCTATTGCAAATGCAAAACTTTTGCAGAACTCTAACAAAACAAATATTACATATTCTAGTTTAAATTTTCTGTAATAAACCAGCGTAAGTTTTAGCTAATAATGAAAGCACGAAATCTTTTTTTAAATAAAAGAGGTATGTTGTCTTAAACACGTGTGACATGAAATGTAACACATAGTAGACAAGTTATTTATAAAAGTATACCAAACCAAACAAAATAAAAGGGAACCTTTAATACAAAAACCCAGACAAGGTTGTTAGGAAAAATTACATCAGTAGTAATGAATGTATTGCCGATAGACCTAAATTATCCGATCGACAACATGCAGACGCCGAACTGTCTGACTAACCTGCAAATCTAGCAAATAAGCTTATATTTGTGAAATATAGTGCCGATAAGGTTTTATAGTTTTCTTGATGTTGAAAAGTAAGCTTAGAGATGATGAATGTTATTCCGAGAGACCTAAATTTTCCATTCGATGGCTCGCGGGCGCCGTCCTGTGTGACTAATCTTTGCGGGGTCAGCTATGTATATGTGAAATAAGGAGCCAATACGGCCCTACATTTTGCTTCACCATTCGTAAATTTTCTTCTTTCACATCTTTTAATTATGAAAACTTGGTAAATGCATTTTCACGCCTTGATGAGCATGCACATTTTATGTAAATAAATGTTGTAAAGCAACCAAATTAAACGCTTTATCAACATTAGTAAAAACAAGTGATGTTAATAAGAACTTTTTAGTTAATGACCAAAGTTAAGATATTTGGAAAATTACAATAGTGGTAACGTCGAAAAGTAATGAATGTTTTGCCAAAGACCTAAATTTTCCGCTCGGCGGCAAGTGGGCGCCGTCCTGTCTGAATAATCTACATATCTGGCAAATAAGCTAATTTCTGTGAAATATGGAGCCAACAGTGTTCCTTTGGTGCGTTTTGCTTGATCATTCGTGAATTATCTTCTGTCTACGTCGTTTAAATGTATGAAGACTTGGTACACCCATATTCACGCTTTGATGACCCTTCGAATATAGTTGCATTGGGCCCGTGCCATATAAACCAGTATGCTGTGTTTGGTGCTTTCAAATATTTTTGCAATCATGTAGAAAGTGCTGTTTTATAGTTTTATTACATAATAATAACAATCATTTATTTCAAAATCCATCTATAGTTCATTATCCTCTAGTTTTCAATGTTATAGCTTCTAGTTTAGTCGGAGTTGCTTTATAAACCAGTTAACCCCCGCTTAGATAATAGATTAAGTTATTTTCTGCCTTAAAATAATAACCAACATAAATAGTCACTCAAAAAATAGTCTTATGGACGTGGGGTGACTTTAAAGATCTAATTCTCGTTAGCTACACAGAAAAAATAAAATAAGAAGAAAACATAAAACATTTAAAAGAAAATTAATAAAAGACCTCCAACGTTTATCATGTAACACAATCTTCTAAGAATCTCAATCTCATAACAATAATTGTAATAAGTGAGCTATTCGAAATGAATTCATGCAAATATCCGTCTATAAAATTCTTTGATCTCTCAATTATTATTCTACGAAATCTGTCCTAAGCAAACGAAACGTTGGAGTAAGTGGCTTAAGGTAAAACGGACTTTCGTAGTTTGAGGAATAAAGTATAACGTGTGTTGCTTTGTTTAGTTAGTGACCTAAATTAGACATACTTCTAAACAAGGTCAATGCTAATTGACCTGATTAACTATGGCAAACCCTTGGTAGCAATTAATGTGTGACAATGGGGTTGCTTTATCACTAATTTGTAGGTGTGTATTGTAGAACGCAAATATCGGCTTACATAAAACTTTTTATCAGTTGAATAGACTTACCCCGTGTTCTAATTGTCATGTCGCTCGCAAAAGTTGCTCATACGATAACATCATTTTGTACGTTGTGTCGCATGTCAGTGGGTGTTTCTAATAGGACAGCTCTCTACATTGCTCCGAGTTTAAAATGTTTCGTGTTGATTGGTCGTTCCGTAATACCAGCCTAATTGACAAGGCCTTATGGAGCATAGCTCAAAGCTTTGCTTATATTATCATAGTAAAAAAATCTGGTCCACAAAATACATTAAAAAAGCTTACTTTTTGTGTATAAAAGAGACGCTGAAAATTTTAGTTAATTAACCAAACGAAGGTTCGTCGTTAATTGACATTGACATTTCGGGGTTCAGTTAGTACGTCAATGAAAATCTATAGGATTCTTTGGAAATATTAGCTGTTAAAATAGCATCTCCTTTATTGTGAAATGGAGTAAAGCGAAATACAGCGATAGAAGGCAAAATTGTTTATTCATTAGTAATGGTGTATAAACATACTATCAGATACAATGTTTCAGATACAGTAAATGAGAACGTGCTTCATATTGTGAGTGAATTTCTAAAATAACTTGAACTCTTACGGCATTTTGAAATGCGGCTTTATACAACATTAAGTTGCTTATGAATTAACTAAAATAGTTTGTATGAATCTGATTGATTGGTGGTTGATGCTTTGATTTGGTGAGAGATAAATAGATAGGTTTGAGGTGAAAGACAATTTTAGAATACCCTAAACGTAATGTTTTCCTAAAAGTCTACCTAAAATTCATGTTTACATCCAAACAAACTTTACAAAGTGAGTCATTTAGCATTTATCATAATAATACAACATGATTCATGATCATTTACTGTCATACAACATTTTTAATCCAAAAAGCGTAGAAATATTCGTCTCGTTCAGAGCTTTTTCGAAAAATGTTTCTCCGATCGCTCTACCTGGTCGTGTTCGTTTTGCGTGTCGCTTCGTAAAGATTTGTTTCCTTGCTCTGACGGATGACTCAAACAAAAAGCATTTTCATTTACAAACTGAAGGCAGGGACGATGGTTAATGGACGAATGGTGCTCCGTAGCCGGTTTATCACGATCACAATAAATCGGGGCTTAGCTCAGAGCCGGCTGTTCTTACATCCGACGTTCCCGTGTTAAGAAACTTAAATGATAGCTGACTAAACGTTTACGAATACAGTGGCGCATTTACTACTCTGTAGGTTTTATATTTTTATTTTTAATGTTGATGACCTATGTCCTGGGTTTGATTTCTAGCGGAGCAGAAATTTGAATGATAACTTTAAATTTATGTTTCTGGTCTGGGTGTATGTATTACAGTTCTTGTCTTGTGTGTGTCCATGGTACCCACGACACAGGGATTCGTAGTGTGGGGCTATGAATGTGAAGCGTTAATTAATTAATGTTACGACTAAAGATATTTTTAGATAAGTTTATTACTTCCCTAAAATAGCACATAATGATGTTTGTATGCTTTTATTACATTGTTTTTATTTTATTTGAAATCATTAGTGTTATTGTTATTCAATGACGTATATATTTTGTTGATGGCTAACACATTTTTATTTGTTAACACATTAATATGATTTATTAGCAAATTTTCGATTAACTCCTAATTGTAACTATTACCTACTTGTCCACTAGAGTGACGTCACAGGCCTGTTGCAGAATAACATCCATGCATATTGCATACGGATAATTAATATAAGCTGAGACACATATGTGAGGCACAAGGTTGTGGCCTTGCTCAATAAATATGCAAATGGATACCTACTAGGACTAGGCTTCACACAAGTTACAGTAATTAAATTAATACCAAATTTTAATTTATAATTCTACCACCTTTTCCGTGCTTCAAGGACAAGTTGCCGGTATATGGGAAATTGTAAACCTTTTCATTTTGTTACCACTTCTCTGGTACAACTCCTTCATAACTTTCTGTATTGTTTATAATTCACAATTATAATAGTGATCTAGCGAGGCAGGTTATAGAGGAAAACTTGTGCTCCTGAGGTAAGAAAGATTTACATCTTTTTTTTCTTCATTTATTAAAGTATAATATTAACTTTGATTTGAAATGTTCCCCCATTATTGTAATTTTAATGATCGAAATAAACTGAAAGTTATTTTTCGCTCGCGATTTAAAATCAAATTGTTTTCCTCATAATAAATAGCACACATGGATAACGACACTGCTTCAAGTGGAGAGTCGGGTGAATTTTTCCGATCGACTGGGCATCTGTTCCGTAGAAACGGGTTGACGGGTCATTGTACGCTCGGTTTGAAGCTATTGTGAGCCAAAATTTTGTAAAATTTTGTTCAAAAACCATAATAGAGGTCCATTTCTTTGACATTTCTGATGACACCAGCGACTTGTACCTATTGACCAACGCTGTTAGAAACGTTAGTTTTTAGAGTTCTCTCTTTGGTTTTATGATATTGAAATGTCTGGTACATTCTAATACTACAGAACAAAATTGGGTTTTCTGCTCTTGTTACAATGAGAAGGTTGAAGGAATAATAAGTATTTGTTTATTTATTTATTTACTCCATTATGCACACATTGTAAACATATAAAACATAGAAAATAATATAAGACAACTCAAAGTATCGAAATAGTTTCGACAAAATTGGTCGTTGGTTGCTGTATTTAACTTAAAATTTAAACAGTTTAGTGTATTATACATATAAACTTTCCTATTTAACAAAAACTCAGTATTAATTAGGTATATATATAAATATTCCTACTGAAAACTCTCCAATTCAAACTCAACTTCAAATAAATTGTTTGTTGTGAAAATTCACTCTTCCAGAACAACACCAACATTTTCGCCTAAAATATTCATAAGGAAAGCTTAGTTCCGATGCATCTCGCAGCGGCTGACGTGTTTAGCTCATCAGATGTCACTTGAACTGACTTGTGCTCCAGACGGGCGTAGCATGTGCTGTAACGAGACGCGCTACTATACGATAAGTATTTTCTTGTAAACTTTATAAAGTCCTTATATTAAACCTCATCTTTATTTCTTATGAGTATAAATTAAAAACCAGAAATGATTTATACTTTATTTATAATTACTAATCCCCCAATTACCGCTTTCATCAAATACGTTAAATACTCAATAACCTATCAGTTATATACATTGATCCTATGAATGTTAAAATTCACTTTACAAAAAAATAATTGTAATCTGAAATATCAGATTTCAAGACCTTTATCGATATTTTAACCCTAAATTCCTGAGGCGGAAAGCTTAGCTTAGTTGTGATGCATTTCTGCAGCGGCTGACGTGTTTAGCTCATCAAATGTCACTTAAACTGACTTGCGCTCCAGACGGGCGTAGCATGTGCTATGTTGAGACACGTTACTATAATAAATCTTTCTTGTAAACGTTATTGTGTCCTTATAATAATCCTAATCCTTATTTCTTATATGATTTTATAAATTAACAATGAAAAATGATTTATACAATATCTAATTCCTCTATTTTTGCTTTCATAAGAGTGTAAAATAGTGAGTATCAGTTGTAAAAAGCCTACTAAGAAATTCATTAATGCGGTTCATCAGCCGAATCATTTGTAAATTGCAATTGCAGACTTCAAGACCAAATAGTCCTGAAGCCAAAAGCTTAGTTACGATACATCTCTGCGGCAGCTGACGTGTTCAGCTCATCAGCTGTCAGTTGAACTGACTGGCGCTCCTGGCTGACGGCGTAGCATGCGTCTTACCGAGACGCGCTACGTTAGAGCACGTACAGACATAATAAGCAACGTAAAACTTTATATGAAGTATTTTCTTTGCTAAATTCCTTATTTCCAGTATTCGTACTATATATTTAAATGACTTTTATACATACATATTCAAATTGCACGGAGCCAAGCCAGCTTGCAAATCAGGAAACTATCAAACGCTTGGATTTTTCAGTTACTTACGTTTTCCCAACTTCTATCCCAGAGTAATATTTACTAAGCTAAGTGCTTAAGCTGCCATGTGTCCCATATACACATGAGTGATCTTCGCAGACCGTTTTCACGACAAATGGTTTTAGCAATAAAGCACTACACGTCAGATTGAGAGGCACACTGGTTCAATCCGCTTTCAACTCCGATATAAAGGGAAACTTCGACAGCATTGGATCATCAAGCTTAAGGCCCGGACACGAGTGACGCTCAGTCGTAGATCAACAGACAATATTCGGCTCCTTCTGAAATATTGACAACCCAACCCAAACTTTTTAAAACTTTTTTATTTTGTTTTATTTGGAAACTCCGAGTCTATACTACAATAGCAACTGTAACAAAGTCACGGTTAATTTAATCAACAACAATTCCTATAAACGTTAAAAGTAGGTAAAAAATGAGTAACAATGAAAACTACTAGCTTTAAAGTAAAAGGATAACACAAATGTTTAAGCTAGACTAATAAATCTATTAACTGTTTATTAATTACTACCTAATGGTAACAGAGAAAACAATGCTTGAACGTGTTCCTTATTAATTATAATTATTATTCATACAAAAGAAATCTGAGATTTTATCTTTAATATTTCACCGAGAACAGTACAAGTCTGTCCATTCGTTCTATGGTAAAACTTTCGACATATTCCTTTCATCGATTTTCGTATACAGGCGTAATCTAAGCGAACGGAAGCAAAAGGTGTCATCAGGTGACATCAGATGCCGATATGAACTTTCGCTACTAAAATCGCTTACAATTCAACTCAATATTTTGGGACAAAATTTTGTTGCAAACTTTATTTACAGATTTTACAGCTTTGTTTACCTACGGTTTAACAACACAAGTTTTGCTCAGTAAAGGTATATTATATGCTATTCTGCTTCGGTCTGGATTTGTGGGGATACAGGTCTCCAACGAGTTTAATCGATTGAAATGTCTTTGAAAATCAGAAAAATGCGAAATTATTTAAATTGATCAAAACGTGATAATTATTCGCTGTCGAATTTAGACAATTATCAAAAGAGACTCTTCTACTATCATTTCGAAATACGGTTTCAAATTCAATTTCTAGCTATCTATAAAACGTATCAGACAGATTGATAGATTAATATTTTTTAGTTTGTTCATGCGAGAAGTAGGTGATCTGATTCAATTAAGTGCAAAATACTAATGGAATTTGCAATTCAGGTCGCGGTCAGCAGTGTTTGATATAATTGTTCGAAAATCCATGAGCGTAAATTTCCGTCGAATCGCACACAGGCCCGGTCTAATCCGGGCGGACGCGACAAACGACATCGTCAGGTGATATCAGTTGCAGCTGCGATCGGTAGCTCTGAGATTCACTTACCGGCTGATGGCAATGCAGCTCGATACACTCTCGGATACACAAATCAATTCACCATTCCTTCTCTACTTTAGCGGTGTAATATTGAAGACGAATGGTAGTTTATTTATATTGCGAGTATTAGTTTTAATCTAAGATTTTATTTTGTGTTTTTATCTGTATCAGAGTTGGAAAAATTATATTTACACATTTTCACAACGATACGTAACTTTTCGTAAGCAAATAGACTAAAAGAAAGACGTATTTGCAATGCTTTATGCTTCTATGTACGTGTTGCTATTGAAACATGCAAACGTAAAAGCTACTTTTTACGTTTGCATGTTTTACTCAAGAAAATTGAAGAAAAAATAAATGCTGAATTGTTAGTAAGAGTTTCTAATAGTGTAATTGCCCTAATTTTAAAATGGTATTCCTGACAATTGTCAGAGTCAAATCAAGTGAAGTCAGTGGATGATTTGCTTTGTTTCAGTTGGTAATCAGGTCGATTTGCCATGTTGTATGTTCCTATGCCTAGATTCAGTTCCGATTCGATGGCTTGGAATGGTTTTTACGCTACATGGCACCGACAAATCGAAAAGCTATAGTGGTTCCTAGTAGTAGAATTCATTCGAAAAATTAGTTTATGTAGTCAAATGAAAGACCGGAAAACGATTTCAGTTCGACACAATGTACTTAATTTTTTTTTTACGAATATGAAAGTTGCAGTCTGTAGCCTGCTTTTTCGTTTTCGGTACGAAACAACTACGAATATTTAAAGAAAATTATTATTATTTATATATTATATTTTATTTATAATTTACCCATATTTCACCATTATTATTTAAAGTTTTATCAAAATCTATTTCGGAAGATTTCTCGTGGTTGCATATCAACATAGCAAAGACAAGCGACAGAAAAATGTAAAACACAATTTTGTTTTCTTTTATCACTCTTTATGCTACACCAATAACTTGCATTAAATTTTAAAATTGCATTAAATTTTACCATCCATTTAAACACTTAGCCAAAAATTTTGGCAGAAATTCATCGACGTTTAAGAAATAAATGTAAAAAAGCGCTGTTTGCTTATAACTCAATTCCCTATGCATCTAGAATTTAATTAAGCTGAAAAACGTGGCTCGTTGATAAGGATATCAAGAGCCCTGCATCTGCTGAAGTTTCAACGCTACATTTAATTAGCAAAGAAAAATCTCACTCGTATTAAATACGGTTTACTTTGTAATATAAGTCGTATGAACATTATCGGTACTTTACCGACTTTCTCTTGTGAAAACCACCTCAGCCCTTATGAGTAGCAGGAGTAATACACCCACATGTAACCTCAGGCTTCTTCCTTTTGGATTTTAGAACTTGGTCCAGAGAGGGCTAAAAAGTATCCTATATGTTAATCCACGTTTAAACTACGCGAATACCAAATTTCTACCAGTTGTTCTTGGAAAAAGAAACATACTCGTACTTCAATTTATCCATCCTCACAAACTTTCACATTTATAAACTTAAGTGGGATTTGAGGATGGACGTGGCTGTTGAGGAGGAGTGCGTGTTGTTTCCGTGCGCCCCTCCAGAAGATGGAATAGTGTAACTCCAGCTGCATCCCACCGAGAGGGGAGGTTCGGTGCGGAACGATGCTGTTTGGGCTGAAGAATAATAAGAAAGTGTGCAAAGAAACCCTGGGTTCTAGTCGATAGGAGTCCGGCATAACCCTCTATGACAGATGGATCCATGATGGATTTCCACACGTAAAATGTCCATGGGCTGCACTCACCATTTAACTCTAGTACACATGCCTGCTCACTAATCATTTACCATTAAAAGGATGTCAAGAGCTTTGCACCGCACCTGCTTTAGTTCCAGCGTAACAGTTAATTAGCAAAGGAAAATAAATCTCACTTTAGTGTATGAGCTGTCAAAAGAAGCAAAATTTATCTCTGAGCACTTAAACTTGTAACCATTTCGTGCAATGCTTTTAATTTATATCATAAGTTGGCCCGAAAATTTCGTTGAAATAATAAAGAAATTTTATACGCAGGTAAACGTATAATTCAGGAGGTACATATACTGTTAAAATCCCCATCGGCTTATATCCTAGAAAACACCAGCCATCCCGGCGACTAAACTTAATATCTATGTAAATCTATTTAACTTCGACACTATTGGAGGCTGAGCAAAAAAATCAACTTTATTGACATAAATCAACTAAATGCGAAAGTTTGTGAGATTGGATACTCTTTCACGCAAAATCAGATGACCAGATTTGGATGTAATTTGGTGCACAGGAAGATTATAATTTGAAATAACATACGGGATACTTATTAACTCTCAGGTTTTAATCCTTAGGTAAAAAAAATTTTCAAAAAACCAAACGTCACTTGCACCGTAGCATATAAAAAATGTTTTTATAACGTAAACAAGAACACTACTAAGTTGCAATAACATGAACCGAAACCCTGCACAAACAAAGGAACTACAACCAAAGCAAATACTTTAAAGGAGTTTCATTGTATCTCAAGAATACCTACACTTAATTAGAAGAGAGAAAAGTAAACCTCACTCGAGCGTATATGAGTAAAGCGACGCAAGAACTCAGATTTAATTTAAACTTTTGAACTTCCTCCGCAATCTCGTGATCTTTTTACAGAATTAAACTAGGTCTTTCCTAGTTTAATTCTGTAAAAATGTAAGAATTATCCTTAAATCAGGGCAATTATAAAGATACGGTCAGATCTTTTTAATGATCAGAAAGGAAACATGAAACTTTGGGTAAAATTTAAACTGTTTTTACTGTCTTTTCTGTGTTGTTTTAAAAACGTGTAATAACGACGTGTTTTGTAATTTTTATATAGGGTTTCTCTCAAAACAAGGATGTTTCATCAATAATTATATTATAGATATAATATAATTATTGATGTAATATAATTATAGATATAATATAATTATTGATGTAATATGCTAATAAATAATGAGTTAATTTTATATTGAACCGTATACTTATTAAACTAAAAGCTTATATTTAATTTAAACTTGTTTTAGTCGAGTTGCACTCGTGCTGTCGCTGTTTCAAGATTGCGACACAGTTTTTTAGTATGGACTCGAGGAGAATCCTAATGGAAATCGGATGCAGCCTTTTTGTACTAAAAACAAAATAGCTATAGAAGTAATCTTATTCGTTTTGAAATATATCTACGTCATCTTTGCTGCAGGCTACATTAAAGTATTAATAATGCTAAACGATTGTTGGGATGATAAAATAGAAAAGCGGTGAAGTTTGAGCATAATGTGACGTTATTTCGTATAAATATTTAAAGTAACAAATAGTTACAAACGCCTGCCTCTAAGAGGTGAGTGCAACCCATAGAAAATTATATCCAATTCCAGGCCAGAAGCAATGCAACCCATCTACTAATAAACACTAAGATCATCTTTAAAAAATCGGATGTTTAAACATTATAAGTTGGTCAATAAACAAAAAATGAATTGAATCAAATGTCCCTTAATCTGTAAACTTTCATCACGCGACATAAAAACATTTTTATGGTTTTACAGTCAGTAGGTAGATATAGGTATTAGGTATGTTAGGCAATCCAAAACCTAGATTTTATTTGCTCGGGCCTTTTTCCTCGATTCGTTACTAAGATTGCGAAATAGTATTTTATACAGACTCGAATTGAATCCTAATGGAAATCGGATACAATCTCTTTGTTGCAAACAAGGTCATTGAATTACAAGTTTGAGGGGGAATAAAAATTATTCATATTTTTGTATAGGATCTAGAATGAACTTTTATATGTTAGTATCATTTACCGATTAGACTATAGAAATTATTCAAAAACAATTTCATTATTGATGACGTACGCACAAATTATGTAGTGTGTAGTCAGATAGTATCGTAAAGCAAAGTCATCGCCAAAGTGCATAAATCCTATGCATATTGGCTGAGTTTAAATTGTTGCACTTGGCTCTCATTGCCATTGAAGATGTTATGGAATGAACTGTTGCTTGCAGGTTTCCTCTCGATATTTCCATACACATTCAAAGCAACGACCAGCGAACCATGTGCCTACACCTGCATACGAATCGGTAAACTTTCGTCTCTGTACAATGTGCCTTAACATCATCTGAATACTTTGTGTTTTGCGCTAACTTAACAGAAGCTGTGGTGCCGCAATAGTGCCTTGCCAACACAACTAATTAAATAAAAGACTCTGTTCATTAACTAACTAAAAGATACATGTCACTAAAACGTACGTGTTGTCACAAAAACTTGCGTTTAATTTAAACTTACGATGCACTCGAGACGAGCTGTGTTTAAGTTTGTCAAAGATTCTGAAACTGTTTTAGGTGCAGACGCGAAGTGCATTTTAATAGGAATCTACCGTATAAATTTGTTCTCAGTAGATATTAGAATTCAAAGAAACCTAAAAATATATGTAGTAGGTCTTTATTTTTAATAAACACATCGCTTACCTCACCTACTAGTGTGATCGTAAGCTCCGCCAAAGACTGTCATATTTGGGATATTTTGAAGGCAAATGGTAGTGGTAAAAATAATAATAACGAGGACTCATGAACAGAAGGAACATTGTCTAATTGCTTAGTTTTTATCTTAAAAAACAACATCAATATGAGAGCTAGATTATTTACAATTTTATCACGATTAAGTTATGAAAAACTTGAAATCGTTTTACGTTTACCTAACCTATACAGCCTAAATATCTTTATCGTTCGTTTTCATCGAAATTGTCTTTTATGACTATTACATTACCATAGTAGGTAGGTATTACGCAAAAATACAGTATTATTTGGTCAGACCTAAATAGCTTTTCCGTAGATAGCTTTCATTTGCATAATAAGTATCTACTTCGTAGGAATACTTACAAGACTGTGATTGGAAAACATTTTCTTCAAGACCCAATATTATACAGGACCATTAAAGTGACAAAACCGATTTGGGAAAATAAAGACAATACGTGGGTCGTGGATAATTCAACCTAAGATTTGATGGTATACATAATTATGTATTATTGCATAATCATACAATTATGTATACCATATGAGTTACTGGTATTTGCTAATAAAATTAAATATCGGTACATATTATATCGAATAACTTTTGGTCACGATCGCATTACTTGATGCCTATTTACGACTGTAAACTTGGCTTCGTCATATTATGGTGTACTTTCAGTATATTGAAATATCATTCATACAATAATTTAAATTATAAAAACTAATACTAAGAAGGAAGAAGAAGAAGGAAGTACTAAGAAGGAAGAAAATGTAAGAAAGATAAATAAAATATTGGCGTATGAGGGAAAAAACATCAGACATCAGAAAGAACTTCTATGCTGTTTGAGTTTGAGCGTACATAGAGAATTATATGACCACTTAACATCAGTGTTCTGCAAATTTATTTCTAAAACGACTCAATTCAAATCTAACAACTCATTTACCATACAAAAATATCTGACGTAATAAGTAGTTAGCATTCATACATGGTCGCAGATAACACACGCTTTCAGCGCATAAATACACAACTCTAATAAACTAACACAGCGGAGACATTTTCGCGTTTCTCTCGAATTACATTTGAATATACATTCGCCATTCGTAGTTAGGATTATTTGCCCAAATTCTCATCGCGGCGTGGGTAAAACTTCCCTGTTGTTGTAATAAACATAGTTTCGGGCACAGGTAGCATGAGACACACAGGATTATCTGTTTGAAATATACAACAATATATAAAAACAAAATAAGTGTTATAAGTCGTTCACCAGATCGACAAGATGGTTCTTATGGCTGCTTCTCTTTGATCTCTCCTTTCCAAAATTTTCATGTTCATTTTCATATTTTATTGTGACACTTATATTTATGTGATGCCAGTAAGTAAACTTTTTTATTGTGGTGCATGGAGTGTAAATAAAATAAATAAACTTGAAAGTTAATTTTAATATGTTGATTTTAAGAGTATTCAACGACACCTTCACTGAAAAAAAAGGAAAAAAAGTTATTGTGTTCTTTATCTAGCTATATTGAATCAGGCTGTAATCTCGTAGCTCTGCGTAGCATTTTGTAGACCCTCGTAGACCTGAATGTTACCCATCTATACATTTTTTCGATTTTTGCTCACTATTCATCTATTTATGCATATTTATCCTTTTTTGCCACCAACCCACAATACAATTTATATCAGTTGGAAATTCCAACCTGTAGGACAATCGCAATTTTTACGCTCCAAGTTTGGACTATGGATGATCTAAAGACTTCCAGAGTAGTCTCAAATGATGTGTTCAATCGATTTCTCCTATTATAAAAGTTAAATATAAAATTATATAATTTTGTTCGCTAAAACCATGTGTCTCGGCTGCTCATATGGAATGTGCTGAAAACGGGCTTGGATTCCATAACAGAAAACTCACTCATTCACAGCATTAGAAAAGCTTATTACACAGAAGCATTCACTACAGCGTTAAATTTAATTAATTATTATTAAAACAAGATAATCAGGTATGTTCAGTAAATAAAGATTTCATCTAAATAAACATTATATTCTAAATAATTATTATTTCTAAATGTTGTATCGCAAGAAGTAATTTGGTATCCAGAGCAGGCATCATCAAAATCGTAATTTATAGGTTAAATGTGCACATGTTTCAATTAATTTAATTATTATTAAAACAAGATAATCAGGTATGTTCGGATTTAAACTATTATTTATTAGATACTTATTTAGATTAAACATTCATGTCGATCATACGAGTAGGTGCTATAAGCTCCAACGTGGGCAGACCCGCGAACGCAACTAATATTGCAACAAAAAATCGGCCTACATTACACGAAATTACATTGGCGTAATGCCGCAACTTACATTACACAGAATTACATTGCCGTATCGCCGTAACATGAACTACGTTTAACAGTCAAACACACAAGATCTACCGTCGCTTGATTTACGCGCTCTGTTCACTAATTACGGGGGGATTAATTAATGTTGCAAGCCACGAGCTCTTTCATATAGCACCAGAGTTCATCATATGTCAGTTTTGCAGTAGGTAGGAACCTACTGTAATTTGAGAATCAGATTTTGATAATTTTAAATGTGATTTAACTTACATAATGTTTAATTAATTATTGAATCCTTATCATCATCATCATCAAAATTTAATGTTCGAAACTTAAAGTTCTAGAATATTATTATTGATCATACTCGTACGATAGGTTTAAGATGTAATTTCATAAGCTGCACCACTTTTACATATTGAAGTGTTAATGACATGTGGTATGTGGCCTCGTCTATATCAGGCTTTAAAATAAGCTATTACATTGGATTGCGTATATGATTTTGGGGAAGGTAATGCTTACAAGAAAAGTCGCAAGTATGATGTCTAATGTAGATTTCCATATAAGTTGCTAAAAAGCACTTTTCACTTAAAAAAACTTCATAAAAATTATAGGACACTTCGATTTAAAAATCGACTTTTAAATTTTAATTTGGTGTGTACTGACGTTAATATGTAACATTCTTACGCCACAACACTAGGAAGTAATCCTTAGATACGTATCTAGATACAGACGGGGCTTTGTGCTCAGTTCTCTAATTAAGGCGCAGATTAATTAGTGTTGCAAGCCAGGAGCCCCTCATCTTCTCAATTTTGCTCCCATGTCCATCTTCCTGGCAACGTTGAAGCTTTGTGTATCATTTGTTCCCGACTTAAGTTTTCAGCGCTCTTATTAAATCCAGTCGTCCAATAGATTTCGTGGTTGCAGCTATATAAATAAGTACACCGCTAAAACTGGTTGTATATAATTACTAATACACCTACTTACCAATCTTTGCGATATAAAAATTGTGGATGTAAAACGTCTCGAAGTTCCCACGGGATATTAACTTTAGTTAGATCATTTAATCTTCAAAAATAATTCTTTAACAAACGATCTAAATACTTTCAATCATTTGAAATTTAGTTAAATCATATTATCGATGATTGATAACGATTATTTCCAAAGCCTTAACGAACGTACCAGTAACTTTGTATTCGATTTTAATATCGCGAAAACCTATATTATGCTCATGACAAAATCAGATTCCCAATCGGCGTTATCAAAGCTATCTGCATACATACGTCTATAACATTAATTCGTAATCGCTTACGATTAAACATTAAAATCGAGAGAGGGGTATTAAGCGGCGGCTGTATAGCTTAATTATCTCGCTTCATCCACCAATTGACTCGAGCCTTGGATTACAAGCCGCGCCAGCTGTTTATCACGGGCTGGAGCGATCGGTTTTCGCATCATATCCCCAATTCACAGGCCACGTAGATAATAGAGAGCCCATTCACCTGGAAATATCCCAATATATTTTGCGGAGAACGTAAATATTTTCATCCGGACAGCCTCGTGGTCGGTGCATCCAATTATTGCAGGCGCGGACGAAATCGTGCCGCTTGTAAAAATCGTCCGTTGTTTTCAACCGAATGAGAACATATTGTTGGGCCGCCGCCCCCCGGCAGAGCGTCATGACGTCATTATAACGTTGCCATAGTCTTTTAAATGGGCTTTGTTTTCGAAGCTAAATGATCTTGCGTGGATTTTTTTCGGAATTTCAGAAGTGGTTGTTGCTGTGATGTTAACCTAATCTTATTAATTTTCGGGTTTTAAAATAATAGGACGTTAAAGACTTCATAACTAATGCCATCAAAATGACAAGTCAATATTTTCTGTAGCTGACGCGAAGTATGTTATTCATATACCCAAAACCTTAATTATACAATCCCAAAAAATAGCATGAAAATGATGAACTAGGAACATCTTTTGTGTTTTAAATTCGATTTTACAAACTTCAACAGCTGATAGGAACGTGATTTGTTTATATTTCCTGTCAGTCAATCTATAGATAGATAGCGGACGTCCAAACTTATTTAGGCGATATTCATGAAGATTTGCTCCAACAATATTTGTTAATCGGCCGTTTTTCCCTGCGAGCGTGTTTGGGTAGGCCGCCAATGTTTGCTCTAGGCGTCGCCGGCGCCGACCGTCCACGCCCCGACATAACCACTAATCATATTTTATGGTGGTCGCTTAATTCGACCGTTCGATTCGGATTAAACAGCACAAAGGAAAAATTGTACGCATTTTTTCAATTTATTACCGAAGGGTTCAAGTGTTCAAAGGAATTTTATATCTATTCTTAGGGGAGGGATATAATGTAAGCCCTATGTAAACTTATTATTAATGTTAATACTAATAAGATTGTTTTATCTCAAGTAACTTGGTCGTTTTGTTTTTATTGATAAAAATATAAATAAAAAGTCAATCGATTTATGTATTTTTTTGTATTATTGGCTTAACACGATCAAAGTGAGGTATACTTTTATCCACGTCGCGTTATATAACGTAGGTTATACCAATCAAATCCCCAGCCACATCCTATCAATATATTCCTAACGTCAATATTCGTAAATGCCTTTATAACTCCCATAAATTCGAAACTGTCCGGTCTGGTTTGATTTTTCGCGTCGCACGGTACGCGGTCTGTGATTGACAGTTTTAATACGGTCTCGTAGTCTGCCCAACGTAGGCCATCGAAATATTATGTCCTATGCAAAATACAAATTAATTATCAACTGACTGACCTGGCAGACTTCGTTATGCCAAAAAAAAAGTTTTGAGAAGTATAAATTTCATCTCACTTTCAAAGAAGAACAAACAAACACAGGTTGTCATTTAAAACAAATAAAATGTTATCATTTTCCAACCGGTCAAGTAACTTCAACCAAAAATTAAGTCAATCAGTATTTTTTATGTGACAAAACAAACAACAAAAACAAATATGCAAATAGATACTTTTCTTTTCACGTTTCAGATATCTTGTAACCAGTGGGAAGACATTACATCAGCGACATGTAGAGTCAGTCAAAACTACTCAAAACTGATGACAGAGCAATACCTGCCAAGTGAGCGAGTATATTATACACAATTAAGCAATGCATTAATCGATCTGAATCAACAATCCAATAATAAACGGTTCTAAATGCGTCTGAAACTCCCATAAATTCGTAACTGTCTGGTCGCGTTTGATTTGTTCGCGCGGCGCACCTCACGCTTGTCACTCCCGCGACTGACAGCTTTAATATTGATTAAAGCTGTCAGTCGATGTCCCGTTGATTATCCAGCGCAGCAGTAATGAGCACTAAAATATGTTAAATGCTTTTAATGATACAAGGTCAGAACTTATCTCAAAATGCCATGCCACTGCCCTTGTTGTCTCAAAACCGATGGAGGTAAATTAAGCAAATTTATTTATAGAGATTAAGTATTATAAAATTTAGATGTACTTTTACCATAGTTTATTTATCAAGACAATCTTAATTCCTTTACAGCGAGCTACGACCGAAAACATATGTTCGTCCACGTGAAAATATTCTAAAATTACAAAAATTATGTTTCGCTTAATGTATTACTAATCCTAACAGTTATAAAGTAGAACTTGTAATTGTAGGCGTTTCGTACCCAAACATAAATCAATACTGCAGCCAGCCGGATTCAATGTAACAATCGAACACTGCTAAATGCCCTTATAACTCCCATAAATTCGTAACTGTCTGGTCGCGTTTGATTTGTTCGCGCTTCGCACGTCACGCTTGTCACTCCCGCGACTGACAGCTTTAATATAGTCCCGTTGATTATCCAGCGCAGCGCAAACGACGTTGGGTAATCTAGATTTAATGTCCCGTGCCTCCCCTTCACCCGTATGTACTCAGCATGCGTTTAGGTTATTAGGTCTCATGAATCAGTAATTGTTTCAGATCGCTACGGTAAGTATATCTGTTTTTAGGTACGGTTATTGTATTGTCGCTAGGGCGTCGTTTGAGTAAATATGTATACATGTGCTATTGATAGTCTTTCAATCACTTTTCAAAATTCATAGCTGAGTAGCAGCACAAAGTCGAACCACATTCAAAAATGCTAATTTAATATTATTTTTACATAGATTAATAAATCTCTATGTATCGTAATATAATTTATAAAATAAATATAACATTTTTTTTAAATTTTTGTAGTTAGTTGGTTTGTAGGTGGGAAGTGGTTCCCTAAGACTTACAGTGATTAATCCTGGCTCTTTATCTGCTTTTTACATTGTGAAATAATCGTATTACTGTGTACTCTCAGTACCCAATCATACGTTTACCTATGTTAATTGTCGTAACTATAATTGTTCCATATTAAACGTAATTGCTATAGCTTACGACTGTTCAGGACATACATAGTTAGCGATTATTGTACTTAGTACAGTGCCTTAACATTATTACAATGACACTCATTAAGAACTATTATATTCACTTTAAAATCTACTGCTAGCATATCTATATCTACATTATATTACGAAATAATCTAGAAGAGATATGTTATAGTATATTAATAATTGTATTTATATACCGTAGGAGTCATGTTTCTTATATAAGTAGGTCCTCTTACATTAAATTTTGTATTTTTTCGACTTCATTTTCATCATAGTGATCATAGAGAAACAGAATGTGAGGGATATTATAGTTAACATAACGCTGTTTTACATGAATTGATGGCACGGTGCACAGGCATAATAGCTAAAGGTTTGCATTGGTACGTTTTGGGTAGAGAACCAGTCAACCAAACAAATCAACATGGGCCTAAAACTCCCATGGAAATGGATGACGTCGGTTGAATTGTTGTCTGAGGTCATAATTCTCGCGTAAATCTCCAAAAAGTCATTTAAAATCATTTGAAAGGCCGGCAAAACATTGTCGGGCAAAATAAATCTGGATATAGCATTCTAATAAACGATATTGGTACTCCTGCGGGATTACAAGTTAATCCTCTTGAAAGGGAAGGGAAGGACGGGAGGACGTTACAGCTGGTAATAAAATTATGACGTCATCGCCGGAAACCGGACGCTTGATAAGGTTATAAGGATATTTTTGTTTACCACATTGCTTATTGGCGTACATTAAATTAGTAATCAAATAATACACTACAACAGTCAGTAACGATGTGCTTAATCAGTCACGCAACAACTGATTTCGGAACTGAGCCCCAAACTAAACATAAGATATTTAGAATTCAGTGGCGGCAATACTTATTCTTTCCTTCCTTTCTGCCCTTCATAGCCCATTATTGGACTTGGACCTCCTCTTATCGGCGCTATCGATGGCTTCCCGATGTCTTGAAGGTCATCAATCCCACTGGACGACAGCTGCAGTCCATCTGGTCATCGTGTACTTCTTTTAACACGCATCCCCATCTGTTATCGGTTCAAAGCCTATTCCCCCATCAGTTAAAATTCTTTCGAACGATGTGGCCAGTCCAAATGGCGCTAACTCTACCACCTTTAAAACCCGTTGCAGTTTTAATCAGTTTCTCGCGTCTTAAACTAGAGTCAATATTTTCTTAAACCGTTGCAATTGATAGTAAATTTCTTTCGTCTTTACCTTTAGAGAGCAAATATTCTCCTCGGCTTCAATAGTTTTTGCCAATACGCTCTCATACTGAATACTTAGAGTTTTATATTCCCGGTTTACTACGGTAGCGTAAGGCAAGTATCACCCGTTTCATTAGACCTCAACAGCGCCCAAGGTATCGCAAACCCTCAGTGTATGTTTTCAAAGCTAACTAGCCGTAAACGAGTGGGAATATGCACTATTCACTCATTACTGGTTAACACAAGGATTTCTATTGGTTTCTTACTTAAGTTGATCTCATTTATCAGTTTGATACATTTTAAATATAAAATTTTTCGGGTCAGCTCCTTGTTTTGAATCTGTCCTAGAAAGAAACACTCACGATAATTTAAGTTTAATTTAACTAATTAAAATGTAGCTACGTATAATTCTGTACTACGAAAATATAAAAAAGAGATTACGATATTATACACAGAGTGATAATGAACCCCGAAAATTAAGATAAAGGCATGAAGTTAAACGTGGCTTACATCTTTTCTTCTGTTAATACCATACCATACGTTTCTGAAGCCATATTAACATTAACATTTTAATTCCAGAAACTGACAAATATTATTTTACATTACATTGCGAGGACTGTACCTAACCTAACCTCTTTAAGATAATTTAGCCGCCGAAGCATCTTCTCACTGCGCAAAGATTTTAAGTTCAACTATCTGTGAAGAAACCATAAATAGAACGTCTGAAGCAATCTACAACAGTGCAGTGCCAACTAACAACACAAAAGCTGAAAACTACCCGAACTGTTTTATTCGTATGTGTGAAAATTTCGGGCGTTCTAGGTTACAATTCCGCGTGGTGTGAATACAAAGTGATAGCGGCTGCACACGTTGCAGCAAGCATGACAAGTATGCGTGAACAATAATATAATTACATGTGAGGAATACCTATGACTGTCAGTTTTTGTGTGTATCTAGTAGACTGTAATTCGTCAAACGGGAAGCCTGACTGTTATAATAAACCACCGCTAATCAAGCATTTGTGAACTATAATTTTATGTAAATTAATATGTTTTTGTAGGTTTATATGTATTTAGCAGACTGTAATTCGTCACAGGAGGAGTCTCCCTGTTTTTTAAGCCGCTGCTAATCAAGCGTTTGTGTTTCAGATGAGTTTACTTACCAAAGACCATCTGTATTGCCAGGTTTTTTGATTCTTCGGACATTCATTTAGAAATGAGCTTCAAATGTATCAGCTTCAAAACGTCTGCGTGCTCGTTTGTTACTTCTATATTATTAGAAAAATGTCAATGGAACAAGATATTTGTTCGAACTGACTGGTCACGCTTGCAGTAGCGTATGTAGCGTGTGTAACTTTAAGTATCCCACTTCATATTGTAGTTTAAGACTGAGCTGCATTCTTATTGTAAACTTTCTTGTATTTTTGCGACCCAATTCAACGGGTTTTGCTGATTCGAAACGACTAAGTTGCCATAACCATTTCATTTTCATTGCAATAAAAGGATATAAAAATGCCGTGTAGAAGGTTAAAACTATTTTTGGTATAAAATATGACGATACGTTGAATTTTTATTCAATTCTTGGAACTGTTATTGCGTTGCATCCCGAGCCCAGATATGAACCAGAATTCAATAATAGCCGAAATCGAATACATTATTTTGTTTTATTGCGGTTTCTTTTTATGTTTCATAAAGCACTTTTCTGATAAAGTAATAATTGTGAAATTTAACTACACGTGGTACCACAGTAACTATGTATGTAGTTACTAATAGGTAAATTTAATTGAATTAAAACGTTATTTCACCGGTTTAATTGGTTATTCCTGCCCATTAACGCCCTTTAGGTGGTAGAGTAGCTCGCCCTAGGAGGTACTTCCCCAGCCAGTAACTCATTAATGACCCACTACAGGGTCGGGTCTCCTCTCACAATGTGAATGATGTAGGCCACCACGCTGGCCTAATGCGGGTTGGTGGACTTCACATGCCTTTGAGAACATTTTTTTGAACTCTCAGGCATGCAGGTTTCCTCACGATGTTTTCCTTCACCGTAACAGCAGGTGATATTTAATTTTATAAAGCGCACATAACTTTTTTACAAAGTCATTGGTGCATGCCACTTGGATTCGAACCCGGACCCCTCGATTAAGAGGTCGAATTCTCAGCCACTGGGCTATCACCGCTGTGATAGCCCAGTGGCTTCCCCAGTGGTGGAAGTACTTCCTAATTCGTCGTAAAGCAACATATCTTCATGTCTCGTGTTTTGGTTAGGAAGGAATGTTTATACTTTATTTGAGGTAAACATTTAGTCCTCATGACTTGCAAATAATTCTATTCGACCTCTATGATTTCTTATCTTACCGCTAGCCTCTTTACCTGCCCTTAAGTAGCATTCCTCCTAACCAACTTTAAAAAGGAATGTAGTAACGCGCGCATAAATAAATAAATAAATTTAAACTGTGTCGAGAGTTTTTTCCTCCGGCTTTTTCTCTCTTTACCCAGAAATGGATGGCACATTGCATAGCCGATGAATTCGATTAGGAAAAATATTAAAATTAATAAATAATTGGACTGCTAAACTATCATAACTTATTTTGTCATAATTAAAATATAAAATTAAGCACTAGTTATTTAAGACATAATCATTGTATGCCCGCATATTGTAGACTGTTCTTAACTTATTATAATTTTTGTAACATCTTACCTACTCGTGTAACAGTCAACAATAAACGCATTCTTTTCTTTTCTTTTCCTCAATTTTGTTTCGGTTGGCGCCGTTGGCGAGATGTGGTTGCCAGAGATATTTGCTTTATTGCGGTTATACATACCTACATTTAAATGACACAACATGTTGTTTAGAATAATACGCGTAGAACAACACTTGTTGCTCGAAGTTGGATGAGAACTTCTCAATTCCTTGTACGCATCAATACAACATTACTTGAAACCATAATAAAAAGCCAGTAATAGTTGACACTACTAAAAGCTTTCGAGGTTGCGGAAAATAAAAAGTAAACAATATTACTATTGTGGTGCGGGTGGCACATTAATATACATTTGGCTGGGGGAGGGTGCGTCGCATTTTCATCGCAAATTGAGCTACAAAATGAATTGAGCTCTACTTATTTATTTCATTTATTCGGCCCTCATATTGCGAATTTTGAGTTCGTAAAACGTTCGGTCGCGTTTAGTGATGCGCCACTATAATTTGATGAAATGAAAATAATGCGGTTATGAATTTCTTTGTACTCGTAATTGCGTTGTTGATTGTTAATGAAATTAAACGATTAAGGTTTCGCGTGAAAACGGTTGTAGAAATTTATTTTAACCATATTTAATCGGTATTCAATTGCATCTCAAAGTTCTAAGTGAAACAAAAAGACCGATAAAAATTACTTATTGAATTGAATGTTAATTTAAAAAAACCTGTCTAATTTACTTTTTAATTTATAAACTCAGATCTAATAAAATACAAAGCTAACCTACTGCACAAAATAAAAACTTTGAAAACTTTGAGGTTTTTATGGAGTCTGCTGCAACGCAACAACCAATTATTTTAAATTTTCCAAATCAGTCTAAAATAAAATATAGTTTAACCTTAAGCACAAAACATATCTTTGGAGATTGTGTCGCAATTACTCTTGCACAAAATTTCTACGCTTCGTAACTTAAAACGTTTGTTCTTCAGATTACGCTTAGTAATTACCCTAAACAAAAGCACACACTGGACGTTACAGATAAAACATTTTAAAAGGATCACGTGAGCTTTTGTTTAATCTTTCCATTATTTTGTCTGCCGTCGTAGCCGTCACAATTAGCCGGTTAATTACTCTTAATACCAGTGTTTCGCCAGACGCGCAAACAGAGACCGTTAATTGTAATGAAGGCAACCAATTCTCCGTCCTGAACCGAAAGCCTCTTTCATTTCGGCCGGAGCGGGGCGGAGCAATACGCCAGTCAGTTTGCCAAAAACAAGCTCAATAACGGGCTCGCAAACAGTACAAATGATGCGTTAGTGACAAAACAACCCTCGACCTTCCCTTTCTACGCCCGAACACAAAACAAGGACGGAGCTCGACGAACACAACGGAAAACAAGACAGGTTATTATCTCCCAAAGACGCCGCCTCTGATATTTTCCACACGTTCACGGTTATTCACAGGAGACTAGAAGCGAAAATTAGTTACTGGAGATTTCTTGTTTTTGTCTGAATGCATTGCGTGATTTTCTTTGTTAGGGAATAACAAACGCTACCTTTGGAATTGAGCGACGCGGTCTGAATATCAAAAAGATTGCACACTCGCACGTTGGCGACGGTCCACGCTAGTGTTTGGTTAGTGGGAGAGTTTTTGGAGGAAGCTTACTTTATTAAAGTTTTAGCTGTGAGATTTTTGCAGCAGAACGAATGTGCATGGAAGCAAAAACGTAAAAATGTGACAAAGTCGAGTTAGCAACACGTTTCTGTACACTGTACACGAAATAGACTGTAATGTTATCCTCAGTCGCATATTTCGGAGCGGACCGTTGTTCGCGCGTTGCCGCTTTGTATTCTTTTGGTTAATTTTTTGCTGGATTAATTTGTCTGCGTATTCAAATTGCAAATTGTGAGATAAAAGGATGACCTTTTTACATTTTTACACAGATTCTCCATTTTGGGAACGTACACTACGGATACAATATAAGACTGTTTGGACAACAGTGAAGGCGTTGTTGTAGCTTATTTCGTGGGAACCGCAATATGTTTAACGCAATAATTTATTTTGACTGTATTAAGCTTATTTTGCAAGAGATTTTTTTTGGAACATTAAGCTAAGTTCAGATGAAACAAATGATAAATAAGATCACATTCTTTTCTATCCGATCCTAATTGAACGAATGTTTCATTTTGTACGTCAGTCCAATCCAATTTCCTACTTTTATTTGTCTCCTTTAGATACTTAAACTGAAAAGTTGAGGGATAAATGAATGTAAAAATAACAGACACTTCAACTTTAGTGCTGTAGAGATTATTTTGTTATGGAAGTGAAACCTGAACTCCCGCTATATCAAGGGGTTGAACACAAAGCAACACGTAGAAGGTTGATAGAGGGTGACATTTTCTTAAGTTACGGCATTTTCTTGCCGATTCAATATCCTTTTTCTATTTTGTTCGAGAGCATATCGCGTCCCCTACTCCTTGCAGAGGTTTCAGTTATCTCCGCTCACGATCCGAGAATAGTTTATACGTGGTTTATTTATTGACTTCTTCGTTCCTTTTCTATCTCAATTTTAAAGCATTCACTTCACTAGTTGTACTTAAGAACGACAACACACTAATAAAATTAAATATTTTATAATATCCAGTTTCCGTAACTCGTTGAAAGTTAACTTTAGCTTTTCCAATCTTTTCGTTCTACTAGCTTTCGCCCGCGACTAAGTTCATGAACTTAAGAATTTTAAGGGATAAAGTACATGGCTTAATCCAGGTTATAATCTACCTGTTCACCAAATTTCATCTAAACCTGTCCAGCCGTTATTGCGTGAAAGAGTAAGCTTGTTAGGATAAATCCACCCATTTATCCTAACAAATTTTCGCATTTATAATAAGAGTAGGGTATACCTAAGTTAGAACGTAATTCTTCACATTGACGATAAAATTAATTATCTGTTTCGAGTTTCTAACATTGACTTTTACCGAAACGTGGGACAAATAAAAACAATCTATCACAAAGCCTATTTGCTTATTTCTTTGCCAATAAAATTCACAGAGGGTCTCAGTTCTAATCGCGCAATTTTGCCATCCGTGGTAGGTGTCACGTGCCTCCCTTGTATTTTCCTGTACATTTTTCACCTCTCTATGAAGAAGTCATAAATCACGTGAATGTAAATCTGTAGCATCCAACAGCGGGTGAGTGACGCGCCATTATCGGCCTAAACTTGCCCCAACTTTTATATTCCACCGATACTTTTAATGTTCCCCGGCTTACAGTTTTATCATTGAGCTTCTGCATTTGACTTCATGCAGATTTCGATTTTTACATCCTTTGTTTCTCTCTACTCTTATGTTCATCAGCTGTGTTTGCGTGCGCGTGAGATATCGTATAATTTCTTATCTAAACTTCATCCTATTTAGTTTCTTCTCCAACTGTTTTCTTCAGAGGTTGTTGTTCGAATATTCACTTATTCTTCTTGAATGTTAAAGGTGAGAATACAGGAAATTCAGGCGGCTGATCACAGACTACAATGTTTTGCCTCTGATAAAATAGATAATGAGACAGCTTATTTAATTTCACCGGTATTGTTAATGTTATCTTCGTCTTCTAAGTTATTCAACTACCCAGTAAGTAAGTAAGTGAAATGATGATCTAGTTGGAATGAGAAGTTAATCGAAATTGAAAATTGGTCGCATCCATCGAAGAATGACGTCGATTATCATGCCTCCACCGTATCAGCCCTAACTCGCCCAAACTTTTTATTCCATCAATACTTTAACCGTTCCCCGGCTTACAGTTTTATCATTCTATTTTTTACTGTTTGTGACTAGTTTTATATTCTGAAGCTCGTAAGCGACGTAATAAAAGAAGCCCGACGCCGTCACGTCCATCCGTAATAGGCGTGTCTTTTAGTGGTGAAACTATTTTACTAAAACTTAGAACACCGATAAAGCCGATGTCGAAACTTTGGGGATTATTTGATCTTTGATACCCTGACTTCAGATACAAGTGTACATTAAAGACGAAATTTAAATTAATGAAAGTTCTAACTCAGCACTTGGTGTAGTTGGCCAACTTGGTCAGAATTTGAAGTCTTTTTTTATAGCATCTTTTGATATACATGTAATTTAAGATAAGACAATGAGATAAAAATATTTGATTTTTATCAAGTCAGTGGGTAGAAAATGAGGAAACAGTCCACCTTATGTAATAAAATCACTTCAATTTATGAACAAATACGTCCGTCTATTTCAATTTCAAATAATGCCAGATACAATAGGAGATCGTCTGTAGGTGCGTTGCAACTCCTGAGTCATTGCTGCCATTGCTGCGTGCCATTGATTCGAACCCGAACCCATCGAGGCCGTATTCTGAACCACTGAGCCATTACCGTACCTATAAGGAACCTGTAAGGAAGCGTGAAAATGAAATTAAAAAAGGAAAGGTCATCGGTTGTGACAGACGGCGGAATCTCGGCTGAGTGATGGATGAGAGACGTGTTGGCTTATTACAGGCTAGCGATGTTGTGGATAACAGATTTCGGATCCGGATACGGATATAGGGATGATATTTTACAATTTTCGAATACTGCTACGTATATGAATATTTTTCGGATATTCCGTTTGTTTTGGATATTTTGGTAATAGCTGTTAAAATTGTAACGAATTTTACACGAAAAATTTAAAAAGTCATCATTGGTTTCTGCAATTAGTCATAAATGTAAATTGTAATGGAACCTGGACCTACGTACTGTTTATGATTAAACAATAGAATTATTACCGCAACCTCCAATAGATATCTATAGTAGAAGCCCTTATCAAAATATGAGTCACTTCGTACCCGCGCCAGACAAGGTCTGCATTTTTGGTGTTGGAATATTACAAAGGATCGATTCAACATGATTTTATGACACCTCAAACACTTCCAAAAAATTTCTGCCAGCTTTTTTGCTATTCGGTTCCGCTCCTATCCGAAACAACCCAAAACTATTAGGTCGCAGTCCGTTATGGATAGATTTATTTTAGATATCCGATAGTTTCGGTTACGGTCACGGAACTCCTTAACATCCCTGTTACGGATTTGCTTCCGAACAGACATCGGCGCCGTATATCTGACGTTTCATTATTTTACAAGACAAATGTTGACGTACTGCTTTGGATTGTGTGATGGAAATGGAGTGTCGACTGTCGGGGCTTTACTTGTTATAATATCATGGTTATTCACATTTTATTTTATTAACAATAATGTGTGACAGGCCATGATATCATTCGCAAATAGCCGCTTCCCTGAAGGCAAGCCCTTATAAGAAGCCTTCGTTTACGCTACGATTGAGATGTTTAGATATAAAAAGAGCATAGTTATAAAATTAATGTTTAATCCTCAATATAGGAGCAATATAGCAGCAAATTTTTGACTTATCTTAGAACTTCACTGTGTTTGGTGTTCGACATAATTATTATGATACACACCTGCTTTTATAACAAACCATCGGGTATATGTAGATACCACTACAACTATAATTTGGTTACCAGAAAATATTTCTTCTTTCAAGCATTTAATATTTTTTTAATTTATAATTTTGTAACAAAACTGTAGGAAATTTATCCAATCGTACCTGACGGTGTGACCTGACCTTTATAGTGCCATGTAAAACCTGTTGTTTACATTGTATAGCTATTAACAAATTATATAAAATCAGAAAAACCTTAAAATAAAATTCAATTAACAAAAAAATGTTTTCTTTTCAGGTACGAGCACATAATAATTATAGCAAAAGCGAGAGGGGTAAGAAACCACATATTTTTAATACAGCACTAAAATTGTTTTAACACGTTCTTCATAAAGAAAACTCTTAAACACAATATAGTCTGATCCATTTTAAATTTAAATTTTATATCCACTTGTTAACAAGTACTGTTAAAGTTACAGGAATTTAACTCAATCAAAACCGTGGCCGCGACTAAATCTATTTTCTTAGCAGTCTTCAGTCTTCATAACTAAGTTATTAGTTGACACTTAACTGAAGAATGCTCACAATTTACTTTCAGGTATGTTTAACTTTAAAACTATTTTAACGAATTAAAACTAACAGCTGCGGGACTTTCATTATTTAAATTCATTTCCTCTGTCTGGTACAACTTTTGATAGGTACTCAAGTCACCAATTAGTAGCGATGTTTCTAACGATATCTAACATGTCCATCCTAGGGTCTAAGAAACCATTTTATATTCGTTCAAATATATAGTTGTTATCAGACTAGACCGTGAATTCCTTAACTTTATTTTTTAAAGTAATACTCTTGTCGAATAAATTAATAACAATTACTTTTTTTAATTCCCTTATCCAATCTCCTTAAATAAATTTCATCACAATTTAATTTCACAATGATTAGTTTTTTTTTACTCAGGAGAATATGAGAAGATTTGCATGTCAACTCGCTACCATAACTAATAGTTTAGCTATCAAATCCCGACCAACTCTGTGCTAACGAGCCAACTTGACTACGAAAATTGTTAGGATTCATAGCAGTTTATTCGAAAACTTCACCCTTTAGGTTCAGTCCATAGTCACTCGGTTTTCTCGAAAACACTCGTTTTATAAATGGGATATAATACCTTACTGTTGTTTTCGCCTCAACATTAATTCAAAGCAAAAAGTTTAATCGCCTTTCAATCCGAGTGAAAACGTATTACCTTCAACAAACGAAGCTGGTTTATAGGGAGGTAAATTTTAAAGGGGTTAATGATATTTCTTGGCAGCAATAAATAACTTACAAATTGTTAAAGGTATCCCCAGGGCATAGACTCGCAACAGACTTGGGATTTGCGGGAAGGAATAAGTTTTTCCACTCAAAGTTTATTTGCACCTCAACTTGCGCCATCTGTCTGTTACTCGCAACTTATATTCTTGGTTCAAATGATTTAGTTTTGGAGTAGGTACCAACTCTTTTCAGAAAATATTTTCTTTCGAAGTTCTTCAGACGTATGAATGTACAATGGCTGGAGTAGTCGGTGTAGTTTCAATGGTGGCACCGATTTTGCGAGGGTACTCGCAAAGTGGATTGCTTATATTTGCTTACGTTAAGATGTTTTCTTTTCATATGATCAGAATGTTGACTTTTAAACTACAATACAGAGGGGTGAATGATGTTGAAAGCCAATATAGTACTCGTATGTATGAACATCATAAAACATTGGCTTATAGCTGATACGTTAGGCATATTAAGGCGAATGTGATAAAACCTCGATCAGACCTCAATTGACATATAGAGGTCAGCCTTTGTTGGCTAAATATCAGCGATTTAAACAGCTTCATTAGAGTTTCCAGTTCTAAGTGTAGGTAGAGAAGATTGTTCCTTATTTACGTACGATAAGGTTGTAAGCGCTAGTAAAAGTAACTTCTATCAGACCCCTGAACTGATTATAAAAGTAGAGGGGTTCACACTTTATTATACTTCATGAAGATATAATAATAAAATAAACTATGAAACATCAAAAGTTTCAAAAGTATATAACATTTCATTGGCCACTTATAACACCTAAAAATTTCATCCCACAGATAAATTTTTGTAAGTTTATTAAATACCTGTGTTTAATGTAGAAAAATTCAAATACAAAAAACTGTTTTCTAAGTTAAAGAATCTTAAAAAAAGCTAAAACTAAATAGGTATTTTGCCATAACCATTATTTTGACTAAATCAGTAAATAGTTTCAGAAACTAGGCCCCAAATGACATTTCACCTAGAAAGTTTTTACGGCGACATTAAAGCTGGAACTTTTGCGGGTTAATGTCGCAAGTTCCAACTCCAAATCTTGATATTCGGTGTCTTATAAATGCATGGATTTTGCAGAAGTAGTTAGTTTTTATATCGTTACGAAACTAAACTTATCTTTTGTCTTTAGGGATAATGTAGCTCATTAAATGTCTTGTATCTGCAAAGAGCACGGGTCCACACAACAGGGGGAGCCCTGGAGCTTACTCCACTACGCTGTTCCAATGCGAAATGGTGTTTCTGACTCAATATAATTCAAATAGGTTTGTCTTTAAATCTTTGATCATTTCATTTGTAAAAAATAAAAATAAAAAACGCACATAAACAATAAAAATACTCTGTCGAAAATAAACTTGTTAAACACGCGCACGGCGAGAAATGTGTACGTAGGTAATACCGAAAACAAAATGATTCCCCCAAACTTCGTACCGAGCTCAATAAATTTAGCCGCAAGATAAGATTCAATAAAGTTGCCGGTGGCTCAGGGCTGTCATAATTTTAAGAGCGTTCATAAATCCATCAATATTTAAGCTCCGCGGTCACAATATTTTTCTTCGAGCTCGGCGCCCCTATTCGGGACAACGTTGGTGCGTCACACACGTGCCTCCATAAATTCCGATAATCCCTGGACTGTGCAGATCGCGTACGTAGTTTACTATATTCATGGCTATTATTCATGAGTTTGCTTTGTGGGTGAACGCCGCCAAGACTTAATAATTCGAGTGTAGTATCGCTGTAAACAACAGTAAGCGTGTACACAAACAACGGATTCAGCAAACAGGCCGTATTTAGCCGGTCATTCGCTTTACATGAATATGTGACATTGAAACTTATCGATACCACTTCCTCTCAATTTACTTGCGGGTAATGTTTCAAAACATGGATATGCCCTTTAAAAGATTATCTTTAAGTTTATAATCTGTTACCTCTAAGCATCAGTTATTTTTGTATAAACAGGTTTAGGAATCCTTCCGTATTTTTGCGTAAAAAAAATATAGTCATCCATATCATAATCAGAACATTATCTATCGCCCTGTAAATTTTCCTACAAAAATCAAATCTTGCTCGCATTTCGGAACATCCTGCAAATTCCTAATTGTTCCTAATTATCTGCCTTAAATATGTACGACGTAATAGGCTTTTAAATTGTTGAACCAAATTTCAAACGTAAATGAATCTAATTTGTAGCCTTGTGTATAATTTTGGGCAATTGTTGAAGTTTACCAGATCTTAGAATTAAAGTTATATAAACTAGTCGAATGTAAGTTCTACGCTTATGAGTATCCACTAGCAGCAACTTTAACTGGCCTACAAAATAAATACCGTGGGAGGAAACTTTCAATTCAATTACTTTAACTCTGTAGCAGGATTTTATGGATTAAGCAAACATTGAATTAGTGTAAACTTTGCAAAAATAAACTTACAGAGGACCCTTTTTGTTAGTTCTTTCCACTTTTGCGTGGTCATCATGAAAACAAAATCGTGGGCTTGAACCCTAATATAATTTAAGGAACTTTTTTAAAAGTTCAACACGTTTTTTTCACTAATATTCCTTTTGGTGACCTATTTATTTATTATTTGTTTTATATTTATTTGTTTGGTGACCTGACTGATCACGGTTCCAAAAGACGTTTATTGTGACCTATAGGTACCTACGTACTTTAGTCTAGCGCCACAACCCCGATATTAAGGCAACCCCGTATCTTAAAGACCGTCGCGTCGCCAAATCTTTATTTAAGTCATACCTAGCACATGAAAATTATTGCAAATCCCCCTTCTATCTTTACTTAAATGTCTCACTGTTTATTTACACGTATTTGTTTGTGTCCATCACACCCGTCCCACGTACAACATTACTTATGAATAGGCAGCCGTTAAAATAATCGGAGGTCGTTCAACAATATTTCATACGGACTCATAAAAACACTCGCTCGTCGCGCGGTGCCGTATAAAATAATACGTTCCAATAATATTATTTAAATTTCCAATAAGCAAATAAGGTACATGTTCCGGGAACAAATTGCGAATAATCGTCATATGTTATGAAGTGCTTGTTTGCATTCCACGGATGCTGTGCGTCTCCGAACAAATTGTATTAGAGGGAGCCGATACGTGACCCCGCGTGGAATTCGCCCGCGACATGTGTACCGCGTTGCGACGAAATTGGTACCACCTACGTCCTTGTCAATCCAAAACGGTTGTTTAAAGGTTACGAGACGACTCCTATGTGGATAAATTTATAGTGTTAATTCATCGACCTTTCGAAATCTGCTACTGGTTAGTAGTATCTATTACTGGGTATCTATGGCAGGCACAGCAGTAGCTCTCGGCCACTAATTAAAGATTTTCTGTGTTGTCAACAATAACAGCTGTCTGTCTATCCTCAGTCGTATTAGGTTATATGTTGTACATATCTGTAATCCATTGGAAGCAACCCTTTTGTGGCCCACTGTTGGACCTCCACGACAGAGGGAGGTCTGAAACATACTCCACGGTCACCCAACCAGGCACACTTCTTCTTCTGTAGTCCATTAGAGAAGGATGAGGCTTAGCCACTAATCTAGCCTATTGCAAGTTGGTGGACTTTTCGAAGCCTTTGGATACGTTATAAAGAAATGTCAGGCATGTAGGTTTTCTCATAAGTAATTGGAGCGAGATGTAGAATTCGAACTCGGATTTCTCGTGTAAACAAGTGACCGAGCCACTGGGCTGTGAGCGCTTTCTTCCTGCTGCAGATTCCAGCAATCACTTTAAAAACTTAAAACTCAAATATTATATTAAAAACCAATACAAAAGACAGAGTTTACCAGCTTCATGAATGAATTCAATAGAATATTAGGACCGATTACAATTAAACCTCCGGCGTACTGATCATTCGATTCGTTCTCTTTTCCGGTTTCCTGGTTTGACTCGGCTCTTTATAAGAACACTTCTGAAAGGATTGTATCATTAAAAGATTCTTTGTTCGTCTTCAATTTCGTTAAGGTTTTTGTTTAAATGAAATTGTATTCTGAATAAAGGTAACACCATTTTGTCAGTATTGACATAGATACTTATGGTTCTATGAATAGTTTATTATAACGGTACCATTTTAGGACTTTACTCACCGTAGAAATGATTGCGTGGGTCTCTAAAAAGGAAGGATTTAGGTGTAGTTTTCTACAGACAAATCCCCAAAAAATTTGAATACGTGCCTGTATTTAAGTTGGCTGACTGAGAAGCGGATTACCAGGATAACAAAGTTTGTTTTGCCGAAAATTTGAAAATTTAGCTTAAAGTTACAAAACATTTTTATTAGGATTTTCTATTTTTTATACAAAGAAAAAATAGACAAACAGGCAAACGGGACACCACTTACCATCGTAAGTGTTTACGGTTTTTTCAATAAAACTTGCAAAGAATTTTATAACGGTGGTAATAAAGGTGCTAAGATAGGATAAACTCGAAGCGTATGTGACTTACACGCTCCTGAGGAAAACATCCATCCCGGCATATTGGACGTGTCTGTGCGCCGTTTAAGGACGCTGATGTGTTGATTCAATTTGTTGCTGCGAAATATCGTTACCTGCCTCCATGACGCTCGTTTATCCTTGAACACCACTTGTTTTTTGAAAACTAACTCTAGGCATGTTACGGTTTAAAACCAATACTATTCGCAATATTTGCCTAGAGATTTCGGTTTATAGCTAGAGTTAAATTTTTCTTGTTTTTCTTTTTTGGTGTTTTTATTTTTATTTTAAATATCTACCTCAATTTCTCGCCGATTACGAGTCGCCTGGCATTATCTAAATTACGAAACAAAAAAAGGTAATTTCCAAAAAACATTTATTTTTATTTCGTCTGTTTTAGAGGTAAATAGTTACGTCTGCTTTTAAATGATAGGTACTTATTCATTATTGTTGAACCGAATTAAATTTGTAGATACGTTCCATCGAAGCGTAGTCAACAAATATAGTATTGTAGCAGTCAATACGAGCGCGCGATGAAATATAAATGAACATCAAACAATATGGCGTATCTGTTCACTCGTGTCAACAAACATTTTCGTGATGGATGCGGTGCACTGAAAACTGGAAACATTGGGAATCATGGCCGTATGCTATTCGGATGTCTTTAAAATGGGTGATATGGATTTTTGTTTTTTTTTTTAATTTTTCTTTTCTATTTATCATAAGCGATCGAGTACCACGTTGGTACTCGTAAGTCATCTTTCCCCTAATAATCTATTGCATCTATAGTGAAACAATCATACACAAGGTTCACATTACGACAATATTCACATCACATTACAATAATATTACTTCGTCAGAATTTAAAAAATACTTTCACACCTCTTATAGCATTCTTTTATAGCATTAACAAAATTTTACTTATTGTTTGATCAATTTATAAGGCACAATTTCAATGCGCATAGCAGATAATATTCGTGAATTAATGAAAAAACAAAATATACTCGGGGTACGCATTGCTTCTTGCAAGTAAGTTAGTTAATCCCTTAATAGGAAAAAAGTATTATTAGGTACAATATTGCAAAATACTCATAGCATTATTGAGTCATAAAGAGCAATTCGATTGTAAACAATTCGCTGGCCACACCGCTGTACGGTCCACTGCACAGATTTTGTAGATGTTCAGTGCAGAAATGTAGTTACTTCAAAATTTTCATTAATTTCCGATGTTTGATGTAAAAATATTTCTTTTAAAGATATTTTAATAGTGATAATGTAGGAAATGTTCTGACACCTGAAAGTTTGATAGAAATAAAAATTGTAATAACTAACTTTTGCCATCAGATTGCTGTCGGCCAAGACTTTTAAGTATTCCACGAAGACCACTAAACGTCCCATGTTTCAGCAATTTTTCGGTAATGACGACACTACGTCGAACATATTCCGTGCAATCCAAACTCTTCACATAAAGTGGCTTTTAACGAGACCTTTTCCGTGCCTAAAACAGGGTCCGCGGCCCAATGATCCATTATCTTCTCTCGACGACAAGTTAGCGATCTCCTTCCGTCTATTTTCACAAGTAATAACTAAATTTATCGTCAGACTTTCGGTGGAGGCAGCGGCGTCTTCCAATATGAAGTCGTTGGGTATTCCGGTCACGCGCTGGGGCTGGCGGTGGGCGGGCCGTCGCGGGTGACGTTGGCCGACGACGCGTCATTAAAATTAAGCGTCATTACTCTTGTAAAGCGAGGCTCTGTGTACCGGAAGGCGGCGGCTTATTGGGAAGTTTGTCGCGAATATTCCGACGGCTGCTAATCTTTCGCCTTATTGCTGTTCTAACAAATGACTGCGCGTCAACCGGGCGACGTGAGTACGCCGAACTTGGCGCGTACCTATTTCGGTCGCTTAATGTGTTTATCTTGGGTTGGGCGATATATGCATTAGCTTGGTGACTTTCTACGTAACCTAGATCTGTTGGTGATGGTTATATTTGAATATTGTTGTTTCTAATTGGTTACTTATTGTTTCAACATTTCAACCAAATTGGAACAAAATAAAGGTTCTTTTTACTTACGTCTGTAGTTTGGCATTATATACAACTATATGCTTAGGTATGCTATATATGTACATTTTTCAATATTTTCACGTCATCTTCCACCGTCACTAGAAAATATTTTTATAAGTTCATAATAAAATTAAGATTAGCATTACCTAATTATCACGGTTAAAAGGGTAAAAAAATGTAATTTCCAAAAAACAGAAAAAAGAATGCAAAGCACTTTCGAAGTAATTTGAATTAGAAAAAGCAAAGCCTTCAAACTTCTGCCTGCTGGATTCGAGGTGAATAACGTGAACGAAAGTATAAATATTCATTCAGGTAAGAGCCCACGCACAGTAAATATAAACTTTTATTTCAGTTCACCATTAGTAAAGAGGGGCCGCATTGAAAATTCGACTCGCGACTTCTAATTAAAGAAGACACGATTCTTTCTCCCCGAGTTTCTTTATTAATGGAAAAGTCTGTTCCAATTGATTTCATATTTTACACTTCCATATTGAAAGGGTACCTATCTTCAGATCTATTCAGCAAAATTATAAATCGTTTGGAAAATTAACACCTACAGCCATCATAACCCGCGAAGCAACTTGTTATTCATGTCCTGACAATTTGGTTTTTGACAATTTTTTTTGTTGTGATAAATGAAAAGATCATAATTAAATATAAATGTTATAAAACTTATGTAATTATGATCTTTTTTATTTTATTTTTTTTCGCAATAATTCAAAAGTTATTTCAAAATAAAAATAAAGTTTTGAATCCAGTACCGGAGACACGCCGACAACTCCCGAGCGCGTGTGACGTCATAATGTTAGTTTTCACTCATTGCAGTTGATAGAAAAATGTTCCCCAAGATGACAAACTGCAATGTCCAATGTCTAGTCACGTGTAATAGGCGTAAACGCTGTACTGTTATTAAATAGCTATAACATTATGACGTCACAACTATGGTGACCAATCATGGCGCGTTTATAGTCACGCGATCTTTATTTAAATTTAACCAATTTTTAATTGTTTATAATTAATTGAAAAAAATATTTTTTTTTTTAGTTTTTAGCATTATATATCAATATTATTAATAATAAAGTTTTAAAATACATAAAAAAGATCAATAATTATTTTTTTTAAATACCCAATTGGGTCTTGGATACCATTTA
Organism: Erynnis tages; assembly: GCA_905147235.1. NCBI lineage: Eukaryota > Metazoa > Arthropoda > Insecta > Lepidoptera > Hesperiidae > Erynnis > Erynnis tages. Next base: position 9,605,310 of record LR990072.1, read on the forward strand.
AAACTAATTTTAAAATGTAATTCCCGCAAAAGAGTGCTCTGATAATCGTCTGAAAACTCAGCTTAACTTCCAATATCTTTAAAAAATGATTTTATTGCGTGCGAATACAATAAAATTAAGATGATATTGATGACGTTATAAGTCACCTATGTATGTCGTTATTTTTCATTTTTAACAGTTCAATAAAAGTATTTCAATTGACGAGTCCATATCCTAATTATTATTAATTTACTAAAGTTCTGGTGCTTTATTTAATTCCATTATGAAGTTTTTTATTTAAGGCCAGTTTCACATTTCTACAAATAACTAAAACATTAATTTCGCATACGTCTTCAGCGGTACTGCACGTCATGTACACGTTATGACGACGGACGCTCGGTGGGAGTCCGCTTTGTACTACTGCCCTTTTGTGAGCGATTCCAATTATTACGTCATAGTTTTGCCAGAAAATGTAGGTTACCACTGGTTCTTGTAGGTACAGAGACAATGATAACGTACTGTCGAGTTCTGTGGCCATTTATCGACCAAAATGCCAAGATTCACAAAATGAAGTTCATTTCACAAAATACAGTTCATTTCACGAAATAAGAGTCGCATGCATGCATTGATGCATGCCACCGATCCCGGGACACCCGATTAAGTGGTCGAGTTCTTAGCCACGGGGCTATGACAGGGGTTGATTGCTGCTTTCTACTCTGATAATAATGCGAAACGTAAACAGTGTTTTTCGGTGCCTGTCGACTACCTAATTCTTTTGTTGTATCTAAAGTTTCAGTAGAAGTATTACCCATTTTGTTTCACTGTGCATACACTTCTCTAAGTTGAAAAAAATGATAGTAAGGTACCTTCGAGTTCGTTGTGTTATAGGAAGCGTTACTTAGCCGGTGTTCACGTGGAATTACATTTGGAATGCGTCGCGTGAAACGTCATGAATTACGCATGAAAACGGACAATGAGCGCGCAATGTACCGTAATGCTAACAAACGTTCTACACCGAATAACTTGAAACATTTATTGCATCCGCAAAGGTATTATTTCCTAAAAACGTTTGAATATTTTAGTGGATAAAAATCCGGCGCGACAATGTTCGTGCTAAATGCTTTAGCTGTTCGTTACTATATGGCGGTATAGGAGGATAGAATGGCGGCGGTTCTGAGGCTCATAAATAGTTTTTTTGGAGAGACCCGAAAATGTAGTATGTAATTTTAAATAAAATCGGTTGAAAAAGACTTTTCATAAATAATTCGAAGCGTGTCCGGCAGTTAACGTGTAATTTAGGTACTCACATCACGACAGACGTCGCTAGGAAAGCTAGGTAGATAGCTATCGAACTCAACAAAATTGAACCTAATAAAACACAGCCAAAACGCCTCACAACACGCTTCGTTCGCGTACCGTAGATGTGAATACACCCATAATATACATTGTATGACAGATTTTATGTGTCTGCCACTCCATGTGTCTGTAGATATGAATAGTTTTAGTAATCGGTAGAAATGTGAAACCGTCCTTAAATAAAACAAGTAATGTTCCAATCTATAACTTTCTTATGTAGGTACGTAAAGAAAAAAAAATCAATTTTTTTGATTTTGTAGTATAAATCTTGAAAAATGTATGGCAACTCTAAAGTTATTATCATCCGTCTGTTACAATAAATATATTCAATCTGTGGGTAGTTCTAAAAAAATTGCGACAAACGATCAAATGGTCGCGCGTTCTTATTTATTAAATAATTTTGCATGTTAAATGTTTTACAATCAGTGTACACATATTATATTATAACACAATATGTACAAAAATATTAAAGTCGTAATTTACACTTAGAAAAATAATAACTGGGAAAAACAGTAGGTAATAAATTGTGAGTGAAGTGTGTCACCGGACTACGATAAAGACGTCCATAAAAAAGGTAAGGTTTTTATAAGAGTTTAAAGAACTATTATTTTTTTTACTTGGACTCCATGTCCACCAACCAGCAAAAGGCCAGCGTGGTGGACTAAGGCCTACATCCTTCTCATTGTGAGAGGAGACCCGACCCCACAATAAGTTAAAGACAGCTTAGACTGAATTCTTAAAGAAACGGTTTTAAATTAATGCGTTTAAATGCGGTTATACATTTATGCTGTTATTACATTCATGGTTACTTATGAAACTAAAGATGTCACAGTCATGTTAATACGAATAAAGATGGTTGAATTTGTTTGTTAATGAACATATCGTACAGCTACGTTAAATGACGTCTCTGAGTGAGGCCGTGACATGTTTTAAGTAGCTCCCTTACGTTTGGGTAAAAATTAAAAATTAACTGGAATTACATTGATTCTACATATTTATTAATATATTGTAAAAAAATAGTATTCAAATTCATTAGTTCAATACGAAAACCAGTGTTAATACGAATAGTGATGTGTGTTACTTTCAAGTATAAGTATAGATACCATTCACAGTCTTAACAAAAAGCTTTCACACTTAAGTAGTACCGGATCCTGAACAGGTATAATAAAACCACCACGCAATAAACATAAGGCACCTTAATCGTAAAACGCACACTGTTTGCGCTGTCAAAAGCTTTGTGCCGCTACGCAAAACAAAATTGATCATAACCAGAACTCGAACCAACCCTTGGGCTAAGTTTGAACACTTTGAATGCTGCAAATTGACTCGAATCAACCCAACGTAGCGGTGATAGCCCAGTGGCTAAGAATTCGGTCTCTTACTCGAGGGGCCCGGGTTCGAACCCCAGTGATTTTGTCAAAAGTTGTGTGCGCTTAATAAAATGAAATATCACATTCTGTAACGGTGAGGGAAAACGTAAAGAGGAAACCTGCACGTCTGAGAATTCTCCATAATGTTATTAAAAGCATGTCGTTTCAGCAAGACTTCTTAACAAATATTTCTTACTTATACTCGTATGAACTAGATGACGGGTGGACGGACTATGTAGGTCTGTGCGGACGTGTGAACGGATAAGAAAATAGTCGTCGATATTCGGTAACCGATAATCAATAATTCATGTCAAAAGTCTGACTAAAAGTACAGGGCACAGGTTAACTAAACGCCAAGAAAAAATATTTGAAATTGCTATTACCCTAAAAGGCACATTTTTCCGCAACTTTATGAAAACGTTTCGTAGATTTATGAATAAAACCTTTCAGGGTTGCGGTGCCGCTACGTAATTTAAGGCGTATACGGAGAAGCGTCCTACGAAATTAGACCGTTATCATTCCAGCGCTGTCGTCGCACAGATCACCAGTTATGTGAGCCAATACACCGAACGAACAGAATAAATTTGCTTTATATCAGACGGTTGACCTTCATATCCAATATTGTTGCTCTTACAAGGAAATATATCCAAAATTCCCTCCGTCCGCCCTCCGCCCTCGCATTTGAACCTTTTCCTGCGAACACTTTTTTTAAGTTATTTATCTGGCTCAGTGAATTGGAGAGGATTATTGGAGGCAGTAGATAATGTTTACCGCACAATTACCTAAACGGAAATAAATTTTGTTGCGCGTGTGATAACGTTTACGCTGCTCACTTGTACTTACATTGATATATTAACGTGCGTATGGTTTAGTAATAGGTAGGCTTCGTAAGTTATGGTATAGAAGTAGTGAACCAGCACATTCATTCCGTTTTAATGAAAATATTCTCTCTAAGGTATTTTAGAAAACTAAAATCTCTCATTTCGTAACGGTATAGGAAAACCTCATGAGGGATACTTTATGCCTGAGAGTTGTCCATCATTTTTCAAAGGCGTGTAAAGTCTACCAACCCGCCAACAACAACCAATTCGCTAGCGCAATTTACTAAGGCATTATTCAGTCTTATAGGAAATTCTACCCTTCAGTGGGTCACTAAAGGGTTGCGAACGACCTGTAGCAAACAATATGCTTTTACTCCCGTTTTCTGTTTTAAAATGAGAGTACCATCTTTTCACAGAAAACATCTCAAGTGACAGATGAATCCATCCCATTGGTTGGCCAAACATTGACTGTACTAATTGGGTGCGCTAACGTCGAGATTTGCCTAATGAGCAGGGATTCCTAGCTCAGGCACATTATGCAAACTTGTGTTTGACTTCAACATTAGCTTGCCGCTTTCTTAATCGCAAATACAACAGAATATGATACTCCCATTACTCGGATTGGGTCCCCTGACTAATAGGAGACAATTGAATATTTTAGGTGCCACTTTGTGGCAATGTTTTGGTGCGGGTTGTCGGTTTTTGGGATGTTTGTTCGTTGTGATATTTTAGAATTTGTGTTCTTTATAGTGTTATTTATTCTCAGTGCACTATATAGTTAGATAATAAATTATTTAAAATTATTTATGTAAAGTTGTTTATGTACCGCCTTTAACGCCTTTGCGTTTCTTCAAATTTAATAAGCACTGAAAAAAATGGTATAAAGGCACTGCTTCATCTACACTGAAATATCTTACAGTTTCCCTACGTTTCTGTAAGAAAATGGATTGGAAAAGCAAACCTTTTTTAGTATTTTGTCTTCATTTATTCAATAAAATAAATGTAATAAATGTAATGTAATGTAACAGCCTTCCGGATGAATTTAAGGATTGAATAGTACTAATAACTGCTCATAGTAATAAACATAACTCACCAATAACCTTCGTATTTATAGTATTATTACATTTCGGAGGAGAATATGAAACGAACTTTGTTGTAATAAATATTTATTTGTGAACAAACAAACATTCGATAAGAGTATAAATTTCTGATCTACAACTTTGTAACAATTTAAATTCATTTTTCTTCTATCTACAAACTTTTCTCGGGGAAAATATTTTCTTGTTGTCCCGGGAAAATATATGTGTTTGACACGGCGCCGTAAAACGTACTGGTTTTACGTCCACCCTAGTAAAACTTGATTGTATTACTATGTTATATTATTACATGTAATAAGTTCTAGGCACTTACTTTAAATTGCTAATTGTTCAGTAAAGCATTCGTAGATAACTAGACATGTGTCACCTACTAATGCTAGACTACTAGATGTACTAGACAAAACTACACGTTCTTTTTAAAAGTGTTAGTGTTATTTTGTCTTATTATTTTTAACGTAGAGACGTAGTTCATTTGTCTGGCAGGCAGCGACATTTTTATCGTCTTTAAAATTGTGCATCAGCAATTCACTCATTCTGCTTAACAAGGTTAACTCTTCAAAATACAGATCCTAGTTTTTTTTAACCTGCCACCTACTCGTCTTTTGGCAAGGCAGCAGCGTGCTTAAGGAGTTGTAGCAATCCAATGGGACAATTAAACGCGCGCTTGCTAGTTCGTTAAAACTTATTAATGATCGCTAGAACGGAATGAGTGCAAGTTTTTAAGTGCCATTCAGAGATAGCGAAGATTATCTTCAGTTAATACGAGCAGTGTACCCGAGTACCTATTTTAGATCACTGCTTGGCTGAATAGAAAGAACGGCTCGAAATTTGAATAAAAAAAATATTTTAATTTAGGAATGTCCTAGGCTTACAAATATTGGTGATGTGTGTATTTTTTTATTGTTCTATTTTTAAAGCAGTAGCAAGGATAAAGACTACAAACTGTTAACATAATTTTGGAGGCTATCAAATTAATATTTTAATGTAATTGAGATTCTCCTATGAAATATTTAAATTTAGCACATACTCTAAAGCCTATCATTAAAATACACCATGAACAGTTAATTAAAAATTTTATAGATGACATCATTTAAAGTTATAATACACTATTCAAATATTCACTTTGTTATTTCATAGTCAGCTAGGATCGTTTTAAAACAACAAATAAAAACAGTTTGGAAGCTGTCGAGTGTTTCTTTAAGCTTCGGTATATTTTAAAAAGTTACCCAAAAACTCGGCAGAGCTTGCCAACAAGTCACATATTGGAGCGGGACCGTTACTCACTACTTTGAAAGCTAATGAATACCCAAGGCGCCCGGATACGTTAAAAATAATACAAAACTTGATTCCCACTAAGTTTCAGAGTTTAAGCGAAGTAGTTCCCCTTACCGAACATTAATCCAGTTATTGGTAAGTACGCTTAATTTTAAAACTTGTAGTTATAACTTTGGGAATGTCAACGGTTGCTTCGCTTTTTCTAAGTGTAAACTGTTCCAGTTGCGAAAGAAATGTGAAATTTCACATACACAAATTTATTAATAAAAAGTGTTTCTTAAGGTAAACCTAACAAAACTGAGTATATTTTCATTTTGATTGTGCGCTAAATATTTATATGTGCAAAATTACGCTTAAAAATATGCTCACTTTTCAAATCATGGAGTTCAAAAGGTTCCAAAAATATTTTTTAAATCAATAACATCACCGAAGAAGACAACAACCAACTTATTGTTTTATTACCTTTTTGAGCATAGAATAATTTAACAACAATTTTCCTTTCATTAAACGCAATCATTATTTTCTCCAATTGTTTCTAACACTTTAAATGGGGTTGAGTGTTCAATGCGTACAATAACTTTCTTTAAGCATTATGGTCCTAGTGTGGTCCGTCGCTGGCACCAACAGTCACGTTTCGCCTTATCGTAGTTTCCGAAAACACTCACACCGAACGCTGAATCAATATGACGAGCTCACTCAGATCGGATTGTGTAAGGAACCTCTCTGACAGAAAACTAGCAATCTGAATTTTTACAGCTTACTTCTAAAAGTAATGAAAATTAAAGTTTCATTTTAAGTATAGATTTCTTTTTCTCGTTCTCGTCCTCTCTCTCTTTCTCTTCCTCGTCCTCTTCCTCTTCCTCTTTCTCATTCTCATTCTCGTACTTGTTCTCGTTCGCAATTTCATTTTCAATGATACGGATTAAAATTGTCTTTAAAATTTATCCATATCAGATGAATCTTTTAGAATATTTTTTCATATGCGAGAATGTTTCATCTTTTAAATGCTCTTCGTGTAACAAGTCCCCTAACAAAGAATTGAGAGGCACTGAAGCCAAAGAACACCGATAAAGGTATCCTGGGCGCTTATTTATTTTTATGATGCAGTAAACAATAGTTAAACCACTATATACAGCTATCGAGAGCTAACTAGTTGAAAACTTTGTTGTTTCCACTAGCCTTAATATTTATCTACCGTAACTTTTGTTTTAAACTTATTTAAACTTAACTTATTTAACTTTAAACTTACGCATCCTCAAATGGTCATCAATGAAACCTGGAGCAATAAAACCTTAATCGAAGTGTCTCAGTTTGTTACGCATAATTAAACAATATAAATTTGCTCATAGCTCTGCAAGTGCTAGTCTTAAGAAATGGCGCCTATCTTCTTCGCCTAAATCGAATGAACACAAAATTAGCATTTTATCTGAAGTTATTAGTAGCCCCGTGAATACCATCACCGCCCCCTCCCTTATCCGCCCCCTCCCCCTGTCCAGAGTGAGTTCCCGGGATCGCTGATTGAATCGCTTCGATTATGACGTTAATCTGTTCAATGCAAATTGGACGAGTAGTCATTTACATCGCTTTATCGGAATTCGGCGACAAAATATTCAAATATTTATCGTTTACTAGGTGAATAGACATTCTAAATGACTCGCAACTCTTTAAGTCGCTAAGTTAAACAAAGCCAAATGGTTGTATTTGTCTAAACTTTGTTGACGGCTTTGTTGGGTAATGTTGTAGAATTATTAAGTAAGCCAACGCAAAGATTTTTGGATGTTCCTATTTCCTTTAGTAAATTAGAATTCCATAATAAATTTATATAGTTGGTCGGTATCGGATGCTGGTAAAGCATAGTCTTCTGTCTATCACTATAAAAACAAGAATACTTATGCTTACTAAGAAAAACTCGCCCTAACGTTCCCTTAATAAAATTAATATTTTTCTCTTGTTTTCGGAGGTGCTAAAGTAGATCTGCTTTTAACCTTTTTTTTTGCATCATCCAGATTATTTTGATTGCATAAAAAATTCAGAACCGAATTTACCGACGCCTCTGGTTCTATTCATAAGTGCCAAAATCTTCAGTAGTTTAAAGGATAATAAGTATAAGAGTTGTTAAGAATCAATCTATTTCACGCAAAGTGAGTAAGAGGATAAAGGAACCGTTCTCAATGGAGCCTCAATGTCGGTCGTTTACAAGTTATGAAGACTGATTAATTAGCCGTAGATATTGTACATCAAGTTGATTGGATGCTTAAAGGAGTTTGCTCACTATAACGCCGCTAGAACCGTGTCGGTCAATAAAATGTTCTTCAATTCAACTAGATATCTATATTCATTAAATTCTTAGTTAATAGATATTATTGTATTCAAAGATATAATGTTCTATCACCGACCATCAAAGTTACGGACTTGTGTGCCGTTGTCTTTTTCTTGCATTTTCTTATCTATTACGGAAATCCTTTAATGAACAATTTTGTAATTTGTTTACCATTAATATTATGTCTTTATATTAGTAATCATTTCTTATGTGTTCGATGAATAAATAAAGCGATTATTATGGCTTCTACCCAGATGCTCTAACACATCTCTAATATAAGCAAAAAGTTACAAATAGTACGGTTTTTAATGCTTAAAAAATATAGTCTAACTAGAAGCAACATTGCTACTAACGGGCATTGATTCCAATTCTTGACCTGCAGATTTGAAAAAACCTAAAAAATAACATCTGTTGTAATAATCATAGTTAGACGGTGTAATGGGCAGACCTTCCTTTATCAGAAAACACCGGTTTGCATCTAAGGCAACCGCCGTGGGGTGAAAAACAGCGATGAAAGTGTACCCTCAATCTGTGAAGTGAATGCTCCTTCATTCTATCGGCACGATTTAAAGTAACAAATCGCTGATGTCTGAAGTGAGTACACAAGTTAATGAGCGGATATTTGAGAACGTCTGAAAAGATTAAATGAAAGCGCTTTTTCAAACAACCAGGTACGAGTACTATGAGAAGCGGTGATCTGTAACAACTCGATTGCTGAGTGGAATTTTTCAGTGCAAAATTATTACAATTGTTCTTGAGCTTTCATTTGCGGGTGAATGAGACTTTGTGAGGTGTTTTGTTTTTGGACTAGGGATGGAGTTGCAATATTCAAATTTTCGTACCTATATCTCTATACACTCTTAGTTTTTTACAGTTTTCTTATTTAGCGTACGGTGCTTTTACCAGTTTAAAGCTATGTTGATTGTAAATGTATAAAACTGCAAAGATTAATTTTCATTGCTTAATCTCTTAATTTGTTACCAGTCAGTTGAAATTATTTTTAATTTCTGATCCTACAATGTTACTTTTGGATACAGATAATAAAATAACAATTAAATAGTCGTTACAATAATAAAATTTAAATAAAAGTATTCGATAAAATATCGTATAACGCGGCTCCGATCCAAGCCCGAATAATAAGTGAAGCGAAGTGACTTTCATGCGGGAGTGAGGCTAAGTGAGAAAAGAGTAAAAGTCCAAAGTCAATGTTTGCCGTCGTGATTTCTGCTTCCCTCGGCCGCCGGTGACGCGCACTATCCCACTCTTTCCACGCAGACAGTCCTGTTTTAAACCTATTATGGAATATTCAAAAGTATTAAAAAAAATTATTCCCAAATGTGTAATTATCACATTCTTAAAAATATCATTTTACTTAGTTTTACATAAATTATATTACTGTCGATTGGACAAAGGGGTTCTATTGTTTCTTAAGTATCCATTGCCTTTCTCAGTTTTAAATTGTAAATGAATAGCCATTAGGTTTTTATAGGAATAATATTGCTTTTCTATTATATTTAAAGCTACGGCTCTAAAATCATAAATCTTTATCTATAAATGTCACTTTAAATTAATGTTGAAATAATTAATTATTTAAATTATAAAACACAAATGATGTTTGGGTTATAAAATTTATACAGGCGGTAACGTCGAAACGCTTATTTGTACCTACTCAGATTTCATACTGACGCGCACATGCACGCAAATTTTGCATGAATTAATTCATTGTTAAAATGGTAATCCTCAGATTAACTACGTAATTATTTTGCCTAACCAATATTATTATTATTTATCGTATACGAATAATTTTATGTTATTACCTACAAGGCTGTTTTGCATAAAAAGTATAATCTATGAAAAGTTACCGTCTGGCCAACAGAAGTAGGCACAATTTTTCTTTTCTTTTATTATTTATTGACGCGACATTTTATAGGACTTATTAAAATGAAAGATACAATTTTGTTCATAAATCAATACACTGAATATACATAGGTAGATATTGAAATTATTCAGTGCATTCTTAAAATTTATACTATTCGAAATTCCAGAGAGAGAGAATCGTTTATTTGCATTGAATAGACACAGGCTTCAGCGGTGTACAATGCTATCTACTGTTTGGCAAACAACACTATCAGGACACACCAATCATTTGATTTCATACGTCAGCAAAATGGTGGGCGTTTGATTAAAACTAATTTGTGTTAAAACATCGACAAACTCGTAATTAGCATGCAAATTGATCGTTCGGATATCGACCACAATTATAAAATAGCATTCCAAACATGACCATTGATTGTGTGGATCCAAAACTGTGTATTAATGAGAAAAGTATTTACTGCCGGTCGATCAAATTTGATTTTGATTAAACCATCTTACTCTTAGTCCTTTCAAATAGCATTGCACATATCACTGACAATTAATGTATCAGGATGTGCAAAGAAATTATTCCTTAGTCTTTTAAAAAAATGTTTCATGTTTCAAAAATGCTTCAAAATATTAAAGTACATAATAGGTAATGGAATCTGTGGAACCCAAGATTCTAATTCAAAACAATAGGTATCGTAAGAAATCGTATGAGATAATATCTTAAACATAAGCTGAAGAATTTCCTTATTTTGAATTTAGGTAATGGGTCAAGCAAATTCATAGAACAAGCTATGTATATCACAAGCTGAATGATCACGTTGTTGTAAATACAAATTGCCTACAATTACCTTTTAGAAACTAACCTTAATATTAATATAGATATTTCAAATAAACTTTGGTATAAATTCAGTAAGGTAACTATCACATATATTTAACCATTCGTTTAAATCTCATAGGCGATGAAACGAGTTTATCCGACTATTTGATTTCATTAATTTTATTAACAGTACTTTATTAGGTTCGTTAAATTTTAAAATGAGTTTCAATGTCGGTATGGATTGTGTAGGTATTTTAAATTCAATTTAAATTTATAGTCATACAATTATACGTGTATCATTCTTAATCGATTATTTTATATTTTTGTTTTTATACCAAGTTGAAAACATCGTTACTGAACATGAGATGACTTAAGGGGCATTCCAGCGAAGATGTCACTCAGGGTGAAAAAATTAAATCAATAATTTGATAGATTTATTTTTCAGTACAATCAACCCAATGCACTTATTTATCATAAAAAGCAACAGATTTTTTAATTTTTTCTACGGAATTTACTTTTTCTCATAGATGAGAATGATGAAATAAAAGTGATGTACTTGTAAAGCATTAATTCATCAAAAAAAACTATTCGAATTGACGAAAATGATGTGTAATAACTAAAAAATCTCATATTTAGAAAATTCTGCCCGATCCTATTCGATTTTATGAATTCTATAATGTTGTTGATATTTGAAAATCCACACCACATACACCTCACTGTAATTACAATGCAGTACATCTAAGCAAAATGATTGTGAATTCTTGGAACAAGTCTCATAACGGAGGCCTTAAAACAAAAAATATATCGTTCATTTAAAACAAAACTGTACTTTAACAAGGATAATTCAACAAGTAAGTATTACGAGTGTAAACGTGTACAGTCGGCACGCGATTTGCAAATAAACCTAGGAAGATAGCAAACAGGGAACGTTTTCTACATGCGATAAAAGACCTACTGCGCCGTTTCAAATGGAAATAACAAATGGATGTCTGATTTTTTTGTTGCGGCATCGCCAATGTGGCTTACATCAAATTTAATACTTCGTTCACCCCGAAAGTGGTTTTTTATTACGTTCGATTGTTTTCAGCTTCGGTATCGCATTGAGAAACACAAGTCACTTTTCTACGTGATTGATCCCGAAAGAAGCGTGATGTTTTGCTTACTTATAATAAAAAATGTGATGCGTGCGTAGATGTACTTAGTACTTATTAGGCTCAGGCTGCTAAAAACTTTTATAGGTGATACTTTTTTTTGAAATTATAAAATATTAAAATAATGTTCGACAGTAGTTTAATTTGACACCATTTATCCAATATCCATAAACACTTTTTTCTCGGTTTGCCTGGTAATTCTTCGAAAGGCATACGTTTCCATTAATAACTAACGTACAATAATAAATTCATAGTAAGAAAAATATAACAATGTTAAAAATACCTACCTACCTAACCTCCAATGAGTCAAAACAAAACAATTTCGAAAAACTTGAAAAAATAACGTTTCAAATTCTTCCACTTCTTTTCAATTTTATACAAATATATCGGAAGACACAAATCTACCGTACCTACGTCGCGTCGTTAGTTTGTGTGAAAACATTTTCTTATCTCACCCTACTATACGTACTACGACATTAAGGCCACCAATAACCGCATTCGGGGTGCTGGCATTCGATAACAAAGGAAAAACACCGTACGACGCGCAAGATGTTCTAAAAATACTTTGGCAATCTACCTACCTGTTCACCTGGGCTGGCCATTCCGGCCTCCCATAAAGAAGAGTACGGGAAGAGCCGGGAAGGGTTTATCGTTCCTGAGGGAGCGGCCGCCAACCCGACACTTTATCATTGCCGCCTCTATCTCTATGTACTCCTAGTCCTTTGTACTCCAAGCATTAAGATCCCAAAACAAGTTAATTTGCTCCGTCTGATAGTTCGATGCCCTTCGTTGCTTCAACTTCAATCAAGCTCAGTTACTTAGGTATCGATTGCTCATGTTTGTTGTGTTCTATGAATGTTAGTATAGGAAATTCCCTAGAATTTACTTTACTTACTCTTTGACTTTGAAGGACATTTTATTTCTATTTAGTATACCTTATTTAGTAACAATAAACTGCTTAAATATTAAGATATGTAATATGTATACTCGTAAGTGTACTATTTTATTGTCAGACTGAGTAAATATATTTTGCGCACACATCCAAGAGTAGCAATTAGTGAAATTAAACCCGCAAATTTCAGCGTGCGACGTGAAAATTGTTAAATAACGATGTTTTTGTTTATCATTTCGAAATTATGTAAAACCGAAACGTTTGTAGGAATGCGATCGCAATGTTTATTCATTTAAAAACGTTGTTGCAATATTACATGTAAAAATATTCCACAGTTTTTAATTACTATGACATGTCATCCTAGGGTTAATGACTTTTCCTTGCCTAGCCAGTTGTCAGTAACCCATTAATGACCCACGTCGGGTTTTCTCTCAGAATGAGAGGGATGCCAGCCAATAAGTATTATTGAGCTGTTGAAAAGAGGCGACCAACAATTGGTCTTAATATTTGTATTTCTGAGTTTCTTTGATTTTAATTAAAAAATAAATAAGTATGTCCAACAGCCATCTATCTCTACAAATTATAACAATAAAACACATGAATGGATTTGAATTCTAAATGATGTATGTCCAAATTTTGAATTGAATTCGCCCAATACATCAATGCACGTCAATTTGGAAGCCATAATGACTATAAATCGAATAGATGGACGTGTTAATAAATTACAAAATATTGCAAATAAAACATTTATCTCTTCTATTGTATCAAAATACATTATTACTAATGAGTGCTGACAAATGCAAATATAGATAAGTGTCACGTTATTTTCAAATTAGGGTGTAAAAAGTGCAGTACCTTTTGCGAATGATAATGATATTCGTGTTGGCAATCTATGAATTAATCTAGATCAAAACATTGCAGCTGCTTACAACCGGTTTAAAAAGGAAGAAGTTAGTAATTGTTCGAATTATTTTGTGGAACGTTATCACCCTTTAACATCCTATAACGTCCACTGATAATTTATTTTTTTATGTTTCAATGAAAGTCTCACTTAGTATTTTTTCAGTTCGTGTTTCTGCTCATATGCAAAAGAATTAAATACATATTTATTGTTGCTTCTTAAGCAAAAAGTATTGATTGAAGAAACAATAGGTGTATGAGAAATAAATAAACGTAGGTATATGTATATCTCCTACATTTCGCTATGCCAATCACTTTTGAGATATCGTTGATACTCCAAAACGACTAGCTATTAACCATAAGCTAAGAAAGAAGGTTCTTACTTTAATTTACAAATAACTTTCAAAATATGTAAGTTTAAAACAATAATGAAACAGCGTCGGGCTGAAACCTAACTTATTAATATTAATCATTGAAATTCGTCTCAATATCTACGCAACAGCAGGTGTTTGGTGCTTTTTTACTTATTAGCTGCAGTATTTTTATTAAAAGTAAGTTTAATTAAAAGTAATAAAGTGCCACATTAGTGGTATTAAACTCTAATACAATAACGTTTTTTCCGCTACCCCTTATTAGCAGAGGGTCACAAAAACACATTCGGCTCACGAAGCCACATCGATAATCGCCTAAAAAGGCGTCAGAAACAATTAAGTCGTATCTCGTTTCAGCTTTATATGAAAACAATAAACATCTTCAATACAAAATGAATTCAGGAATAAGATCCGCATTGGAAATCCTTCCGTGATAAATAAAGCGAAACTATACAGTGATGTTTTTGAAAATAAATTTTAGATATTAAACGACATAAATTATAATTATCTATTCTGATTCGGACACATTTGATGTACCTATTCATTCCACCTCCGTATGTTTGTATTCCTATTACGCCTCCTGTATCCAGACGGAATATTCATATGTTCGTGTATTCAAAAAATATCTAGAGAATTAAAATATTCCAACTTTGATTGATAAAGCAAAATACTTGCAATAAAAATATGCTTCCCCAAATACATTTTTACTTTAAATCCCTTAAATCGATTATTTGCACTCATTGCAGTTGAAACAAACAATTTGTTTTCGATAATAGGTACCTAGTAAACTATAATAATATATGAACATTCGTGTGTGAGACGAACGCATTTAACCGATTTTTAAACTTTTGCAATAAATGAAATTAATCTGAAAAGTTTAAATTAGGTAAGTTAAAACTTTTTGACAACTATAACCATTAACTGAACTCGTTTTAACCATTATTTCTCTTTTTAGGCGTACCAAAATTTAAAATGCCATATTCCTTAAAACAACAGTAACTGTATACTGTGGTGTATAAAATCGAAAACGCTTCTTAAGGGTCTATTATAAATTATAAGTCTTATTACAGAATGTTATTCAAGGGTTCGTGAATAAGACGCTTACTTCTAACACTCCTCAAAACAACATTATCCTATAAAAAAATTTCGATACAAAAGTCTTGGTCATTATAATAGAAAAACAATATTGAACGCTACTTAACATTAGTACTACAGAAGTCGATATTGTCATGCAACCGATAAACGCCATATTCGTACTGGAATCGTAAAACGGATGCCAATATGTCGTGACCAGTTAGTATCGAACTAATACTCATGCAGAATTGTTTTAGGTCTATTTGCAGAACCCATTATTCCTATAAACGGTGCAAAGTTCATAGTTCAAACCAATTCAACGATTGTTTTATTCGCGTTCCTGTGTGGAAAATTCACTGAATGTAATAAATATTGCAACGCCGAGCCAGTAAAATAATTACCTTCGCCGTGGTAATACAGTGTACGGTGCACATTAGGTTCATAGGTTTTAGTATCAGAATGTAATTGCATTTGCTTTTGGAAAACCGGTTCTGAATTCAGTTTTTGGGTTGTTGTTGCGTTTATTTTATAAAAAACATGAGCACTTTTAGCGGTTTGGGGGCTAATTCACGCCAACTAAAAAGTTATAACTACGAGTAAAAGGTTAAACATAATAATAATATGCTAAAATAGAATACTTACATAATTAATAACTAACAGAGAATAAAAACTTATGGACAGGTCAACATGGAAATAACATGTTAATTTATAATTGTGAAAAAATATTTTTTATTTTTATTTAATGTGGTTGCCAATGGAATAAGTGAATAAACCACTGAGGTCGGCAAGTCAGTAAGCAAAAGAAAGTATTAACATATTTTAAGGGGGATTACAACACGACATATTATTTGTTTATTACTTAATACGTATCCCATACTCCCAACACAGGTGTAGTATAGATATTCACTCACATTTTCAAAGTAAAGTAGAAATACAGAAAGTATTCCGTTGGTTTTACCGCGGCGGGAGTTACTGCACCCGGGGGACCGGTGGGCTAGGACTGCGCACATTGATTCTACATATACCTACCATATACTACACAGTGTATATCTTGTAGGTACACACTGTGGAGTATATGGTAGGTATGCATACTTAATACGGTACTTTTAAGGTATGCTCATTGACTCACCGTTTGTTAGTAGGTACCTACTTAGATTCAAAAACGTGGTTAGTTATAGCATCCGGAGGTCTAGACTAAATCTCCGTCACAATAAAAAAAGTCGTATCTAGTAGGCCACAGTCCAGCACGCTGGCCTATTGCGGGTTGTTGGACTTCACATGCTTTTGAGCAAATTATGGAAAACTCTCAGTCATGCAGGTTTTCTCACGATTTTTTCCTTCACCGTTACAATAGATCATACTAAAGTAAAGGTAACTTTTTAGGAAAGTGTACAAACCTTTTTTTATAATTATATATATATATAAATGGAGCAAGCAAACAGACAGACGGGCCACCTGATGGTAAGTGGTCACCGTCGCCTACTGACACGTGCAACACCAGGGGGGTCGCCAGTTCGTTGCCGGCTATGAAGGAGAGCTCTTTTTATGCCCTTCTTGAAGAACCCCATGTCATAGTCCTGCGGGAATACATCATACCTTCACAAAGAGAGTAATTTTTAATTAACATGTTTGAATAGTTGTAAATAAAAGAACAATTTATAGATACTTATAATTTGTCTACGTAGATTGTACATGTAGGTAAAACGAGTGTATATTACCGCAAGCGCGCAAGACTTTACTGCACCCAAGGGACGCGGCAAGACTGCACACATTGATTCGGAATATCTAACTATTTATATCCCACACACTTAAACTAATTAAAATAATGCACATTTATAAAGCTTTTATTTTGAATAACAAGGTGAAAGATATTGTAAGCGAAGCACTAAGTTTATTTAAGTCTTGTCTAAGACTTTGGCTTTTAAAATTAAATCTTTAATGCAGTAATTTTTTGGTTTTTCCTTTGAGGTTTATTTCTATCACCTACAGATATTGACTGCCAACGTATTGTTGACAACATTTTGCTCCGTACACGTTGTAAGAAAGTGTTTTCATCACAATAAATATCTAGCCAAATATCGTATACTTAGTGAGTTTATGTTAGTCAATGATTTGCGCACGATGAACGTAATCTTGCCAAAACATTTTATTAATCGTCATTGAAATAATGAAACCCAAGATAAATAATGAAATAAAATGGCATCATAAATACTATTTGTAGATCATCATAAAGTAGTAGGTACGTTTAGGTGGGTAATTAAGAACTTGACATTAATTTGTTACCTTTTTCAACGTAGTGCCAAAGTTACTTAAACAAAAAATACAAATTTACCTACCGCACGAACAGGCCATTTTTCACACGAAAGTAATAATATCACCTAATGACATTTTATTTGCTCCACGTAGGTACGTACTGATACACTGACCCTCCTGTCATTAGGTATCACCTGAGCCTAGCGCCCAATTGTGTCCCTAAAATACGGCCCGTAAATAACAATATTCCTTGATAATAAGAGAGATTTTGCCGATTCCAGTCCCTATTGAGTTAGGCAATTAGGGTGGCTTTATTAAGTTATACTATCTCATGGCGTCCATTCAATATAATTAGTGTGGGTACGTGACTGACATGTGGTATGATTACGCCACACATGAAAGTGTAAGGATAATTTTATTTTTATCCGCAAAAAAAATTTATAGTCTGTAACCCATTAATGACCCCATAATGAGAGGGCTGTAGGCCTTAGGCGGGCGAACAATAATTGTAAATATAAATTAAGTATCGATACAATTACCTAATCAATGAAATCGATGATTTTTTGGTGATTTGGAAATGTATAAAATCAAATATTCTTAGAATATCACAAACGAAAACGCCACCTATTAAAGAATAATTCGATTTTTTTAAACATTTCCTGCTATTATAGTTAATAGAAATAATTCAATTTAAAAAAAAACATCCGGCTATTTTTTAAAGCCAAAAGATAGAGATATTTGATTAAACCTCATACTCATTTTAATTTATTATAGAAATGCACCCTGACGCTATTAAAAAAACCATAACTTTAAACGGGTGCAAATAGTGGTCATATTTTTACCAAATACAAAGTGACTCAATATTTTATACCCGGATGAAATACTACCCTATCCAATTCCCTTTCTTTCTCGTATGAATTCATAATTTAATTGACTACAATATATTACAAGTTAGGTAATCCGAATCTACATAATACATTTATCCGGTTTCATACGAGTAGGTGGTTTCTTGCAAGGGACCTCGCTTATACGGAGGGTGAAGTGCCAAGGAAACTTTTGGGTCTTTATTTATTGTTATTGCCTCATTAAGGTACCTAGCAAGCGATATCCTACAAATTGCAAATAAATAAACCAGCGCGAACACTCGTGGAATCAGTAAAGGAAAATGTTTTTGGCGCGAAGCGGCTACGGTTAATGAACTTTTTTGATTTCCTCCGAAAAGGAGCAAATTCGTTCAAGTTTTTATTAAATTAACGCCTGATAAAATCGTCTGGTTTAATTGTGTTTTGGAGTTTTTTTTTACGTTATTGGGTGTTATTTTTTGTAAAAACAATGTCTTATAATAAATCTTAATCTTAATTCTTATGATAGGTATTTATTTATACCAATCTGATCGGCATATGATATGTTTCCAATAAAAATAGTTACATAGGAATGCCACCACATTGCTCTTCTCTGTTTGCGCAATTACCGCAACAAAGCTAGCAAATGCACTCATCGAAGTCAAATGACTCATGACTAAAACACCAAATAGAGTGTGGCACAAACAGCATTGTGTTTCAGTTACAGCACTCAAGGCAAATTGCGCTCTATCTCATAGGTAGAGCGTAGGTATTTTGAACTTATTGAGCGCGAATTTTGAAGACCGCAACCCTTTGAATAGTCAATGTCGCGTACGCTTATCTCGCCACAGAAAGGCGACACCACATTACCGGTATTATGCCACTGCTCGGTGTCCCGGCTTCCCCAAAACGCGCTCTCGTGTTTGGAGTTAGAGCCGCGAATAGTGTACGAGGCGGTTCAAGTACAGGGCATTTTGAAAGTGCAATTTATATTGTATTGGAAGTTAGAGCGCGTTTACCCCGCCTGCACAATATTTTGTGTCGGGCCAATGTGCCGCGGCCGAGCCTTGCTTGTCCTCTGTGAAAGCTGGCTTTACATTTTCTTGTCTGTCCACAGAGAAAATTTAATAAACATAAGTGGAATTCTCGCACACTATTGGAGTTCACAAAGCGATTAGGAAATTGTGTGTTCGACGCGATTTATTTCAAAGATGATTCGCAGTGGGAATATATTGCACTCGCTTTGAAATAAAACTCGGACTTACGAGTACACGCTAAGTGATTAGACAAATAAACCACGAAATTATTTTACACAGGTTTATCTTTCACCCCCAAAAAGCCGAATAATTTTAAATATGTAGCTTATCTGCAGTCATTGGGTGCACCGCTGTCAGTCCCTGCATCATAAATTCCGTTACCTGCAGCTCGTTACGCTCACGTGCAATATGAGCTAGTGCATCGATGCAGCGCCTAATTTGACAGCTACGTGCATAATTTGCTAGCAATATTGTGCAGGCTTACAGGTGAAAGATTGCTTCCAAGAATATTGAAGCAAGATTAATGCAATGCTGTAGTATTACGAAGGGGCTGATGTAATATCCTCGTGTATTGAATGTATGCCTGTATTTTATTCATAGGCTCTCATTGTGAAGTTTGTTTTTTATTTTCTAAAGCAGCTATTCATATTGATCTCAAATCATCTCAACGTTATTTGCTCATTTTCGTTTACGAAATGTCTCATATTTTACATACCATTGTAACTTCGAGGAGTTGAGCTGAGCATACTATTTTATATTCGATGTCACCCAACAGTTCGTTTATTCTAAGTAAAATTTTAAACGAAGTGAAATCTGCTCGCAATACCTTTAATACCGATATTGTTTTTTTCTAAAACTGTATTTACGTCGAAGCGACAATAGCTGAAGGCAAAAGGACTACGTTTACGGGCAGCAAACAAACTCAGTAAAAGTGAATTAACCAGTCACCGCACATAGGAAAATTCTCGTACACTGAAATACCTCGTAGGTCAACCATAGCCCACCTGAAAACATTTTCATTGGAGCCACCTTAAAACTACCTACTTATTTGCGGATCAATTCTAAAATATCAATGATGCATCTTGCCTAGTACTTGAACTACTAGGCACTTAAAAACATATCATTATGCCCATAAAAGTACAATGTAAAGCTTCCGTAGAAACAGAGAACTTAGCCGAAAATTTTAATTAAAGAAAAAAAACATATCTTTTATGTTTTTATTTTTTTGTCCTACTACTACGCACTGTTTTTCTTTTATTATTTTAGAAACTTTCTTTACTGGTAGAACACACAAATATTAAAAAAAAATGCTATAAAAATGTGAGTGTCACAGTGTAATTATCTCGAAATAAAAATAGCCTTCGACATCAAAATGCACTAAAACGCTTTGAATTCAGTATACAATTGAAGTGAAAGCGAACTAACCTGTTATCGAAAATAGGAATATCTCTTTCATCGAAATATCGCGTAGGCGAAATGTCGCCAGCATCATTGTTATTTCTGTAACAATTTCAAATAACAATAGCTGACCTCAATTAAAAATAGTTGAACTAAGCAATTTATAAATAATATACCAAGTCACTATTACCAAAAAGTGTATAGTTTTTATAAACCTTTTATAAACCTGCGCTATGTTGTGGAATAATTTTGAACTATTTTTAGTCGCAACTGCTCGAATAATGACAATGATTTTTGAGCCAATTGAGCTGGCCTAGTTTGAATTGGTAAGGCCATAATCCAAAGCTAAGTGTGGCGTCACCTTTAAAGGTGTAGAAAAAAAACTAGTCAAGGTATACATAATATGTAGGTGGATGAAACATATATGAAACCCATCCCGATGACCCATAGAAACTAGATAGGTTTTGAAAATAATTTCAATAGATAACTTTTAAGGGGGCAAAAAAATTAATGATTATTGCAGTGATTTGAAAATCATTGAAATCATTAACTAATCAAGTGAGAGCGAACTAACCTGTTACCGCAAATAGAAATACATCGCCACGTTATGGAAAAATTATGAACTATCTTTTTGTGCTGGCAATAGAGCGAATGTCATGTTTCTGAGCCAATGAGGGGACAGAAACTTGACATCGACAACGTCAAAGAAGACAGATTGTTTTGAAGGTTTACTTTTTTCCTGGTATAGTAGCTATAACATGTTTTCCATATCCGAAAGTGGATAAATTATTTAGACATGTAAATCTATGCTCGATATCCTCTCATAAAATTTACGTTGTCATAATGCTCAAAGGCATACAAATGCCCCATTTAGGTGCAAAGCCAGGGATTGTCACTGCACAGTTCCACTCGCCTAGATTTTTTGTTTCAGGAAATTTCACTTTGTATTTTTCATTTATGTGCAAATTACTCGAGGTGCTGCCAACGACTTTACTGGAAAAAATATTTTCCTTCTTCAGATCTGATTTCTAGAGAACGTAAATTATTTTTAAGGAAATAGTTATTTTCTTTTGGAATAATTGTCTGATAGATTACTAAACTCCAACGTCATCTTTTAAAAATATTTAACGTATCCTCCCCATCTAAACGTTATTGCTATGACTACGGTCAAAGCGTTATAGACCTAAAAAGCGTCTGATATACTAAACGGCCCACGGAAAGTGTCTGGGAGGGGAGTATTGAAGACTTATTTTTAACGATATTGTCTAAAATATATTGTCTAAAATCACCTGATATCTCGAAATTGGCTGTCTTAGCAAGCAAGCTGGTAAGCATGCAATATTAGTACTTACTAAAACTACTGAATCGTCCACATTCCGTTTGTAAGAAAATACGTGACGTCTGGCGGCCCTGGGATCTTGGACCAATGCCTGTTTGAGTGGCAGGGGTCAAAAAATCGTTTCTAAAATCAACAAATCAATAGATTCTCTGCCCAAAATAAAATGGTTTTATTTACCGTAATTCAATATGAATAAACCTATTATTTATTTACCTATCGATCTACCTAGTTGATTGAATGGTTTTTGTTATAAAATAAACGGATCATTACATAATATAAATTGGTTTGGAATTATGTCGATCTAGCTAAAACATCAAACTATTCGGAAACTCAATCAGATTATCCTCGGCGATCTATCGCGGGTGAGTCTGATATCAATCAGCTCAGCTATCGACCTCAATGCAATGTTTCATGAATTATATTCTTGGCTACTACTATAGCTTACTAAAAGTTGATTTCAATATACCGTCAGGTATGGATAAGAGTGTGATTTGAAAGTTGAGATTGCTAAGATACTAAGTTGTACTGTAGTTGGTATACTCGGCGGTATGTTAAAGAAACTATCGATAAATGAGTGTAAGTTAGTTAGTGCTGCTTGTGTCCCCCCTCCCTTCCTTACATTATAGAGATGTTTAAACAGCAAAGTTGTCACCGCCTGCTAAGATGACATAAGAATTTTAACTTAATATTCAAATATGCAAGATATTTCAATTAGTACATCTACACATTATACGAAAATTATATAAATATTAAATAAATATTTAACGAAAATACAAAAATTAATAATACAACGATAAGGATCAATTAAGACTTTTATCTCGTAAATTAATTGTTCAAACTTCAAACCGTTGACCTCATACGGATTAAATAAATTCGTTTAGATGTAATATTTATGTATTTACAAGTAATTAGTCCAGCCGGGCTGACGGACGTCCGGCCAGAGGTAGACAATCCATTACATAGCTGTCAAAGCAGGGTATCTAAAGCCGTGTTCACTCAATTACGTAAATTAGATGTAATTAAAAATATTAAACGTGTGTGAAATAAATTAGACCTAGATCACATTTTAGCTCATATAACTATTATTTAAGTAAGTGCCAGACTTATTATTTTGACGAAAGTTTTATTTCGTCCACGTTTATTAAAATTTATGTAAAAATTAGTGCAAGTGAGGAGGTTATAATATCCCGAATATTGAACCGTAGATTAACTTTTAAATATAAAACGTCTATTTCAGAAAGTATAAAGCGCATACATTGTAAACTACCTTAAAGTAGTAGCAGTGAATGGAGGAGCCAGTGTGTGCGCGGCTTAAGCCGGCTCATGGAGCGTTCCAATATGGCGGCCAACACTGACATTTAGACCAGTTCGCTGTAAGGATTCATGACGATGACGACCTTTTAAGTGCTTATAGAATTATTGAATTTTACTCTGAAACATATACTATCATTTCTGCTTAGCCCAAAGGCAAAAAGGCAAACCCTTTGGCAGAGAATGCGAAAAGTAGCATTAAGTCCACCTTTTGTACCTTTATTTTGTATGGGTATAATAAAGAATTTAATAAATAAATATCACACTCACTTTTATTGCAGCCGCAGCGTATTAAGTAACTTGAAGCCTTAGCGCTAATAGAGGTGGAACGGGGAAAGGTTAGCAGTTGTTATCTAAAATTACACTCATAGTTAACCGCCGCAATTTCACCGAATTTTAGTATAATTAAAGCAAACAAGAGCCTTGTAAAAACACATTTCACTGACAACAAAAGCGAAGCAACAACGAGTAACTGTGGCGCTAATGTTGCAAGCGAAATGTTGTGCGGAAAAATATTTATCTCCGTTCCAAGGAATCTAAAGTATTGTCAAATAAACAGCGCAAAAGAACACAACAATGCCGACACTAGCATAATAACATTACTGCTGCCACGTGAGAGCACAAAGCAGACCACAGTAGTGTAATCCATTCAAAGCATCACTATACAACCTGTACTCTTTATCTTACCGCGTAGCCACGCCAATCCGTTACCAATATTTAGGTAAAATACAAATTCTTATCTCGCCGTTCAAATTTGAACGCTACCCCTCACATATTAAGTTCACATTTTACTGGACCCACGGAAATTTTACAACGTTTTACTGCAGCTAATCCGCATGATATTGGAAGGCTCGTCGTTGCATTCACTGGGCTGCACAAAATTTTCTATAAGGATAAAAGTAAACAAGATAGCCATCGAACTAATGTTACGAAGCCGATCTATACATTCCTCCGTATTAAACTAAACCGACATTGATTCTGGTCTAGCTTCGAGATTGAATTGAAAGTAGAGGGAATTATTTATCAATTTTCGATATTTGTCTGCACTTTTGTTGTCTGACGCTGACCGTGTGCAATTTGTAGAATTGACTCAATATTTATTTTATCAGCTGCGGTTTTATTTGGCATTGAAAAATTTTATAAGCTTTCAGGTCAAATGTTTTTGAAAGAAATTGTGCTCTGTTTTATTAAAAAACCAACAATATAAGAGGGGAAGATTGCTAGAAGTAGATAAAGAACGATATAAAGTATGTATATATACAATAAGACATGTATCGTAGGTATAACACGGAGAAAGATTATACTTTAATCTGATCTAATCCGGACCCAATAATATTGGTTTTAGTTTTAGCGCCAAATACTGATTTATTCTCATTGCATACTCCACCGAAGCGTGCAGGACTGATTAGTGGAAAAGTTGGTTCGACGGCGACCAATTAGAAACTTGAGATCCAGTAAGGCATGCACCGTGAAAGCTTCAGAAGATCTTACTAGCAGAAGGAAGTAAGATTTTCAGAAGATTGCAGCTCAGGAAAGGATAAAATTAAATTAGATTTTGGACGTCTTGAAGTTATAAAGGGTGAGGAAATTCCTGAAATCTCTCAAATATTAGTAGTAAACGCATTAAAGCCGGCAAATATCTTTGTATTATTATACGAGACAATTTTTTAACAATATAAAACTATAAGATATGAACTAATAAGAAGTTGCGTTAAATACCTACTAATAAATTGGACAAATTAGTATGTAGAGGCGAGTCTTTCATGCTTGATGTCAATGACCAATGACTAGACAATGACCACCAACCTATTAATTCCCTCATTTCCAAAAACATATGCATTTAGAAAACAGTAAAGTTCACGTCGCATTGCCAAGGAAAAAATTCCGGACCACATTCATGATGTAAAGTCCTCAAAAAACGAGCATAGACAAACAGTAAGTAGCTACGGCAATACGGCGACCGCATTGGTACGAAAACTACGAAATGTTAAAATGTTTCCATTTTTGGCTTCCTCTCAAGTTAGTTAATGCTTCCAAAACAACGCTGCGAACACACTGATACGTATTTGCGGCGTAAAGTTTGGACAAAGCCTGCTCCGCGCCCTTTATTACTGTCGTTGGGAGTAATAAGATTGTCTGTGTTTTTATACAGAGGGCCTTCAACGACATGTTTGTGTCTGTTTCCGGTTTTTACGCGGCATGTTTGATGGCTTTCAGAACTTTTTTTCGGGTGACTGACTGAGTGCATTTTTAAAGTGGACTCTAAAGACTTTTGTTAATCGCAAATTCACTCGCCTAAATACGTATCCATGTCAAACTAAGTATTCATGCATGTCAATATAGTTAAGTTTCAATATCTATTCTACATTATTTAATCGTTTAAACTCACAACGACGGCATATTTGAAGTTCATCGAAAAATATCCTAAGCTCATCAGACCTTAGAACAAAGGTAGGTAAACAGCTCATGATCGGACCTAATGGATTAATTGAAACGAAAATATTAGTTACAGTTTACCAATACAGAATTGGCAAACTATTTAGACTTAGTTAGTCTGGTATCGCCTTGCAGGTTGCCGGACGACTCGCAAATGAAACCAATTAGTTACCCGCGCGACAGCCCACCCCGGACGACGCGGTCTAGGCCGGCGGTTCCATGACCGCTTTTAATATATTATCTGTGCTAAACAAAAACGAAACAGTTTTGCTGTATTGCAGTATCATTTGCTTCCGAAACATTGCGTTTTCTACAGCGTTAAATGCGAAAACAAAATATCGCTTCCTTTCTTCATAAATATACATGTTTGTGCGTCGTAGGTACTGGGCGCTGCAGTTGAGAAGTTTAACTTATAGCTTGTAAACAAAGTCGTCAGTAAACAGAAGTGAGCTGTTAATAGCACGCGTGCCACTTGAGCTTTCGAACAGCGGTTCATATTTAATTTTATTAAACGCACAATAAATAAATAAATAAATAAATAAGCCTTTTATTTCTCATTTCATTCAACATACATTAGCTTTAACAAAATACATTATCACATAATTTATTTTATTTAAATTCACTTAAAATAATCTATTTAAATTAAATCATATTTGCAATAAATTAGTAAAATTAAAAAAAAAAATAAAGTTACATTGAATATATTACATTGATTCTAAGATCGATTATATTGAATATAATGGATAGAAAATATTTAAAAAAGTTATTAATAAAAACGCACAATACTCTTAAGAAATTCAGCAGTGCGCGCCTCTGGGATTTATTTCGGGATCTTTCGAGGCGGTCTATGATAGCCACCACTGGAACATGTGTGTACAATTAATAAAAATGTTGTTTGTTCCATTCAAATAGTTATTTACGCACCATTTATGTAATCTTTCAATAACATTACATACACCAAAAACACTGCACAGTGCGTCAGCAATCACCGACAATTACCGCCGCGCTATAACTCACGCTCACCGACACTCGCACCGCCCTGCAACACATTGCAACATCGATACTGATGTTTTCCCACCACCCATTGTGATGCTTTTACATTTGGTCTTGAGATTTATTTCAAGTTAATCTGTAATGATGCAAAATATTAACTTTTTTAAATTCTCCTATGATACAAATACAGGGATAAGGACCCAGGAGAAGGAAAATAAGGATTGTGAAATGTGAATCATTTAGTTTCCTTTTTAACGCCTACATATGGGCATACAACTAGCATACAAATTGCTCAGTAGATATACATGCAATTTTAACCTAATTAGTTTGACTGACTGTGTTACAGTGAACTATATTATTAATTCTTAAAAATATAACCTAAGAAGTATATTCCAGTTGTCTTAGTAACATCACTATCGAATTAAAGTGCATTGTTATCAAATAAATTACAAAAAAGTTGGTTCTTTTATTCATTGATTGTATGACGCAATGCTCTTACAGTTATGACTCCACTGTTCGTAATTTAAATTCGAAATTTAAATAGTTTATTGCAACTTAAGAATGCAATTTGTTAACGTAGGTAAGACGACCGACCACGATTTATGTCTGTGGCTGAATTTTGTGTGCACTACGCTTTATTTATGCTCCAGATGAATATACATTAGATATTTATTTTTAAATCGCTGCAAGATTTATCGAAGCCCGTTCGCTCAGATATTTTGAAGTCTTAACAAACGACTGCCAGATAATTTAAAAGGTTTATGACGATTGTTAAATTACTTTGTGAAAAATTCCATTTATTTATTCGCGCCTACACCTTTATAAATATTGAATAGATGAGCAAAATGTTTATTACTAAGTAGACACGTTGAGGAATTTTGTTACACAGTTTCATTAATATTAAACAATATATTTTTCTTTCTATCAACGAAATGTTAAAATTAAATGATGATTTTAAAATTAATTAACGCTACACTTAATTAATAAAACTTGTAAAATTAACAAATTCAGTGACCATTAAAAGGCGCTGTAATTTTTCTCGAACCATAAAAGGTACGATTCGAGTTAATTTACTATTCTTAGTGTAAATTAATTCTAGTATAATTACGTTTTACCAGCGGTATTCGTTGTAAAATCGAGCCCGTCTTCCTCGGGGGCTCTTACCGCTACAGCGTGATACGGTCCCATAATCTCATTAATATGTTACACCCACGTTATTTCGAGTGAGCTTGCGAAAATTAAATGAATTGTTCACTAGATTATCCCGCGGGTAGTTATTAAAATGTCGTCCGGCGACCGGCCGGTAACCGGTGTATTTACCCTCTTCGCACCTGAATAGTTCCATGGAAGGCAATTAATTCTCTCAGTCTAGTCACGAAAATTTTTCATTTTAATTAAAACTCCAACGGTAGATCGTCGGCTAATTAACCCATTAAAACACAGACTCTCCTTTCATTTTGTCTTTTTCCCCCTCGACGTTCACTTTCTTGTGATTTTCGAAATGAAAATGAAAATAAGTCGGAAGGACCGAGCTCCCTTCCGATGAAATGTAGCGATATTCCGATGTTCGTTTAGCGGTCCTTTTTATGCTGACCAACTCAAGCTAACAACCCTTCATTATTTTAATATTTCAAAGGGTGTGTATTTGATCTGCTATTAAATGTCATCTCCAGATCTTTGAGCCCACAAGCACAAATTAATACTTTTTATCAATATTGACTACCTACAGATTTCTCTCCTCTTTAATAGAACTCGTATACCTATGTATACGAGTTCTAAAATATAAGTACTTTTCTGTATATAGGAGCTAATTAAAAAATAACAACCTATATCCTTCTCAGGACTTCAATTGATAATCAATTTATTAATAATTCAGTTGTGAAAGCGCAACAGAAAAATTTACAGTGTTAAAAATAAGAAAACTCTATCCGGATACTTTGTTCAGGGATGACACTCGACTCGAATAGCATGATAGACTCAAAATTTTCGAATTATAGTTTCATATCAAAAACCTTTTCAAGTGAGACAATACTTAGATTACTTAGATACTTAGACTGAAATAAACTGGCCCTATAAATAAAAGTCCATTCAATCAAAAAATCAAACAAATGGTGCTGAATTGTCGTCTTTAAACGCTTACCTAAATGTTCAATATTTACGAATGGTACATTTTTGTAACATAAAAGTTATGAGAACCTAATCCGATTTCTTTTGCTCCGAAATTTATGTTATGAGAGTAAAGGAGAGCTTTTATAAATCATATTTATGATAAAGCCCGACGTGCGTGGCAAGTACGAGTACGTTGTACAAAGGACGTCCCACCATCCGTCATACAATGTATGCAAAGTTAATAAATGTTAAAAACATCAAAGAAAAATTGAATAGCTAAATGAAATTTCTTAACGAACAAAGTAGGTGTCGAGGTCCTCATCAAAATAAGAAATTCGGCGCCACGTCGCCAGTTAATTAAGGTATTAAAATTTTTCACCAGTTTCAATGTATTTTTTTCTTTCATGACGAAAACATGAGGAAATATTTTTACAATAATTACCTACTCGGTTTTCGAGTGCTGCTTTGTATGCAAATAGCGGTCCGGGAATCATTTGTCGTGTATGAAAAGCTTCTAGTCAATGGGAATTAGGCATTATTTTGTGTGGAGCTCTCGTTGTGACGTAAAAAAAATGGTAGTAAAAAGAGGTTTTGTTTGCATCGAATGGTGAAACTTGTTGCCGTCATAAAAGCGGCGAAACTCCCCAGACAATGGGTGATGTCAGACGAGGTAAAGCCTCAGTTAGCAGGGGAGCGGGGGGCGCATGGTGCAAGTATACCTCGGACTACCCTCCAACACATGTAGCGTGAAGTTGTTCATAGCAGTTCGTTGTGTAAACATTCCAAAAACAGAGAACAATATGTTATATTAAATTTGTTAGTGGCTTATCCCGATCCTCTCAATGCAATTATACATTTTATTATACTCAACGATGTTTTATTGTGGCATAACATTTTAATGTAAAAGTTCAGCAAACAATCGTGTAACAATAACACTATTCAAACTACGGCCTGTCCCAGACAAATTAGAAACAATTTCAATATATCTTTTTATTTCTATGTACATCTGCATCTTTAAAAGATAATAGTTTAATTTATGCTTCACACTAATTCTCAACGGTAAGCATTAGTGCAGTGTGTTGACACAACTAAAGCGCATGATGTTGTCACTATAAAGATAAGAGCACAGGAACTTCCAAATAGTTCTTGAAGAGGCAACACGAGGGCTTTAGTCACTTTTCGCATCGCCCGTACATCAGAGCCCTAAGGCCGTGTACAAAACGGCCTACAAGTACAGTCAACAAGCGGGTAAAGCTGCGATCATCTGAATGACGAAGCAATTACGTGCATTCAGCCCGGAGCAGGGCCAAGTGGAGAGATTGGTTTCAATAAAAGCGCAATCCCTCCCCCTGTGTTTTTCTTTCATCACTAGTGTGACAAAGTATCCGATAATTATCGGGATGTCCAGAAATTTTAATCTCCTAAAGATGCTCTGCTACTCTTGCATGTAATAATTCACTTTTACATTTCAAAATCAAATTTTATAGTAACTACGTCACTTTTAAATATTTTTGAAACATTGCCTTGATATTTATGGACTGCGTGAACACTTTGCCTGAGACATAATAGATAAGAAATGGGTATGTATCATATGTGACTCACGGAAAAGTTAAATGGTTAAATTGAAGGACTTCCTTGGCCTTTGTGTTTGATGCTGCACAATTCAGATTTATTCATTAAAAGGCTGGATATTAGTCTTGAATGTAAACCAATTTCTTGGCTGTAAATAAAACGTGAAGAGTTCCTACGTTCCTACGTGTAAGTTCCTACAAACGTAAAATTGATAATCCTTAAAAGCTTAAATCACATTTGGCTACCCTATTCACTTAACTTTGAACGGTGTTACACAGTACCTGTGCAGTACTTGGACGTGGAGTGCACTAAATATTGCATTGTTTGTTGCAGGTAACTGTTGATCTTCGTTATCCGGCGACGTCATCTCGTAAGTTTTAAGATAAATTTTGAAACTTTTCCCCTTTATATAGGTAATGCCTTTTTTAATCCGTTCTTGACACTAAATAAATATAAGTATCATGATTCATATTTTTAAAGAAATGTGAACAATTCTTTTTCATAAAAATTTCGATAATTATTACTAACCAAAGATTCAGTGACTTAAAAGTACGATAAATTTGTCACCCTTATTTAAACTGAAATGAGAATCCGGCTACGCAAACATTTTAACGCCAACAAAAGATAAATACTATATTCATCCATCTCAATGCAAAAGCAATTCATTGTGCATTCAGATTTATTTATAAGTTGTAGCACTTTACATCCTAGACGCAGTAAATTCAACAAAACGGACAAGTTATCGATAAAAGCTTTGATATTTCACAAAAGAAAAATCCAGTGCTTGCATGCAACTAAGAAGCTTACACTCGGGCTTGAAACTCGCTCAAAAGTTGTATCGAGATGGGTGTTACTTACATAAAAATGTACTTATATAAAGAAGTGTTGGAGAAAATCTTTTAGTACTTTTGTATTCTAAAGTGTGTAACAAAACAGATACGAGTATGAAAAGTGCTGTGGAGTGTTACGGAGGCGCTGCGCAATAATTTTGAACCAAGAATAAGTTTAGCGTTGCACGAGATCCCTCAGTAGAACTAAGTATCTACTTTACCGAAATTTGAACCATAGCAGCCATGTACCGAAGACCTGTCCTCATAATTGCAATCATGAGATTTTACATCCATAAATTACCCAGTACTGATGTAGATAGTTTATTACGATAATTTCCGATTTTCGAAATTTAAAATTGGGTTCCCAAATTTTGTTCTACCCTGAAATCCGAAACGGGGCGTCAGTGAGTGGCCCCATAATGGTACCCATTAGTTAATTACAATTGATTAAATTAAATCTAACAATCCTTTTAATTAACTATTAAATGAGACCTAAATTTGAATGATACAGAAAGTCAAAACAACCGAGGCATAGTACAGTAACCTACTTATAATTGAAGACCTAAAACCTTGTTAGTGTAATAATATTTTTAACAACTGAACCCGGAGCGAAGTAGGTAAAAATATGTTGCAAAACTGCAAAGTTTCGCATTTCAAATATAAGTATACAAATATATTGTCTGCAAATATAAACTTGCAAATAATCTGGAATTGAATAAGTCTAGAAAAATCTTTTTTTTTTTCTAAAAGAATACTTAAGCTTCCTATTTAAAATAATGCCGTGAGAAGTTAAAACCACTCAGGGTGTAATTGCTTGGAAGCGCACTAAAAAATCATCAAAGGCGTGAATTATCGTAAAACAACCGTTTAAACCCGTCCCGGCACGTGCCGCGGCCCGAGGAGTAGTAAGTACCTATCCGACAAGCCGATCATTAAGGCCTGGTTAAACGCGCCCGCGGCCGCGTCGATTAATCATCCAATCATTAATATCGAAAAAATACCAGTTTTTTTCATAACGAGTTTAAGCAACAACCCTTTTTGTATTGACAGCAAAATTTACAGCTGTATCGAAAATTCACCTATTTGTGGGTAGTGTCAGAAACAATTTGAAGGTGATTATCTCAGAGCCCAAAAGTAACAAATATGAATTTGTATTATCTACATGTAGTCTTAAAATTATCGTTCAATAAACCTTTCTACTTATTTATCTATGTAAGCTATGGTAGCTGAAAATGTATATATGTACCTACATATACGTTGCCTACATGGTATACAACAAAGAGTGGTCTTTCTTTGTATTTGTTCCCCCGCAATATGCGGGTAAACGAGCCATTCTCTTCAAAGATCAGCTAAATATTTTCCGAAAAATAAAACTAAAGTCTGTGAAAATTTCCTTTGTTTTTTTAGTAATACAGATAATAAATCCTCTTCAAAGAGATAGCTTTGAAAACACCTTAGTCCTTAACTCCAATCAAATTACTTCAGTGCTATTTGTATCAGTGCTATTTGTATCCGGTCCCACTTCAGTTTGTTTTCATATCTCGAAAGTAACTTACCCAGTGTATTCCGCGGAAAAATGGTAAACTTCATAAACTTAATTATTCACGCGGTCGGCGTTAATATAAACAAATGGCCGTAAAGCACTGCGGTTAAGACTCTAGTGCGAAACTTTTGCAATTATTGTAATTATTAGTCGACCGAGAAGCATCCAGTCTCGTCATATTTCCCACTTAATCGCGTGGAGTTCGCAACAATGTTATAAATACATATATTTGTGAAGTTTCCGTGAGTTATACGTGTTACAATATGTTGGGAAATTCAAACTAAGCGAGTTGACGCCCTGTTAAATTAATGCAGTGAAATACGATATAGCGGGGTAATCTGTTTAATCGATCGGGGGATTTGGTTTCGACGCCATAAAAATAGGTGCATTTAACGTATTAGTTTAGTTGGCAGTGACTCATGAGCGTATCGACGGCTTGCTGTAAATTATCCATCTTAAAAACCTTTTAAGCGGCCATAGAACAGTGGCCTAGAATTTCGGCCTCTTACTCGAAGGGTCCGCGTTCGAATCTCTATGGTACAGACCAATGATTTTCTATTTTGCCTGGTATGAGATGCAAACAGGTAAGCAGGCCACCGGATTTTTAATGGTCAATGCAACCCACGGACCAACTTACAACCTCAAATAGGATTGAAAGCTTATCTGTGGATACATTGTGGGTAGTACCTACGTACATTGCCCATGATGTATTTTGAGATCTTAATTCTCAAAATAACCACACCGCCCTAACGGAATCATAAGATATGAAGAACAAGCGCCTTGAGGCGGGTTAAGAAGGTGGTATAAGGCTCCCTGTGCGAGCGACATGGCTCTGTCAGCTATAAAAATCCCATATCCATCTTAAAACGCTTTGAGATCCCCCTCAGTAATAAGTAACTGCTTATTTGGGTATAAATTGTAGGCACGCCTCGTCAAACGACTCCAATGAGCGATGCAATCAGTTAGAGTATGCTCCTCTTATAGCTCTGTAACCGTGTTTACAAACGAATGCCGTTCAGATGAGATTGCCGCCATTACCGGAGTCAATCCACGACTATGTTACCGAGTAACCGTTTAATTACTCAAGCTTAATTAATTAATGTATTAACGTATTCGTAACGGATACCGGTCGTAATAATGTCGTTATTAGGCCACTCATAATGTTGATCCGAGGTAAGTTTAACGGGATAATTAACAATTAAAATTTCAAACACAATTTACACAAAGGTAATTAAATTATTATTAATACTAATTAAGAGACTAGCTTATTTAGAGGTTTACTCTAAATATCTCACTTACAGCGAATCCTTCGCCTTTTTATTTTATATTGCTTAAGAGTATACAAGTCTGTAGTTACCCCACTTCAGGAAATCTTTAACCCCCTCAACGCCTCCGCCAGGACTTCACAAATGCTATCTTTGTTTACTACCGGAACCAACCGGATAGGTAAGATCCTCAAACACTGAAATTCTCTCATGACTACTTGTAATGTAAATGCTCTCAGGTTTGGGCGCAGTGAAAGACGTGTTGATGGTATGATGACTTTAATGAGACTACTCTTTAACTAAATGTTTCTAATAATATAAGGTGCTTAGCTCCACACTACAACTCATGATAATACTAACACTATCTTTATCAAGGAATGTTACTCACTTTGTCTCACTCAATGTTACTCACTCACCCCAAATTTCCTGGGCATAAGTGGAAAGTCTATTTTCAAAATACCAGTGGAAAGTAATTACATACTTTATATTCATTTTTTTATATAAGCACTGGATTCATATATTAATTAGGAGGTGGCCATCATCTCCATCAGGCAAAGAGAATTAACTTACGCCTATAGAAAGACTTTGTGGTTTTAGTTTCCTTGTAATTGTTAGTCAATTTAGAGCTTTACAATGATTGTGTCGTTATACCTCTTATAAAAACAATCTTTTAATCCAAAATTACGACAAGTCCTCACCTACCTAATATACTTAACCTCGCACGTGACTCACGACGCCTCACTTGCGAAATTAACTAGAAGTAGAAAATATAATGCGGTACGAGTGGTTCGCTGGTTCTTACAAAATGTGTATAATTAGTGAAGTTTTTACGAGCGCCCGCCAAGTCGTCGCTTGTCACCGGCTGACACGGCTCCCTTATGTCCTGATGCGGATTATTATTTTACCGAACAAATTATTTACAAATTGTTATTAATGTCGCCGTTATTTTTAGACGACTAATTCTTTTTATGAAAATATTTGAATTTGAATTTCTGTTCTTTATTTACGTTTGCGTACAGCTTTTGCCTTTTTTGTCGAACGACATTTGACAATGTAGAATACATTAATTTTGAAAGAATGAAAAATTAAAAAGTATTTTACATTAAAAAATGTAAAACATTATTGCAAAGTTCTACATTAAAATAAATGTAGATTAGTTTAAGATACATGAAATCACCCACAAAAGTTATTTAGCAAAATTTCTCGTTGTAAAATCGAGATCGATCCTCTTATTAAGAGCTGTTCAAATTTACAGATAGGTTTGGAAAGTTTGAAACATAAAAAAATTTATTGCAATAATTCAAAAATTTCGTACCGAAAATACCTTATAAGTAGGCGCTCTTGAGTAAAATTACAACAGCGGTATAATTAAACGTAATTATCCGTACCTATATAAAAAGTAACAATGCCTCTTAAATCCAAGTGTTCTCAACTTATTTGTACAAAAAATATGAGCGTCGCTCGGCTATGAATAAAGATTTAGAAGAAACGCTAAAGGCATAAATTAAAGTACTTAAAGGAAGGAACATTTATGCAGTTGCTGTAATATTAAGCTGTTCTTAAGTTATTCTAAGGATTATTCTCTTATTAGCTCAAATTAGCTGGCGTTTCATGAATAAAAGCATGGCTTATTAAATCTTAACTAAGTATGACGTTTTTTTTGTCTACCTAGACCTCCGCATGCGACGTCGCAGCTTTAATGAAAATATTTTAGTAATAACTATTTTAACGAACTTTCGTATCTTCCCATTTTTTCAAGATTACACAATCTTTAGTGCATCTTAGATGTTTGGAATCGTGAATGATTGAATGACCTAAGGTAATATAACAATTTTTTATATTGTAATTATTTGTTTTATTGTCTACAGTAGATAAAATGTTTTTCTTTTATTATTTCAATTTATACCTATTGCCCCTTTCGTAACTTACACGTAAGTAACTTCATTAGAGACCCAAAAAGGAAATAAAATGGAAAAGTAGGATTGATAAGACATGTCGGTCAAATAAATTAAGTTCAAAAAAATTTTTTACGCTGGCTCAATTATTCCCTAATATGCAAGAGCGTTGAGACGGTACCCTGTTTTATCGTTGAAGCTATAGATATTCTATGTAGGTATGTGCAAAACTCTAAGTGAATAAAAGTTGAGCCCGTGTAAGTACTAAACTACACAACAAAGTTACATCGCTGCGCAACTTTTCTTATAAGCTTTAAAACTATAAAAACCATGATTTGAATGGAAGTCTTAAAGAAGTTAGCAACCTTGCCGTAAAAATAACTGCAGTTTTGGCACGACGACGTCATCGCCTTCGCTGCCCTAAATGAGTGTAGGTAATTACAAAAGTTTTTATACGGAACGGAAAAAGCTGCTTTGAGATTACTTCCTAATAGAAAAAATGATATGTGGGGAACACTCCATAACACAATACACACATCCCCTAATAAGACTGTAGAAATGGACAGTAAATATATAATATTTAGGTGACGATCCAACAGTAGTAGGACAAAAAACTATGTTCTCAAATAACCATTTAAGAAAAAGCCTTGAATCCACGTCACACTAAGAATCAATTAATAAGATTGAAAGAACAGGAAACTGAAAACGATACAAGACTATTTAAAAAATTCGGATGACATGACACTTTATAAGACGACCACTGAGATTGAAATACAATGGATAGGAATCTTAAAACCAAAATCTGAAGAATTTAACAAGTTTTCTGTCAAAATAATCGTCGTTTTGGCATATCGCGTCAAAGCCTTCACTATCCTAAATGAGTGTAATTACAAAAGTTTTCAGTACTAACTGCGCCAAACCGCCTTCTGCGAGCCTGTTCCAACCATTGCGCCGCCTCAGCGCCTTGGAACTGTTTTTTAATGTAATTCATTTCATAAAACAGCAATGCAATGTCCCTTGCAAAACGAAAAAATGAAAAGTTGAAATTATTGTGAGCATCCTCCAATTTTAGGTTACTTAAAAAGGATTGTTATTTTGTTGTAAGTACTGAAAACGATGACTATTGCCTAAAAAGGGTAATATTTATTTGAGTCGTATAATAGTCGCGGTATAATTAATGTACTTAGAAATATCTAAGATGTTGTTAAAATTGTTGGATCCTAAAGGCTTGAATGGCGCAGGCGTTGAATAAAGGAGTGATAGGAAGAGAAGTAGCCCTCAAAAGAAGAATAAATGAAACTTATCATCTTACAACTACCATAGAATTCTTAATAGAAGTTAGCAAGCTTGTTCCAGAAATAACCAGTATTTTGGCACATCGCGTCAAAGCCTTCACTGTTCTAAATGAGTGTAATTACAAAAGTTTTTATTACTAACTGCGCGCCAAACCGCCTTCTGCGAGGCTTTTCCGACCATTCCGCCGCCTAGGCGCCTTGGAACTGTCTTTAATGTAATGCATTTCATAAAACAGCCGTGCAATATCCGCTGCAAGACGAAATAATGAAAAGTTGTAATTATTGTGAGCATCCTCCAATTTTAGGTCTATTGCAGGACTATTGCAGGACTATTGCATAAAAAGGGAAAAATAATTTGTATCTAAGATGTCGTAAAAATTGTTGGATCCTAAAAGCCTACAGAGGCTTTTATAGCGTGGGCGTAGAATGAAGGGTAAGCCCAGAAATAGCACTCAAAAAGAATTATTATTGAAATATTATAGATACCACTACCATGAAAATCTTAAATTAGTTAGCAAGCTTAAAAATAGCCGACATTTTGGCACATGGCGTCAAAGCCTTTGCTGCCCTAAATGATAATTACAAAAGTTTTCAGTACTAACTGCGCGCTAAACCGCCTTCTGCGAGCCTGGTGCGACCATTCCGCCGCCTAGGCGCCTTGGCCTAGATTAACTGTCATGTAATGCGTTGCATAAGACGATATTTGGCACAAGAAAAATCATTAAAAGTTGAGGCTATGAAGAATCCCATCCTTTTTGAAGTTGATAAAAATCACTGTTCTACTGTTCCTCATAATCTTGTCTTGATAAGTGAGGAGTGAGATCAGTTTAGTCGTAAGGTCTAAGAGTAGTTAGAGTGGCATCAATGAAAACATAGGTCTTCGACATCAAGTAAGATAAAAGCAAAATCACACTTCGTCACTGAAAGACGAGGAATTGCATAAGCTGTTTTAAATTAAAACTAGGTATTAAAGGAAACAAAATTTTGGATGATCGAAGAACCGCAGTGGGACGGTAATTTATCCATTTTTATTAAAATTTAGTTGAACCCGCGTTCAATGCACAATAGACCGATTAGTTCCTTAACGAAGCGCAAGAATGACGACTACGAAGAAACAGAACGAGGAATGAAAGGAAACTCTCTGGAAGTTAGAAAACCTCTCTCACGCTCTCTTGGAAGTAATGAAATGAAGGTTTCCCTAATGGCTTTTTATTAGACCGCGGCTATTTAACTATTAACGACTCTTAGAACTTCCCTCTTGTGAAAAAGTGCTCGTACATTACTCGTATTGTACACGGAAAAAGATACTTGGAATTTTTAGAGGCAAGAATGATTAAAAATATTTGATACGTCATTTTGCCCGCGGAGGTATCACTGCCAACTTACTACTTCTTTCTATTACCTTATTGTGTGAAAGTTTGTGAGGATAAATAGATGGATGGATGCTTGTTACAAATTATTTCACTGCGATACAAAAAATCTAAATGTTTTAATCCCTTAAAACCTTTGAACTCTATTTCAACTACAGCCTTTAGCAATATTGGCTAGTTATTAGAGAGAATTGTTAGCTTCCAATATAGAATAGAGACAGTTATATAAACATAGGTAAGACGTTAGATAACTGGAATACCACGTACCAAGACGCAATAGAGTGATATTGCGATCCACTGCGATAGCCAAGTATTCGGTAAATAAATAGGTCTCAAAGCGACCGTCCGGGTAGACACTAGACTGCACGTACGAGTATGTACATATATAGTAACCGTAGTCTATTTACCCCACATTATAATGTGTTGGGAGACGTTGCAAGGAAGCAAGCGGCGGCGTGCCTGTGGCTTGCATATGCAGTCGCATGTCGCCGCGATATGCCACGTCCTGCGTGATGTATGCGACGCTAACTCACATGTTCTCCTTCTTGCTTAACACCGCGAACACTCGCACCGTATAAATTTCAACTTAAACCCACAACTTTGACTTAGAAATGTGCGGAATTCACTGAAGTTTTTTAAGTTTAGCTACGGAAACGCTAACTCCCGTCTCCCCAATTATTACGTTTCGGACTCCTTTACTGTTAACGTAACGTACACAAGTTTCAAGATTATACCGTTACTAGCTTTACTCCGACGAATCGATTTTCGCTGCCGCCGTAAACAAAACACGGAATGGAAAGCGAAACCGTTGCGGTCAAAAATGGAGCATGATTTTTAATAAATTCTCGAGACGACGATTAAAAGTGAAGATAACAGAGGTGAGGAGGGAACGGCGGGCGCGAGGAGAAATCGAAAGGGGAAGAAATGGGAGCGCAATATCAGGAGCGGCGGAGCGTGGCCGGCAAGACATTTGCATCCTTCTAAATGAAACCATATTATCGATGTTGCAGTGGGAATTGGACGAGTTATTGTGGAGGCAGGCCCCGATAAAATCGCACCGCCGTCCCTGAACGAACATTTCATATTAATAGATTGAACGATCGACCGCTTTGGCAACTATTTCTATACGTATCGTGTATTTAATATTCCAGTTAGCATTAATGTCTCAGATGGAATATTTCCTTTGATTGAAACATTTTTCATTTTACAAGTTTTTTTTAGTTCTTCGCTTGGGGACTTGAGTTATTGCTGACAGAGTACCTATTACCCGAATAGGAAGAATATTTGTGGATAAAAAGGTAGGATTTTGTAAAGATTGTGGCTCGTGACTTGCATAAAAGCTCAACGCATTTTGATTATTAACTATACTAAGCAACGTTATCGAATAACAACAGATATTTTAATTTTTATTTGACAGACATGGCACCATGTGGCATGGTAGCTCATAGTAAAAGATGAGATTATCCACTTCGATGTAATTGGATACCCATCTTATATCATAGGCACATATGCTTGTTTGTATAAAGCTAAGAAAATGTAAGAAACCATAGAACTTCTTTACATATTGACTGATAATAAGGCCTATCAAAAGCTAGTTCTATTAAAGAGATAGTAATGTTTTTGAAAGTAATTACCTATTATCAGAGCGTCTACCGATATTACATTTCTTTCTATTTAACTGTACAAGTAACTATAAAACTTATAAGAAGAGTCCCGCATCAGATTTTATGGCATGTTCTAAATACTAATGGATCCGATCCGACAGAACGCTACCGGTAACCAGGAATTCCCCACACGTACTCGATTCTTGATTTCGTTCCCGAAGAAAGACGCGTCGCCAGTTTCGGTGGCTGCTCCGCAATATGTATGATAAATAAATTGCTATCCAATATCAAATGGAAGCCAGTGAAATGTACAAACCGTTCACTCATATAACGTGTACGCTATAAATGACTTCAGCTTTTTTCTCAAGGAATCACTCCACTCGATTCTCTGGCGTATAAATATTTACTGCCAGTCCAATTTCCCAATCGACTTTATGGGCCCACTAAGTTTTATTCGGCTCTCCCGTTCCGCTGCAAAATATAATGTTTCAAAACACCAATGCGTATAAGTACAGTCAGCGCCATAAACAAATGTCAGATCAATATTATCTTATTAAATATGAAATTAAATGCATGTTTTAATCGTCAACCAGAAACCATTGGTTCCATTGTAATTAGAAACCATGAGTGTGTGAAATGTGAAATACAAAAAGTTTTCAAGTGTCTACAAAAACCCGAATGCCAAGTAAAGAAGATTGTAATAAATTTTAGACCTAAAAAAATAATTAGTGTTACAGCGTAAAAAATCTTTTTCTTGGCTTATCCTTAGAATTGTAGGAAAATTAACATTATTAACAATGAAATATACCTAAGTTAAAACAGTAAAAGAACATTCACACTAAACAGACATTATTTTATTGACCGCAAAGTTACCTAATAATATGAAGCCAACAGTACTTACTGCAACGTTTTTTTCAACACGTATTTTCAAACAATGAAGAACGAAAATAACCTGTCGAGGGTTGGAGTTTTTCCGACACTCGAGAGCCATTTCGTTCCTACTTTATTTCAGAACACACTTACAATGTCTGCATACCTCGTCAGATTTAATTATTCAAATTGAAATGGTTTAAGCCTACTGTTCATAAAACTTGTACAGCTTAAATCGAAACTACTGAGTGCTTTATTTATCCTAGTTAATTTGCATTGTACATTGGATTAATGGTATAATTTTAGAGGTGATTTGACGCAAAAGATTTAAGGCTAATACTTAGTAGCTAATTTGAATATAGTCTTTTATGACACAGTTTCTTATGCCAACAATTTAATCACGGAACTCACAATTTGCCTACTTTTTCAGCTTGGAAGTGTACATGTTTTGACAATAAAACTGTTAATATTTTCTGGTGAAATATGTAGGGCGTTTGAATGTAAGATATTGCGGTAAGCAAAAAAAATTCGGATTTCATAATAAAAAATGTATAATATCAAGAGACTGATCACATTATATGTACAATTATTTTTTATTTATTTAGGTATATTATAAATGTTATGAAGAATTTAAATTAAATTAAATGAAATGAATAAGAAAGGTTACCTTATAGTGACTGTCGTTGCGTAACTAAACTTCTTTAAATTAACAAGACAGAAAATCAATATACTATAGGTGAAAAGTCTACTTTCAATGTTTATCATTAAAATGATTTAAACTGTACTTACCTACATCTTTATCTAAGAGCCGCTATCATTGAGTCACAACACAAACTCTAAACTAGTCTCACTCCCAACTCCTAATGATAGTTATAAGCAGGTAAATGTCAAAGTTGAATGGGGAAAGTAAGCTCCTGCACAAATCTCAAACTTAGTCATAATAAAGCTCTCAACTTGTGACGTTTCGCTTCCGTGATTTCGGAGTGCTCTGAACTAACTCTAATGTACACTTCAGTGCGAATCAGCCATCATGAATTGATTAATTGTTACGAGTCAAAGATTTTTTAATGTCAAGATGGAGTGTCAGGATATAAAGAATGAGTCACCTATAATTAGGAGACTTACAATTAGGTCGCTTTTATTTTGGTGCGAACTGCTGTTATTACTTTTAATGAAACATAAGCTCTTTGAGTATTTTTTCCCAAGTGCTAGGTAGGGTTATTTTCTTACTATGGTATCTCCAAACGCTGCCAGAACCATGCTGCTATAAAAAAGTAGAGCCCACTTTTAAATTTTCTCTCATTTCGTATTACTCCGTCTTATATTAAGAATTAAATTTCGCTTATAGCGTGGCATAGGTACCGATTCTCTTTTCACAGTATCTTACCCATCAAGTTGGGTGCTTTTTCATTCAATATCACTTAAAAGACACGGCTTACAAAAAGCAACCTTAATTGTATACCTCAAAAAGCGGCACAGAAATCCCCTTTTACCATTTATGACTGTACGTGTACACCTTATATTATTTCCCAGCAACTCCAGAATCCCCGGGGAAAACAAAGAATTCGGCGGCAATATATTTTCCAGAAACTATTCTAGAACTATTAGGAGCC
The DNA here is from genome assembly GCA_905147235.1 of Erynnis tages. Taxonomy (NCBI): domain Eukaryota; kingdom Metazoa; phylum Arthropoda; class Insecta; order Lepidoptera; family Hesperiidae; genus Erynnis; species Erynnis tages. The sequence goes on from LR990072.1 coordinate 9,648,171, forward strand.
CTTAGAACATGGACTACATATTGTATGTTGTAGGGCTAGTCTATAAAATAAACTAACGCTTGGACCCGACAATACAAAAGCCTGTAGGACCCTTTCGCAGCGTCGAGTTATGGCCCAATACGCGCCTTTAAATACCTGTTAGTCTGCGAACCTCTATGGAGTATTGTTATGGTGTTACTGAAACTAAAGTTTACTGTGTATGATCCTCGGTATGGTAAAATATAAGCAATAACTATTGAATAACGCGATGATTAAGCGATATTTCAACCCATATTATATTGAACCCGTAATAGCTAGGTGCGTTAGGTAGCTAGGTGGTTCGGTGCTTCGGTGGCTAGGTAACAATTCGTTCTCATACTTTAGAGGTCCAGATACGATTTCCCAGTGACATATATGTACACCAATTTATTTGTTAGGTTAAATACGCACAAAATCAAATGTCATCTGCTCTAACGGTGAAGGAAAACATCGTGAGAAAACCTGCATGCCTTAGAGTTCTCCAAAGTGTTCCGAAACCACGTGGTTTGGTGAACTTCACGTGTGTGTAGTCCATCAACCCACGTTAGGACAGGGCCTGGTGGACTAAGGCCCATATCCTTCTCATTGTGAGTTCGCGTCACTAACGGGTTACAAACAGACGTAGATAATTTCCAATTAAATCTTAAATTACACTAAAAGATAATATGACTATACCCTATTCTAACTATAATCTGAAAATGAAATAATGAGCTAAACTTGGGAAAACCGGTGAATTTATGTTTCGTGCAGCTTTAAACAGTGCTTTTCCGAGATTTTCAACGAAATCGAGTTAACGTCCCGTTTTTAGTTCAGCTTTTTTCGGACAACAACTTGAAGCCAGACTGAGGCAGTTTGTATTTCTAGCTTTGAAGTTTATTCGCAGCTAATTTGTAAGGATTTTACCAAAGTTGTAAAGTTTGCTGTAAAAGATCATTACTGTACCTAGTACAAAAACTTTATGCTTACTTTTTGTATCGCTTAATAATGAAAATACGTGTTGATTGACATTTATTGCAGGTTTTAATTCAACGGTTTTGATTATCGCCACATATCTTGTTTCAATAGTGATTATACTAGCTATCGGGCAATATCAGAATACGAGGATCAGAAACATTATATGAAGGGATAATATCCGAACATAAAAATAATTACGGGCTTACTAAGAAAAATGGAAAGGTAATACTGTCCGATAATAATGCGCCATACAAATCCCTCGTGTAACGATATCTCCATCCTGCGTTATAATAACGCATATTTCCATAAAAGTACAATGGTTTACATAAACCCCACGTGTGATGGCACAAGCCTGAATCAAGTTAGTGTCTCACTTGCAGTGGGTAAGCTATAGATTAGTATCTCAGAAAAAGAGTACCCCTTTCAATTCAAGTTTCTGTTCTGTATTTGAAGTTTGGTTAAAGAACCGGCGCTTACTGGATGGAAGTTTGGAGTATTAGAAAACAAGTATGGCTCGCCTTTACTGCATTAATGTAGCAAGACGTGAAATTTACACGTGACGAACTAACTCTTTTGCAACTTTTCTACGCAGGGTGAATAATTACCAGCAACCATTGTTTGGACATCATTTGGCAATATTTCGGCAAAATTATATTGCTAAATTTGCTAACATGAACAGTATTATTATACCCTAATGAGTTGATGCAGACCTTATTTTCCTATCCCTTAACACATCGCTACTCTCTTACCGCCTATAGCGAGGCAGTTCACCATGTATGGAAAGCATCTTGACATTCATGTCACGTTTAATATTTCTTATTTCCTTTGTCTCATTTGTCCTCAAGTCACAATGGCATCAAGCCTGTATCACAGTGTTTTTTGTTCCAATTCCATGCTAGGACTTTTTATTTATCCTTTAGTCGGTGCAATAACATTTTATTAGGCGATTCTGCTTTCAATCATAAGCCATCTTTTTTAGAATGAGAGATCGGTGTAGGCGCCACATTTTTTGAGATGTTATCACGTAGGTACTGTTTTCATTGAGATTTTGCTAGACTTAAGTATTTTAGCTACGTTAGTGGTAGTTTTTTCGTTTCAATGTTGTAGTTGTCAAGCTTAGTCATTATTAAAGTCAGGAATGTTTGAATGTTAGACAACACTATTATGGTTGAATTACAAATATGCGTCGAAAGGCTTATAAAATAACAAGATTCAGATGAGAAGATTCTCATCAAATCTCCAACAAAATTGAAAACAAGAAGATAATACAAAAATGAAGTAATGAGCTATGCTTAAGAAGGCTATAAAATTTATGTTTCGTGCAGCTTTAAACAGTGCTTTCTCGAGATTTCCAGCAAGATCGAGTTAACGTTCCGTCTTTAGTTCAGCTTTTTTCGGAAAACAACTAGAGGCTAGACTGAGCCACTGTATTTTTGGATCTCAAGTATGAATTCGGCTTATTTTTTAGAAGAAATATGTGAAACAACCAAGTATTTCCACATTTGTTATAAACGTTAAAGAAAAAATAAAAAATGAATGGATGTTTGTAGTTCTAAAAAGCTACCAATTCAATTTCGATGCCACTCCACATACAAACATGTAGTATAGATCACAAGGGTTATTTCTCGCAAGATCCATTTTTGAAATACAGTCAAAGATAAGTCAAATACTCTCAAAATTACGTCAAATAAAGGTTAGGTCTTATTTTTACCAAATTCATACAGTTATTGGATACTGTAGTTCGCGTTGCTAAATTTGCTTATCCAAGAGTGTAACGAAGCGCACAGCGTCAAACTTGCAGGAACTACAACACTGAACAATGGTTTGAGCTTACATACGCTATTAGGTGTCTTCAGTCTTATTGATCATTTTACTTTAGACATCGCTCGCTTTGCTTATATTAACTCTAACTTTTGATGAAAGCCTCATGGCGATGTGTTTCGAATTAACGAGATAATAGTAGGTATTATTATTATCTGTACGAAATTAGGGGGGCACTCAAACAGCTTAAAAACAACAAAGCTCCGGGGGATGACGGAATTACAACGGAGCTGCTGAGAGCGGGCGGCAAACCCGTCCTAGTCATGCTCCAGCAATTGTTCAATTCCGTCATCAGCACTGGAAGTACCCCGGAGGCGTGGAGCAGAAGCGTGGTGGTACTGTTCTTCAAGAAGGGCGACAAAACCCAACTGAAGAACTACAGGCCCATCGCGCTTCTGAGCCACGTCTATAAGCTGTTTTCGAGGGTCCTCACTAATCGTCTAGCGCGCAGACTCGACGACTTCCAGCCTCCCGAACAAGCCGGTTTCCGAAAAGGCTATAGTACCATAGACCACATACATACGCTTCGGCAGGTTATACAAAAGACCGAGGAGTATAATCTGCCGCTATGCGTAGCGTATGTGGACTATGAGAAGGCCTTCGATTCTATCGAGACCTGGGCGGTGCTTGAGTCTCTACAGCGATGCCAGATCGACTATCGGTACATCGAGGCGTTGAAGTGTGTATACAATGCCGCCACCATGAAAGTCCGAGTACACGACAACAGTACGAACCCCATCCACGTGCAGCGCGGCGTACGACAGGGGGATGTCATCTCCCCAAAACTTTTCACCGCTGCACTGGAAGATGTGTTCAAGCTGATGGAGTGGAAAGGACGTGGTATTAACATCAACGGCGAACACCTCTCACACCTCCGATTTGCCGATGACATAGTGATCCTGGCGGAGTCGCTGGAGGAACTCAGCATTATGCTCAGCGACCTCAATAGTGCCTCACAACGGGTGGGTCTTAAGATGAACATGGACAAGACGAAAATCATGTCTAATGTCCATGTCACACCCGTACCGGTGGTTGTTGACGGCACTGCTCTCGAAGTTGTAGACGAATACGTTTACCTAGGACAAACGATCCGAATGGGTAAGTCCAACTTCGAGAGAGAGGTCACTCGAAGAATCCAACTCGGCTGGGCAGCGTTCGGGAATCTACGACACGTCTTGACGTCCGATATACCTCAGTGCCTGAAGTCGAAAGTTTTCGAGCAATGTGTGTTGCCAGTGATGACCTACGGTGCCGAGACGTGGTCCTTTACTATGAGCCTAATTCACAAGCTCAGAGTCGCCCAGAGAGCAATGGAGAGAGCTATGCTTGGTATTTCTCTACGAGACAGAATCAAAAATGATGAAATCCGTAGAAGAACGAAGGTGACCGACATAGCTCTCAAAATTTGCAAGTTAAAGTGGCAATGGGCTGGCCACATCGTTCGCAGGACTGACAACCGATGGGGAAAAAAGGTCCTCGAATGGCGACCACGTCTAGGCAAAAGGAGCACAGGCCGCCCTCCGACCAGGTGGACTGATGACCTGAAGAAGACAGCGGGAAACCGTTGGATTCAGAGGGCCCAGGACCGGGCGGAGTGGCGTCGATTAGGGGAGGCCCATGTCCAGCAGTGGACTACTAAGGGCTGAAAGGAAGGAAGGAAGGATTATTATTATCAACCAGAAAAACATATTTTAAAATAAATATGTTGGAGCAGCAAAAAAAGTTAGATTTTTATATAGTTATGTAGCTAATTACTATTTGATTATATTCTTAGACCCACATATTGCCTCAAAACTTAGGTACTAAGCAGTACTCGGCTCAAAGCCAAAAGAACTTGACATTGCAACTTTTAGATTTTTCGCTAAGTGTTCGCTAGCCTTGGCAATGACTAAACTTTTTCTGTTAGCCTTTTGATGGAGTTTTACTCGAAACTGTCATTAACTACAGCCACTAAACCTAGCCAAATTTCTTTCGCTAATGGGATTCTAGTTTTTTATTAAAGTAATTCTCTTGCTAATAATAATACATCTAAATGCCAAATTCTATGACAATAGATGGATGTTTGTTACTATTTCACACAAAAACGATTAATTTATTTTCTCCTTGGGATCGTAATAGTGCGCAGAAGCTGATCCCCATTATTGAATCCCATTTTAAATATAACACAAATCAAATTAGTTGCCGAACTCCAGAAACCTAACCTTGAATTAAGATAACACAGCCTAATTTACTTCAATACGAGCGGACAAGAAAACTACTGGTTGTAGAGCCATCCAAACGTATTTGTGTGAGCAATGTAATAGAGGAATGTTATTTGTGTGGAATTCATCGCGTTTAACGTCTGGCTAAAGGCCATTAACAATAAATCGTGGTGTTTGTGCCCCTCCCTCCTAGTTACTCCGCACCCGGCTGACGTTAATCAGCTACCTACTGCTCCACTAGTATGCCTAAGGGAGCTTCATACCAGGCGAGGTGCAAAAAGTGAAAAAGAAATGCATTTATACAACTCTTTTTAAGTTCCCGCCGTGAAATTGGATATACCTTGTCCAAAAAAGATATTGGTTTCGGCTCGATATTTGAAAATATATTTTGCAGAGGATCTAGCTCTACGTCGTTGTAGAAAATAATCCGTCTATTTTTAGATGAGATTTCGTACTTTTTAGGTACAAATTCTAACAAACAGGCTGGAAGCCGATAAGCTATCAAATATGATAGTGTTAAACACCATATCTACACGTCCGCCTTTTAAGTTTCTAGCTCGTGTACAAAAATCTGTGTGTATTTATTTTTTCCCATGTTCTGGGAGTTTTTTTCCGCCCGATTTTTCTCCTAATCTACGTTTTGCCTAGGGGCGATCAAAGCGGATGTTTGTATAATGTTAAATGTCTTACGTTCATTAGTGTGCACAAATTATTATATAGTATATATATTAAAAAACGTCGCGCGTTACCCATTTAATATGAAGAGTTGGTATCTAATCGCTGTCAACAATGAATCAAACTTTTGCATCTCCAGTGGGTAGACACCTGTAATTATTTTACATAAACATACCTTTTAAAAACCGTGTGTAATGATAGTGTGATGTGTGATGATAATTAACTAGGTAAAGCGATATCAAGCATGGTCAGTAATAGTCAGTATCTACTTTACTAGGTACCAAAATCCGCTTCTTCAGAGGCAGTATTGGCGGTTTTTAAAATGCAACAATTTTAGACCGTTTGCCCGTATCTCTGACCGTATCCGTATCACGGATCTACACTGCGTCTTTATACAACCGATAAAGATTATAGTACAGACCTTCTCCTGTATTCTATCTACTAAAGAGTTTCCAAACTCTAGAGTCCCTACTAGAGAGTTTAGAGCGTGAGCAAAAAGAGACTCTGGATAAGTGAGTTATAGGCTGCAGTCAATTAAGTTATAGGCGCCTTTCATATGCGTGCCTAAAAATTCAAGAGGGCAAGTAAAGAGCACTAACCCGCGTTAGGCCAGCGTGATGGACTAAAGCCTTGTAACAGACCCGATACTGCAGCAGGGCACTTATTGGTTGCATACAAGTAATATTTTCAGTACGTCCAGTGTAAAACATGCCTAAGTCTGCCTAGATTCATTCTGCTTCTTTTGTTTCTCCTCTATTCGGGTCAACGGGCGTACAATCGCTTCTATTTACTATAAAATACGGTCGTGGTCGTTATTAGATTTCCCTTGCAAGATATTCTGAAAACGCTTCTCAGTTTAGTTCCGCTATATTGTTAAATTATTATTTATGATAATATAATAAAAAATTTAAATTCCCGTATTCCTATTAAATTATTCTTAATGAGCTTAAAATAATTTGTTACAAATCAGAAACACTTTGCCATATTACGAAATAATCTTGAACTAATTTATTTTACAAAGGTAAAAGTATCGCGTTTTTAGCCATTGAATTTTAAAAAAATGACTACGTTATAGAACACAAAAATTAGTGTGGCCAAATCAAAAGTTAATGTGGCGCCACCTTTGAATGTGTACAAAACCTCTGATCAGACTATAAAATAAAGTAGTCGCATTTAAAAAACTAATTGAAGCACAAAACAAAATTCTGGCAGCACTGCGAATTCTTTTTATAAATGATGTCTTTTAGAGCTAAATCGACTTCCGCTTAGCTATTAGACGGTAGAATGAAGGTTAGAGGGGAAAATAAAATCAGTTGAGGTATCTGGATGCACTGCACGTTCCTCACGGTGCGGGTGCGGCGTTGCGGCGCGCTGACCACTCGTGAGTATTTTCTTATACCCCCGCGCTGAACAAAACAGCAACCGAGTTAATGGACGATCATTGCCTCGAGAATTAATTCTATTGCCAAAGTATTGTTATTGTGAGCCATTGGTACGGGTAGACATCAAACAGACATATGACATACTAACGACTGAGGTTTGCCGTACGCATACTTTGACGATAGTGTTCATGTTCACGACACAGGGAAGGTAAAAAAGCTTAAATACTTGTGTCTTGTGGCTAACCACAACCAGTCTAAACTGGGGAGTTATATTTTCGACTTCTAAAGCTCCACAATAATTACCTACCAGATAAAAAAGAACATGAAATCAGTTGAGTACCTAGATGCACCGCACGTTCCTCACGGCGCGGGTGCAGCTCTGACTGCTCGCGCGCAGCCGGATACGTAGCCGGATATCGCTCGAAAACTCTCTCAAACGTATTTTCAATTTTATCCATTACATTATCCTTATATAATTTATATTCTATAAACACTTCATGAGCAATCATATTTACTTGTTCACTTTCGTATTTATAATTGCGAGTGGTACTGATTGATTCTAAACAAAAATTCAAGTTCAAGCCCCTGTTCTAAACGTACAATGAATGATTATTTAATAAAATGAAGTCCTGTTTCTTATTTATAAATTCCAATAACTACCATAATAAGCAAAAGATAAGAAATACCATAAAAATAAAATAACTTGAGGTATCTGGATGCACCGCACGTTCCTCACGGCGCGGCTTCAGCGCTGACCGCTCGCGCGCAATCACCGATACGTAGCCGGAAATCGCTCGGAAACTCACTCAAACGTATTTTCTAATCCTTTCGCTGAACAAAACAGCAGCCATTTAATGAACGACCAGGGAATCTAAACATTATCGTATGTTAAATCAATTTCAGCTATTTAGAGTCTATCCTAGATTAATTTTCTAGAAATTGGTAATCTACATTATTATTATTATTATGAATTCGAAGGTGATCTTATCATTGCTAGCATCAAGATTTGATTTTTACATTTTTATAAGAAGTGCACACTATATCTTGTAAATATACGTATATTTTGTACACTACCTCAAATCCATGACATCACCAATCAAAAAAGGAGAACGTGCCTTATTTGGTGTAGAATTAAATCTATACAAAATTACGATTTTTTGTACCTATTGTAACACGATAATCTTGTGGGATATATGTATAAAAAGCTATAATCATTCGTAAGTACCGAGTCGCCGCCGAGTCTCGCCACAAAATTTCAAATGGATAACATACATTATATTTTAAAATTCTATGAAGTTCTGCAGAATTATTGTAGTCTACAAGTTTCGAAATTGGACCAGTAGTCTGGGAGTTGGCCAGCTCGACTTAACCCGGCCGTTTACTCCGATACCGCTGAAGTTAGCACAACTAGCCGCAGTGACTGCCCTGTAGGGAATATACATTGCTTCTCGATATAACGTTATATTTTTTCTGTTTTTTTTTATATCTTCTTCTACTTTCTATCTAAATTATTAACCGTTAACTTTTATACAAAGATACATAAGAACGTTGTAAGCTGTCGAAATAGTTGAACAACGTCGGAGCGGTTAGGAGGTCTTTTCGGCGTTTTGTAGGGCCGTGTTTTCTACAAGGCACGTTAAGCTGTCGGTCCCAGTTGTTATCGAAGAGGTAGCAGTCGTTAAATGTACCGTACACAAAAACCGCCTGCTAGCCTTCCTTCTCCAAAACATTTTCCCCCTGTTGTGGGAAGATCGTGCCCTGTAGTTGAAATCTATAGTAATTTAAAATGTTGTTTTATCAATCGAAACTCCTTTTTTCTTTTTTCTGCATTACAAATTTCGCTAGCGTCAGCGGTAGCTACCGTGTGTAGCGTCTAGCGTACTGCGGTACCCGCTCCGTGAGGAACGTGAGATGCATCCATACCTGCACTGATTTTATTTCTGCTTTTATCTGCAAGCCTTAATTCTGCTGTTTAATAGCCTTTCCGGAAGTCAATATAGCTCCAAGACGTAGATGAAGGAAAAGAAACCCGTAATCCTACTAGAATCCCATTTCACGATTCAATTCTTTCGCTGAGTTCAATTTCGAACGTAGAAGACTACGAAGTCAATTGAGGCACTGTAATGAACAGTCAAAAGTGCAATACGTTCATCAAATTAGTGGGACAAATATAGAACAAATGGCATCATTCATGTTTTCAACTTATTTATGATAAACTCATATTTTCCAATATAAAATTAGAAAATATTTTCATTTCAGACATTTTTATTAGTTCATCTTACTAGCTTATGCCCGCGATTTTGACCGCGTTGGTATCCTGATAAAAATTACCCTATTTAAATAGATTAAATCAAGATTTAAAAATCTAGACGTATTGTGTTGGTTGCTATTTATAGACTCATAAATTTTCAAAGCTATGTTTAAGGCGATAATTTGATAAAATTTACTTCGTACGGAATAATCGTCCTAATTTTACAAGTAAGAACATGGAGGTATTACCTCCTGCAGTTCTACGTAAACAGAATGTTAGAACGGGAACCCGGTGTAAAATTAGTGTGCACGCTACCGCAAATGAAGCATTCCATGTAATTTCTCATTGTTCAGAATTCTGAGGTACAAAACGTCTTTCTTCCTTCATTTACTTTAAAATACACCGCGGAAATGAAAATACACACCATGAATTAGGAATTACTAAATTCTCCCAATACTTGTTTATAGTATACAAGCTGACCCAGCAGGCTTCGCTCTGCCAATGAATTTTTTTTTATTTTTATTTAATAGCCTTTGTTAGTCAGACTGAATGTAGCTTTCCAATGGTGAAAGAATTTTTGAAATCGGCCCAGTAGTTTTTGAGTTTATTCGTTACAAACATACAAAAATACAAATGTTTCCTCTTTATAATATTAGTATAGAAGTATAGATATAGATATCTTATAATACTTTACTTTATACATAATACCTACAAAGGGTTTATCTTTTGTACGTATGCTAGCTGATCCCGCATAGCTTCGCTCAATCACGCTCGCAATTAGCTTTTGGGGTTGAATTTTGAACAATCTGTTCTTAGCTGACATCTTCTGCTCATACGATATAGGTACTTGTAAATTTTGGTATTCCTTATTAACAGTTACTCGAAGACTAATGTCGAATTATATGTGCGCCAACAAGTATTCTCGCGAGTTCCAATAATGCGCTAATAAATATAAAAAAACGTTTGCATTCGAAATACAATAATTGAATTATGCAAAACCAATTCGCAACAATTACATCAGGCCTGCTTAATAATTTAGCAATAACGGGCCCTGCGAGGGTCAGGGTACAGCGCTTAAGCGTTTTCAGGATACGTTGTTAAACAGCACGATCACAGTATAAGTACACTACAGTAATGTGACTGGGTTCTGTCCTGGAACAAAAAAATATAGCCGCTTTTATAGCAGTTCGTTGATGCGTGACAGAGCTACCGGCCTACAATATTTAAAGTTTATATACTTTCTTGTTGCCTTCGTACTAGAGTATGTATCTATTTTTTTATTTGTAAATATTATATATAATTTTATTGAAATTAATTATACTTAGGTATATAATGACGTATACAGTTACATATTGTGTAATTTTAGTTAATAAAACATCGTTATAAACTTGAAACTGACAATTATTTGAGTATAATTTACGAAGTCCGAACAGCTAAATTTAATAGTATAAAAATTCTCATTCGGATAAAAAGTTTCGTTCGACACTACGGCGCATTCGCGTCAGTTTGTGTATGCGCCGAAATTTGTAAATTAGTAATTGAAAAATTGTAAATGCGCCGATCGCGGCGCGTGTAGGCCTGACTCTAGTTCCGACCGTTTCATAATGAAGACACATTACTGTATATTCTGTATACTGTGGCACGATCTTTCTCTTTATCTTTGCGTAAGCATCTTGTCTTACATTGTATTCCCGATTCGGGTCGAGATATCTGATTAAAAATCTTCACATTTACATTCTCGAATGGTTTCGTTTCTTTGTTCAGTGGGCTCGCTTCTTTTATATCGCTTACCTTTCGTATAATAAATACTATAAGGGAAACCGTTTATAAATAGCGGGTTATTTCCTGAGACTGTTTATGGAGCATTTTATCTTCTTACTTCGTAATCCTCATTTGATTCTGAGGTTATTTTTTGCAAGCCACAGGTGAATCTATAAACGTTAGTGTTTTTGGGTGTTTTAACTCAATTACAGAACGGAATAGCGTTGCTAATGGCGTGGCTAGTGGCAGATTTTTGAAGCTTCTCTTTTCTTTTATTCATCTTCTTTTGCCTTGCTTTGAAAATTAATTGCAAGTTTTCAAATTTCTGGGCTAATAAAGATATTTTAATAACACCTTTCAATTGTACCAGAATCGTTTATAATCTATACGAATCCAAAGGTTTCGTGGGACCAGAACAATTCGAAGTTATGTTAAATATAATGCAGTTAGGGGCTGTCGAGGTAGCCTACGGACAAATAATTCAATTGGTCGAAACATTAAAGGCATGCGCAAACGATATAATAATGTCGGAGGAGAAATAAACAATGCAATGGGCTCAACGCATGCAGACCGATAATGTTAAACTAATGATGTATGTGCGCTTACTTAATATTATTCGCATCTATGGATTTAATGTACACGATGCCTAAAGTTCGTAGTTCGCGTTTTAGCATTGCTTTTTCTCACGTAAGACTAAATAATCGCATTTAGGATGCCGCCGTGCTGCAATTATGTCAATATATTCTGTACATTTAGATGATTCTTATCGAACTGTCATGCCAGTAATAATAAATATTTTAGGCGTATTACATATCGTAATGTTGTCTTTAGCAATTTCACCATCTTCTGGTATTGCTCGGGACAAAAGACGACGGTGATCACCTACCATCATTGCCTCGAGCAAGAACGTTTCGTATAGTAATCGTCTTGCGCCGCTATTAGTATGGGAAGATGTCAAGACAGACTGATATATGAACTGACGTTTACTGTACGAATACTTTGAGGACAGTATTCATGTCTGTCAGTGCCTGTTTGCTGGTTTAATACATTAAAAATACTTTTTTCGATTCGACAAAGGTTGTCGACAAGAAGCTTGCATGCAGGCCCTAATACAATTTTAAAGTCACGTGCTAAAGCGAAGACCCGTGGCCAAATGAAATCGCCGCTGCCTGCTAGCAATTCTACTCACGTCTTGCACTGTCCACCGTTTCAGCAAATTTAATTATCACCCTAATATAATCTACTACCTAACTTGCTAGTAAAGTTTTTGCTTCGTTACTAATTGCATCATTAGTAAGAACGAAAATTAATAAACTTTTCTTGCATACAGAGTAAACGGCATGTACCACGCTAAGTGCTGTTGTATGGATGGTGCTTTGCTACTTTAAGTTAAAACATTTAGAAATATGTAAATGTTTTTAGTTGGTAGAGTTATAGTAGCTTGTGTTCTTCATGTCTTGTGTTTCGTCTGGAGAAGTATGGTTGCCGGGGATACTTTATTTGTGGCGAAAATTTTAGTCCTCACGAGTAGCAAAGCAACTAAATGCAATCTCATTTCCTTTATTTGAGGTTGGAAGCGGCGCCTATGGGCTGCAGTGGCCACTTAACGCTGGCTCTCTAATAAGACAAGTTATCACTTGCTGCAAAAATTCTTATCAGCATCTCGGCCTTAATTAATTACCTCCCTATGAAAGACATTCTGTCCACGGCAGCACTTTTAACAGTACAAATATCCTTAAAATTTAATCGTTTTCCGCCAAGATTTTTCCATGAAAAGTTTTCCACTTGAAACTTTGCCACTTCGCCGAAGCCAAGGCGCGTTTAACAAAGCTTTTTCATACTTACATTTTTATATCAGGAATGGAACGCCACGCTCGGCTACGTCGCCGCTCGTCCGCCAGACCGCGAAAAGAACGCACATAGACCTGTAATAGGTGGCGCCCTAGTCGATATTCCAGTCACGTTTAGAATTCCTTATATTTCATCTTTTTATACGGCCCCGAAAAATGTCATCGAATACGCATTTTCTTGTAATCCTCATAAGTCTCATAGCTTCAGCGACGCTCGGGGTGTACGAACTTCGTGTCACGCCATATCTTGCGCGCTCCCACACCCCACCACTACTTGGTATGCGGCACACCGATGCTGTCATTTAAATAACGACCATATTTTCGTAACAATAACTATTCGGAACTAATGGAACGCTCTCCAGTCAGGCAACGAGAAAAGTCGTCGGAAATTTATACGATCATTTTCACGAGTGTATAATTGCTGAAAAACTTTAATAATATGCGCAATAACCGCACAATTACTCCCTCCGCGCAGTGCAAATATGTTGTACCCACTTCAATAAAACTTCCGAGCTGGCGGTGATACCAAAAATATAAAGTTTCGAAGAAGTGTTCTGCGGGGAAACTTTTAATTGCCTACGAAATACACGAGCATTTTGCTAACCTAGACAGCGGAGCGCGTGGTAGGATTTAGGAGAGAATCCAGCTCCTTATCGGAACAAGTAGGAACATGCACCTTTGCACCGAGCGTCGAAAGTTTCCGACAACAGGCAACTAGTTTGGAAGCTTGGAAACTTCATCAGATACGTGAGCGCGAAGCGATTACCTGACGCTACTGGACATACTACGAGCGGTTGACATGTATTAAGGCACGCCGGCGCGCTCCCAGTTTTGAGATTAGCTGCGAACATTTTCACTTTGTAATGCAAAGTAAGCACTACTACACGTAGCGTGTTGCAAACTGTTTTAGTGTTGAACACGACTTTTATTTGAAAACTGAACACATCATAACTGGCATGAATGTTAGGCGGAGCTCTTTTCCTTTCATTTTATGGGTTTGAATATGAGTCTTTGAGTTAGATATTTTTATATTATTCCTATGATATGAGAATAAAAAACTGTTAGTGGTGTGTATAAAAATATTGTGATTCCAATAGAGTAAAGAAGATCTTGTTTTTTTAGATGGTCTTGATCTAACGTTATTTGATGACACTTGTTTTGTACTGATATTATTTACTAGTCCCAATAATATCCGTTATAAGCTTCGTTAAAGCTGAAACACACGAGACTGTAAAAATAACCAGTAAAATATAACAAGGTGCGGAATTTCATGAGACGCTCAACCTTGTTTACGCGACAACAGATATAATGAATTCGATACCGTCTTCATGGCGCTAAGCTGGCAATTGCCGGCGTTTATCGACAGAGATTGAGGCTGTGATACTTTACCTCGAGCGATACGTGAGTGATGCAATCAAATGCTTTCCAACTATCTCTTGTACGTGCGTGATACAATCAAATTCTATCCTACTAGTTATCCTATCTCGTCATATTGCATACTACAAGGTGTATTTAAATTTTAAATGCATAATTTTGTGAGGAAAAATGGATGTTTATTTCGATTTTGCATGAAATACATACACTGTTTTGAACTGGACTGAGATAACTATATGATGCTTTTATTTCTCTAGACTACGTTCTAAAGTAAACATTTAAAAAATTGCTTTACAGATTCATACGAACAACTTATCGAAATATCTTGCTATAACCCTACCCTTGCTATCCTGTTTATCTCACTCGCTAGTCTACTAGTCGCTGCCTCCCGTCACCTCGCCTCGCTCAAGACTGCGGCGGCGATATTTCAACGCAGCGCGTGTCGTGCGGCACTAACTAGCGAACACAGCTGCAGCTGCGGCGCGCTGACAACGTTTGCACGCCGCATCCTTGAGAACCGACCGTGACACGCATTCGCCATTAGTTTAGTTAGTTAATTACGTACAGGAATCCGTCTTAGCGTAGTTCCGCCCTGTTATCTCTCGCTGGATCGAATTCTACAGTCCACGTGGACTGCACACAGTCGTGGGCTGCAGTAGTTATTAAAATATTGTTGAACGTGAAAATATAAGAATGATCAAGGTAATCTATCTATTCATTTTTCGTCGAAAATTCTGTTTTTGTTCGCTTCAACTATCTGAGTACCTTCACAATGACTATTGCTTATAGGTTCAAATAACTGTTGCTTATAGGTTGTAGATTATGTTATAAAATCGCTGACTAATTTTCACTTTGTTTGTTTCATTTTTATTTTATACCCTTGCCTTGTTTATTTCATGCCTTCCGGTAATATCACCGCAAATCGCTGCCTCCTGTAGTCGCAGCCTCGCCTCGCTCAAGACTGCGGCGCGTGTCGTGCGGCACTAACTATTAGCGAACACAGCTGCAGCTGCGGCGCGCTGACAATGTTTGCACGCCGCATCCTTGGGCCACCCCGGCCGTGCCACGCATCCGCAATGAGCCCAGACGCTCCGGACACCACGCTAGCCCACTAATTTATAGCGACGGTTAATTACCTACAAGAACCTGACTCAGCCCGCCTCCGACAACAAAGGGTCCGGCAGGACTACTGTCCAATCAATCTCGTTATAAGTGGATTTCCCAATTTTACACCCGCAACAAATCTATTCGTAAAAGAGACCGTTATCGCTCCGCACAAATATGATCCAACTGTCCCTAACTATAACTTAGAAAGTAAATTATAACTTTAAATTCGGCGTGCCGAAGTGTATCAAAACTTATTCTGCGGATATGATTAAATTAATTAAATGTTGTCATTTTGAAATATTTATCTACATTTTGTAGAGGTTCCTTTGGAGAGATAACTAATTAATATGCGCAATGCGTATCGAGCGAAATACTAGCAAAAGTTATGTTATTTACGAGAGTTCGGTTAAGACTTGATATTCATAAAGCGCATTTAATTATTATGTTAACGAACCTGCTTTTGAATAAAATATTAGACGCGGACTGTCAAAGAGAATCAACTGTTCATTATTTCGGAATGAAAACTGAGGAAAGGTGAGATTGGAAAAGTTGTTTAATTCTGGATTACGCGCAGAGGAGCGCAAACATTTATGAACATAAAAGATGCATTCATTTATTCAGGGGCAAGTAGTAAAATACAGACGAATGTTTTCTTTTATCACAAGGCAGCGTCCCTGGGAGGTGTTTTCGCTGCTAAATTATGCACAAATCAATTCCTTTTCCCGGACGAGAGCCCCGTGCTGCGGACCGATAAATAAATAATACATCTGTAATTGTAACCGAGTTTGGACTGACGAAAATTTCACCGTGTGAATTTAACTCGGGTTTAGACTTTATCTGTCTTATGATTTCTTTAAATATGATCGCAAGAAATACAATAGCTTCATTGTAAAATAAATTATATATAGCACTAAAAAAACTAATGACAATTCTTTAGTCTTTATGTAATTAAACCTGTTTCACTCTTAACTGCTTGACTGCAAACCTTTTTATGATCCACAATAAGTTGGTTGGGCATAAATCCCTCCCAACAACCCAACAAACAAGAAGCCTGAGCTTAATTCATCACGTTGCTCTAGTGCAAATAGAACAGCTTAAATCGTCAGATTTTTCAATTTCAGTTTGCAAGAAACCTTTATTGATAAAAACAAAAAGCACTATCGAAACGGGTAGAAAGTGTTCTTTACAAACAGTGGAACAGTAGTTTTGTTGTTTTAGTTCAGATCCCTTGTTCAGTGTTGATAGCTATCTTCCTCTACCAGTTTGTCTTACACCACGAATTGTATTCTCTGTCTACAATCTACAATCCAGTCGCCCGGTGAAGTTCGCTAACAATTGATATCTCTATATTGTTTGTTTAATTTTCCCTTGTCTTGTCTTGATAACCATTAAAATATAACTTGATGTCGTCAGAGAATGCATAGGTACGCGCACCTAATATGTGACGTATACAATTTATTGGCGGATTATGAAGTAGTAAAGTAGGTTTTTTATTGGTCGTATGGTTTTAGTGGGGACACTCTGAATATTGATAACACCTTTATTGCATGGGTATCTACGAGTACATACTGCAGCTTTTACATCTCCTTATTGAAAACGTGGCGGAGAAACTGAGAAACGAAACAAGGAATCGCGCATGTCATACGATCAAACACATTAGCTAAATCGCTATAACAGTGCCGAATAAATTACTCCAATAACCTAAATATTCGTTGCCAATTGTACACGAATGATAAACAGCACGATGCGGCTTGTAATTCTGATTTAAAGCCTTAACAGAAATGCAAAAAAACCCTCGCACGAGTCGCTCCGAAATGATTTATAATCCCCACATATGAAATGGTGGCAAAATAAAGTTTATATTTATTGTGACACAATAGAGTGGCTCGCCTTTCAAGTTTAAAATAATACGAATATGCTCTTTTGCACAGTTATCATTTATTATGTTTTTGATTGCGATAAAAACCCATTTTTGTATTCCATTGCATGAAACTTTTAAATGTTTAAAGTTCTTTGTTTCGTTGTTGTCATATTTTGTGTTAACGTTGTCATATGCCTATCTATAGCAACGCAATCATTGCCCCGATTATAATGTTATACTATATGTATGAATTATGTACAGATGAAAGTGATAATATGGCCTAACATGCGCTCAGTTTAGCGTAGCAGAGTCTAGGGCTACGCCTGCGCCGCCCACATAGCCGTTCTATCTGCTTCCTATTTCTATGGTGTAGACGTTCAGTTCGTTATTGATAGTAGTTAGGTACGAGTAGGTACCTCACGGCACGGTTCACACGGCTTGCAACATGATAGGAACCCCAGTCAAAGGTGGTTACAGCACATTATTAGATATCCGTGTAGGTACACTAGGTACAGCCAATAATGATCTGTAAATCTAGTGACATTGAACTCATTTTCGTGTCAATCGTGCTGAACTTGTATCTAGGTAATGGTTTGTGATTGTTTTCAGTATTGGTTATACATTTGACATCCCTCAGTTACTATACACTGGTTAAATTAACTATTATGTGCTTGGCCTAAATGTGGTCGGTATCACCGCATACAGTACCAACAAATTTTAATATCACCTGTGATATGACGAAGAAAATTCAAAATCCTTGCACCTATAAAATGCAAAAATAAATTATTTCATAGTGCTTAGGCTTTTCTACATCCCCGTATGTAATGTGTTAAACACACACAAACAGAGAGAGAGAGAGAGAGAGAGAGACACTAACACACACACGATATGCCGTATCCTTCAAAAAGTTTAAACTAAAGTCGAACCGTGGCGTACGTTTAGTTGAAATAGCACAAGTGTACACCGGGACTGTCAATCACGAAATTTTGATTGCATTGCTATCGGTACTGCCATTCGCGCTACGCTTTCGGCAATCACAGATCAAACAAACTTCAAAAACTGTGCCGCTGCAAAAATTAAAGAAGTTGAATTGAAAAATTTGTTAGTTGCTATAAAGAAATGAGAAATTTTATAAGCTTTTTTAAGTATAAATTGCGTCCAGTCTTCATAGGAAACAATTTTAGCAAAGTAGCTATAAAGAACAAGCCTAGTTAAATGGTCATTTATTCCATTTACAAACACGTCTTCAAGCAGTTATGTAGTACGGTATTCCTGTACGGTATTTCCTCTTAGGGATAAGGGATGTTAATATCACATCACCATAAACGAAATTGAAATTGAAGATATACTTTTTTGTTGCAAAAGAACTCGTCAACGAATAACTGCTTTTTGAAAGCGTATAACAAAAAAACCACAGGAATACGTTGTTTCCAATCGGTCATTGTTAATATTTATCGTTTCATCGTGTCCGTGTTGTTGGACAGTGAGCCGTCAATCACACAACTGTGATTGGATTGCGATACTCCACCGGCCGACACTTCTGCAATCTGGAATCCCGAACACGGGAAACAAACAAGTTTTTGGTGTTTTGCACACATTTTCATAAATCGTCCCATTACTAGTAAAAAACCGAATAAAAAAATACTGTGTCAAAAATTGTTTTGGTTTTGACCTAACGTAATTTCCCGCTAGTCACTGTGATCACCTACATGTTTAGAAAACTTCGATAGCGCAGTTCAGTACTATTTCTCTTACCGCATGTCTTATTAGATTTTTAGACTTTGTTTCAAAGTTATTATTGTTATTATTCGTCGTGTCCGTGTTGTTGGACAGTGAGCCGTCAATCACACAACTGTGATTGGATTGCGATACTGCTCCGACTGACACTATACCTGCAATCCGGAAATTCAAACATATTCTGATGTACCGTGCGAAACTGTTGGTCCCGAAACAACATACGAACATTTATGTGTTTTGCGCCAAGTTTATCGATAGGTCTCTGTCAAAAAATGTGATTATTAAAACAAAATATCTCACGTAACTATATTTTTTATCAATAATCTAATGTTTATCGATAGTTACTTAAGTTTTGATCAAATTAAATTGTAATATATAAAATAAATACAAATTTTCATATTTTTTGTTAAAAAATGTGTCGCAAGCGCTATTAACTCTACTTATTTAAAAAACATTTGAGATATTAATATTTACTGTATAAACCACAGTAGTATCATTATTAACTAAGTAGATATTGATTTTCAAAGAGAAAATTCAATAGTCAATACTATGCAACTGGCACCGTTTCCAATAACCGAACTAAGTCGATCGGAACAAAATTTCCCGGATTCCTACAGTCCGGAGCTGGGCCCGAAGCACGTATTCAAACCCGACACAGCTTATAACTAAATAGTATTCCAGGAATAACGAACTATCAATTAGACCCGTGTTTGTACGGGAAATGAAATTATGGAGTGTTTTAAAATTCTGCACCAGTAACAGTAGCACTAGTTAAATATGATTAGCGTTTCACGGTAATCGAATCTTATTTATTTTTACTTTTAACTAGATTACGTTGCAAATACGAGTATTTGCAAAATCATGACTACATTACTCAGCAAAGCAATCAATTTATTTGACCTTTATATATTGCTAAAATGAAAGCATTTTTTACTATCTATGTTTTTATTTATGTTTAAAATAGTCTACGATTGCACTATGTTTAAGAAATGTGTTATAAAATAGCCACCCGAAATAGGAGACACAGCTCGTCATTTCATTATTTCGTATTTAACAAAGTGGCAGTCATCTGAAGTCTTTTTCCAATAAGCATGATCGGACGGCGGAGTCGGGCGGCGAGAATTCTTGGGTAGTTGGAACAAGTTGGGTCCGCGCTGGCAATATCGGCAACTTCGGCCGCAGCTGGCATGCCCGCCAATGTCTCAATAATCCTCAAGGTACCCTCCTAATCGACTCTGCCTTACTTCGCCGCAAGTGTGACTAACTGATTAATTCTGCGACTCGGACGTGCCTGGCCTTCGTGGCCCATTATTGTTTGCCCCACACTCGTGCCATTATTGAACGATATTTGGACTATTATTGGCGGAGTACCGCGTTCTTCTATTTATGTGTTGTCGAAGGACGGCCATTAAAGGCTATAGCGTCTAGTTTGGGATTGTAATAGCCGCTGTTTTGTTAGATTGGATCCGCCTTAGTCTCCGCTCGAGCGGCTCGTTCCAGCGCCGAGTGCAAGATATCTGCCCGCTTTAAAAGATTTACGGTGATGTATTTTTATGTATGACGGTGGGTTGCAGATAAATTAATTAACTAGAGCGGCTGCTCGTGATGAGCTGCGCACGCGCAAATGCTTCGCGCACAATGATTTATCGTAGCATTAGTGAAGATACTTTGTGTCGCTCCAATTAATGTTTATAAACTGAAAATGTAATTAAGTATTGCAATTTTAACTTCTGAAACTATGTAGTCGTATTCAGTAGTCAGTTCTTTTCATTCAAATTGACACAAAATCTGCACAACAGAACAATTACACGCTTAAAGCTTAATACCGCAACCTCGATAAAAACGATGAACAAAAATGCATTTCCTTTTTCGAAATTCGTGACCGCATTGCTATCAATTTGGTGCTGTTTTTGCCTTTTATTGCTGTATATTTTTCCAATAACGTTTATTCTAAAGCTAAGTGGGGATTTATTCATACCTATTAAAGTTTTTGATATGGGTATAAGTAAACATACAATTAATTTTCTTGTTCGATTTGGTGATGTTCTCAAATAATAAGGATGAGGTTAATAGGCTAAACTCATTATAAATGGACATTTGTAAGAGTGAGACAAAAATTTCTAAACTTTGTTTTGTTGAATATTTCCTAGCAATTGGGGTGAATAAAATGTCAGCGTCGAACAAATATATGAGACAAAAATCCAATTTCAATAAATTCAGTAACCGTTGCGTATCTCCTGGACAAACAATAATTTTCGACTTAGATTGAGTTGACTGGTGATGATTGGGTTGTGATATAGTATTTTTTATATTAATTGAGTAGCAAACAGGCATGCGAACCACCTGATGTTGAGTGGTCACTGCAGCCCATGGATAACTACATTCAACCTCAGATAGAGAAGAAACCGTATTTGAGGTTCCATGTGGATGCTTCGCTATTCATGAGGATTAAGGTGTTCGCCTCAAATAAAGTATCTCCGATAACTATTCTCTCCAGCCGAAACGCATGACATAAAGAACATGCTGCTTTACGACGGATTAAGGTGTTGGTAAGGTACGTCCCCGGGCTAACTATTATGGCCTAACATTTAACGCTACGTGAGTTGCAACTGATGGTGTCCCTAGGTTATCGCTAAAGGCCAATTTTATGCGCATACTGGGTTTCGTAGGGCACTTTTAGGCGTCAATCTTGAATAGTACTTTTTATTGATTCAGTATTTGTAACTTAAATAAAGTACAGTGAATTAATAGGACTTAATGCTTAGAGCATTGTCTCCCTGTCGGCCTTCAGTAAAATCAACAACAGGCGACTTAAATTGCCCTTAAAAACGCAACTCTTATAATAACTAGGTAGGTAGTTGGTAACGAGGCAATCGTTTCCATCCATCGCTATACATTCTAACTCTTTATCCCGTTAATTGATGTATTTTTGTCCATGGGCTTTTTCCGATTGTTCTATGGGGTGTGTGTGAGGGGTGCGGGTGCGGGGTGGCTGCGAGGGTAGATCGCCAATAACTCGCCCATTGTTTGGTGGCGGCTGACTTAATAAGTTTTCCGAATTTATTATGATTTGTATCCTCCCTTGTCGTCTTATTACGACCCTTTAAATATATTCGTGGACGTATTGGCTTATGTTCATAATTTCATATACGAAATGAATTCAGTAGATATTCAAACAAAAAATTCATATGAATTTTTTTACAGATTTCACAGAAAAATTGAGATTATCAGCCATATAGTAGATAGCACGTAAGACATATTCATGGTTATAAGATAATAATAATTATCACATAATTATAATATATATCCATTCCAGTTAGCGTCAAATATTTCTTCTAGCGAACCAAATTGATGAATACACCACAACCAAAAGACTAGTTACCTAGATACTGCATACATAGGTATAAAGGAATGGCATATGAAATACATATATGTAACACTTAATCATTTTAGTTGTTAATACGTTATTCGTGTTGACTAAATCCCCTAATACCTAGCCGTTAAGATTAATTCAAATTCGTGTATTCGTATTGCACCTACATATGATTGCTCAATCCAAATTCCAAAGAAAGAGACTTGTTCGTTCACACTTGATGACAAAATTAATGTGTGCGGTGCGACCATTTCATAATTAAAATTAAGGCTGGCCATACAATATAATTAACAGCAGATGGCTTATTGCTCTGGCAATTTTACAAACATGTAATGTTAACGAAAATATAAGATGCCCTATTACTAACATACACACATACAAGTTTTAGACATACCTTACTTACCTACCATGTCTTATTTAATTTAAATAAATAACATTAAATTAACTTATTCGGAGAACGAAATCATTTAGGAAAACAAGAAGAATTTTAATCATTAATTCGTTAACGATATCTGGTTCATTAGTTGTATAAACGAAGGAGGGATGGTTCAAAAAGAGCCGGCTTTATATCTTAAAGTAATTAACAATTGCTCTGTTATACTCCGGCGTAATGAAGATAATTTGCTAGTATACAGAGACGCAGCGGGCGGGATGTCTCGGCCTAATTGAATTTCACAACATCGCGGAAAATAACTACAAGTGCCGCGACTGCAGAGCAACTCTTTCCCTGAATCAAGGACCCGCTTCAAGTCTGATTACGATTTTAATTTGACCCACAATACACTGACTCGTTAGGGGGTCGTCTCACTTGAAGGTTTTCTCTTAATTTCTTAACGTTGAAATTCTATCTAGAAGTTCTGTACGTGAATAAGTAGTGTTTAAACTTGCACATAATAATGATTCCTCCTGGCCTCGACGCGAGCGAAATGAATAAAAACATATGACCTATTCAGATTCCGGCCAATTCTAATTCCGCCAAACGTTTACAGATCTCGGTAAACAAGTCTGAAAAAAAGGAAGCGCGATACGTATTTTATACAAACGGATGTATGATAGCATATTCACGTCCAGAATAGAACAGTGGCAATAAAGACAGAAAGCAATCGCTCGCCTCCGCTCCACACAATGTGTGCGACTCCATTTGCACCGCTCCTCGTTCACCGAAGAACGGGTGCAATTTCCCGCGTTCCGTATCGCGAACGTCGTACAAAAATTGCTTTTCTGAACGTGAAAATATAGAGAAAAAAAGCTCGCGCCATGCAAATTTTTGTAAAGTCATTCGGAGGCGTGCGTTTGTATTTCTCGGGTAAGGGTAAGAGGGCAAAGAAGGCGAACAATTGTCGTCGCGAGGAATTCCTTTATTTTGTTAGAGGGATATTGCGCGTCGGGTGCAGGCGCGCAGCCGGTTCCGATAGCGTTCGGATTGTTTACCGGCCGGCAATACGGCTCGCCCGCATCGCATCCGAGTCCGATGCACGTCACCGAGACCCTCTGATTACAAAACCATCGAATTAACTTCCAGCTTCTTTTAATCCTATCGAATTTCCCGATAGAGAACCTATTGACGGGTTCCTGGAACTGTTTGCGTTATTTTCCCGAAGCGACGCGACCTCGGGTCAAGGCCGGCTGCTCGTAAATACAAATAAATAGGATCCCGTCGGTGTCTCATTGGTCGATGCTTATCATATTTTATGATTTCGTAAACTAGGACCGAATGCCACCATAATTGGACTGTTTGTTTTATGTTTGGTCATTAGCCTGGATCCGTTTACAAATTTATTCTGTTTTCCACGGTTCTCTTAATGACTTCAAATAAAAATGAATGAATCTAGGTATTCGATAACTTGAAAATATTTTTATGTAAACTCTTATGACCTTTCGTAATTTAATTACATGGAACATCGCAACCTCAATAGCGGGCGATGAACAATAATAATTAATCCTTCAAGGGTGATAAAAATTACGGATTGTAATAGTATGATGCACGATTGATCAAAAACTACCCAATTAAAGATGTAGATAATGAGTATTGCTTGCGTATAATAATGGTTCTCTGCGTACATTATAATTATGTATTAGGTATCTCATAATAACAGGTTTTTGCGAAAATTAAGGTCACAAAACTTTAATTTAGTTATAATAGTTATGCGAAATTTCGCTGATCTTATGTTCCTATTATTAAATTTTTAAAACTATTTTTAATAAGCCTCTAATTATAAAAACAGAAGCCAGAAACAAAAATTAGAGGACAGCCTCAATCTTTAGTAGTGGCATACCAATTATTTATCACAAATCATACAAATTATACCCAGTCCTGATTGATGTGTGATCGCTTTTTTATTATAGTAAAAGATCTATTAAAGTCTTTTGTTACATACTTACCTTACCCTTTGTTTCCTTTTTCACTTTTCCATTTTTGTTACCTATTAATATATTAAATTTCCATTATAAGATATCTTACGAAATAATCTGTAAAATCTTGTTGCCAGGTTACGTAGCCGCCTTGTGCCGAAGGATAATTTGCGAAGGTAAGTCGTGACGTAAGCTGAGGCTTCCAACCGCCACATATTTCCCGGGACTTTCCCACATTGGCATGGAAAGCCCCGTTTCGTAAATTATGACAATCGTCCCGAAAATCCAATCTTCATACGATTTCTTGACGCATATCAGAAAACAAAAAACTTTCAATCGTTTTTAATGGAACAGAAAGAGACGTTTAGGCATGTGTATTTATCTACACATCATGATTATTTGAAATTAAATCTTATGTCAAAAGACGCAAAACTTCTTCATCTTCATGAGTTGGATATCTTCTCTAATACCTTCAGAAATCCAGTTTTACGGTTTTTTTGGCACTGTGTTATTAAGCTTAAGAAATAAACAAATAAATAAAACCTCAGTGAAAATAAAATGTAATTGATTAATTCCGAAGTCATTCAATTCAAAATTAAATCTACTTACATAGAAATGATAAAGATAGCTAACTCATTACGTATCTAACTACCTACTTAGAAATTGAACACCAACAAGACTGCTGCAAATCTATTATAAGTAGTATTACATCATAAAACCCGTGACAAAACGCTCACAATATTACAGCAAAAGCTTAATAATACAGACGTAGCGGATATTTTTGCGTACATCTATCAGTTCCGCGCCACAAAACTGCAGTAAAAGTAATAAAACGAAACGGCGCAAGGAAAATGTTGGTGTATTACCGGATTCGGATTTCCATCTTAAAAATAGTGCATTCGGTGCATCGGTCGCTAGCAATCCTCATCGGCCCCATCTTCATATTGGAACCACCAGACATTTTGTGTTGTCAAACATAGAAGATATCCGCTGGGATATAGATTTATTTTTGATATATAATTTTTTTCTATCTTTACTTTCGAAGAGAAAACCCAAATTGACTATTTGTTTATAAAGCTTTATCATTTTGTGTTTGCCTTATGTTTAATTTACAAATTATAATAAAAACATGGTAAGACTTGTAGGAAAAATCAACTCAATCAATCAAAAATCAACAATCACTTTTCAATAGAATAGTTCCTGGTTACTTAACTACTTATGGGCCATTTCTATTACGCAATAACCAAAGCTTTTGTATATTGAATATATAAACTTAACAATATTCGTATTATAACGGCGGTTCTCTGCTTTACCGTTTACATCAAAAGACACAAACTAACTCAGACTGAGTAAAATTAAATTCAGAATTCAGACCGAAAACTACGAATGATTTACAAGGCAACTTAATATTTTACCTTCGAATTATTTTATTACACTCCAAGATATTAAAGTAGTTTAATATCGAAATAGGTTTTGGCTTAGATTCATGTAATTTTCGACCACGTTAATGGGCGTCTGAAAACGTATATGAAGGACGTCTTAAAATAGTGGACCGATTTAGTTCGGTGTGAATCACCGTGTTTTGCAACACTCTTGAACATTTTGTAAGATGCTGTAAATTTGAGAAGTTTAGACGTTTGAGACAAAAAATTTAAATGTTATAGAAGGTCAATTCAAATCATGTTTACCTAGCTAGCAACTAGCAACGCTAAACATGAAGGGTGTTGCAACAGTGAAAATAATTTGTTGTGACAATTTATTAAAATATGGTAATACATAACAAATTCAATGAGCACGACAAACACTTAAATTGAAAATGACAATATTCAGCATATTTTCTTGCTACTCAAAAATAACAAAACACCAGAAATAATGGGACACTATCACTAACGCTCGTCCAAACAAGAACCTACGCGTCTATCAAAACAACCTGTCAAGTGTAAGGGTTATTGTGTCTGTTTTTATTTAATTAGGTCAATTCCTCTCGAAGTCACGATATAAGTCGGGCTCAGTCTGAGACGCTCCTCACTTACTCTCGACGGAGGTGAGTGTTTGTGTGTTGTCCAAACATTTGCTTCGATCGAAGGATGATGAACATGATGGCAATACGCACGCAAAATCTGCTCGTACAACAACGTCATTTCGTACATTTTGTCGCATATCAATGCGTATTTCAATTACAACAGCTCCATACAGAGCCCTGTGTCTAGATGTAGGTATGTTGTGATGGGTGATCAGTCGATTAGGTCAGATAATTAGGACAAGGCCTTGAGAACGTTTTTTGGTGTCGATTTGTCTTTTCTGTATGCAATTAGGTCTGTATGTATATCTCGGGCTCAGTCTGAGACACTCCTCACTTACTCTCGAGTTCTCGACGTACTCGTAGGTGAGTGTTTGTATGTTGTCCAAACATTTGCTTGGATTGAAGGAGCGTAAATCCATACATGGTGGCAATACGCACGCAAATTTGTTGCGTTTGCTTCTCGGCTTTGTCTAATGTACTCTTATGTATGAGTAAACCTGATATCTCAAAATAAACTGATTCGTTCAAACAGTTTTTTGTGTCAATTTGTCCTTTCTTTATGCTTATATCGTTCGTGGTTCCGTTTGTTAATCTAGTGTTAAGATATATACCGCCATTGAGTGCGTCACCGTAGATTATGTTAATCTAAGTACCAAATAAAATATCCATTATTATCAATGTAACCGAATTTTGTTTAAACCCGTTCACTGTTTTCGCGTGATTGTTATTTAGTTGTCTACCCGCCCTTACAATTTTATTAGGACATTATTATAAAACTAGCTACTGTAAGGTAACAGATATTTAAGGTAAAATATTAACTCCAAACTGAATATTCGTTTTACATTGCCGTGGTTATTTCACAAACATTAACCTATACGGATACATGTACGTTTTAGTGTTTTTATGGTTAACGAGGACGCTTTCACGCCAAACGCGTTTATAAATCCCATAACAGAATTTATTCAGCGGCGAAAACATTTTTCACGTTTTCCAAACCCAAAAATATGCATACCGCCTAACCCGCTTTATTCCCGGAACAATAACTAGACACGTAACATTAACTGGTTTATTAAACTTCAGCGGTTTTCACAACGATGCCCAGACCGTAAAGTAACTAACTCCGGCACATTGTATAACAACTTCCCCCTTGTAATTACGAGCTTTCGTACAATGCAATCAATCGTCAAGTTTTATTTGAGTTATCTTAGAAATAAAAAACAATCAAACAATCGGGGTTTGGATTTCGCGGAACGCAAAGTTTGAAGGTGAGCGGACGACCGTCTCGGTAATAGAGAAGAAAAATACGTTAATGTACCCTCAGATCCCGAAGACAAATAAAGCGGAGCGGACACGAACGAAATAAAAACGGGAGGCACTGAGATAAATAACAATGATCTTGTGGAAAGACAGAGCCGTGAGCCGTGAGCCGTGAGCCGAGCGAGCGAGAATCTTTTTTTAATAGTAAATGAGTTGCGAACGCGCATGCAGACCAACTGATGTTAAGCTCTGCAAACCGTGGAAAATTTGAATACTAGTGCGTGAAATGAGCCAGAAAGTTTTCCCCTACTATAAGACTTATGTCCAATATTGGGATATAAAATATTACAACGGGGTTTTAATACAATATAAAGTTGTTAATTGATCTTCCTACCAGCCACCGTTTCAGGTACTCATATAATTAAATGTCTATAAAGACAAGTCCAGTTTAATTTAATACGAAACCACTGAATGGTGCAAAATGTTTGCTTTGTCGTGTTATTCCATCGGCAAATTTGGGAAACGCTTTTACTTGTCAAACAAAAAACTTGAAGTTAAATACTCTTTACTACGGTGCTTTGTTAAAAATTCGAAGCCTCAAACCAAAGTAGGCATTTTGTAACCCTTCCTTCATTATAGTCCAAGAGCTCTTGGACATTTTTGAGAAGTGTTTGAGACATCATTAAAGCACGTTTAATAGCTTATTTGTAATATCCGAACACGAAATAAGCAGATCTGGTATGGCACGCATCGAAAAGTGTTTAACGCCCGCTGAAACATAATAAATAAACAAAAATAACTATTCTCAAAAAACAGGACATTTTTGCGGAAAACAAACAGTTTTAAACGCCTCAAACACTTTTTATGTTTGGCTTAATTTCATTACCCGCCAGCCAGACCTGCATTTTGTGTTTGAATTATACATCATAATCTATTCAACGTGGGTTTATGATGCCCCAAAGGCTTCTCGAAAAAAATCTCCCAGCTCTCTATCCATTAGGACGGACCCCTTAAACTCTTTTTGAGACATCGAGCTTCCGACTTGTCGTCGTAATCATCGTTCTTCCAAACAATGTGATTTTAATTTAACTAATTAAAACGGCGAAAGTAAGCGAAAACTGTTTGAGGGATTTGAAACAAGATTACATTTTATAACAAATCACTTTTGGGGTTTTTACGAGTATTATACTTTTTCCTCTAACCGCATCACCGGAAAACTGATAATTTTTTAAACTTATTCAACCTTTTTAGCTATTCTTTAAAAAACTTTTTACTTCCTCATAACGCTCTTGCAGACCCATACTTAGTGATTCGGTTTTTATTACAGTATTTAAGTACAAACCTATTACTTACTCAAGACCAAACCTTACAATGAAAGATGGAGTAATCCTTTAACGAACGATCTAATACTAACGTCTAAAAGGTGAGATACCTTTTTGTATCGTTGTAACAGTGAAACGGAACCTCGGATCTTCTATCGCAATCTGGAAACCGCCCACTTTATTCTTTTCAACGTTTGCACTTAGAAAATTGTGACATTCACAAAGGATGTACTCTTTTGAATCTTACCTTGAAGATGCAATGAAATCTTGGAGTACTATTTTTACAATACTTTTCGTAATCTATAAACTACACTAGCGGATAATGCGACGTTTTTAGGTGAATAGGTACGCTGGTTGCCGAATTTGCCTGATGCTGTGAAAGCTGTTAAATCTTATTAAAGAATGTATGTCTTGATCTATTATATAGAAAAACCTCATTTTTAAAGGACTCGACATTTCCGAAATTTCATTGATTTTTCAGTCGTTTCTCCTTTATTGACAATTTAGCGATTTTTTCATTTCTTTATAAGTTCCTAAGTACCCTTTCGTTTACAAAAAGAAATCTAATTAGATATTAAGAGAAATCTAACATTTAAACGAAAATGAAACTTTCTTACAGCGTCACGTGTAAACATTTTAATAACCTGTTACTTATTGATGGGTTTAGTTACAATTTTTGGGTATATTTATTTGGACATTAATGTAGCTGGTATTGAATGGCACTAAAATTGGCTACAAATATAGATATCCGTGAGAACATTACGACTTCGTTGATATGTGTTAATGTTTTTAGAATTGGACGATCCCATGAAGCCATCAAATGCGACGATTATGTTTAGGATAATGAAACCGAAATAACTGACAACATCAATTTAGTAAATATTGCAAGTAGTAATAATATTATGTCGACTCATAAATCCGAATCGCCAGTTCAGGCAATGAAAGTCGACCTACTTGGCATCTGTTCGCGAATTAGGTATAGTTGTGTGAGAAAACAACTAACGCTCGATATTTTTTTTTTTCGTGACAATGTGGAGCAAGCTTCGCTCGGCTAGAATAACAAACTCTTTTATTTATTAGGCAGAGGAATTTATTAGAATATATGAAGACGTAGAGACGCCGATTATACGCGGCGATCCACGTAATAACGTCGGAAGAAATTTATTTATATTTTGTGAAAACATTCATGGGTTATCTTACCTATACATTTAGAGATACATCGGAATATTTTGAACGAAGAAGAAGCCAAATATATTCGGAAATAATAAGTAAAAACCTGCTTCATAACTATTATGTTTCATCAGCATGTTTGTTTGTGGACGTTCGTATTTGCGCTTAACATTCTTTTAGTACTCTCTCCATTTGTATATATAATATATAATATTGTTAATATATATAATATATTATAATATATACAATATATAATATTGTTAATATAAATCGTCTGTGTACCTTTCGTGTACCTACCTGTCGTGTATCTTTTGTCATATTTTGTCCATAATTTTTACATATTTAATTATAAACGCTCCTTCAAGTAATGGTAATCTCCATGGTACACATCTGCCGAATATTCGTCAAATTGGAGACAGTTGTCAGCTAAATTTAGCGTCAGTTTAATGTACTGGCAGTGGTGATTAAATTCACCAATTAATTCTTGCAAAGATTAACCTTGGCAACACTTCATAGCGCTAAACCCGGCGCGATTTGCTGGAATTATGCTCACCTTATCCCTAATGATCCTCGAATTTCCGTCCGATATCGTTATATGATTACTGCAGGTATTATTATAGCTGTAACTGCATGTTTTGTATTTATTTGAAATTTTTTATGGTAATTTTAAAACCCTTACAGTCAGGTGAATACTGCATATCTGGAGCCTTTTAAATAAGAGGTTTTGAAGCATTTCTTTTCGGTTGTCAATATAGAAACTCGACTATCGTGTCGTGTCCTTCGGGTTCGTATGAACTGTTAAAAACGCATCACCTAGCATTTTGTATCGCGAACGCAAGGGATGACGTCATAATTTTTTCAAGTCAGCTGACTAATTTGTTTTAGAATTGGGCAAAATTCATATTTAAGCATATTAGGGTGGGCTGAATTTTAAGATGTTCTTGCATGCATCTTTTTAGGAGAAAGAAGAAGAATTACCTTTGAAATCAACGGCCGACCATCTTAGATTTCACGTTTTTCATGCCCAAGCAATAGAATAAAATGAATAGACGAACTACAATTTTAGACATCACTTCATTAAGGGACTAATTGCATTTAGCTCCTTAAAGCTGAAAAGCAGCGTCTGCATCTCCATAAAATAGAGGTAGGTAGTTATTTTTATGTAGAGAAATAAATTATGTACTTAACATGACCGTGGGCATTCAGTGGTGATTTCAATGGTGGAAGTCCGGGTTAGAATCCCAGCAGCAATGATTATTTTGCGATGTGCGATATGTGAGTGATAACATTATGTTGAATTTTAAAGTATACAGCAGATGACATTAAACTTAATAAAACGAACATAACAGGAATTAAAATTCCTCAAAGAACCTCTCAAGTAAGGCCATGACTAAGCGATTGGACTAAATCGCTTCTACCAGTTGTATACATTACAAAAAGTGATGCAGGTAATTTAATCCCAACATAAAAGTCGTAACGGATAATAGATGCAGAAAATTGCAACTCGCTTCTATTGCATCATTTACGAGTAACAGCAGTGCAGTTTGATAGGCGAGCTGTGGCATTTTTGTATGTTTTTTGTTGGATTACGCTCGTGGGTTACTACAACTAAATCTGCTACTATTATGAAATGTTCGAGAAAAAATATAAGTGCTGACTACTACACTGAGTCGTGAGCACAATCTTCATTGGTTCGTTTGGCGTTGACTGCGTGGGTTTTTTAGGCTATTGGTTCGTCAATCAGTGTAATGCTTCTCTGCTACTTTTATAAAAACATACAGTACAATTTCACATAATCTCAATTACAATAAGGCACATTTGTAGCAAGGCTGAAGGCTACACCGACATTTAGCAATCGTGTCCATTTCAGAATGACCCCCGCGGAGCTTGTCTCACGTCTAGAAACGTCCAACCCCATATAAAATGACAGCTCTTTTGAAATTGGCCCAGTTGTAATAGCAAAAGCGTGTCCTATAAAGAACATTCTATATTTCGTACATCTGGCTTGTATCATTACGCTCGGCTACGCCGTTCAATATATATTCGTTCTGCGGTTGTTTATTAGTTTTTTTTGTTCTTACAATGTGCGGGTATTAAAAATGGCTGTTAACTTTTTGTTGTGTCTATTCTCACTGCTGGGTAACAAATACTCTCTATAACAGAAGGTGTTTTGAAGCATTCTACCAAACTGCGTTGCTTCAATTCTAAATCTGAATTTTGACTCTATTGAGAACAATTGAAGTATATTTTGTTTTATATCATCATAATAACTTCTGTATAACTGCTTCCATCTCAATCTATCAAGCAGTCTTCAATGTTATTGCAAGGTATATAGAATGCAACCGTCTAGCGGATTATTGAGCATATTATGTAGGTACACTAATAATCCTATTAAAATCAACTTGTCGAGATATCCAATTCCGTTTGTTAACTAACAATCTATTCTACAAATCTCTGTAGCCTTGAGACCCTGATCTATCTCGAAAACAATACATCTATCTACGTCTTGTTGCAACTTGCAATCTCTATTTTGGTCAGATAATAATAGACCAGTCCCATTTAGTCGAACCCGAACAATCTAACTCTTGTCGCTCTCATCTTCCAAACTATTTGTCAAAGGGAACACAAACAAGTTGTCAAATGGAAACAATCGAGGTCTTTTGTCGACAATCCCCGGAGAACTTAGAACTTAGGGGAAGTACCGACCGATACGATGCACGCAACTATAGTGCAACGCTTTCCACTAAAAATTAAAACAAAAATCCAAAATATATACTGAACTTAAATCCTTATGAAAAACGGGTTCACATACAGTTTTTGTATACTTCACTTATTAGGATAGGATTTTAGTTTTAGCAATTTAAATATGGCCGGATTTGATTTTGTATTCTGCTTCTCTTGAACTATGCAACCAATAGTCGGGACTGAATCAGTTGGAAACAAATTCAATGCCGCGACTGCGTTCGTCGAATCGGTTCATAGTTGTAAACTTCGCCTCGATTTCCCACGTCCGTTGTTCCAGGCGTTCATTTTTAAACAAGTGATTTAGACACTAAAGTTTTGCCATTCCGCTTCTGACTTAGCGAGCACTTTCGACTCACTATTGCGGAGCTTAAATACGTTTCTATAAATACGCTGTCTCAACACAGCTCCAAACCGTAAAGAAAAAGTTTCGGCTACGGAAAAAGCTTCCAACGAAATCGATATTACGTGCACTGCGCAACGCAATAGGTTTTTTCGGGACAGCTAAAACGCAGCGTGGTGTGGAAAACGTTATAGTTATTTTGCTCTTTCGTAGCGACTAATCTTTTAACGCGTCACAGGCGCACGCACATAAATTGAGGTTGAATTACGACTCGCCCCGAACGAAACCGATGCTACACAAACTCACCTTCCTTCTACCCACTGTAAATCGTGTCCCGTTGCCCGAGTAGTCACGACTAAATTATTAATTTTGCGCATTATTCCACTGAATTGCGCCTTTTATTACTTCAGCGCGAACATTATTACGACCAATTGAACTTTGCTGACACTGCAATTTGCATCGGTTATGCGAAGAATCGATACAATGCAAAAGCGGCGTGCTTCACTTTCGAAACGATGTCGTAATTTGAAGTCGAACGTATAATATTTATGAGTCGAATATCTCAGATTCACTTCGCTCGAAAAGATAACTTAAAAGTTTTGCGGAGCTGAAGTTTCGAGAAGTGGAAGAAAGAAATTAATCTTTTGAGTCTTGTATTCTCGTTCGTAACTCATTTCTTCATTATTACATTTCTCTGTTTCCGGTCGGCGGATTTTGATTTATGATTTTAATTTGGCAAGGTTGCCGACGACAGGCCGAGACATGGAGTGTTTTCAAGGAGCCATCGTGCAATTGTTTAATTAATCTTAAGCTACGGAAGCGTCGGCCGCCACACTTGCTGCGGGTGCACTACACTTGCCACAACTTTAAACTCGTTAAAAGTTCCTTTGAAACATTTGGCGCCAGATAAGCCGCAGTCAGACTTGCTCTTGAGATTGTTAACTTATCTACTGTTATAATTAAACAGCATTTCACGTTCCATTTCTCGCCAATTTCTAACGCTATATTTTGTGCTAATGTTGAAATAAAAATTAGAATCCTTTGTTTATGTAAATTAGGAACCACTTACACTTACTTTTGATACGTAATCTAAGATTGTTCCTTCTTACGTGTACAGAAAACGATGTCCGGTCTTAACACTAACTTCACGAAAATGCAGACGTCAGGTGCAAGTTTGCACAGACGATAAAGTATGTGCAGGGGGCACTCGCTTGCACTGTCGGCGTGGACACCGAATCATGTACATAACAAGCGGCATTGAGTGAACAAGGCTCATTCCTCGCACACAAGCACACAAGATGGCCGACAATGGCCCTTAGCGGATAATTACTCAAATAGATTGCCCATTGGGGTATTGTCTCCGTGCGCCTCCGCCGTAGTAATATAGGAATGTTTCTGACTCGCATACTAACTATTCGAACATATTTTCCCCGACCTTATTGTTCCGAAATTTGCCGGCTGTTCGTTGTAACGTTACACCATTATTAAGTCCTTGTTCTCTTCGTTGATTAAACGCAACTAATCTTCTTAATTATGTTTGGGAAGGATTTTGCTCAAATCACCTGTGTTAGGGTTTAGTGAATGCGAGTTGCAGCTTGCATTTTATGTCCTTTTTATGTTCGTCTGCTGTGCTATAGCACATTATATATATAGCACATTGGTATTGCTGCGAAATGATAGCTAAGATTATGTTATGCATTAACATAGTTTTCTACAAAATCCGAGCAGAAAATCTGAAAAATGAAGGCGTTAAACTGTAAAACTTACGAAACGCAACTTACACAAAACGTAATTCGTTTCCAGTAAAGAAAAGCCTGAACAAATTAAAGAAGTTTATATTTAGCAGTGCAATAAGTCTTGTTCCTGTTTCGTTTTTAAATTATGCAAACTTTTTCACGGCGCATTAAAATGTTATTTAAGTCGGGAGCGTCGTAATTTCTAGCAGCTCGTGACGGGAGAATTTTTCCCGGTTCGCATCACGGGTATTTAATCAGACATTTTGATCAACACGTCCTCGCTCGGTAATATAATTACAGTTAACAGCAGTACGGTGACGTTATCGCGCATATAAATTAGAGCGATTTACATTTAGCGTCGCGACACGGAGTCGACCATTACTGCGAGTGATGCGGGAATAGGTGCCGAGATCATAGCCGGACGATTGTCGTGCAGGCATTGCTTTTGAGGTAGGGTTTAAGGATCATATCTCACTGTGATTCCGCGGTGACGTCGCCAAGTCGCCATCCAAGTAACGTATCCGACTTTACCATGGGGTTCATGTTAAAGTTTATGGCCGTTAACTCACTTAGTTATGGTTTGTCAACACCCCCAATTTAGAAAACAATCTCAGTGACAAAAGTCTTTATTCAACACGAAAGGTATTAAAATAGTTAATGAAAAATATTGCATATAAGTTAGAAACGTTATAATATAATATCGAAACAATTAGTGCTTTTGAAGTTATTGTAGTTATCAACCCGTTTTGTTTTAAGCAATTAGCTCTAATCATTCCAGTTTTAACTCGCTTACCAAGCTTCTATGTACAGGTAATTCACTTCACGAAATAGCCGCACAGTGGAATCTGATTGGCAAACTTAGTTCATTATTCATGTTCATTACGCATCGGTGCGTAATAGCGCTCTAACCCTGCGATCAGCGGATTACGTTTAACTCCGACGGTGGATTAGTTTTAATTCCCACTTTGATGTCTTGTGCTAATGAACTAAGCAAATGCCGATAAATACCTTCAATAAAACTATTTTTCCTTTATACTATTTATAGTGGACAACTGGATATGTTCCTTTAGGGCATGCCTGAAAGTTCGCAATAAAATGTTCTTAAGGGGATAATTATGAAGTCCACTAACCCGCATTCAGCCAGTGTGGTGCTTCCACCCATGCTTCTCATTAAAGAGGAGACCTGACCCGCAGTAGGTCATGAACGGCTTACAAAGACAGAGGCAGACACAAAAAAGTTACAACATTTTCTTAGTTAAAACGAAAACATATAATTTTCTGATGACATGATTTAACATGATCTTGCAAAAGAAGTAGCCATTCGCAGAGCCCTGTAAATATTCCATTCCAGGAACATTCTTCAAAAGAAATTCCCAGTCTAATCTATTCGTTGTAAAAGGACTAGCACGTTATTGTTTCTAACAAAGCTTACCAATACAAACTGGACTCTGGAATTGAAAGCAGACCCAAAAGCTGAACGTAACACGCATTCCTGTCACCAGTAAACGGGAAAGCCAGGTTCGGGTTGCAATAGCATTGTCGTAAACTAGATTTGTACCTTGTGAAATTGTAGCCGCCTAGCCTGAGCAATGCTGCGAACATACCACTTCAGCTGTACTATGTGTATGACTGTATGTATGCAGATACTCAAAGACAATTTGATCTTAAATCGATACATTCGTTTGACGACTCATTACTCTATATGAAACT
This sequence comes from Erynnis tages, assembly GCA_905147235.1. Classification (NCBI taxonomy): domain Eukaryota; kingdom Metazoa; phylum Arthropoda; class Insecta; order Lepidoptera; family Hesperiidae; genus Erynnis; species Erynnis tages. Next base: position 9,685,191 of record LR990072.1, read on the forward strand.
TACAATGAAATTATTCGAAACTACAGTTATAGTTCATGTTAAGCAGACAAATAAAATAGCCTTTATATGTATACGGCAAGACAAACAATAGCTATTCCAGTCTTTCTTGTAATAGATTTTTAGATAACACTGCACTCCTAACCCATCATGAAACAAAGATCCTATGTTTTAATTTTTGGAATTGATCCCATTCGAGCATAATTTAGAAGCTTAGTTTATTAGTTTTCACTAGTATCAACAACGTTCAACCTAAGAAAGCACTTCAAATTGGTTGTTCATAAATCAGTAACCTACATAGCTACCTTTCTTATCAATACCTCATATGTATTTACAATAAATTTAATTAAGTCATTAAAGGCTAAAGAAAACAATACCGTATAATTACTGAAAGTAGTCCTTCAATAGCGTTCACGGAAAATCAAATTAAAATCATTCGTTACGCGTTCACTCAAATTACTTCTGTCACACCGTTCATAAATTAAATTCCCACATATCGTGGCAAAACCTCTGCAAATTGGTCTTAATTTACTCGCAACGTATAGCCTTAATAATAAGCGTGTAAGCAATATCTTCATCGCTCAAGGGTTGGGGTGGTATGTACGGCGGGGCGGTATAAGGACAATATCTCACTTATAAGTAACTTTTCTTGTACCTACTTAGCTGTATACAAGATATTTACGTGGTGCGTGACTCAAGGCCTCACTTTACATTAATCTTGCGTTGTGAAAATTATACATGCTTGTGCCATTTTATGTTAGAAAGATTTTTTGTTTCGTTAATCAACTTGGTAATTAGAGTGCCCTTCAATAGTTCACAAATAATAAATAGGGCTCCATTTTAAATACAAAAAAAGTGTTTTTTCGAGGCTTCAAACTACCTCTATATTAAATTTCATATCAATTATCTGATTTAGCCGCGAAACCATCAATAACAAACCTTGATATTTCCTGGTATACCATATTTAAATTACCTAGATAATGTAAATTTTATAGTTTGTATATAGTTTATTGCTTTCCAGAAAAAATATTCTTATATCAGATTTCTTACCATAAAGAAGCCACTTATTTTAACCGGATATGCCTTTTGGATAGAGGACGCCTAAACTACCATAAAATACTTCGCCAACTCGTTATCGATATTACCGCAATACAATAAATTACACGTCAGATTACTCCGATAGGAATCTAAATATAGAAAATTGAGTTATTACCTATAATAGGGGAAATTTATCAGTGGAAATTGGAGCTTGGTTCCTGTACCAAAGTGCTTTTCCTTACAGCAAATCGTAGGTTCCAAGTATTATGCAAGTGAACCGTCGTCAATAAAGAAATGCTTTTTAGTAAGAACTCGGATCGATACTTAATTATGTAGGTGTTGTAGGTTGGCTTCTAATGCATATTGTTTGTCATTCTAACCTGATTATTATTTAAAATAGTTTTTAGAACAAGCGGAAGGTTTTAAATTACTAGTACCTAAAATGAAAAAAGGTTCAACTTAATTTTACAGGATGAAGAGGAAAATAATTAAAAGCGCGTTAAATACTAGATACACAAGACAACTATGTATAAGGAAATTGATTTTATTATTATTTATAACAAAGTCTACGTCGTTGACCTTCAGTAATAGTTAACATTTCTTAACATTTCTAAAGTGGTTATAAAACATTTAAATTAGGAGTGAATAATATTATTTTTTCAAAACATTTAATGAACAAAAATATTTTAACGTTGAACGTTCAACGTTTTTTTTTTCTTCCTATTGGTTACATGCATACATATTTTACTTCCTATTGGTTACATACATATTACAACAAGCGATAATATCGCTGTTCTAATATTAAAAATCAATATTTAATCATCGTTAAAATCTATTAAAAAGCCTTTTGCCATTAGAAAATTCTGAGGTACCCACTTTCTTATCTTGTTCCATAATTTACTCGAGCTGCCGTTTAAATATGAAATAGCGAAGCACTATTAGAAGTTTCGCGAAAGAATGTAAGCGCTTTCAAGCCAATTAGCATTTTATTTATCGAGTCGTGGATAAAAGCAATTTGATTTAGAAGCTCGATCGATATAAGACGATCATTAGGGAATCGGCGGCATGGACCGGCGCAGCACAATACAGAGGACGAATTACTATTTCACAAGCTTTATTTAACTTAGTAGCTTTATTTAACTTAGTAGCTGATCTATGAGCTGAATCTTGAGTAGATTTATCAAACTAACGTGGATTTCCTACGTAGGAACTTGTAATTATAATAGGTTTCACTCACCTTTTTCTTATGACCTGTGCCCCAATCACGAACACTATCGTCAAAGCATTCGTATAGTTAAGGAATGCCATTAGTATGGGAAGATGGCACACAGACTGACATACTAATGACTTACGTTTAGCGTACTAGTATTCATGCTGACGACACTGCTAGTTAAACCTAGAGTTTTTTTCGAGGGAACTCTTTAAGCAAGAATGGCTTAGAATGACAATTTTGTGGATTTGCTTAACATTTTTGAATTAACAAGATTAACCCAATCATCGCAACAGTCACAATTAAAAACTTATTTAATGAAGATATTTATTTCAATTTGAATGAATATATTTATTATCTGCAACTCATCGCGAAATGTTCTGTGCAGCATATAACTTTTGTTAGCTCAGGCCTAACCGCGGAACTCGGTCAATGTTTTATAACTGAAAACATTAAATTCTGGTTTAGTACGAGTACACAAAATTACCGCAAACGGAAAACATTAACGGAATAACAATAGCAATATTGTGTTTCATTTGTATCAATGCGTCGATGTGAATGGAGGAACAAGCTGAAATTATTTAAATAAAAAGCGTCACGTGCTTACCTCGCTCTCGGTAGTGACTGAGCATTGTATTGAACGAGCAATTTAACTAACGATTTACACTTAGTCTTTTTAACCGACTTCAAAAAAAGGAGGAGGTTCTCAATTCGTCTGTATGTTTTTTTTTTTTATTTTTTTTTTTTTTTTTTATTTTTTTTATTTTTTTTTATATTTGTTATCGCCGCATTCCGTCATTTGTTAACCGATTTGAATTTTTTCTTTTTGGTTGGGAAGATGTTACTTTGAATTTGGTCCCATATTAAGTTAGTGTTGATCTGATGAAGAGTTTCGGAGATACAGAGTGGAACTCTTCAACGGATAAGAGTTAAGGAACCGGGTTAAAAAAATATTATTACTGGTCACATAACCTTTGCAGAACTATGTAGACATTGACCACCTTTGAGTCTGATGATGGAGTGGAACCCGTTTTTATTTTATATTTCTGACCGCCGTATTCCGTCATTTGGTAACCAATTTGAATTGTTTTTTTTTGGTTTGGGAGCTGTTACTTTGAATTTGGTCCCATATTAAGTAGGTGATGATCTGATGAAGAGTTTCGAAGATACAGAGTGGAACTCCTCAACGGATAAGAGTTAAGGAACCAAGTTGATAAATTATTATTGTTGTTCACATTACCTTTGCAGAACTATATAAAATTTGACCACCTTCGATGCTAATGATGTAGCGGAACTCGTTATAAAATAGGAATAATTAAATCGTGTTTAAAGCAAGTTAATTTAAATAATTTAAATAACTGTACAAATTATATATTTAAACATTAATAATGGTAATCCGTAAGGTTACCATTAAGTAGCCAGTTGCCGCAACCTATGATGAAGCATTAAAACTAAGATACCAGAGTCAGATAATAGAGTGGAAGTGAAACTATGATAACTAAAAAGCATTAAATAAAATAATTTTAAACAAAAATGTGAACCGACTTCAAACTAAAAAGTAAGAAATAACTTTACAAACAGACTTCAATAATAAGGTATTTTTGGAGTCTGTGCCCAAGTTCATCCTCAGTTTAACCTCAAGTAACCTCATTTTTGCAGACGAGTTTTAAAGTCACGAAAAAATCAGGACATGTAGGTATTTTAATATATTTTACTAAAAAAGAAGTATGTATAATTGTACGGGCTAGTATCGACACCATACGATAGTCAAAGAAAAGATGTTGTTAAAATTTATAATATTTATTGTTGTACACTGTAGGTATGATAATGATGTTGCTATGAGTACGCGCGCGATATGTTAGCATCCCAAATGCATACTAAATTGAAAATGTGACCGGCGCGTGCTGTACGAAAAACGCGCTGACGGTTGGTGTACGGTTGCACCGTACAATAATGTACAATATAATATATTGTATCAGGCGTTACTTTGCGGAAATCCATTGTTATTTAAGTTGTATTTATATTTCTTTGCAACAATCCGCACACGTGGAACTTGTTTTGGTATGGACCCACCACCCTCCCTTATCTCTCTGAGTAGGTATATACCATAACAACTTATTCCAATAGTACACGACACGTGTTTCGCCCCAAAACGGAGCATCATCAGGTGATGTGGACTCTACAACGGTTGGTTGCTGAGTGAGGTCGCCGTTCGAGTGAGCTGCTTATATACCTTTTCTCCCTGCCATTATGACACATCGAGTGTAATCAAAAATCGAATAAAACGTCACTTGTCAGTGTTTTGACGTTTGATATTAGTGACTTATGTCTTTTTTACGTCACATGTGATTTTGGTGGAAAAATATGCAGCAAAGGAGAATTAGATACGTCTATTTGTTCATTCAGCAATGTAACACTATTGTTTTTACTATATTGAATAATTTGTAGCTGTTCTAGCAAACTGAGCCTAATTCCTTTATCGCATCTATTTAAAATGTTATACGTATGGCCAGTAGGTACCGAATGGCCTGATTCTATCAAATGTTTTGCGAAACATTTGATAGAATCAGGCCATTCGGTACCTACTGGCCATACGTATAACATTTTAAATAGATGCGATAAAGGAATTAGGCTCAGTTTGCTAGAACAGCTACAAATTATTCAATATAGTAAAAACAATAGTGTTACATTGCTGAATGAACAAATAGACGTATCTAATTCTCCTTTGCTGCATATTTTTCCACCAAAATCACATGTGACGTAAAAAAGACATAAGTCACTAATATCAAACGTCAAAACACTGACAAGTGACGTTTTATTCGATTTTTGATTACACTCGATGTGTCATAATGGCAGGGAGAAAAGGTATATAAGCAGCTCACTCGAACGGCGACCTCACTCAGCAACCAACCGTTGTAGAGTCCACATCACCTGATGATGCTCCGTTTTGGGGCGAAACACGTGTCGTGTACTATTGGAATAAGTTGTTATGGTATATACCTACTCAGAGAGATAAGGGAGGGTGGTGGGTCCATACCAAAACAAGTTCCACGTGTGCGGATTGTTGCAAAGAAATATAAATACAACTTAAATAATAATGTACAATGGAAAGAGAGATTTAATGTGCTTTAAAAATGCACATAACAAAACTGACCTCAAACTAAAAAGTAAGAAATAACTTTACAAACAGACTTCAATCCTTAATAAAATAATGTTTGGAGTATATGTAAAAATGAGGTTACTTGAGGTTAAACTGAGGATGAACTTGGGCACAGACTCCAAAAATACCTTATTATTGAAGTCTGTTTGTAAAGTTATTTCTTACTTTTTAGTTTGAAGTCGGTTCACATTTTTGTTTAAAATTATTTTATTTACATTTTATAGTCATACGGGAAAGTATTTAGTGAATGAGACAATTCTCGTCAGGGAAACGTCAGTCTCACTGTTTAACTATTTGTTTAAAATACAATGAATTACGTACTCGTGATTATATACTACCTACTGAGGTGTTTCTGATACACTATACTGATGAACTTCTGAGTTCTGATACAGATTCAATATTTCGTTCCTTTTTTTTAAATTGGGATGATATAGTATACAGTTAAATATTTAGTAGGTAGTGTACAAAACCCAAAATTTGGAACATTTTGCCGAATTAAGTTTTTATAAAACAGGCATGCAACAATAATGCTTTGCTTTCAATTATATGTAGGTATATTCATATCACGAAGGAATAGGAATGAGGTAGTAAGTTATTTACTTGATGATATGAAATATGAGAAAGTGAACCGGAAAAAATCATAACATTTTCAAATCATACTCCCATATTTGAGGTAGTACATATTCAAATAAAATACGTATGTATCGTACATCCTATTCTAACAAAGCCCACTGGTTTCAACTAAATGAATATTGATGAATCAGCCATTCAGTCAGGAAGATTTTGTTTGTGTATAGAATTGTAAAAAACGTGACATAAATAAATCTGCATCTCAAATCAACAGTATCGATTTAATCGTATACGTTTGATCTCTTGTTGTAGAATGAAAACATTGAAAGCAATCGACATTTTTCCGTGTTGTGTGTTTGTTGCTCACTATTTGTACATGTCCCACCAATTTTAATATCTCGCAGAGACTCGAAAAGTTTGGACTAGTACAATATAAAAATTATTACAATAATTTCTATTTATAACAAACTTTTTTACCTTCTTCTTGCCCGACTTCGTTCGCGCGGATGTTAGAATTTGGCCCGCAGAGAAATAAATATAAATAAATACCTAAAGCGGATTGTTTCAAATTTGAGATAACTTTTTTTGAGGAAGCCAACTTAACTTACCATAGAAACTAGCATAGCCTATAATTGATCTTTTAGTCAAGCGATAGATCATACTGGGATACATTTGCAGCATAAAAGAAAATGAGAGTCTGTTTTGAAATGAACAAACGAATATCTCTTCTTGACCTGGTTACCTTTATAGTTTTGACACACTTTAGATCCAGGAAAAATCAAATGTTTGTTATCTATCGTATTTGATTACGTTTGGGTACCTACTTACTGTAATGCATAGACCCATGTATTTTAGTAACACGAAACTTTAAAATTTCAGCCTTACTTTTACTTCGTGTAATTTGTAGATTAAGCTCACCTTGGCTTCTAATGTAAAAATCTTTCGAGTAACAGCAACGAGTCATAAAATTTCGTCATGAAATTACGATTTTAAGCCCGCTAAATGAGATTCTTTCTTTTCACCATGAGCGACCATAAAAGATAAAAGCTTACATAGAACACGCCTCTGAGAAAATGAAATGCAAATAGAAGAACCGCTAATTACTTTTTGTTTGTCTCCAAAGCTCATTATCGCTTACAGCTACGCGTATCTAACCTGCAATATCTTTGAAAAAGAAGCCGTTCCGTCAAAGGCATTCTCCCGAAGGTCAGAAGACCTAAAACCGCTCGACGGCTACTACAGAGGAAGCAATCTCATTTTTCGCCGCAACAGAGTCGTGTCGTCCTCGAAGCTTACTACATATTACATTCATTATTGGAGGATATCGATGAAAATCTCCAGCATCCAATCTCGCGGGGATCGCTGGCGGTCCGCGTATTCTTGTAATTTCAGAGGCATAATTTTATTTATTAGAGTGTGCCCTCATCGGAGCGGCGAGAACACCCCATTTGCCGCTTCATTGACTTACAACGGCACTCCATAATACTTCGCACATATTTCTGTAGCGCCTCTCCCGCAAATGTTAGATCCCTCGCACCTCATTATATTGCGGATGACATTTAATAAAACATTATGGCTAGGTATCTGAGGAATGGCTTTCGATAACCGTCCCGACATGCCGTTTAGACGTTCGAATATCTATTCAGAAAACTCAGACGGCCTCTCCTGCACTTTGGGGCGTGTAAGTGTTGTTGTTGTGACTTGTGTTGGATAGCGGGTTATTTTGTTTTCGAATATTTTTAAGCAGTGTACGTATTGAATAATGTTATTGTTATCTTTTTCTCTCAATCTCAAGCTTTCAGCTAAATAAGTTTGACATAGAAAACATAGACAGGTGAAGGAAAACATAATGGAAACCAGCATACCTAATAGATCCCCTATTAGGTATACTGGTTTCCTTTATGTTTTCCTTCACCTGTCTGTGTTTACTATGTCAATCATAAATGTATTAAATTAAATATATGTGAAGTCTCTCTTCCCACTGTGAGAGGAGACCCGACCCTGCAGAGAGTCACTAATAGATAGCAGACATAATACGTTTATGACAGTAATTAAATTACGCATACTCGAAATAGCGATGAGTGCAATATTATTTGGCCGCGTTCTCTAATTAAGTACTTACCAAAGCCCACATAACCTCCGGACAGCTGACAAATTGCACCGATATCCATTGTACCACACAATTGTTTTGGCGCACCTCCCATTACCGCATTAGTATCAACTAAATATTTATTTTCACAGGACATAATAATGCGGAATCGGAATCTGTTTATAATTAACACACGAGCATGGTCGCCATGGATGTGACGATGACAATTTTCGTTAATGAATATAACACATAATAGCCGCATTTTCGAGAAGTTTTTAGCATCATAAAAGCATGTTAAATAGCTTATTTTTAAAATTTTTGAATTCACTATTCTACAAGATTTTAATGATGCCTTAAACACTTCTTGAAAAATGCCTGCCGCTCAACCGCTATAAAATTTTAAAATCTGTAAATTTTAAATATTTGTTTTACTCTTTTATAACATAATATAAAAGCTTTGTCCATTTTGTGACGTTTTTAAATAAGTGCTTATTCCCCCCATTATTTGCGAAAATCCAGATTTATTTGACCCAGGTCAAACATATGTTATTTAACCTACATTCTATTTACACATTGAGCTTTTCCCTTGTTCAACGTATACAATATGGACACAGGTTACAAAATAAATGTTTATAATACGTGCCTGCGGACTGAAAATAAAGCTTTAGATTCGTGTGCACTGTAGCCGATAGTTTTTTGAAAACACCTGAGTCAGTGCACAAATTCTCACCCTACCCAATTTACACTCAATCCAAACAACCCCTGGTTTATAGAGATTATGTCCGCGAATCAGCCTGTTCTATTTAGTCCATGCTATTCCCACTATAGTTCCTTTTTTACACTTGTCCCATTTAGTATTTGGCTAATTATTATCGGTTGTACTGGAGTAGTATTGTAGAGTAATAGAGAAGTACTGTAGTATTGTAAGTGGAGATAATCTCAGCCAGTCTCTTAACCCGCCGTAAAGCAGGATGTTCTTCATGTCTAGTGTTTCAGCTAGGGAGGTATGGTTATTATTTGAGGCGAGCATCCCAGTCCCAGTCCCATTCGGGCATCCATGGGCCGCAGTACTTAACTCAATAACTACTCAATTTAAATAGACTAATTGCTCAATAACTTTATTTAAATAGGTTAGGTTGGACTCGAAAGATCGACGTAACCTTTATATGTATGTCTATCGATGGATCTATGGTTGCGCTGGAACAGTATCGAGACTGTCTTCTACGAATAACTAAGCCCTTAAGAGACAGCGCATGTAGGTTGGAGGCAAAGACTTTTATATGTCCAGATAGAGTTATATCATACTAGAGAAAAAGTAAAAATGGGCTAAACTTTTTGCCTTTAAAAAAAAGGGCCAAATTATTCTTTAGGGATTTTTTTTCTTACTCAGACCTACTGTTTTGGAGGAGTATGGTAACTAAAACTGTGACATGAGAATTTTATATATAAGATATTATTGTGATTAGTAGTGATAAAAGTAGTAGTTGCAATGATTTATTTAACATTATACATTGTCTACTTTGCTATGCTATTGGGGTATTACTTCCCTTTATAAAAATGTATTATCATTTCCCATTATCACAAGAAACTGGTTCATGGTAATCTTCCGCAATTGTTTCCGTGTTATTGCGAAATTAGCTTGACTACGAGGTCTGTGGGTAAAATTATTAAATTGCCCCACTTTGAAGCCGATGCGGCTCCCTTTGGGGCGAAAAATAAAATATTAGTAAAGGCTTACGTACTTTTAAATTATGAGGTAATTTCATCAAGGGAGATTGCGCTACGCATTTTATTTTTCAACATCTAAAAGAGCGAGCTTTCATCGGGAAAGTAAGCCTTAATGATTGCTATTATTTATAACTTTTTAGACGCGGTAACAGGCTCGGATTTCACAAATATCAAAGAATCACTCTGTAATATAACACCCAAAGATTTTTCGCCTAAAATAAAAGCGTTAACTAAGAAAATTAAGTATCTTAAGTAAGTACTCGGAATTTCTTGAATTAATAAGGTTAAAATTTAAACAGTGAATCAAGCTTAGTATTTTTTGTAAAATACTTTTTGTAACATAAATCTTCATAAACCAAAAGAGATCGTCAATGCGAAAAGTAAGAAAGAAAATGGACATAAAAGTTTGCCAACTGCACATTTCAGACATTTTTATCATCCTAGTTTTGCTTGTAGTTAAACAAAAACCGATCCGAAAGTGCGAGTATAAAGCAAACGCTGAAAACACAGCCATAAAAGTTCCACAAGTTCCCCACAACTTGAGTTCAGTTCGTTTTATATTTCTGTGGGCCGCCTGACGGATTTTGATTTATCATTTTAATTTGGCGAGCGGCGAGGACGGCCCGAGGTGCCCATGGACCCCTCGGGATTCCTTTGGACCCCTACTTTAAATTTAAACCCATTATATTAAATCACTATCCGTTGTTACATCCAATACAATTATGTTTATATCTTTATCTCCCCCGCTAATGAAGAATTGGGAATTTAACAGCAATTCAATTGACTCCAAAATAAATCTCTAAGCCGTATTATCCATCCCCAGAGCTAGAAGTTATTATTTGTTTCATTTTATACGAAAGTTATTATCACGTAACTTTTTCCCATTTTGAAAACCAATGGACTGCGAAGGACGTAGTCGGTATGGCTCAGCAACTAAAGCATACAATAAAGTCGCATTTTAAAATGGTTTAACTCGAAATAGGAAGACTGCTTGCAGACGGAGAATCTGTAACTATCGTAGCAGCCGGTTTTAATTTTTGGAGCAGGTCACGAAATTGATTTAATATTTTTATGAATTCTCAAACATTTGAAGACTCTTATTTATGTGTACCTACAAAAGAAGTTATTTTAAAATAAAATTTGTAGGCTCAAATTGAATTGTAACATAAAAAATCAAAGTTGCTTAAAAACTGCAAGTTTAACTTAACATAACTGTCATTTTGAATGTCTAGAAACTAAGACGTTCCGTACTTAATGAGCTGAGTAGTACGTAAACGCATGAGAGAGTTGTGTAGTACTACTAAATCGATAGGTAACTAATGTTTAGAGCTCATCGTTCTAAGAAGCTAAGAAGATAAAAGCCAGTTAATACTAGCCGCCTTAGTAAACATCTTATTGTTTTACTGAGTCAAATAAAAACGTTCAATGTTCCCTTCGAAATTTATTAATCTAAAAGGAATTCTTCGCAATATGAGCTTCGATTCCTATGTTTCATCAGATGACCCACTTTTATTGTTTTTATCCTACGGAACAACAGATGTGAGTTACTGTTTCATTCGTACCACGGTCTATGTCGTTTTATTTGTACTATACTTTAGGTACCTACTGTGTAATTCAACGTTAGTGGAACCAGAACAAATTTGTTTGATTCAATTTAATGATATGCTGACAAACACAGTAATAAGTTTCAGAATTTATTGTTACGGGGTCGAATGTGGTCTTAAGCTGCGCGTCTGATAGGGCGGCGAGTGGTTGTTTAGCAGCGGCAGGGCGAGTGACGTCACGGCGCGCCGCCCCGCTCCCCGCCCGGCACCACCACACCACCCGCCTTCATTTGTTTTCTGGTGTCACTTCTTATCTCGTCTCGCAATTATTACAATTTGTCCGCTCCTCCCCTTATCTTAGCGAGTTCACCTCTTCAGCATAAAGGCAGCCGACTTCAGCAGATTCCCGAGATCATATTGAGGAAGAAATCCGCTTTTTTCTAATTTTGCCAGCAGTTGAGGATTTTTTTAAAGTTTGAATAATGACAGCGTCGTAAATTGCAGAGGTGGCCGCGAAATGCCGTAGACAGCGGGCCGTTGTTTGTTGTTTTGCTAACTTTACTTTTTCATCGCCCGCCCGCCGGTTGTTGTTTGATAGGGCTATTTTACTCGACACAGATTTTTACAATCCACTTCTTCCATCTACCTCAGAATGCCAAGTTCATTTTCATTATGATGCTCCAGTCCGACTTAGCTTTCCGATTAAAATTTAATATTCTGTTTTTCCATTGCGAGTATACGTTTTTCATTAATACGTCTGAAGCTAATAGTTTCCTTGAGATTAAAACAGCCTTCGACTGTTTTCTTGTTAAGTTTAAACATAGCTATAATAAAACCTCTTAAGATTTCCTGCAAGTAAACAAATTGAATTTCTTAAATTACTTATAACGTAAAATTTGAAGAGCAGTATTGTAAAGTGAAAGTCCGGTATGTCCGTACATACGCACCAACCGACCTCACTTCATTCCACTTTCCTGGGGTCAACCCAAGGAATGTGTTTCCAATTTATTATCATGGCCCCAATCATCATTAGGCTCAGCGTATACATAAAGCCTAATTCGGTACAGGTGTACACGAATTAGGCACTTTCGATGTCGTTAGTACGCTCGATTGCCACACGAGTGTGCCGTCTCCGTATTTTTATCGTTCCTTCGCCGAAGGGGAGCGCACACTCGTTGTCGCGACAAAATGTTCAATTTTAGATACAAATAAAAAAGGTCGGATGCTTCGCACAGAATATTAACGGCTCACAATATGAACGTAGGCATCCGGAATTCGCGTCAAAAGTGCCGAAACGATGTTATTCTTTTCCGCGCGGAGGTAATAAGCGAAGCGGCCCCGACCGTGCCGCGGATATGAAATCCAGAAATGTTTATGGTAGACGATAATGGGCCGGTTTCGTATCCGATCGGGGCTTACGAATGAAAGGATCGCTGTAATTAGAATCCTTAAGGCCTTTTGTAATAGCGTAATTGTTTCCCGTTGTCGCCTGCGCGCACTCCGTTATCTCTATGAATGGAACGTTCTAATACAAAAAGGAAACTACAGACGTGACGCACGTTGTTCTATTTGCACATCGGCCGGTCGTATTGCGTTTTATTTCTTCGTTCAGGCAGTGCGTGTACCACGTGGCCGGGCGGGTGATTGAGAGCCGTCAGTTGCACTTCAGTCCACGCATGCCGCCGACGACCTGCGCTCCGCTCAGACCGCCAAACATTCGCACTTCTAATTGCATGCGTAATTTACTAATTCATCTTAATACAATACGACTGCCAACTGTTGCACTGAAAAGAAAAGTGATTAACTATCATAGCATGCTACTAACCATAACGTTAAATTAGCCCAGATTGATATTAATGTCATAATGGATGCGGATTGCAACGGAGATGACACGAAGACTGATGGAGTCTGCGTAAATAGTTTAAGAACCGGTCTTATCACTACTCGGATGTTTCATTGAAGTCGAGGGTATAGAACCTACGTACAAGATGGCAATGTAGGACAATACAGTTCGTGGCTAAGTATAGCTAAGTAGCAGGTATATAGGTAAGGTGGTTTGGCCAGTACATAGTCTGACACATGAATCGGTACACCGCAATAACCCCGGAGCCATGTTAACACGCTTAGAGTAGATTTGCCTATGAATTGTCGATTCTGCAGTTCGATTGATTTAATGCTCTATTATATACCTAGATAATCGAAATTATTCGAATTTACAATGTTGTTGTTCTTATGTCATTCAACCTAAGCTTACGTACATATATAAAATGAGAGGCTGTTTTTCTTCATATCCAACGTGAAAGATCCCGGGGTACGGTATTATTACGGGCTCAGTTGCTATAACTATAGTAGATGCTTGGGCTCAATACGGGAGTTCAGTGTGGTCCTTCAATAGACTCCTGTAATAATATTTGCATACAAAGACGATCCCGCCAGTGCTTTGCGCTTTGTACGCAAATTTGCAAATTTTCTACTGTTGCTGTTCTCGGAAATGAAGGCTTTGGATGTGCTCATAAATGGAATGTATAGTAAAATACTGAAAGAGACCTCTTGAATATTAAGCTCTATTATGGCTCCAGACGAGCTAAGCTCGGAGTTATCGAGATAATATCCCAACAGAAGCAGGTGTCAGCACTTTGATGCCTGTCTGTTTGTAATATTGCCTTGCTTACACCTGCTTAACATCGTCGGGTGAAAGCGGTAGTTAATGCGTCTGATCTGAGCTCCTTTGGCTATTTAGCAGAAGCCAGAAATATGATAGGTAGGTATATGAAAAATATGAAACAGTAGAAAGATACCTGCAAGATCTAAAATATGGTATTTTGTAAAGGAATGCAATAAAGTGAAACTTAATGTAAAGAAAATATATGAATACATTTAACACTAATACCTGAATTAAAAAAACAGACAATGTCTACCACGTCTGACCTACCACATTGATATTTTCGAACCAAAGATAAGTTATAAAATAAAAAAACACCAAAATAATGTTGACAGAAGCATTCTGTACTAGCAACTTGTTCTTTGCTTTAAAAATAAATAACATAGCATTCAACCTCGATTAAGGTCAATGCGGCGTCAGAGCTTTGATATCTTTATTTAAATTTAACAAAACTGTCAAGCTTAGTTTTAACTACATTTCTTCCTTTTTGCTGAGTAAGTGAAAAGAAATGTGAATGTATAGTCGGCAAGAAAATACCTAAGCTTTTTCTGCAAATGGACTAGATAGGATTAAATTCTGAATACGCTGATGTATTTATAGCCGTTTCGGAGACAACGCGTGTTGAATAGCATAGTTAGGATTTATCGTGTTACACCAAGCAGAAATTATCTCATTTAATGGAAATGTAATTTGATTTACATTGGCCACAATTCACCTACCGCCATCCGCATAACTTACTGTGAAGCAGCGTTTTTATCATACCACGTCGTTTGGTTTGCGGGGTAAGGTTACGAAGAGCTGAAAACTCATAAAAGGGAGTAATCTTACTCCTAAATAGTACGTAACAACTCAGCTACTTGCATAATCAAACAGTTCAGTCAATTCCATACGCTTCATGACTTATTTTATTTTCCACTTTTGATACAAAATATATCTTCAAAGAAATGTCGCATAAACTATTTGCTACCAAACCAGCCGAAATGTAAGAGCAAGTATTGGCAGCTGATGTATTTATAGCCGGGCGGGGACATCGTGATGGAACCTCCTCGTTATGAGAATTAATCGAACTGCACCTGCGCTCTCACACTGACATATTGTTGCTACCTACACAGCTGATTCGTCCTAAATCTAAAGAGTAGACGGCCACTAGTTGTCCTAATGTTTCTGCATGTAACTCCGAGCTGTTGTAAAAAGCTACGAACTTGAAACATTAAGACCATGCAAATATTTTGCGTGTTTACAATTCGCCTGGGAAGGTACATGGAGTCGTGAGACTACGCCCCTAGAGGGATAAACCGCCGTACTCATAACCCGCCGTGAATTTTTTTATAATTTTGTGTTTGCGTTTCAAGTAAGAAAAGATGAAGATATGATATGGTTACAAGAGACATAAATAAGAAGCGACCAGCTCGAAAGCCTTTGAGGTTTAGATAGGTTTTCATATGACAAAAACATCTCTTTTAATCCAATCTATAAATAGCTCTTCCCATGTATCGGTAGTGTAGAAATATAAGAAAATCCAAAAACATTATCAGACTTGTAATTCAGAACAATTCTAAATCTAAACTGCAAATGGAACCTACCAATGAAACGGTAAACAATTGCAAATCGTCAAAGTGTTTTGCAGAACAAAAGGAGCACGCACAGCGTTTTGCTGTGAGCAGAGTTGCACTGATGTATTTACGAGCGGGTCCGAGAGAAGCGGGAGCCTGATGGAGCCGCCTCGTTATGGGAATTAATCGGACGGCACCGGGTAGGACACCTGCTTTAACACTGAAATACCTACCGTCTATTCGTCCTCCAATACTGTCCATTCATCTGAAAAACTGTTCGGTAACCCGATCTATTTTCGTTGTATTTGAGTTAAACACTAGTTTCTGTACATCCATATTAAGGTTATTAACGTATTAGGCTTTAGAAAATTAGGTCTTTAAGAACAGCCTGTAATAATCAGATTTAAGAGTAGACACTTCTTAAAATGGGTGAACAGATTATATTATTGTTTCATTCGCACGTAACATATGCTCCAGTGTGAGTTCACACCGATCATGTATCGCAGATATCTGTGTTCATATTCTATAAATTTTACGTTACAGAAAATATCCTTTAACTCGGCAAATGTTAGGTACTGTTTCAAAATGCTTGTCGAGTTTCTCTTTCTACGTGTTTGTCTTGCATTGAAATAAATACCTACAATAAAATCCTCTACTGTAGGTAGGACTTTCTTTAAAAAAATTATTTCTTCAAAGTTACATTTTAATTCTTTAGGTGTTCTTCGTACTAAATATTTTTTATCCAATGTTACATGATGTTAAAACGTATGACTGTAAAACTTTTTAAAAGGCGTTAAAAATTTTAATCTATATCAAATTTTTCGTAACTTTTCACTTATTTCAATGCATCTAGTACTAGCTGTTGAATTAATTAAAAGTAAATCACACACTTGTATTAAAAACAACATTTACATAGAAAACAACAATATTAAAAGATCTCATTAAAATTATATTTTTATATTCCAATCCACTCTATATTCATCCTGCAAACAAAGGCTAATCAGTAAAAAACGACAATAATGCAACTCTCGCTAAAATTGAATAAGCCACTCCATTTAGACTAACAATGCTGTCTTCGTCTTGCCTCGGAAGTAAGACATTAATTTCCATTTCAGACAAAACCTATTGAAAAAAAGAAGAATAAGAGAACATAGGCAGAAATTTGCATCACAATTTAGACTTTCTTTTAATTTTCCCTGTCGAATTGTATTGTAAAGCCGGACATCAATTGCGAATGGAATTGTCAAAGCCAGGAACAAAATATTCCGAAACCTTTACAAAGCGATGGCATTTTAAAATTATTTCCAGTTCCAAGTTAAATAACAAAGTAGGCTCGCTCACATCGTATTGTTCAGTTTGATTATTACAATTGGGGCGGGCACCTGCGTCTCGCACAGCCTATATGAACTAAAATAACCGCGAAATCGAATTATTGGTTCGTCCGCCATCCACTATTCAATATGTCTATGGACGTGAATTACCATTCCCAACTGGTAACTGAACGTCAGTTAGGTGCACTAGATTCATATCTCCTGATAGAATTTTCCATTACAAAAGAACATCGAGATTCTCTGCGATGTTTCGTAGATAAATTAATTCATAACATTCTCCGAGTATAATGAAATTCAGGAAGAAAATTGTGGAATCACTTTAATGAGCTTAATAGTTCTGAGACGGGAAAACAAAAAGGTACGCGTGATGTCTTCTTAAGTAAGGGGAGTGCGCTGAAACGAGAAATGCAAGTGAACCGTCGTGCAATAATACAAAGGGCGCTTTGATTCACGTACAAAGCGGGGAACGGGCGTATTGTGCGCAACATTGAATATTTACGGTGTCTACAAACAAAACTTGAAGAAGCTAAGTGGTGTAAGTTAGCGCTAATTTAAGAGTTCAGCGTGGCGCGGCGCTGGCGGCCCGCGCCTCCGACGCCGCACTTACTCATAACTTGCAGCCTTACGACTACGGCTACGGTGTTTGGCCCCCTGCACATGTGGCATAATTTACAAATGCAAAACAGTACTCTTTGGTCGGTATAAAGTTATATGAACAAATAAATATAAACGTACAAATTAGAGTTGTCATAAGAAAAAGTCGTCGGATTACTGTATGTATATGGCCGTTTATGAACAACAAACGATAAAAACGTCAGTTTTTATTTGGGCAAAAGAGGACTAATAGTGTGGCAGAACAGAAAAATAAAATTTTATTTATTAATTTTAAAGAATAATTTCTAAGAAGAGAAACAAGTATTCAAAAGAATATTTCATTTTGATTCTGATCCCAAACTCCCGCAGTTTTGCTCAGCGCTAGATGTTCAGTAGAGCTAATCAAAACGTATGTTCACGTGGGAAATATTACGCGTAATAAGGCGCCCCTTCCCTTATGCCAATCTTCGTAATTGCGATAGAATACCCTTATGCTACTGTGAGATTATTACTGATACAAATACACAATATTTATGCTCACATATCTTTAGGGAAACGACTAATCTGAGAAGTTATATGTAAAAATCCAATACTTTAAAGCAATTATTTTGTGTAAAATAGAAATATAAAACTGACCTGTTACCTAATCTTTTAAATTGAATATTAGTAACAGCGTTTAACTACTTACCTCATTGAAATTTATTCAGACTGTATATTGCAACCTTAAAATTGGCAAGAGTAATATTTTACATGCAACAAAATTGCCCTCAAAAAAGATACTGTCGGCAGCAAACAAGACGGCCAGTCTAGATTAACATAATATTTTAAAATTCAAAACTATGTGAAACAGTCCATTGGTGAGGCAAATTTAATTTTTTCAACAGTTCTCGACTCAAAATGAGCGGTTAAGTCCTTCAAATATATGAAGCACGTTTCAACTTGACTTTAGAAAAGAAAAATACGAGTAGAAATAAAAAATAGCAGTATAATAGCGATCTTCACGCAAAAGATTAGCCACAAAAGCCAGGGGCTTACGAGTATTTATAAGGAGTGTTAGCGGCACGCCACGGGGCGGATCTCGGAACGTTCGGTCTCTTACGTGGATCCTTAGAAAAAGATTACTTTTTTAAGACTTTGCTACCTCCCTAAACGTGTTATAGAGTCGTTCCACTTTTATGGACCTGTGTTTAAAATGTGGAAAATATTCAAAATGCGAACCAAGGTTACCGTATTTTCTTTCAGCGACTTTTATCTGAAGTGTAATATAGCTTTATATTTGCCATTGCCTGACGAATATTGTAGAATATTAGAAGTCGCAATTTCATGTATTTAAAAAAACTCTGACCGCTTAGTATCTAAAACCACCAACAAGATCCTCAGATTTATGATTACTTGAGAAAAAACAATTTATGTATCAAGTAGGTACAACAAGATAAAGCCCTTTATTTACGTTTAAGTCTGAACTTAAAGATTTTGGATCGAAATTAATCATGCTTACACAAAAATAAACGAAAAAACCAGCACCTACATAATAATGTTACTACTATGTAGTAAAGAAAAATCAACGTCTCTATCAGACAAACTCCAATCATATAAAAAGGTCCACTCAAATACATTCAACTTAGAACCACAAGCATTCCAATACAATTTTGCAAATTCTTGTTCGCATCCTGAAATTATAATAGCGTACTAGAAAGGTCAAGTCGATCCGGAAGTGTGGGCACATCGAATTATCGTCTCGCCTGGACCCCATGCGGGTCTCCGAGTTTGCCATAACTCGTTCGTTGAGCCACCCAATTTGTGCCTGCATGTTGGAATTATGCTCAATTTATTACTCGTTATATGCTAGTTACATGGAATATGAGTGTAGACCGTTAGTTCAAGAAACACAGCCTGCATGCAGCCTTAGCTTGGAGATCTGAAGATTTGTAATTTAAAAGGAATATTCGGGGTTTGTAAATAAATTCTCTAGTAACGGAAAGAAAGTAAGTAGGTTTGTTAGTTAACTACATCAAGAAACCTAGTCTAATTTCATAATTTTGACTTGAATGTGTTTACTGTATACCTACTGCAGATTTTCAGAGAGAGTGAGAGATTATGTTTCAGAACATGCATTTCCCTCGGCAAGACTTAGAGCCTCCGGCCTCTAATTACATCGACTTATTTATTAAGTACACGAGCTGTAATTTGCAAGTGCATTCATAAATAGCTAGAACTTATTTAGCAAAAGGGGATTATTTAAACCACTACTTGCATTACAATCTTAATTGTTATTTTGTCAGATATTTACCTCCTAATGTAGATTTTAACACAAACAAAAGTGATCGTAGACACGGCAAGAATTTAGATAGAATGCTTTTGTTTACGTTTACGTTCCTAATAAGCAAAGTTCATTTACCTTAAACCCTGTGCACTTTCTCCTTTGTGGCGTTCACGAGATAACGCCTAAGGGAATCTTAGAACACATAAAGCATTCGGGCTGAACCGTTTTGCGTGTTAACACGATGTGAAGCCTTAAATTCCAATAAAATAAAAACGTTAGGATCGAACGTGCGGGTTAAACGCACAATCCATTCGTTTGGCTGGGTCTTTATACTAGCGATAGCCGCATTAGTTGAGCGCCAAACAAATGTCGCTTTCAAGAAGGTCCCGTAAATACGGTTGCGCCCCGGCCGCTCGCCCGGCGACCCCGGGCTCGCAATAAAATAACTCCTACACCGACCAAGGATAATTGCTTCATCATATATGCCCGGAATGAACAATACAAACTACTTCGCTCATTTTGGGATCGTAAGGGTCAGTGTATTTATTATGATCGGTCGCGAAGAGCACAATAACTCGTCAGTTAAATTAATAGTTTGCACTTTACGCCTATTTTATATGTGTGTATATTGAATGACAAGCATGACTAGCATTTCCTTTAGTGAAGCCGACTAGTAACAAGTTTTTTTATTATATATTGTGAATAATTGTTGGGTAAGCTCGATCTTAGATCATTTGATTTGTTTACTTAATGAGACTATTCTATTTAGAATAGTCTCAATAGTCTCTATTTAGAATATTCTAAATAGAATAGTCTCATTAAATAAACAAAGATACTTGTATCAGTGCTAATAGAAACTAACAAATTAATTAATATTATATTAGCCATCCTTTGACACTGCCCTGTTGTACTCGTATATGCAAAGCAAAACAATTAGTGTTCACGGCACGTGTGGAAAATTCAGTACACAAACCAGTAACGGTCGGCTCGTTCACGCCTGTATTTTGCACAGATACGAGCAACGGTTAGATCATCTTTTACAACCATTCCAATCAGTGCGTGCAAGCATCGGCTATGTGTTCTTTGATATCTCGTCCGAAGCAAATATTTGGCCACTATTTGAAAGCTCGCAAACAAAACCGTTCCATTACTGGCAACACAATTATTCCTTTCGAAATTCAGTTGTTTACACCTTAACACTAACGTTTCTCGGAGAAATTATGTAAGAGCTTCATATCACGGCAATTAAATAAATATTTGAGTAGTGGTAAATGAGAGCGGTGATACTGAGGGGCATTAAATCTCCAGCTGCCCACCCGGGTGGAGGGCAGGTGGGTAATGAATACGAACTGCGGGCCGCGTGGTTAGCACGGCAGTAAATTAGGGAGAGCGAACCGCGAGTCCAGAAAACCGCCGGATTGAGAAGGCGCCGCTCCCGGGCGAATCGTTCCACAAAAACAATCGACTTTACACAACCTACCCTAATAAACAACGAATAGTTCCTTTTTCTAAAAAAAACTTCCACTCTAAGGGGAAAACAGAACTGGGTCACGCACACAGCACTCGTATTGTCGTAACTGGCGAATCCGTCTGCTCCTCCGTAGTGATTAAAGTTCAGTGCAATTCTGAAGTTAAGTAGTAAATCTTGGTTCTAAGTTTGAAAGCTCTTATTTCAGTGGACTAACAACTTACAGACTTGAATAACATGTCGCAATATATTAGGAAGAACTCAATACCATGCTTTTTAAACAGGTTTTTTGTTGCACTAACTTGCGAGGTAGCCAAATTTTATTTTATTTAAAATGAAACATCTTGATTGGATCCTATTTACATCGTTCCTCCATAAAAATATACTATTGTAGTTATTAAAACACATTATATTTATGTAGTAATAATCATTTTGTTAATCTTAAAGAGTTTTGAGTCAAGGTCAGACCATCCACCAGGCTCATCATGCCTGGGGAGCGGCGATGCTCGAATTACGTCAGGTCGGAGTTTAGTATATATGCCAGCGTTGTAGAAAACTTCTATAGCATGTTTCAGGGTCTGTGTTGCGGCATCTCTTGACGAGTGGCAAAAGTCGCCACAGAGCTAAGGAATTACCTATTAAAGGAATTTTTTTATTTTATTTTCTACCCTTTTGTACCCTACCATTCTCGCACTTACTCGCTTATTTATTCAATAACAATACACTGACTTCAAAAGGCTGCCGAAAACTATGCAAGCACGTCATATACGAGTATGTAGCTAATCCCTTTTACAAATGTGAGAATTGTTTGATTAGCAATCCAAATTTCATAATAGGAACCTATGACTATCTAAATTGAAAATTACTGTTATAGTACAGCACTATCTTGTACATTTCTAGGCGTAGATACAATTTCAGAAGTCAGAACGAAATAATTAAGACAATTTTTATACAGTAACTTCAATTAAAATACGCTTCCACGCAAACGGTCCGGAGGTATTTATGAGGGTTACTGGTGATATACAAGCGGACCTTAAAACAAATTAAGCTTTACATCCAATTACACTACTCTTCGGGGGAGGTTAACTACTTTGACTCGAAAGAAAGGCGTCTCTATAACCTCGCAGGCTAGGTACGCGTTTACAGCATTTTGATTTGCAAAGTCAATGCAATGCAATTAAAGTTCTTTCCTTTAGTTCCTTGAAGTGTCTACTATAAAGCACTACTTTAAAGCTTTTATTTAAGCAAAAGATCTTGTAAGTTAGGTATCTTGTTAGTTAAGTTAGTTATCATAATTGTTTAAAGTTAGTTATCATAATTGTTTAAAGTTAGTTATCATAATTGTTTCAAAATGAGTAGCAAACGTGCACGTAGGAGCTGTTAAGTGCTCACCGCAAACCATGGACACTCACATCCAACATCAAATAATAATATGATAGAAATCGTGTCTGAAGTAGGTAGTATGTGGCAGCGTTGCTGGTCATTTACCACAACTCAATTAATTGAAAACATGAAGACCGTTCCGTTTCACGACTTTACCTTTCCAGGCTAACTAAAATGAAAATATTAGTACGAAGGAATAAAAACTTTAAGGTAATCTGCCTTAGTAACATAATAAACGTTATCCGTACATTCCATCACAGAAAGTGTTATCTACATAATTACTCGTATTATCACATACCAGTAATAGATTATGACATACCAGTTAAATTAGCCAAGTAGTCCTTAATATAATAATATGTTTACAAGATCGGTCACACAAATCCCAATTAAACCATTTGTGAACACAAATCGATAGAGGTCAATGACACCATATGCATCATCGGAGCTCGAACCCTAGAAAGGCGTCCACCACATAATGCCCCCATCTCACCCCATCGGAATTCCATAAAAACATCGCATGTTCTCTACCACCAGGGACGTATAACCTCTAAATTCGTGGAAACAGTTCGCAAGTACGGACAACTTCAAAAAAGCTCGCTAAAATGCACTTACTAAGATTGCTTATCAGCGTAATGATAGTTTTTGTTGAATTCTTGGATTTATGGAGTTAAATTCCACTGTTTTTATTTAATCATATAAAATCAGCTGATGGTAGGGGCAAAAATTATAGTAGGTAGGTATGCAGCTATTACACCGTGTAAGATTTTGTACTCTCATGGTTGTATAATAGTATGGCCACAATGTACATATCTACCCGTCTATTTATTTGCCACGTTTAAAAAGAAATATACCGTAACGAAATGTTATCTCTTTTTTGTTTTTCTTATTTTAGTACAAGTATTTAAACATTTTATTTGGCTAGCTGCAGTTAATGGAATGACAATCACCTTGCGGAGGCCGTCTCCGAGAGCTGTTAATCTCTGCTTACCGCGAGAACAGTAAGTACAGGAACCATCTAACATTGCGAAGCTTGGTAGAATAATGTTATTTTATTTTAAATTACGAGTATTAGTACGAAAAGTGTGTCAGTTAGTAGCGATGTTATAAATAAATTAAAAATTATTTCCATTACAAACATTATGTGAAAAAACCAATAGATTTTTTTCAACAACGTAAAGTATTGTTGAGGCTGAGGTATGTAATCTCCACTTGGAGGTAGGCCAGTGTGAATCATATTGTGTCAAAACACATGTAGGCTTGTCTGGTATTATACTTGAATATTAACGGTATGATATTATATGTCCATATTTTAGAAACATAAAAGTGTTTAAATATACTTAGCAAAAAAACGTTATGGTATAACGTTTACGTCATTAGTGAGCTCTTTCAGCCTTAGCCTTTACCTAATATATTGTATCAGGCGTTACTTTGCGGAAATCCATTGTTATTTAAGTTGTATTTATATTTCTACAATAAATACAACTTAAATTAGCCTTTACCTTTTAAGGTTTGCAAGGGAAAACAAAATCGATATTCTCTCAATTTCTCTGCTTAACAGAATATGCTTATGAATGTTATACAAACAGGTACATGGCAGCATGTGACGTGCTGGATGCTGTTAATGGGATGACAATCACCTTGCGGAGACGGTCTCCGGGAGCGAGTTAATCTCTGCTTGCTGTGGGGTGGAGTAGTAAGGCTTTAATATATCCAACAACGTTGGAGCTTGTTGTCGGGGTATTATTTATAGTCTACTCTTACTCGTATAATTATTATTTGCCCTTATTGTCGCCAAGTAGCATTCACTGACTAGTCACTGAATTGATAATGGCAAAAATATAAAGTACATAGGTACTAAAATTGCGTAATGGTCACCTAATATACATAATTACATACCTATTACTTACTACGAAATACGAAATCCTGTTTCCGCTTTAATAAGGTGGATAAATGTTATTATACGATGACAACGAACTGCGGAGATTGATAAGCATAACTTATAGTTTTAGAGCTACAAATAAGGTATCAGGTAATATGAGATTTCTTTCTTATTAGAATGTTCTGACCCTAAAACGTAAATATGTACTTGGCGACGTTTGTATTCGACCAATTTCGGGTTTCCAAGAAAAACGAGGCGACGCTATCGCTATCACAAGTTCCTTTAAGAAGCATTACTTAATCTCAGTCAAACAGGAATTTCATGAAGATATGTGGCTTTTTATCCTAATTTGGGGCCACCCCCAAATATTTATTTATTTATTTGCTGTCGGTATTGGGAAAGAACGTTGGAAATACTGTCTTATATGGGAAATGGTCATTCAACATGTGAGGTGGGATACTAATTTGGTCCTAAATGTTTAGCTTCCAACACAAGAAGATTCCACTATCGTCGATCTTGACGCCAATGCTCGTCAATTTTCAATGTTGAGCTGTTGCAGGTCTCTACGAACCTAGATGAGGTTTTCAAGTGATTCTTAGAGCGGCCTACCGATCTTTGACGTATAAAATCTTGAACCCATATCATAAAATCTTTAATAAATCTGTTTCTACCCAATTGGTGCTCAAGGAAAAGATAAGGATAAAATTACGAATAGTAATCAAACTTTTGATTCAACCAGCGCAAATGTTTCCCGAGAATTCCAAATCGGATACAATTCGCTTTTCTTAAAGTCGTTCTATCGAACAAGCTACAAGAATAGGAATGCGGACACGAAACTTCTTTTCCAATTTTCTCCCAATGGCCATTAGGATGAGAAATGTAAAGTAGATTCCCGGACGAAGTCGAGATATGTGTTCGAGAAGAATGAAATTTCAAACTAAACCGACGTAGCTACGGGACTTGGATCTTCAGACAGGGAAATGACTTCAGGATGCAAACGCTATACGTGCCCACCGCGAATTCATATGCGTTCAAATGATATCTACATGACTCTCTGTTTCTGAATCTACTTTATCTACATTTTAAAAAGAACTTGGGTTTTGAATCATAATATATAAATATTTCGCTATAGGAATGAGTTCTTATTATTAAAAATTGACATACGAGCATCTAAGTGGAAGTTATTTCGATGATTTTATGTTGATTTTTTTTCTTTCTAGTTCAACATTTGCAAGACAAGTCACGGTGGACCAACTTAATTCATCTTAGACGCGTCTATGTTCCTATAATTGTACCTACAATTGGCATGTACAATAGTTTTGTCCACGACAAACAAAACCTCAGAGAAATATCATAAGTTGGTACTGTCAACAGGTCACTTTAGTCGAAATGACAGTCTATAATTTGGCGAGAGCAGACGAAGTTGTGGTTCGAGCTTGTCGCTTATTTGCCAGCCCACAAGTAAGTTTAAATTGCTGAGACTAATATATAACCTGTCTCATATTAGTCAACTCACTTTATAACAAACCCTGTCGATAGCTCAAAGAAACTCGAGACAAATTTCTGACTGGATTACATCCACACTAACTACTTTGTTTATATTGAGTAGCATCGGCACTTCGGCAATAATATAGCCTGGTTTTAAAACGGTTTCCACACTATTCTGGTATGCTCTTTACAGAGAGTAAAGTTATCAATTTAGATAGAATGAAATTGTTTATTACGTACGTTAGTCTTAAACTTTCAACGTGCACGCTGCAGGGGCTAATTTTAAAATTAGTCATAATGTGCAATTAGTGTCATGAGTACAAAAAGCATTGCCAAGCAGTTTGTTGCACCAGTTTGCTCACCGATGAAAATTAAACGGGCGATTCTTTTAGAAAGCCATAATTTCAAATTAAGAGTACGATACCCTGCTGGCAAATACAATTTCTTAGAAATAAGATAAGGGTGAGAGCTAGGGGTGGCGTCATAATACTACTGCATTTTAACCCACCGACAAATAAAGCGGTCTTGCTACAATGTATAAGTTCACGCAAGTTTCAATTAGCGGTTACAAAACTGTTGACGGTACTAAAACCGCTCGTAGGGTTGTAAGTTGTAAAAAAGGGATTATTTTGTTGTAAGAAATTCGACTCGAACGGCAAACACTTTTGCGCTTAAACCTAATTGCATGTCTCAAATTACCCGCAATCTACGTCTCCGGCGAGAGTGTGAGTTTAAAAGAAAAGTTCATAAATTCAAATTTGTGCAGTGGCTGTCGGAGCGCCTAGCGCCTTATAATTTGCTCTGCATATCTGAAAGAACCGCCCCACTCCGGCGAGCGTTTGTTCAGAGCTAGTGAGTTTTCACCGTTATTTCTTTAGCTGAGAAATCCCTCGCACAACTTTAGTTAGGAATTCCGTACACCTATCTTCGTATCACGCCACATATTTTGTGTAGTCTGAAGATAGGGGAAGTTTTCTTTTTACGCGAAATTCGTTATCCATTTTCAAGACGATGTTGGAAAAAACACTCCCATAATTTTAAATTCGTCGTAAATTGTATTTCTGCAATGTTCTTACTTGGAGGAAATACATTTCATTGCATTGTAGTATTTGCAAGAATATGAATAGGTGGTAGCGATTGGCTACACTTAATATTGTAAGATTCTAATGCCTTTAAATAGATGAAAACCAAAAGCACTTATTAGTCGTTTACTAAAGCCAACGAACTCTTTGTCTATATGTATAGAAAGTTCTGTAACTAGCACAGTGTAAACAAATTAAAGTGGGGTGGTGCACGCATTGTGTCGCGAATACCTCTCCCGTGTAATATCGGGAAAAACTTGCGAAACGACGGATAGTTGCGGGGGTCAAGTTAATGATATCGCCGCCATTTGCGGACGAGTCCTCGCTCCGAATTGCGCCCGGGCACGTTAATGGGCTCGGCTACAGCACTCTGAATATTTTAAAGGACATTCGGCGAAATTACTACAAAAATAATGTCGCTTTGCTTGTACCGAATTACCCGAGAAACGGTTTAGAGACCGGCAATAAATATGCGGGGAATCCTCTTCCTATTCCTCTTCGGAGATCGCTTTACAGATTAAATGTTTTCTGAAGGTTGCGAGCGAGTATTCCGTACACGGCTAGGTAGTCGACCGGTCTGGCGGGAGCATCGATTTGTCATAAAGGAGAACACTCGGAGAAGTCAGCTCCACGTGCGGCGGTAAGTACGTTTCGGTACGGCGAGCCTTAAATAATAAATGAGGTTCGGTGATATAGGAGCACGCAAGCGGCCGCAGCGCGCGGGATATTGCCGTCGCCCGCGCCGCGCCGCACCGCTCCGCGCCGCGCCACGCCGCGCCGCGCTTCTCCGTGCAGACAGCGCCGGCGGTACGTGCGCCGCATAATGCACCGCCCCGTGCAAAATTCACAACTACCCTAAGGCCAAATTTACTAGCGTACATCTCATTTGCTCTGTTTGCCTTTGCGTCTTCTAACCACTGGCATTCGCCGGCTTTACTGCCTTTGGACATCGGATTTTCAAATACGTTTTTCGACTTAATAGTGTACAAGTTTTGCGGTTTTCAAATTTCAATAATTCCGTAAGAATATACGATGATCTTGCTATAGAAGCTACTTCGTTTTTAATTTCTGAAACTTGCGCCAGCATGGTATAAAATTCTTGTGCATTTCGCAAAGTGCAGAAGTTCCAAGAGCAGCGTATAATGCGGCGTAGGTACGTACGCAAACGACCTCAGAAACTTTGTCACTTGGAAATTCTATCTAAATACATATATGTATTACAAATGGCAATTATAGTTTTATAACAAATAATAATGTGTTTTACTTTGTTTAATTTAAGCCTAGTTCCATAAAAAAAATATAATGCATATAAATTTAATGGTTTAATGAGATGAATATTAGCTGCCAAATTTTTCTAAAGTCTACTTAGTCGTATTTATCTATAAGATTGTACAACAAACTTGTCATATTTTTAAGAAAGGAGTTAATTTTCTACAACATAAGATTATTCCCGAAGCTTAATTCAAATTCGATACCTGTTCACTCGCTTTTTTTTCATAATTCTTTCATAGTTACATTTTTAAATATATATAGGTATTTGTTCTCATTAGTGTCTGAAAACAAAAGAACCTCAGACTTGCTATACAACAGAGTGTTTTGAAATGCTCATGCAATTCGTAAAGTGCAAAAGTTTGACGCAACTTCGTAGCTTACCTAGGACTCTTGCAAGATTCTTAGCAGAATAAAGATTCCTTTCTAATATGCTCAGTGATTTTAATTTTAAGTAAGGTTGTATTTAAATGCTGTATAGTTGATGTTGATAGTTTGCTACATCCACTTTGGCTATTTATATGTATCTTTTCGACGAGATACCTATACTTATTAATACCTACAAAACTAAACTTTCATATTTCCCAAATAATACCCAATAATATTACCCAAATAATAATAATACCTTAGAACCGAATGTGACATGTTATATTAATACCTACTAAACTAAACTATTATTCTAATTTTTTAACGAGACATTAGGTATATCAGCTTGCAAGATCTGTTTATCTGGTATTAGATCCTATAAGATTACTTTAAATGGATCTTATTAAATATTCTGCTAATTTAAGAAAAAAAGGGTTCAGAATGTCCAAGCAATAGTGTAGGTACCTACTACAATATTCAATTCACACGCACACGAGTCATATCAATGGTGGAAGCGGATATATTACAGCTGTTTTTTTCTATAAATATCCTTATAGAAAAAAACAGCTGTAATATAAATATCCTTATAGAAAAAAACAGCTGTAATATAAATATCGAGTTATAAATCTTCGATTCATCAAATACTAAATAAACATTAGACCATTTCAAGATCAAAGATATTGTATTAGACACTTAGATATTTCTTATAAGATTCTTTAAAGATCTATGGTTAAATTATCTATTTGGTCTTATTAGCGAAACACAAACATAAAATATGTACGTACCTCAGCGTTTCCAGACAGCCGCGTGTTATGTAATTCTCATGCATTTCGGAAAGTGCAAAAGTTTGACGCAACTTTGTCACTTAGGTCTCTAGCAAGATTCTCAGCAGAATAAAGATTCTCTCTTCTGTTACGCCCGGTGATTTTAACTTTGCAAGATGGTAATGCGTATTGACGGTATATCAGGATTTTTAAAAGAAAAGTGATACGCCAACCTGGACGTACCGTACCTATAAGATTCAAGTAATAAACGGTTTACGGAATACCAGACTGAAAATTGTTAAGCAAAACGTGAAGGAATGTCGACTGTTTAGTACTTTTGATATTTATTAAATTACCATTGTACATTTTTGGTACATTTACCAACTTTACCTTACATTAAAAGATGGTAGGGACCGACATTTAGATTTATAGTACTTCTCATAACCCGCCACGCCGAGAAGGGGAACAGGATCGTAACATGAAGAGGGCACGTTTCATTAAGTACTTATTAAAAAATTCGGTTACTGTAAGTAGGTACAATAAGATTTATTAATTCATATAATGAACGAGTCCATGCCCGCGGTTTCGCGTGATAGTCTTACAAAAATTATCTTTCCTTTAATTAACATGAGTGTATTAGTGCTTGCGTGTATTTTTTGTGGCTTAGCACAGAACTGTTAAGTAATAAAAAGTAAAATTTCAAAATAAATGGACCGTGGCATATAATTATTTCTTGCTCACAATCATATAAGACTAAACCAACTCAGACATAATTAAATGAACAAAAACTGAAGAAATGGTACATTCATAATATTACGGGTTTATTAAGTTAACTAACTACTTGTAGGTACTGACTAAAAGATTTTTATTTTACAAGATAGAGTGTTAGGATATCAAAAATGGATCACCTTAGTTTAGGTAAACCTTATTTTCATTTTTGGTATGTATAAAATGCTTGGTCCTTCTTTTAATGCCACTTTTATTTTTTCTCTAGATTCTCTAGTATCACTCCGTTTTTGCTAAAAGGTATTAAATAAACAAATCCCTTATAATAGCTAAACCCGTGTAAACTTTGTTACAAATAAATGCAAGTTTCACATTACAATTTATTATTCCTTTGTTTTCGACTCAATCAAATGCAAGCTTCAAATATAGGTACTTCTGATATCAGTCAAACACTAAG
Source organism: Erynnis tages (assembly GCA_905147235.1). NCBI lineage: Eukaryota > Metazoa > Arthropoda > Insecta > Lepidoptera > Hesperiidae > Erynnis > Erynnis tages. The sequence continues at coordinate 9,715,812 of LR990072.1, forward strand.
AACAAACTTTTGGGCGTTTAATTACTGAATCAATCGAAATTGATCCTTATTGTTCGACGGTTTTGTATGACAAAGTTCGTGGGTCTATAACTCTGTATATAAGGCTGTTGTAGGTACCTTTATAAGGTAAGGTAGGCTTTGTCTCCAACTTGGCTCCTTATTAACGTGCATAAATATTAGTTTCCGCCGCCACCCTCCCAATTTAGTACCCGGGTAGGCGACAATGCTCCAAACAAATCAACTTGTCCAATATAATGTACTCTTGAATAGTGTTTAAAATGGGCATTTCTTGTAAGTCGAGTAAGTTACAGTTAAGGTTAATGATAGTGTAGATTTTATATTGTATAACTGGTTCTTATGTACAAGAGGTTGATGGTTGAACCATCAATGATAGTTAATTGAAATTTTCGAAAAAAACGTAAAATAATTTTACTAAAATCCCTCAAATTCGGCCGTAGGTAGGTAATAATATAAAATTTTTTTTTTCAAAATTTTAGGTAGGTCTTATTTGGAACTTCCTTCTCATTTATTGTAGCAACGCAAAAAAATACAGAGCTATGGAATGGAAGTCCATTACTCAACAAGCTATATCGTTATATAGAACCTTATCTCGCAGTCTAGCTGATCCCCAAAAAAAATCTTTTCGAGGGGCGAACTTTATGTTCCGAACATCGAGGTCGAGAGTGAAACAAAGTTTGAATAGTATTTCACTAGATTTTATTATCTGAAACGGGTAATTTCTGCCGAACAAACACTCGTTCTGTTCATTGGAGTGGCCGAGCGAGCGCTAAATTTGAATTCATGTTACGAACGAACAACATAAACCAATTACTGAGCGGAGCCAATAGCGGGTGGCGGCGCGCGGACAATCGATAATTCTCAATATGCCCGCTAGAGGGCTACGCTGCCGTCGCCGGTGCGCACCCACACAACTCCTCCACGTTGCGCATCCAGACATAAAACTTTGTAAGGGCGTCAAAATGCAATTACTAAAATTCTGCCAAACATTATGCTATTTTTAATTTTTTTTAATCCAGCCATTTTTTGCCTTGTATTTCAATGTGAATTCTAGTATTATTTTTCTATATTAAATATACACTAATAATTCTTACAGCGCGTTTGATTTTACATAAGAAAAAATAAAACAGAAAATAATTGTTATATTTAGGACATAAATCATTAAACTACAAATATTTATGAAAACGAATAATTTTCTGAATAATAACTTTAAAATTTGTAAAATACACTTAACAGAACAGTCAAAACACGGAAACGTCACTCCCTTACAAAGTCATACCGGGCATGCGCATGTAGTCAGCTGCTGCTTAGCTTGCGTTTCGTATCGCGCTTCTTGCCCGCTTTCAATGTTTTCCGTTTTATTTTGTTGTTTCTGTGATGCAAACCAATTTTTTAACTAATATTTGTATGTTACGTTAATGTGAAACATTTTGTGAGTCGTTTTAGTGTGATCCTAGCAACCCTACAGCAGTTGAAACAAGGTAAACGCCTTATATTTTGTTTGTTGCAGACTAACATAACCTCTGTGACTACTTGTATATACGCTGCTCAGTTCCAGCCATTTGGTCTTTTTTACCTAATGTAGAGTTCGGTAACGAGTGTTTGTTGTGTTTATTAATATCACAAAGATAAGTCCTTAAGGTAAAATAAGGAAATCGTTGCTAGTTATACTTCATACGAGATCATTTTATTTGACGAATATTTAAGACTGGGTCTCTATCATGTTAAGAAACCAGCCATTGTTGCAATGTTCGCATTTTACTATCTATAATTTTTGAATGGTGGGACCAAACATACACAAAAACGTGGTTAATTGTTGACACTGAATGAATCACCATGACAATGCTCGCTCGCTTGGCTGATACCTATAAAACATTGTTGCTAGAAATGCTCATAGGGGGCGTTAGTTATCACAGAACAGAAATGTTTGGATTAATGTAGAGTAAACAAAAGTGGTAGGTACCTATAATTTATTTGCTAATGACAAATTACAACAGCGGATTGTTTATTGTATAGAGTTAAGATATAGATCTATCCCCTCATCTGTATTTGTTTCGTGCGTAGGTCTTTGTTGTTAATTTAGCAAAGCTAGTTATTTTCCTAATAATTAATAATGATTGTTATTGAACATAGGATATCGTATTAGATAATAATTACCAACAGATCAAAAAAACCTACTAGATACCCGTAGTGCGCAAGTAACTTATTAACCTACCTACCAAAAATAGATACCAGGTTAAATATTTATAGTTTCTCAAATAAAAAAATTAACTCATAAGACGCGTCGAGTAAATACAGATTTCTTCATATTATTTGTTATTGTAAAACTTTAACCATATTTTATTGCGACGAAAAACAATTTCCAGATAGAATTGCCTCTACATTAAAATTAAAAAAAAAAACATTAAGTACAATCATCGCATTATATCCCGGCTCGTGTTGAATATCGAAAATCACAAGAAATGTACAATATCGCCTGTTCTTATTCTAATTTTGAATCGATATACCTAGTTAGTTAAGGCATATTTCGAGTCTAGAGTTCTAGACTACCGGGCGGTGCTGTACATGCGCATTTACCCAGTCAATTGATAAAATCTAACAAGAAAAGAGATATGTGTCGTTATTATAATATAAAGGGCATGATTTCAGATGAAAAATTGACATTCTGTTTGGGAAAATTCGAACCAGATACTAAGGTAAAATCGCAAATTCCAGACGATTTTAACCCGAAACCAAATCGGCAACGAACTTCTTTCCTTGAAAGCAAATAAAAGAAGCGAGATGTTTTTTTTATCACAAAGTTTTTAATAGAATTGCTATAAATAACTGAGTAATCGATGATCGATAGCCCTGTGGCTAAGAATTCCTCTTCTTACACGAAATTACGAAAATCAAGATTTAGTACATATTTGAGAGTTCTTCATTATGAAGAACTCTCAAAGTTTTGCGAACAAAAATGAATCATGTGAAGTCCACAAACCCGCATTTGGCCAGCTTGATGGATTGAACCTTTCAACCTTTATATTGTGGGAGGAGACCCGACTCTGCAGCGGGTCACTATCGGGTACCAGACAGGAATAGGTTGGTAAAATAAAATAAACTGCCACCGCCGCGTCACAGATATGTTTTTCCAGAGCCGAACAAGTTGACGTTTCAGCTAGCGCGAGTGCAGACAAAGTTTTCTTTGTTTAAATCCTACGGCAGGCACTTACACTGTTTAATGGTTAACATCTTGAGTATGGCTGGCTTGATAGCATGAATGAGCCGAGCTCGGAGAGTCGGAGACGCTCGGACGGACGGTTCTTTACAAAGTCGATGACTAACAAGTTTGTTGTTGTAAGCAACTTTAACTTTGTTTCATCGTAAGCCGATCAACTTAGAGAGTTTCAAAGAATTACAATGATGTTATAAATCCTTACGGTGCAGATTTTTACATAATATTTCGTAAATTGATGTTTTATTCTCAAATATAGCGCGTAGATGATACTCCAAAATAAATTCAGGTACAGAATAATACTCTTTGTAACTTGTGTGTCATTGGAGAAGAAATAAGGACAATCAAACGTACTTATATGTTGGTACGAGTTCAAATCTGATATCTCGACTAAAAATATATTGAAGACCGAAGAGTAAATGATTAAATGTGAAGTCATTCTATAAATAACGGTGGAAAACTTCTTACTTCGTTGTTCTTTGACGCAATTTTTTTACGTTTGAAAACCAAGTTTCAAATCATACATATTTAATTTATCTTAACTACAAACACTGTGCCTATTATACAAGTAAAAGAGGCCTTGTCCTAATTTCCCAACATTAACGACCGACCATCCGACACGACAAAATTTAAACACAGAGCTCTGCATGGAGTTGTTCAAATTGAAGTAGGCACATGCGACAAAATGTATTACTTTTGCGGGCGACGGTGCGACATGCGCCATTCAATTAGCACGGGGTATTACGGGAGAATAAGTAGTATGTGTAAATTACTGACTATTTAAGTTGTATTTATATTTCTTTGCAACAATCCGCACACGTGGAACTTGTTTTGGTATGGACCCACCACCCTCCCTTATCTCTCTGAGTAGGTGTATACCATAAAAACTTATTCCAATAGTACACGACACGTGTTTCGCCCCAAAACGGAGCATCATCAGGTGATGTGGACTCTGAGCTGAGCAACCAACCGTTGTAGAGTCTTATGGTTTTATGGTATACACCTACTCAGAGAGATAAGGGAGGGTGGTGGGTCCATACCAAAACAAGTTCCACGTGTGCGGATTGTTGCAAAGAAATATAAATACAACTTAAATAACAATGGACTTCCGCAAAGTAACGCCTGATACAATATATTATAATTACTGACTTTTAATGTTCTATTAATATATTTTATATTCTTATTCACTTAATATTCTTTTAATATAGCCAGGCTCATTGTTATCATAACTTGTAACCTCATCCATTGAGGCCTGCCTGGCAGACACTTGAATGTGTCGGTGATCGATGTGCCCACGCGTTTTGTTATCTCTTATGGATTAATGTTTGTTATCTGTGTAGCCAAAGATAATATTGAAATTCAAGATTTGGGTTATTGAATATTGTTTCTGTTTTAAGGGTTTAATAGAGTATTGTTCTCCTATTTTTAAGAAGGTAAGTATGTACTTACTTTAATTTTTTTTGTTATTTTAGTTTATAAAAGTTGAATACATAGTAGTGAAGAGCTGCAAAAAAAATTCGTCAAAATAATCTCACATACTTGCCAAAAAATTACATTAAAATTCAAAACTTTATATTCCCGCGAAAACGCTGTACTTACACTATTCTTGTGACGTCATACTGTTATACTCAGGTACCAGTACTCATCGAAGATGTATTTCTCAGTATCGAAGGACTTTTTTGTTAATAGGAAAAAATCATTTATTTTTGTATCAAGGATTAGGAGCCGATAGTTTACAAAATTGCGTAATCTGTGTGTTGTATTCTATCTGAATAGATGCGTGCTGAAAGTTTTCAAACGTTTTGCTTTTTGCGTCACCAGTAAACATTTGCAATTGTCGACTTTTGTCGAAAAGGCTCCGGTTATATCTCGTGTAATGTCGCAATATTGCGACCGTCGGCGGCGGCCGGTCGCATGCATTTGCATAATATTAACATGGCGTCCGCATGCACCGCACACTTTCCCTGCATGTGTGGTGCTACACATTGAATGTAATTGAACCACTCAGGCCATGCCGGTCATCTCTGCCGCCTGTAGAATGTTGCTTTTTCGATGATTTTTTTTTCGTTATAAAAATATCAACTGAATACATCGGCAACATAATATAGGCTTATGTAAACAAGAAATTGTATTTTTTTCTAAACATGAAGTGGTTTGATTGTCTTTGGAGTTACACATAAGATTGCGTGATTTTTAAGCTTGGATAAAATATATATACTTAAATACAAAATATAAGGAACTCGATTACTATGATAGTTCTGTTTTTAGAATCCTTAAAAAAGAAGAAAAAAATGTTTTTCCTTATTTAATTTAAAAAAGAAACAGATCACTTTATGTAAGTAAGTTAAAATTTTTCATTGAAGTAGTTCTCAGTATTACATATGTAATACATATTCATATGTTTAAACCATTTACATACATAAATAAAACTTCAGCCATAAGCTTGTCGTGAAAAACGTAATTCATTACGTTCTCTCTTTCGTTCACCTCGTTCATAATATGATTTTAGTCATCTGAATATCAGACGAACTAGTTACAATTAGGGCATTTTCTAATTAGAGCACTAGGTAAACATTTTCAGGCATCAACTTTGACGAAAACGTCCGGCTTGTTAACGTTTAATGTCGCAATATTGCGCTTCAGCGTCGCCGGCGACCGGTCGCATGCATTTACATATATTGATGTGGCATCCCCATGCACACATAGGACATTCAGGCCGAATGTGTACGCTACACATTCGCTGTAATAGAGCCATTTAAACACAAGCTGATTCTCTACGTCTCTCTCAGTTGTTCAAAATATGTTTGACACCATATTTAAATGCTAAAAGCTAAACTTTATGGTCACTCGTATTATTTGAAGTAGATATTAAGGACTAATTTAGCCTAAATAACCAAATTAAGCAAAAATACCTAAATTGCCATGATCACTGAAAATTCCTACGTGGATAAACATTTTCAGTCTTTCACTGACGAAATTGTCCACTTCGTCAGTCGCCCCGCTATGTCGCAATATTGCAGGCGTCGGCAGCGACCGGTCGCATGTATTTACACATATTAATGTGGCATCCACATGCATACATAGAACGTTAAAGCCGAATCTGTGTGCGCTACACATTTCCTTTAATTGAGCCATTCAAACACTGCCGGATTCTCTCTGTATTTTCTATTGCGCTCTGAAATCTAAAGTCAGAGTTCGGTGTTCCAATTAGATTTGTTTGTAATTCTGTAAATGTATAGCTTATTCTGCATGCCCTCGATTCAATTCAAGATTGTAATTAAAGCTTGAGTAAAACAATGGATGGACATACTAATGGTACCTAAACTAAAAATGTATTTCACTATCATCAGCACCGTGCGGCGTCAGAAACCCACCAATCAAGAATATATTTTCGTGTCCACATGCGTATGCGCAGAAAATTCACAGAATATGTGTGCGAGACACATTTGCGGCTTTTTTCCTTATTCTATATAGGAAGCTATAAACAAATTTCAGATTATTTCAGTTTTTTTACGGTATGTCATGTATGAATGAAATACAACCTTAAGTAGTTATATAATATTTAATAAACGTGTTTTGGTCGTCTTCTTCCGAAGAAATTCTTCAATCTTTATGTCGCATTATTGGAAGCGTCATCAGCCGCCGGTCGCATATGTTTACATATTTTAATGTGGTGGATACATAGAATGGTGGATACATGGATACATAGAACATTCAAACATAATGTGTGTGCGGTTCAAATTGACTGAAATTGACCCATTCAAACACCAACTAGCCCTCTACTTCTCTCTGTTCTGTTGTGCACTGAAATCTAAAGTCAAAATAAGCTTGTTTTACTTAAATCTACGATTAATTTCGCAACGGTTAAAGGCAAATTATTGTGTGATCTGATACATTTATGCAGCAAGACAATTTTACAAAACATTTACTGTAATTGAGTCATTCAAACACTAGCTTCTGTATTTTGCATCTAAAATCAAATGATTAATTGAAATTGAAATTATGACGATTATTTATAATTAATTTAAAAAAAAGTATAAAGCGTGAGGCTCTGTTCATGGAGCATTTCCAGATTTTCATTCGAAATAGAGCATTAGTTGTTTTGGGACGAAAGCAACATTTTGGAATATTCATCTTCACCCCTTCTGGAGAAACAAACAGGGGCGTCGGAATTTTGTTATTAGCGTTACTGAGAGGGTAGGTACTGCCGTTCCCGTCGCGCACCTGACTGATTGATAGCACTTCTTTGCACCTCGGGTCGAGCTTGTAATCGAGCCATTAATAAACTTTACTGCCTCCAAGTTTATCCTGCGGACTCGTTATTTGCTTAATGGGCTGGCAAACGGCTCGACCCAAGACACCTGTGCTAGTGTAATAATTATGAACCCTAATTGACGTATAAGATTGAGGTCAGCAAGTACTCACACGTATTAATATTCAGATCCAAGATTTACGCGTAAATCTTATTTGTCTCAATATCAATGATTACAAATACAACACTTCAACCCTTAAAAGGGTTCGCCGTTCAATATACAAATGTACTCTCCGAGTTTCCCATTCGCCCCTTACATTTTTAATGCGCTGATCCCTGACATTGTCGGGACTCAAAATAATTCATGGTAGACGTAACAGATTGCGCATAATTTGCTCCTTATTAGAATACGAAGTATGTGTTATCCAAAGTGTCTCGAAACAGGTGAGGTATGAAACCCAATTAACATAGAAAATAAATTTAACATTCGTATATTTGAAATTTTTAAAAGGCCTACCTTCTAAATTACGTTTGTTATTCTTAGCCAAGCTCTAATTCAACTTTCCTTTGGCTGTAGCGTTCAGCAATTTTGGACAATAAATAAAGAAAAAAATAATTTTATTCGGTTTCCGAATGATCTGACAGCGGGTCGTGCTAATGTCACTCGACTCAGTCGACGGTTGACAAAGCGACTGGCGCGGAGAGGCCGCAGCTATGTACACAGAGGGCAGAGATTGGAGCAAAAAGCATGAATTTTTATTTATATTTCAGTTTATATTGTAAAGTAGAAAATAACAGTGCTGGCGGATATACACTTAGGATTTGGAGCTACGAGTATTACGAGTTGGTGCTCTTAGAAGGCGTACCTATAACTATTTAGGGTGGAAGGTTTTTGTGATTTCGTTGCTATTTATGACAAAATCAAATGTTACATAATATCAATTCTATGTATTTTTAACACAATAAGGTTAATTAAATACACAATAGAATGGAATGATAAACTTTGTAAATTTCCTCCAGACGACTTCATCGATTTTCATTTGCACTAATTCAACAGCTCCGCTTATTTATGAACAGGACGAAAATGACTTCGAAGATCTGCGACGACGAAAACTTTCCAAGACGTTGTACTTGTATGGTCTACAAAAGGACAGACGTTTGTAATTTTGTACCTTACAAGTAATTGGTAGTAAGCGCCAGAACACAAATTTTACAGGACGGGCAATAATGCGCGAAATCCAAATTTAAACTTCCTTTCGCGGAATATTTTGTAATATATTGAACTACTCGTTATAGGAATTAATGCTACCGTTATGTAGTGCTAGTTCTCACGATTTCAATGGTGTAAAAACAGAATTTTGCCATAGTTAAATGGATTTACTATTGTATATCTCTGAGGTACATGGTGATGGTTGTTTTCACTATCAGTGGGGCAGCGACGGCACGCGGCTCTTTGGCACAGCTCGGCCGCTTCCTTCCGCCCACCGTGATTGAAAGTTGACATTGAGCGCGGGGTGGCGCCAGGCACGGACCTCGCCCCGCTATTTTTGACCCTGCGATCTATCGTGCTGGCGATCGGCCTTACAGAAACTTGCCGTTTTAATCGCGTGTATGTACTAACCCCACAGTTTGCGAACGCTCGCAAAACAACTTCCCCAGTTTCGTGTTTCGCCACAAATTACCGTCACGTTTGTGCTCCACTACCATAATTAAACGGCGAAACGTTCCATTTCAAACATTGTTGTTTCCCTCGCATAACTTATTTGAATTTTCCATTAGGTTACTTTAATTTTGTTATAATGGTTCGGTGCTCATATTCCTTTTTTTCAAATACCGTTTCAAAGTCTGTGAAAGGCGACAATGATTTAGGTACAAGTGAAACATTTAAATTCAATATCTGACCTTAAATACAGAAAGGGATTTTCTTACTACAAAAATGATTGTCAGCTCATAATTCTATCAAAAAGAATAAATATTGACATCTAATTACGACTGCGGATGAGGTTGACATGGTCGCAGTCGAGCGCCTCTCGAATTAGGTCAACGACAGCAGCGACAAAGGTGCGGCGTGCGATAAGCAACATATCCCATCGACCAGCTGCCGCGGACCTCCTGAAACAAAGCCCGATGAAATATGTCTCATTTATACTCGTACGTAAGCTGCGTTTTTAGGACATGCCCAATGTACCTATAGATAATAATCATTACGCGCCGCTTGCCCGCCGTTCTTTAATGTGTTTGCGTTCTCGACAATTTGATACCGCGCCTGTTTGCATTGTTGCTGTTTTGCTTCCCCGATTAGGGTCGCATTCGAGCCCCATATTTATTAGAGCGTAGGACTCGCGACACGACTTTCATTTTATACGGATAAAACATACTTGTATGTACAGCGTAACGCAAGACGTAAGTACATAATATTATGTTCGCTTTCGCTTTCATTGGATTAGGAGAAACGTGAGAAGTAGAGAACGATGGCGAGTTGGCGGCGTTTTATTAACGCGGTGGAGATAAACTGAGATTTGTTTGATGGTTCTATTATCAGCTCGGAGTTAGGAGTGAGATTTTTAACGATGTGGTGGTGGGACCAGCTCGTATCAATAGAATATTTCGTAAACCACGGCCTCATTCTCCTTTTCTCCGATCAAAGTAATAAAAAGTTTCGAGTTTTTTAATGATGTTCTTTAATCTTCAATATGAAATTCTCGCTTGTTCTGTCCGTATGAAATTCTTTATTTATTTCCTCTTACACAAATACTATCCAATTGCTATCATATTCCTTGTTCGTAGCATAATAAAATGTCTGTCTTTCAGTCAAAAGCAAAAATTAAATTGCAAAAAATCCAAATATTTGTAAGGTTGTAAGATAAGATTTTAAATAAAATCTGACTCTAGGGTGGACCTCGCAAAGCCAAAAGCCAAAGCAAATACATATGTATATTTACTTGTTTCCTAAATTCGCGGCGGGTTATAATGGTGACGGAAAGTACCTACTCTGGATGAACTGGATTCAACCATCGGTCGATAAAAATGAAGATTACTTATTTTTTTTATTGTTGATTGAAATGTTGTTGTTGATTGAAATATGCGTCCTGAACAGCGAACGGAAAAACGAGTCATTCTGCTACCAAACTACTGACTTGCCAAGTTACTGACAGCTCTAACATCTACACTATTTCACGTTTTCAATACATTTTACTACAGACCACAATTTTAAACTAGAAATAGAAATGCTAAATGGAATTACTCTTAACCCGCCGTGAAGTAGCAGTTCTAGTCTTGTGTTTTGGCTGGGGAGGCGTGGTTGTCGGAGATACTCTATTTGAGGCGACCAATTTAGTCATCTTAAGTAGCAACACACCCACGTACCTACGAGCTTAGATAGTATTCGACGTTGGTCGTGGGGGTCCATGGGTCGAAGTGGCCACTTAACATCAGATGACCTGCAATGCGCGTTTGCAACACATTTCCAATAAAAAATATTAAATGCAGTCAAGGAATTCGTACAAAAATTAAACTACACTTTTATACATCTTCTCAGAAATTTGAGATCTTCTCAAAAAGGAGGAAAGAGAACAGCTCTTTGATTGCTTCCATCAATTATTATCAGTAAAGTACAAAATCTTCTGTTTTTTCAGGTAATAAATTGATTCTGTCACATATATTAGAAGGTCGAAGGTAGGTATCGACGCCGTGCTGAATTAAATTTAGTGCAGTGAATTAGCAACCACTCCACTCCACATGTAGGAGGCTCCACGTGAAAATCCTTCGAAATAGAACTAATTTTATCATCCTTTCCTTAAAACAGCTTTAAGGTTTTTTAATGTCCATTGAGCTGTCCGATGTCAGCAACCTCTTTGCTATTTAAAAAGGCTTGGATATAAACGTAAATACAGCGGGCGTGGGTGTATCGCAGTAACGGAAGGATGTGTCGCCGAGCTACCCGGACGAGCGTCTGTTGGATGGACGCTCTCTGACACTTGCATTTCTGGAATATGCTCCCATTTGCACCATTTACGGTGGAATATGCTTCTATTTGCCCTATTTCTCGTATATACACGAATCAAAGATTATTTGCTAAATGATGAATAAGATTGTTAACTCTACTATTAAGTATGTTTATTTTTTACTTCATCATATTTTACCGTTGGTCAAGACTTCGCAATTGAATTAAAATATGTAAAAGTTGCCTTAGTGGATTTTTCTGGTTGTATTTCACCATACTTTTTATTAGCGTTCCCAAAAATAAAAACGCAAGTCCAAATTAATTCACACACTCGCTTCTGACTTTTATGGATTTCGTTCCATTTGAAATGAACATGTACACGTTATTTAAGTTATGACTTTTTGTTTTAATGTCTCTTTGAATGGAGTTTTTACCAAATAGACTGTTTATGTTCAGAACTTTTTAAATTTCCGCATCCACTGTTGTTATGGTTGTCGGTTCAGTTCAGAAGTTAGGAAGTCTGCATTGATTCCTACTTTTTATTTGATTTCATTTATATATTTTATTCCAATTTTAAGGGATACGTTGTCTCAATACTATGGCAGGTCTATAAATTAAAGGTCATTCGTACGTAAAAAGCCGAAAGCCTCTCTTACATCTTCTAACAGGTGTCATGGTATCGAGAAAAATCTTGAGTATGGCCAGGCAAGATTTTTACCCTCAGCCCTAAAGCAGATTTCAGATTTGAGTATTTTTTACACAGCGTTACGCACTGTTTACCGCTGGAGAACCGCCTAGTTATAGCTGGTAGTTTATCACTGGTGAAGCGGGTCGTCGGGACGGTGACTTGCGCCGCACTAATGTGCCTCATCACGCGACTCCGACACGCCATTTGACAAATTTCGAACTATACGTCGCCGAGACTGTCGCGGAGACGTCCGACGGTGATACTAATGAACAGGATCATCGCCGTGCCATGGCTCGATGCAAAACAACGCGACGGAAATATATTAGTTACAGCTCTATTATGCCTAGAGCCGGCATAGCTCGAGTTGTGAATCTCCAAGCTATCAAAAGGTCAAACACCCACTCATTAGGCGAGGTCCTAATGGGTTACCGTTATCGACGGAGGTTTACGCGCTTCGGTTTTTCAGAAGAAAACAGTCCCGATAGCTATCGATTATGTTGGATAAATTTGTGATAATAGTCGTTAAACCTCATTAAGAACTCTTAAGATAGACACGGGTTGCCTCCTATACCATATCATCATCACTCCAACTTGGAGCAACGTGGTGGATTAATTCGCAGATCCGTGCGTTGCAGTGGCACAAAAAAGGGTTGCAGCCGCATCAGCCACTACAATATGGAGTAGATAAACAAAGTTTTCTTTTTTTCAGGTTTTCTAATACACTGTCAACATATTATTGCTTCCCTTTGTGTCTTGTAATATAATATTGTATGGCACAATGTTCCCCTAATACCCGCGTGCGTTATTATTAACAAGATTAGTAACATGATAGAAGGATTGTTTCGCGATTGAAATTCACGAGATGACGGCGTAGTTTCAAACGGGAGTTGTTTAGTATTTTATGGGGCGGCGCCCATTGTCGACGACGCACATAATGTCTGTACATGCCATAAAACTGTCGCTGCTATTTTATAGTGCGCAACTTAATTCCTCACTTCATTACGGCCCTGGTGAAGCAAGTTGGCATCCAAGTTTCCCAATTAATTACTACTAACTGACTCGCTTCCCGTACAAAAGTATCCTCAGCACCAACGCTTTCGATAACATTTTTATATACAACCTTAATAACTCAATTTCCACGAATCACAACACCATCAGGTTTTGTTTTCATTTTCGCAAATGGGCCCGTAATAAAATATATCCATTCATACGTTTTGAAAACTTTTTACGCGGTATATTTGGGCAAATAGTTTTATGTGTGCCATTTTGACTTTTATTTTATTTTTCGTTTATTTTCCCTTGCGCGGCCGTAAAACGTACCTGGGCTTGCTCGCGGGGATAACGGAGCGGGCTCACGAAAAATTTATTATTGAGACCTTTTCGCCCGAGCTCCATCGACAGACATTGCGAAGGCGAAAGTTATGAATGACACATGTTTTGAAATATTACCTGCAGTGAACTGCTTCCCGAGAAGAAAATTTCATAGGATGAGAAGTTTATTTGTCGTGAAATATGTGGGAGTTTTATGAGAGCGGGACTTTTACAATGCTACGGATCAAGCAATTTTCTTACTTTTCAGACAGTATTGCACAGTAATAAGGCTGAAAGGTACACTCTGGTGAATAAAAATATGAGGTGCGACAAATTGGATGAGAAAACTTTCCTATTCGATCTGTAAGTAGACCTACCTATCCTTGGACTTTTATTACATGAGATAAAATTTATGTAATGAATGATGAATTCGTATTATGTATATTTGAATTACTTACTTGGAATAGATATAATACAGGTTGGTTTTCATTACAAACTTAATAAGCTCAGAACTAATAATTCTTACAAACAAATCAGAGCTAATAATCCACGTAGAATTTAGGCTCACAAAATTTTATCAGGGTCAAAGTCAAACCCTCCACAATTCAACACATCGGGCGAAATAATTTATCAGAAATGTCACAAAATGCCCGGGAGCTTACATACAACCCAGCCATCGCACGTACGGCGACTCGTACCCGGCAAAATTAGCGCCAACTTGCTTCGTCCCGAACCTCTGTTTTATTCAGACCCCTGGGAACACCGACACAATGAAAAAATTGTTGTATGGAATGGTGACGGTTTATTTTTTCTGCCAATTATGAAAATTTGCGGACAACATGCCGCCCGCTGACCTGCCGTGACGCGAGGCATACCGACGCTATTCTCTCGGGCCTTGGCTAGTAACATGAGCATATTCAGTTTTGGGTCACTGGAAATTTACTAATTATATCGTTCCCAAACTACCGCACTTTATACGATAGCGATATAAAGTATAATGGAGTATCATGTTCTAATAGCAGCCATTCTTGACTACGGCCACTTAGACATAATCCGGCTTGTTAGCGTTAAGTTTTGAGATTAAATGATCACAGGAGAACTGAAAATTTGAGACACAAAAAACATTCTAATTTTTTTCAATACTTACTGTCCATCACGTCCATGTACTTTCTGTTGAACGATTGAGTTTGCTAAATGGGCACGGAACTACTCCATGTCCTTATAAAACATTCACGTAACCGCACAAATGTGGGTAGGTACAGGTACTTGAATGCATTTATGGGGATCGGTAGGCTGTATTTACCGTTTTTGTAAGCACGGCAATCACGTCGCATCGAAAGCGGTGTGTTAAGTAACGAGCGAGTGGACGCCGCGGTGTTTTCCCGCCCAGCACTGACTCACCGCGTCCACCGCGCGGTTCGCGGAACTCGCTCTACCCTCCTATAAGGGGGTGCGTTCGCTAATGACTCCCGGACCACGGCCGACGCACCACCGCCGACCGAATTGCAACCGATGCCACGCGCGAAACTACACCCTCAAAACTATTACATTGGACCCTTAATTCCACAAACTTCATCCCCATTTTGCAATTCGGTGCGTGT
The DNA here is from genome assembly GCA_905147235.1 of Erynnis tages. Lineage (NCBI taxonomy): Eukaryota > Metazoa > Arthropoda > Insecta > Lepidoptera > Hesperiidae > Erynnis > Erynnis tages. Next base: position 9,730,839 of record LR990072.1, read on the forward strand.
TTATATGCAGCCTTTCAATCGGCACTGTTATTTTGATAAATATGCATGAAGTAGCGAAACCGGCAGCGTGGGTAACATAAAACGCCATCGTGAAAATTTAATATAGTTTCCTGGTAGACGCTTAATGAGTCATATCCGTCGAAGGGTTAATTTTTTTGCGATATCGCAGCACAAAATCTTCAATTTCCTATCTGCAGCGATTGACTGAGATAAGCCTTGCACGGGAAACACGCCAACGTGCTTGATATAATTGATTTTAAGAATATCGACATGTAATACCTAATAGCATGTAGAGCTTTGCCTTTATTTTTGACGTTATATTAAATGAAGATCTTATTAGTGTTAGGAATATGTTAACAAAATTTAGAAAGGAAACATATCTGTCCTACCTTGCCATAATATGACAGCAAATTACATAGGGTTTGTTGCGTACCAAAACAAGTTTTGACGTTAGCACAATATTATTTATCATTAAACTTGTGAAAAGAAATATTTAAAATTAAATATTATAACCTAACCTTCCACATAGTGCCTGCCACAGAATAAGTGCAGTTAACAATCAAGATATTTTAGGTACATTCACTTTGTAAGCTGCCTTGGCCCACGCAAGGTAATTCAGTGATATTATAACATTCTATCTACCAATGACGCCTGCAAAAGTACCTACATAGGTGAGTAGGTACGGTTCGCGAATCCGGTTTGACTGCAAGTGCCAAACAAACCCGCTTTATTTTTAGAGACTTGTTCGATCAAGAATTGTATTTAACCGTGCTCGACTTCCGTGAAATTTACTTGACTATCAGTCTAGCGGACTTAATCTAAATCTGACTGTATAAATAGACCTTGTGGTTTGATTGCAGTACATTCATGAGACCAAAATTTCTCTCCGATTTTAACGTATTATACGTACTCGGTCTCTGTATAATTGAAATAGCTATTGCTCTTCTATCAAAGACTGTTTAGAATTCACTGCAAATTTATCCAAAGCTTTTTAGGGCAATCATTGACAATAGAGTCCCAAAATTAATTTCTTGGAACGCTTTCCATAAATCCTATTAATCTCAACTTCTTTAACATCGAATAAATTGAACATGACGTAAACCAGAGACCATGTATGGCTAGAGATATCCTATAAAAGGTATAAGCACAATAACTTAACAAATAGAGCAATAAGACATTTGTGAGCCACATCAGTTGCACGAAACTGGTTCTGTCTGCGAGACAATGCCCCGCGTACGTCCGAATCCGACTCTTCAAGCGAATAATGTTAATATCATTTTGTACATTAGTACTGACCCGACTGACAACCTCCATTACTTATTTAGGCATTTACCTCAAAAATTCTACGGTTCCCCGTACAGCATTAATATGAAAAATTATTTCCGCTATTAATTTTAATGCTTCCAGTTTTTCCCTAATGGACGTCTAGACCTAAAAGTCACTTGGACTATTTGTTATACTTATTGGACTGGCGTACTTTGAATTAATTCATATTTTCGGTATTCTCAGTGCTTAATGAGATCTTGCTGTTTTGATTTGATGGTCTATCTACATACACGATCGTACCATACATTAAATTTGAATTAAAATTCGGCAACATGCAATAATGTATTCGCGTTATTAAAACTAACACTAGTTCGTAGTTCGTACTAGATTTATCCAAATTCACAAAAACTCTTTACGTTTATACCTAACAATGAACGAACATATTTTTTGTTCACTGAATTATGAATGAAGATTAGTAATAGAATTGTAACCATCCTGTTTTCCAAACGGATATTTCAAGAATAATACCTAACCGTAGCTTAAACCAAATGTGGCAACCACCATATAAAAAGATGACGTAACGAGTCTGAGTAGTTTATCATGGTGTCTGTCGCTTCCCTTGTAACGTTTGTTAGAAAATAATAATTTTTAGCTGCAACCCATAATGACATAGGCAATGGGAGGACCCATTCCCTGGGGTTGTTCGATCCGTTTCGATCTCTCGCGTTTGATTCTGTTAAAATTAATAAAACAAGTGTCGGTATCTTTTTATTTATTTTGTGTTAGTACCTCCAACTGTTCGCTCAAGTTAAATTAGTTTTATATTCGTAAGATACACTTGTCTCTTCTTGATATCGTGTTTTTAGATTTAAATTTGTAGTCACAGTGAAATTTTGAACGATGGCTCCGCTCAAAAATATTAAATTATTCGTTAGGTAATGGATCGTATCTAACGAAGCGGATCGATACTTGGATAGCATACATAGGAAACATACATAACGATCCAAAACGATCCAAAATATCGATACATCGCAATTGGATCGACCATCCCTAGGTCCTCGGACGATGTGCGGCGATGGCTCAGCGACCGACTTTGCACGAGAGCTCTTTCGCAAACTGGTTTATGAGCGCACGCGATTCGAGTGCCCGAGCCTCCTCCGCGCGCTTTGTGCTTACCCCAAGAACTAATTATGAACTTCTGGATATCGTATTTTAATATGCTCTACATTTTAGTTTAAATCCAACAATGTCAGTTATTACTTTAATTCAAACAACAAATTGGTTACGGGGCTGCCTGCGCCTTCGTCCGCGTGGATTTTAGAGCTTGGTCCGAAGGGGGATGAAATGTATCCTATATGTTAATCCAGGTTATAAACTATGTTACATACCAAATTTGATCTATATCTGTTAAGCCGTTTTTGTGTGAAAGGATAACAAACATCCATCCAGTAATAGTAGGATAATGTTATCAGTGTTTGCCTATTGTACAAAAAACTGTTTATTCATAAAAGCTTAATATTCTTATTTTATTCTTAAACTTTAATACTTTTATTTATTGCTAATCTAGAGCACGGACATATCAGTTCTTCAAACTAAAAAACAATTGATGAATATGTTATATATAATTTGTTGCCTGGACAGATACTTTAGCTAATCTGGACGGCTAATGTTCAGTGGTAGAGAGAAAGTACACTACCGTCTGCTCTACTTTCCACTAGAGACTAGCGTAATAATTTAGTGTTATGTTCAACTAAATGCTGTGTTACAGCTAATTAAAAATAAGTACAATTATGATCAACGGTATGAATAAAATTATCATGGATTATGGATTTTGCAATATGAATAAAAATAATTCTTGTTTTGTTAGTTTTGAAAAATACTTTCAAGAAATCCATCCACTAAAGAAATCCATTAACCAGTATATAATTGTATCTTAATCATTGCATTGAACTTAACGCAATAAAACGATTTAGGTGTTCCTGAAGCATTACGTACTCGTATCTTAAGAGTGTCATAGATAACAAACTTAGCTGGTATTAAACATTCATTAGATCGCGTAGATGCGACAGATCCATTTGCGCGAGCACAAGTAATTGTACATACTAAGGTTCGATTAGGCCCGAACCAGGCTTTTTACTTAATAACAGTGCTTTAATCCTCAATTTATTGACCTTTAGAAAAGGTTTCTGTGGAATCACCGCGAGGAATATTTGTACTGGTCCAGTTGTCCGGTTTTAATATAATAACAGATGACATCACTGAATATTGATAGATTACATTAAACAGATTTGTGATTTTCCGACATGCGTTGCCCGAAAATTACATTCTAAATATGTATATCAGTCTCCCTGCCCTCCATAGAGCAACCCTCGCTCTATTCGTCCTTTGTATCTGTCATTAGATTAATTAATTATCTTTCTCTATCTAGCCCTTTGAAGTCTACGTCAGGTCTCCCCTAACTAACGCCTTAACGCACCTCAGAGTCCATGTGTCGGCTATTGTCCTCTTTGGGTCCTCAGTCAACATGATTGAAGGACGGCGTTTTGGCTAGACGTGGTCCTTATTCCAGGGCCTTTCTTACCCATCGGTTATCGGTCCCACCGAATTCGTATGACGTGGCCAGCCTACTTCCACTCAATTTGCCAACTTTGAAAACTATGTTGGTTCTTTTATTTCACCTGTCATTAAGAGATAAGATTTTTAAATGAGAAAAACTGATACGCTCATTTAGTATTCCATTGCTATTATTGCTTGTCACTATTTTTAGTTTTGTTATTTCATTTGTCTTTCTCTTGCAATATAGAAAGTTATTCCCTAGTTAGTCTGTTTGAGCCCTAAGTTCGATTATTGCTGTGTCGGTCGTTAGGTGTGTGAGTGGGGCGCCTGTAGTCTGCCGCGTGGGTGAAACGAGAACTGAATTTTATTGCTTCCATGCAATTCCTTTGTATGTTAAGTTATAAATTCATGCGTTATGATAATTTTGTCCAGATCTGCGTGCGCCTACTAAATCTTGTAACCTGCTCTTCAACTGTTTTCATAAGCATAAGCTAATGGCTTATGAATATTGTACCTTTAATGGCATCATTTAAAGAATGGAGATAAGAAGGTAAACGTGTGAATTGCTTAGGAAATGTTTGAAACTCGCATATACATACATTTTAGTGTCACATGCTACAAATCCACAAAAATAATGAAATTACATATTATAAGTACACACCACAACTGAATATTCGAAATTGGCAAATCTACTTTTGACGTGCCATTCTCATTAAAAGAGCTCAGAATATGAATTCAATATTCCCATTAAATTGAAATGGCATTTTACCAGAGCTGACAGTCTATTAATATTGTATTGCATTTTACAGTGTCAGAATGTAAAATGCAACAAAATATATTTTCGTGATTTAAGATGTTCTAGTAAGTGATTACATGCTCCGCAATAAGTCGTAATGTTCGTAATTTGTATTATTACTTGATTATTACAGTTGCAAAAGTGCTTGCCAATTATCATAAAACAACTTGGAACTGTTGTCATTATAATAAAATTGACTTCTTAATTCAACATTTAATATTATAATATAATAATAATATTATCTTTATGTTATTACATTCTTATCGCCTTAATCTACAAGCACCACCATATTTTACGTGCATTTTCATATTCTCTTGGATCGAGATAATTTAAAAATATCGGCTAAGATTCGCCGATTCTGCATTCAGAATCGTTGATTCTTGTTTTAAATCGACAAAAATGACTGAGAAGCTTAAACGTTCTTTCCGATCTGTGAATTTTTCCAATCTGATGGTAATTGAAATATTGCATTAATTGAAGTGAGAACCGTAAATCCACTTTTAGATACCTTTAGTGTAGTGCTCTCAGCAAATCTAAATTTGGGGCACTTTGAACGCGTTGAGTTATAAACGGTCATGTTAAATGCGATACTAGCTTTCTGTTTTGCAAACATAAACCTATTATTTTAGGGTTTGTCCCAAAATCTCTAATTGAGTGGTGACCTTTGTTTATAAATTCATTTAGTTTAATTGTTTTCGTATAAATGGATTAGGGGCCGTTTGTTTGTCGTCCCATTCAACATAATTGACATATTTTCGTTAATATTTGGGTAAACCCTTTAACACGAAATACCTGTTTATCCAATAGTCCCTACCTACCCCTACAAGCGACCTACGGGTCTTACTGTATCTATTCAATTATGGAGATGTTACAATGCTGTTTCCCATTTTTGTATTTCTAACATCTATAAAGTGGTTAGTATGTTAAATAGTGGGTAGTATGAGCCGTGTTCGCAGAGGCCTGCTAAATGCGAGAAGTGTGAACAGGGCGGTCAAGTACAGCGAGGTGTCTCAACTTAAATCTTCCCGGTGCTTGCCAGCTACGACACTTCGCTTCAATCGAGCCATTTGCATGCGCCTCGTGGGCGAGGTCCCACGGTTACACGGATCGTAAATTTTGTCCTTTTACTTCCAACTTCCAAGGAGGGATTTTTTCCAGAGGAGCAGATGTCCATTTTTCCGTAAAGGACTAATTTATAGCATGTTGCGGCAAAGGCCATAAAAGGAGTCCGAATTAAAAGACAGCGGCCAAAATGTGATCGTTGACCTCTTTTGCGAAAACGAAAAAGTTGAGGTTTTATATGTAGGAACATCGCGCCATCCCCGACTACCATAACAAAGTCTACGAAAATTACGTAAGCAACATCCAGTACTAACATTCGGTTCAATTGTCTATAGAACTTTGAGCAATATACGTGCTACATTCATCTAAATGTGATTGAAAGTATAATGGACAAAGTAACGAACCTCGAACCGATAGGATCGGATAGGCCAGGCGGCACCGACTAGTTCACTTTCTAGTTAATGATCACCATTGTTAGCGACCTCTTATAAAATATTTGTACAGGAAAACCGAAGTCTTTTAAGATATTTCGTTCAAAATAAGACTGACCTACTTTAAGTATTTAGCGTTATTAATACGATGGTGATAGGTAAAGACAGAGTCATGATTTCGTAATGGCGTAACAAAACTGAATGCCTCGGCTTTAAACACGTTCGCTCTAAGAAAAGACCGATAGGTCAGAAGTGGTTACGGTAACCGATGTTGCAACTATCTGAGTCACACTTTTGGGGGCTATTACGGATATGAAGGCCAGGCGGACCGTATAACAATATCGATCGGGTTGAATTGCTTCCATTGGAGTCCCTCTACTCCATTAGTCAGATCCGATTGTAGCGTTTACACGTCCGTAAACGTCTCGAAGGGATATAGTCTGGTTGGTCAGTCCTTATATTGAGAATGTATAGTAAAATTTCAACTACATAAATAGAGGATTCACAGTGTTCTGCTAATTTCCCTGCAAGAAATAACTAAAACTAAAAACGCTCAATTTAGCAAGACAACCTACAGACTCATCCGATTACTCAGCGGGTAATTTTGTCTTCGGAATCAACAGGGACTTGCTACTTAAGGAATAAATCTATCAGTAAATATCTACAGAAACATTGTCAGACGATACGCAACGCTGAACACAATGCGATGTTAAAATATTGCAACCCAGCTTACTCATCGATTTGATCGTTAAATCAAGTAGGCATGTAATTTGTTGTCTGGGTTTGGTTCTAAACTTGGCATAACGATGTGAACTTAAAAATGTTTCTATGTACTCAATATAGTCAAATTTATTTTTGTTAGAATGATTGAAACGAATGGCATTGATCTTTTCATGTAGCTCCTACTCCTCACTGCTATCCATAGCCTAAGCTTGCTATTTACCATTTCTATTTGCCAATTTTGACAAATTTGTCTATGGTCTGATATCCATCGGGAATACTTTAAGCCATCATAGCTCTTTAAACACAGAACTTGTGACCGACCTATCGCCATATTAAGTCACCGCTATAAACATTAAAGCAGTATCCTTGTTTCGACAAACGATGAATATACTGTTTTGCTAAACGTTTGCGGAGAAGTGAACCAAAGCTCTTAATTGACCATTGTTTTCGCGAACGGCTATAGATGATAGTATTTACATAATCTTGTTAACATTTGCTGCTTTGCGAGATCAAAATATACCTAAACGTTTAATATTTCAACAAAAACTTGCTTAACTTAGGTTAATACCCAAGTAATGAAAACATTGTTTGCCAGTAAGTTCGGGAACTTTTCTTTTAAAACATCAATCAAATTTTCCTTCGAGATAGCTATAACATTAGAAGTTTTATAAAATTATCTCTCGTCACAATATAAATCAAAAACTTTTTCCGCATAGTGAGCATCTTATAATTTTTGGAAGAGATTAAGTAAAGAGCACATTAAATATTGTATTTTATTACGCGGCCGTGTCTGCAATAGTCTGTACCTACCATAGAAAACACCTACTGCTACTTTATCTTAATGACCATATCAACTTTGTTTTGTCGCTGGATGTGATATAAATAATTTACAAAAAATAATGATAGAAATAAGGTCTGTAAAGCATACAATTAAACTTAAATTTATTACATTTAAAGATAGATAAAAATAACATTAGCCCCAAATGGACTCGTGTAATATTTTTACCTGCCAAATTTTCCCGACTTACCTAATTACTTTTGTAGACTTGATAGGGCTGTCACAAAACAAAACAAAGTTTTTGTAATTTGATGTGATTTCTTATTTTTATTTTAGAGTTCGTTAAATTGGCACCGGTGAATTATTCCTCTCTATATTTTCTTATTGAATAGAACAATTTTCGAATCGGGGTCGCGAAAAGAATGCAAGGTGTTTTCAGTTCATTAGCACCTTATTGTTGGCAGAGAAATCGATTTCCACCCAAATCGGTAATTCGATGCGTTCGCAAACAGATTAGTTGGCCTGCAATTAGAGTGTGGAGCTTGCGGCGCGCGCTAAGTGCCGTCCGCCGGATTACGCCTTCTTGTTTACTCACCGGCGAAGTGGACGTTTAACGATCACTAATGCGCTTTGTTCGCTTATCGATCACTGAATCATTGATTGACTCCCGCCACTCGTGTGAATCAGAATCGCGGACGTTTGTCAACAACGTTTTACATCCACCAGGCAGGGCCTTTTGGTTAGTTTTCGGCTTGTGGAAGTGCTTTTGTTGTACGTTCATACTACACGTTCTTTAGCGAGGTGGACGTCTCGCGTACAGACTGGCGATCACTATAATGCGCTTCGTTTATCGATCACCGAATCATTGATCAACTAAAATAACTTGTGTCAGGCAAACGTTTGTCTGCAACAATTCCCTACGGTCGATACTTTGGGTGCATGCCGTGAGATTTTATTTAACAACTTCATAAAAACAAAATGTTTAAGAACAATAACTTGTTTAATCGAGCGTTTTTAAAAGGAACTGTTGAATGTTATAATACGTTACCTAATACAGGTTAGTAATATTACAAGATAAACATTTATGTGATATTCGTAATCTAATTCTTTTACAATAAAAACAAGACAATTACGGGTAACATAAATATGAAACACGTTATAATTAATTACTTGTCCATATCTAGTTAAATTATTATCTTTTCCAGCGCACTTCGCATTAATTAGGTATTTCGGATAGTGTAGGTACGTAGGTACTGAGCGCATGCGAATCGTAGACGGCCGTTATAGGCGGGTAATTACAGTTAACCGTATATGTCATAATTAGAGACGTAAAGAGTCAGTCACCTTGGTGCAGCCGGGGGCGAGCACGTGGGCACTTGCCATTGAACTTGAGTCCAACGACAGTCGACGAATACTAATCCCATGGTTACATGTCGTGCAAATAATCATCGCCCGTCGCGCGTCGCCCCAACAGACGGATCCTTTGAACTTTTATAAGCTACTTTTCTTTGAAGCTAATGCTTATTGATGTTTGCGTAAATTATACTCAAACGCTATTTGAATAGGTATATTTGTTTGAATCGTTATCATCCTCCTTTTTATTTTTCGATAAACATTTATTCGCAGCAATCTATTTTATGAATAACAGATGTTTCTTTTTTCGATTCGCATGAACACATCAACAACTTAGTGTTAATGAAAATAATATTAAATTTTCCAAACGCTCCATTCAATAATTGAAAATTAAAATGATTTTGCAAATTCTCAGTTGCGAGTATTCAGACTGACTCAATGCGGGAACTCACTTTTAGTGATTAATTTAGTCATGGAATAGATTACGTAGCATATAGTCATAACTTAATTCTCAAAGGGATTTGTTAACTTGTTGATTTAATAACAAGGATAAAATCCAAGTTTCTTCGAGTAATCGACTTGTACACAAATTGCTCTGTTTACAGATGAAGTTGCGATTCAGTCTTTAATCTTTCTGTTTCATAAATATTATTTTTCTTCAACATTTCCGATATTGTGGATATTTACAATTTCTATTAAGTGGAAAAAGGTTTCTTGTAACATCGAGCGACGACTTAAGTTAATTCTAAGCAAGATAAAAGAAGTTACCACAATAGCATTTGCATTTCAATTCAGAACATTCAATTTTGTTGAGAAAATAAAAAGTGAAACAATATTTCACTTGACATTTCGCGGCAATTGTTGTCGTTCTGCGTTTTGTTCGAATTTTTTATGGTTTCATGTCCAAACTGAATGACGAGTTAATAGCTTAGCGTGGGTGCGACGGTTCAGTAGTTCGGGTTGTTCATCCATTCGGTCTTGTTTATCGATTAGTCAAGAATCCGCGCCCATGGGCCAACTTATGTCATTTGGCCGGGAGTCAAGGACGACAACGCGTAGCTCGTCGCTGCCGCGCCAGCCTTATTTGGTGATTGGTGGGCGCCAGTTTTACGACTTTGCCTTTTTTCCTACGCCCCGTTTCCATGGCGGCTTCACTTTAGATAATACACGCTCGTTCGTATGCCGCAGAAACTCGACCTCTGTCGGCTTTGTGCGTTCATAAGGTCATTGTCATCGCTCTATAGGGTATTTAAACAAACCTTGTCACGTTTCCAACATAATTGTTCCCATATCGAGGTGAAATCTTAACGATACGGGCGCGCGACGATACGTTTCTATTACACGGGTGGGTGAGGTGTGCGTAACAATTGGAAGTCGGAAATATGAACAGTTCGGGTCGGTCGGCGGCCCTGTTGGCTGGAAAAATGGAACGTGACATTTTAAATGTGGCGCAAAGCTCGCGACATTAATCTGGCGCGTCGCCGCCCTCACCGTGGCGTGCGTGGCCTAATCCGCCCGTTCCCCGAACGATCCCAGGAAGATGGAAAAATCTCGAAAGACTCACATCAAATTACCAGCTTTAAAGCGCCCGGAATTCCCCTGGGCCCGAGACGACACACCTTACCTTTCAGAGCGCCCCTAAAATAACGTACCCGTGTCCTTCGGGAAGTTTTGAAGGCTCGGGCATACGTTTACTTTTGTCATACTTTCCTAGAGTTTTCCTTATAACGTGCCGCGCACTTCGATTGAGTTTTGAAAGCGCGCGTCCCCTTCTAATTCATGTTTTTAACTTTTTTCGCGAATACTAAATTTATTCCTTGTGTTTTCCTTGTGTCTATTAAACCATTGCAATCAGAACTACCTCTGACTTGTTGAAAGGTTTAATTGATTGGATTTTTTAATAGATTCTAAAGAACTAGCAATAGATGTTTTACTTATCCCAGAGGAACACTTCCGAAATGTCAATTTTTCAGTCCATCGATCTTTGTCTGTTTTGTAAAAAAAATCTATTCCATTTCTGATAGTGACTATTGTAGTTAGAGCTATTGCCTGGGGAGTAATCCAAGATGAATCATATCGATACAGCATCAGAGAGCCGAGTATTAAAAATAGAGTAGAGTAAAACAGATATCTCATTGATTTTTATATGTGTTATAAAGATAGAAGTATTCCTTGAAAGAGGGAAAAACCCATAGGTACCTACATAGGACTTGAAGGAATTTGATGCCTACATATCTAATTCAAAAACACTATAATTATCTTTATTCAAAAGAACTTGGGAGTAAACTATTTTACAAAAAATACTAAATTTTGAAGCTCCCGAAAAACTTTTCAGTTTTACCGGTTTATCCCTCTTTTCGAATCAACAAATGCCTGGGTTATAGGACATGTAAACCCAACTATGTTGACATTTGCCAAGCCAGGCTATCTTAAAACTGGTTCGCTTTTGAACTGAAGTAGGTACTTCTAAGCATTTAAGCCGTGAAAAGGTGCTCGGGTCGCCGCCGCGGGCGCAAACTTTACACGCTCAGAAAAGCCTAATTAATCATCTTTTAGTCCACAGTGATTTGTCAGCCCTAAACATCTTCACTTTACATAAATTTTTACTTCACTTTACAGAGAGCTACACGAGGGATTTTCTAAATAAAATTATGTTCTGACACTCTGTCTCTTTTGTGGCTGTCTTTGTAAATGTTCTGATTTTTAGGTGATAAGAGCCATATTAGCTCGTCCAGGGAGGCACTCAAACATTCCTTAAATATTGATGTTGTTGAAAATATTTATACAACATTTTGAATTTCACGCATTAGTGGGTAGTGAGAAAGAATGTATTGGTTTTTTATTAGCTTTTTGTATAATAGTTTAATAGACCAAGAAACAATCGTCATAACATATTTATTATTAGCATTATGCTACTTCAAGGTCAATAGCCTTAAACTAATCAGCTTATTTTAGATAAACTTACAATCAAATTTCCGCATGTTAACTACAATGTTGCAAGTACATATTTACATAGAAGCGCAATCCGGCGCAGTTAAGGCGATGTCGCAAATCTGGGTAAAGCCCCGGCTTATAAGCAAATTACCGTGTTTATTGAATGCGTCCACCCTATCTATACAGCTTTTATTTACCTTCATTAGTAAAGACCCTCATTTTACTAAAATCTCCACTAAATTCATAAAGTAAAACAAGAAAGTGCAAATTGCGAAACTTAAAGCGGATCGCCCAATTTAATGCAGAATCTTGTTTAATGCAAATACATCTACGGTCCAGATTTTATATTCATTCTCAATGGTTTTATAAACCTTTCGTGTAAAAGAATAATATTTTTTCGTATGGCGCAAACATCCCACTAGAGGGTTTAAATAACATAGCTGATATTAAATAGTCAATAAATAATAACAACTGTAACATATTGGATTCCTCTGGTTTAGCTACTATACAAAGGGGGCGCTTAGTTACCTACTTAGTGTTAAAGAACGTTTGTAACTATTTAATTTGAAAACACTGTGTGCCCAATTAGTTGTAGATATATGTTTAAATGATTATTATTATTAGCAATAATATTTTTCGGTAAGCCAACAATTTAATAAAAAGCGCAAGCCGCCTAACTCGAGGGCGACGCCACAAATGTAGCCGTGGGCCGGGGCGTGTAATACAAACAAGTGCTTACCTGTCCCGCCGCCGACTCGCGGTTCATAATAACGACTCTTATTTCCGCATCTCCCTAACTAGCTACAACACTCTCATTTCGTCGGCTAACGCGCATTGTGACAGCACCAAACGAATGCCGCCTCGTAATGGAGTTTTTAAGCGCAGCTTTTTCGCTTCGCACTGCAAAAGGGGATTATGTAACTAGAATAGCGACGTGATTGCAACGCAAACACTACGGGGGCCTCGTACAGATTTATTGTTTCAACTCCCGACTTGGGAATTTGCAACATAAATACGCGGATACCTCCATAGCACGGCTCTGCAAGGGAATCTCTAATGCGGACGCTCGTGATATCGGATTTCTCTCAAATAATGACTATGACTTTACCAAACAGATTTTAAATTTCCGCTTCCTCGGAGAATGTCCATTGTAAAAGCTTGCTGCAGAATGTAAAATGTATATTGAATGTAGTGCTGGACGTATTTATTATCAATAAGTAAATGTAGATTTCTGAAATATTATTCATATAAGGTAGATGTTGATATTTCTTGGTAAACTGCATCCGATTTTTGTAGCGTAAATGTTATGCCGGTCAATTAGCCTATGCTAATTATGAAACTTATTGTTTTTTACTCGTTTAATCCATACTGTGCATTGTTTAACTAATGAAGACATGGAATATTCGTAAAGCTTGTGAACAGATAAACAGATATGAGTACTATATTCACGTATGTCGACAAATGAATGGGAGCTTTAGACAAAGCTTCATGCGTCCCACTAGGAACAAAAGCTCCGATCGCGTTACGCAAGGCTTGTTAAACAACGTACGCGTTCTTGCTAATTGTTTGCTGTCGTTAAATATGAGAGATGGAACATTATTTCTTATGCAAGTTATAATTTCATAGCTATAGGCACAGTTTGCTGTGCTGTAGCTATGAAATTTGGTCTTTTCCTCGAGAGGTTATGGTTCGAATCTTAGTGACACGCAACAGTTACTTCATTATATTCGTTTTACAAAATTAATTGTCGCATTGAAAACATTGTGAGTAAATCATACCTGCTGGTCCTCCATGTTTCCAAGGGCGTCTGCTGGACAAATCTTGTGTGCACAAATCGTCTGAGACTCGGGTATCAGTTCGCAACAGACCGGCGTGGCGAACTGATTCCTGAGTCTTAACCCTGCAGTGCATTGATGATCTGCATACAGAGAAGTGATAAGGATTGGAGTTCACTCGGTGAAGTACCAAACTAGCTGAACATCATCACATTTGCTTTCTATAAATAATTCCCACTCAACTAAGACAATTAGAAGTAAATTCGTTCCATAAACCTCATTCTTAATTTTACCTGAAGACTCGAATGTTGAGTCGAATCCGAATGCTTAGGATATAGGCACTCCTCTACGTTTCTCGAGTGCGGGTGGGTGGAGATTTAAAGTTATATTTAAGTCAAATTAAATTACCAGGGTAGGTATTACGCGCTCTGAACTTTAATCCGCGGAAAAGGCTGTAACAAGGCTCCGAAGACAAATGTTCAGAAGGTTCAGAACAAATAATGATTTCAAGTTTGTCTTGTCTGGATTTTGATTACGAATTCGCGTTGTTTAGGAAAAAAGGACGTGATTGTGAAATTTATTTAGGAATTTGTCATCGACGATCCTTATTTAACGACCTTCCTTTAAAAATCTAGATGGTTAGTTACTGCAGACTCTGTGAACTAATCAATGCAAACACTTTGAACAAATCAATGCAAATTCTGCCATAGACTATGGAGACTATCTCAGGGATTCTTGGCTTCCTTGACTGCCTGTTTCGCTTTTTCGCTACTTCACATCACCTTTAGCATTGAAGTGTTAAAGAAATCATAATATACAATTTTGCTCGTGTTATGAGCCAGAAGGCTTCACGCTGGTTTCATCAATGCTTTCATTGTAGGTGCTGGAGTCCTCAACTTACCCTGAAACAGCAGTAGCACTTGCTTAGGGACTCTGGGGGATATTAAAGTTACGTAAATATGACAATAATCAATCATCATCAATATCATAAACTTTGCTAATTTCCTTCATGACAGCGAAAAGCTAGACTATAGGTTTCTTGTATCAATCGAGAATTTAGAGGAACAAACTCCAATTCAAATAGCGACATTTTAAAATAATGTTTGGTAGCGATTTCTCCATCCTATCCGACCGTTCGCAAGTTTAAGACATTATTATCACAGGAGACGTAATGAATTAGAAATAGGCAATTTTTAAGACTTAAATAAATTTTTGCCTCCTATTAAATGTAGCCATGAGCTTATAAATCGCTATGCGTTCGTGTACGCGCTCCAAACTTCAATCCGAGTGGAAGTCGGCAAGAAGCCGCGTTGAGGGCTATTTCGAGTTTAACATTGGTATAATTTGCCGGGCATATTGGAAAACTTGTAATTGGTTTAGTTTTATATTCGCGCGGCAATGTGTGCTCAACAAACTTAAATGATATCACTTAAGAATTGATCTTCTTTACTCCCGCGTACAGCCGCGTCTAGTCCCCCGACACTTATTGAAAACATTTTGCTGTTTATGTCCTGCAATACTCTTGACTACTTCCTCCATTTTATTGTTTTTATGGATAAAGTATGGATAAAAAAGTAGGTATTAATGAAATTTTATCTTTTTCAGATTTTGGCTCGGAGTCATACCTTCTTTTTAAGAAGCTGAATCAATGTAAGTTACTTGAAATAATATTGTTCTTCTATTTTCATTCAATGATATTAATTTATTTGAAGCATTTGAAACTAAAACTGAAAAGGAACAGTTCACAAGTGAAACAATTTCATACATAGAATAAAACTCAAATTATTTTGTTTCTTTCCGAATGTATTCTACTATTTTCTACGTGTGTTCTAAAAATATCTATATATTTTTTCTTATATCTGATACCTACTGAACTACTTAGTGACAGTCAAAATAAAATCAGGATGTCCTTTGATTTGAGTCAATGCTGTCGTGTACTTATTTACTAGACAAGAAAATTTATTTTGTATTTAATATCTTGCAACGTAGTAGGTACCTGTCATATTTTTCATGATTATTTTTCTGGCAAAGGTCCAACATCTATCGGGCTTATCTTTAGCGTTGTTGCCCGCTAGCTAGAGTAGACAGTCTCGACTTTTTTTACCAAAACAAATAAAACGTTTTTTATTAACACATCGCTCACCTTGTAATCGTTGGCATTTTACCTAAAAACGTAGGTACGCACTGGTATTCCGCCTACGGAGTTAAGAGTTGGAATCGGATACGACCTTACACCGATATCTCTTAATTAAGCAGATTGAACAAGTAAATTGACGGGTTCAATAACGGGTTGTTATTCTAGAATTTATCCGAAAGAAAGTATGCTCTGTTCAAAATATACAGTTATCTTGGGGAGCTAATTATCAATACAAAGTAGACTTGTAGACTGCTGTGTTACTGTTGGAGAAGCTTACAGAACAGAAAATAAAGGCGACCATCTCATACTTCAAAAAAAGTAAAGAATCTACTATCTACCTTTGATAGCACTTTGTTCTGTTCAGATTTTATGAAGATTTCCGTTGCCTCAGTCAACAAATAACACCCCATTACGCGTATTTGTTAGCTACTTCTATATGGTAAATGTACATGTACGAGTAGGATGAAAGAGTATTTTTTTAAATCTGTATATCTCAAATAAAGCAGGGAGCTTCATCTTCACATATTAGTTCACACGTAATTCAGTCTTTGAGCATAAATTCAGTACAAGTCCTCCGGTCCTCAACACGATCCGTATCTATTCTCTCGGTTGAAATACGCGGAGCTTTATCTATCGAAGTTAGTTTTCAACATTACCCGCTCTATTCGCCATTCAACATTGTTCCCTTTCAAACGTTACGAAAGAGAAAGTAGTTATTTTGTTCGCTCTTACCGCCTGAATTACAAATGCAGCTCGTCATTTGACTAAGGTTCGTTGTGCACCAAGGTTTACCATAACGGGCTCGATCCCCAAGAAACATGGGCCATTGTCTGAGCTTAGCGAACCAATCCGCATTTATAAATGCCGCACTGCCTTCATGGTGGCGCTCTTTCACGAAAGTTGAGTGTTTATTGCAAAGCTAGAGGTATATGGCGAAACATTAGTGGCGAAAAGTCAGTATTGATAATAATTGACAGAAGGTCTTTCCCAACTTTTCTTGTTTTCAAAATGTCTTCAAATCTCTCATTCGGTCTCGTCTAATTCTATGAAAGGCCAAGGTCCAAGATTTATTTTCCAAAATTTGCCTTAGAGGATAAAAATAAAATCAAAGATTCGGACCCAACAACGCGTTCAATGTTTGACTCATGCATTCTGTACAAGAAGAATGTCTCCTAAGCGAATTTTCTTAAATCGAATCTACTTGTTTGTTCGCCTGTAACTAAACAATTACCTACAATAAATTGAAAGTCCAAAAGTATTGCCTGCGGGCAAAACGAAGCCGAGCTGCGTGAAACAAATACATGCATTGAAAAATCCGATTCAGTGACGTGTTTAAAATGCCTGATGCTTATAATTATGTGTGATATTTATCGATGGAACATTTATCGGAGGCATTTTCCAACGGTGACGGTCAGAATACGGTTTCTGAGGTGGAAAAATCATCCTTTATGAGAGTCTACGGTTTATTATAAACTAGTATGCGGATTTTAGAACTTGGTCCAAAGAGGGATAAAAAGTATCCTATATCTTAATCTAATAAACAAGCCGTTCATAATTCAGCCGTTATTGCGTGAAAGAGTTAACACACGTCCATCCATCCATCAATCCAAACTTTCCCATTTATAATAGTAAGTGGTAGGATTGTAATGCAAAAAATCAAGCGTATTAAATCCTTGTAAATAGTTGGTACCATCTACGAGTACCATCTTCGCAACGTCAGGCCTCTAGACGCGCCATTGAGTCCAATCTCCCGCCACATGCAGCAGCCGCCTCACGCAGACCGAGCCTCCGCAGACGAGCCCGCTGGCTATATTGCGAGATTTCCTATTTCTTATGGGTAACTTGGGGTAACTTGTTTACCTATAAAGAGGAGAGTTTTTAATTTGATTTTCAGATACTATAATTTATGTTCAACTTTTATTCACATGTGCAGCCGCAGTGCGGGTGCAGATGTTTATAATCATGTAACTTTTAACTTATTCAGCTTGATTTCTTTGAGATCATTTAAAAAATATATAAATCTTCGGTCTGAGTGTTAGTTGATTTATAAACGTATAGCCGTAGTATCTATATATAAGTATAGTTAGTTGATTTATATACCTTAGCCCTATGAAGTTGACGGAAAAAGGATAGATTGAAAATAAGACTCAGAGACTAAGAGATAACTCAAGGCGGTAGAAATATATCTTTGGAAGAAAAGTAAATTGATACAGAAATAAATAACTAATTGTCATACTTGTCCAAACGAAGCAAGAGTGCGGTGACATAATCTCGATAAGATGTTTTCAATAGAAGACGTGATAGATTGCGAAACTGCGTAGGCGACCCTCGGCCATGAGCTCTCTCGTCTTACTCACAACATACATTTATTTAGTTACCTTTGACATTTCATTAGAAATCTCCATTTACGGTCCTACCGAAGGCATTCACGTCATAACGTATTAACGCCGAATACAATTCGGGAACGAACCAACTTAGTCACATAAGCGTCTCCCCTCAAACTTAGCACTCGCAAAGTTTCCGGAACGATTAGTCATAAATAATTGAACACAGTCGATATTCCCGTGTAAGAAGACAAAGAGATGACATTCTTAAAACTTTGTCAATTTACGTAGGAACCTTGGGTAAAGTACCCGACCGGTACGCGTCCGCAGCCAGTAGAAAAGTGGAGGTAGCATCACGAGAACTTTCCAGTCGTACTTACCTTGTCTAGGAGGGGATCAAACTGCGGTGCATTCGCCGCAATGTATTATGCAGTCCTGGAGCGGATGCCCGTGTAAGCGGCTCGGAATCACTCCCACTTCCCGTCGAAGAACAGTGCTATTCCTTTAAAATGTTCCATTCCAAAAGTTCAGGGAAAGGTGTATATCCTCGAATGTATAAAATTGCCGGCGATAGATCCGATCATTGTAAGTTACTGCCGAGATTATTAACACTTTGGCGCCGAAAATGTGCCGTGTCTGTTTGAAGAAATAATTCATTTGATTTTGTTTCGTAACTTGCCCTGAAAATGTACAGGCTTTCTAGTAAAAAATATTTTAGTTTATTACGTCAAGATATGTTTATAAAATTATCTTGGTGTTTTTATTGAGTGTTCGTATAACCTTTTCTCGGCTCAGCAAAAGGCTGCGGCTTTTGCATTAATGTCGTATCAAAATTCACGTATTGCGCCTTATAAAGTCTCTTTAACCGGTTTACTGATACTTGCAATGTGAAATTTGCAAATCGAGTTCACACAGTATTATTGCGTAATTAAATTCTTAGCCAACCTTTAACTTTCTTAATGTAATTGCTACATTAACTCGGATAATAAGATCTGTCCCACATTGTTTCGTAACTTGTTTGTATACCGATATACTTTTATGTGAAATAAGAAACATTTTTATAAAGATAATAGCTTTATATGTATCTCAGTGGATAAATCCTTTAGCATCGTTAAAAATATTTATTAAAATAAAATTTCACTTGCTGTAATAGTAGATAGTGAAGGAAAACGTCGTAAGAAATCCTTCCAGCCCAAGAGTTCTCAAAAATGTTCTCAACACATTTGCAAGACAAGTCCATCAACCCGCGATAGCCCAGCGAAAAATACCCTTTATTTGCACACAGGAAACATTGGCATTACACAGCAAAATTTAGACAAAGTACAAAAAAGCGATCTTATCGCTATAGAGCATCTTTGGAAAGAGGAAACGAAGAAAGAAAGAGGTAGGTTGTAAGCAATGCTTGTATTATAATAAACAGCGTAGTAGCTAGTGTAGTATGCTCAATTCTTCTAAAGAGGAGGTCCGACCACGCAGTCTGTAATGGATTGCAGAGGAGGATGTTGCTATTCTTAAAGCATCATTCTTCAAAATATGCCGTTCTCTGGAACAATATTCGTCAATTTTTTATTTCCATATCTTATCAGCTCAACGAGCCAAACCTGACCTAATGCGTGGGCAGCTAATCGCTTGTAATTTCCTTCGCGTCGGCCACAGTGTCGACTGCAACGAATGTGATGGTGGATTAATGCACTGTTGCATTCGAACTACGTATAGAAGTATGGTGTTTTGGTCCTTTTGATTTTTCGATATTCAGTGCCGTGAGCATGAACCCTATCGTCAAAGTATTCGTATAGTAAAGGTCAGTCATTAGTATGTCCTATGTCAGTTTCTCTTGACATTTACCCATACTATTAGCAGCTGGATACGATTACTATACAAAACTGCGTAAATTCATGCTCGAGGAACAGATGCAGAATAGTTGCTAAATCTAATTCCATGTGTGTACCTACTAGGAAGAAGCTAAATCTAGTCCATGTATGTACTAGGAAGAACACGAATGTCGTTCATATCGAACCACAAATAGATTAAAATGAACAGCCGAAGTCTTACGTCGCCTGTCATGTTACTGAAATGTTTTCTGCGAACGAAGTCTACCAAAAGCTCCATTTATACGGAAAGCCGTTACAGCATCGCTTTGAAACTTAAGTCTGCAACTGTTCATAGGGTTTCCAGATTTGCCCAACAGTTTGCTTACCAACAAATTAACAACGAATTAAAACGTGATCTTAGATAGTCCGTTTATAGAATCTTCCTTCTCTACAATGCTTTTCTTTATTTCGTCGATCAGCACGAAAGCAGCTTGATGGTGTATGCTCCAGTCAGCCTCCTCTCTATTCTGGAGATGGATTTCTACACAAATAAGAAATATTACATCAAAAAATTTCGACCATGGCTCCCCTGGTGTCGCTTATGTCAGTAGTACCTGCAGGTAGGTCATCTGCCTGTTTACCTTCCCTTCTTAGAAAAGAATCGATAATATTACTGTAACTGTAGGTACTTATCTCGACCATATTCTTGTTAGCACAACACACTGAAATCTGTCCTAGTGTCAACGTGTGGGTGGGAAGCTAATCGCTTCTAATTTCCTTCACGTCAGTTGTAATAGCTGGCGCACTTTAGATTGTAGTCTGACTACAACCCTGAAACTATTGTATGACTTAAAACTGGAAAGTTTTATATGGATAGGTTTACGTTATTGTAAACCAAATGTTCCACAAGTGATAACACTAACACTGTTTCGTATTTAAAAACACTTAGTTCATCGGGTTACAAGTTACTATGAAGTTAGTAATGCCAACATTGTAACGAAAAAAACTGTTTGCCTTAGTGTATAGAATCATGTATGATACCCGATAAAAAGAAGTTTTATCTACAAAAAGAAAGAAACTATAAGAATTTAGTAAGTCACATAAATTGCTTTTTCGTCCCTAATGTTTCCTTTGCTCCACTTATAACGTTTACAGAGAACCTAATACTTTCGTTTCTCAAATTGGCTTAGAGGACCTTGAAGTTTGTTCACTAGCAATTTTTACAACGGCCTCGTTTAACAGAGTTACTTAAATGACTAGTAAAATGTCAAATTCACCACACTTCAGTTCGCCAAGGACTGTTAAAACGGAACAAAAGTCACCATCATCTGGACAAATAGAGGTCCTTAATCGCGTTTCACGCAAGTTTCCCCTATCGGCTCTCCACTTACACGATTAATTTGCGTCGATAAATCGGTATAAAAAGCTAGGCCATGGCCAGCCAACCGCGGCGTTCTGTAAGTATTCAGCGTTCTTTGTTCTCTTCCGGGCGTTTCGCCTCGAGTTTCATTAGTGGCACGAGTATCAGGCTTGTCTGAATAGCATTAAGATTGGTTACGTCGGGGTCATGTAATGTTTTGGATGTCGTCGATCGATCGGAAATTGGTGAGGTCTAGGTGTCTGTTCGGCTCGGTAGTCGCGGCACGGGGTAGCTAAAAGTGACCATACATCCCGTTTTGAACGGGACAGTTCTGTGTTCACGTACTCTGTCCCGGTGTCCTCAAATAAATCCTGGGGACACAAAAATGTTTTGTTTTAGAAAAAAGTTTAAAATAAACAGTAATCACCACAAATCACATCTGGCTATAATACACTTGCGCCTTGTTTTTCAGCAAATAAAAAATGAGCGCACAGTAACCCACACGTGACAAAATTTTATCAAAAATCGCTTACATGAAGTAATAATAGGCAGCAATGATGTTCAAAGTGTAAAGTGCTAAGAGATTCCTCTTCCATTATACCAATGTCTTTCGATGTTTCAATGTGTCCCGCTTTAGGGTTTGAAAAAAATGGTCAGTTTAGGGTAGCGGCGCATGGCGCGGCGCTGGCGGTACACGTCACTGGTCGCCGAGACAGACAGGCAGCGTGCTCGGCGCCTGCTAGCCCATTAGACGTCTGCCCGATGTGGAACGCTCGATAAACTTGTAAAAACGCCTTCTACCCATTTAATTTTATACCCTCGCTTAAGCGTTTGCTATTGGCAGATTTCTTCCTCTTTTTTTATACGTCCGTCATTAACTGTATCGTTTATTATTTTGTGCTTATTTTGTAAGCTCTAACCTAGCCAATAATTGTTTTTAACGTTCAGAGATTAAAACATTTTTGGTAACAAATGAAAGTTACTGGAACCCATCAAAAACATTTTTAGGTCTGTTTCTTCGAAAATGTTATGTTAATATAAGTACCTGTCCTACCTAGTACCTACCCTATTATACACTAATACACAAATGACGTCGCAAGTAGGATATGGAAGTAAGTACCTACAGTAAGTGATAATTCTGAATTGCTTCAAAGTAATAAGGAAACTTATAAATTTCATGATTGAGATATTAATTATATTATTAGCCGCCATATCGATGTTGAAAGGCTTTGAAATTAAACCGTGAAATAAATGGCCAAAATATTACTACAACAATTTACAGCAACAAACAATTTCATCAAATATTAAACTTATCTCAGAATTGGAAATATCGCAATTACCAAAATATCGCATACCTACAGATGACTGAGAGGAGCGGTAAACGATTCTAACTCTTAATTAAAGTTTAAAGGGAGACCTTCAAAAATACTTTAGCAGTTGTCGGGGCACGTACGGTAACTTTTATTCGGCGAATTTGGTAATTCTTTGGAAATATTCAAGTTCTCCCTTCGGCGAGACGTTATCGCGGGTACCCTCTCATCGCTCGCACGGAAGCAGAGTTATTCCACTTTGGGCCTCGTGCCTCCTACGAAGAAAGTTTACTAATAATCCTTCCCAGTTACATTGCACTTGTTACCTAATTTGATGTGAACCATTTAAATTTAACGTTGTTTCACTTCCTATACGTTAAATTAAACAACAATGATATGACTAGTGACCTACCTACTTTTATTATTCATCTATGTATAATTCCGCAATCTCCTAATATAATAATGCGTTCCTTCTGTACATTTTCTAGTTAATAAGTTTGTCAGCCCTTTTCTTATTAGGTACCTACGTCTATTCCCCTCGGCTATCAAGTCTTACCGGAATAGGAACATTCAGATATTTGTTCGTCACAAGCGGATAATATACACAAAGGCGAAGTAAACTTTCTTCAGGTAAATAAAAATTTGGGGACTTTGCGGAATAATCCTGAGAGCGGGCGTGGGCGGGACGTTCCCTGCGGGGACTTAATTTGTTGCTCTCCTGGCGCCCCGAGTCTCACTTTCACACGACGTAACGCTACCTCGCGCGGCCTCTTCGTGTTCGCGTCATGTTCGCCTTCCTTACTTCCCAAGACCTATAGGTACCGAGCTATCATTTTCGTGATGAGGTATACTTAATTAATTAGCTCTTACTAACCTAATATTATTTTTGCCACCTTTTTATTATCTTCTATCAGTTTATCGCGATCTCGCGCGGCCGCTTGTTGTTCACGTCATGTTCGACTTTCGTTAATAACTCCTACTCGTTTGACTCAGAAACGAGATTTTGCTTAATTTTCTCAGTAACTATCATTCAAAAAAGAGAAGTTTGCGCAATGAACCCGAGAGCGGGCGTGGGCGGGACGTTCCCCGCGGGGACTTAATTTGTTGCTCTCCTGGCGCCCCGAGCCGAGTCTCACTTTCAAACGTCGTAACGCGACCTCGCGCGGCCTCGTCGTGTTCGCCTTTTTCACTTACTGTGTAACCAAGCTATCATTTTTGCTATTATAAAGTTATAATCGGATAGAAATGTCATCTCGTGTTACGTACCAAACATTTTCAAATCTTCTTATGAATTTAAAATCATGTTTTTGTCATGTCAATGACTACGAGCATGAAACAGTTTTTCCAGTTTTGTCGGCAATAATTACCTAGTATTTGATGACGATAGTAATGAAAACATAAATCAAAACCGTGCTGAATTCGGAGCACGCAAATCTATACGAGTATTGGGGTATTATTGAAATATTGATGCGAAATCGATCGGTGCGGCGCTAGGAGCGCGCTCCGCGACAATCTGATCACAATACCATAAAGGAGTGCACAGTAAAATATTTATGGGATCGGGAGTACTCGGTAGCAGGCACGCCTCGATACCCGCCGTCGACATGACTCTCCAACGACGTTTCAAATAGTACTAACAGTTATATAATACCTACGTTGCTCTTCGTAAATCTGTACAACACTGAACAACTCCGCCGCTCTAAAGGACAAAGTAAATTTTTTGTTGATTTTGATATCCCATTTACTATTTAATACCTTATAATATCACAACCGCAACACTAATAAATAATGAAATAGAGGTGATCGGCGTTTCCTGTAATTAAGTTCATAATCACCGCATAAATGTATAACCTCAGTATAGTAAGATAAGAAGCCGCAGTGACTTAATATAGAATCCTAGCAAAAACTAGAAATAAACACTTTCTGGTCGCTTTTATGATGAAACAAATTTTCATCTGCTCCTTGCAATGTAGTCCGGCGGGCTCAAGATTTACATAATGAAATCCATGGCTCAATTAATGGTGTCCAGAGACCGCGACGAGCTCGTAACTCGTTCCACACTCGGACAAATTGGCGCCGCCCGCTGAACTGTAACGATAATGATATCGCGCGAGTTCAGTCCCATACGTCCGCTAACCTAACCTAACATCTCTCGCGGGGGCTCCTAAAAGCCACTCCGTATGAAGTAGAGGTCCACATTTGGCAGTCGTGCAAAACTTGGTGGCTTTTGCGGCACATAAACAACTAGCACACGTGCGCGACCGACCGCGAATCGATTAATGTGACTTAAAATGCATACTATTCGGCTGCGGTGTCGATCAGTTTCCGCCAAATTTTCCGCTGCGGGCGCTCGCCGACCGCACACCGTACCTCGCAATCAATCGAGACCCGAAAATATTAATGTCCGCAATTAATTCGCCAATAGAAGCTTTCACCGCTTCATTATAATCGAGAATCGACCAGAAATGAATAACAATTTTTCACATTTGCCTCTACGATTGGCGAACGACTATTGGGAGCACTCATAATCGTAGCGAGCGCGATCAACCACTGAAAGCTTTTTGAAAGCTCACAGCGACGACGTGCGATGAAAGGTTCATACGGTGATTACAAGGGGAGTCATCACTTTACAACAAGTGCAGATAACTGCTGTGTATTTTATTGCTGTTTCAAACATGCATTTTCATGTGAAAAGTTAAAAAATATTTAGCTGTTTCGTTCGCTTTGTTTATAGTTTTATTAACCGCTTTTCTATTCGTCATTTAGTATTTAACCTTGTTAGCACTTAACAGTGGTATGAAACCGCTCCGTCTTCGAGATGTACGTACAGTAGTTATCAGCTTGTGATTCAACATTTTGTTACAAAAGTTAAAGAGTATAGAAACGCTCAACTTGAATCCGAATATGTGAATAACTTCTTGCTCTGCTATCGGTTTCGTGATAAATTGCTAAATAATGCGCCCTTTGCCGTGCCCCACCCCTAATGTCTTCTTAATGCTGCATGGAGTTGTCACATTGCACATTCCCGTTGTCCTTTTCATTTCGAACGGTTACAATTTCGTTATCCTCTCAAAATTTCTCCGTTTCAAACACACCTGTATGCGCAAACGGCGCAGCCGACTGTTTCATAATTCGCGTATAAGCACTGAATAGGTAATGGTTATTTGGAACTATAGAGCCCGGCAGCGTCGTTCGCAAACGTTTTACATCGTAGAGTTTGTTAAGTATGAAAAGCTCCATTTGAACGCGGGTTTTTTTAGTTCGTTTTGCCGCCGTCGGCTCGCCGAGCTCTCCTTTTGTTCCATGAACGTGATCTGGCCGAGATGGATCCCACCGACATTATTGCTCCGCTCCTCGCTTCAATCTAGTTTGTTACTGCCCGTCACACTTTTGCTGCTTTACGTATTATCATCGCTGAAGTGATTTCCTATCTCGCCATCGACGATCCTCTCCCGTCGACTGAAAATTCCACTTCCATTTGTTTCCATGACGTATGAGACGTAAGCGCTTTAAATTTTTACGCCGTTAGCTTCTCTGCCATATCTCAAGATTCCGGGAAATATGGTTGTATTGGAAGCAAATGTGGAAGTAACTAATGGCTTTTCAACGTTACGGCGACGTAATTTTGCTAGCAAAAATTGAATGTTGGTATTTCAAGACACTTATCAAACACTATAATACACTTTCCAAATTAAATACTTATTTATAAAGGAAAGTCAGTGACATCTAAG
This sequence comes from Erynnis tages, assembly GCA_905147235.1. Lineage (NCBI taxonomy): Eukaryota > Metazoa > Arthropoda > Insecta > Lepidoptera > Hesperiidae > Erynnis > Erynnis tages. Next base: position 9,757,186 of record LR990072.1, read on the forward strand.
TTAATACCCCTTACCCGCGGAATAGATTGAAGTTTCTTCAGGGCTAAGAATTGTTTTTTCTGCGTGCCTGAATTCAAACCACGCGATAAGCAATAAATTTTCGGATACTGCGAAAAGCTATTATAAGTATCTTCCAAGATATAATTCGCATTGATACGTACTGTTGTCTTAATAGTATCTACTTTGCAAAGGCTTCAAATATTTATTTTATTAGTGAGAAGATAGTGTGCAAACTTTTAGGCTTCAATTGACCGCTGTTTCGCCGCGAATTTAGGTAGTTACATTCTCGATGAAAAATTTTACGCACTCTACAATTGCGTGGGATAAATTTAACAGGACTAATTGAGTGCGGCGGTACGTAGCGGACGCATATTCGCATCGCATGTGACAAGTGTGAGTGGCGCATGGACGGTGGCGCCGGATCCGCGGCAAACACTTTGGAGCAGTTATCTGTGTATCGCTTGGCTACGCCCGTTGTGGCCGTGTTTATTTTTAGTCTCGCGTGTACATTCACTATTGCGATGAAATTTACAGCGATCGCCGCGGCTCGCCGCCCGCCGGACTCCGATACCGACGCCTCGAATGACAAGCTACCGCTATTTCATAAATGTCTGCTATTTTACGCGAGAATTCCTCTCGGTCGATGAGCAATAATTCTTTTGTTCGCCGCTCGAGGATTTTATAAGAGATTACATTTATTAGCGAACAGAAAAATTCTCCCGTTTTCGAATTTGGCTGTCGAATATTCGATTCCGTTTAAAGCAAATAAATCCATTTGTATTAGCTTGCTTTATCCACCATTACGATTGTAACTACCAGAGTAATTTAATTGTAAAAGTTAGAGACTTAATTTTATTTTCTAAAGACATTGGCACGTGTTTAATTATTATAATGTATTCTGTAACTGTTAAATACGTGATAAAATCACCATAATTGTTCTTTCTATCAGAGAGTTAACCGATTACTGTTAATCACTAATTACTTTAATTAAAACGTGGCATTTAATTAGGGCACACTTGTTCGAGAATTAACTTTGTAATTTACAGGTGTAGGTACCTAAGTATGCTATTGTTAAGGTATGAATTAGAATCATATACCAACATACTTCAATCTGAAATTGCCTTTAATTTTGTACCATAACCGGGATTGATCAGTGTATCAAATGGACTTACGAAATTATCACATAAGCTTTATTATCAAATGCATAATTTTATATCAGGCAACGGTTGGTACCTGTTAGTACCTGTATCAAAAATGATCTAAAATACCACTGTTTGTCAAAATATAGTACGATAAGTATTATAATGCCAGGCCACGTCGCTCGCTGCTGTCAGGCCGAGAATTTAGCGGTACTCGGTGACTGATTAGCGACCCCTAAGTAGTAAATACATACACATACTATTGGCTCGAACGTTAAGCTAAATATGGAAACAACCGTCATAGTTGATATGAAAGCAAACAATATTAAGCATTTGACACGACTGATTTGCTTTAGACCAATAGCGATAGAGAAGCAATATCGACAGATAAGTAAGCCTAAAAGTACAACTGCAATCAAAATTGTGGCGCTAGAGCGCATACAGGCAAACTATTGCTTTTAATAGATATGACTTTTAATAGATATCACTCAGTTGTGATCGCTTAGATTTTCCGCAACAATGGACGACTGCACCTGTCATATCGACTTTTTGCAGCCCTCACCCCGTTTGCTCACGAAGCGCCAACTGGACTGAGATTTGCTGAAGCCGGATGACTGATTAGAATCTCAGTGACGCAAGCGACAGGTGGTCGGTCTGACCCCCGTCACCGCTGATTGACGACTGCAGTCGTCGCTCTTACACACCTACTAGCCTAGCATATGCCCGCGACTCGTCGCATTGACTTACGATATCTTTAATCGGATAAAATCTATGCAATCTTTGAAGATTGTGTATTATATCAAAATGTGAGCTCAATCGATGCAAAATTTTGTATCTACGTAACAAAGTGTCTGTACGGTATTTTCAACCACTTCATACTAATCAAGTTTTGCTTAAATTTGACAAAATTATCAAGAACACCTTCCTTCCTGCCCTTCTTTCAGCCCTTGGTAGTCCACTGCTGGACATGGGCCTCCCCTAATCGACGCCACTGCACCCGGTCCTGGGCCCTCTGAATAAAATCAAATCAAGAACACCTATCACTTTATAATTATTCTAACACTATCGCGCCGTTCTGATGCTGGGGATTGAAGACAAAACTCTAGCTAATCATCAGAGCATAGATGTGTTTGCTACCTGCATTTATAGGACATTTATTACTACGAATAAATTAAGTTCAAACAATGATAATAGTGTGGTCATGTAATATCCGGCGAACGATTTACCTATCTACCTCCACCTACCAATATTACAATGAATGACTATCGTATAGCTAGCTATAGTATTATAGCTAGTAGCTATACTCATTTTCTCTCAAAACTCGTTGCAATTCAAAATTAAGTTAATGAGCAATATGTTACTATTTTCCTTTAAACGTTTTGGCTCTTAGGTCATATTATGAAAAGTACAAGTTCTCTGCGCCAACACAAAATAACACATTTTGCGGTTCGTCATTTCCCGTGGGATCTCTTAATTTGTTGTGCGATAATTGACGAAATATGAGCAAAACTGGTGATTAATGCTTTTGCCATTTCTTTTGATTTAATCCACTTATTTTGCTTATTAATTATGAATTACTTAACGATATATTCTGTTTTGTATAAACAATGAGATTTTTAATAAACTTTCAACTTTCGAGTAGGTATTTCAATGCAACTTTCGCGGAATGACTTAAATTCACCCCCAAATATTTTTCGCGCTGCAACCCTGTCACATTAACGTAATTTTCTCGTCATCAGTGAACCAGTCGACGTCGCCAACACGGCGGCCAGGCGTATTAGCAATTTGCGGGGGTTACATTACTAATAATACTTATAATGATTCATACATGGCAAAAGCTAGTGGAACATCAAAAGCTCCGCAAGTCGCGCGGACTAATAGCGCGAGGTGAACCCCGTACCTCATGCATATTCACATGTGCCACGCGGCCGCCGGTTCATCTGTAACGGTCCTGTGACCGGTTGGATAAGCCCATTGTTGCATGTCCGACCATATGGTCTAGTACCGCGGGACCCATAGCGATGGAAAGGGAAGGATTGGTTATGCGATAATTACTGCACTCTTAAGCAATACAGACTTAAAGATAACCTTACTTAGGTTGTTTTTAAGGTATCCCAAAGTATGTTGTGTTAAGATTGTTGCATGCCGGACCATATGGTCTAGTACCGCGGGACCCGCGGCAGGACAAAGTAAAGGATTGGTTATGTTCTAATTACTTACTACACTCTGCTAAGCTAATCTATACAAACGAAAGGAAACCTAACCTAACCCAATGAGTGTTGTGTTAAGCCACCCAAATATTTTATCGGAAATCTATCTTTTCACAATGTTTTCGTCAGTTTTCTATCGCTTTGTAGGATACAAAAAAATGTTTGTCATCTTATTTAGTGCACTCTTTAATACTAAGTAATCAATACGGAATAAAAGATAACCTAACCTAACCCAACGATTGTTTTGTTGTGCTACCTAAATTTATAATCAAAATATTTTTTGTTAATAAACTACTTTTCTTATACCAATTTTAGTGCAGTCTTTAACAGTAATCGGCAAAAGATAACCTAACCTAACCCACCGGATGTTTTGTTAAAGCATCACATTTTTATGGAAAAATTCCATAAGTGGCGGAGGCCTTCTTTTTTGAAGTTGATTAAAAAAATGTTTTTTTGTCGACAAATAACTCGCAATTAGCTAAATTTAAATGAGCTTATGCCTATGCTACCTACCTATGTAAAAATCCAGTTTAACCACTTATGGGAATATTTAAATAGTTGTGCCCAAAGAAACCATATTATTTATTAAAGAAAATAGTCAAAACATTTGGGTTTTATTTTTTTCGAGGTGTAGACTGTACTCTATAGCTCTTACTTGTTTATCTCAAAAATTACTACCTACTACCGAACTACCTCCTACCCGTGCGAGACGACAGCTGTGCAACCGGTTTACAGTTTTATTGCGGAAGTTTAGGAATCACCGCGAAAAACTTAATAACGCTTAATATAACTTAATAACGCTCATTTAAAAGTTGCATGTGTCTACGTTTATATCGCGTTATTATTTGGACTATAACGTAAAACAAATAACATAATCATTGGTTTAGCGTCATAATAATTGCGCATTTACTGGCAGGTTTGTTTTGCATATTTGCGAGCTTGTTTCCATATGAACGCACCCTTAATAGTGGAGACTAATGTCAGTATTCGTGAGGGTACAATGTTCCCATAATAAGCACCTAGGTGCCACTTCGCACACTATTTTGTCCTTGTAATAATACCCATAAGCATTGCCAAAGGATTACGGACAGGTAGACTGACGTACTGCAGGAGACAGCGGGAACATGCTGGAATTAGAAACTTCGATTATGGAGGTTTATTCCAGCCTACAAAGGAGTGAAAGACGGATAGAAGTAGGATCCATAAAAGTCACAAACACAAACTATGAATAATATTGAAGTGTCTCAAGAGGATAACTGAAGTAATCAAAGTTTACGAGTATATTCAACAACCAAAGTTCACAGTTTGTACTCGTAAAGGAAATACAGCCATTGAACAGATGATATTTAGATAAACTAATACGGACGATTGTGTATCGAAGGATCCGACCAGTAATCCAATTGTCACCGAGAGGCGTTAACTACATAAATTAATAGCTAGTATATTATAACGCACGTATTAACTCAACTAAATCGTGCGTACCAAACATACCTTGCTAATTGCTCCATAATTAATCCCAGAATTACAACTATCTCACAATATGATTATTGTTTCGCAAAATACGAGTTACGTCTTTTGCCGTTCCAAGAAACATATTGGGCGACGTAGTGGTACGATTTTGAAGCTTAAACATATTCATCATTAGGTGGACCATATTGAATTTTATAACGATTTGTAGGAACGGCAAATAATGAAATCAATCCTGGACTTCATAAATAAAGCTGCTTGTCAGCGTCCCAACATATTAAAATACACCCCTACAAGGCGACAGCTGGTGCAGGGTGTTTCAGAGGGACTGCCTAATGATTGTGCTTAGAGCGAGACAGCATCTGTTGCTATTCTACTGACCGCACACGTCCAAACTATGGAAATGCATAAAACATAAATGCTAATGCATTTTATTGTTTTAACCCATGACAGAAGTTTTATGTGTCTGAGCATGTCTGCTCTCACTAGTTTTTTTATGCTCGAGTACTGGTTTTACTGCTTGTGTTTAGTCAGCAGTGATTTCTAGACCTGTTAATATTTAAATACGTTACCATAAAAGGCATTCGTGTCCAACAACATTACCGTAATCGTAATTTTAAGCCGAGAAAAATCTTATTAGCGCGAAGTTTTTAAATTGAACACATGGAGTTTGCGAATTCTCATCACATCGCCTTTAATACAGGGTGGCGGATTATTAAGATTACAAAGGTCGGGGTCACTTGTTAAACGTCGCCGGTACATATTTATATTCTAATTAGGTGCCAGCAACAGACCCGCTAGGGTGCATGCGTAATATGAAGCTATGGTGTTTTTATTGGCACTGTTTTGAGATGTTTTAATTTTTGAGGACTTTAACACATGATTTTGCATAGGTTTTAGATGTTGAAACAAACAAACCCATACATGGCCTATCGCTGCCCTCAATTCCTCTCATGATGATGATAATGACGCGCATTCGATGCAAGATGAAACGAGAAAAAGTAAGAAGTCTTGACAAAAATTGACCAAAAAATTTATCAAAATAACAATGCCTCAACGTTACCATAATTATATGGTAATCCAATGCTCTTTGAACACGTCATTTTAAATTTTATGGTTAGCTAACCAAGATTCGTCTAAAATTACAAGCTGACGTAATTTTATAGACAAAAAGACGACATTGTAAAAACAGCTTACGAACAATAAGATCGGCCTACTCATGGCGTGATTTCATCTCGGCAAGCAGTAAAATAACGATGGTGCAGTAATGCATTTTACATTTTGAAGGATCATTAAATTGCGCATTACACTACCAGGCCGTCAAGAGGCAATTAAAAAAGAACTGTTAAGACGGAACTCGTAAAAAGAAGTCGTGTTCTCAACTGATTAAAATTGTTCTTATCTCACTGAACATTTAATTTTTAATCAAAACCGTTTATCGCCTACTATCCGGAACGACTTCTTTGAACCGGTAAAGTACGCGAACGCAATAATAGGTATCCGCCCCGATGCTGTTGCACTCGCTCCGTTAACAGGTTAAGATAAGAACTGTCATTTAGTATTACTGGAGGAAATGGAGGTGTTTGAGTTTCCGTGAGAATTTCTAGCTCCGGTTACGCTGTCAAGATCTATCAATTAACACGCAAACTCCATCGGCTTCCAGGTGAACATCAATTAATATCAAATTGTGAGGAACGTCGCCCGTGCCGAGCGTGTAAACGGAGCGAGTCTTGATAGACCACTAGTTGCCACTGGGAGCCACTTTATTATATATTAATTTGGTTCTGCTCCTCTGCAACATTTGTGCATCGTTTGGCCATAAGGCCCTCGCTCGTAGACTAATGATCGAACTTTAGTTTGAGTGCCCACTTGACTTTTCAATATGCGAGCAACTCAAAGAGTGACATTCAACATTTTAACGAACACTTCATTTTAATATCCAGATCCTCGACTTGTACGATTAAGTCAGAGGCTCTATTTTTACCGACTTCAAAAAAGGAGGTTATCAATTCGACGCGTATTTTCGACAGATACATAATTTTTGTTTGGAAGCCGTAATAGACCAATAATTATGTACAATTTGTGCAGTTCTGAGAATATTACATACAATACATACGTGTCGAATATATAATCTCCTTTTTTGAAGTCGGTAAAAATTGAATAACAAGCCATAAACTCGTTTCACTTCAAATGAAATTCAATATTTGCACTGGATATCCAATTACGAGGCGCCGTATCATAGGTCTCATAGCGTTTAGTGACATGAATACTATGAATAGTATGTATGATCACACTCTCGCGTCGGCCGTTCTAGCCGGAATTGATATGGGATATTGGCGACGCCAATAAGTGTTACATCTAGTGAACATATTTGTATCTTGACGGCTTTTCAGTCGTGTTTTATGGGCCTTGCAAATGCTTGAAATGGGTAGAGGTAGCATATGCAAAGTCTTCTTCTTGTTCATTTCAAACCTTTGTAGTCCACTCTTGGACAGGGGCACTGGTCGGAGGGTGGCCTTGCCGAGACGTGGTCGCCATTTGAGGATCTTTTTTCCCCAGGTTACAATGTGGTCAGCCCATTGCCACATCGTTCGATTTTTGATTAACTTAGTTTTTCTGCTCGACACGGATAAAAATAATTAAATGCTACCTAAGTATTTATTAGATTGTGTCTTCATCCACTACATCTCCCGGAATAAAAAGGGTAGGCCTTAGTCCAAGTTAGCCCATTACAATTTTTAATTTATTTAAGTACCTACTTATTCAAAATTCAAAATAAACTTGACTGACCTTATTCAGAAATAGAATATTTATATAAATTATCTTGCATATTATAAAGTAATGTTCACTGATCTTAACGATTATGCGGAAGGTAATGTGATGTACGCGGTTTTGTTTACATGGACGTTAAATTAATACCGTACCTTTACATGAATGTCAATTGGTATTAGAACATGTACCTTACATTCGCAGCGTATCATTAGGTACTACAGCGATCTGGTTTAACGTAGCGAATAGGCGAAATAGTCAGAATTGCTGTAGGTATACCAGGCGATTGTTTATTAGCTAAAAATGTATTCAAAACTGGATATTTGTTTCTTTAATGCTTTTTATATAATGTTAGTTATGCAACTAGATGGAAAATCTGAAGGAATACTTTGACGATAGTGTTCATTATCCGCGCATCACCTTAAGTCGCAGGTAACAGCAGTCCTTGTACAAACTCCAACAGAAAAATAACCATAACATTTTCTGAGCATGTTTTTGAATATGTTGCCACAAGACTTCATAGGACTTGGATGGTCACCACAAATTCATTCCACTGTAACAGCCCCTCCCCGGTCAAACACAATATGTCATTATGAAAAACATGTTACTTCAATGTAGTTAATCTCAATACTTAGGTAGATAACTTAAATAGACTCTCATGATGTTCACTGATTACCTGTCAGGATTATTTGCGTGACAGATTATACGAAAGGTAATATGATTTCTATTGGTGGTTCGCGGTTTTATTTACAACTTCTTCTAATACCGTGTAGATACATTATGTCAGTGAGTATTATAGAAGATTTTAACTACAGTGATCTGGCGTAGCGATTGTAGCGAACGAGATTATTGCTACAAATAATTGCGGCTAATTTATTTTTAGGTAGACAAAAAATATTTCATACAGTTTGACGAATGGGAACAAAGCACCATCATTCTACTATTAACTATGATTTTCTGTCAGTCGATTTGACGGAAGGTAATATAATTGCTATTGTGGTTTTGCTTACATCATCGCTTCATAGCGTGTAGATGAATGTCAATCAGTATCGGAGCATGTGTCGCAGATTCGCACCCTATCATGCCTACAGCGGTCGACCGTAGCGAACGAGCTTTATACTCAAAATTGCTACGAGACATTACGACCATTGTGTGTACGGCGCATCGTACACGCGCTTAATGCAATACCTGTTTGTATCAATTTGGTCGTATTGAATTTGTTGTGGAATACAATATGTAATAGCTAAAGATGTGCATAAGGTCCGAGTAAAATATATTATGATATATAAATATAAAGGATTCGTAGAAAGTTTCGATGACTGCTGCCCTCTTCTCAAACTAACCCCGTGTCATAATTGTCATGTCGCTCGCAACAAGTTGATCGTACGATTACGTCGTTGTCGTCATTGCTTATTATCAGTAAGGATAATAAAAAGACCTGTGTTTTCATTTTGTCGCGTTGGTTGGTCAGATCGACAATTAATTAACACTAGGCCTAAGGACTTCTACGAAGGCCTTACTTTTAATGTTTCGTTAGATTGCGAAAATACCCAACTGACACCCAAAGCTTTATAATAAAATGATTGATGCAAAAATTATTCCTGCAAGTTAAAGTCAAACATACTCGTACCTAAATTCGCCAATACGTGCACCACAAGCCACAACCTTGTAATCCACTCGGCCATACGTTCTCGTCTCATATGTGCTCACGCTCCGTTTAAACTCCCTGTTACTTCGGCCACAATCTTACGCTTGACACACGAGTTACGAAATATCACCTGTGGTCACTCACAATTGTATCGCCCTGCACATATTTAGAAACCTGCGCAGTCGACGCAGTGTCATTCAATACACGACCTATTTGCGGTCAATCAAGCCTCTACGGCAGGGTTTGTCAAAGTGGGGTTCGCGCTTGAGTTATATTTTACGTACAGGAGACGCGTCGTGTGTCGTCGTCGTCGTGTCGGTTACACGACTCAGACATCTTCTTGCGATAAGCTGAATGTGAATTAATATTAAAGTTGGGTAAAATTTACTCTATTTGCAACAAAAAAATGAACCCAACTAACAAATTAATTTAAGCATGACCTTAAATAATGTTTATAATAAAAATAAATGCAAAAGCCTGACGCTGACTTCTAGCTCTTTCTCTTTCTTTAAAAATTTTCTAAATATAATATTTTAATGTATCCATTACTCTTCTGTGTTTTTTGAATAAAGTTGCGTATGTATAGTATATATTTTGCAAAAGAGTACGCCATAGTCTTTAAAAAGTCTAATAAGGTTGAGAAACACTGCTCTACGTACCGCTCTGTACGCCAAACCAGTCTTGTGATTTTCGCAAATCAACTACTTGTTATTAAAATTATTTAAATAATATGTATTCAGTAACACACTTAACTGGGTGTGGGAGTAGGACACCGGTGAATTTAATAATAGTGAATGACCTTACAATGTTTCATTCAGGTTTGGTTGCAGACATTAATGTTTAAAGTCACGATATTTACAATTCACATTGATAAAATACATTAACTTGAATATCAACCCGTAATATTAAAGTATATCATCAAGTACGTATGTATATAAAAAGTGAAACGTTTTCTTTAAAAACATTTTCATGTTATGTCTCTTCTACTCCAGCATAAATGATGTCCATGACCCGCAAAATATTCATTTAAAGAGGCAAATTATGCTTTAAGTGCTATAAATTCATATTATCATTCCGAATTCAAAAATTAATACCTACTGTTGGGCGGCGAAAAATTAATTTACATTAACTAAAATTAATAGGTGCCAACGGTGAACAATTGAATTCGCCACCTGCCTTTACTATTGTTAATAATAGCGTCAAATGATTTCGTAATTCACGGCGAGCACGTTTTTTGACACGTAAGTGGCAGTTATAGTTGCCGTCATGAGTGGTGATCAGTGTGCGTCGTCTATTGGTCCAGCACGTTTTTTCGGCTGCTGTAGGGCATTGGCCAAAAGTATACAATATCCCGACCACCGATAATCTGTGCTCACGACTCATGACAGTTACTAGAATAGCTACAATTTTAAATTAATTAAATTGTATTGCATTTATAGAATAATATTACGTTTATGAACAACTTCTCATATCCTGGCGTCCTGCTAACGAGGACGCGTGCGACGAGCTTAATAAGTGGATCAAGTAACGCTTTGCCACGTGGAGAGGAGTGAGCAATCACACGCGCCGCCCGCCTAATTGAAGTCCAATGTCGCGCGGCCCGCCCACGGTGATTGATATCGACCGACGCAGCTTCTAATAACTCGATAGTGATATTGTTTGAACGGACACCGACGTCATTTCATCGGGACCGAGGGTATACCTATCTCCTACGCGTCGGAATGATGTCATCCGGTGTGACAGTAATCGGCGGATTTGGCGCGCCTGGCCCCACAAGATACGACCGCGATTGATGACTGAATAGCGATTGTTTGGTTCACGAAACCCAATCGATGCCCTAATGGCATCTTATTCCATTGCCGACTTGCAAATGTGTACGCAGTTTAATAACCTCCAATCGATACATTCTTGATGACGTTCATGATGAAGTACGGTTCTAATTGCGGGATTTTCCTGACAAACTACTGAACCGATTCATACCCGTTCAATTATTCCACCGATTCCCATGTTCCCTCTAGGGGCGTAAGCACTTAAAGGAATTCCAGGTACAGGTACATCAAAAATACACCTGGGAAAAAGTGTTTGGTAGACGCTGTAAAAAGCCTCGGTGGGGCACCGGCGTCTAATTAGTAGCGCCATCGCCATCAATATCCATTAACGGCGCCACACGCGACGTCGCCGGCCGCGCCGCGCCGCCGCCGCCGAGCCGCCGCAACCCCGCCGACCGCATGTGACGATTACCGATCCTCCATCGTAATAAACGATAAGGATTTGCATTTCCGTACTTCACTCTAAAAAAACCACTCTTCAAGTGCAATCTACTGGCTTCCATGAAACGTGCGGTCGAATCGTGTTCCACTAAATACAAAGGGCCGACCTTTTATTAAATATCAAATTGTATAAGCGTGCACCGTGCCCGCCGGTCGATCCGATTGAATTTCAAACTTCTTCACCTCACCTCGCCAAACGTAAAGGGTTGACCGTTGCCCTAATCTTTGAACTATGAGTTGACCGTTAATACGCATATATAATTTGCTCTTCGATAATTTAGTACCGAGGTATGGTGCGTCGAGAATCGAATAATTTAGTTTACTGATGGGGAACAAAGCCGGTCCGATGTTTGAGTAACGGTCACGAGATCGTTGTAAGAGTTAAACATATTCTGTTATGTATTGAAATACGACTTGTTTAAATTTGAATTTAATTTCACATGCAAGTGTTTATTATCATTTTTGTGTTATGTGAAATTGAAGTTATGATCCCTATTAAATAAAACCAAGCAAAATATCCATATTAAATAAAATAAAGCAAAATATGAAAATGTAAAGTAAGAGATAGATAGAGCGATAGAATCTAAATATTAAATTCTTAATAGACTGAACATTTCTGTATTATCTCAGCGTTGGACTTTATGCATATTTGCAGATTCCTTAATTTCAGATAGGGCTATCTGAGTGTTTGTCTCATCAAATATTACAGTTAATTCCCTTTCGCCTCTGCGATGTTTTCTTTAAAAGGGGTCGGTAAAAGTTACGTTTTACTTGAACCGTGACCTGGTCACGATCGCCCCTTGCACTTCACCCCACCGGTGCACATGTGTCCTTACTCTTCTCAGCTTCCACACTTCATTTACATAGCCAAGGTATCTTATGCACTCTGTATGCACTCGCGTCTCACTTTATAATTCAAATCGCCCTCATGAATACAACGAGAATTCGAGGAAATGTGAGAAATTGTAACGGAATTTTTAAGACACATTTAAATTGTGAATTCCTTCTGCGTTCATGCGTTCTAAAGCTTATTAACAATGGAAGCGGCTATTTAGCTCCGGCGTTATTTTATCTTTTCCTCATTTTCCAGCGATGTTTCTTAGTCTGCGAATGAATACAAACCGGCAGTTGCGAACCACCGAGACAAGTTCGCTAGGTTTTGTGAAGCGCCCTTTCGGAAAGTTCTGAATTCCCTATCCCATTGATGCTCGACCCAGAAGTCTCTACAATAAAAGCGCTAGTTGTCCCGTAATTGATTGCCCGTGAATTCGGGTCATATTTAAGTGCTTTCCTGTAATAAAACGAGAGTAAGTATATTATTGAAACCACTTAGCTCCGCAAGAGTCCGTAATTCAACATTGAAACGTAAACGTCCGAAATCATAAAGAAACAAAAGAACTTTACGCTGTTAACAATGTAGGGCTCTCGTTAAATAAAACACGTTAAATTACGTTGCAATTTAACCACTCAGCGATTGCGCTCTCTTTGTCTTTCGGAATATTTTCGTCGGATGTAATTGGCAGTAGTTTTATTCGATGAGGATGGTTAGTTAGTCGAACTGGGCGAGTCGGCGCTAACCGGCATGGCCTTGCCCTGGTGTAATCAAATTAGACGAGTGACGTCATCGACAGCACCACGCTAATTAACACGAGCGGCGATCATAACATGCCTCTGACCGCCACAGACGCGGCGCAGAGCGTGAATGTGTGCGATCTACAGAAGTGTTGTGAATTGGGTCAAGTTTGTCTCTTTATAAAATATAGGCTTAATCCTCTGTGAAGCTATGTTTCATGCCGCTGTGGCCCGAAATATTATGAACGTTTTTTTTCTTTCAGAAACTAACCAGCTCTGGCGTCCTAACTTTTAACTGCAATTTTGGGCACACTTCTTCATTAACAAACAACAGTATTTTGTCTTTACATTTAAGAGCAACATTGTAAAATTTATCAGCCTTTATTCGGTTAATGTCTTATGTGATTGCAGTCTTTTTATTATGCTCAATAGGTAGGTTAGGTTAGGTACCTATCTTCTACTTAAACGGTTCATTGTACAAAATGATGTCTGTAAACTGAAGATCAATCTGCCTATTCAACTATCTTACCACGAGTAGCAGCATACGTAACAGCTAAACTCTCGGAGTACCTTTAATGCTTCCTATCGAAAGTGTTGCCTAAGGCGGCTAATAGAGCTATCTGCGCGGGTGTCTCTCCCACACAGCCATGCAATACCCGTATACTATAAAATATCAAACCAATTCGGTCATCCTGACGCCGCTGCGTAGGCGAGTGGCCACGCAAATGACAATTTCCTTCACTCTTGCGTCACTTTTCATGAATCAACCATTCCCTTGCGTTTTGCTACTTAACTCGTTTTGCGACTTGCATCTAATCAACGTTCTTAGCATATGACCAATCTTGTAAACTTTTCTAAAGGTCACGGTTTTAATGTCAGTTTGGGAATCTAGATTTTTGTTGTAACAGACAACACTTTCGTGTCACTATATTTTAACGTGTTCGGAGCAAAAATTTCCACAACCGCCGGCTGCACACGATCGTGCAGTTCCACTGCCATTACACAATGCTGATTGCAGAGAGACATGAACACAAATCCAACCTCCGAACAATATTACGATTACGTCATTCATAAAGTAAGTGCATTAATGTAGGTAAGCGGAGGCGCCATATTTGTGTATCTCCGCTGCGGGCCGCTGCTTCTGATATGAAAAGCAGTTTTACGAGAAGTAAATAATAGAACGCCCGTAGGAAAGCCTCGCACAACCCTCCGGTGACTTAAAAACAACTAATGTGCCCTCTATGACAGCGAGCTCTGCACTTTTTGCAACGTCACAGGCGGCTGGCCGAAGTAACATTGCTCCGTAAACTTTTTACAACCGACGTAAAAACAAAAACCCTGCAATTTGAATTTATTTTCATTGAAGTATGTACTTCTTTACGTTCGTTCAATACTACAAAAGAAATCATTAAATCCCTTTGAGTTTCTTCCAACATCTCAGGTCTTGAATTAGTAGAGGTTTGTTATCTTCTTCAGAATTTTCTTTACGTCCATTTTAGGCTTCTATAAAAACTAAATTCCTCAGCAAATTTGAGTAGGTCTCATTCTTCGCGGAACAAAAGAATCAAGACCTATTCTGGGGGACTACTTTTTACTTTAAAACTAATTCCAATATCGTCGTAATCCGCTTTTATCTCAGCGAGCTCTCTTCGCGGAGTGAAAATTCCGCGCCCAATTCCAGCAACATGATACTCCTAAGTAAGTGTTCCCAAACGGCTAATGAAACTTCGAAAAGCCAACACGAGACCGCGCTTATTTAGAGACGGCGATGTCGAGCAGATGACGCCTAAACAAATCTCAATATCTGGCATATGTATGTTATGAATATTTAGAGCGAGAGAACGCAACGAGAGTTCCCTGAACAGTTATAAGACATCGAAAATAGATTGTGCGAACGGGGTTACACGCACCTGTTATTTAGCTTCCGAGCGGGTGCGATGCTGGCACGGGCCGGGGGAAGGGTGTAGTGGATTCATTAATAATGGCCCGCAATGAGACGCCCTTATTTACGAGCTGTGGCGACCAAGTCGAACCGCAACGCACACACCGCGACTCCGCTCCGTACCACCGAGCGAGCGCCCGATTAACTAATTTAACCATCAAAAACTTAGAATTACTTCTAGAGGTTAACCTCCAGAGGTTTCATTCCGAGAACAGCGCTCTTTTCCGATTCTGCGTATCTGCTTAATAAATAGCACAGCCAATAGTTAAGACATGTTTTAGACGGTGCATTTCCAACATAACTATAAAAGTATTGTAATTCGTAAAGATACAATGGTCACGTCGCACATTTGGGAATCAACGAGGATTATTTCCACGTGACTAGTGATTAAGTGGGTACACGGAAGTTTCATGTACCACGACATATTTAGTCGGCTTTCAATCAGCTTAATTCCCTACAATTGGTCACGTAATTGAGTTGATTTGATTCGTGTCTGGTTCGTATAAGGCGGGCTAGCAAGATTTCAGCCGATGGACAAGTTCAACACACTATTAAGTAAATCGCCTCTATTGTCACCGACGTTGTGGTCGTGCCTTCGCGACAAAGGATCACAAAAAGTCGTGCTTTTAATAGAAACGGTGATGAATCTTTAAAAATTTGTATAGCCTTTGAAAATTTTATAGTGTTGCTCTATGTTTCGAAGTTACTTTTTTGTACGGTCAAGAACTATATTGAAAACAATTCTCTTAAAGTGGCATTATAATTGGTTCCGTTTTATAGGTGCAATCTTAAAATGGAACAACAATTAAAAGATTATATTTCTTATTAATATTTTCATAATTATCACTATCCGGCTTTTAATTTGTTGTTAGATTATACTCTGCATGTTTATTAGTGCAGTACCGTTATGTGTTGTCTTCAGATCTACAAGCATGCAATGCAACATAAATGTTAGGATGTTGGTTGCCACCATGCGATCTTCCGACATTTACTCAAATTTTTTGTACGTTACAGAATTCCTTCTTATTTTAAAATACCCGGGTTGTAGCCTATTACAATATAACCCGAGATGTAAGATATTATAATGAATGACACAAAACACTTTTCGTTCCCCTATTGATTGATCAGTGATTTGTTCATCTTCGGTATTTTCCATGTTTTTACATTTACCGTGCTATATTTTTTCCGTATCCACCACCTTCCACCCAATGTTTATTTAATGCAGTAAGGACGTACGAACAGTTTTTGATCTCATGCTTTTCATGATTCACAATGTTTACTTCTGAGGTTCTGACTTCTAAGAGGCACGATGATTGGCAGTTTATTCATGTTCCAAATCCATTGTGTCTATGATTTTAATGATATGACTCAGTGTTTTTTTGCTAAACGCTCCAAAATCGTTTCTCATTGTATTGTATTTTAATACCCACGAAATAGGAAGCCGTTTTTGGACAAGGAACGGAGGTGAATATTATAGAAAAGATATAGAGTCAAAGGAAAATTGGTGAAATAAATGAAACAGGCGTACTAAATTCGTGCACAAACCGCGAGACATTCGGACTAGAGGCGGCGTGATGAGGTAAGCGACCTTAAAAGCCACTTAGAGCACGGTGAGCTCTCGGCCGCCTCTCGCTGCGTTTCTTATTACTTGGCCAATAATTCGGATAATAACATTGGGCCAAATATGTTTCAACACGCCGATACTGAGTGCTATTGAAAACTCGGATGGAATTGTTGTCTAGAGTTACATTTTGTTCGACGAATTGCGCTTACCTACTTACATAAAACCTTAGATAACTATCTTGATTATTAAAACGTGCCTAAATGTTCATGGTACTTTAGCAATGTTAAACCTCGTACCTGTTCGATTTATATTATTAGATATAAATCGAACTGGGTACAGGAGTTCGTAGGTCAATTTAGCATGATTAATTTGATCTGACTTCTCTTTTAAGTAAATGCTTTTTATTTTACAAATTTTTTATTCGATTTCTTTAAGCTAATATTATTTAACTCCCAGATGGCATTAAAACGATTAAAATAAGTTTTCATCGCCATTGTTAGTCAATCTCGCTCAAGCTGTAAGGATTAAGACAGGGAACAGATTAAGCCAGTTACAAAAAGTTATAATTAGATGTCTGTCATAGGAAAACTTGTGGTCTGCATTTGAAAGTGTTCGTGCCTTCTTTGAAATTATTCTTATTTATGTAAATTGTTTGCCTTCCTCATTGTCGTCGAGTTGGCTAATTCGACGGTTACGAATTTCCATTTATAATTTTAATAATAAACCGTACACAATAATAAGACCCTTTTAAGAATAATAAATACCCTTTGCGTATTCTATTCAAGAGGACGTATCGGCGTAATTAAGTAAAGAAAAATTTGGAAGTTGTACGTAGATATGGAAATGAGTGTTTTCTTCGGGGAAAAATATGACCGAAATTTTGTTACAGCATACCTTAGGCCTTTTCTGATCGTTACATAACAAAAGGATATACATATAAATGGATGCCAATAAGAGTGTTTCATTTCCGTGCCCACGTCACCGACCCGGAACCCGATTCAATACGTGAACCATCGAAGAAGAGCAAACGTTCTATCGAAAAGTCGGAAATCACACACGAACATTCCAAATATTGCGCCGCGCGCCGTTTTAAGTTCCTGCGGTATCATTTAATGTTGCGTCTCCTTCCAATCTCCAATGAAGAAACCTATATACACGACTGGCAACTTAACCCCTCCCACAAATTGCAAACTCATGAAATAAATGTTTACTTGAAACATTTATTTTCGTTATTTCTTTATTTAAATGTAGCAATTTTGTTGCTTTAATAACTATTAAAATGACTTTCGCAGTTATAAGGGGTGGATTTATGTCCACTGTCTCTTGACACTTATGGATATTTTTAATGGGATATTACAAAAGCAATGCCAAAATTGCGTAAAATCTGGCTCGCCGTCCTTCTGTGGGTACACACATTGCAAGGTCTGCCAAAATAACTTTGCAAAATTTAAGGCACACACATATTTGTAGGTAATAGTGATAGAAAAAAACTTAATTTATTTCGTACTGTCTTTTAAACTTAGTATGTTTACCTAATGGAAACTAAAAAGTAGTCCCGCCATGTATTTTAAAGAATACCTGAAATATTAACAATGTTAGTTAACGAGTTAAAAGCAATATATTTAAATTACATTAGGCATCAACAAAACTTAAAAACTTTGTGGCACCAGTGGCATAAAAGTTCATCAAGAATTCTATCTATAAATTAGACCTTGAAATAGGTATTTTGATGCCTTCCAATCAACCATTTTAAACAAGAGCCGAGTAACAGACACGAAGAATGGTATATTCTCATTGAAGTGTGACTGTCAGCTTAAGAGAGAAAAAAGTAATAAATAAATCACAAACGATGCCTTCGTGCTTCCAGCGCGGTAAGCCAATTACGTCGATGCGCTCCAAGGAAGCTAACCAGTTTCTAAATTCTTCGTATATTTAATTCAGCTTAATTGGTGTGTGTACACGGCGGCAGTCGACCGAGAATTTGAGCGTCTTCGCTGGCGAAATCGCGCTCAGAACTGTATCATCCAAATATATGTTTCGTATAGTAGAGCAGGCTTCTTCCATGTAAACAGCGCTAAAACTACACGTTCAAGCGTACCGTGGTGCCGGTGGCTTCCTTGAATTATTGCAGGAAAAGACAATGCAAAACTAAATTCAAAAAGTTCTGAACCATCGTGTTGTTTTCAAGGACATGATAATGTAATGTTTCCTGGAAATCTGTTCACGGCATGACCTACTCGCGCCCTTTTTAGTTTGGAACTGCAATTCCACCATCTTATAAATTGTTTCTATTTGCGAACATGATGTTATTGCCGACGTCACGAGACGTGACTTGAGTCGCGTAAGCCAAAAGTAGTCCTTAAGTGGGTGCTGTTCCTTATGAATGATACAGGAAGCGAGACGCGTGCGCATTGAACTGATGCGGAGATGAGCAGTGTGGGCGCACCCCCGCCGGCTCGTTGGACGTCCAACGATTGCCTATTTAACTCCTTAGATAAGATTGCGAACGACTTGTCGTGAATGAGATATGACGGATCGGAAATGCGACAACCGTGCAATGTCGTTTTAGTGTCCCTTGGCTAATGCAAATGCGTGTGCGATTTGGAACGCTTGGGCTGTTGAGTTCACCGTTTTTAGAAATTAGTTATTTGTCTTCTGTAAATGGTCATTCTGGTATTTTAACAGCATTTTAGTCTAAAACTGTTTATAAAGTACAAAAATCGGCTTTTTCTTCTTCTAGCTCTAGCTCTTTGCGTTTTTATACCTCCATTGTTCAGATTATGTCTCTGAAATTTAATCAGAATGTAGGTTCAAAACCATCGATCAATTTTATCGAAGTCAACGATTAGATATAAATTTTACGTTTCTCGAATCTAATTCGCGTTAGTAGCGAGCAGCCTAAGAGGATGGCGTGAACGGACATTGGTATGTGTCTAAACGTAATCTGGTGCTTGTACAAGGGAGGTGTGGTATACGGTTACACGTGCTGCGATTGGTAACTTTGTTCTCGACAAGTGTTCGTATACAATAATCATCGTAGCAGTGTGAGTGCTGCGTTCGGCGTGGGACGGGGCAGTGCATTTTTTGCGGGTACAAGATGAACGGCGGGTCGTTGAACTCCATCGTTCGTCTCGAGGACACTGAATTCGCCAACGGAGCGCATCTTCCGACGGCTTAATAATTAAATGCATTTTTTGTGTGTGGAAGCAGTTTTTTCCAGCAACATTATGATACACTCCATATCGGAGCGGAATCGATTGAATCTTAGCTACATTTCCAAATGAAGCGTCAATTTTGGCTACCATCTGTTGAAGAATGGTTTAATCAAAGTAACACGTGGCTAATTATGCGTATTGTTTGTGTGAAAATGGGACGTCGTCTGTTAAAAGCGTATTATTTATATACCCAAATTTAGTTTTTAATCAAGATTTAGTTCACCCAGATAAGTAATATGCTTATTTTCGCTTGCGTGCGACACGGCGGGCGGCGGCGGCACGCATTGGTGAACAGGCGGACGCGACGGCTCGGTCAAACAGCTGTCGATGTCATTGTCTCGTACTTTATCCAAAAAAACTTTAACATCATACTAATTAACGGTCCTCTAGGCCGTCTTCCATCCGGCAAGAGTATGTAACGGACGGGTAATAACTTTATGAAGCGCAGAAGCTTAAACCGCTGGCTTCCGACCAAGATAATGTGTAATATAAATTCAGAACAATACTCTTGTTCGAACACAATATACTCGTAATGGGCAAGCAACAATACTGTAAATGGTCCTTTTCGATGATACTTGCTTATTAATTTTAAACCATTTCGTCGATGTCCATGACTTTCTCTCTTCCTATTTTAAATTTAAGTCGCTAACGTAAAAGTGTGACAAAAAGAATGCAGTGTCATTAAAAGAGGTGGTGTAGTACACGTTTTCTTACCAATTATTAAAAACTAAAATCTCAAATTGGAAACCTAATTAAATTATCCAGACAGAAACTTATTAGTCCTAAATCATGAGCAAATACAAAGTAATTACATGGTTTTTATGCTGGATGCACGTAAATTATAATCTACAAAGATTTTGACAAAAACTTCTTATTTCGAGATAGTAAAAAGTGTATAAATGAGCTTTTAGTCGTCACGCATCAAGTCTCGCGCGGCAAAAAAGCAGCACAACATCATCTTATGATCGTGCTTGTAGGCTCTCGCGAGGAATAGTATCGTGCAGTGAATAAGCCATACAGCTTATGATTTATCAAAACATGTCAGTATTTTATGTTCGATTCTTATTGTTATGGGGAACTTAACTTACATACAAAGAGATCACGTTATAATCGCTTCCATGCACATGATAAGCTCTAGAAATCAGTCACATGCAATTTAGTGACTAAGTTTAAACATATAATTTAAAATGAATTCATATGAATCAACGTAATTGTATGACTTTTTTAACGTATGGTAAAAATTAAACGCAAAGGAGCCGGATGTTATTTAATAAGTCGTAAGAATCTATGAAACAATCAATTCTTACGACCTTAAACTGATCTCTTCATTACGGTTTATTAATCTGACATAGTTATCCGACGATTTCTAAGTAATTTCCAAAAATATTTGAATACTTTTTTGTTTTTAATCGATATTAATGACAAAAATTTGCGTATAGAAAACCAGCTACTCGTATTGTGCTCTTTATAATCTCTAGCTAAGCATTATTAGCAGGTACCTACTTGGTCTCCAATCTCCGTCCAGTGTCCTTTAAATCGCAGTCAATAGTACTTTCAGTCTTAAAGTTACGTAATGCGCTTACCACCCTTGGCGAGTTTCATAATATCTTCGTTTACCATTCTGATTGTGCCGGCTGCGTTGCACTTACACTATGCACTTACAGGCATCAAGAAAGACGGTCAACGATACTGTAAATCCGTATAGGTATGTAGATGTTTTTGAATGCTCCTCAAGTCTTCTTATCTAATATTCTTTAAGTGAAAGCTCTGTATAAAAGTATTGGTATTTTGAGTTTAACGAATATAGATTAAGGTTTGTGCTAAGTTTTTTAACGTTTCTTTATTTTATTGTTTGATAATTCCTTGTGTCTAGCCAATTTGTGAATAAGGATAGTTACTAACCTTATACTGCTTATACGTTATCGAGTTCATCCGGTCGAGGAATCAGATAATAATTCGATTCAACCTGATTACACTTATACGGAAATTTTATCTGATGAAGACAATGAACAAAACGATATTTTGAATCAATAGGAGTCGGACGGTTGTTCCCATTTCGGACGGAACGTTGGGTGGTTGGCGGAGTGGTCGCGCGGCGTGTCCTCGGACGGGTCACGCTGCAAACCCGTTCCTTGGCGCACTTTCACCGCTCGTCGCATTGCGCGCGCGCTGCACTCTGGCGCCAAACTCGCCCGTTCGCTTCGCTTGCACCTTGCCTGTGCCCTTCTTTTTGCGGCACATTCGGCACCCTTGGTTGAATAGTTCGTCCGGTCTAACCAAAGTTATGATTTGCTAAATTGATTATTTGACTATGAGAACTTGGAATTGCAAGATCGTGTCTGGCTGTTATGTATGTAAGTAATTGAGTTTTATAACATCGTAATGAGATTAGGTGTTGTGCTCGTGATGTGTAATAAGGGGGCAACACATTGACCGTCTAAAACTCTACACAATCGACGGGGCGGGCGGAAGTGTGGCAGTGGCGAAAAGCTCGCAACTGCATGAGGAGAAAGGAAGCGGCGCGCCGTGCGGCGTGATAAGGCAGCCGGCTGGCGTCGCGGCGCGGGGAGGGGGCGCGGGGCGAGCGCGGTGGAGCGGGGCGAGGGGTGCGCGCGCAGCGACGTCCCGCGCCGCGCCACTCGCCTCCCGTCAGTCGCCCGCCGACTCCGCTTGTGCTTGTGTGATTCGCGCCGCTCCGTGCACCGCACTCGTGCCCCGATCACGACGCGTGCCGCCCCGCTGTGGCCGCGAACGCGACCTCTACGCTACCGGCGAAACGTTTCTCCCGACTTTCGTGCGACTTGCTATGATTTGACTTTTGGACTTTTACACTCCCTTACCCGGCTTGTTTATCCCTCATCATGTAAGTGTTCCGCTCATTCTATTAGATGCGTCACGAACGACACGTTATCGTCGAATTCGGAACTCGCGTCGGAGTGCACCGTGAAAGTTTTTGTGAATTAAAAATAAGTGTTAATATTTTCGATCCTGCATGATTCGATGCGGTGATAAATTTTGGTGTTTCGAGAACCGTGAACGAAGAGTTATCACCGGCGATTTCCGAAATTCGACGGAAAGTTTTCGATAGCCGGGGCGAGCGGCGTGATTTGAGCGGTGCGTGCGAAGTCGGCCGTTCGCTCCGGCTCGGTGTGGCGCGGTGCGGTGGTTCCGGTGGTAGCCCGCCACACGCCACGCGCCGCACGCCGCATGCGAGCTTTCGCATACTTGGGTGCAGTGCCGGCCGTGATCGCGCTTTTGCACGAGGGCCCGAAAGTTAAAGCTTTCATCGACATTGCTCATAATGTAAAAGTTCCTCGAGTAGAAATCTTCCGTAAGCCCCTAACCAAACTTTCTTTCCTCATTACCGTACTTGTACGAGTGTTCCTTTATTAGTTTTTCTTGTGTTTCTGCGCTACGAGTAGGAATAACGCTAAATAAGTAGGATATAAATGGGACTTTCCTAAATATTCACAGTTTCGTTTATTACTTTGTATCTCGTAATGTGCAAAGTATACATAATAGTAGTTCTAAGAAAATTAAGTCATCTGATTTGAAATATTTGAAATTCTTTAGACTGATGCGTCTTACTGATAAAGCAATCGCTCCAATATTTTTTAATTTAATTTTATTTAATTTAATTAAAAATATTATGAAAGTAACTTCCGCATTCTTAAAAGATTCTTTTTCAATTTGTTATAGCCGGCCTTGTGTTACTTTAAGGAAATTTATTTTATAGCCCGCTTTATTATTTTTTCTACATGTATATTTAAACAACCTCGTGTATGTCTATCGAAGTTCCTAAAATCAGCAATACTTTAAAGCTTTTGTGATCGACATCTAGAGAACTGTAGAAGTAAAACTTAAAAACGTCATGTTAGACAGTTGGAATCTACATAAGTAAAAAAAAACATAATATGAACAACAAACTTTAGCAGACAAAAAATTGACATTTAAAAAACTCCCAAAAGATGAAGGGTTAAAATGACAAATTTTGATAACTTTTAAATGTCAAAATCTTAAGTTGCCAACCCTTTTAAAAATGTTCCGTAAGGCAGATGTACAAAACGAAAAAGTTACATCGAAACTTGTTTGCAAGCTTGTACTGCTCCTGCTCATTTAGGCTCACATTAAATTTTTGTCATTTTCGTATTCTTTTTTACTTTTCGAAATGTTATTTTATCTCTAACACCATAAGGGATTATAAAAAAATAGAATACCGTAAAACTTCAACAATAATTGGATTGTTCATGTTATCTAATTTATATAACAGTATCCTTATTTATTTTTTAATAAAAACAAATTCGTTTCGCAGAAATTATAAATTCGTTGTTCAACCATTAGTCAGGCATGTGTCAGAAAAATAAATACACAAGATCTTAATTACTTTGTGAATGTGACTAATTCCAGCGTGCTTATTCCCGACGGTTCGGTGAGTAACCCCGAGATATATTTAGTTTACTTTTATCTAAGACTTTTATACTTTTTTTTATTAAAGAACCCAGTACAATAATAACGAATTCATCAAGAACTGAATCTATAAAGAAAACTATTGTTTGTTTTGTCAGCAAATAAAGTCGCTGGCTGTGTATTTATGATTTATTTTCGACCCACATTTATTCGCCGTAGATTTGTAAGCGCTAGAATTTTTGTCTTGAATAATGAAATACACTAAATCTAAGGTTCTTTTTACGTCTAAATATTATCGTTCGTACGTTTCAAACCGCCTCATTTAGTCGACTAACTAGGTATGTTATTGGTTCCTTTAACTTCCTTTTGTTAGGTTCAGTTGAAGTGAGCTATGCATTTTTAAATCCCGCCTGACTGCTGACTGAAGCTGACTAGGCTAACGTGTGTCGTTTTAAAAAATCGTCGGTACATTATATGGCTAAGTTTACAATGGGTGTTTGCCGCGTTCGTCTGCGGCAACAGCTGGCTCCGCTACCTGCCCGAACAATGAAACTCCCGGCGATACACCCGAGCTCTATTATTATTGTTTTATTTCATTTCCTAGCGAATAACGTAACGGAGCGCTTAAAGCTATCGTGGAATTTACTATCGGATAAAACTTTAATAGTGGCAATCATAATGAAACTTATAAAACATGGAGCTGAACAATGAATTAGTCCACCAAGGGCCTACGCTTAAAGTTACTAAAATGCTATTCATAATACAAAGCTTTTTCAGCACAAGATATCTGGTTCGAAACGAGATATTCAACTAACTATTTATATAAATAAAACAAGACAATGGACGAATTTAATATAAGATAAAGTAAATTTGTTACGATTACATGTGTTATTCTGTCAATGGTTAACGAAATAACCTAATGATACAAAAACCTGTTTCCTAAATTGCTATAACTCTTACGTGAGGAAAAAGACGCTAGGCAGGGAAGTCTTCTAAAATATTTGAAGATTTGGTAAGTAATAACGCTTTACTAAACCTTACCTTATTAAATCATCAATTGCCTTTTTGCAAAAAGTCTAATTGTAAGTATAAAGGTTATTCCCCGAAGCACAGCAAAGTGCTTATCAAGAAAATTGGAAAAGTTAAAAAAAGATTTACTCTACGTCACGCGACAGATTTCACTGCGTAAAATATTAATATACGAGTATTGTAGCAATTTGTATGGAAGTGGAATGGTTGAGACGCGGCTATTATTATGTTCCCGGTTCCCCAGCGTAAACGCAGCTTTTAAAGCTACGATCAAATTTATTGTTTGCGAAAATGATAAATTGCTCTGTTTCTTTGTTCACTAAATATTTGCCTTATGTATTTAACCAACAAGCTTTTGTTCCGTACAACCTGTAAGAATTTACAATTGTGTTCTGCTTAGATTGGATTTGATTCAATCAGGTTAAAGAACTGGAATCCTTGTATATGATTAATTTAGTTGTAAAAACTTAAACACAAAGAGTAATAGTGTCTTACTTATATTTCTTTAGAAGTCGACTAATAACTATAATGTACGGCAACCACTGTAGCGGTTTAGCTTTAAGCTTAAGTTAGGAGTTGTGGTTAGTAAAGACTAACTTGCTATCTTAGCCTCCGTAAATTGCAGCATATCCTCGGACAATATTCTTCAGTCTTGTTCAAGATTTAGTGGGCATCAGGCGCAGTGACTTCAAAAATAGGGTACCTAACTAGTTATCATACAGTCAATTGTGGCAATTTTAATGAGCTAACCGACTAAACCGACTAAAATAATGGTTTTTTCACGCGTTCAAAATAATGGTTTGCATGATTAATTGGTACGGTAGTCTGTATGATGTTCAGACGTTGCAAAATTGAAAAATTATTACTTTTATACATGTTAACCACATTAACAAGGAAGGCCAAAGGCTGACTTTACAACGGAAAAGGGATTTGTCTGTATGTTTGCTTTCCTTACACTTTAAAATAGAGCGAAGGGTTGATGTATCTTTTGTTTGGAGAAATACTTGATTGGCCGAAAAGTGGCTAACGAGTTTGTTTGTTCTTCAAACGTTGTATAAAACTTCGTCATTTGACAGAGCGAAGCCTGACGGGATAGCTAGTCGTATAATATCACATCAGCTCTTTAACAAATGGCCATTTATACCATTTATCAAAGTGTAAGGTTAGATCACACACACGTCACCGAGTTGAAAATAAAATAAAGTCTGTTTGCACATTTTTCACGCTTATCGTTTCCAACTGAAGTATTAAATTCTTCGATCGCGCGTAATTTGAAACGCCGCCGCTGCGTGGAAAGCGTTGCAGTACGCTTTGCAAAGTGGAAATACTTGTTTTAAAATATTCTTCGTCACTTTTTTATTCAAAGCACCAGATTAGTGTTTCACTTCGCTTGAAAAGAATTGATGTTCAACTAGGAAACTTAAATCTTTACGCTCTAGCATTTTGCTTTTTTTTCTATGGATTGAGTTTAAAATTAACGTTTAAAATTTTAACTCCTACTGCACGGGGTTAACTGTGGAGGGTGTCAGTGTGGATTTTTAGAGATACACATCACCTTTGTTAAATTCTTCGACATCTTCATCAGGTAAGACGTCAGGTTAGGTTAGAGTCCATTTGCAAAATACACCATCAATATAACTTGTTAACTTTTGCTTGAAAATTTTAATTGGAAGAATATGTATAACCTACAAATAATAACCTATTTAAAGTGAATTTAAAATACCCGGTGGGTCTTTAAATTCGTGAAAAAAAATGTTATATTATTGTTTACAAATTAAACAAGATTACTTTCGTTTATTGTTGTTAGTTTACAAAAAACTAGCCCGTTAAAGTGGTCATATCTTTTGATAATACAAAAATGAAAGATAGTAATTCCCTTGTATCTCGTGCTATCTCTAAGTTTTACAACCTGATTTATTAATACAATACAATTTTTCAAGCGGTCGATGATAACGATTTTATTATCTCTAGTTCTACCTCTAGATTCGCGTTAGCTAGAATTTCATTATAGATTGATGTAAAGATAGAATTTGAACTTTCTTCGAATTGCGGAATACGTCACCGGAAACACTTTCTTCCGTCTTATAGTATTTCTTTCCCCTTTTCGTTCTGAAAAATTACATTGCATTATATTTAGAGGGTTATAACGAAAAAACCGTCCTACGAGTATAACCTTTAAACATCGGGCATTAAATCTACTGTTGTACTGTCTACTGTCTATGTGGTGATTCTGGTGCCGTGACCATCAAGAAGATGTAAAGATCTAAAGGTTAACAACAGAATATATTATTACGAGTTTTAAACATCCTAGAAATTAGCATATCCAAGATAATTTACTTAATTTAAACAGCTTCTTTATCAGCGATTGCAGAAAATCTCAATTTAAAATGCAAATCTATTTTCCTTAAAGTAGATCACGATTACTTGTAAAGTGAAGCAAAATGTTAATGTGTTTCACGAAGTAAGTACCCCTTATCTTTGTAAAATTAAACGGATATGACACAGAGCCCGGCGTGAGATTACGCCACCAAATTAATCACTGATAACTGATAAGATATCTAAGCAGCCTTTAATTTCTTTGCACTTTTCAGTCTTAGGAATTGCGTGGAAAATTTTTGACCGTTAAAAAAGGAATGCGTCATGTGAACTGTGATAGCGACAACTGCATATTTGCCATTAAAGATCCCGTATCACTTTGAACATCTCGATCTGAAAGCTTATTATGTAGGTTGTATGAAGTATTGAAGTATGTGGTCTACATATTTTCCGATTGGTGGGTAGGGTCGTTCATGCTTGTCGGTAAAACAAAAGACGGCCACGGCTCATCCTCAATTAATTCAACCAACTCATTCAACATTTGTAAATTATTCAAACAAATCGATGCGGCACTTCCTTTCTTTTGTTGCTTTTAAGATAAGAAGCAAATACAGCCAATGGAAAATTTTGGTTCCATGTCGTTGTTTTTCCTTCGGTTTATTATAGGAACTTACTCATTAATACACAGCGCTAACAAGCCCGCGTTTTCCTCATTCGGGTTGAACGTTCTGTCCCCGGTGGGCACATTCGGCGTTGTTTTTTGTATTTTTATGTTTTGCCGATGCGATCAGTTTAATGTCGGTTCGCTGGCCCTCCTCGCACCGTGTTCGATAAGGCGTGCACATTAACGGGGCGCTGCAGCGATAGCGTCGGAATCGTGTAATTTGCGCGTCGTAAATTTTAAGCCGTCGCAAATTTTTCGCCTCTCCCGCTAATTACCAGTCCGGCGTCCCCGGAGGCTGCTAAATGTGCCTCGCGCACGTCCCGAATGCAGAGCAGCACTAGTTGCGATCTGCTCCCCGCACGTTAACAATGCCTTTTGTTTTGACTGCCGGAACTGACCTACGTGCTCGAATAATCATTCGGACCGATTTACACATTATTTGCATCACTGTTTCATATTAGCGAGTAATCAGCATACGCGTATTATAATGTAATGTCTCGGCTGACTCAACGCTCCGCATGAACAGATAAGGTGCAACTATTTTTAGAGGAATTCTACTGAGTTGTATTCGCTTAGTCTTTTCCTTAATAAAAAGAAGTTAGTGACTTTTGTATCGTTAGGTCTGTGTTTGGAAGGTTTTAAGGTAAATTTTCATCCAAAATATTTTCGTAGCATACGGTTGGGTAATATTTCAAAAAACATTTACATAGACAGTAGACACCCACAAAAGCCTCGCTCCGCAAATATTATATGAGTACGCGCGCTTACAATTCAAAGCACATGCTAAAATTTTAATTTGGATGTAAAACTCTGCACCTAAAGTTTTATCCTTATAATGCGCCCCGAATGCTCTCCGAGCCGACTGCCACGCGCGGCCAGCGAATATAGGACCGTGCGCAGAATAACGAATGGTAAATCGGTGACATCACTTGCTAGCTAGGTACATTCGGATTAAACCACCTAACCGAAAACACTCCACATGCAGCCGTATGTAATCAACATTATAACTCATTTTCCCGTGGCGTTACCGTGTCCCTGAACATTTTGCAAACATGACTCGCTTCGACAGAAATATCACGTTTAAAAATTTGATTTGCCCTGTTGACAGTATTTTACATTTAATGCATTTCGTATTTGATGCCATTGATTCCGTGATTAATTTATCCTTTAGGCTAATTAAAGTTATTCGTAATCGAATTGTGCTCGTTGATATTTTGCATTTCGATGTTTCAAATATGAGTTGTTTTGGGATTGTGTTGTGGAATTAGGTCTGAATCGGTCGTTTGGCGTATCTAGATGCGAATGGAGCGTGTCGAAGGTGAGGGCGGTGGTGGTTTTTGCGCAGTCTGCGTCTGCGACCGGCGGAGCGCAACCACCCGCCAAGGTCAGCTCCTGCCGGTTTTCCGCTTCTCTTTATTACGCTCCGGCCTTGCCGTCTGCGCAACTTTTTATCTAAACACTGGCCGCTCGACGCTCCATTTGATTACAGCGGAGCGCACAGATAAGCGTGTTCAACGATAAAAACCGACATGTCAAGCTGAATCGACTAGAATATATGGTGATGGTATGTAACACTACGGTTGTTGGTAGTGCTAGATTCCTGTACAAGTTCAGTAGGTTTGTTGCTAAATGAACAATCGCGGCACTAATTGGAAATTTGACATAATAGGCAACGTTTCGGTTCAAGACCTGCTCATATCATTACTTTTAGTAAGTAATATTTTGCTTAAGAAGGTACGTATACGACATCTTTGCACATATACGAGATAGCGATGATGGTAAGAAATAATATTGACAAATATGACACCCTCAAAACAAAAAGACATAATAATAAGCTATGCGCAATACCCTCTAAAACTAAGCAATATAATAAAAGCGTGTTTTGTATGGGGCCAAAAATATATAATAACTTGCTTATCTTACTGAAAAGTAACAGCACATTTGATTTTAAACGGAAATTAAAAATGTTTCTAACCGAAAAAGCATACTATTCGGTTGCGGAATTCATTAATGAAAAAAATTAAATCTGTATTGTATCGTAAATTCTACTAAATGGAATGTGGAAACGCGCGTCTGAACAAATAAAGTATGTTTACCAAAACCTGTGTCGAGAGTTTTTTCCTCCGGCTTTTTCTCTCTTTACCCAGCGATGGGTGGCACATAGGCAGCCGATGAGTTCGATTAGGTAAAATTACAACTAATTATAAAAATAATAAATGTAGTATGCTAAACTGACAAATAAATTATTATACAAACTTGTCAATTAAATTATATATTAGTTATAAGTTTTCAATTGTAATAAGTACTAACATTAGTTTTATTTTATTTTTAAATTTTTTACTGTAATATAACTTCTTAATTTGCATACCTGAGAAGGTGAATATGGATTGATCAAAATGCCTTTCATCAAATGATTTTCATTTCATTTCATTTCACGTTAGTCATTACTACGTCGCGTCGCCGTCTTATAGCTCGGACCAGTTTTTTTTTCGAATTCAATACTGCATCTGAGTTGCTCATGTTTACCATGTTTACCAGCTATTCGTGAATTTCTTGCACCTACAACTTTAAAACAAAGCACGAATCGTACAAGTTTGAAGTGATTGTCTGGGCCAGGTCGGCGTCGACTCCTTTCCGCAACAGTGTCACGTGTGCGACCTTACCCCGGTTCCAGCTGTACCAATTCTATCAATTATTGCGACAGCCTTCGAACGTAAAATACATTCACTTTAAAGTCAATCACAGGCCGAATGGTTAACATAAAACGTACAACGTATCAATAATATTTTGACAGTCTTATGATTAACAGAACCATTTTTAACTTGTTTGATTCAATGTTAATTTTGCAAATAAACAATCACTTTTATTATTTGCGTACCCTTCACCACACATTACAGCTTTAATATGTTTTATCACTTATAATTTATCTAATGTATTGTTTAAAAGCTTCGTCATTAGAGCCTTATTGAGCTCGAAAGTTTTAATATTGAGACTTCAATAGCAAATGAATGGTTATAATCCATTTGCAATATTCGACGAAGTCAATACAGTAACATATGAGTTTGCTGAACAAACAGAGACAAGTGGGACTGTGCTAGCCAGAATGGAGCCTTGAAATGAACAGTTCGCTCCGCACTACGGGAGGATTTCTACTTGAAGCCTTTTTGCTCCTAAAATTCCAATATCGGGTGATATCTGAGCTTATTCGAGTGTCTAATGTTCGTGTGCTATATATAGATACGCCGACGCTTAGAGTTGTTGATCTCGATGATAGTGATATGAAACACGTTCGTTTTGTCATATTCTCTTGACTATTAATAATTTTGTAGTCACGAGTAGCTCAACCTCGAGTAAATTGTCTTACCCATTGCCTCTCTACTGTAACCATTGTAACTCAATTTATTTCTAAAATAATAAGCAATATTTACTAACCAAACTAGTAATTGACTTTGCAATCAAAGCTGTTGGGAAATTTTTATCAAGTTCAAACAATTTTCACTTACAACCACAGATAGTTCTTCAGTGATCTTAAGGCCTTGGCCTATATGCTTAGTTTTACTTTCTTACTATAAATAGTTGTATGATGTTATGTTGTGAGAATTACATTCACTAAAGTATTATAACCTCATCGAGAATCCCTCGGAGCAAAATGTCAAATAAAGTTCGGCAATATCAGGCGCGCTGTATTACCGTAAGAAACCTACCATTAAATTTTAAACTTTTTTTAATAGACAAGTTAATATGACCAGAAGTTATCACTTCAGATCTCGGCCCGTTCCTCGCATTCTGTTTGTCTTGATAGCTCAGCTGGTAAGAGCGCCCCCCCTCGCCGGCGGGAGACCCAGGTTCGAATCCCGGTCAAGACCGTGGATGCGAGAGTACTACCGGTCTGATACGATAATAGCAGTGTTTGCTTAAGCTTTGTTATAATAAGGCGTGGTAAAGTTGAGAAAAACTAACACAAATCATCGAAGCAGGCAATCGACGTAATTTCAGTTGCCTACCGACCGACAACCAATTTCAAATGATGCCTGTAATTATTCTAGCTATCAATTGTTGTGCTTGATAAATTTCTCGATGGCGACTTGATCGAATCGCCGGCTATCACAAAGGCCGGGGCCTGAGTGTTTTTTCTCCCTCCCTATTCTCCGCCCGAGCGCCCGACCGCTCTCTCACGAGATTCTTATTTAGATTCGCTTCCGTCTGATTGCTCTTGGTAATCTTTTCACTGGGTTATTGAATGTCTTCCCCGTGCGTGTCGGCTGCTAAGGAACGCTGTGCCACCAAGTGCACCGTGAAATCAGACACCGATACCTTTCGACACCCACTTCTTGGAGGCGTGGTAGACGTTGTTTGTTGGTTGTTCAAAATACAATAATTCCATTGTACACCACAAAATACAAGAAGACAATATTAATCCCAAATTGAATATTTTGTTAACAAGTGTCGTTTTGACAAATAAAATACGGCTCACCTCAAGGTATGCCTTCGAACCTAAACCCTGCCCTAGTGGGTCATGACCTAATGAGTTACAGTACTTTCCAATCGTAACACATGATCTCACTTCACAAGAAAAGTATGAAAGGAGTCTCTCAAAAGATCAAAGATATTCCACACGACACTTATAAATAAATAGATTATATCCTTAAGAATTTTTAATAATATCATTGTGTCCTCCGTGCTTCCTTTATTTACTAAACCTGTAATGTTTAATAAGTGCCTGGGTAGGAATCTGAATAAAAATAAACGTCTATTGTTTCATTTCTATTGTCCGCCTACTGTCTACTTAGAGTCCATTTAATTATGTCCATCCTAGTAACCTGTACCATGAGAATATTTTAAAGTTGAATGCATACACAAACTTTTTCGTATGTAGGTATCGGCTGGGTCCACGACATACTTCGGATGAAAAAAATATTCCAAAATTTTCCGTAATACGGCAAAAGACAATGAATTTATTTAAATTACACGCAGATAAATATCCATAAATCAGTCATGTCGAGTTTAGCAAATACTATTTTTAAATCGATTAAACTGTTATTGCGTGACGAAATTGCTACTCTGTCGACAATACCGATCGATCTCACCTGGCCAAACACGCAAATCAATTATAGAGGTCAAGACAGACAAAAGAACAAACTAAACATTTTGTCTTGCGGCATAATAATGTTGCAATAACCAAACCATTATATTTATCTAATTTAAAGGTTTTTTTCTACTGCTGAAGTCAGTGCCCCATCTTTCAGAAAGTGATTGTGTCAATCAGAGACGCTTTAAAAGATAAACGATAACAGTGAAATAATTAACTTAATGAATAAAAACCACACGCTAAGAATAAAAAACAAAAAATGTCAGGACTGAATTGAATCGTTAAAATACAGTTTTTGTGTTGTTAATGCGCTATGAAATCGTTCTGTTTTCACAAACACAAATAGTTCAATGATAGTCAAGAGCACAATTACGGAATGTCACTAGCATCGACCGAACAAAATGAGATTTGTTGTTCTCCACTCACAGCTCTCGGCGAAGCATTGACGTCTGAACAGGCAGGCGGGCGCATGTCGAGATAAAAATTCTGTTGCATCTATATCGAAAATAAAATTTGAGGATTTATGCACGATGGAGAGCGCGACGCTGCGTTGCCGCACACCCAGCTATTTTCAACTGGGTTATGCTTTAAATAGCACATTACGATAGGATTCAGTTTCACGAGTTTTTCCCTGTTCCCGGCCC
The DNA here is from genome assembly GCA_905147235.1 of Erynnis tages. NCBI lineage: Eukaryota > Metazoa > Arthropoda > Insecta > Lepidoptera > Hesperiidae > Erynnis > Erynnis tages. Next base: position 9,791,131 of record LR990072.1, read on the forward strand.
CACACTCGCGGCGCCCACACAAAGAATTTTTCCGCGAGATCATTCCACTGACACTCATTGCCTTTATAATTATGAAGCGACTCCCTCGTATTTCGTAACTTTCTCGTTCTTTATGACTAGCGTTTATGAACTTGTCTGAGTTTTAGTGGCCGTCGTTTTCGTTGGTTGCATTTTGTTTGAATCGCGTCATGATTACTGGATTAGGAACAGGTGGTGGACGTTATTATTGGTGCGACACCTGTCCAGCGTACGTACCACGTTCAACTCACCTGTCACTGTCCTGTGCCCAAAACAAAACACGAGTTGTCATTTAATTTTGTGAACTGTCCTTATTCATTTTATTTATCCGTATCATACTCGTATTCGTATTACACTTGAAACTAGTGCAAATTTACGTGTTTCTCTTGTGTATTTTCCATTATTAGTTACGAAACTGTAAATAATTGTGTACAATCATCAACATCTTCCTAACCCCATTAGGCTAACGAAACAGCAACTTCAAGGCATCATTCTTCGTTTGCAAGGTATTGAATCGCTAAAGTAAAAGTAGAACTAAGTAACTGCTACCTAATTACTATTGTGCACCCCGTAAGCTCCCCCGTTGACAAATAACGTTTCCTAAAGAAATCCACGTATGAATGATCGCCTTGGAGCTGGTGCGTAAGTGGCGCGGGCCTGAAAGCGGCCGCCGCGCTTGCTTGCTAACCCGGTAGCCGCTTGTGCTTGGCTCCGGGGCGGACCGCCCGGAGAGTAACCAGTGTGTTTTGTTGTTCGCAGAGTTGCCCCGCACCGCATCGGCTTGCTCGCTGACCGCCGAGCCGCTAATCTCGCTTTTTTCGCGCCCCACCGTCGCCAGCCCAGACCCACACCGGCCGCCGCCGCCATGCTCGCGCACCAAGCACCGCTCGCCCTCTACTAAACTCGACCGTCAACAACGATACGAACGCGTGTGATAATAATAATTTAATACTCGCCTAAATAAGCTTGCAACGTCGGTGTCTTTAATTCTAACTTATTTGTAAGATTAATATATTAGTAAGTAACCGCCGTCGAATTCGCGCGCGTGTCGCCGCGGTGTCGCGTGTTTCCTCGCGTGTGAAGCAGTGTGTGTGTGAAGGGTGCGCGAGCGCCGACGACTCTGCCCCGACCGTGAGAAGCGCATGCACAGAGCGCGCGGGCGCGCTCGCCCTCCGCCGCCTATGCGCCGCACTCGCTCAGCGTAACTGCGCGCGCGTCTTCCACCCTCGACTCTTGTGGCAACGATGGCAACCATGGTGAACATGAATAGCCTCCTCAACGGCAAGGACTCACGCTGGCTCCAGCTCGAAGTGTGCCGCGAATTCCAACGGAATAAGTGCTCGCGACCCGACACCGAGTGCAAGTTCGCTCATCCCCCGGCGACCGTTGAAGTGCAGAACGGAAGAGTTACCGCATGCTACGATAGTATCAAGGTAAGAAACTGAATTCTATTTTTTCTCTGCGCTCTGTGTTTCCAGGGAAAACGGAAAACTTGAATTGCAATTGTCGGATTAGAACCCCTAAGGCAACATTTTCAACGTCGCCATTTCGAGCGCCGACCTCAATTCCAAGGCTAGCTCCGAGTGACGTCAGCCGCCCCACCGTAGCCGTCGTCGTCTACTATTGTATGGGAATTGGCATTGCGCTAACATAATGAACAGGACGATGACTCGGCGGCGCCTTGCCTTATCCGAGACCTATGTATTTCTAACGTAGTTTCAATGCGTAAAAATAAATAGATGAAATAAGTGTAGCTTATAAGACATATTCTAGCGTTTCATTTCATCACGGTCAAAAGTAAAATTCAAAAGAAATATTTATAAAAACCTATTACTCAATAAAGTTTTATATAGGCTAGTTTGCGGACACGTTACGTGATACAGTGTTATCAGCTCGGTCGGATGACTTGATAACGTGTGGGTATTTCGGGCAAATGGAGGGTGATAAAAATTAAATTCGTCATATAAACACGCACCTCTGCCATTGCATCGCCGAGGGCTTACCAGATAAGGCGCCGAGCGCCGATTACTCGCTACTAAAAAGTGCGCGATCATTTGTTTACTTAGAACTCCTCCGAAATGTGCATCAAAAGTTACAACTTTCCGTCGAGCCGAGTCCTATCAGATTAGATCCGTTTGCTAAACAACAAAAAAGTCCGAGCATAAAAGGCTCTCTCGTTTCTTAGTATTTCCCTTCATATTTTCCTTTGATGCTCGGCTGAATAACGCGATCAAGAGATAAAACGCACCGGGAACGGGGCCGGGCCCGCTGGTTCGGCAAAGATTTCTGCGTCTATCTTCTCGTTCCACGCTCGAACGCTATTTCAATATGCTGCATCGGGCCTTCTAACGTTACCTTTGCAACGCCGACAACGTCTTTGCATGTGTACAACCGGTTATCCCAGAGACTCCGTCGAATATCTTCGCTGATTATTATTTCGACATCCGCTCGAGTGTAGCGTTGCACGATTTAGACTTCCTATTCAGAACGATTGTGGTGGTGGTGTTTAAACAAAAGATCTTTTACCACGGAGCCGCAACGCCAACGAATACTTTTCTATTTCAGACGACTTTAAATAGAGGCTAGACTAAACGGGGCCATTGAAAGAAATACCGAAATTGGCATTCAGGCATTCAGACGTGTGTAGGAACCCGTGCAGTAATTCGCTTAAAGCTGGCCATCACGTATATCCCGAGACAATAGGCGATCGGCGTGCATTGTCCGGGCATTGTGCAGTATCGCACATGTTGAACAATACAGACGCCTCGGCTGACACGCCAACGATGCCTTATCTTATGCCTCAGACTCCTCGCCACTTATCTACGAGAACCTCAACACTTTTCGTATTAAAAGCGTTCAAATTAAATTATTATCAGCTCTCTATTGTCTCTATTGTGTCGCTGCCAGTATGTTTGTGTATGCCAGAATATGTGTATCTACGCTTCAACTCGTATCAACGGACCGGAAAGTAAAATCGTACCGAGTCGCCCTCGCCTACTCCCAGCTTTAATCAACTTAATAGCCGTTTAATTAAACATTTATTCTTCGAACTTTTAGAGCCGATATCGGATAATTATTGTGAGTTATGATGACGGATGATGAATGGAAGCTTGACATTTCTTTCACAGTGGATGAATGTGTTCCTTTACCTCAAATGTATTGGTATTTCTCTTGGTAAAGAACTTACCTACTTGTCTATCCTCGTTACCTTGTTGAAACAATGCAAGAAGTTCAAGTGCGGCTTAGCAACAAAGTTATTACTTTTCGAACTCGAAATGTTATCGTTTTTTCCTTCAATAAATGGATTGCGGTGAACTTCCAACAATTTATTCGTTCCATAACAAATTTACCGCACCTCTTATTAATGTGAGTTAGCTATAATCACTGTGAAATAGAACTGATAAAAATTAATGAAATAGGATGAAATACAACACATTTCACCTTCGTTAGATAGTTAATTTTCACCTCTCTACTGGTATAAAGAACGTACTAAGTAGTAATTCTTTTAAAGTTTAGTAAACCAAAATTCCAATTTAACATAGCTTCCGACAAGCGAATACAAACCTCCAGTAAATAGTATAAACCCAATATTGCTTAAAAGAGTTTTATTTTCGCAACAGATCCGCGCATCTGCGTCGAAATTTAAGCGGTAGGAGACAATATTGTAAATACCGTAGTTCCGTATCTGCGAATGTCAGACCGATCCTCGAATGCGGTTACTGGGAACTTTCGCACACAGCGCCTGTTCATCCAACGTTCATCCGTTAAATTCTTTCACAGGGAATAAACGAAGTAAAAAACGAACAATGTACGAGGGCGGGTCAATAAGTCCGTGACTTTTTGAATGAAACACAGGTTTTTAGATTAAAAGTTGTTTTATTTTTCTACGTAGTCTCCTTTGCGTTCTATACACATAGTCCAACGTTTCTCCAATTTTTTTATCCCTTCCGAAAAATATGATTTGTCGAGGTCATCAAAATAGGCATTTGTTTGTGAGATGATTTCGTCGTTGGAGTCAAATCTCTTTCCACCGAGCCATTTCTTCAAGTTAGGGAACAAGAAATAGTCACTCGGGGCTAAATCTGGAGAATAGGGTGGATGAGGGAGCAATTCGTAGCCTAATTCATGGATTTTAGCCATGGAAACTGCACATGTGTGCACCCTTGCATTGTCCTGGTGGAAAAGAACTTTTTTCTTGGCCAAATGCGGTCGTTTTTTTTGCAATTCCTTATTGAATCGACCCAATAAGTTGGTATAATATTCGCCGTTGATTGTTTTTCCCTTTTGAAGGTAATCAATGTGAATTATACCGCGTGCATCCCAAAAAACGGTCGCCATGACTTTATTGGCTGACAAACCCACCTTTGCCTTCTTTGGCGCCGATTCACCCCGAGAAACCCACTGTTTTGACTGCTGTTTGGTCTCCGGAGTGTTGTGGTGGATCCAAGTTTCGTCCACGGTTACGAAACGGCGCAAAAACTCGTCCGTATTGCGGTTGAACAACGCCAAACATTCCTGCGAAATTGTCACACGGTTGCGTTTGTGGTCGATTGTGAGCAAGCGCGGCACCCATCTTGCGGAAAGCTTTCTCATACCCAAATGATGATTTAAAATTGAAACCACTGAGCCATGTGAGATGCCCACGGCTTCCACAATCTCTCTCACTTTCAATCTCCGATCGGCTAAAACCATATCGTGGATTTTTTCTATTGTTTCGGATGTAGAGACCTCAACTGGGTGTCCAGAACGTTCGGCATCTTCGGTGCTTGTACGGCCACATCGGAATTCTGTAAACCACTTCTTTACCATGGAAATGGATGGTGCGGAGTCCCCATAATATTTATCAAGCTTTGCCTTGGTTTGCGTGATGGTTTTTTTCCGCAAAAAATAATGTTTAATGAGCACACGAAATTCACTTTTATCCATTTTCTTTTCAAAATTCGCGGTAGTTTGCAATCAACAGCTGTCAAACACAAACTAAATGACGCAGCTTGTTTTAATTTTGACAGGAGTCCACTGACAGTTGCCAGATGACAGGAGCAGTGTTTCCTTTTCAATTAAAAGGCGGGAAATTCAAAAAGTCACGGACTTATTGACCCGCCCTCGTAACTGACCATCTCGGTTTCATGGTTGCCATAAATCTCAGACAGGGGTGATGCCGGCTCATATCGGCTAGAACCTTATGACGATCCTATCAACGCTCATTTGCCGAGGCTACGGGTATACTTTCACATTTTTCCAAAGCCCCGAACGTGTTAGTCGCCATCAAGAACCCTATCTCGGCGATGGGTTGGAGCTGGAGGTTCCCCATCTCGCGTTCTATATGAGCACTGATTTGACATGTTTGGTGATATACGAATACCTATCGCGCTCCGCGAATATCTCCCATGATTAAGCCTTCAATTACGCAGTATGACGAGGGGGTCATATTTGATTAGGCTACGCGTTGTGTTGATTAAACCGAGCTTATTGCTTTATTCACTTAAACTCACCCACGCACTTCATTACCACCAGCGCCAAGGGAGCGAGAGCGAGATTCACTCGTTCTTTGTAACCGGATTTCGGAACGTTCCACTGCGGTTTTAAAAGGTGATTATTAATTTCGCCAGTTGACATTAAGACGGCCGTGAATCACGGGTGTGCGTGTCGCGAGGATTATGGGCACAGCGAGTGCGAATTATGAGGATATTCAGACCTCCTTCACCCTTCCCTTAACGGTCGGTTACGGCCGAAAACACAACTCGCGTGCCGTACTTCAGCTCGCCCGAAACGGGAATTACTTTTATTGCCATTGTCCCCTTCATAAAAATAACAGACAATAGGTTGTTTATTACATTTTTCGGCAATAACGACCTAAACACGGTGCGCTAAACCCCGGACATGCATAGCTCATCGAGATAGCACGGCGTGAGCTATAAAGCTCCCCGATATTCAGTGAGGCTCCCGAGAGGCGCATAAAACGAGCAACGCAGACAACGCCGCGGGTCACAACGGTGCACTAAAATGTATACGGCTAGTACAATATGTGAAATTAATAATTCATTGTGGCCTGTCCTTGTTGTGAGCGAATTTTTCATGCAAATAATCATGTTATAGAGTGGCAAACTTGGTATTTTGCTATCGGAGAATGGTAGCATTTTATTGACTAAGAAGCGTTTAAATGTTTGATTAAAAAGAGATTGATAGAAAAAGAGAAATTCGTGTCGTTTAACTGTCATTGTAATACGCGTTAATCATCGTTCAAGACGTGAAGTTGCATTAATTCACGTAAAACTATCAACTTTTTGTATTGTGTCACGCTCGGACGCGGCCGCCGCGAGTATCCTCATCTCGCCTCACCAACCAGACGGTGACATCATCACGGACCACGGTCAAGTGTTACTCCGTTTTTGTTGTTTTATAGCACCAATTACGAGTTTGAGAGTCATTGCGCTTCCCTCATCTAACTAGACGGATGATTGGCGAAAAATACGCTCTTCATGGAATTGGATCGTCGCTGATTTGCATTTTTATAAATTAAATGTTTCTTATGAAATGTAAATTTTTAGAGAGGATTGATCTATGGTGTACTTTTTTCTTAACTTTTCGACGACTTTTATATCGCGGTTTATATTATCTAAAGACGTTTATTTATTTAAACTTCAATTGTGAGTGTAATCACCTCAGTAAAATAATTCCCCAAATACCGCATAGCTATCGCGCGAAAACTAACTACATACATTATCTAAACAATGCTTGCCCGGTCGGTATATGTATAATTTGATATTCCGATACACCTTCTCATTTTAATAATAAAATAATTTCGACTTAATTTACCTCGATTACCTTCCCTCATACGAGAATTATAACATCCATTCCGCGGATTAACTTCGAGGTGCCTGTTGAAGTATGTAAAAGGAGATTGATTTATATCTAAACGGTTTTAAAACTTTGCAGGTTAATGAGAACGCGTGTTTGGCTGGTTGTTTGAACGCGTACTTAGTGTATCAACTTCAGCTAATTAAAATTGTATTAAAACTCATCCCCTCTGTTGTTCTTAATAGAAAGTACAAAGACCTATTATGCTCGCAGTATCAATCGAGCGAGGAATATAAACATGTTCTTGTTTAACAGCCGTTTCATAAAACAATCTCGCACATTAGTGTAAGGGAAGTTAATGGATTAAATGTCATTCTCATGCCGAGTGGCAAAAGTGTAGTAAACCTTTCCAGGGTCTATACGCTTTGACGCTTGATCCTAGAGCACGGTGCGACTGTGTGAATGTGCCTGTAAAAAGCGATTACAGTTGTTGCGCGCATAAGCAAAACTTTATACTTATAAAGACACTCACACAGCCCCCAATCAGCTTAAAAAAGCTAATCACGCTAGAAGAATCCTTTGCTGTTTTAGTGAAAATGTATGGTGATAAGTCAATGGTGTATCTGTTAAATAAATAAAAATCTATAGAAGGGAAGAGTGAAAGTGTACGTGGGTCGAAGTGCATTCAGTCGGATTGAGCACACCGGTCATATCACAAACGGTATCTTCGTCATTATAACTTCACGATTCTATACACATCTCTGGCGTTGGGGGCCTACGCAGCGATAACGCACTGGAACAGACGACGGTTTTAAAAATAAGCTTATATTGTGTGCCGAACTGGTCCTCCCACTCATTCACTTTCGTTGTGGTACGAGTTATTTGAAAACATATAGGTACATGTAAGTCTCTTTCGCCACATATCCGACGATCGGCCGATACTTAAGCTGCTTACGCCTACACGTTTGATTTATCATTTTTCAATGTTATGTCCTCTTGGGAAACTAATGTCGCTTTAATATTTTTGTAAGAACATTTAACTGATATCAAGATGTAACATCAAGCAAATGAACAAGACTAACTACTACTACAAGGAATGTCTGAAATCCATTATCTGCGGAATTATAAAGGAAAACAGAAAAAAGTGGTGGCTTATAAAGGAAAATGTTAAGAACCAGTTATGTCAATTTAAGGATTATTAACTTCTTTTCCTTGCTACTTTCTCTCTGAAATATTAATTTCCATAAAATCTTCACAATTGTTTTCTGCTATTTATTTCCTTTGTAAAATCGGAACGCAAACATGTCGCTGTTCCAAAATTGAATTAAGAGCTCGCTTAACCGCCGAGTAAATCAATTTTATTGTTTGTCAAGAGAGGCAACAGATGGTTAATATTCGAACACTGTGACAGATGAATTTAGTGAGTCAGAACGCAGCAAAATCTTCAATTGAAATGTCCCAAAAAACACCCGACCTAAATAACGACTCGAAGGATGAAAAATAAGCCAATGGATTCCTATGCGACGACTACTAGTTTCAAACAAAATCCCTTTGTACGCAAATTCCCCTCAGATATTTCCTCCTGTTTATTTACGTCGCATAAACTTACCTCATATTTTCCTCATTTGAATGGTTAACGCTACAAAGCTATTCATTATTTTGTTGTCTTTGTATATAAACGCAAATAAGTTTTTAAAAACTTTGGCTAGCGACTCGGCCGTATTGCAAAAGAGGAAAACTAATTGAAGTACTTCTCGCAAATCAATAGCAAAAGCTTTATTTAGTAGTTCGGAGGAGTTTTCTGAAGCCGTCCACTCAGTGGCTCCATTGCAGACCAATCTGACGTTGAAAGCGCGAATAATCTCGATTATACCTTCTTCTTTGTGCACAGCTTACACCGATTATAAACTTTAAGTTGCCTCCGCGCATCACCATTGCAAGCTGTCTATTTACTTAAATAAAGATCTAACAATTATTTAAAACGATTTTCAATGGAATTTCAATATTTTGTATGGTGTAGCGACAAGCGTTTAACTTTCAATAAGACTTCTGTTGATTGTTCTGGAGTTATTAATAACCCGTGCGAGGAAAACATTTAGTGTAAATATCAATAGATATCTAGACAAACAAGGCCATACCGCTCTCGCGTCGGGCTCTAGATTGTCCGTAAGCCGACACGCACCGGAGGTAGGTGAGTAGACGCGACCGAGACGGCGAGCTCCACTCCGTTGGAATTGTTGGCCGCGGTTACGTGAATCACTATATCTAAGTGCGCACGCCTTGTCTATCCGTCCGATCTCCCGCGTGCCCGCAGACCGCAAACAATCTACTTTTAACACAACCATCTTCAAGAAATTAACGACGGAATTCGCACTAGACACTGAAAGGACCCACGATTGAAGAGTACGTACCGTTATTAGGTGCCCGAGGAATTTTGATCGTTTTATTCTGCTCTAATTCCAGTCGTCTAAATAAGCGAGATCTATCGCAAACGGTTGTTTCGCTCGCGAGCGTTCATTAACTTTGTGCAACGCGCTGGGCGCTCTCGTTGCATTCTATCGTTTGCATTAGTTTTAAAAATCACTTAATCTGACCCGGATTGAACGCCAGCCCGCTTCAAATAATTGCTGCATAAATTGTCGTTCTCCATCATAATTGTGCCACCTCTCGGCTCCGTTTAACCGAAATCTATTTTTTCAACGTTAACGTCCACATCGACGACGTCATCGGTTGACTTAATTTTGTTTTCAATTTCGAACGATAACAATTGACGGCCAGTTGTTAACGAAACAAAATAAAGTAACACGTTGTTATTTCGTGGTTTTTTGTTCGTGTATGGTGTCCCTTTACGTATCACGGTTATAAATAACAGAATTTAATAAGATGTGCAACTTTCACATCGCGTGATAAGTGGGGTGTCACGTTTCGTTCGCTCTCCGATTTCGCCATTCGCCGCTCAAATTGCACTGCGATTGGCGTCATGCACTCCCTGCACTTAGCCGATAAGTCGACATTACGACATGCTGAGAACAGATTACTTAATTATTGCCCGACAAACGGCAACTCCCAATAGCGAAACACCGTTTAGTAACACTTTTTTAAATTTTAATTAGTGGCTGTAATTTCATCACGAGCACAATGTTATAACCTAGAGTGATTCAATTGTCCCGCTAACAGAATTTGCACAGGTATATAAATGGGATGCAGACGTGAATTCTGAATTTATGCACTCTTAAAACGTCAGTGTCTATATTTAATCTTTCCACCAAAGAGAAGAGTGCGGATGAAAAATACTGTCGTGCCGTGTCCATTAGGCAAAGCATATTTTTAGATAGTGCTCTCTACTTCGTAGACTTTCATTCCACTTTCAGTGATACTTTCCGTCGTGTATTATCGCCACGCGAAATCTCGCGGACGTACAATGGAACACCATTTATCTCGACCCGTGAACTTCCTCTCGCCTCGAACCTTCAATCGCCCGTCGACCTGTCTCGACGGTATTAACCTTTCGGAGGAAAATGGTGTGCTTTAAAGACGTTTCTCGGTCAATTTTCAATCGTACAACTCTATCAGGTTAAATGAGAATCGCATAGACTATTCCCACTAGAGCGTTTCCAGAGTCGTCAATAAAAAATACCAGGAATCGTTCGTGATGAGGAGGGGCGGCGTGCGGCGCATTCCTACATGCCGCGCATTTCCATCCGATATTGCGCCGCCATTATGCCCTGCTCCTCAGCCCGTCCCTCGCCGCCGCCCCGCCGCCCGCCGCCCTTTAATTAAACGGTGAGGCTCGAGAGACACGTCTCCACCACCAATGTGGAAAATCACATAAATAGCTACCAACTCGCTATGCTTTCGGTCCACTTCATTGATAAGACTCCAGTTGGGCTTCCTCTTTCCGCTTTCCTTTCCCTCCATTTTTTAGTGGAACTGTTTTTGTTGCACACCACACGATTCGTATCCGGCTACGTAGTGTCCTTACCTCATAATCACCAGACTATTTTTGCTTTGACTGCTTGTTGTAAATGCTATCTCCTTATCCTTAACATTGTACTTGGAGACGAACACTAATATACGGCTGCCGGGGCATATCAGTGGCGCGGTTGCCATAGCGACGGCTAGGTGAAACAATGCGTGTAATTTAACAGCATTAACCTCCTTTCTCAACACATCCGTAATAAAATAAAGGCGTCTCGAACAGGGCCCGTAATGGCACCGGCGAGGCGTCGGCGTCGGGTGTCGGGCGTAATGAGCGGTACTTTATCTGTGTTCATTTGCATGCGAAGTATATCAGCCTCGACCTTGCCACCTTGCATCGAGATCCACGCACCGAATTCGAAGCGGGCCCAGTTAGTTACGTCACGCGGCCGCCACGCAACCTTATGAGACCATTACACTATTACGCATAAAAATATTATCAAGGTATTATGTTGTATGTATATTTGTTTTGGGGGTCATCATAAAGATATTATATTTTTGCAACATAAAGTTTGGTCATTATAAACCTTATAGACAATGAGATAGTTAAGATGAGAAAAATCTAAGAAAAAACCTAATCTTGTTGTAGGCTAGGTAAGCGATAATTTAACATTTTAATATTGTTTAAAATCACGCTCTTCAGATCAGCATTATCTATTAAATTTATTCCGAATTTTCACATAATGACGTTTTATTTATGACGAATGTTTTAATATGGACTGTCTCAAATCACTCTGCATCGTAATATCTGTGGATTCCTGTACAGTCAGCGTCATATAGTTCGTGACACTCAGGGTACTCAAATATATAGACGCAACCAAAAAGTCGATAATATCGGTACAAACAAAGTTGTCTTATTGTTGTCAACAGTTTTGTCGCTCAAAAGGTCGACACACTTAAAATGTCATATAAATCGGTTCAGTCAAACTGCCATAAATATGGTTACAGTCATCCCGCCAATGGTATCTAAACATTCTAAGTGTTCAAAAATATGGAACACACTAGAAAAATAAACTAGCATTAAAACCTCATTACGCAATCTAGTGTTTGAATGTAATTCTATTATCTGTCAGTGTATGTCAAATAACCATCAGTCGTATCAATGTCAAGTGCAATATTATAGAAAGCTGGAAATCTTGACTACCTACGTAATTTCTATTGAAGCAATTTCATACTTAATACTTAAATATGGCTGCGTGTCGCATTGATGACACCACTAAACATCGAATTATATATTAAAAATATATAGTTGAACCAAAACTTTTTTTATTTACACCCTCTGAGATTCTTATCCCCTTATTCATAAAAACAAAAATCGCTTATTAAACCTATTTTAGCCATTACATTGATTTGCCATTTTCTTTCAAACGTTGACAGCACCAAGAAAGAAAGAGACAGTGCAGTGAAAGAACAGTGAAATAGAAAATAGGTTCATGATGCGATTTGGCTTTATATGAATAAGGGGTCAGTCTTTTGTTGCGTTTGAAAGTAACTTTATCAGAACTGCTCAGTTTATCGTTAATACGGAATGTGTTCTTTTCAGTTAGGTACACAAGTAAAATTAAATACGAAATATACCTAATAACTCATATTCATTATCATTGAGGTTAACATCAGTATATTAAGCTGTAACTGTTTATTGCATATTTTTTTAACATATCTTGAGATATATTATCGTCCGTACTGAAAATTCAAGCTTCTAGTTTTGTCGACAACGAAGCTATAGGGGATCGAAAAGCTTGCCTGAAAAGGATGGTACGGCCGTGCCGGTTTTTTTTGCTCGACTTGGTCCTCACCACTGCCGTGCCCCCAGATATCGTAAATGGCTATGCAAGAAATTCTGAAACTCTATACAAAACAAAAGAGAAGTCTATGACGTCGTGCTTAAAATGAAAAGGACAGCAGTAGTTTCTATCGCTTTCACTTTGTGTTTAAATTTTTTGATACTAATTGACGAGGAAAATAATATTTAAAATATTATATCAGTAAAGTGGATTCGTTCGGTGTGCATGATCGCGCTTTCCTTACCGATTTAGACTATTTTTTTTAGCTTTCCACAGAAAGTATTCAGCGAGTTTATGTACTACAGCGGAAAATCATCAAAAAGTTGAAATGGTATAGCGGAAAATCATCACAAAGTTCAAATGCTATAACGGAAAATATTCAGAGTTTGCTTTATTGATCAATAAAAATAAAATTATTCGGTGAATCGGTGCAACGAATTAATATCAAATTCACAGGGTTCGACTAAAAAACTTTTTTATTCAAAATGGCGTTTGCGCCAATTTTAGTTATCATATTCGTGATCAGGAGGTCAAAATACGTTAGTATACCAAATTTTAGGTCGATCGGCGGTATGCGCTTTTCGGAAGTACACCCAGTAAAGTTTATTTTTCTAATGTGTTCCATATTTTTGAACACTTAGAATGTTTGGATACCATTGGCGGAATGACTGTAACCATATTTATGGCAGTTTGACTGAACCGATTTATATGACATTTTAAGTGTGTCGACCTTTTGAGCGACAAAACTGTTGACAACAATAAGACAACTTTGTTTGTACCGATATTATCGACTTTTTGGTTGCGTCTATATATTTGAGTACCCTGAGTGTCACGAACTATATGACGCTGACTGTACCTACTCGGTCCGTAATTTAACTTTCAAATTGCTCTCATGGGCCATTCTCCTGCTACCAGAAATAAAAAAAGCATTACTCTCATACGTTTAAGGACGAACACACGAAGTTTGGGAAATTTTGCTTCAAGTGTTTCAGAAAAGAAAGTTAAAATCATTTGAAAGAAACACAATGCTAAATTCCACTAAATTCATATATTAAGCTAAGCTTATTCAGTCTAAACTAATTTCTCTGATACTTGAGAAATTAGTTTGCATTACAACACGATAATGTGCCGAGAAACTGTACAAATCCGGATGAAACTAATTCCATCGCCACCGCCGTCATCTTGTGCTGAGATAATTAAAACTGTGTTGCAGTTTAAAAGACATACAGTTTAACCACAAATATTAACACAACACAGTAAACGCCGTAAACACCACAAATAGTTGTCGCCGACATAATATTTCACCCTGAGCGAGCCCACAATACTTATTGCTAGATTTAGAATATTAATTACGCGGCTCTTTTACCCTTTGGCCGGAAGAGAGGCGCATGCGATGCCATTATTGCATGCGCTGCAGTTCGTCGCCATAAATAGTTAAGAGGGTGATAGCTATTCAAATTAACTTGCACAAAGAGACCTACTCGCACGTTTCGCAAAATATTTGCATTATCAAAGGGCTCGCCTATCAAAAGTTTTAACGCATATAATATAATGTTTTAATCACTTTTAACTTATTAAAGCTGTAGGCTGTTAAAAGTTTGACACCACTCTGCGCTCATTACGACTGGTTTTTAATGTTGTCGACGTGTTAATATTATACTTATTGTGTTAGTGCCAACTATTCTGAAATTTTATGTAAGCACTGAGACATTTATTAAAAATTAATTAATGTGTATGAGTATTTTGTAGATATTGAAATGAGAGCTACTTTGAAAAGATCTTATAGTGGTTTCTTACATTTCATTTCCATTGTAAAAATATAATACAAAGTTATAAATAATGTTATCTGTGTAACACAATATCTCCTTAATTGGATGTTTTGCTGGACATCAATCAAATGTATCGCAGACGTTATGTTGGCCCGGATTCTTTGAATCATCATAAAATGCTATTTTATTGTTATTCTGTAAACAAATGTAAAGCCGTAACAAATTTTGATTAAATTATGTCGTTACTTTTATGGAGCTACAGCAAAATTTTTAATAATAGATTTATATGAGGTAACTTCTATCTGACGATCTGTGTGATAGTCTAGTTATCTAATTGTTATCAAACATCAGATTAAAAAAAAGATTAAAGCATTTCTACATTTGAAACGAAGTAATTAATTTAGGTATCTATTTACTTTATAATATTTGCTATCAGGTCATCAGATACCCTGATGAAATGTTGTATAAAAAATATTTGTAAGTTTCTGTGTTTCCTGTTCTAATCTAGGATAAAATCTTTGTTACAACATATGACATTTCACATCTTCATAAATGAATAATTTTCGCTTGTTGTTAATGGAAATAATAAATAGACTAAACCGAAGTATAAACGTGGACGAGTCGTAATCCGCTTACTTATTTGCTTTAACACGATCAAATGACACATGAGCGAGTCATAACCACTCAAAAGTTACGCATTCTTTACGAGGGAAAAGATTTTATGTATCACATTTAAAACGTTTTATTGTATTGTTATCGTATTTATTTTCGCCCAATCCTAAGTGAGGAAAAGATCTATAATAAATATTTAGGACTGATAGTTATGTTTGGAACTAGTCACATAAGTTAGGTAATAGAAAAATAACAATTTAACTATGTTTGGTTAATATTATTTACTATCTTAGGTTCAGTAGATATTAAATATCGATATATTCAAGCGAAATGGAAAGCTAGGTCTTTCCATCTGTTCACTCACTATCAGTTAACCCGATTGTGGAGGTCATTTACGAAAACACCGTTATATCATACAATCGTCTTTATGTTTATGTGAATTATCACAATTCACCAGATATAGTGCTTGTTTTTTACAATTAATTAGCGTGGATTATTATTTCTTTTCACCTACCTATTATTTTTCTTGTGAGTCCAAGACATTTTCCTTTTTCTCGTTTTTAATAATTTATTTATGAAACCCGGAGAAATGTCTTTATGTCAGTAGAACATACTCGTTTTGGTCTTTTCATCTTTGGTTTGTTCAAATTAGTTTACTACTGAGAGGTAACCAACTCATCTTTAATAACTCCTGGATACTGTTTCGTAGTAATGTCGGGAAGCTTGCGAATTGTTATTTGGCTTCATAATAATTAATCTAACTTGACCCAATGTTATTTCAGAATAAAAAAATATTATATTTTAAATTTAAGTACCTAACTCTTCAATAAGTAAACATTAAAAAATCTTTCAAACTAAGAAGATTTCACGTATTTCACAGCTGAAAAGCTCACACGACATCTATTTCGACGACTACGTTCTACGCCGATCGTATCGTTTTCGGGACACTCTGAGATTATTATCCTCCCTCAGGTTTCTCGCCATCTCGCCAGTAACTCGAATCGACACTCAATCGTTCCGTGAAAGTGCATTTTCAGCCCGGGGCCAGGATCTTTGCATGACAATCGTTGCGTCCCACGACACGACACACCTGCGCTGTCGACTCACTGTTGTTCGAGTTAATAGAATGCTTTCATAATCAATCTAGCTGTCTGTATATATAATGTGTCCACAAATACAAATCTAGTCATTACGATACATGTGAATCACTTTACTTGGATGTTTTCTTAAATAAAAGAAAATCACAAATGAAGTACTGCATAACATAATCTTATCATTCTGCCTTCAGAGGCCAAGTTGAACATTTTGGCCATTAAAAGTAAACTTATACGTAACGTTAATTTAAACGTAGGTATGGCATATGATTGTACTTTCAGCTAATTACGAGGCTAATATCGTAATAAAATAATTATTATTAATTACGACTAATAAAATAATCTAATAATGACATTTGTTACATGTTTCGAAGCCCTTAACTTTATGACAGTAGGGTTAAGTCGAGATAAAAGCTCCATCCTCATTCGCACCAATTTTCTTTTCTAGTTAATGGAATATAGGTACTTTAATTACAATCATTTCGCGAAAATGCATTTTCAACCCTTACATGACAATCGCTGTCCCGGCGGGCGGCAGCCGTTCTTGCGCTGCTATCTCGACGTGACGCTATTATCACGAAATGAGTTTAAGTCATAATTAATTATGATACATTTACATCTTGTCGCTTAGTGATTAATTGCTTTAATAAGATGTTGTTTTACGTTTTGTACCGTCCACTTATTGAAAATGTTGGAATTATATTATTTGTTATCTGTTATTTTACGAATCATATAACTTGTCTGTTATTGGAATCTTCGTTTAATTCAATCGTCCTGTGAAAGTGCATTTTCACCCCGGGGCGGGACCTTTACATGACAATCGCTGTCCCGGCGGGTGGCGCGCCGTTCTTGCGCTGCTATCTCGATTCTCAATGTGACGCTCTTATTATCGAAACGAGTTTAAAAGTCGTATGAGAATCTGTTTACACCTCGTTGCTAACTGTTTTTTATCTTTGACAAGATATTGCTTACAATAATTTATTTGATAGCTTATCAGTAAATATCTCAGTTTCTGTTCTCATAAATCAAGATTCAGTCTACTCCAGGAATGTACACGTTTTTGAAGCTGTATGGAGGTGATTGTAATTTGCGCAAAAACGTTTTAATATCACCTTACAAACCATTTCTTCTTTTCTTACTTTAAATATAATTATAATATTTATCACCGTTAGGTTTGTAGTCAACAATAAGTAGCAAACTAAATTCTCAGTCCAAATCATACAAATATCCCATCACCAATTCTGCGTGGGCAGTAATGAGTCCGTAATACGTATCGAGCATATATAAATAATCGAATGACGCATATGTCATGCTCACGCCTGGTAGTGGCCCATCAATCATGGTCATTTCGGTTGAAAAATATTTTCTTTTAACTCACTGCTTTATTACCAATGTTAAATTTGAACCGGCGCGTCCGTCGAACGTCATTATTGTTCTGTACGATGTACATTTGTTGTCTGAAGTGAAAGGTACATATCTGCCTACCGGTATGATCTGTACGGTACACATTTTTTAATAGTAACGAATGTATCCTCGGTGAAAGGCGTGAAAGTCCGACTACGATAAGAATGTGTATCATATAACATTGTACACTTCGCCGACCGTCGAGCTTGAGTTGCGTTCGTCTGACAAAAATTTAATAAACGCCAAGTTAAATGTTAGACTTAGCTACGATATATCATAATGTTAGACGTCTCGCCCACAGTTTAGGTAGCATAAGCCAAAATGGCACCAACACAAACAATCGACCTTTCTCCGGCTTACCTCGCTAATATCGCTGGGATATTAACGTAATATACCGCTGAAAGCTTTATTAGTAACAACCCTAGATTGCAATCGTGTGCAAAGCTGCATTAAATTATTTCTGCAGTAGACAGGTTAAACCCACAGAGCAGGAGGTATTGAAAAATGAAAAAATCAAATTACTTACCTATAATTTCTCAAAGAGTTCCGTCAGCAGGCGGAGTACCTACCTACATAAGAAAATTTCAATTTAGGATTTATCCGAGCCGCACTTTCGTCTCATGTAATAGGTTTCGAAACGCAAAATATTATAGTGGCTGCATTCGAATAACTAAATGGTAAATTTTGGGCAAACATTGCAGAGGGTCAACAAAGCGAGCGAAGCGGGGGGCTCGGATGTTCTTTCGCGATTCTGTTTGCATAATTGAATACCTACATTCACTAGTCGCGTCACGCGCGCCTCCACCCGACTCGGCATCCTTAATTGCCCTACGTATTATTTGCCAATTAAAGTAAATTCTCATCGCGGACGTGACACGAAACCGGGATCGTTTCGCAGCTAAGAGATTCCTGTGGCAAGTCCTTCAATATATGCTAATAAACGCGACGATATGCTGACAAATATTTAGTCATACGAGCAACATTTATCACTTATTTTGAATAACTACAGTTTTTTGCGTTCCTACCCATTTCCAATAAAATATTGTGGAGCAATTCACCGAAAGGGCAAAACGTGGAAGTCTTCCTTTACTGCCTTTTTCTTCGATTTGTCATTGAGTTTCAGACATAATAAATCTTACAAGTTTAAATCGTGATAAAATTCCAACTATCCACCGAAAAGAAAACTTGTTACAGATAGAATAGCGTTAGGAATATTGAAGAATACCGGATCGCCTCTTTGAAGAAGTCCAACCTCGCTCTTTGTTTCTTTACGTTCAGTCGAGTGCTCCATAAATATGCAGGATGATTGATATTCAAGATTTGTTTAAAAATTCGAATCCATTAAATGACATCAGATAAAATGGTAATGTTATCAGTAGATAAAGAATAGGAATATCAGACCAATAAATTCTAGCTTCGCCTTGGCGACGACATATGAATGACGCAGTTCGAAATGGCCTAATCGGTCCAGTCCAGTTTCGCAAAAATAATTTGAGACAATTTTATTTGATAAGGTAAAGCGTTTGGAATTCAAGGCCATTCGTGCCGTGTAGAAATCGAGTTCCTGATCCGTCCGGGAATGGCTCGCCCGCTCCCGGCTGGCCGACTGGAATGCGTGCAAAATAAACAAGTATAACCGGTTTTCTTGCGCATCGTGCGCTTTGTCCACTCGGAGGCAGCCGCAGCCTTTCGCCCTCTCACTCGCACGTGCAACTTACAGTTGGCACATTACCATATCACAGCCCTGCCGTGCTCGTAAGATAACCACAAGAACGTCGGTGCTGTCAACCGACACACTCCGTGCCATGTTCCGATGTATTGATCCAACGTTTAGTAGCAACGGTATGCAGTTCTGGCTACGTAGACCTATACTCGTAAACAATGTATGTAAGTTTGTAATTTAGTCGAGCTTCGGGGCTCCGTCGAATTACTTAATAGCTCACTTCGAAGGCGTAGTAACTCGATTACTTTCCGTGTAGATTTATGTAGCTGAAGATTTATGAATTGCGGTGTTGTCTAGCTTTCTTTTGTTGTGCAGCTTGTTATAATAAGTGATCGTTGCAAAAAGCCCGACCTGGGGCCGGGCAGCGTGGCTCGGCGGCCGATAGACGACAACGCCCATATATCTTGTGACGGCCGCGGTGATGTATTGCCGCTGATCAAACCCCTCCACAAACTATCTGAGCCTTTATACCGGACACTATCTATAATAAATACGGCTCAAGCATTTACGATGCACGTCTACCTATTAGCAATAAATTAACCGTTACGTAATTTACATCTTGTTTCCTCAATCGGCATTAAAGTTAACTGTCGGAGCTAGGATCAAAGTGCATGTGATTGATCGGTTTTAAGGAAAATACCTTAACTTATGCACTAAATTTTCTCAGTAATGTAATAGAAGCGTTAAAACGGTTGTCTCAATCCTTTTCTCATATCAGTATCATAACATTTTTGACATTAACAGGAGTAGTTGTAGTGGATGATAATTGATCGACTTTTGTATCCAAGTTCTATTACCTAGCGTTAGCTCAAATGTTAATATTGATGATTGAACGCGAAATCATAATTAACAAATGCAGACTTACGAACAGCTTTGCAGCCAGTGAAAATATTTCGCACGCAACTGTATCGAAAAAATAACACTGGTAACTTACGTCGGGGGCTAACTTTTGCCGAGGGCTGTAACAAAAGATTTATCATCTCATTCAGCGTTACGAGGCCGTTGAAACTCAAAGCAAGAACATGAGGAGTCATTAACCCGCGGTTCGCTCGTTAGCCATGCAATTCTGGACTGAACAGGTATATCACGTGTTGGACAATCGTGGCAAAAGTGGCTACAACCACTAGTATCTATTTCTCTCGTCTGAAGATTGCTAAAATTGGATCTTTCTTATCCTATTAGGTACTATTCTACATGTATGTATATTTCTGTTCAGTAGTAAAAGTCTATTAATTTTGAAAAGGAATCCATGAGGCTTCCTTTCCAAATATTATAAAAAAAACAAACGAGGCATACTCCTTCACCCATGGAAAATCAATCACATACAGAGTGTATGATGTCACATAAACAGGCCAGTCACCTCCAATCTGACAGCGGTAACCCCATCTCCACAACCCAAACGAGAAGAATGATTTAAACGGCGGCTTATAAGGGTGATTATGGATATCTCGCGAACTACAATGTTATGTATCGACCTCTTATATAAATTGGATGACTCATTGGCCATATGCCGTCTCCGTGCACAAAGAGAAAGTACCCAAATCCACCATTTCACACTAGCTCGGTAATGCCAGACATGTTTTATCGCCCACAATATTTCGTTTAATTACAATGCTAAGTATACGGTCAGTGTACTCGGATGCTGTCTAGTATCCAATTATTTTAAGAAGTTAACATTCCTACAGCATTTGCGTCAGAAGTTAATTCTAATTAACACATATGGCTTACATGCCGCATAAGCACCGGCTTTTTTATTTATTTTTTACAATTATAACGAGGAAATCATTTAATTTATTATTTTTAACTTTATTACACGGTACTTGCGCTAATCTCGTGTTTATTCATGAGCCAGGTCGGAAACAAGTTAATTAGGAGATTTCCTTAAAATCTTAGAATGAAAAATAAGAGAAATTAAGTAAGTTTTCTTTGCGCGCTAATTATTTTCTACACTTATTTATTTCATGATAATATTTCCTACGTGTCCAATTAAATAATTAAGTTGTTTTACGGTTTTCCATTATTAATTCAAAGACGACTTAGGTACCGATGTTTAAGGTTAACTAATGAAAACTACGCCGTAGGATACATAACGAGCCTAGATAAACAACTCTGATTGTGATTTTCTGTTCGTTCTGTAAATCTCAATATTAAAACCCGAACACGCGGCCGTCTATCTCCTATCGATCATTTGTCTTTAAGAGTTCTTGCGGAAGAACATAAAACGAATCACTCTTTTCCTCCTTTCCGTCGTCGTAGTTGCAGGATGTTCAGTTATTACGAAGACACTAAAACATTTATCCGTTTCTTACCCCGCCGTCGAACAGTTACAGCTTTTATGAGTCCCGATAATGTGTAGGCTGAGAAGAGCAGTTTCTTCATTATAAGGTGTTCGAGAGCACGTGAGCGAGTTGCAAACTACGTGGCTTTTAATATTTAGCACGCTCACTATGCGAGTGTGCAGTGTTAACTCGATGAGGTTTTATTCGCAGGGTACAAAAAGTAGGAACGGTTAATTATTATCGCGGAGGCTCGCGAAGCGTTGAGGCGTGTGCAAGGAAGTAGGTATAGCTTATTCGCGCAAAAATCCTTTAAATGACATGCAGTAATTAGCATGCATACTTATCACGTGCAGTTTGACAATCTCAAATTGTCCTTTCGTTTTTATGAAAGCAACAATTTACTACCTAAAATTTGCACGAGATTTCGAAGATTCATTTGCTTTTATAGAATCTATCACAGTTAAATGTTTTAAATCAGCTAACACAAACTGAATAATGTCACGTCGAGACGAATTTCAAAATTC
Organism: Erynnis tages; assembly: GCA_905147235.1. Taxonomy (NCBI): domain Eukaryota; kingdom Metazoa; phylum Arthropoda; class Insecta; order Lepidoptera; family Hesperiidae; genus Erynnis; species Erynnis tages. The sequence goes on from LR990072.1 coordinate 9,813,114, forward strand.
TCACATGTGTAAGTCGGTGGCGGCGTCATTTGCTTTTAAGGCGGCTTCTTCTGATAATTCAGCCGCACGCGCCGTGTAGGGTTATACAATTTGCGCGAACGGGCTACACGTAGCGTGAGTTTTTGTCGGCGGGTTCGTTAGTCGGCGAGGTGGCGCCGCTACAGTACTCGTGCTCGAGTGCGCTCCTCCAACTCTTTAACTGCCTACATGAAGGACACTCTACGGTGCACTCTCCTATTATAAACTGCTCTTTTAATGGTTTGCGCCGATTTTAATTATTCTCCCGATTTTATTTCGAATTCGTTTCGGCGTAAATGCCTACATTCGTTGACAGAACAGCAATTTTAGGCACCTATTTCGGGAGTGCTAAATTGCACACGTGAGCGTTAATTTCACCGTTCGTACGGGAACGTTTAGAACTTTTATGTTTGACACATGATAATGAGGCATTCAGAGCGTCACAACGAGGACCTTAGTCTGCATCTCGAGAGACTAGCACCCGGAACCGATGTCTAACGAAGGCATTCAATCTTCGTCCAACGTGACTCTTAGGTCGGCAGCCACCGCTTCCGATTAGGCGGTCGGATTGTTTCATGGCGCCTTATGTAGGTATTAAATTACTGGCGCAAACAACGTGTGTGCACTCAATTCGGCATCGTACACGGAACGGAAACGGAAATTCGAACGATAATCCCGTTAGTTCGCAATAGGCTGACCGCGCCGATGCTGCATCAACAAAATCTATTAAGTTCGCCAGCTCGCTCCATTGCCGCGGACGATAATGCCATCATTGTAGCTTTCGGTAGCGCTCCGGACTAAGCGCTCGATTGTGCTAGACGATCGCTGATTACCACACGCACTATTTTGGTGGATATTTCCACCAAATTGGATAATACACTTAAAATACAATCGCGCTATGAACGATCCGTAATCTAGTGACGCTGCTGCCGATGAGCATATTAATTTGTCGCGGAATAGGATTAGGGCGCCGCGCCGAGTGCGTGATGCGATCACCGGCTTACTGTGTTCATACAAAGCGTCGTCGCTCTTGTAATAATTACCGCTTCCAACGCTCTCATACTGAATATGTTTTATGTGCCGCCATTCAATAAATGTTTCCACAGTGCAATTCCATTTTTTCGAAAACCAAGCTGATACCACAGAAGGGCTGAAGTTCAATTCGATTTAGGAGTAACAAAGTACATAGTCCACAATATAATAGCAAAAATGAAAACAAACTAAAGATAGAGTCGGCTAGCTCAACGGATTGAAGGCCTCTACAGTGGCAATATTTCTTAGTTTGACGTGCGGAGTAGGCGACCCCGCGCTGCCGCCGGCTTCTTTCCACAAGTTTCTCGGCGCCGCCTCCGAGTGTTCTGCTTGAAAGTTTTAAACTGCGCGCTTTAGGTTCTTTATTGTCTTCGCGGGTTTCTTCTCTTTGCACAAAATTTAAACATGTACCACTCGACGACGGTGCCGTGTGAAGTTGCTCCCTTTGAAGTTTCCGGAACGTAAACTCCGAAAGACGATATGCGATAGACAAACAGATTCTTTTTATATACTCTCATAGCAACTGCCGACGTCTGACGACCGTTAGTCTTTTGACTTCGAGACGAGGTACTGGTTTTCGGAAAGCTCCGCCCTTCGACGGTCCTCCTCGTGCTCCTCCCTTTTCTTTTTTTCTCGGCCCTACGAACTCGTGAATAGGTGTACGATCGTGTGAATTATGACCCGTACGACTCGCCGCTCATCGCCGGTGTTGTAGTCAGATTCACGCGCAAGGACGATCATAATAGTCTGTGCCGCGAAATATAAAAAGCCTGAATCGTCGAGCCGTCAAAAAGGGCACTCTCATAGAGTGGGCTACTTGAAGAGTGTCGTAGACACGTAGAAGTCGACAAGAAAAGCCCGCGCGCAGCGGATATACCCGTGTCAGCTTAAATCGAAATTTCGCCGTGGCCCGCGGATGGCGCCGGTTATTTTGTACTCACTTTTACTACACTACACTCACTTTTGATGTATCGTTGTTTTTGTATAGTTGGAAGCCTTGTAAACATCGGGTTGCGAAACTTTCGGGTCGACTGTGCCACGGGTATATATGATACGAATAAAACTTTCCGACGACTACACCTGCTCGAGTTATCACTTTGAGCTTATCGTGCAGTTAATATAAAACATATTTAACTACGTGTGTTATATACGAGCTTCAAGATAAGCTTCAAGTTGTGTAACACACGACCTCGGTTCCAGGCAAATTTGTCGTCGGCGGAATAGTCACGGTAATAACTTGCACGGCAAATAGGATATACGGATAGTGCTCTCCGGTGGAAATTGTCGGGCCGTGGGTGTATCGTTTAAACAAGTTTTACTAGAGAAGAGTATTGTGCAGCGAAGGAATTCCGCCTTTTTCGAACTTTCTACCACGAAAAAACCAAAATAGTTTTTGTTTAGTTTAGAGGATTTGAATCCTTGACGTCATCTCCGTGAATCTATTTCGTTTGTGATTATGATGAACAACCCAATGAGACTGTCGAAACAATAAGCAGAACCTTAAATGAATTTTCGTTTGAACGAAAGCTAAGCATGTTAAACCAAATAAAAACTGAAGTTACAAATCCAGAACAATAGTTATTACCAATGGTATAATACAATTGCGAGCATAATTAAATATGATCAATAATAAATTATTGTAAACAAAATTAAACAGTTTCGCTGGCATTCGCGGCAACCGTAGGCCAATTATAATCGGAATTAATGGGAATAATTACAGACACAAAACTATGCGGTGCGTTCTAACCGCGTTGCGATTAGATTTGTACACTGCAGCCTAATGAATGGCGACACATTGAGGAGCGTCAATAGCGTCATTGAGCGGAATTACAAGAGGGGAGGGTAGGGTCACAATGGCGGCGGACAGTTTACGGCCGATCCCGGGAGATAGCGCCGCTGCAGCGAGTAAACAGCGCGTAAAGTCAGCTGCGATCGAAATAACGAGCCGCCAACTCGCAACATGTTGTCTCCACATCTTCTGTCAATGTCAGACGGTTTGTCTACAGAGCGTAACTTTACTGATTGCCGATTTTTTTTAATTGCATGTCAAAGACACACGGATGCAGAATTTTAGACACAAAAACATGGCGGTTAATAGCAAATATGTTCCTTGTTACAATATCTTGTGTCAATGTCAGTCGCATTGTCTGTTGTGCTAGTTCGACCGTTTACTTTAAGCCGGTTTTGCATGTTTTATTTAGGTAACTGAGTGAGCCATTTACTAAATGGTAAATATTTTATTAAAGATGTATTCAGTAGATTAAAACGTACATGCCTACTTTACATTTTTAACTCCTGTGGAGTAGAATGCGTGGTTATGCTCCATAAACCTAATAACCTTATTTATACACAAAGGATCTCCCAGTAAAAGCCTCACTTGACTGTTGATTATTATACTTATTTAATTTAACCGTTTTATGTGTGGGAGTAAATATTGAAGCCTTCTTCTTTCATCCTCAACATTCATTTTCGTCATTTTATTAATTCAGCCGCTTTTTTATATCAAAAGCGCAAAACTGGACCTTTGATAATACTCAAGATTCAAAACTTTTATTCATTATAAAGGTACGTACATACATTCGATGAAATGCTATAGCTTTATTCTTTAATGTAACCTATTCGCAATTTATATACCATGTGTACCATATACGTACGAAATTGGACCAATGTATTCGTCGCTAGACGGTAAATGCCACACGTGCGTACCTGCCCATTGATGTCGTAACGTCAATGTCGCGTCGTCCGAGGCACGTATTCACAATAGTTATTTAACATCTTGTTTGCTCGTAACGAAATTCCTTCACAAATTACTTAACGCCTCTTACAGACGCGGGGACGTTTATTAGTTGGTATGGACGTATTTGTAATACTTTTCTGCTAATTTAAACACGAATAATGCATTAAAGTTTGTACCATCAATAGTAGTAGTAGTAGTAATAATTTATTTTCTCTTCTCTGTGTCTATTCTTCACGTCGGCATTTCCATTATTTTTTCTAGAATTCAACTTTAACCGCAGTATTCTAACAATAGGCTTACCTTTGAAGTTGTGAAGATGTATAATGTAGCAACTTTTCTTGTCGACTGCTTGAATTAATCAACCGTCGAATCGACAGACAGTTCCCCAATTAGAACCGAGAGTGTAGGGTTGCCACGTAGCGTTTTCGGGTTCCGCTGCATTTACAATTGACAGGCCAAATGTACCTACGCCTGATGGAGTTAATTATTGAAATTGCTTTTTCTTTTCCATCCTTATAAGATTTTTTTCATTAGGATTATTCCTAAGCGAATATCTCGGAATTCCAAATTTTCCGACCAAACAGAGATCTGTGTCTAGATCACAAACGGTTTCGATGCGATGTTTTAGGGGTTTTTCAACTACCTATCTTACCCTAAGGCGCGGGCCTCAGCATTTCAACGTCATATAAATATTACTTTTCTATTTTCTATTCTCAATTTATATACCAAGTAGGTAAGCATTTTCGTACGAATCGAGAAAATGTAGAGCCGACATCGCAGGGTTGACAGGTGACACGTAGCGTTCGGGACTTCGGGTTCAGCTGCATTTACAACAGACAAAGGCCAAATGCCGTAGTATCGGCGCCTTCGGACGATTAGTGCTAAATTAAGTTTGGCCCGAGCAGACTGTCGAGCCGGTCGATTTTACCGCTGCCTAAATACGGATACCCATTGTTACGTAATCAATCAAACAACACTCGCAAACAACACTTTGTAGCGACACTTGATGCGATTAAATCAAAGGTTTTCCGTGAAAAGACGCGCCCGCTTGAGACTTAATGCCGCGTGAGAGAAAGAAGTCTGATGAATCATCCCGCGAGGTTGATAGGTGAAACTTTTAAGATACATAGAGGTATGGGTTGACTGTAATTTATGTATGTCACTATTATTTATTTTTGTAGTAATAAGAGTATTGTATAATAATATGCCGTTCTTATTAATGAAAACGAACAGACAAATTTTGTGTTCCAAAGTTCACTTTCTAACTAACTGCTCTGATTTTCTTGTCTTTGTTTATTTTTGCGATAATAAAAATATTCAATCAAAAATCAACCGATCAAAATTCTTAGAATTTTTTTTTTCCTTTGATTAATTCATTGCATGGCAAAATAAAATAACTTTTGGTTAAGCATTCACTAAAAAGCTTATTCAATTCGTTCTGCAAAATTTTTCAATGGATTTAACAACCCTCGTTACAATTTTACAATAGACGAATTCAAAGCAGAATGAAGCTGCTATTAAGAGCGGAAAGTTGAGTAATTTCATTTAATCGCTCATTACGCTAAGCAAATATCAAATACCTACATATAAATGTGTGCTCTTAATTATGTACGCTCACTGTTGAACTCTCGAGAGTGTGTTTAGTCTTTTTGTTTCTGTATTAATATGTATACCTACATACGATATTTATTTCTGGCTATATGATCAACTTTTGTTTACTTCAATGTTTGTTCACTTGTTTTTCAGTAACCGTACCTATATTACATAAATAAAACTACATTGTGGGTATTTGGGATATAGGAATATTTAGCGGTTTCTTTTTTAATAACTATTATTATCGATGTAGGATGATAAGGCAAGACGTCGAGTGCGTTCGCCGGTCGGTTTCGGGGGTATTATGTAAATGTCCGTCGATAAACCGAGCTCGGGGCGCTCATTTGCATTCATAGGCTCGTAACCCTTGCTCGCTCGTCATCCGCTCGGCGCTGGAGCAGCCTCGTCCGCTTCCTCCGCCTCATCCGCCGCCCAGCGTAAAACTTGGTTCGCCTTTCGCACAATAATTTACGACTCCCCATGTAATACCGCCGCGTCCAGCCGACGATATGAGTTTGCCGATGAACAGTGTAAGGTCGCGGTGTTGCCGTTCGATTTACATATTATATTAAACCCGCCGTCGCCCGATCCTCCATCCGACGTCGCCACCGGCCGTTACGCTCCAACTTTTCTCAATTTTTCCGCCCATAAAACGCCCCAAACGAAACTTTCCCCGGCCAACGCGTGAGGTCGACTGTAAATACACTTTTTATAATGTACTTAGTCACTCTGTCGCCCCCCAGCGAAAGGACCTTCTTTAATAAGGACGTCATGTTTTACTATACTTTTCGAGAAAATCGAGTTCATTAATAATAATGACTCGGAATTATTTGAATAGGATGTCCCTATACAGGGCAGCAGAAACTTTGTAGACGTGAGAACTAGGAAAAAAATATTTTTATTCTGAAAGAACGGAATCGGAATCGTTGTTCGAAAATTTAAAATGTAATACTTACTCATTGTTGTTTTAAAAATATTATTGAGGTTTAAAATTTAATTCTAGGTAAGCATTCGATATATTTTATGTTAGCTCTACAAAAAAAAATAACATAACAGCGTATTATGTAGGTCGTGGCTGAAATAGAATGCCTACCTTGCGAGTAAGCATTCTATTGTTTCTTTCACATGTTACAACATCAATTTTTCACCGTTATCAAAATGAGTTACAAACAACAAGATCCAATTTTTTTTATCAAAGAAAACCGCCAAGTTTCTTTACAGCAAACGTTCAACAACGCCAGAAGGAAAGGCAGGCACTATACAGTACTTCACGTTCAAAATCGTGCACAAAAGTGCAGTGTATATTATGATACGTTGTTACGTGTTTATCGTAAGAGTGCCCGGTGCGTCAACACAGCGGCAGCGTACTGTAGCGAACCGTAGGGAGCTGTGTAGCAAACAAACTCGAGCAAGAACTTAGTTACACAAGCATAACCGGTGCACACGAGACGCTTTTAGGATAGGGCGCTAGCTTTCACGGAGTTAGGTGAATCATTTTAACGTCTTATCTACCCCTGTAGTTTTGTGTAAACATCACCCACGTTTCGCTACTCCACGGACAAGCGGTCGATTCGGAACGAAACGGCGAATACCGATGTGTAGCAGTCATTGACCTCTACGTTCAATTGTTCATCCGCTAAGACTGCGCCCGTAAATGTTGGCCTAGTTAGTGCATCGTGCAACCCTTTCCAACTGTAGTCCAAAAGAAGTTGCAGTCCTTTGTCCTTCCCGGCTGTAACTATCCAAACGCTACTACGCTTTATTGCTTCTGGGCGATGCCAAGCATCATCCAATCACCCGAACAGATTCTCAAATATACTTTATATTTTATTTGGAAATTATAAATTTTGCATTTTTTTTCTTTTGTCTTTAAAGCAAACTGGGTTGACCTAGTGGATTTTGTACCGTATTTAATTTAGTCTTTTCGAAAGTACCAAACTTACAATATACTAACCGCTATTCTCGGGCAATTTTTCTAAAATTTTTAACGTTAAATTGTGACCAAATTCTTACAAAGTGTGACAAAAAAATCCACATTAGCATAAGCTCATAAACGAAACCGTCTCACATTTTCCTCTTTAAACAAAATCACGTAAAGTCCCTTAATGTAGACTCTCTCATATTATTTTGCGTCCTTTGAACGTTTCCTAATGTGCGCTCGTCTTAACAACTTTAAGTACATACACAGGGACCGGATCTTGCCTCATCCATGTTGCATTAATGGAATATTGCTCAAGGCACGATACCCGGAATTATATTGACACAGTATAATGTTGGAGACTACACAGTCAATGTACACTTGGTGTTGGTCGCAGTGTGACGTGTGTGCTCGTCGGCGTGTACATAAGTGTGTGGTGTGCAGTTTACCCGCCACACCTGAGCAAACCCCTAACTGCCTCGACCTTGCCGGTCTTTGCCTTTAGTCTGTTAGGAACGTAGACACGGTCTTTCGTCTGGTGTGTTAACACTTGTGTTGTTCATATGAAATGAATAGACATGTTCGAGATTAAAGCGAGTATATATTTTAGTTACCACAAATACAAAATGGACGAACTGACGTTTCCTGCCTCGCTCTAGTGATGTCCTATTACTATAGTGATGTGACGTACTCATAACAACACTATGTCGCATGTCGTGGGGTTATCCCGAAAAGGAGTAAAGAATGCTTCAGAAGTCGGCCTCCGAAGTGTGCGATCTGACGTGCGACCAGTAATGCAACGACGTTAGATTCCAAAAAAAGATTTTTATCAAACAATTTTAGCATCTAAAGCTTATTTAATTTTCACTTATTTTATGGCTCCTTAAATAAAAGTTAAATGCCTAAACAATAACCATAATTAATTTTAGAGATCTTACGATAGCAGCGGTAATAGCCCAGTGGCTTAGAATTCGGTCGGGGTTCGAATCCCAGTGGCTTTGTAATTTCTTTTTTTTAATAAAAGTTATGTGCGATTTATAAAACTAAATATCACCTGCTGTTTCAGTGAAGGAAAACTACGTGAGGAAACCTGCATGCCTGAGAGCTCACAAAAAAAATGTTCTCAAAGGCATGTGAAGTCCACCAACCCGCAGTAGGCCAGCGTGGTGGACTAAGGCCTACATCCCTCTCATTGTGAGAGGAGACCCGACCCTGTAGTGGGTCGTACGATACGCATACCTAATCAATTTGTATTATACTAAAGCCATATTGAGTCAAATCATAATACATATTTCAAAAATAGAACACGGCTATCATGCTATTGTTGACAGGTAAAGTATGAGGACATTGATTGAGGCTCGCGTGACACTCCTTCCCCGCGCCGGGTGGTCGCCCCTCTCGTTAAAACTTTCCCAAATTTGACGCACGCTTGCAACCCTTTGTATTATTTTTCTACAGCCAGCGTTAGCCGATTGTTGCTGTCTTTCCCTCGGTGGTTCCCATTCATTCTAGCCATTTTACTGAGATTTTCCATTTATATACGTCGTTTTGTTTATTTTAACTTCGCCCGACGGTCTCCTTTGTTAGTATATCCCACGATTTAGTCGTATTAGCTAGTGGATCATCGAACGGTCGGAGCCGTCAATCTAACGCTCAATTAGCTGAATGCGATTATCCGATTCGGATCCAGAATCGCTCCACTCCGCATGCCGCCCTAAGACAAGCGCGCAAACTTTATTAATTAAGCCGTGTCTTATCTCTTGTTAGCACTCATTCTATTATTTGTCTTTTCACCGCTCATTTCCATAATTTCATCGGCGGGTAATTACTTACCACTAAAGCTGAGAATTTCTCATTGTGTTTGCATATTTTGTCGCCGTTTGCCTCGTGAAGTTTATCACTCGAAGAAGCCGAGTTAATATTGACGTACACGATGCCTCGGCTCCCGGCTTATCTGGAGCGACAGCTTTTACTCATAAAAACCGCTGCATTCCGTTTATAAAGGGTGCCTTTGCCAGTTTACGTCCGTCTACTGGAATATGGGCCGTCGGCGGTAGTTTTAAATTGTTTGCCGTTTTTGCGAGAAATGGCTTTTAACAACAAATGATATGTCAGTCAAAGGACACGGAAGGGTGAAGGCGGGTAGTGGGAGTGCGGAGTCCAGTCTCCCCCGCTGTGTGTTTAATTAGCTTAATTGACATCGCGAGGCGCGCTGTCCGAGCGTTTGTTTGCGCTATCGCATTACCGTTGCCGCCCGCCGCCCTCCGTCGCCGCCGCTGCCGCCGCAACAGCGCACATCATCGTAGACGCTATTACGAGAGGATTAAATCTGTCACCGACTTTTGACACCTTCCGTTTTAACGCGATATTGCAGCGACCACCTTCCTCATTTCATAATCACTATCAACATTTCTAAACATACACATACACAACGCTAAACAAAGTGGGAACATTTATTTTGAAATATTCTGCCTCTCCGTTACGACAAAGCACCGTGGCGTCTGGATAGGCCCGCAGCCCGTACGGAATCGGTTAAACGCTTAGTCAGCACGGCGGCATGCGGCGGCACTGGGAACCTTAATCCTGACTCCGCTCTTCCACCGCCCACGTGAAACGGTAAAACTGCTGCGAAATTTATTTTATTCTTTAAGTGGTCCCGAATAAATTGTACTACGTACGTGAACTGACTTTTGAGAACCCTTTATGTTATATGGGGATTTGGCGAATTTGAAAAGGTGCCGTTGGATTCTTATTTATGCTATCCGATAATACAAAAATGCTTTCTAACGTATATCGAAGCGTGTAGGTACCCAAGCGAGGATTTGGAGTTAAGCGTTTACAAACTTTATTGTTTGTTTCGCATGTTCTCCACTCATTAACTTATCTATCAAGTCGGCAAAAGTGAACCGGGACAAGTTTACCGATCGGTCGTCGCTAATGAATATCTCCACTCAGCGGCCGTCATACGTAGACGCGTGTGATTAATCTCGCCCCGAACAAAGGAGTCCGATTCTGCGAGCCCTCCATGCAATCGATCATCCACCTCCTCGAATAAAAATAATAATAAATAATAGGGTGCCAACGCCATTGTTCAAACATGGTTCGCGTGTCGGCGTTAGTTTAGTCGTACGTCCCGTAGCGGTATCGAACAAATTGAAAACGCATTTAAACACATACCTACCCCGACTCAATTTGGCCCCGTCGATTACCAGCGTAGAACCTAACGATCGTGCTAGAGATAAACTTAACTATAAAAGCAGACAATAGGCATAAAACGTACAATGTAAGTAAATTCTGCGTAATTGATAAGATGTGTGTGTAATCAATAATAATGTTTGGTAGTTTTTTGTTCTCGTACTTCACTTCCTCTGCGCCGCCGCCGACTCGGAGTCTCGTTCTTCACATAAATAACTTTATATGAGCGCTCTAAATCTCATTACAGCTACTGTAATAGCTTCCAAGGCTCCACTGGCGGCTGTGACGGGAATATAAAGCGAGCCTGATTTATTCCTTCAAATTAACCGCATCATTGTACATCGTAGAGCAAGTTTGAGCAATAAAGAGGAGAAAATTTGAGCGTTATCGATACCAAATATGAATGGGGAATTAATCTTCCACGAAATCATTGGAAGCGAACATGTGAGATCATTCTGTGCGAGCGGTATACTATTTTTCATTCGTTCGACTGGTCGCCTCGTAGGCGCCCGTTGAAAAATCGAGCGGACATGAGCGGCGAAACCGCCGCCTCCGCCGACGCTGCGCGCTGCTGCCGAGCCGCCACACGATAGCGTAATACCAAAACAAATGGCCTTCTTCGTCGTCTTTTTATTTTTGATACATGAGTTATGTTTCAAAGATGCTTTTACACGACGTTCCGACGTTCTCAGATCGGTGGGTTGCCGATAAAATTGCCGTGAACTGGTATTCGTAAGTGCATTTTGACAAACAGCTGCACCGAGTAAAGTTTCATCGGACAAATGCGCTTTTTCTATTCTTTATCTCTCTCGGTATCCGCTAGAGGATCGCATCCGATCGCAGCCTTTTAATTGGCGAGGTCTAAACTCCGTGAACTCTGAAAGCCCGCACCGCTTTAACGGATTCATGCTCTATCAACAGTTTCTTCGTCAATAGTAACAGAAGCTAATAGAATAAAAGATCGTGACTGCAGCGAGCCATAATTGAAGTGAATGTACGAGTACAGGGTTATGTACAGAAATTAATTGGACCGCCGCATGGCGTTAAAAATGTTTAAAGATGAGTACAATCGCAGAGTTAAGTAGTAAAGCATGTTTAATTTAAAACATTCACATTGTAAGCCGGCTGGCGCGGTACTTTCTAAAGACGGCAGTGGATGGATTAATGTGAGTTAGTGCAGTAGAAATACAGCTCGTGTCCGCTCCCAATATATTCGCGCGGTCTGTGTAAGTGGATTTGTTTCAACTGAGTGGGCACAGTTTCCATGTTAAATCATGAACTAGGCCTAATTTCGCTCAACACACTGGCTTGCAACTCGTGCTAAGAGAAACTTGTAACTGAATGTTCCGTTCATTTGAACCTGTTTATTTGTACAATAATAATCATGCAAATGTGCATTCGAGTTTCAACTTAGATTTGTTTTGGGTTACTATAATAGGCTCCAAAATGACAAAAAGCATCAAATAATAAATCCGAGTAGGTAACATTTCTGCGCTATTTCCTATATTTGAAGTGAGATAAAGCTTTCGTTCCGCTACAAACATTCATCGGCTTATGTATATAGCGAATCGATGAATTCAATTTAGATCGGCGGCGACCGTGCCGAAGCATTAGCGGCGCACATCGATCCGTTATCTCTGTTTCCGAACAAAGAGAGATGAAATTTTAATCGGTCGCGTTGTCTAGCATCGCAGAAGTTGGCCGACTCGCCGGCGCCGGCGTCCACCCGCCCGTATTGTAATGAGCGGGCCTCGGCAGCGGGAACGGCCACGCCTGAATAAAACATGTGCCCGAGTGCCCGGGGCATCGCAGGTGACCTCCGCTGAGCCATCACATGGATGGCGCATCCACCTGATTTGCCATCAATCGCCATCAATCCACCAAAAATTCTATTGAGTGATTATGTATAGCTAAAATATGTAAGTATTGCCACCAACTCTGGTAAATATAAAAATATGCCATAAGAAGTCCGAGCAAATAAGAGGATTGATCTTGTTAAATTTCTATGAAATGAATATGGCTACAATGGAATACCCATTGGGCCATTAGGTCTGGTCAAATTATAAAATTAGGCCGAGTGCCCGGGGCATCGCAGGTGACCTCCGGTGAGCCAGATGAAACAATCCGATCCACCAAAATCCATTTCTATCTATAGATAAGGCTTTGCTTAAGTGCTAACAAAGATGCCTAAATGTCTAGATGTAGTGTCAGGATATCAAATACGGGTCTTATTTAGCTCGCTATTATTTTGGCTGGCACGTAGTGATGTCACTTTTGCATGCATAAGCTCTTTTATCCCCGTCCGTTATTCCCTAGTGTCATTTTCTTTCTATGGTATGTCTTAAAGCCTTAGGTCTCTTTTTTTAATTTATACGAAATGAATATGGCTACTCGCTCAATGGGCCACTAAGCCTGGTAAGAATAAATAAAAAATGTGCTCGAATCCCGGGGCATCGCAAATAAACTCCACTGAGGCATCACATGGATACGCCGATTAATCCACTAAAATCTCTCCCTGTCTATAGATAAGCCCTTGCTTCAGTGCCTATACTCGTAGATCTTGTTAAATTCTTAATGAAGTGAATATTATATTTTGATTTTAGTAGACTAGTCAACAAAGGCAATTAATTAAACTCTGTAATGAATGTCACAACAATGAGTAGAGCTTTCTCCTCAGATTTAACACTCCTAATGGCCAATACGAGCGGCGTGTAACTGCTAACCACACTGAATAAGCCTCCGAATATTTCAAATAGCTACATATTTTACTAAAGGTACCTATCACTGCTTTAACTGTTATTACAATAATGGCTTTTAAAAGTTGGCGTTTAAAAGTTGTTATACGTAGGATTGAAATTTTGAATAAACAAAATTTATTCAAATTTATAGAGTGCATTTCCCTGCTTCCCTAAAACAACGGGGAGGGCCGCGGGTCAGATTCGGTGGGTAATCCTATAAAGTTTATTACGCGGTCCGCTGATTTGGCCCGAAAAACAGCTTCGGGCGAGTGCATGATATGTCATGTGCGATATTCAAGTCACGTGTGCGAGCGCGACGTTTAATTGAACCAAATTCAAATGCACGAATATCGCGTAAACTATCCGCCGAGCTTTCGTTATAAGAATTAAGTTATTTTGGGAATTGGACTCGCGCAATTAAGTCTGTCCCCGCTCTAAATATGTATATCCACTGACTCAATAGGCATTTCGTAGGTACTATAAAATAAACAGAGTTATGAGTTTAGTTCAGAAGAGAAATAATGTAGGTATATGGGGTATTATCAAATGTTGGAGATCTCGTTTTATAAGTTGTAAAGTTGTGTTGGAGGGTTTCCGTCAAGAGTTCAGTGCTACGGCAGCGGCGACTGCCGGCAATCTCGTTAAAATCTACGACGAAACTCCGCAATGGCGCTCTCCGACCATCCATGAAATCATATGCTACGATTAATATGGCTCTGCGTACATTCGCCTAATTATATTGCATGAATCTGAAAACTTGCTCAGACTAATATTGTATTCTGCATCTAATCCGGCTGTATGTCTATGTTCTTTGTGTGCTAGGCGCAGTCTCGGGTTAGTTATAACTTAGGTATATTAGCTGTATGCATTGTTATTTGAAGGAAATCCGTGTTAATATTAATGTTCATTGCTTTATTAATCAAATATTAATTACTTAGTCAAAACCTTAGTTATTTAGAACTAGATTAACACGTTTTGGTGGTGTGAACTCTATATTTAAAGGAACTAAAAAAATTTTCAATGTGTATGAATTTATTCCAAATATTTATTTGTCACATTTGTTTACATGACAATTACATGTAATTACAACAACATGTCAACAATTGTTCATGTTCAAATCCCAGTCACTACGTACCAAATAAACGAAAACTTATTTATCCATTTCTCCCTGCAAACACATTCGGTACGATCACCGTGTACAGGCACGTACTTGGAGCTGTCCACTCGGGCGTCGTTAGGGCCGAGGGTGGGTCCTTATCACCGCGAGTAATGTCTCCGTCGATCGCTAATGGCCTCCGCGGGCCCACTTAGATACGCAAATGAGCATCGACGAACCACGCCGTACGATCACACCCACGCCTGGTTCGGTTGACTGGAAATCAAAACCGACAACTGTTATGTAATAATGTAACTGGGAATAACCGCGCCGCTCAACCTTTTTACTGGTATAACCAACGAGACACTTGAAGAAGTTTCATTCGGTGGTAGAACTATCGAAGCTCGCCCGCGACGCGACGCGGTGTTAAGCAGCATGTTCTTCATGTCTTGTGTATCAGTTGGGGAGGTATGGTTGAAGAATATACATATAATAAGACCATAGTAACCACGCTTCCACATACGACTACAGACTGTTCTTTTATATTATTTGATGTTGAACTTCAGTAAAAGTCCAGATCATGACCGCTTACTTTTAATTTATTTAAAATAATTTCACTTTACAATATTACTCTCGGTATGTATTAAGCCAGAATATAAAGTCACAAAATTCGATACAAAGTTGCGCGTTTGCAGCTCTTTTATGCAAGTAACGAACGACCGATTTTCCTCCCCTCAAAAGGATTTTTCTAACAAAATTCAGCCTTGAAAATGATATGTATCCCAATTTTTTAAACGGTTTAACAAGATACGTAACTGCACCCTGAAGGGCGATCGTCGCTAACGATCGCGGACCACTTAGCGCTACGGACCATCCTCGGGGCTCCAGCCCAAAATAAATCTTGAATATTTATATGCGCCACGTCTAAATCGGATGAAGGTTTTTTCGTCGTGTACTGTAAGTGAGACGTTGGAACTTAATAGTAATACTAATAGGTAGGGTAGTACTTACTAATTAACACTTATTAGCGGGATTTTTTGCTATTTTCGTCGCTGCACGCTGGTGTTAATACTTTGACCACTAATGACAATTACAACAAATCATAAAAACATTAAAATAAAATCTAAAAAAACCTAAATATGTACACATAGCTTAATTCAATTCGGAATTAATACGGTAAACTGAATTTGAAAGTTTTTGTGTCACTGACACATTTGCCATCGACGGGTAAAAACAGAACCCTTTTAATCCATCCTGACACGCGTCCTCTAGAGGATGTCACTAATCCTCTTGTCTTGCGTCCGTCACAGAGTGGCGCATCAAACTCACTAAATAATAAAACTCCAAGTACGATCATCATGTACGATTCCTGTTTTGTTAAGTTTACTTTAACGACAAATCAGCTTCGATGCCACGATAAAGTCGGTGCGATGTTCGAACATTATTGCACAAAATCGGCGAACGTGAACAGGCAGCTACAAAGCTTAAAGTATTCCTTGAAGGAAAATCGTTGCGTCGTTCGCGTCGTTTGTCACGTATAATGTTCGGATATAAAAATTTATTCTACTTTAGAACAGGGACGTACCCGGCGCCCATCGCTGTCCGGCTCGTGCTCGGAACGCATTGTATTTTTATACAACGTTACCACGGGCTTTATTGTGCCTATACTGATGAACGTATGACAGAACAATGGGATATTACTTTGTTCTTTTTTACAATTATACATTCTTGCAATTACAATTATACTCTTCATACAACACACATCCATTAATACTCCTATTTTACACTTTGCAATGCAACGGAATAAGTTATCCATCTGTTAAACTGTTTAGAAGCAATTAATTCCGTATTATTGTCGTCTTATGATTTACGCAATATACAAAACAATAGGCGAGGAGAAATTGCATCCCAAAAGATGTATTGTGTTCGTGTCCAAACAATAGAGGAGTGCCGCCAGGGCGGCGCCCGCCCAGCTGTAAACCGACTGCATTAATAAGCGACTACGTAATAAATGTTATTGTTTGTCATAAACTTTGTTTATGAAGGTCGCCCCAGGGCCCTCGACGCTCTCCCGGACCTTTAATAAAATAACTTACGATACCCAAACTGATTTGGCTCAATTATTTTACTATTACGGCCGTGAGTCTAGTTTCATTTGTATACGATACACGGGAGACTGAAGTTACCACCGGCAAATGTCGTAGTTATTATCTTTTCTACGCCAAAGAAGCAAACACAAAACGAAGTAATCTTATTTTGATATTTCAAGAAGATACGGCCGATACCGTGCAACGTCGAGAACTCGCCGACTCATGAGAAAAGTTCGCTTCGCTTTCCAGTAATATTTTCTTCGGCGACCTTTTTGTATCCGGGGTATACAAGATTAGTGGATATACGGATGTATTTCTTAAATAACTCCACTGAGCATTTCGTCTTATTAAAGTTACTTTTTAGTAAAAGCTAAGATTCTAGCGTTAACTATAATACTGACATGACGTGTAAATGACATACACATACTCGTATCGTAGTTTGCTTTTACATCTATGCACAAGTAATTTCCGTTTGAAATTGACGCTGAAGTAGATAGGTAAACAATGCAAGGGACGTTGATAAATCAATATGAAGGGCTTATTAGCTGAAACGCTAATGTACATATCTGATCGTCGCATAAGTTGTATGTCGTCCATTAGCGAAGGTTCACTGCTTCCGTAATTAAACGGTGCATGTCGCTGCATCTTGCCAGGGCTGAACTTGTTCATTTTCTATCTTCAGTTTAATATTAAGTTTTACATTTTTAATTAATATCAAATAGGAGTCAATAGGTGCTTGGATTTATTTTAATATTTGCTTGTAACGAAAAGGTCTCGCACATATTTTGGCCACATACATTTTTTCAAAACAATATTGCATGATATTATGTCAACTGTCTGTGCACTGCAAAGTGTTAGATACTAAATATTTGCTTTCCTTTTACGGTGGAACATGTGTGTCCAACTGCAAAATATATTCCAAGCGATATTACCATACTTGCTTCCTCGACTGAAGCCGCTTTGAGCTAATTTTGGAATAATACAAATTCAGAACTGCAATTTAGTTACTACAAAATTAGGTACTAAGAAAAATTTTGTCGATTGAAGGCATTCAAAGTGAATCGTTGAAAACTCGTAACACGTTAGTTGATTACACGGTGCGGTGCTGCGATCCGAGAGGGCGGCGAGGCTCGTGCGGCGGGCTGCGGCCGATTTATATGTGGATCAGGTCCGCGCCGGTGCAGGGGGCGTCTCCGAGACGTTCGCCGCAATTTTTCAACATTTCGACTCCGTGTTTGGTTTACCGATCGCGCCGCACCGCACTGCAGCCGCCCCCGCCCGACCGCGCGCACGCCGCACCTGCTCCCGCGCCGACCTACCCGCTCAAACTTTAATCCCCCATCCGCCACCGCACGACTGCGCAACGGCGCGACGCTATATTTCAATTAATTCGACCATCCATTGCCCGATGTGAAACTTCGCACCGTTTAGCTCATAACCCCGCCGACGTCAAACGTGCACTCGATGTCGCGTCGAATTTTCGCTCGACGTTTTCAGCAAACCTTTCGGTAATTTATGTCAAATATAGCTGAAAATCGGCGACTTAGGAGTGATGACAGTTTTTAAAACGCGATTTATTGCTGCTAGTTTTCTTTCAGAGATAAAGGTATTATTTCGCGAGAGCGCTGTCGTCGGCCGAGAGTGAGTTCTGTGTAGTGCGAGAGCACATGGAGCGAAATAATCGTCAGCGCTTCGGGTTCATTTGTCGCTGCCGAATAACTGAGCGAGGGGCGTCGGTATTCGGATGGTTGTCGCCTAGCATCGCTTAATGAACGTTCTCTATTACCCGTGATCTCGGGGGAGCTTAATTCTAACACGTATGTGAGAACTCGGTGCTCGTCAACCCTGAAAATTTTTGACGTTTTGCGAGTCGAAATTTAAGTCTACACGTTCATTTTAATTAACCAGCTATTCATGTGTTTACAGAAATTAATTAATAATGGAATCCATTTCACTTTTGAAACCTCTATAGTATTTATTGTTTATGAATACGTCGAGCATGTAATATGTGAATTGCTATATAATATGTTTAATTTTATAAACTTACAATGATAACGAGACGCAACCCTGTACAAAATTTATCGGTTCATTTCTTATTCTTATTGCGAGCAGGGCCGGGCGGCGCACGTGTCCGCCGCTGCTGAATCAACTTAACCCGACTACCTTCCCGCAACTGAATGAACTTAATTCGATTCCGATTGTATTAAACCCCGACCACTCTGCCGCTTAATGACCGAAAAGAAATGAAGTAATTTCGAACCGAGTACCTACCGTTAACCGACGTCGACAGAAATCGTATCTACCAGACCGATACGAATCTTTGCGTTTCCACTAAATTAAACCTAACACGCCATATAGTCAGCCACGTTTAGTACTTTCAAAAATGTGCGTCATAATAAATTTATCCCAAATTCACGAAATGAAAATATTACACGTCCGCTATACAGACGGAAACTTTTTGTTTACTTTTGTCTGCCTGACGCGGAAAGACTTTTGATCGCTTTCTCACTATTGTGTGGATTATAATTCGGGGAATGTTTCATTTTAGCCCGACAACAGGAAGTAAACGAACCGAGGCGAAATAAATGTACTTTTCGTATTGCATTTTTGGACTTTGACGCGCATGTACAGGCGGTAAGTCTTTAGTTTTTCCAAAGAACGCTAACCGTTCGGAGATCATTTACATAACATAAAGTGTTTTAGTTGTGTTCGCACAAACAATAAACATCGGTCCCGCCTCGCGCTTCGGGAATGTGAGTCATCAACTAGCTCTAATTAAAGTACACGCGTTCGGGGCCAAACATTCGATCAGATAAAGTTGACGCGAACCGGCGGTGTTTACAAAAACCACGAGCAACTTTGCACAGCGAGGTCACACCATAGAGACGTGGCGCCGCGGCGCCGTGGAGGCACACAGTAATTAGATAGCTGTTGTGCTCTCCACTGGTTCAGCGCTTTTCCAATGAACGAACGCTCGCTCTCGTGTTTAATTGCGGCCCAAACCGTAACGGACAGCGGGACCGTTTTTGTCCGACCCCAATGAGACGAACCGCGCATCCTTTAATGAGCCCCTTCTGAACTAGGAGTTCTGCTACTCATCCAGCTAGTAGCAAATAAGCTAGCATTTATACTTTCGCTAATTTACATTAAAGTATTCCCATACTGCTGTACCTATACCTACTGATTCTAATGTTAGGTACTAAAAATACAAATTAATGACTCCTCGACACTAATTCTAGCACTTCCTGCTATATAAAGCTTTATGCTTTTTAGAGGTCCTTTAAAAGTATTCACGACAGATTCACTTTCAGACTTGAACTCTGCCGATATAAATGTTAATTGCCTTTTTAATATTCATCATCCGCACAGTATCCGTGCCGGTAATTTAAATAATAATCCATTTATTTTGTATCGAACTATCCTCAAAAACGGCTATATTATAATATAATTATTAACGAATCTATCGTCACGCTGTTGGTGCCTATACAAAATAGATTGGCGTTATAATTTAAATTTAAATCAACGTCGATGGTTAAATATGTGTAGTAGGTACAGTATATGTGTTTGATTTCCGTTAGTTATTCTCGGCGTGTAAACAAAAAGTTGTTCGTCTAGGACGCGAGGTCCCGCCCGCATTTGGCCTAACGTAAATAATTCACACTCCCGAAAACGAGTCGACCGAATCGGATGCCGCATGTAATTTCGCAATTTCCCACCGGCAGGCTCCCTGGAACGCGTTAAGTTTTTGCCCGGGGCTCTTGCCTATTCACGCTTAATTTTCCGGATTCAATTTTACAATCCATTCATTCGGAGGGTGTGGTGCAAATACTTTGTTTAATTGACACCCGATGTCTCCAACTATCCGAACTCTCGGATCTGTGAATAATTCATTCATACGAACCAGTTTAGAAACTACAATAACAACTCGTAGTTAGCTAGTTAGTTAGATGTTGTGGTTTACATGTCTTTTTCATTGTGGGTTTCTTCTGATTCCTGATAGTCAATCTCTCTCTGCTCTTTTATAATTTTGCGTACCTATGATATAAAATAAAAGCCAGGGATGTTTTTAATTTTAATGCGCTTTATGAAACTTTCGATGCAATTTAAACTATATTAAAATTGACTGTAAAAGACTACAGCGTATTGTTAATTAATTACTGACATTTAACAACACCCATAGAGACAATTAATTTTATTTAACCAAATCCATTATTGCAGATTTGCCTTTTGAAAGTGACTTGTACACTTATTCATAATAAGTATTGACAACAAAATAGGTTAGCTAGGCTTCGAACTAAACCAATGTTAATACTGATCTTTGTTTGGAATTCTCTCCCGCTAATACCTACTAGATTGACGGCCAAATGCCATGATTCCCGACGCAACAATCATTATACGTATACCGTGTCCCTCGAGATTGATTGTCTGAATTCGATAATTAATTAGTGCCTGTCATTAATGGTGACAAGTGACGTTATAGTATAGCCTCCGCGTACAGAGCGAGGTGATACGACGAGGTACGCAGACTGAGCCGAATTAATAGGCCTTTATTAGTAGGTGTTACCCCATGTCCTAATTGCCATGTCGCAAGCAAAAGTTGCCCGTACGACAACGCCATTTCATGCATTTTGTTGCATGTCATGGTCATGTGTAATTAGGGCAGCTCAATGTAGAGCCCTGTGTTTAAATTTTGTCGTGTTGTTTGCTCCGTCGGTTATTTAAGCCAACAAGGCCTAAGAATGAAAAAGAAATTCAGAAGCTTTCATTTATAAGTAGATTGGATTTGTTCGTATGAATATGAAACGCTGGATATAATAACAACGAAAATTTTAACCCAAAATTCGCGTACGCTTCATGAGTCACATCCCTCATCAAGTTCAAAAGGGTTTCGCTGTCATTTCGAGCGGTTAACTGCAAATACATATACTTACATGCTAAGGATTCAACAGGAAGACCGAACCGCAAGTGGCGTCATACTGCTTAGCAGTCGCTTGTGGCCGCAAAGTAGTTGGGTATGTTTGAGTTGGGCCACTAACCACGTATGGTCCCTGAGCCAGGAGCAAATTTCATCAATCATTTCCTCCAAACCTATAATTCGTAGAATGCCCAAGAGTATATCGTAATGTAGAAAAATGCAGAAAAAAATATTTTAGTATAGTCAGCTGACAACTTTAAATTTGCGAAAAAATTATAGACTATTTGACAAATTTTCAATCGGCAAGAAAATTTTGTCATTAGATTTAATCAGCAGATCTCATAACTTTATTAATTATAAAAACTGACGATTTTTTCGGTACTACCCATATTAGGAAAGCTATATAATTTAAGAAGGGTTTCAATAGGTAATGACAAAAGCCTTCATACTTCGGAGGCTGCGGCTGCGGCTGCTCAAGACCTAAGACTTCTTAGTTTTGCTCTCACTTCAAATTACTGGTCGGAAATAAATTGGTCACGAAAACCTGTAGCTGGCTTATGGACCAGTACAGACCAAAATTTCGATTTCAGGCGCGTAGACCTCGCGGCCGCGACGTCACGCGACCTTCATACATAATTATGTCACACATGCTTTTCACATTTGACTTGTACGAGCCGGAGTAATCCGCCACGAAGTATGGCCGCGGGGCACAGCGAGCAACATGTCAAACGTTTCAGCGGTACACGGTTCGAGCCACGATGGATTCAGATATCAATGACTGGGAACGAACACCCTGTAAGCAGAGTTCTTTCTTTTAATCGATTATTTACAGCGTTTTTTTACAACCTGCCAAGGAAACTATTAAAAACCAACGCCATCTATTTTGCCGTTCGGAAATGAATGAAGCCCGGTTTAAAATATTATATTACTACAAACTTAACTGACTACGTTCTACGAACGTCGACCCCGTTGCACTTAGAAGCTTTCAGTCAAGGTGTCAAACAAACATTACTTCCCTCAGTGCGGACCCGCTTGTCATCGTCGACGGCCGCCTCGGCCGCATTACATTTTTACACAGAAAATAAATCGTAACGCTGTGAAATTCGCTGAAAGAGGAGCGTGGCGGCTCAAGAGGCGTCAGTCAAATATTTTTCGAGGTAACTCGTTCGTACGCCAGAAATAAAGAGGCGAAGTTCCGAAACAATCAAATTAATTTTCTCCGTTGTTGTTTAATTAGCGCCGACTCTTGGATGGCTCGGTGGGCGGCCGGTGTTTATCATCGGAAACAATCGCGGCCCCGAGCCCCGCGCGCCGCTTCCGCGAAACCCATTATTATCAGAGTCAAGACTTTACACCACAGCAACTTTGATTCGTTACTCCTCCCGACATTATTGTTATTAGAGACATTGTTTTACCTAATTGACTCGGCGGCAACAAATCGCACGACTTTGACTAATCTTACGATGCTTTTGTTTCAGGTAATATCGCATCGGGTGAGCTGAATTGTTACTTCATTTACTTACCCGATTTAACCATCTCGTCGTCTCAGGTGCGTTTTATAACATCTTTCGACACTGATTCTTACGTACCGAACGGATAAGGACGTATTTACACGACGCAAGCCACTTATTAGTCGTCGTGAGGGTGAAATTATGAAACGCTATAGTTTGTGTGAAGCCCTACGAAGTTAATCTGAAGCCTTATTTAATTAAATTGTAGCATTGGGTGGACGTTGTCGCAGGCCATTCCCTAGTCGACTGCCTTCCCAAGCGGACGAATCGAGTCGGCATATTTTAAGTAGAATTTAAAATAATTGCTCTCCATCAAGTGTCTTTTGGGATTTCTGAACTCGGTGAGAATAACATTTAATTTCTTCCACACCATTACGCTAACCGGCATAGTTCAACCTTTCCTTGTTTAATTTAACGTAAATTCTTGTTGCTTGTTCTTTCCTTCAGCATATGAGACAATATTGCAGTATTTTAGCCTGAAAGGTGAAATACGACAACGTTATACGCCGGTGATGTAAAATGTTTATGAGTTTGGTTAAGATTTCAAAATTTTCCTCTTTTCTCTCTAGAAAACGACACATTAGCGTGTAATAAAAAAGAACTGGCGTCGGTTTACACGTCGACTCGAGTCTGCAGCGGCATCTAATCTAATTATCCAGTGCGCTCTTTAAAACTTGCTAGTGTGACGTGAGGGCGAGAATTTCGTTTCATTCTACTTACTCCTTTTAAGAAATTTAAAAATTTCCCACTGAAATGTGCGCAGTTAGTTCATACGTGACGCGAATAGTAAATGGCGAACGTGTTCTTCTCTCCTATGGGGTGTTATTTGTGAATGTTTTAGCTTGTTAAGTAATACTAGAGCAGTGTGAAAGCACAATGTCATATCGGACCGCATTTAGTCCCTCGGCTTGGCGACCCCGCCCGCCCACTAAGTCACCGCGACGCTTGTAAGTGTTCACCCTTATAATAAGGGAGGAATAACACTTCTCCCTTGACGATAATTGCGTTTCTTCATTTTCATTAGTTATTGTATCGTATAAATATAAATGGCCGGGTCGAGTTGAGAGACCGGCGACGTTTTGTTTTTGTTGAAAAGGGAACTCGGCGCGGTTTTTGTATGTAATATGTACCTACTTACTTGTTTATGTTAATTTATTTGTAAGTTCTTTGTTCTCGTTATTTTTTTCAATCCGTAAAAATTTAATTTTACTCAGGACCTAAGCCATAGATAGCCCATCATTCAAGAAACAAAGGATTTTAGATAATTAAAAAAACCTTCATTTCATAATATTTTTCCATACAGGGATAAGTTAGAAATTACTTAGGCTAGTTTAACAACGTGTGAAGGGATTGTTTGTCAAAGTCGATACCTAATTTGTGGAACTGCAAGCCAGATATGAAAAACTGTTTTATGTATTTCAACACTCATAATCATTTTGCAGCTGTAGAAAAACTCAGTATCACGTCAGGTGCGAAGCCTTGTTAGACTCCGTACGTCGTAATACTCGTATATCATTTCAGTTTGATATTCGTCACGTACGTAACTGTCCTTCATTGATTGTAATGGACGCAGTGGGGCAGTGGTTTAAAACGCCAGTGCGCTGTACAGGAAGTCCTACGTTCGATTCCCAGCGGAGCAGAAATATGAATAATAAGTTTCAAATTTTGTTTTTTGTGTGGGTGTGTATTCATGGCACCTACGACACAAGGATCATCGACGACAATCCTAGTGTGGGGCTATGAGGGTGAATCCTTATTTATTCGTTCAAGCTTCGCACTTCACAGCTACATAAGAAAGCTGATGGCTGATGCGCCCTAAACTAAGGGGATTACTTTTAGCCGCTGACCTGATTCGACCTGACCCGCGCCTCTGACCCCACGATGATCCATCCCCTTCATTCGGCTAACCTGTTTTTCATGATTCACGCTATAAAATGATAATTTAATGAGTTAAACCGTTGAGTTATTTTATTACGCTCGAATTATAAACGCGTTAGTTGAGAAAATCCACATCCTCGGTTTTAACGGTTTTATCTATTGAATTTTTAGTGAGTGTGACACGCGTCTAGTTTTCGAATAACTTTTTCAACAAATAGTTTTGTAAAAGGCAATCTATGGTATATTATGATATTTACATACGGGATTTGGTCCTTTTTACGTCATCTCAGACTTACCTGTTACCTAACCTACTACAAGTCATGCTCAACAACTTTTGTAGAAGTTTTTCAAATTACTTTTTTCAATACTTTTTCATTCTCGTTACTTTTCGTCTGATTTCGATCGGTCCTTCAAGACCTTCTATCATTTTTTTAAATTATTTATGGTCATTGCTTTGTATCCAATGTAATATACAGACTTCACTATTGAGACTTACAAATTTAGACGAATAAAAATGTTTCAGGGATTAAGATAGAATGCACCGTGTAAGCTCTTTAAGTGACAGGTGCTGTGTGATGAGTGCGGCGTCGAATTCGGATATTAAAATAAGTACGCAGTGTTCACGCACGCAGTTTTGGCTTTTTGTAAAAAATGTATGAGTCAGTCTAATCGTGTGTCCTCATTCGTAATATCCAAAAGTTGGTCTGAAAAATATCGCTAACTTAGCAATGTACACCTAATACCTATTGTTCTAATAAATATATAATTACCATTACGTTTGCATACTTCCATATTGGTGTACGGTCTACATTAAAGTGCGCTGTATTATGTGCATTTCCATTTTAAAATAGGTAGATGTGGAGATTTGTTTGCTTTTACCACTATAAATATTGATTTCACTATCTGCCACCCTTCGCCATTCCCATTCGGTGCACAGCTCACGCCCTCGCGCCACTATGGAATAATGATTACAATGACATAGCTTTATGTCTGGCGTTGCTTGGAAATGTTGATTGGAAGGGAAAAACTGGAAAGGGCAGTGGTACAGTGTAAAGATAGTATATTTATACCGTGGCAGCAGCAGTGGCGACTGGCGATGTAAATGATACGATATTTTCTATAATACTCCAGCTGTATATAGATATCGGTAAGTAGAACGGTGCAAGAGAAATGTATCATATTTTTTCGCATGATTTTATAGTAAAGTGCAAGTCACATTGTCTCGTACTGAGGGTTCCGATTGAATAGCTCTTTGAAGTGATAACTCATAAACATTGGTCCAGGAGTTTCAGGGATAATTTGGTATGTAAATTGCAGCCTGCATGTAGGTAAAAATATCTTTATTTATGGAATTTGTACTTAAAAAAACTACAAATGATTTCAACTTTATTCGTTATACATTTCAAAGTTATGAAAGTACATAAATATATTGTTTATTCTAGGTTATTGTGGGAATTCCTTTCATGTTATTTTAACCAACGCTCACATAGTTGCACCATCAACAATACATTTCTCTTACAATTTGAAGTCATATAGTTAGTTATTTCTTCATTTTTACTTTTATTATTCTGAATGCATCCAATGTTTGTTCACAGCAGTGATAATGCCACAAAGACGCAGCATACGATTTTCGCAATTAAAGGCAAAAAAGTCATGCGCGTTAATGAGATAAAAAACCACTGTGTAGATAAAACATCTGCGCGATACAAAAAGAGTTCGCAACGCGAATGTTTTTGAAATGTATTCAGTCGAGGATTTTTTACGAGTTCACACTTAATGGACGAAAAATACCGAGACGAATTGATATTAAAGTGCCGAACTACACTATTCACAAGCCATTTTACCAGCGCTTGTTCTAGAACCTACCGAATTCCTAATATTAAACTAGGGATGTTACGCAGCTTCGATCCTAGATCTGATAAGTCGAATCTTCTCATCGTTACCATACCTTTCGATACCAATCACGGTTCCGACCCTCTAAAATTTTTAATCGGAGGTAAAAGCAGTGCCAAAAGATAGAGTCGTAGGCCTTGGTCAACGGATACAAAAAGGTTAATGAAAGCTTGTGTTCTATCGTCGTTATTAATTTTCTCGATAAAATGTGTGTTCTTTGCCTTCCGTTCTTGCTTTAAATAAAAATGTTACATTGCAAATGCTCTTTTCTGCCACCCCTGTGACTCCAGACTCCGATATCCCAAATTTGAAAACTTCGTCTTCGGTTCCGCTAAAACAACCTCTGTTACATCCCTATTAACCCCGCCGCGTCTGCCGTCGTTAATACATAACGCCACTAGTCAGTTACTAAGTCAACTTAATCGTGAGCTGATTGTTTACTAAGATAGCATTCACGCGATATTTCCTTTCCTTTGGAGATAATCATTATGAAACTAAGTAAAGTTGTGATTGATAGGAAACGCTTTTCATCCTTAGTGTTGTGACTTGCCTTGCTAATTTCTTGATTACAAAAGAGCTTTAGTTGGTTTTCTTTGTAAGGATCCATAACTTTACTTCTTTTTCCTTTGATCTTCGAATATGTACCTACTATTAAGCTATTAACTTCCTTTTTCACTTATAACTCGTTGCAAAAGCAACTGTACCGTGAGCATGAACACTACCGTCAAAGTATGCGTATAGTAAACGTCAGTCATTAGTATGTCAGTCTATCTTGACATCTTCCCATACTAATGGTAGCTCGATATTACAAGTATATGCGTAAGTATATGCGTAAGTTTAAGCTCGAGGCGTTTAAGCTGATGCTAGTCGCAAATCAAGTTCTTTTTCACCACACGTTACAATCGACTCCTTCGAGTATAAAGTTTCATGTTTATTTTAATCCTCGAGACACGCCGTGTGCCTATATCGTTCTCAAGACGGCAGGTACGAGGCAGTGCCGCAAGATATCCATTACGCGGGCTTATCGCATCAATTTTGCAAAATGTGTAATATCTCTCCCGCATAAAGTAGTCTAGCATACTGCTAGTTTATTTCGTCGCCGCTAAACGGTCGGCTTCGTGCTTCGTGCACTGTTGCCATGGTTTTAGTGTTTTAAACTAGGACTGGGACTGAAAAGCTGGTGAAAATTCATGTGTAATTTTTTCCGCTCTCGGTGCAATATTGTAGAGTAGGCACTACACTAGAATTTTGGTTTTTATGCAATGTTTCCAGTACGTTTTTTTAATGATGACCAGCCGTAGGAAGGCCTGATTAATTTTTTTAAATCGACCATGGTTCCTAGGTAAATGTTAACTTGCAATTTTTTAAATCTTGCATAAGAAAAAGGGTCACTTTATACAATAATACAACTCTCACTTTCTACCCTTGTTATATAAGCTTCAAAGTACCGATAAATTGATGTTGAAATTCGCATGAATTCGATTTAATTTTGGCCAAAACAGCGACAAACAGACAGACAATACAGTGCCTAAATTATATGATAGAAAAACTACTCGATGTCTTGTAATAAATCCTTATATCAATTCAATAATATGCCTCATGCACTATACATTCGAGATTGGCGAGAAAGGTCTCGCGTATAAATCTGCCATGGTGCTCATTATACATTTCGTCGTCGCTTTGTGCTACATATACAATTCTAGCACGGTTCTTATATTTAAAACAGATATAAAGAGAAAAATATATTTCACCTTATATTATATTACATAAGTCTTGCTACAAGTTTACGCTGCGATCGGTTTCTAAAGGCGTTATCGTCGTCTCGACTCCCGTGCTTCCTGTGTCAAACGTCCCTCAGATTTGTAAAGAGCTGGCCGTCCTAGCCGCGCTCGGTATTTGTAACGCGGTGGGTTATTAATAGCCGCGATAGCAGGTAGCCCGCGGCGGTACACGATATTTGGGAAATCCGGATTTGCATAGGATAATGGGAGAATGGAGCACGGGCGCACGGTGCGCAATGCCGACGGACATACTGTCGTTTCACGGTGCTTTGGCTCTAGTGTTGTGGTGTAGTGCACCGCTGCCTTCGCAATGTCGACGTCTGGGTTCCGCCCTCCCGTACACCCAGCTTAATGTGACACTCGTTCTGGAATGGAGCATTATGTTTCCCCTCCGCCTGTATAACTATGTCGAAAACTAGCTTGACTAGCAGACTTGGCTCTACCAAATAAAGAAGTTTCATACTACTGTTAAAGACGAACATACAAACAAACAACATAGTTTTCTTCCCCTCATTCTTTTTAGTTTTATTCTTCACGAACGAAACTTAAATGTCGTTACGAACATTTCGAAACTAAAATTATCCAAATCGGTTTTAGCGAGACTAACGAACAGCGATTCATTTTTATACCTACATCGAAGAAGACATAACTTTATCTATGTACAATGTACATGGAACACCTCGTTTAATAGGACATTTGTGTACATAGAGCAGGTCGTTTAATAGGTCTTACATTATGCCGGGCAACATTAGCTCTGCCCGTCTCGCAGTGTCGTGGCGGCGACCCGGCCGGAACCCGGTGTTTAACCCGCGCCGTGAGACCCTTATCTATAGATTAATGTTGCCATTATTAAGACTTACGTGCTTCTACACTAGAAAGCAGGTAGATAAAGAACATGCCACCGTTAATTTTGCATACTAGGCTTTGCTTGTGGTTAAATGTTTCGTTATCGGTCAATTTACTCGGCATAATTATTTCTTTGGGACAAGAAATTTGCCTTAAACCTTTTTGCAATCTCATGTTAGATACATTGCTATACGCGGATGTCTTTCAAAAATTAATTCAAATAGGTATCTAGATATTTAACGACCTATTCTCATGTAGCTTGCCGTTTCAATGCAAATACAAAACTCACTTCATGTCATATTATCAATTTCCGTTCCTAAGTTACTTGCAATAATGGCTCATAAAGCAATTAACGACAAATCTTATTTCCTTTATTGCACCAGTGACATTAAAATTGTTTCTTGAAGAAGATAAAACCGGTTCAGAGGTTGTTAGTTACCTACACATCCTACACGTAGATGAATCATTGATGCAAATTATTCTGATTATCGCTAGTTATGGTATGATGTCAGATTACGCTTGTGAGAAAGAAGTCTGTCTGTTGAAACGCCGTGGCTAAGTATTTTCATTTTTTTTTAAGTCTAATAGTGGGCTTTTATCGGTAGCACATTTTATAGAATTTGGCTCTTAAAGTGTATGATATCGTCTCTATATTTTATTTGTGTTACAAGTTATTGTAGAAGTATGTTGAGTTGACTGACTGCAGTGGATCATGGTTTTGGATCGCAACGATCACATTGATTTCGTTAAGTGACCAAATTGTCCCACCAACCATAGAGACAAAGTTTGTTCATTTGGTTTCATGTTCTCATATTCTAAGATAATGCAAGCACCAGTAATGTTGGTTTATATTTGAATTGTAAAGTAACTAGAACTGGAGTAGTTCTTAAATTAGAGCTATTTTAAGCACCTGCTTGCTTGTCAATTTCTGCGAAAGGCTTACGCTAAATCTGACGCTTATTCATTCATTCGTTCGTTCTCGATTTATAAAAACGTAGCATATGAATCTGGTATACTAATAAGTAGCCTTTTCGTGTATAAGCAAAATAATACGATGAATAACACCCGTCTGCTGCATTCATTTATAAAATAGGGTTAAGTAGATATTTAAGTTTTATTTCGTCAAATAATATCAAGTATTTAACTTTAGCGTGAATGCCAAGAAGACATATTTCAAAGGACCATATTCAAAATTCAAAAGGTCTCATGATTAGAAATGCGGTTACTTATAAAGTCATTAAATATTGTGGTCCACTATAAAGTTCAATATGTACGTAAGTAGTACCTTTGATGTGTTACAATCACTGAGCATTAGGTGACCAGCACGCTTGATTGCTGCTTCTATATTATATAAAAATGTAGCTACCATGTCGAATTAGCGGCCCAGGTTGTCCTGATTTCTTATTATAACCCCATACTATTTCACGGCCCTATAAAATAAAACGATAAAATATTTAGAGCAGATATAAAAGGTGGCTGCGTGTATAACACAAACGCGTATTTGTCAAGTTGAAATATTGTCTAATAACTTATACGATAGCGATGTGGCTCTTGTTTCATTTATTTGAAATATCTTATATTTACCTCATTAACACAAGTTCTTACGGCATAACGGCATAGGCTACGGTAGAGTACTCGTAGGTCATTTTATAAATAATACATTGAAAATTAAATGCGACCTAAATCTTTAAATTTGTAAGCCTGGAAGTCACACTGGACGAAAAGTATGTTGATATAATGTACTGCGGAGCTGGTCCTATGGCGTTGGGTGGTTGAAGGCGGGAGGGTGGTCGCGTGGTTGATGTACGCGCCGCCGCCGCGACGCCAGACCCGCCGGCGCCGCCGCCTACACTGCAGATACCGTGCACTCGTGCCGCCATCGCTTGTTACACCTCCATTCTATGCTGGTACACCGTTTTTGTTTATTTCTACGTAAATCTACAGTTTCCGTGTATTGGTAGATGATATTTTTAAGTTCTGAGACGTTGGTATCGAAAATGAAAAGTTGTTCACTGTGATAATACTGATTAAGTATTGATACGGGCAGAGGAATAATTTCACACAAAGCAAAATGGTAAATTATAAATTGATATAAAACGAATTATAAATGGATAAAAACTGTCTTCCCAGACAATATTACTTCAACACAAAATCCAGTCTTACAGTCAGCGTTCGTCCTATTACAATAAGGAGCGTTAACTGCTCCACTGTTGCGTTATACAAGCCTCAGAAGTTGCCAAAACGGACATTTTATTCTTCACCCGAAATATGGCTGCCTGAGCGCCAACTTAACCCCCCATAATATAGTACAGAACTCGTGCATTCAAAACATTGGCTATTCAGTGAAATTGGTCTATTTGAAGAAAAACGGTTGAAGAGAATCTTTGGATGTATCTGTTTGCGTCTTAATTTATGTAAATGTTGTTTTATGATAACGTATTAGCGAACATTATGCATGTTTTGTGACGTCATATTATAACTGCAGCCGCTAATCTGTTTCTTATCTCTTATGTTAGATTAGGATACATTTTGTATCTTTTTATGATGTAGAATCAGCAAACGGAACCGCAGCATCTAGAGGTATCATAATTTTATTATGAGAACTAAGACGATGAACAATCCAGTATGAATAATTACTCCAGTAAAACCATATCAACGTTAAAATTTATGAAAGCAACGACAAAAACATGATTTTACATTTTTAACAAAACAGTAATCCTTATCCCACAAAACTATTCATAGATATTTGTTATTAGCATTATTGGGGCTCTGGCTGTGTGGTAATCGATACGCTAATCCACCGATCGCAGTTAATGAACAATAAATCCATCCTCAAAATCGGAAATGGTTTTACAAAATGCTCCAATCAAAACATAACACTCAATTATCGACGCGCTCCTGACCGCACCATTTATACCGACCCACTCGATACGCTTCCGAAGAGTGGCCCACTAGAATGTCCCTTGATTGATGCTCCGCGTAATGACCCGGGAAACTATTTCCTTCGCATTTCCTCCACTCAATAAAACATCGAATATGCTTATATTTATGTGTCCGCGTCAGTTTATTCGGGGCTTTGTCAATGCGGCCCGTAGTGCCGACTACACTTGAAAGACCGTCGTTTGTCAAGATTACGGCTGTTTGGGGATTGAGATATGAAAAGCGGTTATTGTTTTGAATATTTCCCTTTTTATGTGGGCCTCGGGGCCCGAATTTCCGAATATGGAACCCATTATGTTTCCTGATACTATTTATCATCCTTAATTCCATCTCCTTTGCCGCGAAAACATCCTTGGCATCACACGAGGTGTTATCGCTAATACCCGAACGGCGAGGAAGCGCGGAATCTTAAGAATCCGTCGCCTATACAGGCGGCTCGCGTTTAATATGAATACGTTTTCGCGGGTGGTTTGCGCGTCGGTATTGTATCCAATTTGGTGAAGTTACATAATTTAGTGAGCACGTGGCGTGGCACAATTAGCACGTACAAAACTCGTCAGTCACGGCTTGGCGCCGAGTGGCAATTACGGTATTTCATCCTCAATAAAAGTGCACTCAGGCGCCGCTAACGCCGGAGAAAGCTCCCCGTTGCCTATAAAGCTAATGTGGACGTATAAAGATTTAAATGACGGTACGGGACGGGCCGTCCACCGGCACTCACCCCGCCGCACGCCGCAATCCTGCCCCTCGGCCTCCGACTCGCCTGTTCGCTATGATTACTCATTATCTCCTACATACTCGTACTCACCTAGCCGAATTTAAAACTTTACCCGCCTTTTACGCCCTGCATAAAGACCCTCGTTTGAGTAAAAGCGAGAATGGCTTGCTCTTTTCGCAGTGCTTAAAATTTCCGCCTTTTCTGCCAGACCTAAGGAGGAACAAATGTCCGGAATGATACGATTCCTCCCCGTTAAAACAAATCATAAATATACCGATATTATTGATATCTTGATCGAGAGTAAATTTTATTTCTTTTTTAACGTTCCAAGTAAAACTTCAGTGGCAATAAAACTGGAACAGTTTTCAATACTTGTCTCGTTAATATGTTAAGATTGCAAATAATGGCAGTCGTGTAGCGGGAGAGTAAACATTTCGACGCTATTAATCTGCGAACACTGTGCTATATCGGGGCGTCGGGGGCGGCACATTTATTTTATGTGCCGGCAATGTTGCATACGCCATAAAAGTCGTTAGGACGGCGTAACGTCTCGCCATCGTCTTGCCCGCTTTAATTATACCTATAGGGCTCCGCGGCGCCGCGGTTCCGACTACGCCGCTACACGCTAAAAGAAAGTGCCGCAATTTTCTCGCATAAAGGGGTTCGCCACGTATCCGCGATGCGATGCGTAATGCACCAGCACACCCTCGAACAAAAAGTGAGTGTTTCTAGAGCGAGCTTAAGGCGGACGCGAGACGTTTGCGCCTAATGCTCTATTATAAAATGGAACAGTCTCAGATAGTAACGACACGTTTGACGATTTTTACACCTTTAGGTTCTTGCAAATCACTGGAAAACTACGTGAAACAAAAGCAAAACTGTAATCGTAGACACCGCCGTATCGTACACCCCTCGTTCTGCTTCCACCGCCTCCACATTAACCCAACACGGCAGAATAACATTCTAACACTTCCTAATGTACCCGGCAGCGTAAATGCCTTATATTGCGCGCCCCGTAATTTACCTACTCAAGATTTATTTCAACTCGGTTTCGGTTATTTAAAAGGGCCGCGAGAATTCTCGTTCCATTATTATTATTATTATTGGGGTCCGTAATTAAATTATATGGGTGTGGGTCAATCCTTCGTTGCGTTTGTTTTGCGATAAAATGCGAGGCGAAATAAAAAACGTTCCAGCGAAACGGCCCTACGTGTACAATTATGAGTTCTTAACGTTAACTATAAAGTAGGTAAGTTGGAAATTAGTTCAATGTCAACCGGCAAATGAAGGCGGCGTAAGGCGAGCAAACTTTTGTCTTCCGCCGTAAATCACATCGGCTAATAACTCGGCGATACAAAGAAAATTGATTTATGCGAACATTTACTAAGTCCTCAAATTTTAGTGAGTGAAATACGCTGTAGCGTGGGAACGTCAACGGGTGCATCGTAGGTAATACCCTCGAGGCAGCTTCGGCTGGAATTCATTAAATCTGCCATATCTCCGTGATTAGGTTCGCGTTTTATGTACTTTGATTTCGTTTTCTGTATCGATTATTCGGAGCTTTCTTGAAATGTGCCGCGCTCGGCGCTCGCAACTCCGTAGAGTTGAGAATGTTCGGCGAAGTGGCTCGTGTAGTCCTTTTATTTCGATTTAGTTGGAAGTTTTGCGGTTGGGCCGTGCGACGTGCGAAGCGGCGCGTGTAGTTCGGAGTTAAGGTGTACAAATTAGACGGGCGTGTGTCGGTGTCGGGCCACATCCACCGCTACGCGGCTCCGGCACGGTCTCAGTACCGCTGGGGCGGGCGCAGCGCGGGGCGCAGATGGAAATTTATCACGCCCGCCGGAGCTGAGACTACAAGTTCGCGCATTAAACGACTCCGGAACATTAGCCGCTTGCAAGATGCCGCCCGAGATCATAATTAAGTGCCGCCCAATTTATCGGTCCGACCCGTGCCCGAAAACTCCCTTAAACTTCCCTTATCGTACCTACTAAAGGCTCTTTATTTTGTAGTTAGCCCGCTTCGCAGTTATCGCCTTTTATCTGCCACAGTACAGTTAAATAGGAATCTAGCCGGGTCCGAGTTGTTTAGATTACAAATAGAAAAACAACCAAAGTTGAGCACGTGAATCTAAATTTAAGATTGATCTTAACTGTCATAATTTAAAGTTCCAGGATTCTTTGTAAGAAATGTATAAGGTAAAATGTTGTGGCATTAATCTGTAGCAGCGGTTTATGCATTATTTCTTAGCTGCCTTCAACTCGACATGCCCCTCAGTTCGTTCGGAATCATCCATTAGAAGAACAAACGGTGAAACGCATTTGTCCCGCGGGATGGCAGCCGATGACAAAACTGTAGAATCTAGTTCGTTGCGCGACTGAGTCCTCCTTTAAATCTGCGATACAAAAGCGAAAGAAATACCGTTGCGGCTTCGTCCCAGAAACCTTTGTTGCGTCGGCATTGTCACTCGGAGAGGCGAGTGTGGGAGATAGTCGGCGTCTAGACTTTAGGTCTTATAATAAGCGTCTAATACGTTCTAGTTGTATAATGAGGCGAACGTGTCACTGAATCAAGTGAGCAAGTGAGTCAAAGTATGCGAGTCGAGGCGTGGAGCGTGAAGCGGCCGCTCCGTCTAGTGCTGCTTAGGCTAATTACTGCATCAGCTCGGCTAAACTGGTTAAGAGACCGGCTCCCGGCTCGCCTTTGCCGAGGATTTTGCTTAGCTCTCCGTCTAATGGCACGTTATTTACAACTTACTCGTATATATCTTGAAGATAGTTATTGCATAAAGGGTATCCTTTTTTAAAAAAATTTGAAGACTGATAATATGTTACATGAAAGCAAAACCCGCTTAAACAATGAATGTATAAGTAATGGATATTTCAAACCGACTAATTTAATGCTGGCTCAAGAATTTGGGAGGACTGAAATGAAGATTCTTGTAGGATCAAAATTAATATAACGTGCGAAGAGCGGAATTTAACCACTTTAGTTTGTGAATATTTCTAAAGAAACGGGGAATAGGTTTATCGACGCAACTAGTTAACTTAATGAGAGATATTAGAATATAATGTAAATCGTAAATACATACATTCAACATAGTATTTTTCCTTACATTATTTATGGCCTAGCCAGCTAAGATGTTTTAAAAAGTTATAGATACGTCTTACACGCTCTAGAATGACTAGACGAAAGGCAGGTAATTGCCCGAAGCGCATTCAGTCGGGCACGCTATCTCTTTACGGCTTTACGTCAAGACAGCGCCTAAAATTATTTCGCATTTCCTGGCATAAATGCCTTCCTGTGTGTTTAGGAGTTGTACCAATTACACTGCAACTGTTAGAGACAAGAAAAACGTGTCATTTCATTCGTAAGTACAGTATTTTCATTTAAAATTATTAAAACATAATAAATGTTTTAGTTTTGACATAATTTGGCAATGGCTAACACGGGTAGGCTAAAGAGCGAGATGTAATATGTTTTATGCGTGAGAGTAAAAGAGACAATGTTAGCGCGGTCACGTGGCGGCCGGTTTCAGCGGAAGTTGGGGAAAATTAAACTATGAACCCAGATTTCTTAATGTTGTTTTATGTCAAGTATGTTAAATCTTATTTTGCTCAGATTATATGATAATACAATACAATCTAGAAAACAATGAAGCGAATAGATATTACTTATCATGTATTGTTTATATTTTTAGATTACCTTACTGACGACGAAAGAATGGACGTCGTGAAATCGGTGGATTGACTACTAAACAGTCCTAAAAAGTAATAAGTAATACGCAGCGCACGCCCGTCCATCGCACCATCTTTAGTAATTAATTTTTAAGTAGTGCTCAACTACGAACGAATAATCAAAATCATCAAATCAGTCGATAAAGTTAGTACTTAGTAAGTAATACCGTAGCGTAGTAGTCGCCGCGATTCGGTTGTTAACATCAATCGAATAACATCGATTGTTATCGACTTTTAACTACTAAACTGAACAATCGACATACTCGATTGTTTTTAGTAATAATCGCCCGTCGCTAGTGTGTATTTAAAAAATAAACGTTTTGTTCATAATTGTTTTTATTATTTTATACTAGTAAAATCGAGCCTCCACTTTGCCCAATCTCCTCCGTAGTCATGATGTCACGCGCTCGCGCCAATGAGCGCTCAGAGGCCATCAATACGTAACGAACTACGTATGTTTATCTCTTTCTAATAACAGGCATGCCCCATCATTTTTCTCTATTAGCGCTAAGTGTCATAAATACATACAGCTTGCGGCTGTGTGTATGTATAGACTACTCCTTGCGCCACTTTAAAATACTTTAATGTTGGGGTATAACGTGTCTATCTGTTTAAACGTCATTGCTAGCCAGAGGCAGACAATTAAAAATATGAGCACACAAAAAATTCTTACATGAGTCTTTTACGGTTCTCCAGAGTATCGTTCTATTCTTTAATAGAAGTAAACTCTGGCTCTATAGTCTATCTATCTATTCTATATCTCCCCAAGTTGCCCCAAGTTGATAAACGTTTCAAACATTATTGTTTACATAACCATAAAACATACAATCTGCACAATACTTTAAATGTCACAATATGAAAGTAAATTTTGACCTTTGCACAGGTACCTAAGTGTGTAATCGGCTAATCGCAGAATCCTCGCACCTGTAAGCTCGGGCAGTCCGTCCGGGTCCGCGTCTGAACTTCAGTCACGTAGAAACGTTAATGTGACATGACTTTTCGTCAACTAATTACGCACCCACTGAACTGTTGACTGTTTCGGTCACCTGTCCCACAGAAATAGCCGGCTTAATGTATGAAACGTCGTTGTGGCGTTCGCTGACCCAGTGTCGTCAGTGGGTACGTTTCGGGGAACGTTTACTTGTTTGTGTTTGATGTCAAGCACTTCAAACATAAATAATGCATAATTCCTAGTTTTAGTACGTTGATATTTTCTAAAGTTCTAAAGCAATGAGTTCACACTCTAACTCCCCTTATAATTTCTTCCTTAGAATTTATTATAATTAATTCTTGCATCATTTTATTCATAAAACAAAACATAAAAGTAAAGTTCTTTTGTATTCAATTTATTTATGCAGGTTAAGTGTTTTCACGCTTTGCTCTATTAGAAAGGCCGGCTCCAAGAATCGAAGGCTTTTTTCAGTTCACGCCAAGGCGGCGGCGTCGGCACGTTAGTAAAACAGGCAATTTACGCAAGCCTATAAGTAACAAGATTCATTAAGGCCGTTACAAAGTGGCGCGGGCGTTCTTAAAGCGAATGGCCCTAGAGCTTACAGCGCTCATAATGGGCGTACGAGCCCGGAGCCGAGAGGCCGAGGCGCCGCGCGCGATTTAATGAAACACCTGGAGAGGTCGTGCCCGCTTCCTTGCATTAATCTCCCGCCACTCGCACTCTCGCACTCGCACGAACCCCGCGGCTCTCTCGCCCTACCAGCTTTATTGCCACCTACGCTGACCTGATACGGGGTTTTGTCATTTGAAAGCGGAGGGCGCTTCGCCAACAACGGAAAGGACTCCTTTGAACAACCAAGGGGGGACCTCTTTACCCATGTAATCACGAAAACAACTAGGCCAACATACACCGAAACGAACTACAGAAAGCTACGCACAAAAAGCGCGTCGGGTAGCGGCAGATTGTTAGTGCCCGGACATTAGCGTAAAAGTGGCCAACTTATATTAAAGCCGGGATAAACAACGGCTGACCGCCCGGCGGCAACGGCAAAAGTGGCCGAGATAACTCCGCGCACGAATGCATATTTTAACGTTAAGCTACGGCACCGATGCAAACTTGTCGGGAACTTCACCGAAGTGAATAATTCTTAGTTTAAGGCTTCTCGGTGAAGTGGCTCTCTTTTTAGTTTTTGTCAGTTTGGAGCGACGGGGGCTCCTCGAGATGTAAATGTTTGCTCTGAGGTAATCGTAATACAAATTGAGCGAATGTGTGCGTGCTGCTGGCATGGTTGCAGTCGAGGCACGTATGGGCGAGTATGCCGCACGGAACGCATGGTCTAGCGCGTGGCGCCGCCCAGAGGCCGAAATAAAAAAGCGGCGGCGAGCGCGAGGCGTAAACACGCGCCCCTCTTGCGTGACGGCTCATTAGCCACTCCCCTGCGCCTCTATAAATCATTTTAAATTCAAATTCTACTTACTTACAGAATTGACTTTGCTTACCTAATTCCCTTCCTAGCCACGAAATTTTGCAAATTAGATTTCACCTTTCCCTCGTTTCGGCTTGTCGGAAAAATTATTTGCGGCATCCGGGATCCGATCTTGGCCTATGATCGTGTTACCCGCTTCTATTGCGCGATTCCACCCCGGACCCCTTGAATAATCTGCTCCATCGAGAATAGCTTTCGATTACCTTTTATTAAACTGCTACTGCTTGTATTGATACCTATGTACCTGCGATACCTGCGATAGAAAAAATATGTTGCGTCGTAGTTTTAGTTTCACCAAAAATCCATTTTGGTTCCTAGTTATTTTATCACAAAGATAAAATAGAATACATTATAAAATAGAACACAAACAAAATACATATGCCTTCCTATCAACCTACTACCTACCCTACTTACAATGAACCGCACGACACATTCTGTACGTACGAACCAATTATGAACTAATAGCTAATATGCTATCTTCAATTGGAGCGCGCTCAAGAGAATTTCATTGGTCCTCATCACAATACAAAGTGATAAATACCTCCCGCATCTCAGATTTGTCAAACAGGTAAAATGTTGAACTGAGTTGGGCACGTGGCCACGCGCCTCGAATACCCAGGAGCACACTCGTACACGCTCACACATTAAGCATCACACACGGCACCTACTCAGGTACAAAAGTTGGCACGTTTCGCCGGGCCGTTTCTATTCCCGTCCCTGTTTGACATCATGAACATTTTTGGCACCCACTTTCGTGCGTACAAGTGGGCTCCGGTGCTCGCCGCGAGCGTGTCATTCATCTAATCGTTAGCTCATTGTTTTCCTCGGTTGTCGATTTGTCCCGACACGTGTCGTATCGGCCAATAGTAAAATAGTCTAGTATAGAGCGACGTGCGCGTACGCCGGACACGCTCCATCGGGGCACGTCGCCAATCCATCAAATGGATCCGATCGATCGATCAATGAGCTTCGCGCGGCACGCATTCTCGCCGCACTACACGCACCATTCACCTAAAAATATATTCGGTTCTGTGTTCACTGTTCACGTGTTCGGCTATTAATGGAATTAATTTCATACGTGAAAACTTCACTGTCGTTCAACAGTGACCCACTCATGTGTTAAATGTAATAAGTCGGTGGGGAATTAAAGTGCGTAATTATTTACGACCTCATAATACAATTAGCGTTTTAATATTTTGAATTATTTTGTGTGCAATTATAATACTTAGGTACGCCAGCACTTTTCATTTTATGTTTACGATTTTTATTCAACTTTTGTCCTTGAATGACCGAAGTTAGCCACGGCGGTCAACTGAAGGTTTAAAAAGCAAACATAAAAAACAAATTTTACATTGACAGATAATTGAAGATGAAATCTAAGAATTTATTGTTGTGGAAATCTACCTACATGTATGAAGCTCCAGCATGACAACAGTTACATATTACGATGTAAAGTTTTAAGGCGAAACGGTCTGGTTGCCAATATATTCTAATTGATGATACTAAATACAAATCCTCATGTCACATAATAATCTTTACTCTATAGCGGACTAGCCCATTTAGACAGTTGGGCAACATCGCTCCAAACCCGACCGATGTTAGCACTACAGCAGATCGGTGCATCGTCGGTGCAGTGGTCCTCGCTGCGTTCGTTACGTGGCGGCGGCTGAGTGCACTCGCGCCTTACTCGACTTAACGAGACACGAACGCCTCGGTTTACTCCTCTTTGCTCTTTGACGACATTTTTGTCATGTCGAATTCACTAAACCGATTAATCGGCTACATTCGAGTATGTGTAACACGGAGGTAGATTGGTAACAAGTATCTATTGATATTGGTAACGTCTTGCTATCGCTCAAAAGAGCGATAAGGAACCTTACAATTATATTATTTCAGCTTAATATAAGCTGTAATTATAAATATGTATTAAAAATAAACACGGCATGTTTTGTCCTAGTTTCCAAATTATAATATAGATTAATTTTTACTCAGCCACATTATGCCTCCAACGTACTCATACACATACAGGAAGCGATCGCAAGAAACCGACACTCTCCTAACCCCTTGTATTCCAAGTGCGCATTGTTGTGCCATAAAAGACGTGGAAGGGAAGCTCGCTCCGTTTGCTCCACTATCGCAAAAATGTTATTAGTTTTGGGTGGTTATCGCCCACCCCGCGACCTCTCGGCCCACTACCCTACGCCGGAACGAGCGGCGAATTTCCAAAGGTCGCCCCTCGTAGCACCTATTGTAATCCTTAAAGTAATTTTCTCTAATTTTCATTATTACGAGTTAACTTTGTCGATGGAGACCACAATTATGTAATGATCGCTGCCAGAGCGCTAGTTAAAGAGCAATCAAGTCGGCTGATTAAAAAGGAGCAAGATTTTTCTGTTTTTATCTTGATTCAGTTTCAATGTAAACACTGCATATTCTATGAACGAATATACATTCTGCAAAGAGGTAAAAAAGTGGTATCGTCGACAAAATGCAATTATGGGGGACATGTAGACAACAGATAGAGGTGATGGAGCAGCAATGAATGCATCGTAATGTGCAACGGGGTCGGCAGTTCGGCGCGGGTCATCCGTCTCAAGCGACGCGGCCATTTGTATCGGCCGGTGGACCCGTCCGGCCGTCCGGGCGTCCGTCACGTAGGGATGCCCAAATTTGTATTGATATCGCATCGTTACTGTATCGTATTTCTTTAAATCGATACGCGATAATATCGCTTCCCTTCGTATCGATATATCGTATCGTAACCGAAACGCATGATTTTTATAAATTTGTGACAAAAAGAGAACACGATAACAAAAACAAACCTTTTTTCTTTCAATTAGGTTTTGACGGTATTACAAATTCCAAAGATCTGTTTACCTAATATAATCCGTAGGTAACCTACCTAAAGTTAGCACAAAAACTGCCTGCGTTCTATAAACAATTTTGTGTATACCTCTTTAGACCTCTTACTTTCTATTAAGAATAAAAAAGTTTAACGGCACTTGTATAGTAAGTGCCGTCATTTCGCGTTGATGAAATATGAATTAAGAAGTTATTACAGGAAAGAACGTATATATAAAGTATAAGTACAGTATCGTATGGTCAAAATATCGTATTAAATGTCGATAATTGTATTGTGCTGTTTCAATATTTCGATATATCGTATCGTATTGGGCATCCCTACCGTCACGCTAATCGCTGCGTGCACCGGCAAGCGCCGCGACGCGTCAACCCTTCGCATGCATCGAATCTTCCAAATCGAAAACAATCGATTTTTCTATCTGCTCTCATGTTGGTAGGTATTATCTCGAAATGCCCGTCGGAAATGAGCTATATAACTGCCTAACAGCTGCCTTAGTTATTTTTTAACATAATACACACATTTCGGCACTACCGCCATTGTAGCTTGCCGGTGAGCACCTATCGCCTGCGTCATTACCCGCCATGAGCAGCATGGCAGCATGTTGCTGCCTTATTAGACAGGCCTGTTGGTCTAGTGGTTAGCGACCCTAACTACTACGCCGGAGGTCGTGGGTTCGATTCCCACCCAGGACAAATATTTGTGTGATGAGCACAAGTGTTTGTTCTGTGTCTGGGTGTAAATTATCTATGTATAAGTATGTATTTAAAAATATATATGTATGTTTATCAGCTATCTGGTTACCATAACACAAGCTCACAGCTTACTTTGGGATCAGAAAGCCATGTGTGAGTTGTCCCACAATTTTTTTTTTTTATTTATTATGGTTGGGGAGCTACAGGCCAACAGTCCGGTTAGTCACCGGCGTAGTTATCATACGTAGATATCATTATTATAAAGACGTTTATCCTATTTGGGGTAGGATTTGGGTGTCCCTTTGTTGCAGTAGGTATATCTAATCTCATTTCATATAAAACATACAGTCCATGTCGCCCGAGTTGTTTATTATCTAAGTAGGTGACTCGATCGTATCTAACATTCAATTAAGCATCGCTGTACTTTTCTAGTAGAAAATATTAACGGCTTTTACGTTCAGTCGACTCTAAGCATGCATCACGCGAAACCCGCGCTATAGAAACAAGCTCTTAATCGGATATGAAAGCTTTTTCTATTCACTTGCAAATGGAGCTTTAGTTGGAAAGTTTCCTGACCTTTGAATAAAGCCAATTGGTTTCGCTCGTTTGAAGGTTTTATGGTTCACCTTATATCGTCGCATAGTGTCTATTATGTAAATGGTGCATTGCACCCAATAAAAACATACCTTTCAATACAATAAAACCAATACAATTAAATATAAATTAGTGTTTATAAAAGTAATATATTATCTACTTAAAAAATTAAGTATTTATTTATTGCTACAAGCTGTTTTGACGAAATCACAGCAAGTCATTGCTTACATGTACACTTGTACAGCAGTATTACAGATATTTATGTTCGTAAACTTTCAATCTGAAGCGAACTTCAGTCCATCAAATTCGAGCGATTGAACTGGGATGAGCGAACTGTGATAATTCGTTATCCCAGTTTGTCGAGAACATGATCACCTATTCAAGTTGCACAAACGGGCTGCTTGGAATCGAAACTCGGTTAAAGTAGACGGTGCTGAGTAACGGGAAACAATAACTTTATCCCGAGCTTAGCGCCGAGAGGACCGTCCAACTAACATTATGCCTGCTAGTAACAAGTTAATCTAAATGCAGCCGCTTCCACTAGTTGTGTAGTTGTATAGTCGTGCTCGTGGCACGCATCGCCAAAGTTTAATAGCTGAGAAAATTTGGAACAAGCCTGCAACTGAATCCGGCCGAAGATTCACACTTCGCTTCGACTGAGACGTGTCAGTCTTCGCTTCCCTGTTTAATGAGTGCAATAAAAATAAACAGAAATATCTCGCATATTTCTGTTTCGACTCGACGTGCTTATGTAATATCTGCCCACTGTTGATTCAAGGAATTGTGGAAACATTGGCTTGTTTTTTTACGCTAAACAAACTACGGATGTAACTAACGTGATTTAAAAATAGATATTGTGATAAAGGATGCTCGATAGCATCACATCTATTTTCATTTTTATGTGTGTGTGTGTGAACTGTGTGACTTAATTTTCTGTGATTTCTCAGAGTAGCATTTAGAAATTTTATGTCTTGTGTTATCTTTATGATACGTTTAAGATATTTTTATTACACTTGTACAAGAAACTTTAAACCAGTTTGAATTATAATGAAAGCTAACTTACCAAAAAGCTAGACTAAATGTTGACTCCATTATTCGAAATGACCTAATGTTTACAAACGACTAAACGAAAATACTTAAAAGTATTTTGGACTATTAAATAATTAAGTTAAAACTCTTTTGCACGGTACATTTAAGAACTGCGTTTTTACAAGAGTTATTCAATAAATCACTCGGGAGCTCAGACTGTTTCGCGGACATTATCAGCGAGCGAGCCCCCCAGCCGGCGGCGGCGAGTATTCAGATGGAGTTTGTTTGTATAAGTATTTTCTTCGAAGGAGCGATAAGCGCTTTTCCGTCTTTTTTTCTGAATAAAATATTGCGAGGAGGCTCGGCGTGCGGCGATAAAACATCCGCGAACTCCTCCCGTCCTCCCGTCACGTAGTGCGACAGTTAATTACGCGGATGTAAATAAATCATCATAGACGGGTGCGGCGAAGGGCTTCGATTCCGAAAGGCAATTATC
The DNA here is from genome assembly GCA_905147235.1 of Erynnis tages. NCBI lineage: Eukaryota > Metazoa > Arthropoda > Insecta > Lepidoptera > Hesperiidae > Erynnis > Erynnis tages. Next base: position 9,857,860 of record LR990072.1, read on the forward strand.
TCGCGCCTCATTGACGCCGAAAATGAGCAGAGCGAAACCGTGCCGCTCCCACCGCTCCGATATTTGACGCCTAACGTTCTTGTATAGGGGGAAAATCGGAACATCTCTGATGGTTGGTATATGCACGCCTTTACAAGATGTACAATCGAATTCAATACTTATGTTGTTATGAGCAAAATGTATCTATCAAATCTCAGAGTAAAAGGTCGTATTCGAATTAAGTAGCTCTAAGTTATTCTAACAGTAACACACTCATTTACCTAGGTATGTACTGATTTGCGCAAGTTGTGGTCGCAAATAAACCGTTACGCATGTTGCCAATCTGCTGAATGGTATCGAATGGTATGTGAATGATATAATGGTATCGAGTGTCTCCACGAGTATTATTTACACATGCAACGCAAATAACTCTACATCACGTAAACATAAGACGTCCGTCAGTTAAATTTGAAAGTTGACCTTAAACTAAAGTACCTTACGCAAAAAGAAATTATGAAACACCACGCTGTAGACAGAGACATAAAATAGTTTTAATGTAGGGCCGCATTATAGGAGGTTTTCCTCCTCAAGTAGACTGGCGTGGGTCTATAGATATAGATGCACACAATTTTTAATATTGATACCGCAGACTTAAAATTTAACCCATGCGTCCCTCATTTCGTTTTTAAATAACGTAGCTAACCGGAACGTTTCTCAATTCCAGGGCCGGTGTAACCGCGAGAAGCCGCCCTGCAAGTACTTCCACCCGCCGCAGCACCTCAAGGACCAGTTGCTGATCAACGGCCGGAATCACCTAGCTCTGAAGAACGCCCTCATGCAGCAGATGGGCCTCACTCCCGGCCAGGTGCTGCCTGGCCAGGTCCCAACCGTGGTGAGCTCGATACCATTCGCACTAACGCCCTATTTATTACGGCCGCCCCGCAGTTATTAACCCCGAATCGACTTTGGCCGCCCAGACAACCGATAGGTTAACGACGCCAATTTGTAATTGTTGGCGTGGTTCGATCCCCGTTAATTCTCTTAGATTCTTGTGTTGTTTTGGAGAAGCAAGCTTATTTCCTTTGTGTGGTCTGGATCTACTCAGAAGACAAAACACAAAGGCATTGACGGTTCTATTCTCTTTGAGGTTGCGTATGAATGTCAAAAGCCTGCAGTGATATAAAGTAGCTGTTTGCTTGCAAAGAATAAGGACATTTTTCACCTGGTTGGCTAAAGTTGATTCCGCATAAATAACTGTGCGGAGACCCCTAATGCTTCGAGCGATCGGTCCTCCTACTCGTATGTAGGTAGGTCTGCACGCAATACGCAGCTTTCGGTGTACTAGCTACCCTGTAATTCTATGCGTTCTATCCGAAAAATAACACGTAGATAGAGATTAAAATGCATTAAGTTTAAGTTGTGTCTCACGGTTTATTCATTATGATTAGACGTATTATCCTACTTTCCACTATTTTTAATTGTCTTATTGTAGAGTTTAAGGTGATTAAGAAGTATGGTCACAGTTTAATCCACGTTTAGATAACTATTGTACCTGTTATTTATTTATTTGTCATGAAGTTATGTAGGTAGGGATAGACATCTAAGTATTATAGACCGTTTATAAAGACACAACTTAAACATCTCCGCCGATGGCCGATCGCTCTTCACTGCTTGAGCATGTTTGTAATTCGTTCCTTAAGTGGCATGACTATTATCTAAACTTACAACTGTATGAAGTGGGTACAAGCGGTAATGCAAATTAAATCACTGAAACATTCTCCCTCACTATTCACACTTTCGCTAACCTTGCGTCCGACGTCACTCGAGGTCCCTCCCCGCACCGCAGACTTCTCCATCAGGAGCTTTCAGTTAGATTACTAGTTGGGGGTCGTCTATAAAATACACGCGCAATAGAAGGGGAAAAGGTGTAGCGTTTAACGATACTATCCGCATCCCGGTGGGGTCAGAACTAATTTAATATTGCGGGGTTCGAATATCGCTAATAAAAGTTCCAATACACTTCATTAAATTGTTTTCGAGGGACTGCGAGCTTTCGACTCGTCGATGGCTACATGAGAAGGGTTAACGAAAATTTGAAAGGCGGCAATGTATTTTATGGACGGCCCGGTACAGATGCTTGAGAGTTAGCGTGGCCCTAGGGTGCGCGCGCGCGGGTAGCGACGTCGAGGGTGACCGGAGCGTGTCCCGCACGATGAGTAGCGTGTTTGTGTGGTTTTGTGTTGAGGTGGGCGGAGTGGGCGCAGCGGGCGCGGCGGCCGGCCACCTCACTGCGCTGGACCCCATCAGCCTCGCGCTGCTCGCTCCGCAGGTAATGGCCCAGCGGCCCAGCGGCCCAGCGCCGACCCGCCCTGGCCACGACCGCCCCAGCCACGCCAAGCTGCCACACAAATCAGCACTAACCCGCCCTGTCCGCCTTACACTCTACAACATTTTACACATTTGATTACACCAGTTATAATAGAAATCACATCAGAATAACCCGTAATTCGGTGCCTAAGGCCAGTTGCTAACATTTTAATAATTATTTTTATAAACAACGAATTGTTAAAAACAACAATTGATGAAGAACAAAGATTAAGTATTTTTTATACGATGTATACTCTACTTTAGATGTATTCTTACAGTTTCTATCGAAGTTAAAGTTGATTGTAGTATCATTATAAAGCTGAAACAATTCTATTCATCAGCAATACAAACAACGAAAACAAGACAATGCTACTTACAGCATCCTCTTACCCTATCCTCTTCCTTTCTTATTTCTCGGTGGCCGGTGGGTAGCTTAACTGGATGTATGCTTTTTATTAAAATTTAAAAGTTTGTTATCTATGTACTTATCGATGCATGTGCTTATATTGGCTAATTTTATTTCACTTTATTAATACTAATGAACTGTCGGTATCGTGTACCTTCGCAATTATTTAAAACGCTTGTTTTATTTGACTAACAGTGCTTGCAAAGAGTTTCGTGTGTAGAAGAGTTTCGTCGTGCATTGAGAACATTGGTTCGGGTGAGAGGCCGAGGTGAGTTGGGGAGTGTCTGACGGTGCGATTGTGCGTGTCCGCAGGCGACCTCGCCGTACCTGTCGGGCGTGCCGGGCGTGGGCTCGACGTACGCGCAGTACTACGCGCCGCAGCTGGTGCCCGCCGTGCTGGGCCACGACCCGGCCGCCGCCGCCGCCTCGCCGCTCGGCGTCATGCAGCAGCCGGTGCTCCAGCAGAAGCTCCCGCGCACCGATCGTCTCGAGGTAATTTCCCCACCCACTCGATAATACGCCCCCGTCTATCTCTATCTCTCCTACCTCCGAGTAGCGCTTTCTGATGTTCATGTATCCTGGAGACCGACACGTGCACACGGAGCCGCAACTCACCGGGAAGCCGTGGTGGCGTCGTCGGCTACGTATCCAAACAAATTTTATTGAAATCGCCCAATTGTCGACGTTGCTTAGCCGTCGTTCGGTGCTTTACCTGCAACGATTTGTTTGGTTGCGGTCGCCCGCTACGTTGCTATGGCGTTCAGGTGAGGTGTGACTCTTAGTCTCTAAGAAATTCTATACCCCTATTGCCCCCCCGATTTTGATTTGTATCGAGCTAATAAGACGGATTCCTATCCGATGTCCTATTCAATGTAGTGATGTCACCCATTACACCTATAAATTGTCGGTCTCCTGTGCTAATTGGCCAATGCGCCGTCCTTTTACCCGTGTGTCTGTGGCGCGTGGGCGCACCGCCCCGTACGCGTGCGCTTTGCGAGCATCACTCGCTTTACTCCCGGTGAAGGCCTACTCACACTGTTGGCGCAATTTCGGCAATCGTAACGGTGCTTTGTCTTTCGATTCAGTATTTTTTTAATCATATCAAGTTTTTCGATTTGATATCGGTCTATCGATCGAAAATCACACGCTTGCCGCCTTTCTCTATTCGCTCGTAAAATAAAGCTGCGACGATGTCGATATGCGCCAACAATGTAGTAGTACCGATGCTTAACACCCGATAATCGAGTGGCCCGAAGTATAGGAGACTCTTAAGTAAAGCTAATGTACCTACTCGTTAAACTGTCTTTATGGAAATGCGACGGATGCGTAGAACATAAAATCGAACCAATTGGAACTGTAAATTAAAGAAAAAAAGCGGCGTCCGGTCGAGTATTTTTCAAAATTTTCGTTTTCCAAATTTTTTACGTAGGTTTTACTCTGTCATTAATCGATATCAGTCGAACAATGAAAGGGTAGGCGCGACGTAGTTCGCCAAGTGATAAGGGGGTAGGTAAGGTATCGAGCGGGAGTCGGGCAACCGGCGGACGCCAGTAGCGCAACTAGGGTGTATCGGGGTATATCGAGGTAGAAGTAGAGGTGTAGGGTACAGGGGTGAAGGGGTGTAGTTGGGGTGGGAAGGAGTAGGGCGCGCGGATAAGGCGAGTAGCGCGAGCGGGCCAGGGTGCGAGCGGCGACACATGGCTGGTGTGTGGTGGTGCAGGTGTGCCGGGAGTTCCTGCGCGGCGCGTGCAAGCGCTCCGAGGCCGAGTGTCGCTTCGCGCACCCGCCGCCGCCCGTCGCCGCGCACGACGACGGCTGTGTCACGGTGTGCATGGACGCCGTCAAGGGCCGCTGCGTCCGCGACCCCTGCCGCTATTTCCACCCTCCCCTGCACCTGCAGGCGCACCTTAAGGCGCAGGCGCGCGGCGCGGTACGCCAAGGCTGCACGCTCTCGCCTCGCTCGCTCGCGCTGGCTTTCTTCTTCCGCTTGGTCTCGCTCGCCGCGACGCCGCTTTCGTTCGCAGAGCTTGTTTTGTTCAGTTCGCCGCGGCGTCACGCTTCCGTCGCACTCACGCTTAACTTTTTAATTTTTTTTTATCTTTCGCATAATTTCACCTTACGCCGAGCTTTAGGTGTATTCTGTGCATCTATTACATCGTTATTGTTTCCGTCCCGTCCTGCGACGCTTCGCTTCACGTAGACGGCCGCCGCAGCGCAGCAGCCGGCGGCGAGCGCCACTTCGGAGCCGGGCAAGAAGCGGCCGGCGCCCGCCGAGCTCGAGCCGCCACCGGTACGGCCGCCAGCTTTGCACGCTTCTCCGACCTCCCCCTCCAGCCCTCCAGCCTCCCGCCCGCACGCTCCCCGCGCTCCCCGCGCGCCTCCCCGGCCGCGGCGCGTCGCGACGGGCCGCCCCCGCCCCTCGCCGCGCGCCGCGCCCGCTCCCCGCAGCCCGCCCGAGCCCCCGTGGAGACCTCCGCTCAACCTTCTGTTTCTCGTTTCAGATGGACATGAAAAGCGTCGGATCCTTCTATTACGATAACTTCGTAAGTATCGAGGACCATCGATCTGCATTTCGGCCCCGTCGGCCCCCGCGAACCGAAACCGACTAACGCTCCGCTCCTCGATTTTCAGGCGTTCCCCGGGGTGGTGCCGTACAAGCGACCCGCGGCGGACAAGGCCGGCATGCCGGTGTACCAGCCGGCGACGACCTACCAGCAGCTGATGCAACTGCAGCAGCCGTTCGTGCCCGTGTCATGTGAGTACCCCGCGCCCGCGACGTCCGCCCCGCCGAGCGCGAGCACGTGCGCGGGCGGGGCGTCCGCCGCCGCGTCGGCTGCCCCGCCCGCGCCGCCCGCCGCCGCCGCGCCCGCCCAGCCGTCGCAGCCCGCGTCGCCGCCCGCCTCGCTGCCCGACAGCGCGCCCGACGCCGCCGCCGTCGCCAAGGAGGTGGCGCACAAGAGCTACGCCGCCGCGCTGGCGCTGGCCGCGCAGCACTCGGCCATGGCGCACGCGGCCGCCGCCTACACGCAGCAGGCGTACAAGGCGCGCGCCGCCATGCCGGGCCTGATGCGCGCGCCGCTCATGATGCGCCCGGGTTGGCCGGGGCCGCCGATGCCGATGCCGGCGTACTACCAGCAGCCGTACATGTACGCGATGCCGCCGCCCGCGCCTCCCTCGGCGGCCGCGGCGGCGGCGGCGGCGGCGGCCGCGGCGGTCAATCCCTACAAAAAGATGAAGACCACATAGGCGGGCGCGCTCGGCGGGGCGCGGGGGCGGGGTCTCCGCGTAGAGACTCGTACGTGTGCCGAGTGAGCCCCGGCCTGTCGGGGCGTTAGCGCTAGCCGTGTTGTCACATTTGTATTGTAATATTGTAAGGACGAAGCGAGCGGTCTGTCGCCTCGCGGATGTCTAGGTAGTTTTACGCTATATCTATTCTATTGTGTATCCACTCACTTACCGTTATTATCTTATGCGTGTATATTTCTCGTTTCTACGATCCCGGTAATAATAACGCTTGAGATGCATGACTGTACGTTTTTTATTACCTCTTGTCGATCGTCGTTAATCGCGAGCGTCGTCGCACTGAGAGTCGGGCGCTCGGTCCGTCGATCCCGTTTCCCGCTACGTACACGCTTGTTCTCGGAGGAGCTCCGCACGGGTGCGCTTCGGCCTTGTGTCGCCCAGAACCTAGTGGTTACCGGCTCGCAGCAGCAGGCCCGCACCTAACACAACCGCCTTCTAATTTTCGCATGGAATAGAACCCACCACCCCCCGTATGGCTCATCAGGTATCGTCATTACTCTAGCGGCCCCCGTGTGTGCTCAGTGTGCGGCGTGTCTGCAGTAGCGCGCGCGGTGACGCGCGTCACCGCCGCTTTTTCTTTCGTGGCACCTTCTTTTTTTATTTATTTTTAACGCTTTCTGTTACATGCCTTCCGAATGACCGCTTCGGCTGTCGTCCGCATTACCAATCTTTTGTCGCTTTTTGTGTCGGGACGGACAGGCTGTGCGCCTCCCAACGCGCCCTATGTGGTGTACACCGACGAGCGCGGACAGGTAACGTGTGCCGCGTGACACCTACCACCACTGCCACCACCACCGCCAACACCGCCACCGCCAACACTCGCACCCCCGGCGTTGTCGATATAAGCATGTGCCCAGTAACGCTAACCACTTCCGACCGCCGCGTCCTCCCGTAGGCTCGCAATCCCGCACCTCGTCCCGGGCTCGCGTTCTCACCGCTCTAACCAGTAAGCCAGAACTGCGCTCTAAACCGCATATCGCCTCCTACTTTTTCGTCCCACTGTGCAGCGTTTTATTATTTTTGTAATCGCATTTTTGAGTTACTTTCGCCAATTTTGTTTGTCACCAAAAATCATGAAACACTCCAGCGAGCAATCGAGAAATTCATATAAAAAGTATGCAGGAAAAACACTACTCACTTAACATTCTTGCAAAGGTCGAGCTTGCTTCGTGACACCGCTTGTTATTACAGACGTTCTAGTTTACGCTTTAGGTTTTGAGTAGAGTAAGCGCTTACGCATAGACATTTCGCGTTTTGAACAGTCACCACTCTAACGAGCTACTACTACAGGTCGAAGGTACGCTTGGTGAAGTAAGCTTTCTTAAAACTGATAACACGCACCGATGAGGATTGACGCGAAAGAGAATGTTAACGAGAGTGTGAATGTGACTTACTTCTCTTTCTGCTTGGCGGGTCAGGACATGTGTTTGATCTATACGAAAACGTAAAAAATATGAAAAAATTATATATTTTGGAAAAAGTAAGGTTCGGTGTGAACATCTCGGCCGCTCGCGGCGACAGTCGACGAACCGATGGCGTAGCTTTATCAGATCCATGCGTGTAAATGTCATCATCACACAGAATCATTTTAGTAATTGTGCCGTAATCGTATCGATTTATTTATTGATTGTAATGAACAGTTGATGCTACAACTTATCTGTTGAAAATTTTTAGTTTTGTATAGTGAGACATACTTGCTTTCAAATGTGGAAGAAGTCACTCTACAGTATTGCCTTGCTTACACCCGGTAAGATAATTTATAATGAGCTTTCTATAATATCCTCAGTATTAAGTGATTTTCCTGTTTGTCGCCTATACTGAAACACCGAGCTGGACGAGCATGGAGTGGAATGTCAATCTTTTGCATTTATTTTTGCTTTTACTCAAATTTTAATACTGAATAACACTTCGCTTGGCAGTTTCAGTAAAGGCTATTTTCTATTAATTGATACGTAACGAAGCCAGTAAATATTATGTCCTGTGAAAAAGTTGACTGTTGCCTTATTTAATTCACGTAGATCATCTTTTAGCCACTTGACATAATTTAAGAAAATCAATTTTTTTTCTCTGTGCAGTCAGCTTTTTACCAGATTTTGTATTTCACCTCTTTTCAAACTCAACTATCAACCGCAATCAAGGGGGTTTTATTTTTATTTTTCATTAATTTTTTTGAATTGATGCTTTTTTATAGATTTTAAATGTATATTTTTACGCGTAGTTGGTAGTTGAAATGATGGTGGTGAAAAAGGAAAAGTCGAAGTTTTTCAAAGATTCAAATAAAATTACATATTCAAAATTTTGTTGTAATAAAAATTGTTTTCGTTTATAATAAAGTAAAGCAATGATCCACTTCGAGTTTTCTTTGACAATGATGCTTCAGTGCTTCGCCGTCGCGGCTTCGATTCCCGCTTACTGTTGAAGCCCCTCTGACGCTTATTTGATACTTATCACCGTAGCCGTAATTAATCTACTTGGTTTTCTTTTGTTTGTCGTACAGTAACCGCACTCTAATGGTCATTATGTTGCAGTTTGTACTACCACTAACATGTCACGTCCAGAACTGTCATGTAAGCTAAAGGTATAAATTTAATTTGTCTATTTACATGTAACCATGGCAACCTACCGATAAGCATGACCGTGCTCGTTCCTCTGCCGTGAACATGTGAGGAGCTAAACTCATCACAGCCGACGCAGACACATGTCGTAACTCACAGCCTCTAAGCTTTACATAGCAACAGTTGGTCTCTATGGGTACACTTTGGACGCTACAGAACCTCTAGAACGCCCTCGCCCTGGTACAAGTTGTCTAGCATCATGCTTTAGCTTTTTTGTACAATATAGTCACGCTTAAATGAGATTGGCTGCGCAATAATGATTATATTTCAAGCGTTCTGCATGCCATTTAGATATTATATATTCATTCCTACTATGTGCATAGTGCGGCGTACTTTAACACCACTCTCTGACGGTTACGGAACTTTTTTTGTTTTTTTTACTCTTGACAAGAATAACAGACTTCGCCCCCGGGCTTCCTATGTAATGATTTTTCGATGTGCAGATTCTCTCCGGGTTCCACAATATATTTTACAATATAAACGTGACACACTGTCAGCGCACGTAAATGAAAGAATGCTTGGAAGGACCAATCATATTGTGCACCGAATCTTGTAAAGTTCTTGTAATATTAAAGCAGCAATAAGATTTGATTTCGAGCAATTTCGCCTTCCGTGTGTCCTGTTTTGTTATTTAGTAGCGACCGAAGAACTACACACGCATTCGATGATGTAACAGTTTCTAGAGTAAAGTGTCTAAAGAGGTCATTGAACCATTACGACGCGTAAGAACGTTTAGGTAATATCAGACATCAACGAAATACCTTTGCTCTTTGATATTACAAAAACTATGTCAGCATTTATTTTCAGAAAGGCTGTGCAAAGAGGATACTTATCAATGTCAGACGTATGAATGTCCAAAAGTGATGATTTAGAATTAGAATTAACACTATTAACATGACACAATTCATAAACCGTCGGAAATGTCGATTTGACTCACATTGTAATACACCTTATTCTTCTTCTTTTTGATCATATCAAATAATATTTATATTTGATGCAATGGTAACTTGTAATCCGGGTTGATGAACATAAAATCTAGACTGTTTATGAAGTAGAGTTAATTATCATCTTCATTTGTACGGTTGCGCCACAATTAGTAACAAATTGTATTTGTTACTGTTCAGTCCTAATGCCTGATTCTGGAAACCTTTCTTCGTAATTAATTTATGATGAAATAAACTATGTATTTTTATATCATCCCCATTCAGAAATAGTTAGATTTATTTATAGTACCTATATATCAAATGAATGCTCTTATGGAATTGAAAATAGGATATAAACCCTAACATTATATAATATTAAGGCAATAAGTTTGCAAATGAATAAAATAAGGTACAATACGAGGATAAAGTTCAACGATGACTATTATAAGAAAGGACATTATATGAAAATATAACTATTAATTGTGGCGAAACTGTATGAATGTAAAGTGTAACACAATACGCAGATACTAATTGAGTATTATTATGTTTGCAGTTACTGGACACCCTCCCGGTGTGCCAAGATTTTAATCGACAAGGATGTACAAGACCTACCTGCAGATTCGTTCATATTCGCGAAGGTACGTTGAACACATTTCTGATTGTGATTTAAAAAATATTCAAACAGCGATTTTATTAATTTTTGGACCAGTGATATTAACAAAATTTAACCGAAAAATGATTGTCTCTGTTCCTAGTGTATTTAACAAGAAGTGTTCTCTTACATCCCCTGTTTTATCCTCCTTGCATGATTACATTTTCCTAACATGTTCTTAGAAAGTTACTTATATACTGTAAATTTTATCCCAAGTAGCTAAAGTCTAGATAGATGACTAGAATTGTTTTTCGTAGACCCACACGATGATTATAAGCGACATTATAGAATTATTTAGAATAGTAGATCGTAGCGAAGTGTTACATAGCATGTTTTTCAGTCGTTACCACTAATTTTGTATTTCGTAGCTGTTTTTCTTTGTTTTAACCTGTAAATTTTGATACCCCCACCGTTCGACGTCCCCCCGACCCAGTCGCCCCCACACTGTAACGACCCAATAGAATAAAATAGATTCATATCTCCCAGAAAGTAAATTTTCTAGCTCACGTAGCTCCCCCGACCTTAACGTCCAGGAGAATAAAAGAAACAGGACAAACGATAGCAACGTCTAGGCTCTCACAGGTAGTAATGCAACATATTGGATGCGTTTGCAGGGTGCGGGCTGCAGGTGGTGGGGTGCCGCGTGGTGGTGTGCCGCGACGCCGCCGCCGGCACGTGCCGCCGCGCCGCCTGCCGCTACTACCACATCCCCGTGCAGCTGCCGCCCGCCCTGCGCCCGCCCTAGCCCCCACGCCCCGTTACCCGCACCCCGCCCCCCCACGCCCCCCACCCTCACCCCACCCCGCCCCCGCCCCCCTCAGCCCGCAGGTAGGCCGAGGGCCGCGCTCGCGACGGCCGGCCCGAGCGCCGCTCCTCCCGAACGAGTGTGTACATACGTAGCGGAACGTGATTCTCGGGCGCGGTCGCGCGATTGTGATATGGATAGATTTCGAAACGTCGGAGCCGGTTGAGTTATTTTATCGAGATCGTACCGAGGCCGACGGACGGTAGTCGGCGAGGTTTCGAATGGTTTATTACTATTGTATATTTTTTTTAAGATGCGATATGAGTTCCTGTGGAGTGGGCGCGCGGGCCGTTGGCGCGCGCGGCTCTCCGTTGTATATAAGCGATGTGTCGGCGGGGCGGTGCGGCCGCCCGCGCTCGCATCGCCCCACTCCTATTGTGAGCATTTTTTTGTGAGAATTATGTTACTTTTTTACGTACGTTATGAAATTATGTTTTTATAGATGACGAGTTTTACATTAGATTAGATTAAGAGAATCAGTAATGAGACACCAATAGAGTAGCCGCTTCTCTCCTTCGGCACCGAAACTTTTGACGCCGGAGCACAATTCACGTTCGGTGGCGCGGCGCCGCCCGCCGCGTCCGTACACTTAGCATAGATCACACACTCGTAGAGTGGTAGTGGACCGCCGTGCGAGACGCGATCGACGTTATCGGACAATATCGAATCGAAGAAGGCATACTTCCGAGCTATTCACCTAAAACTCTAGGATAGAACGTCGGCTTTTATTCCAGATAGATTTTGCTAGATACCTAATCATTCTCTTTCCGGTCGATTCCCGTCTATCGAAGCACAAAATGGTGAACGACGATCGAGTCCGAGTTACCTCTCGATGAGTACAGATAACGGAACAGCTTCCCCTATTGTTTTAACATAAACAGTATTAACATGTTGATCGAGTTTATCTCTGTATGTATGTAGAGGTGATATGCGGATAGAGAGAGGCGGCGCGCGGCGGCACGGCGGGCGTGTGGCGTGCGGCCGCGACGTGCGGCTGCGACCTAGGCCGGCGCTCCGCTGCGCAGTCGGCCGCAGCCGCACGCCGCAGCCCGGAGCCGCACGGCCGCGCCGCGTCGCCGGGCGCCCGAGGCGCGGAAGCCTGATGCCTAATATTATTCCTAGTCCATATCCTTTTTGTTGATCAGTCATGCGATTAATGTTAGAATAAAATATTAATAATTTGATTTATTCCTCCCATTTAGTGGATATTTTGATAATGATATATTAATAATGAAATATTTAAGATACATAATACATATTTGATTCTAAATCCTGATAAAGTGACACTACTTTAGTAATTTAGTCGGAGGGATACTTGTGCCGTGATTATATTTTTAGGTATATATTATAAAATAATTCCTAGCGTCGGAATTAAAGAAGTGATTAATGTGTAAGTGCGTTATATTTATTGTCGTATCGTAAGTGGAATGCCATATCGATAAAAGCTGACTAGCGGAGGGAGCGGACAAGGTGGAGTTAAACTCGTTAGGAACTCGTTGCGTTTGTTGGGTTTGTGTGTTGGTTGTTATTCTCGGTTGGAGCACGTGGCCGGTGACAGTTCACTTTTATCAATACGGCACTATGGCTCTTAAATGCATAAGTTGTCATTTTATTTTTTGTTGGAATTTATCGTTTCTTGGATTATTTGTTGCCTATAATTTTTATAATCAAAATTTTATGATCTGACGCATTTATTGTAAGACAATCGATTACTTTTATAATTAATTAGTGTGATAATGATAATATGATTATGGTATCAAATTGCCGTTATGAAAGATTCGAACATCGAAAGTATCCTTCCTGTTAGAAGGGACTCTTCTGGCCCAAGGTTTCTAGTGGATTTATATTTTTCTTTTGTTGTATTTTTAATGTTGCGTGTGTCTTACACATAATATATTTCATTTTGTGATATTTTTAACTATAAAGTACTGTTATTGTAAATCCAAATGGAATAATGGTGACCTAATTAAATATTCAAGAATTTATTTGTAAATCACAAAAAAAATGTAAAACTGTAAATATATTGACAAAAAAATGAACTGCAACACAATAATTGATTATTATATCTCTCATCAAGTACACTGTAAGTTCTTTGAATACCTACGTATGGTATCTTATTATGGAGTAGTACAGTCTACTAAAGGCAAACCGGTCCAGTGAACAAAGTATTGATAATATTGTGAACATTTTTTTATTCATGAGCAATCACAGAAAGTACATGACATTGTAATATTATTTATGAAATTACTATGTGATGTGATCTTCGGATCAATTTTGAGTACAGTATAGATAATAAACAACTGAATATGTGATTTGACTATTTTATTTTGCATCCTATACCCTAACACGAAATAACTATACTCTCATTACTTGTGCAATAATTAACTATAAATTATAAATAGGCTAACTGTTTGATCTATCTTTTAATTCAAGTTTTAATATGTACCTTTTATATTAGTAGTAAATGGATACAAACATACATTAGCTGTTGAAAATATAAGTTACACATTAGTACTTACGTAATTTGATTGATCATTCCTGTATTCACATTTAATCTACAGATACACATTAAATTTTTCCTTCAGGCACAAATTCAAAAGTAAAGAAAATATTATATAATTTAATCTAACGATATATAAAACATTGAGTAGACGTCTAACACAGATCTACGCACTTGAAGCTAACAACACGGGGCGAGCACAGAAGCATGCCAGGAAACATCTTGACCTCATTTCATGGCACAAAGCTCCCCGTCCTTTAGAAAATGACATCATCGCAAAAGAATAATACCTTACTATTGGCCTACATTCGGTGAAAGCGAACATTTTAACTGAACAACTAAACCTTTGTATCATTGTGAATTTAAATTTAACATTTAGTCGCTCCGAACCATTTTTTAACAAACAAAAAGATAAATATCCGATAGCCTTAAGAGCTATCGGATACTTAAAGATATACTAGGAGTATTAGGACTTTAGTAGTAACTTTCGTTGTGTGCGTAAAAAATAACCTGCTGCCGCTTTTATAAGATGACTACAGTATTCGTTGCTACCTACACACGAATTAAAGTACCTAACAATGGAATAGCACATCCACATACTAAATGATTGAAATTAGTGTCGATTGGCGGCATGCTAAGACATAAAAATCGAGGCCAACGAAAACTAGGGGGAGTTTATGTATATGTATACTTGTCGAATATGGTTCGTCATGCTTGGCAATGCAGTGGAACTGCTGACTGCGTGACCTATCTCTGCTGATGCTCCACTTCATGCAAACCATTGCGAACGATGTCACCGCTACTAACGGATTCTAAGGACGTATTTACTGGCAACTGCTTGATTGAATAATGACAATCTAATATTTTGGAGCCGATGAGCTTGCAAATATTGACAATAACAACGTAATAAAAGAAGAAAGATATTGGTGTGAATCAAAGGCCAAACTTTGAAGGTGTACCAAAGCCTGGTCCAGGCTATTTATATTCGTATAGCTACTGGTAGGTACGTTTACATAGGTATTTAATAATACAAAAAATAATATATTGTGTCTTTAATGTTCACGAAAAAATAACAATTGACAAAAGAATAACTAAAATTATACATAAAACATAGAAAAAAGAAGTAACTATAACAAGTACATTTAATTTTACCTTTTTACTAACCATTAACAAAACTACGCCTACATAAAACAAGTCAAGACTAGAATACTTAAACATTTTTACAGATCTCCATTAATTACGTAAAAATTATGGGAATTGACGTAACTAGTTATTACAAGCCAATAAACTGAACACAGAGCAACAGAAAAAACTCCATTATTTTTTTAACAGATTTATATTACTTGACATTAAAACGGAGATAAATGTTTTTCAATTACATTATAATATTATAACTGAAGTCTGCAAAAACTGGTTTCCCTTTTTTGATTGAACATAGTCGACTTGAATATCCTGGATTCATTCCACACTTGCCTTTTTAAGTAGGTATAAAAATAATTAAGCAACTAATAAAAATATACCATAATACTGGGTTGAATCTATAATTTCTGTAATTCAAAATTTACACTAGTATCTAAATTTTAAAAATTAAAGCGAATGGGTTAGTACTTAACTTTCTATTACTATTCTGTAACCGATATCTATCTATCTACATATTATTTATCTTTAATTACATGTGATTCCATAACAATCTACAAAAGGGGCAGTGTTATTTTTTATCATAAAATATTTCAATATAATAAATTTTACATAATACACACTTGTAGTAACAACTCCGTAAATAATTGAAATCTGCAACTACATGGATGCACATAAAAGCTATCTTTAATAACGACGGTATTTATTCCAAAAAACATTACATACAAGTTGTTATTTATATGTAGTATACATATAGCAACACAGCCATAATATTTTGTAATAATAACAAAGTAAAAAGCCAGTTAATAGTTATCTAGCTTACAATTCGGGAATAAATCTACTAGATGGAACTAATCCCCAAACTCCAAATTGATTAATTTTGTAGCAACTTCTATTCAGAGGCATTACGCAGGCATATAAAATCATGAGTACAAATTATACAAATACAATATATTTAGCTATTTTAATATATCTGTATAATAGGCACTATTCTCATATTGCGATTTAAGTAATACTTATGTACATTGCAGCATGTTCGCCACAATTAAATAACACACGTATAAAATTATCCTACATTCAATTATTACGTAACAATGCTACATCTACATCGTAACAGTGGTTCGAAAGTAGATATCGCATTTCTACATTTTGATCGTAAGTCATTGCTTGTTCAAGCAAATTAGTGAGTTTAATATAAAATTTACAATTTAAACTCTAATACATATTTTATGGTGGAGAGTACTTACGCGACATTGCAAATGCCTTCAAACATCTTTTATATTCAGATATATGCTTTTGTATCAGATCTCAGATAGATGCACGTATCATATTGTCCGTATACAATTGCGACTATCTTAGTCCTATGAAGTAGCAACTCATATACCTTAGAATGCTTAGAAACTACATAATTTAATTTTGGTCTTTGTTAGTTTAATATGTTTATGGGCTACAGTAACATAACGCCAGGTAGCTACTAAGTTTATCACTATAAGACTACTATTAGACTTCATAAGCTTATTAGCTCATTAATATCTACTGTTTTCAACCCAATGTGTATGGAATCACTGTTGAAGATGCAATACTTTCGGCAAGTGAACGCAAAAAGACTACCTACTAATACCTCATATTACCACGAAGTGAATTAATATTATAATAATATCACGTTTAGGTAAGGTCTCTATGCGACACATCTGCGAGGTGATAAGATATTCATGGTATGGAAGTAAAGAGGTCATATCACAGATAAGGCAACCCCCTAATGTGCAATAATGTACTAAGTATCTCTAGGCCCAGGGTCATAGCAGAACACTGACACCACTTTTGGCCAAAACATTCTAAAGGAGCACACTATTGTTATAGTTGGTCATAATATCCAATATTTCACTTCACCAGTTATGTATTCTCACCATGAGGAGATGGTCCGTTGAATCAGGGCACAGATATAATTTTCTCACTTTTAGCCAAGATATCTACTGTGTAACTTCAAAGCTTTGTAGCACTGTTTATTGAAATATTGGAGGTTTTAGCATCAACGTTTATAGCACTATTGGAGGTCGCGGATGTGCGGTACTTCGGACCGTCGCTCGCAGATGAGGCGTTAAGCGCGGGTAGACGAGACATCCACCGTTTCACTTCACAAGCTTCTGTCAAAGTGTATATCACTCGGAGGTGACTGTATTACACTTGTCATAGCACTATTGGAGGTCGCGGATGTGCGGTACTTTGGGCCAGTGTCCGCGAGTCACAGGCGGTGATCAGGTGTTGAGGGAGGGCAGGGAGGGCAGCCAGGCCGCCAGCCCCGACCGCGGCGGCAGAGCGGCTCGTAAGGCCGCTTCCTCGTGCGCGGATAGTCGCAGCAGGACAGCGAGCGCGCGCGTCAGCTGTCGCGCCTCCAGTTCTCGCGCCGTCAAGAACCGCAGCACCACGTGCTTTAGATATCTGGAAACACAGATTGATTATTTAAAATACAGATCAACTTTGTTGTCACATTGTAGGATTAGGTAAAATGAAATGAAGCCATTGAATGTTTATTTTGAAAAAAGGGACAAGTCATTGTAATTTTCAAAAATCCGAATCCTAAGCTGAACGGTGAAAATTCGACTTTTATACTTTTAATTTAATTTTGTAATGAGTATTGAGTAACTTGATCGTATATTTTGAACTATTGGAAATTGTTCAGTGTTAACAGCGTTAATCTTACCTTCTACTAATTTCCTGTTCTTCTGCTGATGTGAGATCTGATTTACTGCTTTGCAGTTCACGTTGCAATGTTTTCTTCATGTCAGATATTCTGTTATCTAATGTCTTAATTTTCTGTAAAAATTAGGTTTTTATGCAAAAATTTTTTACAGAACCCTATAAAGCAAATATTCAAAAAAAATTAAACCATCTA
This sequence comes from Erynnis tages, assembly GCA_905147235.1. Classification (NCBI taxonomy): domain Eukaryota; kingdom Metazoa; phylum Arthropoda; class Insecta; order Lepidoptera; family Hesperiidae; genus Erynnis; species Erynnis tages. The sequence continues at coordinate 9,875,440 of LR990072.1, forward strand.
AATTTGTGCTGTGATTTAGTTACATTAGAGAATAAAAACGTCATTAAAATTAGCCAAAATTATTGAAAGGCTTTCAATGAAAGCTACAAAAAGTCGACTGACCTTATTTTTATCACAGATTTCAGTTTCTAAGTCTTGTATAGTCTTTTTGAGGGTAGTTTCGCTTTCAACCAATGCGTCGACCCGTCGCTTCAATTGCGCCATCTCTGCGTTACGCGATGCTTCGTTCTCCTTTATCAACATACATGCTGCTTGATTCTGTAAATTGTAAGTAAGTAAAGTAAATTGTAAGTTTTTTAGATAAATGTATTATTTAGTGTTTAATTTATATCCATAAAAACTATACCCTCACATGTAATCGCCCTGTCCTTATTCTGTTGTATATCCAAGGCTATCATAGTAATTAATTCGATTGGGGTTGTCATAGCGATCACTAGTTAAAAAAATATATATCCTATATGTTGCCAGACAGACTGAGACATATGACTGACTAAAGACTGACGTTTACCGTACGAATACTGACGATAGTGTACGTACTCTCGGCACAGTCTGCTTGAGCAACAGTTTAGTCAACGACTCCACACCAACATGACAAGGACAAAAATCCCTTTAAAAAATTAAACCGCCATCAAAAAAGTATAAAATAAAATTTGTTACATACTTTAGGCCTACTATTTTTTGAGGTTAAATGATATTTTGTTCGTAATTTTTAGTTTTAAGTCCATATCACGGAAATTACTGGACCGATTTTGATGAAACTTTGACCATTCCCTAAGTTAAACTGAATATAAACAAACAAAAAACCGAACACGATCCATCAATAAGTTTCGGAGATATGCGAGGACAAACATAATTATCTACATTCAACATACATACATATACATACAACATACATTTATACATACACTCAAGAAATTTGGTATACTTGTTTAGAAGCAGTAATAGACTAACATTTCTAAACTAACATAACTAAAATATTGTGCAGTTTCGTAAATATTACATACATAACTATGTACTTGTTAAATTGATAACCTCTTTCTTGAAGTCAGCAATAAGTAGTTAAGGCCAGTTACCTCTCTATGCTGGGCTATGACGTCCTCCAGCTCCGCGACCTTGGCCTTGAGGTCGGCGACCTCGTCCTCGAGGTACCGCTCGTTGCACTTGCTCATCTCGATGTTCTGCGACATGTGCGCGTTGCGTAGCAACGCTTCGTCCTTCTCGCGCTTCTCCCTACAAGCGAACACGTTAGCTTATGGCTATGTGGAAGAAAATATGTTCTTAATCGTCTCTAAGTTGGTGTCGAAAAAGATTTTATTCTAGGGTTCCTTTTCGAATTAGATTCGCCGAAGATGCGTTCGGACTTGTTCCAGTTACTAATAGAAATAAAAATTACAGAACTCTATGCATTTAATTTTCCCAATGAAATTTAGCAAATAAACGGAACTTAATAAAGATAATATCTTCGTTCATGTTACATTTATCCAATACTCTTAACTTTAGATAATACTACATCAGACATTTTCATCGGTATCTTATTGATTTGAAGTGTCACAAGCTCTGTAAGAAATGTAAGCTTTTTAACTATTCTACAAATCAACCTACTAACCTAACCTATTGTATGTTCATAATCTGACAGCCACTTACTTATCGAATTTCCTCTGCATGTCGATGCAGTCGTGTTGCATCTCCGTCACGACCGAGTTGAGGTGGTTCACCTCCGCCTTCTGTTCGTCGCACAGCCGGCTCGAGTTCTCCACCTTCTCACGCAGAGTCTTCACCAGCGCTCGTTCATTCTCCAAATCCTCTAGTAACTCTCTGTTCTCTGCGGTTAATTGCTCTATGCGGGTTTCGAGACTCATTGTTAGCTCCTGAAACATTTATGGGGTAAGTGACAAAATACTGTAGAATTTCATTTTGTGATATTAATGTTTGGCAAAAATAGTGACAAAGGTAAAATATAAACAATCGGTAAAATTTTACGAAAAAGCTTTTTTTAAAAGGGTTACAAAAGAAAGGTGTACTATCCTGTCATTATAAGAAAAACGACATTATAATAATAAAGACCAGTGATTTACTACAAAATTAACTACTCAGCTACAACTTGCAAGCATACTAAGAAAACAGCGTGAAATGTGCAAAATTGTGAATTGTTAGTAAAGCATAAAATGTTCAACTTGTGCCGAGGAAATCAATTCTGCACAATACATTACCTTTTTCATATTTCACAAATGCAAAATGTTAGTTACGATTGTACTTCATAAGTCAGTTAATGAGTTTATTTTGACCAACACCTCATGCAGTAAAATACGTATTAATAGCACTGAAGATTAGGTAGCTATGTTTTATAGACCCAATAATTACCAAAACATTTAAATATTGATAAGTCGAATCGGTAATTTTCCTTGGAAAGAAATGGTATGGAAATGTTACAATAGCAACATATGAAGCTCACTTACAGTATGGTTATCTGAACAAAAAAAAATTGCAACTATTGGTAAAATAGACATTATTTTCTGTTTTATAATTTAATGTTATGATAGGAAAAAGCATCATCGGTTTGGGGTAACATAAAGAAAAAAAAATTAAAGTGAATGTAAAATTTATTGCAAATAAGTACACATAAACTAAAACATACAATAAAACACAATTTAAAATGTAAAAATAAAGCTATGAAACTATGTAAAAAATAAAATATCTGAATAAAATATATTTTTAAACTCATTTATGGAATGTGAAGATTTATATGTAAATAAGAATTACCTCTCATAAAATAAACTTTTAGTGTCGCACATAATATTAAAGTACTTACTTGGAACGTATACGATAACACCAGTCTAAAACATTAACTAAATATGTAACACCTTAATACAATAGGTACATAACATGACGCATACGCTTTGTACATACGTCGCGCGTCGTGAGAGCTATAATCGGGATCTCGCAGTCTCAAACTGCCACGTGACGTTTTTTGTTTATCTTTTATAAAAACATCATATGACAACACGGTTACTAAAAATTTAGCACGATAAGATAAGACTAAGCCATCGTGAAAGCTAAAGCCAGTGCTCACACTGTGCAAGTATAAAGTATTGGCTGGTGTAAAAGTGAATATTCGTGTTCAAACAAAAATCGCCTGCTGTGTAAACGATGAGCGTAAATATCTCGCAACAATGTTGAACAAGGAAAACATTTTAACTTACAGATACTATTGTATCTAAAGAAATAAGTAATCCGCCATACGAATGACGGCATTACAGATAAAATTAACATAAGGTATGGACACATCAATCATAAATTCTTTTGATGAACCTTATGTACTTGACAACGAGGATCTAACATACTTTTATAGCGGTAATAAACGTCTTAACTATAAATTGTAAAATATTTTATGAAGTCGCAAAAACACTCTTTGTGGTCACAAAATATTTATAAAACCAAAATGAAACATACCTTTAGGTACACTTAAGAAAACAAAATAAAATTAAACAAAAATGTCTAAGTTCGACTTAACTTATATTATATATCCAATAGGAACTAGATTTTAGGCATAACACTACAATAATGCATAATTTTTCAATTTTCTAGGATATTATCATTGTAACAAAATAATATGCAAACAAGCAACAAAGGTGCAACAAAGTAAAAGAATGGGTGCATGAACTTATACTATACGGGTTTACGAGGTTATATTTCTTTCTTAGCCCATGATGCGTGTAGAAGAAATATAATCTCAGTCGTATGTAATAATTGTCTATTAGGGTAAGTACAATAAGCACCATACAAACGAATTGCAAATTTTACCTTCTCAGAAATGACTTAAATTATGCGATTATATGCGATATTTATTGCACTTTTTCTACATACTGACGACTATTTACATATTTGTATCTATAGTACTATTAATACATTGAATAATATTAATGTCAGTTACACATAAGATTGTCATCACCTTTAAGTTTATGAATGAGCACCAAAAATAATTAAATGTTTCGCATTCCATACAATGCAATAAAAACTAATTCTATATAAAATATACCAGAGCTCTATGTATAGTATAGGGGAATCATTATATTTATACTGCCCTGAGAGGTGAGTGAAAACCGTGTACAGCTAACTCAGATAAAGATCCATCCATAACTTATATCACACAATTTTCATTATTTTTAAAGTTGCCCTTTACTCATTCTACTTCTACAAGGCGATATTGATCAATATTGCCTCCTGATGTGACGTCACATACTTATGGTAGACTTCATGCCTTCATTCATATGTTTCATAGTGTATGAAAGCGTCACGTATGGTCGTGTGCAACGACGCAAGAGACGGTTGCATTAATTGCAACCCACGAAAACCTACCATTACAATTTGTAATGTAATTTATGGATAGGCAATTCTCTATTTAAATTATTCAGCTTCTGAACGAATTGCGATGGAATTGACTAGACAGTTGATCACGACCGTATCTATATAGGCGAATGTCACATATCTGAATACATTTTAGGAATTTTTCAAACTTTCATCCCTCGTTTCACCCACAATTCAACTACCAAAGGCTCCATGCCAGCTCAGCTGCTTACTTAACAAACTACACAAATCACAGATATTCTGTACATTCCGTCTGTACTACTGTCCAAAAAAATAAAAATGTGCAAATAAATGAAATACATATTATATTTAACCTACTTTAAGGTTATACATATTAAATACTTTTTCATATCTAAAGGACGGCACGCTAGTCACTAGAATAATATAATAATCTAATCGCGGAATCTCATTAGTTCAAGAAACGCGTATACACTGAATAAGGACTTTTGATGATATTTGTTTACGTAATGTGTGTGTGTGCAAAAGAGATTATTTCAGATGAATGTGGAACATAAATTATGACGCTATTTATGGTACATTTTTTTAATCATTGAAGTTGAAATCCGTACGTGCCTCATTAAAGCCAAATCAAGTTGGAAATTCACTATAAGGTGATTCATAGAATTTGGTTATAGACCCTGTAAGAACATTCTAATAATGCAAGAGTTTCCGGTAAAACAGCTTTCGAGTTGCGGCATCCTAGGCCCAGTATCAATAAACACTTTGTTGTATTTTAGGTGTTAGAATACCTTAAGGCTTGAAACTGACAATTGACTATATTGAGTGTATTTTAGGTGTTACCTAAAGGCTTGAAACTGAAAATTGACTATATTGAGTGTATTTTAGGTGTTACCTTAAGGCTTGAAACTGAAAATGGACTATATTGAGTGTGGACAATAGACAAGGATACAAGGACGCAATGTTTACACTGGCGTTAAGGCCATTTAACATGATGGAATGGTGGATGCTTTCACACGACAGCGACTTCTTTTAAGTATCGTGCGGTATGAGCATCGTTTTAATTGAGCGAATCTTGCACGTGAACTAATGTGGCCCCGCCTTAAGTAGCACCGACAGCGCTAAATGCTGTAAAGGCTCGCACTCACTGCGGCGCTGGCGGCCGAGCTGCGCAGGCTCTTCACCTCCATCGCCAGGGAGTGCACCTCCCCGTTCAGCCGCACCACCTGGGGCATCGCCATATCGGTTACAGGCAGTCTCGACCTTACATATACGACACACACACAGTCGACAGTGGCGTGGCTAAATAGACTTGAGCTTTGCAAACATATAATAAAAATTAAATAGACCGCCTTTGTCGGCGGGATAAGCGTACCCATGATTCTGATAAATTGAGCGCATATTAGGCGCTAATGTGCGCTGTATGAGTTTGGGGCGTGAATGCCTCTAGTTGAGCTAGCTACAGTAGATGCTGAACAAGTCTATTTATTGAATAGTTCTATTTACTTCCCTTTTCTACGTTTGCAAAGTAAAATGCCTAACGAAAGCGAAGTACTTTGAAGCATGATACTACATATTTACAAAGAGAATCAAATAGCAAAATAAATAGAAAATATTTATTGCAGTTCCACATCGGCCTACCTTAGCTTCACTATTGGCCAGGTTTTGCTTGACTTTTTCTAGTTCCGCGGCCATCGACAGCATCTGGTCGTGTAATTCCTTCTTCTCGGTCTCCACTCGGCGGCGCTCCGCCCCCTCCTCGCCCGCCTGCCGCGACAGCCGCGCCACCTAGCGATACAACTCCATATAGCATAGTGCACGCCCGTAAACAATAATTATAGCGTTATATTTGTGGTTAAATGCAAAGTGTGGAATATACAAATAAATAAATAGTTTGATTGCTGACTGAAATGGAACTGAATGCTAGTATTTGTTAAAGGCCGATCATGGAATATATACAGGTATAATTATTATTACGTTGCATTAAAGGGTACATGCACCATGCTCGGTTCGTAAAAGCTGTCATGCAATGTCACTGAATGATTGACGCAAATCAATGTTCAATTTTCTACTTACGGATTCATGCAAACGTTGGACACTTTTACAATTTTATTTACATATCACATTTGTATAAATAAATAGATAAATAATAAAAATGGGCTTACTTTATGAATGACATAGTAACATAAATTAATACACTTTTGTATAAATGAAAAACTACACTTTGTGCTTATTAAACTTATAAATGTATAAATCAAAATTTCGTTATTTTTGTAAAACAATAACATGTGTAAATAAAAAAGTTTGTTTTGTTTAAATATAATAATAAACTTATCAAATACCAATAGCATGTAGTCATTTTACGCCAAACTCGGGACTGTATAAAATATTATGACATAAATTGTAGAATTTGATGTAACTTGTACAGTCGTAACTTGCTGAATGCTTAATCAAGTTACAGCAATAGCAACTTACATTATAAGTAAAGACGGACTAAAGCGTACATCCTTCTCATTGTGAGAGGAGATCCGACCTTTAGTCCACCGCGCTGGCCTAACGCGGGTAGGTGAAAATTCTCAATAAGTATTACAATAATGTGTAAAATGAGTAAATCGTGTGTCCACCAACCTGGGTCTCGAGCGAGGCGATCTGTCCGCTCCACGAGGTCTTGACGTCGGCGAGCGCCATCTTGGCCTCCTGCAGCTGGCGCGAGAGCACGGCGCGCTCGCGGCTCAGGCGGTCGTAGTCGGCGCACCCCGTCGGCTCCACTTCCCGCTTGTCTGTTCACGAGCACCAATAGTTTCTGTTTTACTAAATCTTCTCTTATAATTAACTAATTACAATTAGACTTTGCCCGCTGCTTCGTCTGCGTGGATTTAGGAACTTGGTGGTGAATAGCAAATTAGCGTCAAAATCTGTTCAGTCATTTTTGTGTGAAACAATAACAAATATCCATCTACGACGACCCGAGTAGCGCAGTGGTTAAGACACCGGTGCGCTACGCGGAGGGTCCTGGGTTCGATTCCCAGCAGAGCAGAGGTTCGAATGATGAATTTGAATTTCTGTTTCTGGTCTGGGTGTGTTGTGTTCTTGTCTTGTGTGTGTCCATGGCACCCACGACACAGGGAACCCTAGTGTGGGGCTAGGAGTGTGAAGCGTTATTTATTTATTCATTTAAAATCACAGTCTAAAAAGTATTAAACAAGAAAATATTCTCATCTGAAAGTCTAGTAGTCTGTACTTATGTATCTACAAGCTACATATTAGTCGAGTAGTCGAGTTAGTTTTGTTACTTTTTTATTTTAATGATTTTGGGGTTATTTGATATGTGCTAATTAAGCCTTTCATTTTGATACCCAACACGGTACAGTTTGTTTAATTAATTCTTTTTGGGGCATGATTTTATGCTGAAGATTTGCGAAGTAATGAAACAATAGAAGTAATAGTTAAACACATAACACTCCTTTTCGCTTCGCCGCAGTCGAGTGGAAAGGAGAACGCAAATCCTCACCGTTGTCGTGCATGTGATGGTGGCGGTCGTGGGGCGGCAGGGCGGCGCGCACCACGGCCAGCGCGTCGGCCGCGTCCCGCGCGCGCGCCTCCGCCGCCCCCAGCGCCGCCGTCAGCGACGCGCGCTCGCGGGCCCACTCGCGCCGCGACTGCTCCAGCTCCTCCTGTGAGTAACAAACAACACTTGAATCAGAAGGCACGAATCGGGATTGTTTTTATAATAATTTAGAAGCGAAAGGGCATGTTGGGCGATCACTGCAGGCAACCCTCAAGTAGAGAAAAAAATCTATGCGTCGCATGCTACTCGGGAGGACGAAGATGAGCGCCGCAAATAAACTATCCCCAGCAACCATGCCTCCCCAGCCCAAACACTAGACATAAAGTACAGCTCGCTTTACGACGAGTTAAGAGGCTGCCGGAAACCTCCGGTATACCCCTGACAAGCTACTATGGCATTCCAACTTAACACAACAGTTGACGCTAAATTTCAATAGCTAATTGCAGTATATGAAAGAATGCTGATCCATTAATCCGTAAGTCATTCTGAGGTTACAAAACCACGGCCTTGACCTTACTTGATTGGCGAATTAAGAAGCCCTTCATACTACACCTTAAGATGTAATTAATATTGATCTCATTCCGCTGTAAAAATGGGAACATGATTTATTTATCCAAAAAAATATAATGGACTAATTTTCGCGCGTGACTGACTTCGTCCACCTGAACTCAAGAACTTGAAGCAAACAGGTTAAAAAGCGACCTATATGTTAATGCAGGTTAAATAATCCACCTGTGTACCAAATTTCATCCAATTCTGTTTAATCGTTTTTTCGTGAAAGACTAAAAAACATCCATCCATCCCAACTTTTCGCATTTATAATAGTATAATTTTGGATTATAATAGTATAATCATGGATAATAGTGAAATTTTGACCACCGGGCAATCACTGGTTAAATTTAAATGAAAGGCTAACCGCAATAGCATCGAGTCTGTCCTGGGCGTTTTCAGCGGCAGCCAGCCTTGTTTTCAGGTCATTCAGCTGTCTAACGGCTGTGTCTCGCTCGCTCACTGCCTTCGACGCTTCTGCTTGAGCCAAGCGAGCCACTGTCTGAGCTGCCACTGCCTCTTCCCCTGAAACAGATATTTTTGTTTTTTAAATATATGTATTTAACACATTATTGTGGACTTGAATTGAAATAAAGTTCAACCTAGGGTTCAACATAGCTACATTAGAATTACATAGGTCTTATTGCCGCAACAGCAAGAGCACACAAATAGTGTTTTATCAGCTCAAAAAACAAGCTTAATCACGTTTTAGTGATATTACCCATTATAAGGTGAAAGTGACTGTCCTTGACAAAACCCATTACATTTGACTGTAATTTAATGAGTGTAGGTTATGAATGCCATTATTTTAATCAGTGTGATTACTGTATTGTTGGTTGCTTATTGCAAAAAAGTTACCTTGCACAATACATACAAGCATAAAAGCAGACACATACCCTAACTGTTAGAAACCCTAAATAATAGATTAATTCATATTTTACCTTGAACAGAAGCTAACGACAGCTTCAACTCTTCAATTTTCTGTTCCCAGTAGACGTCTCTGTCCCTGAGCTTCTCTTCCAACTGAGCGGCATACTGCTGCTGGAGTCCAGTCTGGTCCACCTGCCCCCCCGTCCGTTCTGACAGGTAGGAATGTAGCTGGGGCGATATGGACTGGAAATAAAGTGATACCTGTGAGGTTGTCCGATAGGATTCTACAATATATGGATATAATTAAACCATACAAAAGGGATTGTAGAATCTGAAAGTGGAAAATATGCACATACACCTTAAAGTGTGCAAGAAAGGAGTTCATGGCCATTGCAAACAAATATCTGACTTGCCCTAAAACAATTGCTAGTTGGCAAAAACTGCCCAAGAAATCTCTAATGCAAATGACATTTAATTTTATAAATTGCACATAACTAATTGCACATATTAGTACATATGACACTGAGATTTGAACCCAGATCCCTTGTGTAATATGCTGAATTCTTAGCTATCACTGCTAGTTGTGAACACCGCTTGTAAATGTAGTTTGATATAACTGTCAATTACTCACATCTGATGTATCTCCTTGTCCCGCTGAGCTGGAAGGACTTGTAGTAGACTGTAAAATCAATATTTATAAGCTAACTTACACATTTGCTTTGAATATGTTCTGCAATTGAAGTATAAGATTAAGTATATAGTGTAACTTGAGGCAACAGCTGCACATATAATAGATTTTAACCAGCATAAGGGGCAACCACTATTTGCATTTAGTGTCTTTTTCTTTCTTTCACAACTTGTAATTTTATCCTTGTCAGTTTGCAACTCCATACAAATTTTACTTGCAAATGAGTACACATACAGACCACTAACCAGCAAGCAATGATAAGATAGTTAAGGGATATGACTAGTATATTATATGGTTTAAATGTATTGGTTTTCAACTTGTAGACATGTTTATATTGTAAATTAATTTTGAATCTGGAGATTTGACTGCATCTGCTATAAATAACATTATGCTTGAGATGTACGTCTTGTACAATAGTTTGGAATAATTTAAGCTCAATAAATATGAAATTACAAGTTACAACAAACGTTTTTAGGGGGATATCTTGTTAGGTAGCAATTAATCCTCTATTACCCAGTGTTGTAGTACATATTATAATAGAATTATATAAATAAAGAGTACCAGAACTACACTTACGGAATCATCTCTCAGACCTATTCGGCCCAAAAAGGCTCCGCTGCGCCAAGTACTTGTCAGTCTGCTTAAATCGTTTCCAGTTTCTTCCTTTATCTTACTCTTGAGACTCGCAAACATCGTTGCTAGTGCCCAAAAAATGAAAGGAACGAATACTAATAATACAGGTTTGCAAATTACCCTGATAATGTACGACAACTTACAACTACTTCCAGTTCGATTAACACATTAAATAGTTCCAACTTATCCTACACAATTATGCACACGTATTCCCATTTTGAAAGGAGATCCTAAATACGTCCCAGCAGTTTTTCAATCATTTTTATCAATAAAAACTTTAGACTTTCTCGCGACACCACATAATACAGAATACACTTTTACAAAATACACGATTTCTAATATGACTTTATGACTTACGTCATTATCATAACATGACATTGACAGACAACGTCAGGCACCTTGTGGGTGGGGGACCCACAGATTATCAAAGAGAATCAATAATCAATTTTCAAGCCCTCAGACTTCTAAAATGGCTATTGACATTCGCTTAATGATGCCAGATCGGAAGTACTCCCCCAGATTTAGGGAAAATAATTTTGTTGAAATGATGGGGAAAATATTTTAGAAAAGTACGCTGTTTCAATTTTTTTTTAACTTAAAGCCCCTAATAATATTGATTTAACCAATTAGGGCTCATTGGTTTGGTGCTGTTGAATAAAATACAATATGTTTTAAATAAGTACTTCACAATTTTTTACTTTTAACCTCACGCACTCCTCGTCCGTGATCAATAATAGTCGAATTACGACTACATCTGTTAACTCTGTTTTGGGCTGAGTCGGCGCCATTTTAGGGTTCAAATTGGCTTCAAGTCACGTGAACTTTGGCATATCCTCTTAGGCTCTTACTATTCTTTAATCATTGGGAGTACCTATAAAAACACCGTTAATTCAGATTTAGCATCGTGGTTTAATACTTAGTTGGTTACTAATTAAATAATTATAAAAAGAAAAATATCTTGACAAATTGGTATTTACACCGCCGTGTGACTTTTTGCTCGAATTGGCAGATTATACTCACAGAGTAAGTACTTAAACACTACTACTTATACTAGTATAGATCACTAATTTTATATTTTATACTTAATTACTAGTATTGCTTAATTATTAGTATATGGACCTCTGTGTTCATCGTCAGAACTCCTAGACACTTTTACGATGATTAAAACAAAATACGAAAGATAGATAGGAAGAAGGTAGAAGGTAATAAAAGACAACGTAAAAGAAAAAAATTAAACACATTTAGATGTTTAGAAAGTGTATATTTACAACTTAAACAATTAATTTAAGAGCATTTTTGGTGAAATTTTTCTACAGTGAGCCTTCCTTAAAGACACAAATAAATGCCAATCAAAAATATAAGCGCCGTGGCTTTCCTGAGTAAACATGTTTAGTTACATAAAAATGTTTCAAATCTGATGTCAAATATTGCATTTAGGTCAACTTTTACTAATAAACAGGAACACTAAATTAAAATATCTTAACAGACTAGATTGCGGAATGTCATCTACAATAATAAATTTATCTACGAAGGTAAATTCTAAGTACCCATAAATTGTTTTTCCAGTTGATTGTGGTTTATTTTAATTATTTTACCATTGTGATTGGGCATTGGAACCTATCCAATGCAGACAGGGAGTGCTTTGCAGATTAAAATTTGGTTTCTATTAAAATTACTGCTTCTTGCTTGTATAATGACCTATGGGCCTAAGACTTAAGAAACACCCAATGTTCATAAAATTTTCTACAATTTAAATGAACTATGATTTACTTAAATTGTATAAAATTCAACTAACATCATGCTACATGTATAACGTTACTTATCTCCCTAAAACGGTATAATAACAAGATAACATTTTGGTTGTATGGTAACCGTTTGTACATTTTTTGATTAACAGGTTGTTGAAAATTTATGTTATTGAATATGAAGTAAATTACGTAAGGGTTACATACCGAGTTGGAGCACCATGTTTGATTCAGATTATTACGTTTAAACGTAGGTACGCTTGCAAAATTTAATAGACAGGTACTGTGAGGAGGTTGGAGCTCGTAAGCGGCTTTGCAGATTATTTCAGAAAACCCTTTGAAAGTTTAGCAGCGGGATATACGTTCACAAGCCATTCAAAATGGAGAAAAGATGACGATCTCGTTCTCAATAAAAAAAAGGTCATCGAAACATACAAAAAATATTCTGCAATGTAAGACCTCGACGCCAGAAAAAAATAGAGGGTTTTTACGATATGGAAAACTGAGAAGCGATTCCGCGACCAGTCACGGACCTTATAGCTCCAACCTTTTACTCACGGGCTCACAGCACATATCCAAGCAAAATATGCCACATAAAATATTGTGGTTATTATTAGTCACATTACCTGCATTATAAATGTACCTAATACGGCACGCTTTACAAAATAAATACTTAAGTATACTTGGAATATTTTGTTGTCAATTACTGAAACTTCTTGAGTTTGTTATCCCCTTTATTAACATACAATATGTTATTATGTCAAAAATTTATGGCTTTATTTTCCTACCCTGTATAATAAAAAAATTATGCTACGATTTCTTGTTTGTATTTAGCTATAACTAGTAAAATTAGCTAAAGTTGTAATTGCCATAACATTCCGTCATTAATTTATATTTGATTTAAAATATTTTTAACTAAAATAAACTGTATTTGAAGCAAAAATGATCGGGCAGTCATATGGACTTTCATAGGTAAACAATCAGTCTTAAAAAAAAAAAGGTTTTTTGTTTTTTTTTGATAATATACGCCTTTTACGTACTTACTTATTTTTAGTTGATAAATAAAAATAAACAATTGTAAATTATTATAATTATTATAATAATCTAGAACTGTAAGATACTTCTGTAATCAATTTAACTAATATCATTATTTATTATTAAAGAGGATTTCGTAAAGTGCAATCTTATCATAATTTAAAGGGGGTTGAAGCAATAGGGAATTTCACACCATGCAAGGAAAATTCCAAAATTATGTAAGTAACATTGATAGATTTTGTTAAAAGCAAGTGAAAAATGGTGATTTCTGTTCTGAAAAATGTAGTATACATACATTTATTATTTCAATTTTAAAATTCAGGTTTGTTAATCTGTTTTTCAAATGTCAAAAACGCTATACGCCATGAAAGCTATCGGCGTGACGTCATTAGCAGTGTAAATAAACAATGGAGTCTTTGTTGACCTGTATTTTTTTATAGATAATTTGAGATTTCTCAGTTTTCTAGAACACCGCCACGAGACACCAACGATAAGGACTGTAACTCATTTTGTTTTTGCAAAAATAACTTCCTTCCTTTACTGAGATGTCATATGAGATGTATTGTTTACACTGCGAGTGACGTCACTAGCATGGCGGCAGCGCCGAGACGGCCGAGACCGTGTCTTCGCGGAGATTTTTGAAATTTAAATTGAAAAGTCTTTTTTTTACATAATATTTGTTTGCAAAAATTTTTTTTACAATTTCTATGGGTTTTTATGACTTACGAATTCATATAAAAAGCTTTTTGACATAGGCCGTAATACCCTATTGCTATGGCGTTACAATATATCAAAAATACCTGGAACATAAGAACTCTATTAGGTAAAAGCGCAAATCACGATATACTATTTATGTTTATTTAATTGACTCCTACATGATTGTATTGTCATATCCATTTAAGTACTTGTATATTTTACATGAAAAGTTACAAGAAATACACTGTGATGAACAATTTTAAAATTATGTCATATTCGAGTAAAGCGGTAAGAAAGTCTTAAAATGTAGATATCTCGCATCGTGCTACAACAAAATTCCCGACAGTACATAAAATGCATTCGTAGTTTATTATTAGATCTACTCCATCACCTTTAAAGTGGTCTTAGACCGTGCTATTAACTCATATCACCATTGTGTATCTACTAACCTTCGCCATCATTACAACTAACTACCTAGCTAAGATGTAATTTATGAAGTGAGTTATTATTATAACGACATTTTCTTACATAATATTATCTCATGTTACTCGTACATTTCCCTTGGGGCGAAGTCATAATGTCTTAGAAAGATTTTAAATAACAAGAATGTAAATTTTGAAAGACTTCTGTATCAGAGGGATCAGCTAACCGCTGGTCTGGCTTGTTTTCATAATATACGGGACCACCTGCAGTCTATAGTTTAACTTTTCCATTGGAGATCTCATTGAACAGTTGAGTGTTGATCGGTACGAACTCAGCGCCCGATCTGAAGTATAGAGGATCCTTGATTACGTCGGGATCGAAGCCTTCCTTTTGGTACTGTAATTTCTTCAACTTGAATGTTCCTGTAATGAGAAAAAAGTGGTTATTTGTAGGTAGGTAGTGATTTCTTCTATGACTAAGTTCTAGCATTACTCGTAAATGTCTATTAGCTTAACGTCCTATTATGGTAGCACTACACGCTGGTACGAGGCATTATCGGAAACCTCTCGGCGGGTGATTCCGCGGAAGCGGTATTCGGCGACACGCTGGAATCGCTAACGTGCGCCCCCGAGTGGAAGTGAGTGAACCGGCTATACGCTGGCACTCGCCGCCCCTCGCCTCTACTCGGCCACTGTGTAGTCGAACCGTTAAAGATAAGATAGCACTGACCAGTCATTTCGATGTCGTTCATGATGCGCAGGAACAGCGGGCGCGCGTAGGAGGGCAGCGAGTGGTCGAGGTCGCGCGCTAATTTTTTCAGGTCCAGCGACCGCGACGGGTCCGCGACCGCCGCCATGCCCGCGCGACCTTCAGTAAGTGGGATCTGGAGATAACAATATGAACATCACTGTTAAAAATTGTCGCTATAATTATAACAATACCACGAAAGTTCAATTTGAGAGGACAAAAAAGTGATTACTTATTTATTTAGAATGTACAGAAACTGTTCGAATTCCCACTAGGAATTTAACCCACTTTGTCTTTTACGTTAACATCTGCACTATGCAGGAATAATTTTTTTATGACTGCGTAAACGTGACGACTCACAGAAACGCCATAAACGACAACGTCGCGTTACCCAAGGGCGGCACACATCGTGATCTCCACCTTAGCAGTTGCGACAGTCTCAGACTTCCACTTGTGTACCTCCGTGTCGCCGGTTCATGCAATAGCTAGCATATGCACTAGTTAAAAACTTAAATTGTAGGGCAGGATGTACAAAATTATTTGTAAACTCACAGAAACGCCATAAACAACAACGTCGCGCTTCCCAAGAGCGGCACACATCGCGTCTTCCACCTCAGCAGTTGCGACATTCTCGCCCTTCCACTTGTACGTGTCGCCGGTGCGGTCGCGGAAGTATAAATAGCCGAGCTCGTCAGCGACCAGGATGTCGCCGCTCACGAACGCGGCGTCGCCCTTGCAGAACACGTCGCGTATCATCTTCTTGTTGCTGTCGCTCTGGTGGTAAGGATTAATGCTACGTTAATTCGGAGTTCTTCTCCTGAACAATAATTTGAATTATTAGCTCACCCAAAACATTATCAAATCAAATTTCATATCAAAATTCACATAGCCATTAGTTTTATTAACATTAATTTTGCATTTTGTAATAGTCTCTATTTTTAGATATACATACATTAATACCTAATTAATTTGATAAAAATATAACTACTTTACCTACAATGTAAATTTAATACAAACCTTATCGACATATCCATGGAATTCCCTGGATGCATTGCCCTGTGCGATTAAACCAATGAACATTCCAGGCTCATCTGTAATTAATTATTCTTTATTAAATTTAATGATTACATAAAATAGGTACCTATTCAGATGAGAAAACATCCTTCATCCTTCACTTCATTTTAAATGCAGCAACAAGTAACATTTAAAAGTCAGCATGTCAGAAGCCCTTAACCCAAATATAAATAAGATACATAATTTAAAACATAAAAAAAAGTATGGGCAGGCGTGTAAGCGTACCCCCCTACATTCTGCTCAAATGAGCGCGCGCACTGATCACTCAACGCGCGACTATGAGTGAAAGCCGTGGAATGAATTTGGGTCGCGAATGCCGTAAACTGAGCTATTATAGCTACAATCGAGATGAATATATTACTACTGTCGTTCTATTAACTTCTTTTTATGTGGCCAGCCCATTGACAATTTCATTTGGAACCTTCGAGTGATATATCAGTTACCTACGTACGGTCACGTAGAGATACAACCGAGCACAACAGCGCCAGAAGGATATCTGCAGTAGGTATAAAATGTCAGTACTCACTCGGCGGGCACCGAATGCAGAAGCCGTCGGGGCCGCGGACCAGCTGGCCCTGCTCGTCCACGCGCACCAGGGCGATGGGGTGCAGGCTGGTCGGCACCAGCTTCGGCAGGAAACCGACTGCGCCCACCGTGTTGTCCACGTTTACTGGAAATAATCATTGCGCACTTTTAGCTACAAGCTGCGACTCTCATTGTACTGGGAGCTCGATAAAATTTAATATCACCTGCAGTAACGGTGAAGGAAAACATCGTGAGGAAACCCATATTCCTGACAGTTCTCCAAGATGTTTTTAAGTCCAGCGATCCACATCAGGACAGCGTTGCGGACTGAGGCCATCCTTCTCGTTGTGAGAGGAGACCCGATCGTGCATTGTATTACTAACATTAGTTTTATTTTTAATTTGCATACCTGAAAAGGTGAATATGGATTGATCAAAATGCCCAGTAAAACCAATAACTAACCCATATTCGTGCAAATAAGTGATTTTTGATTTTTTGATTTTGATTGAGTCGCTAATGGGCAATTTAGTTCTAACTGACACTGACAGAATTATCATTTTGTTTTCCGGAACACAACCAACGTTTTTTCCATTTTATATATTAAAAGTACTAATAATTTTAAGCATATCTCTTATTACAGGTATTATAGTAGTATAATACTACGAATTCACAAAATTGAACCTGCTTATACATAAAAAGGAACAAATATATAAAAATGAAAAAGAATGGAAAGTTTAAAATGCAGTTAGGTACATATCACAATATAAATTGGACTTATTTATATTATGTTTTAACAAATGACTCACGAATGTTAATTTTACAGTCGCTATCACTTATTTCCGCAATGTCATTAACTGAATCGCTTCTGGATTGAGTACAAAGTATGTCTCATTAAATTTAAATTGTATAAACAATAAGGTTTATTCAAAGTACTTAATTGTTCGTATTATCAGAACCTAAATAAATCGAGCAATACTTTACTGTAATTGTAGCAATGAAATAGTTAGGTACTTTGAAGATTTTATGTTATAATGCCGATTTACTTAATTGAAGTCCAATAATTTTATACATTGCAAACTTAAAACTTTTGTTTGTTCTTACTATAGAGGAATCAACATAACATAGGTGATTTATAATTAGTAATAACGATACCTAAGTTCATAATTTGTTTTGTCACATTAACTTTTATGCTTATTAAAATAATAGATGATAATAATAGATGATTACTGATCAAGTCAAATGTTTGTGTAATTAACTACAAAGAAAATTAATGCTATGTCTATATACCAAGCAACATTAAAATGATTATTTGGAAAAATTGTTAACCGTTTGGTTATAGTTGCTGCATAAATACATTTATATTTACGAAATTAATTTTTATTCGCTGCAAAATATTACGTCGCATAATTGGGGTCTTTGTTTAGTGACCTACTCGTGAACAGGTGAAAAAAGACTAGACATCACAATGTACTTACCCAATTCTGTAGGTAACTGTAATTTCTCAAATATTGTATTGTGTTATTCTTAAAAACAGAACTCTGAAAGAAATACCTATGCATACCTATAGTCCGTCAAAATAAAAGTAAGCTGATCGTGTTTTACTTTTGTCCAGTACTTACTTATATTTGCATTGCCCTCAGTTGCTCCGTAGATCTCATTAATTTGTGGCACTTTGAACCTGAAATATGAATATCCCACAGTAAGTAAATCGTGTACGTTTAGGAACTAATCCTAACCGATCGAAATGCAATAAATTTCTTGTCAAAATGCTCTAACTAAACTCTAAATTCCATAGTTTCGGAAAACAAAAACTCTTGGGAAACTTCAATGATCCTTGCGATAGATGGCATACTTATAACATAATTACCGTTTTCCATGGCCAATAATCTCACCTATCGACAATTTTCGGCCAGATCTTATAGAAATAGAACCGTTTTCTATGGCCTATAGCCTCACCTATCGACAATCTGCTGCCAGATGGCTGGTCGCATGCCGTTGCCGACCATGATGCGGACCTTGTGTTGTACGTCAGTAGGCTTCGGCGCCTGAACCAGCAAGTAGCGGCACATCTCGCCGATGTACTGGGCGACCTGGAACAGAACAACTGCCGATAAATATCGTGGAACAACCAGGGGCCAATTTGTAACCCAGCACCCTGGGCCTCTGGGGTTTGCCGCCCTAAAAATTAACAATAAAAATATATAAATCCGACTGGTGTAATCCGTGTCAATAGGCGACTTTTTAATTTACCATCGGTAATACGTCAATCTATTTTTTGGTCTTCCTAAATAAAGGTACCGTGAGGTGCTGCTTCCATCGCTCCTAGCAGCCATGTCGGTAGATATTATCCTACTGGACGAGCTCTATACTATAATTATTTTCCCACCGGTCCATCGAGTTCAATTCAGTTAAAATTGTACTGGCCAGGGGCTTTAGCCATGACCTCCGGCATAGTAGTTTAGATCACCTAAACCACTCAACATTATTATGACAAAGATATTGAATATTTTAGCCATTTATCAAAATTAGGTACTGAACGTGTGTACTCAATAATGAAATTAAATTTTTTTTTATCTCATATTAATATTATTTTTTTACATAGTTCACGGTCGTTTTAAATAAAGGTTATTTTAAATTATATCCATCCGCAATAATTGCCATGTTTATTTTATTTATTTCACTTCAAAGACGACCTCGATGTCATTTACGTAAGTACTCGTAAGTGCGTTGTTCATTAAGATCAAAATCCACTCAGATTTTTCTCGGCCAGTAGGTATACCTAATCATTTCATATTGATTCTGTCTGAATTTTAGTAGATAGGGCATCTATCTACTAACAAGAATGACGCAAATCTGAACCAACAGGCTAGCATGACCAACTAAATCCTTTTCTCAAAAAGCACCACTGAGCTCGTTTTTTTTTCTATACGCTGTTGAGAAATTTGTAAGAAATTTAGTACAGGCTACAGATAAGTGCGTTAAATCCACAAGAATCTATCTAGACACGCTACAGACTCTGTTCTTCTTCCATTCTTACTTATTCCTTCCAACTTTTAGAGTCAACGACAGTACTCACCCATACTCAAGTCTAATTATTGTAAATTGTCAATTACTAACGTTAGTTACTGGTAGTAGAGTGGCATACTTCTCCTCAGATTCAATTCATTTCAGTACGTACAAAACATTACGCCACCTTCCAGGTGAAGGTCGCTTGCCACTGGCTAATTAAACATACCGTGCAGCCGTGCTTGATGCAGTCGGTCCAATAGTTGGAGACGGAGAACTTGACGCGCAGCACGGAGGGGATGCCGTCGACGAGCGCGGCGCCGGTGCCCACCACGCCGCCCGCCGTGTGGTACAGCGGCAGCGGGTTGTACATCACGTCCGAGGAGCTCAGCCCCAGCATGTGGACCGTCGCCACGACCACCAATAAGTACCTGCGCAACAGATGTAACGGTCTGATTGACGGAGTTTGGAGTAGGACGTAAACTGTGACTGCAGGTGGCTGAAGCGCTAAAGCGACATCCGTCGCGGTCAACGGAAGAGTGCTAGGGCTGACCTCTTGGAAAAGAAAGCAGAAACATAGGATGTCAAAACGAGAAATTTTATCATTATGATAAGGTTGGCGTCCTTTCTTCGCGTTATGCGATTATGCCTGTACCCAACGAAGGCACAAACATGTTCAGCTGGCCTTCAACAGTGCAAAGCCACCGCTATCTTAATACCTAAGTATCCTCCACATTCATTCTCTTAATATAACGAAATATTGCATTAATATAATTTACTTAAGGGTGCCTTCTCATTATGTCGCAAGTTTCGCGTCTGCCGCTGTTCACGTGACCTATTGAGATGTGGATGAGACCCTAACTCTTGTAGTATCCGTATAAGTTTTAAAAATGTTTGCAGAGCAAGATAATTTAAAACTTAAACGTTCGCAAAATGGTCGCATTTAGAAATAAAATTCAAAAAATAAAGTGCTTTAACTTTAAAGAACTTTATAAAAGAAAAAGTTTGTATTCCCCACGGAAAATATTAATAACTTTCCCTTTGCAGTGTAAGGTCAGGCATCTTTTGAAAGCTAGCCCCACGGATATGCTTCACAATATTTTACGTTAGGGTACGATTTTATTCAGAGCCAGTCAGTTTCATTAAGACAACCTGAAAAATATTTAGTGCAAGACATAATTATCTAATTATGTGATACCTGAAGCTACGGCCTTCACGGTCAATTCAAGAGCTAGGATTGGCTGGCGCAAAGGAAAAAAAGGAAAAAGAAGAACGTTGAAAAGAAAGAAGAATGTTGAAAATAAGAAACTATTAACTCCAAAAAATTGGGTAAGAGTGAAACGTAGAACAGTTAGGTAAGACTTCGGTCTTATCTGTGAAAAATAAATTTTATTAAATTAAACAAAATCATATTTATAAAATTCAACTATTACCCAGATATTTGTATCCTGTAATTACCTTTTTTAAGCTTAAACAATGTAATTTTTCTTACAAACATGATTATGATTTATGGTTCAAAAACAATAATTAATTATTATCGTAATATATTTAAATTATTCTAGAATTAATTTTTCATACATACCTAGGTTAAAAGCGTAAATTACGCAACGAATTACCTTCGTCTTGCTACATTGAATAGTAACTTTTCAACTACATAGATCTTTTCCTAAACAATAAAATATGAAATCGGATACGAATAGGTAACACTTATCATTCAATGTTGACCCGATTTCAAAATGTCTAGGCAAACAATAATAACACAATGACACATGCTTAACAGTAGCAGTAACAAAAGGACCATTCACCTGCATAAATAAAGTGCAAAATACACATATTTCAATAGGAAATAGAACCGGTTTCACCAAAAATGATATGCTTCGGATTCTATTTAAATGTAAATTTTGTATATTATATTATTATATTATCAATGTGATAGTAGGCAATCGAAACAATCTTTTTTTCTGCTTTTCCAATTTCTTCACAGACACGGGTCTCTTTCTTCTCATTTAATCTGCTACTACCTATACTATCAGACCACGAGTATCTGCTACTACGTATCTATCGGTAAAAATCGACACCTCAAGAAGATAATCACAGGTTTAACGTGTCCACCAAAGCTACTTAGTAGGCAAATAATTTGGTACTGGCGGTGTTACTCGTCCCCGCATAGACTGCCCTTGTCATTCCTCATTACTTTGTGACTTAAAAATTAAAGATACATAATATGTATTGGCATAATTTAGGAAAACTTACTTAGAATTCGGAAGCACCGCAGCCTTAGGCATTCCCGTGGTCCCCGACGTGTAGATATAGAGGAGGGTGTCCTTGTACTGGGGCGTCTCGGTCACGATGGGGTACTCTGGCGGGTGCGTCGCCATCTCGGCGGACAGGTCGATGACCCCCGGCTTGCAGTCGCCGTACAGCTGGAACAGCTTTATGTCCGGCGGGAGCTGGTCCGTCACCTCCGCGATTGCTGTTTAGGACAACAGAATACGTTACACTTGCTATAGGTCTCGTTATTGGTGCATAAAGAAGGTTGCCAAGGCGTAATTGCTTTACAAGCGGAATAGAATCGGCGTACTGTGTGAGTAACCCTGTATCCTAATCGCGTGACGACGACGTCATTGCATACATTTTGTCGCATGTCAGTGAGTGTTTCAATTTGGCTATACAGAGTTCTGTGTTTAAATTTTATCGTGTTGGTTGGTCGGTCCGTTATGTCAGTAAATAAGGACAAAGCCTAAGACACCCATTGTTTTTCATGTCTAAAACATTAATGAATGAAGCATCGAATAAAGTAGGTAACTTAAGACTGCACTGCGCCAGTTGTTGTAAATACAATTGATAGTAAGTGTGCCAACGAATATCATTACGTAAGACTGTTTCATCCGTGAGGATACCTACGGTCTGAATAAGCCAAACTAATGTATGAATGTTTGGCTAAAATGCCACTTTATCTTATTGCTCGCTACCATCCAAACAAACAAGTACTATTAAGAAACTGCTTCAATACTGAAGAAAATATACGACGGGTAAAATAAGTTCCTTCTTTCCTGTGACTTCTTTGTAGTCCTGGATATAGGCCTCCTCTAATGGAAGCCTCACCGCCCGGTCTTGGGCTCTTTTAATCAATCGGTTTCCTACCGTCTTCTTCAAGTCATCCTCCTAGTCGATGGACGTCCTGAACTTTTGTGTTCACGCGGTCGCCATTCGAGCACCTCTTTTCCTCATCAGTTGACAGTCCTTCGAAAGAATTGACAAGCCCATTGGCCCCTGCAAACTTTAGGGGTACCCTCGTTCTTCTACGAATGTCTCAGCAATTTAAATTAAGAATCCAATGACACGAAAACAAGTGAACTCACCACCGGCCAGCGATTCCGAGAACACGATAGCCTTGGCCTTCGCGACCTGGATGCAGTGGACCAGCGGCTTGTGGCGGAGGTTGCTGTTGATGAGCGCGGAGACGGCGCCCACCTTCGCCATGCCCAGCCACGTCCACACGTACTCGGCGCAGTTGGGCATGAACACGCACACCACGTCGCCGCGCTTCAGACCCACCTGGGCCTGCATCACTCGCGCCACCTGGTTCGATCTCTCCGCCATCTGTGAACGAGGAATGTTGAGTTACTATATGGGTACTCTTTAGTATATTTGAAAATACGGCCCTGCAGCGGGCACTAATTGTTGGCAGTTATCATAGATTATACTGTAGACCTATACACGAGGCAGTGGTCCCATACCTCTCTGAAGGTCCAGGTGCGGTCCCCGACCACGATGAAGCAGGGTGCGTTCGGGTGTTTGAGGGCCCTCTGCGTGAACAGCTGGGCGACAGTCGCGTTCTGGCGGCCCCAGCGCTTCGAGCGGATCATGGCGCACGCGTAACGCCATAGGAACCTGAAACAATTGACAGTCACCTTAACATATGTGCCATAACTTTGTGTTTGGTACTTTTTGTTGAATAATAATCACTCACTCATGTTAAAAATTTTAACTATCAACTTACAACCTCATTATAACAATTCATAGGATCATAAAAGCTTGTCGCGAGGTTTAATTAAGTATTTAGTTAAATTATTATTGAAAATAAAATAAACTTAGGTAAGTACTAGTTTATTTACTAATCGCGCGACAAACTTTTATGGTCATAATTATTAATTGTATATAATGAGGTTATAAGTTGATGGTAATAATTTTAAGGAAAAAAATATTTTCCTCTTTTTAGAGCGTTTAAATAAAAGCTTTTTTTTAAAGATTTTTTGCATTTAATTTTTAGTTAAGAAAATCAAAACATCTGATAAAATCTACGACGTGCGATTTTTACACGCTTTATATTCTTCACCTGTATGTTTGTTTGTGACCGACTCCGTTGGGCGCGATTTTGACCCACTTTGAACGGTCAGATTTCGTTCAAACTTTTTAGATTTATCGACGACCGATAACAATACACTTATTTGATAAAATTATTCCTAAAAATATTTTTAGTTCGATGTTCTTCAAAAGCGTGTTTTTTAGTTTTTTTAATTACATTTAATAATGAGTGGAGTCGTTGTACAGTGAGATTGGCAAAAAAGATCTCCTAAATAAATTTTCTTCGGGAATCATTGGCGCGACGTGGAGGACCATGTATTGTCCCGCAGATATATTTGATATATCATATCATACGTGAGCTTTCCCACGAGCAATGGCGAACAATCGGCGCTTCACATATTAAACATTCATGGGCGAAATATTAGTCGATAATGTTTCAACTACGATTTTATATCGATTTGTCATTAGGTGGTTGGATGTGGGCTGATTGTAGCAATGCGGCAATATACGAGGATCGTACTTAGGGCTTAAGCCAATTCTTAGACAAGACATCTACGTAGGTATGAGACAGTCGGAAACGCTAGCCTTGGATTTGTTAATACCATTCTTAAATCTCTTCGATATTCTTTGAATTCGATTCTTTATTCATAGAAAAGGTACATTGTATAATATAAATAGGTACCTCTCTTCCAAATTCAAAACAATGAATCAAAATAGCGTATATTAAGGGATTGAAAGTGGTGTGAGAATCACAATATGCGGTCTATGACGCAAGTAATCCGATAACTTAATTACGATAGAACGCGCTGCAGCCCTTTACACCGCACAGCTGTATTCCATATTCACCTACGCAACACTATTAAATATGGCTCTTAAAAAATTATAACAATATTTTTATTTATCAGAATACATACCAATCATAGCTAATCATCAATTGATACGTCGTCCCCAATAGTGGCCGTTACCAGAATTTGCTTTGTACTTTTTAAATAGCAAACAAGCGTTCGGCCCACCAATCACTTTTAAGCTGCCTACCTTTAAACTTAAATACAAACTTGAGAATGTAAGTAGGTAGGTGATAGGATATTAGTGTAAAATGCCTAAAATTTTCACCTTAAATTCGCGTTCCCGGCAACAATTTCCCTTTACATTACATATTTGGCCAAAGGTAGATTATTGGCCACTGTAGGTTCCTATTACTACGACTAAAACTGCGACTAAATTTTAATGTTAAATGTTGACTTTACTATAACTTATCCTTTGCCATACGTTAGCATTGCTAGCAACAGAAAGAAATAGCTCTACGATTCCACTTTCAGTACAATCCCGAGTATCTAATTTGAACTATCGATACTCGTTTATCTAAACCGTATTGATTTTATTTGTTTACCTACATAATATACCGATACGCCAACCATTCTGACAGTTTCGTCAGCTCGGTTACTCGGTATCTAACGTAAAGTTCGGACGTACATAGTAGGTACCGGGTAAAGTTCACGTCAAAAATAACTCCCGACATTTGCAAGCATTCATACATTGTTAAAAAGATGAACATGATCGATACTCGTCAGGCCAAAGAACTATTGGTAAACGAGTTTGCGTGTGGGCTCCTACAGCGAAACGGTATTTCTATTAGATGCGGTCTTGGATTATAAGTACCTACTCGTCAATTGGTACATTAATTACATAATTATGTAGTCACTAAGGAAGTGAATAGAAAAGCCACAGGCCCTAACGTCACTTTGCCACAAGAAGTAATCTGGTGATATATTTGATTTGGTCAAAAAAAAGCACGGAGCTGAGAAGAAACGTTTGCGACACAAAAACATCATAAGCCCACCGAAGAAAATCGCTACTCAGAAGTACCTATGCTTTAGAGCTGAATCGCTAATCTCTGGAAGTCTACCAGTCAGATTTGTTTGAAATAAATATATACGAAGAAAAATGCCTGGCTTGAGATTTCGTCAGTGTAGATTCGACGCTGCGCGCTTCGTCGTGCAAAAATTGTCTTCTATAATATGGTAACCATACATTCATTAGAAAGGCAACTTTTTACGAAGGAAAAGTGTTCGTTTGTATGTTTGTTCTTATTTCACTTTAAGAAGAGTTAGGTACGGGTTGATTTCTTCTTCTTTCACTTTACGTGATTTATTTGTGTTGAGATACTTGACGAGCTGGGGATTTTCTTAACTACATTTAACATTATTATTCGTCGTCTGCAAAATTGTGTAAAATTCCTTTATTTGGCAAACGCGAAGTCTTCCGGGTCGACTAGTTAGTTATAAAGTTTCAGGCTTCATGTCATTGTATTCGTTACCTACTTACCATCGTGCTTTTGTGATGAATCAACCAGTCAGTCGTTGATCTCGCTTGGTCAGTCGGTTTTCAGGTTCGAAGCCGGGGTGGGTATAAATAGATTGTAGCGCAAGGTCTCGCATGGTGATGGCGTGCGTTGCAGTAAACAACGATTGTAGTTAAAAGCTAGCGTTCAATCGTAAAGTTAAATTTATTAAGTAGACATACCCACCTAAATTAAAAACAAACCATCTAACAATTGACGTGATCGGAGAAGTATTTATGGTGTATTAGCAGGGTGTATTTTTCAAGTGTGCGTGAATGGGGAAATCCGAAACTATGGGAAATAGCGAAAAATGCTGAAAGGAGTCTGGGAACCTATTTTGATGAAAACGAAATCTACATCATTTGATTTTTGAAAAATCCTATATGCCTAACCAGGAATCGAACCCGTTGATTTTGAAAAAAAAAACACATTCTGTATTATTACACCATTCGACAGTCTCATTACCTACTCAAAGCATTCCTCTGATTTTTTTGGGTATTCCAATTAAGAAATAAACTTAATTAAAATTTTGTACATGTGTAGGTAAGTTTAAGTAATAGCACTTAGAATAATAATAATATATATCATGAAATTTTATCCCTTGTCAAGTGCGAAAAGTCATAAAAGCACCCGGTTATAAGAACTTGAGTGAATGTATATTATTATGTATAGGTATTCCTTTATTTTATTTAATACCTCAATAATTTTGAAAATAATTTAATTAAGGCTATTAAAGCAATTATTAATTAACCAATTTTCGTTAAGGACGTACAGTTTTCTTTATTTAACTAGTCATATTTAATTAGTAATTTGCGAAAGTAAAAATACCTACTTACATACATACCTTCTATAGGTACCTAGATATAATTACTTTTAAAATGCAATATTTTCGCCTCATTGATTAAATTTTTGACTTTTATCAATCGGACTAAGCCGTTTTAAAAATAAAACTGTATTTTTGGTAGTAGGTAGGTAGGTAGGTACTTCACTTGGATTGTACCTACGTATTTAATTAGTCATTCTGTAGGAACACACCACTCTAATGATGTTGCTTGCAAGTACCAATATTCCACTGCATTAATGATTATGGTTTATCTTTCATTGTATTAACATTGTTGAAGTACCTATACCTACCTATATAATATTACTTTTTCCTACAGTGGAACTATATTGGTATTTGTACTCATTTAAAACGCAGATAATATATTTTGTTTTCCTATTTAGCAACTGTCGTAATCTCTACATTACTTTACACGGCAAATAAATTAAATTAAATATTTTTATTACGATTACGAATCAAGAGCCCGTGCCAGCCAGACCTTCGTTACAAAGTAAAAGATTGAAATAACAGTTTCACTGCCGAGCGTTTGGCCCGAATATCGGGAACTTAGGATTAGGTGCTTATGTTTAATCTAGATTAGCAACATGTCTTACTTAAAAAGAGGTTCAGTTTTTATTTGACTTGTTTTTGACATAGTAAATACTTACCATAATCATCAGGGAATAATGACATTAATAACCATTTGTTTTAACTAAAAAGTGCTTAAAAAGATACCTACTGATGTAGGTAACAACCTGGTTACTGGTTATTTTTACTAGATTTATTACTTCTTTTGACATCTTAAAACTGTTATAAATATGGTGATTTCTGAATTGGGTTTCAGTAAGTTTAAAAATACTTGAATCTGTGACTTGTTTAGAATATGATAACAATATTCCTTAGATATAAGTAGTAGGAAGATAACACGATAACAAAGTTCTTTACCTTTCAGTCACCTTATCATCTAATAGATCAAATACGTAAGATTTTAACTAGGTAAGTATTACAAAATAAATCTTTTGTTATTTTTTTATTTCGTTTTACGAATTGTAGAGAATATTTTTCATTAGCGTAAAGTCAAAAGATGTTTTGATATATTAATAAGACTTAGGTACTGAGTGCTCGTACCACCTAAACCAAGGAAGGAGCCCGATCAAGTCAAGAAAAGAAGGCTCACCCAAGGCCCACGCTGCTGTCATTAGAAAATCGTTTTTATAACTTTGTTTTGGTTTTATTACGGCGCGAAACCAAGCAGTCTGGCCACCGGTACACATATGATACCAGATTGATTAATATAGTAGGGAAATTTATTGTGATAAAACCTTGGTAAAACCATCGTTCTATCAGGAGCCATTACCGCCTAAAAGCTACGCCTTGTCTTGTGTTACATTCTTGAGGTAGTTGTGGTGGCAGGATAAACAACGGATAACCTATGTGACGCAATGATTAACACGCCGATGCGGTAACTGCCTTACAACCTAACTGAAGTCCTGCTCAAGATATGGTACGTTTGTTCATGTGCAGTGCATTTGAAATGCATATAATATAATTATATTGTATTTTGCACGTTCCTTTGTCCATCTACAGTATACCTAGTATTAAAATAACAGTGTTTACAAATAAGTTCTCATAAAGGTCGAATTATTGTCATTGTAATAATGAGTTCAGTGTATTTTTATATACCATTGTTGCGTAACTCTTTCTGCTTGGTACAAAGTACAAAGAGTATCCACCTATGCATTATAAGTATTTTAGGTACTATCAAGGCTTAGTAATTAATGCTATATTATATAATTATAATGCCAATATCTCATAGATCCTTCTGAAGCTTTTATGGCCGTGGTCACTCAATGTGTACCGTTACCGGTTTTGAATATAAAAATTTAAGTGTATAGTTAGGCGTATGAAAACATTGAGTGTCCAATACATGCTTTCCGAATAAATAAGGTAGTAAGGCCCGCCTTTGTTTATTGTTTAATTTATGTCGATCCTAAGATTATGTTGCTGTCGCAGGAAAATGATAGAATCCGTGATTTGATGAAATCCCTAGTGTTAGAACAAATTACTAATTATATATCATTAGGGAGTTGATCAAATCACGGATTCTATCATTTCGCTACAAAATTGCAACCAAGCTAGCTTTCGAGATTTTTAATTTTTTTTAGTTTTGTATTTCTCCACCTGCTTGCGCATTTTTGACAACTTATGGCCTCCCATTTACATCCTTCCTACTAAATTCTTAAAACTGTTAAAATGTTGTGAAATGTGCTAACGGAAAAAGTGTACCTAATTATTATATGGAACTTTGATGTAGAAACCTTGGATATAGGACCACTTAGATGTGTTCAGCTAAATAAGCCCCAAGCAGGCGCTTCGCACTAATTTAAAAATTTAACAAAAACAGTCAAGACACTTGCCACTACAGTAAAGTTATGGCAACCTACCATGACTAACTTTACTTCTAACGGTGTACAGTAACGGTAAATCATCAAAATTTCCCGGAAAGATGAAATGTTTTACTAAGTATTGTTAGTACATTTTACGTATAGGACTACAATTATGGGCACCTCCAGGGGACTTAATATGCATGACGCGTTGTGAATTAAAATACTGAGCCGCAAACAAAGGCCTCTTAATTCGTTGCCCACCGTCCCACCGATGACACTGTGTACATTTCATCGTACATATTAATGTGATGGAATGGAAGCGCTGGGAATCGCCCCTGGTAGTGAATAGGAAATGCTAATTGATATTATTCAATATTACCAACTATGAGTACAGGCGTCACGGTGCTGTTGTTAGTTTGAAGATGAATGACAGACTTTGGTAAGTTAAGTGACAACTGACAAGAGTTATCTTCTTGTTTTTGTTGCTGACTGTACCTACGTCCGATAAATACCATGAAGTTGACTTTAATCTCAATTTTTCTCTCGCAGGTAGCTTAGGTGCTATTAGATGTTAATTAACCATGGGTTGCATGCTTCAGTTATATTTATACATTTGGTTAATTTTGTATTATTACCTATACCTACCACGCTAACGGGAAAGTAACTAGCGCTTCAATTCGATTTTACGTAAGCAGGTAGTCGAGTATTCCGTTTACTTTAGCTTAATGAGATAACAGTGATTGATCTTTCTAACTTCAGCATTTCGTCGAGCTGTACGTCAAAAAAATAAACATTTATGTGAAAAGGTAGGTACTCACTTGGTGTCCCTGGGTAATGTTTTGACAATCACATAAATACACTTCCTGTAGCGGTAGACACAGGGCGCGATCGCGAGGAGGGCGAAAATCGCCGCTTTCGAGAGCGTGCTCAGCACGGCGGCCATCGCGGCGGCTAATGCCATTAGGGCCACGAGCGCTGCCAGGATCGCGTCCATCTTGGCGGCCGGCCCAGTGGAGCGCACAACTATCAACCGGTCACAAAACTATACTATCGGAACGCGGACGAGACGGAGAGACGCGAGTGACGCGACCACCGGCACTGCGCGGAATTCTATAACTGCGCGAAGGACGTGCGTGGTGCTGCTGAACTGTGTGTCGTGTCGGAGCGCGTCAATGGCGCGATTGGCGCGGACCCCACAGCGCACATGCGCGAACAGCTGATCCTCGAACGAATCGCCCGCTACACAAATTACAAAAAATAACCCTCGCCCGGCGACATGTGAAGCGGTAACAATAAAATTTTACAAAAAAGGGACGCGGGGCCCTATATAACGTATGGATTCGGCGCTAATTATTCCCGTTGGGGTTCGATGACATTTCATATCAATCAGAGGAATTTGGAAATTTGCTGTCTAATTTGACTGTTTGTATTTAAAAAGGTATGATGTTCATTTAATTTAAAAAATAAAATTATATGTAAATGTAATAAACTAATAAACCTTCTGGACTATGACCTGGAGTTGTTCGGAAACACCTCAAACCACTCAAAACATCCAACTAGACCAAAACAATACCTGATTTCTTTAGATGATCAATAATAAAAAAGGTGCTTACCTGGTTTAAGTGACCCTTACTTTATGAATACTATACTTTTTATGTAGATATTTATTATTTATAATCCTAATTTGTTTCATAATAATATTCTTACTTTACTATACTTAGCAAGCGGTGATAGCCCAGTGGCTTAGAATTCGACCTCGAATCGAGGGGTCACACATTAAATATCACCTGCTGTTACGGTGAAGGAAAACATCGTGAGGAAACCTGCATGCCTGAGAGTTCACAAAAAAAACAAAATGTTCTCAAAGGCATCTGAAGTCCAACCCGCAGTAGGCCAGCGTGGTGGACTAAGGCCTACATCCCTCTCATTGTGAGAGGAGACCCGACCCTGTAGTGGGTCATTAATGGGTTACTGACGACAACTATACTTTAGTTCAAGAACAAATAAACTTGAATCTTGAAGATGATCTGCTATTTTGTGTCTTATATCCCTTTCCTTACCTCCTAGATTTGTTCCAATCTACCTCAGGAAGTTCACAGAAGTCATAGTACTATAATACACCATGAATACACCTTTGTTTCAATTACTATACAGGTTAATACTAAAATGGTCTTAAACAAACTTTGTTATAATTTGATGTGCAACAAGAATTTTTTAGGTAAGTATTACTTTTATAAAGTTTGCTCTGCCAGAAATCGTTACAATATTAGATACTTGTCACACTGATATCTAAGAGCTATGTTAGGTTCACACATTCTGGTTAAAATAAAACAACTTTCATATTCAAAATATACATTTAATGTATCAAATCGGCATTTTGCAACATTACCCAATACCTTAAAAAGCTTATGAGTCTAAAATTTAGGTACAGATCAGAAAATAAAAAACATTCTCGTCAGTCTTTGACAGTTGAGACTGGAATGACATCATAGTCAAAACAAATTAAAATAAAAAACATTAACAATGCGGCAAGTTAAATAATTATATTAAAATCATGTCACTATAATGAGATAGGAAGAGCATTTAATTTAATATAAAGATACTCTTAGCTGCAACTGATTGGCCACAAAATAACAACATTATTTTTTACAACACAACTGTTTATTTTTTATTGTATATGGGCTTTCACAAAAGTACTTGAAGTAAACAAACCTATACTTTCATATTGTTAATAAACGTTTGAAGTGTATTAAATGTATGGACGTAAATTTCACTCTTTTACTCAAAATCGTCAGAGCGATTCGGATTACTACTTCCATTTTCCATAAGTGAAACTTTTAAATAAATTTCGGGACCAAATTGTACTATCCTACTGGACGAAGTCACGGACAACAGAAAGAAATCAATGAAAATACAATAGAGATGGCCAGATCTATCGCATTTATTCAATCTCACTGGAATTTAAACCACTGAAAATACTCTAACAAATGTCCCTTAATTTCTACTTCACACAGAATCTATCTGGGTAGCAATTTCCGTTGTAGTAAGTTATTTAATATTTAACTATTTCAACAATAACATTCTCGCGTCTTTACAATACCCATTTCTCTATAAATCTTTCATTATGCCTATACAATAAAAATAAAAATGATTATACATAATATATTTATTCGCAATCTTTCCCATAACAATAAAAAAAAACAATAAAATTATACTAAAACATAGACACCCGCAACCCTTAGTAAACTCTTGTCACATTATTAAGTACCTACTATTATAACAGTATTAACAGGTATGTATTATACTAATCACATCCTTAGTTACAGTATTGTAACAGTATTTATACAGTTGCACCTGTCCGATTTAAAACGTAAGCTAGGAGCGGATATTTATAAGGACAAAGGCATTGCTCATCAGAAACACAAGCCATAAAGAATATGCTTGCTTTTCGACGGGTTTTGAGGGCGGACTCAGAAATAAATGTCGGACATCTCACAAATAGGAGAAAAATAATTTTGAGATTATTTGAATCACTTTAAATACAATGAGTGGAAACACTATCAATTGAATCCTAATAAATTTATACTAATTTATTATCCTATAATTTTGAGTAAAATAAACAATGAAGTTTAAAGATACACAAATATTGTTTAAAAATGAAAATATTTCAGTATAAAGTAAATATTTTCTAGAAATGAAAGTGAGCATGCTTAAAAATTAAAACATTACTTTAAATATTTTATCCTCGGTCTATATTAATGCATATTCTAAAGATTCTAAACTATTCACAGATCTACACATTTATATTCAGGTTATATTCGAAATTCTACAGTAATTTTTGATACGTTTGTGACATAATTGACACAGCAAGTAGTATACTCTTAATAACATGTCATTACACACAAAACAAATACCTGTTTTAAATTAAAACCAGAATGAATCAAACCAATTTCTCTCTAGAGGTCGAACATAATATTTTAACTCATAGAAATAATTTTCGAGTATTGAGATTCAATTTATAATTTCCGATCACAGCCTAATTTGCCCGTTGTTGATTTTTTGATACTCGTCAGGTCCCAAAGGTACATACCGTCCTAGTTTGGGGTCCAAATAATACAGTTTGTCGTTTTTGACCAGGCTCGGGTCAAAGCCTTCCTTTTGTAGGTCAGTCTTCTTCATTTTAAATGTACCTGAAAAAACATTAGTGTCGTAATATGCAGTTTCAATGACATAAAGTATGGATAGTAATGGATAGCCCTATAGTTTGGCTACCAGGCAACATCTGTTAATTTAAAGCAACTAATAAAGGTCTTGGTAACCAAACTGACAGTTGTCAGTGTGCTTTTAAGACTATAAAATAAATACGTATTCTAAGTCAAGTATTCCGCCACGCTGCTCCAATAAAGATTGGCGAAGAAATGGGCTAGAGGCTCGTATCGGATATTTTCAAATCGCCCATAGGGCCTGCAACAAGGTTCAACGACTGCTATCTTATCGATCACAACTGGGATCGATGGCTTAACGTGCTCTCCGTACCACTCCGAAGCCCAAAAGCGGGCATTTAATTCGCTGGATGGGTTCGAAGTACTGACTACGCGCGGCGTTACTTAACTTCTTTGATCGCTTGCAATCTACTCAAGCCGCGGGGCTATGCTCGCTGCGGCCACTTAGCCTAGTGTGAACTAAGCTTGAGCGATGGTGTTACCTTTGGCTGACCGAGAATGTGCCAATGCCACCAGAAAAAAAAGATGTTAGTTCGCTTCTAGCAGTCAGCCATCCGACGTCACCTAACTATGTCGATCGCTTGCGAAGTTGCGATCCACTCGAGCAGCGGCGCTATACGCCCACTTAGGCTGCGTTTCCACCAGAGCCCGCCAGTTCTCTTAGCACAGCTCTTTAGCGGTGCGAGGCTAGGTAAAAGCAATTCCATTGGTTCTTCAGAAACGCATCCCTCGCTACGCATCCTCGCACATCTCTGGTGGAAAAGCAGCCTTAGAGTCGTGCGAGGTGGAGTGAGGTACAGACGCGTAGTTACCTGTCATGTCGACGCTGGGCATGACGCGCAGGAAGATGGGTCGCGCGTAGGGCGGCAGGTCGCGCGCCAAGTCCTGCGCCAGGCGCTCCAGGTCCAGCGTGCCGTCCGGGTCCACGATGCCGCACATGCCCGCCCGCCCTTCGCAGTTGCCCACCTGTGGGATACACTTGTATTGTAAATAAACAAATTATAAGTAGAAGAGCCTCTATTGTCAGTTTAGTATACATTGTGAGGATTTGCTTGCAAATTAGTATTATGCGTGGAATGGATAACGCATGAAATTGTCCAGCGAGGGAATCTGCCCGCAACGTCTTGGTAGGTCAGGTTGGGAGAAATATCCGACAACAAGCAATAGTAGCAAAGATACGGAGAAGGCTGTATATGCAGGAGGCAGCCTAGAAAGCAGTGGTTGTCTCTGTCTGTTTGTGAAACAGTCATGGTTAAAAGACTGGGTTCTCCTCGCAGATTTTCTATGTGAACAGTGATTCTGAGATGTTGTGATTGGAGTGGGGGCTGTGTTTCCTGTAACTGTAAACTGCTGATGCATTAAGAAGACACCGCGAGTTAATATTAAATTTACATTGCGCAAGATGTCGCAGTGACACTTTTCACACGTAACCACAGCTTGAAACCACATTTTGTCGCGACGGTGCGATCGTGGCAGGTGACATACCTAAGAATCTGGTCCAAAGTCCACGCAAGAAAAAATAACACTCAGTCCCTACTTTTACATATTTATTTCGTAATTTTTAGTTTTAAGTCCATATCACGAAAACTACTGGCCCGATTTTGATGAAACTTTTACCATTCCCTAAGTTGAACAAAATACAAACAAACAAAAAAGAACGAACACGATCCGTCTATTAGTTTCGGAGATATGCGAGGACAAACAAATCAACATACATACACCCATGAAATTTAGTATTCTTGATTGGAAGCCGTAATAGACCAACATATGTAAAAATTGTGCAGTTCTGAGAATATTACATACATACGTGTCGAATTGATAACCTCCTTTTTTGACGTCGGTAAGAAATTGGACTCACCAGGACACCATAAACGACAGCGTCCCTGTGGTCGGCCACGCGCGACACGGCGGCCTCCACCTCGGTGGTGCTGACGTTCTCGCCGCGCCAGCGGAACGTGTCGCCGGTGCGGTCGCGGAAGTACAGGTAGCCCAACTCGTCCGAAATCAGGATGTCGCCTGAAACAACCAAGGGAACGAACAAAACTTAATACATATCCAATCTATCTAAATTTATAAATAAAGTAGCTGACCCCGCAAACGTTGTTTTGCCATATAAGTTATCGAGCGGGATGAAAAATTATTAAATTACTAAAATGATAATAGGCTAGTTGATCGTGCCTCGGGGAGCCGTCGTGCTTCGATTACGTCATGCCGGATGCCAGCAATGTAGAAAAGCTCGATAGTGTGGTTCAAGATACCCATGGCGCCATCTCGTGTCTGGTGGCGGAAGAATGTGGGGGCAAATCACATCATCAAACTATCTATCGTTTTTAAAACACACACCATTAAACTGCGTTGATTGGTTATGGAGTTCCATTATCTATTTTTTACCTATAGCGCTAGAGCAGCTCAATGGTACTAAAATGCTTTATTTAATTATCGGCCCTTCTTAAGTGTGCCACAGTCTAACCTGATGTCTAAAATTTAAGTTTTTTATATGTATACCCAACCCATACCCATGGACCTTATAACGTGATAAGGAAAATTAAAAGAAAAATTAGAATAACATAAACAAGTATTAAGCCTACCACACACGTTCAGTTTCATCTGTACGATAAAACTGTGCAGTCGAACTCTACAGATAAGTTGTATGTCCCACACGTTGAAAAATCGTAAAAACTGTAGTTTTTATCACACAGGCGTTTCGATTTTATCGGTGCAGTTTAACCGGTACAGTGCGATCGTAACGATTTCTCATAACGTGTGCGGTAGGCTTCAGTCCCCTGATGTTGTTCGTGTCCATATCCGACGATGACCACTCACCATAGTTTATAATAAACACATTAAAACCACGGTAATTTCGAACACCCACCCGATATGAACGCCGAATCGCCGCGCGCGAACACATCTCTAACGACCTTCTTCTCAGACGCCGCTTTGTCCACGTAGCCGAGGTACTCGCGCGTGGGGTTGTTGGGCGATATCTTGCCGATGAACACGCCCGGCTCCTCTGGCTTGGCCAACTGGAATGTACAAATTAATAATAATAAGACGCCAAATATCCTTCACCTATCGTAGAGGGGTGTGAATAAAAGCTAAAGAGCTAAATAACTAATACATTGAAGCGCTGCTTTTGCCGCGAAACGTCGATGTAAATTAACGCGACCTACATAACAGACAATCTCTGCTCTCGTTAGATAGGCAAGAAAAAAATTGGTGGACAAAAAAAGATCGGTGCCAACACTTAATGTTGTTTTGAGCATCATTACTCAGTAATTCATGGTTTAAAAAAAACTCGTCTATTGTATAAAGTCGGGAATGACATGAGTTCCAGATGTTTGATAAACGAAATCGAATGTTCAATTTACCGCCCTTTTATGTCAGTAACCCATTAATGACCCACTACACTGTAGTGACTACAGGGTCGGGTCTCCTCTCGCAATGAGAGGGATGTAGACCTTAGTCCACCACGCTGACCTGAGTGCGGGTTGGTGGACTTCACATACCTTTGAGAACATTTTTTTTGTGAACTCTCAGGCATGCAGGTTTCCTCACGATGTTTTCCTTCACCGTAACAGCAGGTGATATTTAATTTTATAAAGCGCACATAACTTTTTTTTACAAAGTCATTGGTGCGTGCCACTGGGATTCGAACCCGGACCCCTCGATTCGAGGTCGAATTCTAAGCCACTGGGCTATCACCGCTATGTAATACACCTTTATACGCAACGACAAACACCACCAAACAATCCCTAACTTAAGACTATCGACCAAACAAAAGCTTACTTGACAGAGTCCTTGAGAGTCTCTGATGGGCTCTCCGGTCTCCTGGTCCACCTTGACGATGGCGATGGGGTACACCCGCGGGAAGATTCTGGACACGAAGCCGATGGCGCCGGGAGTGCCATCAGTGTTTGCTGTAAAATAGAAAACATATTAAAAGGAGTCTGATTATTTGGATAGAAACCTCTATTTTTTAATTTAATACACAATAAAAAAATCCACAGAATGGCCTAATATTAATGTCCAGACTTGCAAGTGTGTGTAAAAAAACCAGGTAAACATACAAAAATCTAAGACAGAGACTATAAAAAAAATGTTTAAATAAATATTTAAACAATAATAATAGTAATATAATCTGCAAGAAATAAATAATAATGAGTTCAAAGATTATTCTGAAATTTTCCTTAAAAGTAATTTTTACAAAAATCATTGACATTGACATCATCCTAGGCCTATTGGTTTAGAAAGATATGATAGTTTAAACATTACTTAAAAGTATTACTTTTACTACAATATGATGTTTGAAAGAAGCTTGTGCAAAAAAAGTGTATTATGGAATTGTGGAACTTTATTTTAAAAATATCTGCAAATTACACTGATTCCGAAAATATAGCCAGTAATAGTATGGTATATAACAGTGGTTTGTAAAGCATAAGTACTTATATGTGGAAGAGATTAGATTTTTTCTTTTAATTTCCTACATGTCCACAATATTGTTGATATTAATCGCTACTATTGGTTTGTCTTCCGTGTGGATTGTACCTACGTTAGCGTTAGGACTTTTTGTCATTGTCAAACGTGTAAATCTTCCGGCAACTCTGAATAGTTAAAAATAATACCACACTCCAAAGGTCGAAATGACGCACGCTAACCAACCAGTATCAGAGCATATTGTACACCAGGGTGTGCCCATAGTTTTGTCCGATTGGTAAATAATTTCCTTACCACACTGATACATAAACAGATTTATACTTTAAACCAGATTTTTTACCATAATTTCCTTTTATTGAATTCTTAATATACTGGGTCTAGCGGTGGGAGTGGAGAGCTATAAAAATATCACAATCCTTAACTTCATTCGCTCAAAATTTGGTTCTTGAAAAGTGGCCCAGTCTACCGATCAACCGATGCTCTTATACTTATTGTATCTATTATTATTCAACTATCATACCATATAAGTACTATTATATAAAACTAAAGTTATCCTTATGAGGCGTCAATGAACCTCACAAAATATACAGGTTATTGACAAGGTGAAGATCGCCTTGTCAATAACCTGTCATCGGCAAATATGTATTACATAATTGTATATCATCGAAATAGTTGGCTATCAAGATTCTGAAATTATTGAGGTAATTTATCGTTGTTAAAATTGTCATGCGGATATTAAAATATACTAATTTTAATTTTACAGACTAGTTTTCCATTTAAAAATAATGATCATAATTTTTTATATACACCACCACAAATATACATCAATATCTGTAAAGAATAATATTTTATGACAATAACATACCAATATTAGCATTTCCTTCGGTGGCGCCATAGAACTCTATTACGTGTTTGATGTTGAACCTAGTGACAAACTCCGTCCAGATCTGAAAAATAATTTTTTTTATTATTATAATATGAGGTGCCTTACAAGAATGGAAACTTTTTACTATGAAATATACAGATCTACGTTTGGTATATGTTAAGTGTCTCTGACACTGAACCTAAGTATTTTGTAAGCTTAATTACTACAACATTATTCGTTATATCAGTGTGTAGACAACCATTATGAAAAAAGAATTCAGTAATGATTTTATGATTTTATGAGTTTGTAAACGTTAAACTAAACAGTAATTACGTTTTGTACATACAACATTGAATTTATGCTTAATAAATTTTACATGTCATGAAAATATACAGGTGAAAGTATGTTAAAATTAGTAATGCCAGTGGCCCAGGAATTTTAACATTAATTCAGTATATTCTGGCTGTAAATCTTGATAGGTTGCTTATTTATCATTGGTTACGATTCAAATTAAATATTCCTTCCTTCCTTCCTTTCAGCCCTTAGTAGTCCACTGCTGGACATGGGCCTCCCCTAATTAAATATTACTGGTAGGTAATTAAATATTACTCGATGTCATGTGGATGCGATATGTACCTAGTAGTTTGTCAAGTAAAACCATGAACTGTTCAGAGGCCCGATTCTGTATGACCATTCACACTCGTGTCTTACCCGCGATAAAAAGTAAAAAAAGGCTTAAAAGTCAAATATCGTGACAATCTGTTATGTGCCTTATAGAATAGACATTAAGGTTCCTTGTCGTGCCGAGTTCATGAAATGACATACGGTTGGATGACACACGATATCGGCACGTAATCTGAATGGTCATACAGAATCAGCCCCCAGGTTTTAACGATAAGTTTTTAAAATGCGAGTTTTAACCCCATTGACTCAGTTATCTGCAAAGCGAACTCTTTGGCATCACATGGATGCAATAAGGAAAGTGTCAATATTTAGTGGTGGTAC
Organism: Erynnis tages; assembly: GCA_905147235.1. NCBI lineage: Eukaryota > Metazoa > Arthropoda > Insecta > Lepidoptera > Hesperiidae > Erynnis > Erynnis tages. The sequence continues at coordinate 9,915,705 of LR990072.1, forward strand.
AATACCTGCGGGCGCAGACCGTTGCCGAAGACGACGCGCACGTCGTGCAGCGTGTCGGCGGGCGACGGCGGCGTGGCCAGCACGTAGCGGCACATCTCGCCTATGTAGTGCGCCACCTACACACACGCACACACACACACACAGCAAACGTTAATGTAACCATACTATAGAGAGAGGAGAAGTAAGTTATCTTCATAGACGCGCCGCGCGCGGCTTGTATGTGTGCGCCACAGTATCTATGCGCCGCCGCACGCACTCTTAAACAAAATCTCGACCCGTTTCTCAGTGCGCCAGTCGGGGCTATCACCGCACGAGGTTCGCACGTCACGGCTTTTCGGCACCGCAAAGTCAAGTCAAGGCAAAAGGCAAGTCATCATAGGCACTAGACCAACAGGCCAGTCAAACAGTAGCCTTATACTTGGCACAGACTGGGAAATGTGATGCTGAAATCTTGGGCTTGAAAAGACCACGCACCCAAATATGAGCGCCTGTCCTACACTGATGACCCCACCCGCCGTGTGGCACTGCGGCAGTGGGCAGTAGACCATACATAACGACATTATACGCATCACTTAATGCTTAATCGCTAAATACTTACAGTAGCCTTATATTTAGCACAGTCTGGGAAATACTGTGACGCCGAGAACTTGGGCTTGAGAATGACCGTGCACCCAAAAATGAGCGCCTGTCCCACGCTGATGACCCCACCCGCCGTGTGGTACAGCGGCAGTGGGCAGTAGACCGTGTCGGACGAGTTCAGTCTCATGTGGTGGATGCCGGATGCCATGAACACAAATCTAGACAATAAGTAAAGATAATTTACATACTGTTCTAAAAATACCTTACGATTATTATTTTTATAAGAAGAGCAGATATGATTCATTATGTTCACAGTGAATAGTTCCTTATTCTAATACCTACAACAATTTCGCACCAAACCCAAGGGTCGACTGGCAGAGAAGGGCACTAGGCATTAAGTCTACCTCTAGTTAAAATTTACAACCACCACCACCACCATTACCATTTAGGCAAATAAATAAAATTAAATTAATAAACTTAACAGTTTTAAATCGAATTAAAAAACAGACTGACAGTCCAGCTTATTTTTTGTAGTAATACAATCGTGTATGTTTACTCTTACATGAGACTATGGACCTATTCGAAGATAATATGCATGTATAGCACATCAAGTCAAGAATTAACTAAGCACTCCATTTTCTTTGTTCAGCAAAAAAAATACAAATTATCTCAAAAGTGCCTGGTAATACCCACTTTAAAAGGTACACAATATTTACCATAAACAATTTAATGTGATATTTATATCCACATAAACTGTTTACAATACAAATAGGTAGACAAGAAACGCAAGATCTGTAGGCACAGTTAGTTGCGCATGGATAAAAAGGAAATAATACCAGTATTTACACTTAATATTATGCCTATGTTTTGTCACATGTGGGCCATTGTTGAATTAATTAATGTTTTGGAAAAAATAAATTTAATTATTAACTATCCTCGTCAATGAAATCATTATTTTTATTAGAAGACAAAATTAAATATTCACTTTCAATATATTACCAACTACCTAGTTGGCTACTATTAATGAAGCTGACTGTACACACAGGAAGTTGTAGATTACGCAGAGGCCATTATTTTGGAATTTGTGAGTGAGTATAATCATGGTATTAAAAAAGAATAAAACCGAGCTGCAGCCGTAACATGCAATCTTCGAGCGGCGAAAGTCACATCAAGGTCACGAGTGAAAGCCAACCACGAAAGCATGTCGCGGCATCTTCGGCAACGAGTTATTCGCGAGAAATGGTTTGTCGACATTCTACGTTTGAATATTCATCAAGTTGATATTAAATTAGTTGTTAAAACAATTGTCGTCTTAAAACATTTACGATTATCCCCTCTAAAAACCTTAACTTAAAAAAAGCTATAAAAGAAATCTATGTCCTATAAGCTTTCTAGATTCAATAGGTAAGGATATCTATTGACTTTGTCAGGAAAAACAATTTAAGTATTATAAATACGATGGATTATGCTTATATCTGAAACACTTTCTGATAGCTATTGCAATATATCATTTTTGTCCATACATAGTTTTCTAATAATAATTATGATACTGTAGGATTTCATTCACAACAGTTCAAAAATCATTGCAATTGCAATCTACCTGGAATTAGAAATAACAGCAGCTTTGGGTAGCCCAGTAGTGCCGGAGGTGTATATGTAGAGGAGTTTCCCCTGGAACCCGTTCGCGTCTGCCAGGGCCCAGGGGGCGGGTGGCGTGGTCTCCAGGAGCGAGGTGAAGTCCACTATGCCGTCCCCACCAGCCTGTGAAGGCCCCGCATTCGAGGTGTTGAGAGGACGGTGGCTGAACTTGAACAGCTTTATCTTCGGGTCCAACTGGCTGGTCACGTCTTGGACAGCTGGATAAAATGAAAACATATCGTCATACCATGTGAAAGCCCGACCAGAGTTTTTGCGTGCCGAGGAAAACTTATTAACTAACTAGTCGACCCGGCAGGCGTCGCCCTGTCCTTAATTCAGACCAAATACCGTAATAATTATTTCGATTGGGATTTTCGGAGGCGTCCTTAATTTTTTTTAATATGGCTATGTTTTGCCAAGAGTTCTCCTCTATTAAACATTGAAATTCGCATTCAAATTGGTTCAGCCGTTCCTGAGATTAGCATGCAATATGCAATTGGAAGCTCAACAATTTTACTGTATATGTTCTAGATTTCTTTAGAAGATTGGCTAATGATGTAAATTTCTTGTTTTTAGCCATTGAACTTGCAAAAAATTGGCATTGACAACATTATCTATCTCTTATACATATGTGCTGATTGAATAATACTAATTTTATTATACTATTACATCAATTTTGATACGATTTATACGTGTATTTCTTAATCTCATTTGTGTAAAATTTTAATGGGTTTAAATTAAATGGCCCTAATAATATTTTCATATAAAAAATGCCCTTCTGTCGTCTGGTCTGTTTATGACGTTAAGGCGGGTAAGAATATAACGCGAACTCCAAAATTATTCAACAAACAAGTTTAGCAGGTCACGTCACTCGTTTCTGTTATTTGCCGAGCGCGTCAATTCTATAACGAATATGAGGTAATATATTGTGTTATGTAAAATTCATGAGCACCAGACGTTTGCCGACTTTACTTAGTTAGTAGCCAGCGCCACGTGTTTTATAATTTACGACACGATCACTAGTTGCCTTTAGTGCTTTAATATTGAAAATCCAATAGGATCAGATTACTATCTGAATCCATATGTTACTGATAATAATCTCTTCAGCAACCAAATCTTTGATAAATTGTTAAGGCACTAGTTCACACATTGAGGTACTGACTGCCTGACATACTGACTCGTCAGGAGATGGATAATAAATTGTACTTCGATCGATAACAAGGCAGTGTTAGCAGTGACTGTTAAGGTGTGAATGTTAGGTGGCCTGAAAGTTTTTTTACACTTCTACATATTACACAAATAACAATAATGAATAGTGGCTTGACTCAACATTTTCAATATCTGATAAAGAATATTTACCTGACTGGTACTCCTCAGAGAATATAAGGACATCACAGTTGGCTACGTTTAATGAGTGTATCAAAGCAGTGCCACGTTGATTGGTGTTGATGAGTGGTGTCACACCGCCCAGCCTAGCATTTCCCAACCAAAGCGCTGGCATCTGAGGGCAGTTGTTTGTGAGGAGCGCCACAATGCTGCCCTTCTTGATGCCCTGCGCTTTAAGGACCGCGGTCCCGCGCAAGCTATAGTCTTCCACCTAAAACAAAAAGTGAGTTAAAAAGGTCCTCTGTCATATCACATTGGAGCATGACAAAATATATTCCCAGCTTCCCCCTGTTTTGGCGAGAACTGCTAATAAATAGTGGCTAAAATCTTTTTGTGTCCCACTCAATGCCTGGAATATAATCCATAAATTAACATGCCGTCAGAGGAACAGAAACATGCATTTAATTTAAGACTTGACAGGGACCTACCACCTACATATTGACTAAGCCTGGCATTGCTTACTTTTTCAATCACTTGCACTCATTTAAAACTCAATTTGTACTGAGTTTCATGCAGCTATATTATCTATTTCTAATTCTTATTATGTTATTATTGATATGTTACAATGAGTTATTGTTATGTTACAATATTATTTGTTATTGTATACTCTTTACATAAAATAATAAAACATTAAGTATAAGTACACCAACCTCTTTAAAAGTCCACACTTCATCTTGGAATAAAAAGCATGGCTTGTTTGGATGACGCTCCACTGTTTCATGGAATATGTCAGGCAGGGTCCAGTCCTTCCTCATCAATTTTCGAGACAGCAGGAGAATTTTGACATAGCACAAAAGGGCCCTAAAATGAAGCAAACATTTAATATTCTTCATTTTAGAAGAATATTCAAGAGAACTTTTTTGGATAAAATTTTTGATTACAATACACCACTAAATTAAGTTCATTGACTTTTCTATATTTTGAGTGAACCCAGTTCTTTCGAAAGAAAATAATATAGGTAAGTAATATTGTCCCCAAAAAGGTTAATTAATTAAATATTCAATATGCATTATAAAATTATCAATTTTAATATAAAGTTATGAATTGTGTGTTGAGAAATGGACAGTATGTCATGTGAATATTCAAAATAGCACATGATGGAAAGAATCTGTTAAATGTTTTTCCTGAGACACCCATTAGTGTCTTCAAACTGAACAAGTAACAGAGTTCATAAACCTTCTCAACATACTATCACAAAGGCACCTTAGTGCTATTATACGAGCAGCAATTTGTAATGCAATCTATCATTACGAAAGCCAAATCACTATGTCTCATGACTCACACAGTTTGAATGCATAATTTAGGCTAATTTGTTAATACATTTAATACTTGCTTAGCTATGCAACTAGGTTGTATTGAAAATGTTTGAGAGGTGATGAGTAGTATCATTTTGCTATCAAATATGTTGCAGTGATAAGAGTAAGTGAGATTTCCTGCATTCCATCTTCAGTAGGAGTGCACACAACGTGCACCCCTTTTAGGCCTATATGAGTGCATAGACTAATTTATGGCGGTTGGAAGAGGGCATAAGGCATCCTCTGTGGATTCCCCAGCCTTGTTTTTTCCCTCTCTTGCTCCACAACTTCCTCTGTGACATGATTACCTCATAGAAGGAAACACCTGCATTATACTACTTCAGTCTACATTTTGATTTTGAGATGGTGGATGAAACAACAGGGTGAGAGTCCCGAAACTCCGTTTCTGGAGGAAAATAGCCACTTATAATATTTTCGATATGAAACTCAATAGTGTACCAAGAACACTAATTTTAACAATATCGATTTGATGCACATGACTAGTCATTAAAGAACAACAATCGAGTCAACAGGTTTTTATTGAGCAAGTTTTACGCCATAAAGTACACAAATCGGCTTTACCTGAGGTCCCTGGGAGCAGTCCTCAAAGCTACATAACACCATCTCGTGTGGAACAGGAGTGCATAAAGCACAGCAGCGGCTATCGATAAGGCCACACCATAATAAAGTCCAACGGATATCAAAAGCGCGACGAATGCCCCTACACCACCAATTATTAAAATCATTGTAACAAGCGCCTTGCGCCACGATACGCGGCTGACTGATTTCCGCCAACGGCAATTCCAGCTGAACTTCGCGAATAAGAACCGCAGACTCGCCACAATCATTCACCTTATCCTTATCACGTCAAATAACAAAGCGGTCGGACCAGAATTTACATTATTATGTGCACCGTCATACGCGAAAGTACGCGGTCGGTACGGAAATGAACGTAGGAATTGCTTATTTACACTATAACTTATATTCAATGAGTTTTTCGTACACCGATTTTGTGCAGTGCGTTAAAAATAAATTATATATATTAATTTTAGATTAATGTTTAAATAAAACAAAAAATATTGTCTAATTAGGATAATCAATTGACACTGACAATTATTTTTGACAGTTGTTGTGTTTTCTGACATTTATGACTTTGATAGCTGAAGACAGCCGAAGAGGCGTCAAAATTACGATTGTCTCACGACAGCAGCAACATTAGCTTCATTTCATTTAGGTACATTAATTATTTTATTAGAATTTCAACAGAAATACTATGTTAATGATGCGTAATGATATTGATGTAGGTATCCTGTTTTTCGTGTAATCATAGTGAACTGAAATGTTAACGAACCCATTGTTAGTACTGGCGTTAGTTCTTTTCTTTTGTTACGAGATGGTGTCTCGGCCTTTTGGTCATTTTGCCAAAGTTCTTTTACTATATCTATTACCTCGGAATCTACACTGCTTCCGTGAATTTTGCTGTAAATTCGGAGAACGAGAATGAGCGTGAACCCTAACGAAAATAATCTACTTCACTTCGTCCTTCACGTTCACGTCCCGGCACAAGTGTAAAAAAGCTTCCGCTTCAATCAGTGCTGCCAACTCTCAATATTTTGCTAGTTTTTTCCCCAAAAAACTTTGTAATCAATTCTATTTGTCAGAATTACGAGAGATGTACCAAGCCGCTGTTAACATTAATTTGGTAGCATAAAATATGTAAGTAAATATAATGTGATGTGATGAATAGTGTATTATTTAAACAACAAGGATATTAAGGGTAAAGTGGGTAAAAGAATATAAACTTGAACTAAAAAGCAATATATTTCTTTTTTTAATTTCAAACGTTGCTTAAATATAAGTTAATTCAAAAACTTGAATCAAACACTAGTTCCTTATTCCCTGTAACAAAATCATTCATACCAGCTTAAAATTAATTTTGTAAACAATTTGTATACTTAGACTGAATAATAAAACTGCTTGATAAACCATTTTTATTATCCATAAAACCATTAATTAGGGACTTATTATAAAATAGCATTTTAAGCATCACTGTTTAATAAACTATTCACTAACCAAGTTGAGCATAATTAATTAAAAATATTTTTTTAGTTACGTTATTATCACTAAAGCATATATTTGTGACATGATGAAGTCTCTACGTTTCTAATGGAAATGTAAGTACTTTTAAAAGTAACAAATGAAATGCTCTTCAAGTTGCAATTAGGTACCTTATTTTGTACATTAAGTATGTTTGTCATCTCATTTTACAACGTTCGACGTATACATATTCAAACTAAAAAAAAAACTTTATGCATATTTTCATGTAACTCATCTTTTACACATTGTATTAATAACAGGCACTGGATGTCTTTAGTCCACATTTATAAACAGAACTTAGATTGCAAGCGCGGTTCAAAACATCCAAGAAATATAAGATGCACCAAAGACCGTGCTTAAATTTAAGTACTGTATATTTTTTTATAGGCTTTAATGTCTTACAAACTACGATCACAGTCTTATTTGTCCCGATTGGATCTTCTGATACTCCTCTGGCCCTAAGTTAACATATTTATCTAATTTTGGATCTAAGTAGTAAATTCTGTCTCTGATTACTGTCGGATTGTATCCTTCTTTCTGTAGATCGACTTTCCTTATTTTGAATGTTCCTGAAAATAAAAAGTAACATTGGTACAGTTTTATAGAAATATATTATTTTGGGTTCAATGCACATTAATTTCTGTGCTTTCTAATTAATTTAAAATACCTACCAGTCATATCAATACTAGTCATTATTCTTATGAAGACAGGCCTTGCGTACTTGGGGAGGTCTTTAGACATATTTTTGGCTAACTTCTCTAAATCCAAAGAATTGTCGGTGTCAACTATTCCACACATGCCTGCACGTCCCTCCGTGTTTGGTATCTGGAAAGAATACATATTTGAAGTAGGTTACGATATACAGAGGCAGTCGCATTTCAGGCGTGTATAGACTTGAGTGTATGGCATTTATTTTGATATCAAATAAGCACGCCCACGTAAATGCATTCTGCACTTACCCCTAGATTCTGCTAAACTGAGCATATTTAGCTGTTAGTGAGAGTGATAGAATGAGTTTGGGGCGTGAATATCGCTAGCTAAGCGAGCTTCAATGGATTCGAAACAAAATTTTCATTACATACTTCCATTTTAATTACTTCCTATGGTGGTCTGCATGAGCATGTCATGTACCAAATATAAATCTTATAGAAAAACAAGCATCAGCGGTTGGGGCTGGGCGTTGATCAGTCAGTCGCTAAATTGCCTTTTATATAATTACTAGCTGACCCCGCAAACGTTGTTTTGCCATATAAGTCTGTTATCGAGCCTTAAAAATAGACTATTAAAAAATAGGGGTTGGTGATAGAAGGGTGAAAATTTAGGGTTGTATGTATTTTTTGATGCCACATTATTGAAAAATAAAATTGTCCAAAAAATAAAATAAAAATGTCAGGTGTGGACAACCCTTATCACTTAGGGGTATGAAAAATAGACGTTAGTCGAATCTCAGACCTACTGAATATGCGTATAAAATTTCATAAAAATCGGTCAAGCCGTTTTGGAGGCGTATGGTAACTAAAACTGTTACATGAGAATTTTATATATAAGAAGATGTAAGTGTCAATAACTACAAACCTCAACACCGTACACAACAGCGTCCCGCTGATCAGCAAACTTAGATATCGAGGCCTCCACCTCGGTGGTGCTGACGTTCTCGCCGCGCCAGCGGAACGTGTCGCCGGTGCGGTCGCGGAAGTACAGGTAGCCAAACTCGTCCGAAATCAGGATGTCGCCTACCAAAAAAAATGTCAACCATTTTCTGACCAATTGGTCTAGTGGTTAGCGGCTCTAACTACTACGCTGAAGGTCGTGGGTTCGATTCCCACCCAGTACAAATATTTAATTTTGTGTGATGAACACAAGTGTTTGTTCTGTGTCTGAATAATGACTTTCTTAAATAAGTTACGTGCAGTTTATATAATTAGGTATCACTTGCCTTAACCGTGAAGGAAAACATCGTAAGGCATTCTCAAAGGCATGTGAAGTGCACAAATCCGCACTAGCCAGCGTGGTGGACTAAGGCCTACTTTATACATCCTTCTTATTGTGAGAGAAGATCCGACCCTGCAGTGGGTCATTAGTGGGTTACAGACATGGCAATTAGGATACAGAGTAATATTCCATTCCACATATCTTGAGGACTTTGTAATATTTAATCTGGCAACCCCATTTCTTTACAAAAAGGTGGAATACGAAAGATGTTACAAAATTTGAATTAAATAGCTAATATGTATCACAATAAAATAAGGTTTCTCATTCTAATAACACATTTGTAAATGTAGTCCACGAATTGAGGTTGCACGATTTGAGGTTAACGAGGTTTCTTCACCCTAATAGCAGTTATAGCGGGTATTATAAGATCGGTCTTGATAAGGAAATTAGGCGGCAACGGAGCACCATTACCAGCTTATCGAAAAATCTTTTAGATTCTCATTTAAAACTAATAAACTATATAGAATTGGATTTTTTGGCACATCCCGAAATATAAGTACCTATTTTAAATACGTTTCTATTGGCATAGTTAATGAGTTTATGATAAAGTTCTGATCGGCAATTTCGCAGGCTGATCTTTTTCTGCGTAAATACGGAGAAAATGAGGTTTTCCAGGTCTGAGAGCTGGTTAGATCGATGTTTCGCCCTCTTAAGTCCCCATAGTCCAAATTTTAACGCAATCGGTCGCACTCATCGCAAACACCTTACTCATAATTATTATTACCGTCAGCGTCAGTCAGTCAGTGGCTACGAGTCGTCAACTTCATCGAACCTTTACTAAACTCTTAAAATTGACAGCGCCTATCCATCACCTTTCTTGTGATAAAGGCACTCACCAGAAATGAACGCTGAATCGCCATGTGCCAAGACGTTTCTAACGATCTTCTTCTCCGAAGCGTCCTTGTCTACGTAACCGAGGAAGGCTCTGGAAGGATTGTTCGGTTTAATCTTGCCGATAAACACGCCGGGCTCGTTCGGTTTCGCCACCTGAAGTTTGTTGATTAATCGGATTTAAGTATTTTTGATATTCAAAGCCTAACAAAATAAAAAAGAAAGGTTCGGATTCTAGCATTCGAGGAGAGTTTAATACTGTTTTTTCGAATTCCTCCGTTTCACAATGGGACATTGAAAGTCCCCTACAAAATTGAGTTTTATATTCAAATCTCTAAAAATTCGGTAGGTTCGGCTAAGCAGAAATTGAGTTACCTACTGTGGAAGGAATTAGTGTGCAATAGTTTAGAAAAGGAGTAAGTAATCTCTTATTATTCAAATACACAGGAAAAGGTGAGATATAAAACTTGAGATTGGGATTTAATGGTGGTTTTTACGATGGGTTCTCTCGACTCTCAACGAAGTCATTCGAAGGTATCCTGGATTCACAATAAAAAATAATTTGTGATTGTATACCTGACATAAGCCGCGTTTATCCCTTATCGGTTCCCCGTCTTCGTCCACTTTGATGATGGCAATGGGATAGACGGCCGGGATGATCCTCGACACAAAGCCGATGGCACCAGTCTTGTTATCCACATTGACTGGAAAGAAGTGGCAGAAATATAAGACACATTAATAATATAATATTATACATTTTGTAGAAGTACTTATGGTATCATTGCTGCTACCTATGCATTCCGTTATCGATCAAACTCAACTCAAACTACAAAGCTTTTATTCAGGTACAATTTGTGCACATTTAATGATCGTCATACATATTGCAATTGAATGTCCCTATTGTCCCGATATTTTAATGCAGTTACATGAACCCACCATAGACACATGTTACTAAGCCAAGTCGCGGGAAACCTGTTAGCGTCATTATAGGTACTAATAAAGTAAACTTAAACATTTGTTGATTTTTGCTATTATACATTTGAGGACAGGTAAACATTTGTATCACGCGGGCGAGAACATATTATATACCTATCTAGATACCTATCTATATACCTATCTAGAAGCAGAAGCTTCTGAAGGAATGCTTTACATACACATTTATATTGAATTGCAGAATATAAAAATGTTTGAATTTATAAAATTATTTATGTATCAAATCAATCCTTTTAGCAACAGAAAAATAAGTCTTATAAAAACAATCTCCATAATTCTTCCTGGATTATAGATGGTAAAAAATGTTTTGAATCTACTAGTGAATTAATGTAAATTTTCTCAATGAATTGAGTCAGTAGTAGGAACCTATAAATTGAAATGTAAATAACAAATTGATTGTTGGTAGGTGCCTACTTATTGCTACAGATATCACTGAAATAAACAAGTAATATAAATTCTGAGATTAAGACTTTATTGCAGATTATGATATCAAAAGATTTCAAATTTTACCTATATTCGCATTCCCTTCCGTGGCGCCGTAAAATTCAACCACCCTCTTAACTCCAAAGCGGTTAACAAAATCTGTCCAAATCTGAAACAAATCAATGTTTTATAAAATTAAATATTAGATTACAAGATGTTAAGTTAAACCTAACACCATTTCTTCGTACAATTTTGTGTAGCGTAGCCGTCTACTTAATGCGAGACTTGAATAAGAGCCTATACATTACTTATGTCATTATTACTTCTATAAGATTGAAATTTTTTATCAAGCTTAAAAAGCAATTATTAATCACCGATTTATTATTTACATTTTATTTTTCATAGTCGATTGAAATAATTTGTACTTTATATTACATTGTAGGACAATAAATTATTCATCAACCAATGTCTACTATGAATGAAGCGTTTAGGCAGATAGCGACTGCCTGCGGAAGGTTACTATACAGTAGCTGTCGCTTTAAGGTTAAGGATAATGATATTGAGATCGTGTTAATTAAATATGGCTTAATGTTTTAAAAAGTAAATCCGTTGATAATATATTATTTAAGATGTTGCAAAATAAGATTCAAAATAATAGCTCATTTATTCAGTATTTATTATAATAATAATATATTATAATAATAACCTAAGTATTTAAACTTGCAGTATTTAATATAATTAATTTATGATAAGTTTAAAATAATTGTTTAAATAACAATTACTAATAATTTTAGAAACTAAAGAGAAGAAAACCTTTTTAAACAGAACTTCAAAGCGAAAAATTAATAACGTTTTACTTTAGAGCCGTCTTTCTATAAAAACAATAATTCATCTAATAATTATAAATATAATAATATAATAATATTATATCTAATAAATTCTGTAATTAAATTTTTTCCTTGAATACTTTTAGAGTTATAATTTTCGAAAGTAATTAAAAAGCACTCGACTTACCGCAGACCGCATACCATTTCCGTATACCGTCCGAACTTTATGTTGTCTGTCCGTTGCGGCAGGCGGCGTTGAAAGCACGTAGCGACACATCTCTCCTATGTAGTGGGCCACCTGCGGATCAATACAATACAATGGTACACGAATATAAATACAATCTTAAAGTTTTGTCGATTTTGAACATACTTATTTAACGTAAAAAATGTACCAATATCACTAGTACATACCACTGAAAATAATAGAGTTTAAATAGAAATAAATGCGTATAAAGTAAAACAAAAAACTTGTCTAAATTGATGGATGCATGCTACTCGTATTAAACGGGTCCATTACAGGCCATAATAACAAAAAACAAGCTTCTTTTAATCATTTTGCCAAACCTTCGAATCAAGGCAAAGTTCAAAATGTTAAATAAAAGGTTCAAAACATTTAACTACTGCCGTAAATATCCGGCATTGAATGTTTACCGTGGATTACTGTATAAAAACTTATGAATAATCGAAACAAAGTTCAAAATGCGAAAATGTATTGTCGCAAGTTCTCACTTCATAAAAATAAACAATAAAACATCTTAAACATTAATCACTTACCGTGGCATTAAATTTGATGCAGTCTGGGAAATATGCGGAAGCCGAGAACTTGGTCCTTAGCGCAACCGTGCAGCCGAAGATGAACGCTTGTCCAACGGAGATGCATCCCCCAGCAGAGTGGTACAGGGGCATCGGGCAGTAGATAATGTCTTTTGTTTTCAAGAACCCAAGGTAATGGACGCCGGAGGCCATGAATACCATCCTAAAATTCAAAAGCATTTATAATTGCCAAAATTTTTCAACTTTTTCCCTATTTGCGTCAGTGAAGGCATAAAATTTAAATTATAAAAAGAAAAAATAATACAACAACATGAAGATTATATCTAGTTCGTGGTATTATCGTATATGTTTGAGAATATTATAAAAAAATTTTAATGAATGAAAACAATATTAATCTCCACAATTAAGCAGATCCATTGTTTGGCAGATAATTAACTGAATAATTAACTAAGTGATAACAAAAATTCTCTTGTTTAAGATAAAGATAAAAATGAATAAATAAGCATCTAAACAGTATGTAACATATGTACGAGTATTATGTAATCTAATATTTATGCTATGATCGTACATTAGCGTAGAATGTAATTATAGTGGACAAAAATATCAAATCAGCGTTTCATTCAAGACTAATAAAATTAGCAATTTAGTACAAAGAATTGATTCATCAATTAAAAAAGTAAAAATCGCAATAAATCTACAAAAAAATTACGAGTTATTTTTGCATTACATGATTTACATATCAAGATTTCTTTTTATTGGAACAAGAAAGGAAAGTACCTACAGAATTTTTTAGAAGTAATGTTATGAATGAAACCAACCTAGACGGCGAAATAACAGCGGCTTTCGGCAATCCCGTGGTACCCGAAGTATAGATATACAACAACCTTCCAGTGAATCCCTCTCCATCAGATGGGAACCAGTTGGCCGGCGGAGTGCTTTCTAACATCGAGGTGAAGTCATTGTGCGACTCAGCGACTTTCACCGATTCGCTTGACGTGTTCAGCGGACGACGGGTGAACTTAAAAAGTTTGATGGAAGGATTCAGATCCTTTTTCACGTCTTGTATCGCTAAAATGAGTAATGTTGTTGTCAGTAACGCGCGTAACACAAGTAGGTACCTACATCTTTTTGTTCTGGATAATTAACTTCGCAATGACGTCAAAGCCGTCTCACAAATGATAAAGTTAATTTTACGGTCCCAAAAAAAACGGTAACTTTTTAAAGTACGAAAGACCGGTCACGTTAAGTCGTTTTTTAATAATGATAAAATAATATTGTCGGCAGCGGCTTTCGAAGTAGGTACCGGACATACTCGTAATTGCCTAGGGAGTTAAGTTCCAGTGAGAGAAAGGTTGTTGTTATTTAATTTTAATTATAAATACCTACTCAAGTCTGCGTTAAGCTTCATTTACTTAAATACATCCTTTATTGTTGTTTATTCTAATTCTATTAAAGTCATATACAATGGTTGTCTGGAAGAGATCGTTCTTTAGCGTTAAGTCTTGTCGTTTTTTCGTCATTTGCGCATTATTCTGCATCTCAATCGTATTACCTGTCTGTTAATTTTTATGCTTGTGTACAATAAAGAATTAATAATAATAAAACTGTGGAAAACAGCCAGATAATTTTCAAATTTATCATATAAGGAAGCCAAATTAATTATTCGCCCTCGGCGCCTAGGTTGCTGACCAGCCCTGAATGACTGCAATCAGCAATATTTAAACGGATAAAAGAGGCGCTTTACTTACCGGAGTCATATTCACTTCCATATATGACTGCGTCGCATTTAGCTATGTTGATGGAGTGAATTAAAGTGTTTCCTGTCTGATTATTGTTGATGAGCGGTGATATGCCGCCGATGCGAGCTATGCCGAGCCAGATGGCCGGCATTTCGGGGTAGTTGTTGCATAGTACTGCCACCGTATCGCCTTTCTTAATGCCTTGAGCTTTCAGTACAGCCGAGACTCGTAAACTGTAATCTTCTACCTAAAAATCATAGTTATCAGTACCGACAGCTACATGTGGTGACCAAAGTCTGAAACGATGGAGCTGCACAGTTCGTCTTATTACTCATACCTTGAAATGTTTTATAAATTAGACATTTAAACCAGTTTTCTTCTTATCTAGCGAGCTTTGTTGCGGGCAAAATGGTACAATAAAAGATTTATAAGGTACCCAAAGGTTGTATTTTTATTAAGTTGCACATTACGTAGATGCGTTGCTATTTATGGGGAGTAAGATGTTCGCCTCAAATAAAGCATGTCGGCAACCACACATACACAGACACACCTCACATACGACATGAAGAACAAATGCTACTCGTATGTTGCATCATAGTGTAGTTGTACCAACGGGGTGACGGTAAGCTACCTCTCCGGGTGACATACCTACAAGTGGCTCTACCATCTATAAAGATGATGTTATCCTTCTCACACATATTTTATACGAAATCTATTAACGTCAACAGCCTTGAAGCGCGTGATAGGTATAAAATAAAAGAAAAAATGAATTACCTGTTGGAAAGTCCAGGTCTCATTCTCGAAGAGGAAACAGGCTTTGTTTGGATGTCTCTTGACAACGTCATGGAATATTTCTGGCATCGACCAGTTCTTGTTTGTGAATTTTCTCGAAAGCGCTAGAATCTTAATATAGCACCATATTGCCCTGAAACATAGATTTTTTTCACAACTTATTCGACGATTATCCAGATTTTTCTATTCAATATGATTTAAAAATTTAAAATTCGAACCAGTTGTTGTTTAATAAAATATTAATAACTCATTAACTATAAAATTTTGGCAAATTTCATAAGAGTAACTTTCAACTCAAAACTGCCCAAAATATTTAAAATAAAAAAACGAATTTTATTGTTAAAAATTACTTATATAAATTTAAAAAAATATCTTATTTTGCAAAATGAAATGTGTAATAATTTTGTCAAATTAATGTATTAATGTCATCGGTCCTCGATAAATCTACAAAGTTTGAACCGTTTGAACAAAATCTGGCCGTTTAGTGGGTCAAAATCGCGCCCAAAGTGTAAAAACATACAGGTGAAGCTAATATAGCGTGTAAAAAGTGCAAAAGTGATTAACATTCTTATAAATTGATAAAGCACAAATATCAGTCAGTTCTTACGATAAGTCTCTAGGTGCAGTCCTTCCAGCTACGTAGATCCATCTCCAGTAAAAGGCCACAAGGTACACTACAACGAGAATGGCGAAGACGATGAGACTCGCCTGCCAGCTCTGGAAGACCCACGTCACTGTACAAGCGGCGACCAACACGCTTATAGCGACCACCATCACAAATATCTTACTCCAAGGCACATTTGATAATTCCTTGCCAGAATAACCTACTTCGATGTCCTTATTTCGTTTCCCATTCTGAAACAAACACAAAATGAATACTGAAATAGGTAACTTCTAGCACTGAACTCAGGTTTTGTCAGTCGGGTTTAAGTGAATTCGTCAAAGATACGGATAGCAGTACATATTGATAAGATAGACCGGAATAAACAATGTTATCGCCGTTTACTGCATCTGTTGCGCTTATCGATACGTCAATATTATGCTGGGTTTCAGTCAAAAGTTTTTTTTTTCAATATAAGATGTTACTTGGGCCTCTATTAAATATCGTACATATTGTGTCCTTAACACACTTCTTGTTTTCCAGACTGATCGATAGTCAATTTCAAATCAATCTTGACTTCAGAAAATTCCTAAACAAAGATCAAAAAATCCCATTTTTCAAATAGTTTCGTAGGCCGCCGTTAGGTATTATAGGTTTTTTAGATGCCGCACAAAAACGTTTTACAAAGCTTGAAGTTCCTGCGAATACGAGCTCTAACGAGTCCGGCTTAATATGCGAAGCTAATGGATAGATTAGTTAGTACTTACTGTTTTTTATTTTATAACAGAAATAAACCTTTAAAAATATGTATCTATATAGCTTAGGCTATGAGTACTAACGTACGTACTAATCCTTCTGCCGTCTAATCCTTTTCTCAGTTAACAAATTCTCACTTAGGACAATTTCTGTATTTTATTATGTTTCTAAGAATCTGTACCTGCTAATTGATCGCCAGAATGTTGTAAAGGAGCAATAAATTTTATTAATTTATTACAGACATCTAATGTGTGATTTGCGTGAGCCATACAAATTGAATGATAAGACGTGACGGGGATTTATATTCATCCACACACAAAAGTTTTTTGTCATTAAAACAAGTTGAATTTATGTCTACTTCACAGATAATATGATTCTGTAAAATTTTATAATTTATAACAATACAATTGACAGAGAAAAGATTAAATAAATACGAAGAAAAGGGTGGTTCTGTGGCTGTTATCTGCATAGAATTACGCACTAGTGAGTGGGATATTAGCATGATCCTGAGATAATAACACACTAAGTTTCTAAAATAAAAACTCTTGATCTCTAATAAAAAAAATTGCTTGTTAGACATGCAAGATATGAGTGATTATTTTGTTCATTTTACGGTCAGGCAATGTTTTTTCGGCACTAGCTTTTACTTGTTTTTGTTAATTAAATTTTTATTTAATATTTTGAAATCGTCTTCAAAAAAGGAGTTTATCAATTCGCCACTTTCTATACAATAGAAAATACAATTATTTTGTTATTACTTAATTCTATAATTTTATATATATAAAATTCTCATGTCACAGTTTTAGTTTTCATACTCCTCCGAAACAGCTTGACCGATTTTTATGAAATTTTATATGCATATTCAGTAGGTCTGAGAATCGGCTACTGACTATTTTTCATACCAATAACTGATAAGAATTGTCCACACTTAACATTTTTATTTTATTTTTTGGACAATTTTTTTATTTCTATCTATTTTTTAATAATGTGGCATTAAAAAATACATACAACCCAAAACTTTCACCCTTTTATCACCAACCCCTATTTTTTAATAGTCGATTTTTAACGCTCGATAACTTATATGGCAATAAGAATTGTAAAATATTCACACATTATTATTTTATGATGAACTTAATGTACCTATAGGTATCTAGCATTTTTATTGGTGCCTTGTTACTTGTGCATGTTACTTACAAACACCTGTATTCATATTTTGATTTTGTTTTCTTCTTTTTGCTTTTATACGACCCCTTTGGTAGTAGCACCATCCGCAAAAAATGTAGGTGAGGCCCTAATTAAAATCTGTTTGCTACCTATTTTTAACTTCGTTTCGTTTCATTTTATTTTATTGATACCTTATAAGCTTAAATTAAATAACTTAAAATAAAGTTATTTAATTAAAGTCGGTTACTTTTATATACTTTGCAGGATCTAAAATTAGAAGTCAATAAAATTAAGAACCATATTTTATAAACTATGACTTCTGATTTTGGATCCTGTTCATTTGGTTCTTTATGTTATTATTATCATAATACCATTATCATGAAATATGATTTTTATTTGGTTGTTGACTGAACTGATTACGTGATATGAGGTTGCGTGCACCAATATTGGAGTTTTCCCAATGCTTATTGGTCGCCTTTACGTCAATCTGAAATTGAAAGTTTTTTGTTTTTTGGCGGGCTAGGTAGGGTGGCGGTCCATGCCGTGCGTAGAGGTGACGGAAAATTATTTAGTACCTTGTTCTACTGTAAGTTGTTGTTACTCAACTCGTACACAAAGTACGTACATCTTTGCTTATCCCTTGTGTATATCTTCGGTAATTACATAAAAGAGGAGGTAATTAAGAGGTAATTTGATAATTTGTATACTGAGCACCATTAAAAATATGGTCGAAAATATCAGTTAATAACATTCTCAGAAAGATCAAAAAAGATTGCAGACACCACAATAATGAACTTTGTTACATATGAACGAAGATTTAAGATTATCAACAGGACTTACCTCTGTTTTATGGATGTTTACGTCAGTTTTATTCATGTTACTGTCGACATTAACCTCGACATTTGACATTGCTGTGAAGTAATTAGCAGAGCTCGTATGTATGTTTTTAAGATATTTTGTGTTAGCTGTTTAATGAGTATCACTGGATATACACATCTTGCGCAGTACCTGTAACAATTTTATTTTTAATCAGTATTCATTGATTCATTTTATTATTAACATAATGGAAATAAATAACCTTAAACATTAAATATGGAACTATTTACAGGATATAACACAAAAAAAAACACAATAAAAATAATTCTTGTGAAGTGCATGTCATCGTCAACAATCTGGTCGACATGAAAAAGTTCATGTCAGAAGACCACGGACCATTTGTCTCTACAGCAAGCGTCACAAATACATAATTTTCTGATAAATGAAAGAAAGAATTCAAAATGTAAGTTCGAGAATAAAAGAAGACATTGCCTTCTGATAACGACCGATCGATCTTACATGACATAGAAACTTTCGGGCCGACCTACATAAGCTTCGGTAATAGTAAGGTTCAACGACGTTTCCGAACGGTCACATAAAATTAGTTTGGTACAAGAACCTGAGGGTGTCGAGTCATAAGTCAAGGAACTCACGCCACGGCAAATCCGACCACCAACAGAAAAGAAAGTGAAAGTCAACGACCTTGCTCAATTTCATATCGTCGTAGAGAGTGAAACCAAATGCTATAGAATTTCACGTCTTAACGATCCTGCATCTACCCCACGCGAGCTATTTACGTGACTACGTCTCTTGGTAAAAGCTTTTGAGCTAGTAAAAGCTGCATTTACCTAGGTATTATACATATTATATTATATCGCTAAAGTCAAAAGAAATTTTGAAAATAGGTAGTCGCTATTTTGTGAAAAATTTCCAAAAAATTACCTGTATACTACGTGTTAAATTCTAATATTGTCCTCTGTTCTTTATATTTAGTACTAGACTGTGCCCACGGCTTCTCCCGCGTGTTTTAGAACTTGGTGCAGAGAAGGATAAAAAGTATCCTATATGATCCAGGTTATGATCTATCTGTGTACCAAATTTCATCCAAATCTGTTCAGCAATTTTGCGTGAAAGAGTAACAAACATTCATCCATAAACATTCGCATTTATAATTATTATTTTTTATGATAAGATAAGATGGGAAACTAATATCTGTTAAGGTATTAATATTTTTTTCCTTATAAAATTGTCTATATTATTGTGTTTTGAAGGTAAAATTTTGTATTTGTTTTTAATTTGCATCTTTAGCAAAGAAGGAAACAATTTTGAATAAATATTTAAGAACAGCTCATGGAAACTGTTGTCATTCACGTTTTTTTAGTCTCCGAAATGAGCTCGCAAATATTGAATTTTAAGCAAGATATGGGCAATTTTTGAAATACTTAGTATTTTTAACAAGTGTGGTAAGTATCCCCAACTACATATTTGTTCTCATATTTAGTTTGCCATGTTTAGCGACATCACGTGCAGTGAAGCGAGTGGGAGAAATATCTACCTAAGTCGGAGGTCGCAAATATACGAATAAGTCATAATTATTATGGAAAGGATGCAGCCATTGCCAGCCGAATGTTTTCATAACTTAGGTAGTAAACGGTGCCTACGAAGGTGCCTACTAAATAAGATACATAAGCGATCATCTACGACACTAATTTCAATGATGATGGCGAGAAGATGTAATGAGACAAACGAACTTTGAATCGGCTTACTCTGTATCTGTATTATCATTATAGGTAGATATTTAAGGTTTTTCATTCATCCGATTCAGAACTCGTGCAGAGGCGTGCGTGATCTTAATTGAAGCCTATCCATTATCCATTAATATTCCAAGCAGTTCATTGGAAGTGGTATCGAATAATAACTTAGAGGAGAAATGACGTAAATGGAGTTCTCATAATAAATATCAACCTCACTGTGTTGTCATAGTGCTTTAAATCGCAATTATTTATTCCAGACCACGTTGGTAACGCCAGGATCATAATTTATGTAGGTTCTTACATAGTTTACGTCTGAATTCATTCATACACATTGGTTTTAATTTAGCACCTACTCAGCATTAGCACCTATTATGAATGCAAAGGGCACTTTGAACATATTAAATGCAATTTAACAGTTTTTTTAAATCCAATAACATATTCATGGTTAAATGAAATTTTAAGAGGAAATGTTTGATTTGAATGTATTAATTTGAACTTTTCAACGTTAAAATAAACTATAGTAAATAACTAATATGTAAACATTAAACGAGTAGGTACATACCACCTATAAAATAGAATAAAAAAAGGGTTGCACTCCGGGAGTGCTGGCAGAAGTGAAAACTTATAAGATGTGTTTTCTTGATGATTTGGACGACAGTTCGATTAAAACACAATTGAGTTTCTCTGTATGAAAAGAAACGACATTTAAAGCATTAAATGTCGTGTCGAATCGCAGTGTCGAATCCAAAATCACAATTAGCTGCGTCTCGTAACTGTGTCGCAAGTCCAGAGATTTTATCTCATCTCAAAAAATGCATACCGCGCAAAAAAAAGTTTTCACTTCAATGATCATTTTCTTTGGGACTTCTAACAGCAAATATTAAATCAACTACACGAGGTCTTAACTGAGTCATCACCTTGTTTATTTACAATGAGTTTGACTGCTTTGACGATGTTCACCTATCTCCAAATTGTTATTTCTCATTATTACACAACTTTTTCAATTACGTATTTCAAACAATATTTTAAAACATTAATTTAATTTAATCATGGCGATATAATTAATATCTTCCATTGTATGTTCATTAACTCAAGAATATCAAACACTCATAAGTGAATTCTGCTTAAGAAATATTTGTCTTTCCAGTAAATTACTTACGGTTCTTATGCTAATGGACTTATTATGTTCCGCGTTATTGGCGTATCGTTATTGGGTGCAAGATGCTCTACAAATTTCTAGATAAATCTAACAATCATGTAGTTTCGCGTTTATCATGACATCCTTAAATGGATAAGCCGACTTTCAGGATTTCGTTGAATTTTGTTGTGAGTAATTAAAGTAAGGAATTATATTTCACTCAGTCTTATTTTATAATCCCCGCAAACTTCTCATAGATACACATGTTAAAGTAAGAAGTAGATGCTAATCGTAATCTGAGATTTCTATCATACGGAAACACATTTCTTTTTCGTCAATCTATCAAAGAGAAAGCATTAGCAGAATCATTTCTAATTGAGAACTTGATATTTCCTATACCTACATGCAAAGTAAAAGTAAAATTTTAATCTAATCCAAGTTCTATGAATTATTCATCTATTCTATTCCTCTTTTGCGTATAGTAAGTACTTAAATTTTCATATTAAACCACGCCACGATAAAAAATCCCTCTTCTATTGAATTTTAGTCGTTGTCAAGGTCCATAGTAATAAAAATCAGATTATTTTTAGCGGAATTAATGAGCCGAAATTGGCTGTATATTTTTATTGACCATTCACAGTTTGGCGTCTAAATTCACATACTATCCAAGTAAACTATGAGGTAGGTTTAGCAGTCATCTGTAGTAGATAGCGAGACAGCGAATAGGCTATAAAACAAATACTTACCTAATTATTAATTCACAGTCAATATTGGCAATGGAATTAGTAAACGGTATTTCCTACACATTGTTCAAAGTTAAAGGTGATTAAGTATTTAAGTATCTTCAAGTTCAAACACCTAGCATTGTCCGTGACACATAAATTGCTATCTACCCATGTATCTACCTATAGGTACTTGACAAAGACCAACCATGCCTTCGACTGGAGAGAAAGAATCCTGATGCGCATACAAATGACCAAGTTTACCGTTTGCCGATGTGATTAATGTTTTATTGATATTCAATCGATTGTTTAAAAAAAATTCACACAACAATGTTGTTTTGAGAAAAATGAGTACATAATATGTCTGGAGTGAATGTTCGCTGTAAGTAGCTATCGTGTCTTTGTTACACGGCTGGATAAGATTGTGAGTCAAATCAAATTATATGTTACATTGGAGGAAAAACGTGGATCGCTTTATTTTATTTTTCAATATTTTAGAATTTAAAATCAATTGTTTCAATGTTAGTATTATCAAAAAATAAAATTTCTGTTCGATACTTGTGTTTTTTTTTGTTTCCTTAAATCTAAAACTTAATTTTACATTTTTGTTAGAATTTAACTTAGTCGTAGATTAGAATTTTTTAGTCGTTTTTTTGGAAGTTACTTGCAACTTCTGTTAGTAGGTATTTTCGTTTAAATAAGGTCTAAAGTATAAAAATGCATGCGTGCGTATCCCTACCCTACCCTACCCTATCTCTATTTCGTCTAGATATTTTTTAAGATTCTTCACTAATATCGCTTAAGATAAGATGTGACATTACCGAGTTACTTCAATATTTAGTGCCTACAAAATGGAGCATAATGGTTGCACTGAATAAACTTTCACTTTCTCAGCTGTATTTATACTTTCTCTAAGTGTTTAAACATTTCAACTGGAATTTTTTACTTTTATAAACTTACGTGGACATATTTTTATTGTGTCAATGTTTAGGTTTAACAAGGAAGGAAAAAATTCCCGACCCAAAACTGAATTTTGCTTTTTAGGAGGTAGGTAAAGTACCTAGTCCTAGTACCTGCGCAGAATTACAATAAAACAAAACGAGGCTATTTAAGCGCGTATTGTTTTTAAATTGAGAATTAACAGATTAAAAAGAGATTACGGTATTTTACTTACTATTCGATTGATCTTAGTCAATTGTTTTCTAAATACCATTATGTAAAGGTAGATTTTACATTAAACGGTTTGATATCGATGCTTTATGAAGTTAATTGGTATTTTCTTGTGAATGTAATTAAAATAGTGCTAATATGGAAAAAAACATACTGTAATACGATCAATATAAAATAAACACTTTTTACACACAAAGAAACGTAAAATATTAGTTGTTCCTCATCATCGCATAGACTATTGCGTGATACAATCCTCAGTAAGTAATCGATCAAATGTTACAAATGTTATAAAATAATAATGAACTTATCATTTCGAAATTACATAACCATTACCTAAGTGAAAAAAAAACACTGTTAAAAAGTAAAATAAGATTGCAACCTTGCAGTCATAATGCATATTATGTACTAATCTAAAAATATGACGCTTACTGAAAATGTATGGTAAGTACCTACCCCACGAAAACTAAAGCGATACGGTCTATTATTACTTTTGTGTAAACTTCGCAAGTAGACTAAATTCTAGATTTGTCGATATACGAATAAGTAGGTAAAAAAGATAAAAACACAAACATGACACATTCATAAATCGATGACCTGTATTGTGCTTATGATACCTACACACCATTTTGTAGAGGTCATAAACTTGAAAGATAAAAGCCCGAAGCACGTATTCGATTTGAAAACAATGTGTGTGTAATAAAAATAGATAACAAAGTGTGAAAAAACATTAAAATAAATATTTAACACGTAAGTTGTTTTACACCCGAATGTAAATTTTAACTTTTTAGTTCGATGTTCATCAAAAGCGTGTTTTTTAGTTTTTTTAACTTGTAAATCATCAAGTTGGTAAAAATCGAGATGTTTCAATATTCTAAAATTTATAAATCAAAAACTATCAACTTTTAACAAATTTCATAAGAGTAGATAGATAACTTTCGTCTCAAAACTGCCCAAAATATTTAAAAAATACATAATTCAATCCCCAAAAAAAATTTTTTAACTATTATTTAAACAAATGGTTATAAAGAATTGATGGCCTGGGATTTCGCAAAAATAACTGCAATATTCGGCATTTCAGCATAAGTACATAAAAATAATCATATTTCGTACACCGACCTTAAAATTTTACGGAATTAGACTAAGGAGATAGTTACTTACATACATACATACATACAAGAGAAGCTAATATAAGTCATTAAAAAATATAATGTAGGTATACGATAAAATTAACTTTAAACATTATCCACCTATGTAGGTACTCGTATACGAGTATAAAACCTAATACCAAAATAATGGTAAATGGATGCTTAATAAATTTAGTTCAGCAGTTTCAAAGATCGCCTCATAAATTTGCTACAATTACATTACAACCACCAAATTACATACCTACACGAGAACTTACAACAATGTAAAATAATTATTACATACTGGTATACAAGGTAGCAATATTCGTAATTACTTTATACGTTATACATTGTATGTTGCTGTTTTGAGGAAATTAATATAAGGAAAGTCCATAATTTGGCTTTACGAATAACAAAATTTTATACAAATGGTTTCTTAGTGCATTAAAAATAGATAAGAGTATAAATATATCGATTAAAGCATTGGATTAAAGGATATCCTCTGGCTGGATGCAATTGCTGCAATATTACTATGCCTCTACACAGACTGAAGGGTTTCACCACACTATATTTTTCTATCAAATATTCTATTTTTTAATATATACCTAGGCATTTTAAAATATTTAGGCACACCACATTATCTTCAAATTGTGCATACCTGCTGCAATATTTACCAGCTTATCGTGTTTTTAATCATTAACGGCTCGTTCCTTGTAATGAATAACAGTACAAACAATGATACTAAAACTAATATGGAGAATTTAATGGAGTGTCTTCGAAGCATAATGCCAGTAATATCATTGGATCTCCATTGTGGCGACTGGTGAGGCAGCGAGGCCTTGGGCGTAGACAGGTACTCGTACTATGTCACAATGATTTGTAGGTAATAATGATGACATACTTGTCACAACTGCGATTCAACCAAGTAACCACGTAAAATTTATGTAGGTATCTACAACACGTGGCGTTCAATAACGTTTCTGCCAGCTTTTGTATTGTCTTAAGTACTGATTTCTCTAGAAAGTATCATTTTCAATAAGCCGGTCGTTTTGCGAGTGGAAATCTCAATCACGACATTCTACGGAAAATAAGTTTTTAATAATTGAGCTTAGCAGCAAAAATGTAATAATAATATACGAAAGTATAATTGTATACTTACGATTGTTTTTTTAGCAAAGCAGTATTCTCAACTAACGAAAGCCACGCAATTTTGTGATGTTTAAATGCCTCTATTATATTTATACTGAACTCAAATTGAACTTTGGTAAGAAAATATCGATATTAATGCAATTAAAAAATATGATTGCACAAAGTCACTTAAGTTTTATAATTATGTAAAGTATCTACCCAGTTTTTATGAGTATCTTGGTATACTATTTTTATGTCACAAGAGACACAGATGCATTATAAGGAAGCATTGTATTGTATAATAATAGTCTTGCGTTATCTTTGTACCTACCTATACCTATGATGGTCGATTAATTGCGAGCATGAAAGGCCCGGACCACAAGAAAAACAAAGTTTTATAATTAAATAGTACGTAATAAAGAAGAAACATAAGATAATAATCACATATATTTCTCCAGGGCCGGATCTAGGGGGGGGCAAGCCGGGGCCCATGCCCCGGGCGGCAAGTTCAGGGGGCGGCCAAATTCACATTTTACAGACGAATGGATAACTCATCATTTACTTAACTTTGACCACGGAATAAATAAATAATAGCACAAGTACAGTAATTTCATAGCCATATCAACTCGACCGATACCCAGAGCGAGGAATGAGACGTAGTGCACGAACATTTATTATTCGCGAGGCGCGTAGGCATAGTTCAAAATACGCGCCTGCTCGCCCGCAGGAAGGAATCGATTTTATATACTTAGGAAGGAATTAGAAGGAACTTCGAAGGAATTTATATACTTAGTTCTGCAAAAGCAATGTGACCCACAAAAATATAATTTATTAACCCGGTTCCTATGAGAAGGCCTTCGATTCTATCGAGACCTGGGCGGTGCTTGAGTCTCTTCAGCGATGCCAGATCGACTATCGGTACATCGAGGCGTTGAAGTGTGTATACAATGCCGCCACCATGAAAGTCCGAGTACACGACAACAGTACGAACCCCATCCACGTGCAGCGCGGCGTACGACAGGGGGATGTCATCTCCCCAAAACTTTTCACCGCTGCACTGGAAGATGTGTTCAAGCTGATGGAGTGGAAAGGACGTGGTATTAACATCAACGGCGAACACCTCTCACACCTCCGATTTGCCGATGACATAGTGGTCCTGGCGGAGTCGCTGGAGGAACTCAGCATTATGCTCAGCGACCTCAATAGTGCCTCACAACGGGTGGGTCTTAAGATGAACATGGACAAGACGAAAATCGTGTCTAATGTCCATGTCACACCCGTACCGGTGGTTGTTGACGGCACTGTTCTCGAAGTTGTAGACGAATACGTTTACCTAGGACAAACGATCCGAATGGGTAAATCCAACTTCGAGAGAGAGGTCACTCGAAAAATCCAACTCGGCTGGGCAGCGTTCGGGAATCTACGACACGTCTTGACGTCCGATATACCTCAGTGCCTGAAGTCGAAAGTTTTCGAGCAATGTATGTTGCCAGTGATGACCTACGGTGCCGAGACGTGGTCCTTTACTGTGAGCCTAATCCACAAGCTCAGAGTCGCCCAGAGGGCAATGGAGAGGGCTATGCTTGGTATTTCTCTACGAGACAGAATCAGAAGTGATGAAATCCGTAGAAGAACGAAGGTGACCGACATAGCTCTCAAAGTTTGCAAATTAAAGTGGCAATGGGCTGGCGTTCGCAGGACTGACAACCGATGGGGAAAAAAGGTCCTCGAATGGCGACCACGTTTAGGCAAAAGGAGCACAGGCCGCCATCCGACCAGGTGGACTGATGACCTGAAAAAGACAGCGGGAAACCGTTGGATTCAGAGGGCCCAGGACCGGGCGGAGTGGCGTCGATTAGGGGAGACCCATGTCCAGCAGTGGACTACTAAGGGCTGAAAGGAAAGAAGGAACCCGGTTCCTTAACTCTTATCCGTTGAGGAGTTCCTCAACTCTGTATCTCCGAAACCCTTCATCAAATCATCAACAACTTAATATGGGACCAAGTTAAAAGTAACAGCTCCCAAACCAAAAAAAACAATTCAAATCGGTTACCAAATGACGGAAAGCGGCGGTCAGAAATATAAAAAAAACGAGTTCCTCTCTATCATCAGTCTATATAGTTCTGTAAAGGTAATGTGACCAACAACAACAATTTATTAACCGAATTCCTTAACTCTTATCGGTTGAGGAGTTCCATTGTGTATCTCCGAAACTCTTTTTTTTTTAAGGAAAGAATACGTTTATTGTTGACTGTTACATGAGAAAGATGTTACAAAAAATTATAATAAGTTTAGAACAGTCTACCCTATGCGGGCATACAATAATTATGTCTTATATAACTAAAACTTAATTTTATATTTCATTGGCAATCATTGCTAGATTATATTTATTTATTTATTATTTTGTTCAGCAGTCCAAATTATTTGTTTATTTTAATATTTTACCTATTCGAACTTATCGGCTATGTAATATGTAATGTGCCCATTACTGGGCAAAGAGAGAAAAATCCGGAGGAAAAAACTCTCTACACAGTTTTAATTAATTTATTTAGTTATTTATACGCGCGTTACTACATTCCTTTATGTAATTGTTTATCTATAAACATAATTTAGATTGAAATTGCGAACCATCCATTCATTATTCCGTTCGTTATTTGCATTTTTGTGTGATAGTGCATTCTCTCTGATTATACCCTGGTATAAACACAAGGAAGCACTTGTAGTCGGCAGCTTTACAGGACTGTAAATGTAGCATCTGTCCTTCCTGAGATTGTTATTTTATTTTATCGTTAAAGAATTCCTTTTCGGTATAATAGGCCTTTGGTACCTATACCTTGGTATAATATACCTTTGGCCAGCTACTGTTTTAAAGACCATTTAAATTTATTGATTGATAGTTTTTTTAGTTCTGGAGGCAAATGATTGTATATGCGTATGGCAGATATATACCTACTTTTTTTATAAATTCTACATTTTATTCTAGGTAAATACAATTGATTTTTATCTTTCTGTCTCATCTTCTTCATCAGATTATCATCAACTTAATATGGTACCAAATTCACAGTAACACCTTCCAAACCAAAAAGAAAAAATTCAAATCGGTTAAAAATAACGGATTGCGGCGGTAACAAATATTTAAAAAAATAAAAAACATACAAACGAATTGAGAACCTCCTCCTTTTTTTGAAGTCGGTTAATAAATAGGCTTAACACAGAAATAACAGCAATCAATGCATTATTTCCGGAAGGCCTATGTAGGCTATGTCCAAATTTCAATCAATTAGTGGACATCTGATAGCTGAAATTATATCTATACTAATATTATAAAGAGGAAACATTTGTATTTTTGTATGTTTGTAACGAATAAACTCAAAAACTACTGGGCCGATTTCAAAAATTCTTTCACCATTGGAAAGCTACATTCAGCCTAGTAACATAGGCTATTAAATAAAAAAATAAAAAATAAAAAAAAAATGGGTCAGCTAGTGGATGATAAAGGTAAAAATAAATGTATGTGGGCGGGGGCGGCATATTTCAGTTTTTGCCCCGCCTAAAAAAAATTGAAGATCCGGGGCTGTATTTCTCTTATCATCCCTATTATAATATATTAGTAATTCGATAAAATCTTGTCTTTTGGACACATTAAATTTGTCACTTCTCCAAAATGACACAATATAGGAAAATAATGTAAGTAATCAAAGATAATGCTTAATTGATTTATTTTATTTTCTTCATTTGACTATCTTGAAAATGATCAACTGTTATCTAATTATAGCAATACGTGGTTTCCGAGGCATGAAATATGTATTGATGAAACTTTACGAACCTTACCAACAGTCTAAAAGGTGTTTGTCAATCTCGCTGTCTGCGGCACTGCTAGTGACCGAATACATTTATTTACTAAGTAGGACATAATATACTGACTTCCTAATATTGCGTATATAAATAAATTTTTATAGTTAACGTCCGTAACGTAACTAATTGCGCTAAATTTTATCTACAATGCGCTTTCTTGGCTAACGCTCCTCACACGAATAAACTGCCATTTACCTACTGATTTTACTGAATAAATATTTAGAAATATTCATGAATCAGTTTTGATTAGCATATTCAGCGTAATTTTATCTTGTAGCTAGAATATTTGGTACTCTACTTACCTACTAATCAAGCATATTCATTACCTAGTTTCTTCTTCCGTTTAGTTGAAAAATAATAATTTCGTTGCAGGAAAATATGGCTGAAACCCTATCTTCTCAAATAATGATGGAAAAAGACTTCGAACCTCATCTTGTACCTAACAGTGCTTCGGTATCGGTCATACCTATTAAAATTTGATGTTATGATGGGCTTGCCTTCTGGCTGCAGGGGCGTCTAGATATTTTGCCTATATTTTATTTAAAAATTATTATAACTTTATAATCAATATTCTCATAGCTTTCTGTGAACCTGATGAGACGTACGTTTATAAAACTCGTGCGGTTGTATTTGACCGCACAAAACAATACGAAGATTACGCTAGTATTAGCCCGAGGTCATGAACACAAATACATACAATAAAATTTGAGTACGTTAATAATGTAAGTATTTTTCGAGCAATTGTATCTGTTTACCATAATAATTTTGCTTCATTTATTCGGTCATGATCGTCATTATCATTTTTTATCATACAATGGATCTGTAATTACATAGGCAAGAATAATTAGGATTGAGCCTACAGTTCAATAAAAAAAACAAAATAAATAAATGCTCATAACCTCATAACGAATAATAGAATAAAATTTCAAGCGTTCCGTAATTATTATTATAGTTTATTATGCAATGGTAATTTGCATTCAGTTCGTGGCCATTTTTGTCTGCTAGGTACCTCCGTACTTAAGACTTTGGAGACCTATATTGTTAGTTTTTGAAGTGAAACCTCTTTAGCGGCGCTGAGCACTTATTGGTATGGGTAAAAATTGTTAAACTCGCGATAGGACACGTGACCCTGATCGTAAGGTAAGAAAATGCGTAACTATGGCAACTGTCACAAGGAAACATTCATAAAATTAAATAATAAGTGTATTTTGTTATAGAAAAAAAGCTAAATAATTATTGTGATTTTGGATTCGACATTGCAATTATAGCATTAAATGTCCTTTCTTTTC
Organism: Erynnis tages; assembly: GCA_905147235.1. Lineage (NCBI taxonomy): Eukaryota > Metazoa > Arthropoda > Insecta > Lepidoptera > Hesperiidae > Erynnis > Erynnis tages. The sequence continues at coordinate 9,946,588 of LR990072.1, forward strand.
TTTCAGAGAAACTCTATTGTATTTTAATTGAACTGTCGTCCAAAGCACCAAGAAAACACATTTTATAAGTTTTTTCATAATTTGGGCTCGGCTACGAGTAGTTCTATGAATAAGTTCCTAGTCACGTGAAACTCTTTAATAAAATAATAATTATACTAATGCTATATAGGCATGGTCAATTAAAGTTTTTAAAACATAATTCGTTTGTTTTCAAAATATATTTCGAAATTTTTCAAAAATAATATACCTAAATAAGATAAACGGCAGTAAAATAACCATAATTTTTTTATCTATTCCGTGATAATACCTCAATGAAAATAACCCACCTTCATAGAGAAAGATATTCAATAAACGCGCTTTAGATTATCCAACAATATAATAAGTAGGTACTTATGTTTAATAACTAATTAAAAAATTAAATAAAATTAAGTAGATAAAATTCTGTAAGTTAATAAAATTATTATTAATAAATTTTTATTTGTAGAATGTGCACCTATTTTGCTTCGGTAATTATGTAAGGAGATTATTACCAATGTCCGATAAATATATTTCAAGGGACATTTTTGCGCAAAAAAGATAAGATAAACATGTTTTTAGGTACTTATCATTTATGTCGAATTAATAAAGACTTCTTGACAAATCGTAATTACTTCGAGCCGGTAATGCTCTGATCGATATTATTAGGAAAAAACAACGTGTTGCACTGGAAATGCCGGCAGAAGTGAAAGCTTATAAGATGTGTTTTCTTGGTGCTTTAGACGACAGTTCAATTAAAAAACAATTGAGTTTCTCTGTAAGAAAAAAAGGACATTTAATTTTAATGCTAATAATCGTAATGTCGAATCCAAAATCACAATAATTATTATAATTATTTAGTTTTTGACAAAAAATTTACTAGACTGTGCCCACGGCTTCGCCCGCGTGGATTTTAGATCTAGGTGCAGAGAAGGGTAAAAAGCATAGAAGACAGAATACTAACTGTGTTCTATGGTAAAAAGTATCCTATATTATTTTAATAGGTGTTCGATTTTACACATTGGGTTACAAAATCGCAATTTTCTTACGGATCCTAATTTTCTTGAAAATAAAATATAGCCTATAACCTTTCTCGATAAATTGATTATCCAACAATGAAAGATTGAAATCGGACCAGTAGTTCCTGAGATTAGCGCGTTCAAAGAAACAAACAAACTCTGCAGCTTTATAAATTAAAAAATAATAAATAGTATAATAGTATATAGATGAATGTTTCCTTTTGACAGTTTCCATAGTTATCATTTTACGCATTTTCCTTTATTTACGTATGTTCGCTTACGATAAGGGTCACATGTCTTTTTACCCATACCAATAAGTGCACAGTGCCGCTAAAGTAGTTTTCACTTCAAAAAACTTTTTAAGTCGTGCTGTTTTTTTGTAAAGTATTGACAAAACAATCTGTATGCAAGTTAATTACAACTAAATTAGGGAACGTCTATACATAAAATTATAATCCATAAAGTGGTTCATGAAAATGTGTTCAAAGAAAAAACTCAACCTGCAACAATCGACGACCCAAGTGGCGCAGTGGTTAAGACACCGGTGCGGTGGACGAAGGTCCGGGTTTGATTCCCAGCAGAGCAGAGATTTGAATGATGAATTTGAATTTCTGTTTTTGGTCTGGGTGTATCGTGTTCTTGTCTTGTGTGTGTCCATGGCACCCACGACACAGGGAGTGGGGGGCTATGAGTGTGAAGCGTTATTTATAAAAAAAACAATTGAGAAACTCAGGCTTGAGCGATATCTCTCCGAGAATAGTTGACAGATCTTGAGCATTCTTTTCTGTTTGTTTTGCATTTTTCTCAACTTAGGTAATTCAGTAGTTTTCGTGATATCCACTAAATACTAAAAATTAGGAAATAAAAATAATAAAAATTAAACCGACTTCATAAAAGTATACTTAAAATAAAATTTGTTTACATAATATACTTTAGGCTTACTATTTTATTATTTATTATATTAATTACACTAATTATTTTTATATGGATTTTTTACATAATTATATAATTTATTTTTACATAATTATAATTATAATTATTATGATTAAAAAACAACAAAGGCAGGAAGGAAAGAAAAAAGGAATCAACCTAAGATATAGTTACATAAATAAATAATTAATTTATAAATTTATGGAATAAGAGTGCTGTCAAATAAAGAGTATTGAAGAGAGAGTATAACGAATTTTAAAATAATTTTGTAAATGTACCCACCGTCTTCGCCTCAAAATATTTATGTATTATGACATAAACATTTTAATAATTATTTATTAAATAATTTACTGAATTAAAAACTTACCAAATATTTTTATCTTAAAGAAAAAGATTCTTATTTCAAATTCCTCGTGGCGCGAAACTATCTGTGAACTTTTAAAATTTCACCAGTAGCGCGTGGCAATGAACCGGCGACGTATACGGCCGACGTAACCGCGTGAGTGACTGCCCGACACTAATTCAATGCTGCTAGCCAGCCAGCACCAGTGCAAACAGTGAATACGATAATAATATGGATAGGTACTATAAAGCCCGGTGGGGTACGAGGCGTTGGTGATATATACACAACCCATAAACTTCATATACAAGTGTATGTTTACCTACTAGCGTCTACAACATAAAATGCTTCCTTTATTCCAGCTTCCAGCTTCCTTTATCATTGTTACACCACTAGTCCTTATCCTCCAGTTTCAGCAAGGTGAAAAAGAGAAAAAAAGAATGACTTCGCACACATAACCTTTTATAGAAAGCTTTTCTTATTTTTTTCTATTTTTTTTTATTCTTCATGCTTTCGAATAGTACCTACTGTTACTGTCGTCCTTTACATAAATAAAATATCAGATCTTAGGTATTTTTCACATATTGCATAAGCCTGGGATACACTAGGGAACATTTTGTCCCGCAACATGACGCGCAACACTTAATTTACGTGACGCTGCAACGTTGAATATTGTCCCGCAATACAAAAGAAGGGGTGTTATAAGTTTGACTTGTCTGTCTGTCTGTCTGTCTTTCGTGGCACCGTAGCTCGCGAACGGATGAAGCGATTTTAATTTAGTTTTTTTTGTATGAAAGGTGAGTTACGGCCGAGTGTTCTTAGACATGTTTTATGAAAATCGGTTGAGTCGTTTAAAAGTTGTGGGGGGTGAAACTGGGGAAGAATAACCGAATGTCTGCAAATATAATTGAGTGGGGTCTCAAATGAAAGCGCATCACGTGCACGTTACAAAATAATATGTTCAATGAAAAACGTCGTTATTGTGCTGGGGTTTTTTTTTAATTTTCAATTTAATTTACAAGGAATTATTATCATTACGATTCTTTGGATACGCCTACCTACTTTTTAGGTAAGGTCGTAATCAAGACTGTTAAGATTGGTTAGAAGAAAAACATAATAGATTGTGCATTGGAAAGTAACATACTCGTAGTAAGTGCAATCGACATAAATAAGTAATACATAATGAGGCGATTATAGTATATTTTCTCTCTCCGTAATATTAATCTTAAGTATTAAATTAATTTTTCTTAGCGTTATTAAATTGCGATTTTAAGAAACATCGCATAGTTTTATATTAAAGAGGACGTTCTATTAGAATTTTATTTAAAAGAGTGTCGCGTTGCAATATTTAGAATTCCAGAGCAGCTAACAAAAGACTAAAGATTTTTAATGAGAGAAACTGTTTCAAATCAATACTGCCAAAAATACGTCAACTTGAATATTTCGTGGTTAATCTGACAGTACGTGAACTTACACACGATGTTGTAGATACTTTTTAAGACTTGAACAATAGTGAACATACGTAGAAAAACAGTCTGGTCTCGAAATAGCAATGAATTTGAGAACATAAAATAGACCAATTTTATCGGCAATTAAGGGTCCAGCCCCCACTTGCTGAAATGCATGGTTTTGTAGATAACATCCTTGCGTACCAATACCGATGAAAATATAGCTGTTGCGTGGTCAGCCGTAATACCGTTAATACCTCTGCAAGTTGAAGCTCGTTCTTTAAAAATATTTAAATTTACTATATGGTGCATTGGTATGGTGTTAAAACACGAGCTTGTGATCAAGCTGTCAAAATTTACCAGTTTCAAAAATAACCTTAAGCATGCAGTGAAAATAGCGGTGATAGCCAGTGATAGCCCAGTGGCTTAGAATTCGCCCGGGTTCGAATCCCAGTGGCACGCACCAATGACTTTGTAAAAAAAAAGTTATGTGCGCTTTATAAAATTAAATATCACCTGCTGTTACGGTGAAGGAAAATATCGTGAGGAAACCTGCAAGCTTGAGAGTTCACAAAAAAAATGTTCTCAAAGGTATGTGAAGTCCACCAACCCGCAGTAGGCCAGCGTGGTGGACTAAGGCCTACATCCCTCTCATTGCGAGAAGGAGACCCGACCCTGTAGTGGGTCATTAATGGGTTACTGGCATGCAGTGAAAAACATAGTAATGAATCTCAGCCAAGAATATATTTGACATGCAGAAAATAAATACGAACTCACTTAACAATCCAAATAAGACTAATAGTAACAAAGTACGGAGAATTTTTCTCCTGGTATTCGGTATGGTGTGGGTATGGTATACAGATATTTAATAAGTGAATCAAATTAATATTTACCCAAAGAAAACTCTACACTCCACTGCAGTACTGTTATATTTTTTCATGATAGAAAATATTATTTTATGGCAATGACAAGTTTATGTCTTAGCGATGCGCAAAATTGCTTAGTGCTATATGTAACAAAATAAAAGTTTATCCATAAACTTAAGTTTATGGTCCTGTTGTCTTGAAACGTCAGCTGTCTGTCAAAAATTTGCCCGGATCATTATGTTGCCACTTTTGAGGATTCCGCTGTTTTCTAGCAAAACTTTATTCTGTTTATATTATTCTATGTGAGAATTTACTTTAAAAATAGTTTAATTTAATAAAAAATCGGTATTGGAATTAAAATTGCTAAATGCGTACACATTTATAAAAAAAGGGAAGACCAAAGTTTTGATTTACTACTTAAAAAAAATTGAGAACATACAAACCCTTGTTAGACTAACAAAAGATAACTTTTACTGTGTTTCGAAAGACTTGACTGGTCTAATTATAAGGAAAAGTAAATATGACATGTCGCTTTTGTTTCATGCAAAAATATAATTCAGGGGCAAATTTAAAATTGAAAGTAACAACACTATTTTGTCTGTTTGTCATTTCAAAGTGTCAAATGTGACAATTGTAAAATGTCAGTCTCAGTTACATTACAACACATTTTTGGTCCATTTGGTCTTTGGAAAACTTTTTAGCTTTTTATCTTTTTAACAATACAGTATATAATATATATAGTATATAATTATAGTAGTTCGTTTAGAGAATCTCAGAACAAATAATAAGACAACGGTCCGCTGACTCCTGTGTCACCTGTGTGTGTGTTGACTGTGTTATGTTTTATTTTGCCGGCCGCCGGGCTACCGCAAACTAAGATTGTTAAAATTTTACTTTATACATATAACGAATTGTCATAGTAAGTAATAAGCGTTAAGGTTGCAGTTATGTCTCATTTTAAATTAGTATCCTCTACCAAAGCCTCTGATGTCATACCAGTCAATAAATATGTGTCTGAAAAAACCGGGCTCACAGTGATAATAGCCAACGTTGAGGGTCCGTTGGTGAACGGATTTTTCTGTCTTGGTAAGTTTATTTCGAAACTTAGGCTGTTAACATTGCTTAAGTGTTAAGAAGACGTAATAGATGCTCTCAAAAACAATGAATTAGACATCAGAACTTTATATTTTTTTGATGTAATAAAAAACGCGATGCTGGCCAATTGCTTATTGCTGTAAATTATTTACCTTTGAGAAAGTTATGGAGACTGGGATATTTACAATATTTTCCTTCACAGTATGTATAATGACATTTTATTTTGTAGAAAATGTCATTGGTGTATGCTGCTGGAATTTGAACACAGACCTTTCAAATAAAGGCTGCATCTTAGCATTTGAGCAGACTTCTTAAACTGAATTAAGCATAATTATTGTACTGTATTAATAAATAATAACCCTTCACCCTTATAGCCCCACATAGTATCCCCCACGTAGCCTCCCCTTATAGTAGGTGATATGGATACACACACAAGACAAGAAAACACACCCAGCTCAAAAACAGAAATTTAAACTTATCTAAATCTCTGGGAATCTAACCTGACGCTACTCTCAGTGCATCAGCATCTTTATTACCGAGCCACTTGTCATGTTAGTATATTGTACTATAAATTTTCTAATTACAGCAACGGAAGCTCATGACGATGATGGGCTACCTCATACTTTGGAGCACCTCATTTTTTTGGGCTCAAAGCGTTACCCATACAAAGGGATCCTAGACCTGTTGGCCAATCGATGCATGGCCCATGGAACCAATGCTTGGACTGATACTGATCATACTTGCTACACCATTTACACTGCCGGTGAGTTAGAATTCATAGGGCTAAGAACCACAGAAATATTTTAAAAAGTTATAGATGAAGATATAGCCATATCAGAATACAATCATAAAATTAAATTTGTTTTACATGTTAATGTTTTAAGATTGGTACATTCAGTATTATCTGAGCCTATTAATTACAAACAAACAAAAAATCAAGTCTTTACTCTCATAACATTAGTATAGAATTACTTTCAATTCCTACTGCCTACAGGTGACGAGGGCATGTTGACTCTACTGCCAATTTACCTGGACCACATCTTGAACCCCACACTCACTGACCAAGGGTTCACTACTGAGGTGCACCACATAGACGGTGACGGCGAAGATGCCGGGGTGGTCTACTGCGAGATGCAGGGCCGGGAGAACACTGCGGGCAGCAGGTGAGGGAAACTCTTAAAATAAAGCCATTATGTATTGTGGGTATTTAATTTAATTTAATTATAAAATTATCCAGAAAAATTTAAACCTTTGGTGGTTTGTGACATTTTAATTATCTGTCTTCTATAAGATTGTCCATTTCAAAGTTTTACAAGCTCTTTAGCTCAAAAAAATAAGCTCACTGCCATTATTCATACAAATTAGTTCATAATTTTTCACCAACATGTCAAAGTATGCAAACACTTGGTCAGCCTGTTTTGATTGCTTGTGTATGAAATGAATTTTTACATCCACAGGTGTGAGTTGAAACTCTTGAGAGCGATGTACCCTAACAGTGGATACTCATCTGAAACTGGTGGCATCATGAAAAATCTCAGGACGTCCACAAATAACACTAAAGTAAGTAAAATTGGAAATTTTTTAATAAAAACCTCTTTAGAAAGCGAAATTACTCTCCAAATTATCCGACTTAAAATATGGTTGCAATGTAAACATTATGTATACAATAATAAATGCAAAATGGGAAAAAATGCTGGTTCTTAAAAATGACTACCTTGAGGGACCAGAACTTTCCTTGAATCATAAACAAAAATGCCCTGAAAAACCTTGAAAAAATTTTTTGAAAAAAAAGTAACTTCCTTTCAGGTTCGTGATTTCCACAAGAAGTTTTACAGACCTGAGAATCTGACAATCATTCTAACTGGTCAAATTGAAGCTGATGAAGTATTCAAGGCACTTGAAACTGTTGAGGATGACATCTTAGCCAAGGTACCTCTACCCACTTGCATTCAAGAATTTTTAATGCTTGTGTGAATTATATGCATTAATATGTTGTGTTTGCCTTCACATACTAGCTAGTAAAGTTGTTATCGAGATGAAATGTAATTGTTATGATACTAGATGATATGTCATTTGATAATATTTTATTGATGACCTTAATTCCCTAGAGATAACTGTAATTAAGGATTTATGAGTGTGCAAATACCTTGTTGCTTTGCACGAATGACTTAAACCCGATTGTATGTTTTTACCATTTTGTGTTTCTTATAGAGGGCAGATGAAGCTCAGGAGGAGTGGGTGAAGCCATGGCAGTCTGTACCCCCTCCACCCAAGTATGGAGAGCTGGAGGAACAGTGGCCTGCAGATACTGAGGATTGTGGACAGGTAATCATCTTTAGCTCAATGAAGATTTCAAAGGTCTTGAAATGTTTTTGTTGTTAAAAAAAATAAAGGAATGTGCTGAAGTGAGTGGATGTTAGTGAGAAAACTTCAGACTGTATATTATTCTATTTATTTATTTATTGTTTGAAAATCGTACAAAACCATTGAATCAAATACAGAAGCACAACAAAGCATTCAAGTCAAGTGGAAGCCAAAAAAAAAAACGGCATGGAATAAAAGTTTACCCTTGTGCAAACGCCTCATGTGTTGCCATATATTGCTCATCTCTGTCAAAGGCGGCGCCACATTCACCTATGATATAACCACATCAATATCTGTCTTCTACAACATTGTAGGTGATGAGATTTTGGCCATAACGTTTCAACGACATGTCGAGTTACACAAAAACTCCGGTTGAACTATAAATTGTAGTCGACTGATTTGTTATTTACCAGGTGATGTTCGGGTGGCGCGGGCCGACGCTGAGCGAGCCGTCGGCGCTGAAGGAGCTGACGGCCAGCGCGGTGCTGCTGCGCTACCTGTGCGACACCGCCGCCGCGCCGCTGCAGCGCTGCCTCGTGGAACGCGAGGACGCTCTCGCTGGCGACGTGAGTAACCGATCGTAATCGAGCATGGACGTCGTTGGCCAAATTCGTCTGATCGCAATTAATATATATAAAAACGAAATGGGTGATATTTAGTTTAATAAAACATACATCACTTCAAAAAGTTATTGTTACTTACCACTGTTATTTGAATCAGTAAGACACCAAATTCTTGAGAATGCAATTTATTTAGTAACATTTCTTCTGTTATTCAATGGAAACTAACAATTTCACTGGGTCAAATGAAGAGCTATAATGTCAGTGGTTGCTTTCGCTGACCAAAAGTAACTCTCCCATTAATAACATAAAAATGTTTTCAGGTATCGTACAACCTAACAGAGAACCTGGCGTCTCTGATCAAGATCGAACTGGATAATGTTCCCCTAAACAAGCTTGAAGCAGCCAAGGTGACAGCCAGGGAGTGTCTGAAGGCGGTCCGGGATGGCACCGAAGCTATGGACATGGAGCGGTTGAAGAGGTTACTCAAGAAACAGCTGAGAGAGACCCTCGCCAGCCTGGAGTCCGATCCGCATCACGCTGTGGCCTTCCGGTGCATTGGAGACGCGCTCTACTCGCAAAATGAACATGATGTAAGTATAATACTTACCTCATATGACTTGAACTTTATCCTTCTATTATAAATGCAAAAGTTGGAGAGGATGGAGGGATGTTGTGTTTTCACGCAAAAACAGCTGATCAGATTTGGATGAAATTTGGTACACAGGTAGATTATAACCTGGATTAGAATATACAATTAACATATATTATTTAACTCTCTGGGTGAAATTCTTAGGTCAACGTGTATGAAGTCCCGGGTGGAAGCTAGAAAAGTATGATATGCATCAAAATCAATAAATACATTGGTCTTTATTAAAAATCAATTGTTATAGACTTTATCGTTTTAAATTAGACCACATCCACAGGTATTGCTGTAACAAAGAACAGTCTGTTACTTAAACAGTAGGTATAAAGTGTTGGAGCAACTCCTGAATAAGCACTTGAGATTCGCCAGCTTGAGTCTGAACTGTACTAATGTACTTAGCAGTCTGGGATCTCACTATGTGGTAGCAATTCATTTTTCACAGCATCAACATTACAGCCATGTTTGAGACTACATAATTATAATTTTATGTAGGCTGCAGTGACGCTATAGCAAATGCTTGCAAAAATGTGCAGGCTATACATTCATTGGATATTTTTACATGTAAAACATATTTTCAGTTCACATGCTAACGTTCATATGGTAGTTTAATATTAAAAAATGTTTTCCTTTCAGTTCGTGTCGCGCATGAACCCGCAACAAGTGCTGGAGGAGCTGCTGCGGGAGGACGCAGAGTACTGGCGCGGCCTGCTCAATAAGTACTTTACGGATGATTTAGTTACTATCGTCGGCTCGCCCAGCATCGCGCTGCAGACTAAGTAAGTTTCAAGGCCATCCGTCCGTCCTTCCATTTATTGCCGACGTCAAAAAAGGAGGTTATCAATGTATGTATGTAATATTCTCGGAACTGCACAATTTTTACATAATTATGTTGTTTTTGACTTTTTTAAATGAATAGATGACTACATAATCTAACTATGTTTACCCTAATTACTGCAATTTTGGCTGTTACTGGTTCATTTGAACCCAGCGGCTAGCGATTGTTTTGGTTGACGTATTTTGTGTATGAGTTCAACTATAATATTTGTACAGTACCTACAGTTATAGTATTGATAAAGAAGTATATTATTATTAACAACCAATCTGTCAGTGGTCCTAATGGGAATGGAAAGGGATGAATGACGCCAGAAGTTTTGCTACCGTTTGTCCGTTGTAATACGGTCGAAACATTCAACCATTTCGCGATTTCGCGCGCATTTCGCGATTGCGCGGCGGAGGTGTGCTACCAGCTTAAAAGTACAATGAAATGAACAATTAGTAGTTTTGTTTTAATTGCGATAAATATATATTTTACCAGCGAATTTGATGGTGTTTCATAGAATCGCAGAAGATGAGAAGAGTAGATTGGAGCAGCAGCGGAAGCAGCTGGGCGCGAGTGGACTCGCAGAGAAGGCCAAGCGGCTCAGCGACGCCATGGAGTTCAATGAGGTATCTGCGCAAAAGTCAGACTGAAGCAAATTGAGCTGCAACCCTTTTATAACCCACTTTTGAACTCAATTACACTATAAAGTGTAGTGGAACTCCACCACATTACTCCAATGTGGATTATTTATTTATTGTTAATTGGAACGATAAAAACCACTTACACAAATTAACAAATGTCATACGAGGATTCACGGAGAAACGGGCTAGTGGCCGACTGACGGCTTTCTTATAATATGCGTTTAATAATTTCCAATTGTTATCAATAGATAGTATTTTTACTATTTGCTGAGCACACTGCACTTACTCTGCACAACGAAAATGAGAAAGCAAATCGATTTTCAATTGTCACTTCTTTCTTTATTTACCCTGTCTATGTGTGATTGTATGTATATATCGAAGTGAAGGCTCATAGGCCTAAATCATAAACCACTGGGCCTATACATGTACAATTTGGAAAAATCCTTCGCCTGCCCCCACGGCTGCGTGGGCCGGAGACGGAATTTAGGTAAACAAATGTAACATGTTTCCGGCATGCAAGTTTGCTATAAGATAATAATGTCGTTCGGAGCGCGAGCCGCCGGCGGGCACCCTGGCGGCGGTGGCGGTGCCGTCGTGCGAGCGGCTGCGCTGCCACGCGCTGGCCAGCTGGAGCAGCGGCGGGCGGCCCTGCGCGCACTTCGCGCTGCACGAGGTGCCGCTCTACGCCCGCGTGCACAGCCTCAACACCAACTTTGTCTATGTAAGTCACTGACCGCCGCACTCGGAGACATTCATTAACGTTAACGGCTCATTATGAAAATAACGATGACACTTATGTCAGTACGAATAAAGACGATTTTATTTGTTTGTTGATGAACATTATAGTCTTAAGAGCTGGCGACCAAATAGGTCATGTGGCTTCAGCTGTATTAAAACTCCGTTAGCTACTTCCCTGAACAACCTTTTATGGTGGGTGCGGGTGTTTATTGCATACCGCCTTTGCATTTATCCGCACATCCCTGAGGTTGGCTGGAACACAATGCTTTTTAGCATTAAGCCCGCCTTTTGTACCGCATATTATTCGGTATCAATAAAGTTATAATAAATAAATAAGTGTACACCTCATGTTCTCAACGCCCCATCTCCTGTGAAAATTTAAAATGATCCACGGACAAATTGAATTTTAGAAATGACTATGTCTTAGGACCACTGCTATCTTTAAAAACGACTAACCGGGTGCATTGATGCCCTGGTGCCCTCTAGTATCAAGATGTTAGGTCAAATGTGTCCCGTGCCGAGCACTACAGCGGAGGCTCTATGTGGCGCGAACATCACAGATCCTAAATAACCAGTCTCTTTCTTGGTATCATATCACGATGTAAACGTGAATACAAGCCACCGGATTGATGATTTCAGATAAATCTAGTCCTCGACACGACCTCGGTAGACCAGAACACCCGCAAATGGATCCCGGTGTTGCTGAACGGTCTGGCGGAGTGTCCCGTGAGGCGCGGAGACACCCTCGTGCCCCACGAAGAGGTCATCTCTAGAACGGAGGAGCTCACGGTCACCTTTGGAGGGGAGATCGGCTTCAACCGCCCCGGGAACTTTTCTGTAGGCACCTTCGGCAACTTCGTGCATATCGCGACTAAGGTGCGACTTGAAAGTTTTACATTATCCGTTTCGAGACAGCCTTTTAAAGTTCACTTGCTGACTTAGTCTTCTGATTGACCCCGGTTTCTGAGCCTGGGCCTTTTTATGTTGAAAATGGGGGAATCTAGAAAGGAAACTATGTTATGAATCACTGAAATATATGAATGGCCACTATGACTCAATACAATATGATTATATTCAGGAAATCCCTAGATTCAGAAACTGGAACTCGTCTTATATTTTGTACAAAAAAGTCAGTATACAATATTAGAGGTGGTTGATTTCGATCGTATTATAACATTGTTTCTCATTTGGTTTTTCAGTGTGAACCTAATGACTACACAGAAGTCGTTAAACACCTGTATGAAGTGTTGTATGCAGCTGAAATAACGAAGGAAAGGTTACTCGTTTTCGCTCAGCGGATGGTCAATGATGCAGCTCAGGTAAATATATTATACTACTCCATACACAGTAAAAATAAAAAAATAAATAGTATACTTATAATTATCAAAATAAGGGCCACTGACCACTCCTACTATTCCATTGCGTTTATGAATTGCAATGATATATTTTGGGCATGAAGAAGTTACTATGAAAAGAAAATAGTACAATATTGCATTCATTGTCATATAGCTTGTATAAACACCAGTATACTAACATTTTCAGTCTGTCATATTGCAACTATCACAAGACAGCCACTTCGTTAGTTGTCTTTGTTTTGTCTAACAATACTGCATAAACCACATTCAAAATGTAAAAATAACAAAATCCTACTCATATTTTACACTACACTGATAAATTTAATCATATTTATACACTTGACAGCAAATAAACCGAGCCGCCCGCCATCTGTACCTAATACTTATCAGATTTTCTCAGGAAGTATGAAACTTACAGCGATCATATTTATATCTACAGAAAGTGCGTTTTATACTAATTTATGCTAATTATCGCCTGTAAACTCGTTGCACCGAAGATCTGCTGATTCGAAGTCTGCGAGCGACTTCGCGTTCGAAGCCTGCTTGAAGTAATGTAAGCTAGAGCTGCTTCCTGAGGTGTTGTATCCATTTTTAACCGATAAAGGTGGCATAAGAACACGCGTTTGAGCAAATGATCTAAAGAAATGATTAGAAAATTCGACTACCTTCAATATCACAACTCTAGTCAAAACTGAGCAAATCGTTAACATTCTGTTTGCTTGATTACAGTATCAGTTGCCAGTACTTTAGATTAAATTTATGGTCATTTTAATTGTTATTAAATACTCTTTCTGTAGGTATGAATTTGATGGGTGTACGTTTTACGTACTTCATGAGAAAATCGGATTAATGTTACAAGGTGGCGGGTGGCTGGGTTTATTTGCTGTCCAGTACATTATATAATCATATTTTTCCATAACCCACAACTAAATGGATATTCTTTGGAAGCATAAAATCACACAAGCTTTCGTAACTGTTGCAGGTGCGCCGAAACGGTTACAAGATGTTACACGACATACTGCGCGACGCGCTCTACGTGACAGACAGCAACTTGCACTGGTGCTCGGTGCTGAGGCAGCAGCACTTCCTCAAGGAGCTGATAGAGCAGCTCAGCGCCGGTGAGGAATCAGCCAAGAGTGCCCTCAACGAGGCCACGGAGGCCTTCAAGACTATCACCGACAAAGTGCAGCTGCATCTTGCCACCGACTTCGACAGGTATAAGCTGAGCCCTGAGCCGTGGAAGCTGTTTGCGCGGGAGAATGAAATTACGCCCATTGAGTAAGTATAATGATATCTATACTTCAATATTATAAAGCTGAAGAGTTTGTTTGTTTGTTTGAACGCGCTAATCTCAGGAACTACTGGATCGATTGCAAAAATTATTTCAGTGTTGGATAGTCCATTTATAGAAGAAGATTATAGGCTATATTTTATTTTAAAAAAAATTAGGGATCCGTAAGAAAATTGAATCGAAATCCTATTTATGCGTGCGCTGCAAAAACTTTTAACAAGATAACAAAATGATGTACTACGGGTTTGTAAGTCTTATTAAGGTCTACTAAAAGGTCCGCGAGAGCACATATCTAACTATCATAGTTTAGTCACAATAACCGCAAGTTCTAAAATCCACGCGGGCGAAGAATAGATAAAGAAGCGATACAGGTTATCCTTATCCTTGAACATTTTCTACATCTTATGTCAATCTTATTATTTTGTTTGTATGGATGATATTCATGTAATTTCATGCTCGTAATTTCATGCTGATGTGAAACGTCGCCTTATCTCGCGCAAGGATTAAAGTATTGGTCTTGGGTTGAATTCACAGCAGGGTAGACATTTTAATCTTGAGTTTTTATTATTTGCGCACATAACACAGAGAATCTTAGTGTAAATTTACTAATTAACAAATGTCCCGTTGAATCGCAGACCTAAACGCTACATGGATTCCGAGCTCATGTCATGGTCGGAGTGCAGCGCGTCGAAACACGGGCTGGTAGTGGGCGTGGGTGGGGTCGAAAGTAGCTTTGCTTTGCAGCTGGCCCCCGGACCAGCTGGCTTCTCACTGGACGAATATGCACCCTTGATCGTGGCACTCAACTACTTCACGCAACTTGAGGTGAGTAGATGAAACCGGATCAGTGTGTGGTGGCTTGGATATGGTGGTTGCAGGGGTTTTCTTCCGGAAACAAGTTATATCGCAGATGGAGGCTGTGCATTGGAGAGAGAGACTTTTAACTTCACAGTAGTTTTATTAACAGGATCGTTTCTGATTTTTTGAAAGGTAACAAATAAATTCCCACACATCCCACATGTGGTACCTTGAACCGGAGAACTCAGTTTAACATTTCTCTATATAGTATATTATGATACGGATATCCTATTATGCATGGTGTGAAGTTAGATGAATGCCGGAATGAAGATAAACGCCGTGCTATAATTGGCTAAATTCAGAAATCGTGTTACCAATACTATTTTACAACAAGAGTGTCATAAAACCACCAAAAAGTTGGTGTATAAAAATACAACGGTACGCCCGGAAAACCATGGCTCAAGTGCGGTATTAAGGCACACTGTGCACTTACAGACTTAACACAACTTTCACCCCAACCCCCAGGGTCCCATGTGGCGGCTGATCCGAGGCAGCGGGCTGTCCTACAGCTACTCAGTGCATCTCGTGCCCAGCGAGTCCGTCGTCGCCTTCTCCCTCTACCGCGCCACCAACGCCGTCGGCGCTTATAATAAAGCCAAGAGCATTGTGGTGAGTGCAAAATTAAAATCTTAAACAAATGTTCAAAAAACTCGAGTAAATGAATCATTTCGGTTCAGAGGTGTCGATCTATGGTGGGTTCCGATCTGATCTTTGGGTTTGGATTGAGATTGATGGAGTTTGGTTGCCAAGATAGTATTTTCAATTACTTTGAAACAATACTTAGATGTCGCTTGGCAAGCAGGCATCAAAATCTAAAGGTCGATCGACCAAGATTGATTACTGAAACTGGCCATTAGAGATTAGGTTTTAGAGATCGACACAGTGTTTTGACTGGTTCCGATAAAAGTTAAGTCACTGGCAGCAACCCTAAAACTCTACAGTAGGTGATGATGAGCTCAGAATCAACGTGTGAAAAACAAAGTGAAACTTGCTCAATATCAAATAACTGAATTGTTTCAATTTGATATCAATCGAGATGTAGAAAATTGACCTTTATCGACCTATGACCATAGATCGTATACGCTCTGAAATTCTATAGTAAAATAATAATGTGTGTGTGTTAGGAGTCGTTCATCGCGGAGGGTAAGTTCGACCCCGAGCTGCTGCTGTCGGCGCGCAGCACGGCGCTGTTCGACGCGGTGGAGCACGAGAAGTGCCCCGCTGACGTCGTCTCGCAGGCCCTGCTCAACTACTACCGACGAGTCAGCCCTCATTACAACCGGTGAGTCACAAATTCATAATCGTCACACCCATAGAAAACAGAATAGTAATAGAACGGCTATGTGGGCGGGGCACGCGTACCCCAACATGAGCACAACAGTTCTTCTATAAGGCAGAACGCGTGATCAACCACTCCAGTCGCTTTCGAGCCTTCGCGCTGTAACTGTGGCTAAAAAAAAGGCTAAAATATGCCGACTTGTGCAGTTATTACGTGCTGGGCAAGGAGCAATAAATGAAATGTCTCTAATGAATGAATTTCCTATCACCAGTTAGTGTATTTTCAAGTGTTTAACACTTCATAAATACATAAATTTCATAGAAAATTAATCAACTCATCGCGACATGTTACGATACGATCACCAGTGTTGCCGCTCTGCACAATTTAAAATTCCTCGATAATCTGAAAATTTCGCAAGGTAAATATGGGAAAAAATTTTTGCTTTTCAAGTTCGAATGCCGGGTAGGGCTATTTACTGCAATAAGTGGAGGCCTCAATTCTTTATATTAACGCTTATACAAGAGCGGTCTTGTAGTTCATTTGCGCAAAATCATATACTAAGATATGAATTAGATATGGAAATGTTTAAGTTATTATTTTTACTAAAGTACTTTAGAATAAACTATTAATCTATTTTAGTAAAGAACTATATTAGTAAGTTGTTAAAATTGTCAATTCTTGAATAATAAAAAGATCACGAATCATAAATTAACTAGGGGCCTTAAACAACGTTTTGAGAAAAACATCTACAATACGGTTCAAAATTCTCCAGAAATTGTAAAATATTTTTATTCCGCGAAAACTGAAGTTTTTCCCGCGAATTAACTAGTGAAGTCGCTAAAGCGGCAACATTGACAAACATCGACCATGGCATAGTACGACTAGGGATGTACGACCTAGGGCATCGATAATAATTTAATATGATTTAATTTATAAAGATTGTTTTAAGTGAATTTAAATGAAATATAATAAAATAAATTATGTGATAAAATATTTTGTTAAAGCTAATGTTATTTTAAATGAAACGAGAAATAAAAGGCTTATTTACTTATTTATTTATTAGAGTAAATGTTCTCAGAAAAATAGTTGTGATTATATAATGGCGGTGGTGGGTCCATACCAAACGGCCGCACTCAGAGACGTCATTTAATGTAATGTTCATTAACAAACAAATAAAATCGTCTTTATTCGTATTGACATTAGTGTCATCGTTATTTTCATAATGAACCATTAAAGTTAATGAATGTCTCTGAGTGCGGTGGAAAATGTGGAAATGTGGAACATCCACATATGCCGATTGTTGCAAAGAAATATAAAAACAAATAAAATATAAGACATCTTGCAATTACGATAAAAATCTAAAATATCGAGAGATTTTAGAGTGATTTTCGAGCGGGTGAGGGGGGGCGAGGTTGGGGCGTGTCGCCGCTAGCCGAAAGGGCTACAGTGGACTCGGAGCAAATACGTTATTATTTCCTTTCTATTACTTATTCTGTTTTCTATGGTCACACCATACAATAGGCTAGTTGACAAAATTAGAAATGAGTTTAAAAATATAGCTTGGTATCTATTTTACCCCAAAAATATATAAATTTTTAGAAAAATAAGCCATTTTACATTGTAACTCCAAATTGACATCGAAAAAGGCCAAGACTGTCACGATTGTCACGCCTCCCGAAAAGCCGTTAGGAAAATGACAGCAACGACATGACGTTTCGCGAGGCGTGACGTCACGCTTCGCTGATTTGTGTTCAATCATTTTAATGCCACGTGATTAAACGGCTAATTATGCGGATTTTATTTTCCGTAAGTATTGGTAATCTTTAATTATTTTAATGAAAAAAGTGTTTATTTGGTTACTACATAACGTGATTAATCATTAGAAAACCCATGCCAGCCGATTTATTCTTAGTGGAAACATGGCCATGACAATAACGACCTGAGCGCCATGACAGTAACGAGCGGAGCGCTATGCAGAGTCCTGAGTTCGATTCCCAGCAGAGCAGAAATTTGAATAATGAGTTTAAATTTCTGTTTCTGGTCTCGGTGTGTTTGTTGTTGTTTCGTGTGTGTCCGTGGCACCCACGACACATGGAATCCTAGTGTGAAGCTAGCTAGAGAATCGGTGTATGTAAGAATGTAAGTATTTAAGAGCCAACCCACACTTTTAAATTTATCGACAACGTTGTCATAAACACTTTCTGTGATTAAATTAAATTTGAAAACAGGATGTCGAAAAATTTTACACTTACGTTTTTCGCCTTGTCTGATTAGACTTATTGGTCTGATAATTAATCCAAAATCACAAACATGACTTCCGAATTGTACAGATTGAAAAACATCCTAAACATAAAACTAGAGCAGATTTTTTGACTACACACAGACTAATGAAGTCAAATTTGTTGTTTAGGGATCTCGTGAAAGCGATCGCGAGCGTGACGGCGGAGAGCGCGGCGGCGGCGGCGCGGCGCTGGCTGCCCACGCTGTTCCGCAGCGAGCGCTGCAAGCTGGCCGTCGTCTGCCACCCCTCCAAGGTCAACGACATGCAGGCCGCCTTCGCCGAGTGAGTAGCCCCACCCCCGAGGGATCAACGCCGGATTCAGTGTTGAGAATGCCCTAGACAAGGACCTCTAGCGCCCAGGGATATGTCTGTAACCCGTTAATGACCTCCTGCAGGGTCGGGTCTCCTCTCACGATGAGAAGGATGTAGGCCTTAGTCTACCACACTGGCCTAATGTGGGTTGATGGCCTTCACACGCCTTGGAAAACATTGTGGAGAACTCCCATGCATGCAATTTTTCTCACGATGTTTTTCCTTCATAGTTACAGCTCAAGATGCTTAATTTCATAAAGTGCACCTTTTAAGGATGTTATTAGATTCGAACCTGGGCCCATTGAATAATAGGCTGAATTCAAAACCACTCGGTGATAACTTTGTTGTTTTTGTGTGTCTGTTTGCTACCCATAACTGACCCACTGCAAGGTCTGTTTTTCTCTTACAATGAGAATTCTTTAAACCCACAATGCTGCAGTGTTGGAAGTTGTGAACTTTTAATGCTTTCGACCTACATTGTAATTTAGAAGTTATTATTAAATTATATTAATATTATGTTTGGCAAATTTCTTTACCTTTAAATATTTTCCTTTCAGAATAAACATACAATTGGACGCGTATGAATCAATGGAAGCTTCTAATTTTAGTAAATAAGCATAAATGTGTAACAATCAAGTACCTACTATGTAAGCATTTACTGTTTTGTAAAGAGTATTAATAAACATACTTCAAGTTTATACTGTTATACTGCAAACCCAGAACTTTATTTTTAAAAGCATACTCAATTAATTTAATTGTTAAGTTTAATCCATCTGCTTGACAAAACATATAGGTTTAAAGAACCAACCATGACAGTCAATTTGAATTTTGTAACATTACAATTTGTGTCATCTTCATTAATATGGTCTCTTTTAAAAGGCTAGGACCAGTGTTTGAAGTGGTTTTTTAATAATAATTACCCTTGTTTGCAAGGTAAGAGTTTACAATAAGAAGTATCATTAAAATTATCACACTTGTGGATCTAAACATTTAATTGTCATTCAGACATTTTATCTTTCAGACTATCTCGTTCTAAATATAAAAAAATCAGTCCAATTCAAATAAAGCGAATTGGACTGAATTTTTTGTATAGATCAATAAATAATCCGTAAAACCCATATTTCAGTCACAATTTTTTTTAGATGTTAAATTGTACTGCCCACAAATTCATACTTGTAAAATTAATTATTTTTGGATTAATATTTTATTTTATAGAATGTCTGTGGTATTATTTGAAATGAATAAAAGACCCAAAATCTTTCGATGATTTATTATAATCACCATTCACTTAAACCTATTTCTATACAAAAAATATTACTTAAATTTAGTCAGATATAGTGAACATCATTATATAAATCATCTCACAACCACTGCAACTTCTCTATTATAATAATTCAAACCATCTATAGAATATTATTATTTTCTTCAATATAATAATATTTTCTAAGGTAATCATTAACAGCAATACTCATATCCCATTTAACAAAGAGAATGTAGAGAAGACTTTCAACCAACTACATAATATGTAATTTGATTTCATATTATTGCAGTTTGCATCAATTTACAACCGAGCAACTGCAACGTTTCCCATTTTACAGAAATATAAATTTTATTATTAATCAAACATACCAACAGTAATTTTGAATCAATGTTTGAATATAATTTTTTATAATTTGTTTTTTTATTAATGTTATTCGAACCCACGATTTTTAATATTCTATTGAGGTAAGTATCTAAGATTAAAACTGGCCTACATTTTTTTTAATTAATGGAGTAAAGTTTAACAGCTTACTTAGGCCAATTATTCCTTTTTCCTTGCGAAGAGTTATTTACATTTGTGAATATGAAGAAGCCCATGAAATATTTATCTCTTTGAAAAGATACTTTATAGACTTCAATGTGTGAAGAAAATAATTATGAACTTTTGTTTCAATATGGATTTTAGTCATGATCTTAACAATCTTCAGTGTCTGAATGCACAAAACCATACCTACTGGCTAAATAAGTTTAAAAATAGACTATATACATCGCATTTTCATTATCAGTAAATATAACGGGTAGGTACATTAAATATTAATAATTTTGTAATAATTGATCAAATCGAATATATTTTTATTAAAATTTAATAATTAACTTTCAATGATACCCACATTTGGTAGGTAATTTGTAATGAAAATATTTTTAATATTTTAGTACATTATAGGGACACCCTACAAAGCATATTTAATATGCACTTTACAAGCATTTGAAAAGCACCAACTTAGTTAACAAACATGAAAACACAATTTGTTCATATGATATACGTTTTTATCATAGAATATACTATACTTTATGATGCAAAAAACAATTTGTCCAGAATTTAAATTACTCCTAGGATTGCAGGGTTGTGCTAGAAGCTATGGTGATCCCAAAATTAATTCATGCATGCATTATTACATCTGGTGTGAGCAAGAAACCAGCTCGCTTTATTTACAAAACTATAACAGTTAAACGATATATAAGTTAGAATTGTACTTACTGCGCCTGAATCACTATAAAGATTCACACAAAGCGACAAATTTTATTATTTAAGAGTAAACATCTATCCATTAATTTTCAAAACTATTATATTATTAGAAGAGGCGGTCCCATTTCCTTGACTTAAGCTGATAGTCGTGTCCGACCTAGCCATGGTACATTACAGAATCGCATCCTGCCCTGAAAACCTTGCTTAGAATATCTGTTTACTTTGTTAATGTCGAAACTGTAGTTGACAGCTAGTATTTCATACTTCATAATCATACTATTCTGAGTTAACTCAGGGGCTCAATAACAATATTTCAGTGTATACCTCTGACCTTCCTGGTTTCCTTTTTATCCCTTAACAGTAACTAGCATACTAGTTAGACATTTAATTAAGAATACGTAATGTTATTACTCTGACGTATATGTAGTATTATAAATAATAAAGCATAGTTACGATTTTAACTATAAATATATCTAATGAATAGTCCTAAAAGCTTAAATTACATATGCATTACCACACGAGTCCATTAATAGTATAGCCGGAAACAGTGCCACGGCAACCTTTACTACAATTTCTACCTTTGGTTACTCCAAGTCCATTTTAATTTTAACAAGAGATAATATACCTTTCATGTTGCAGTTGCTGTGACAGTTACAACGATCCTTATTGCACTGTACCTATCACCAAATTTTTCATTTTATTGCCTTTACATAGCTGATTTACTAATTCTGTTACAAAAAATATAACTTAATTACCCACTTTATTTATACAAAAATAGTCTCTGATTCCAATAATTCCTTGAGTTTAATCTGTTAAATCAGCAAGATGAACATTCATTGAACATTCTCAAATTATTGTATACAAGTAATGTAATAGTTGGCCACTATCTGTATTCAATGGTTAAAAAAATGGAAAATAATTTTAACTACATACATCATTTAGGGGATAAGGTTACTTCTAATTAAAGTAAAATTAATTAATGGATATAAAATTAAATTATATTAATAATTAAATCAGGTCAACAGTTCGATAAACAACTTAGTTTGTACAAGATAAATAATATATTATTATATTAACCTGAAAATTCTAGATCTAACGTACGAGCGCAGTGATTAACATATACAGTGAAATTATTGTACACGAAAGAAATCTTCAAAATATTACAAGTGTCTCCAGTAGAAATATCCAAATTAATCTACATGAACTAAATATGTAAATGGTTTCACCGTTTGAACTGCACTCGTACTATGCTGCCTATAAACATTTGTTAATTTGTGATACGTTTGTGATACGTGATGTCACACAACGCTTAGAATTAATTAAAGTTATTTCGTAATTCAAGTTGTCGAAACGAAAGAAAGTCATGAGCCAAACGAGCCAAGGAGACTATGTTTGCAACAACGAATGTGTTTTGCTATAAACTCACAACAAACAGCAGATATCTAAACACGTTGACGAATTATCTCTGTAAAGATATACTAATCGCACTATGAGTAGCGTTAAGCGACATTGCACAGACCACACCGACCATCTATGTTATTTTGATATTTTAAGAAGCTTGGAGCGTAAAGCTTCCAACGCCAGCTAATCAACGGTGCAGTGAGTGTGACGATTTTGATGGCTGTACGCTATTCCATGAAAGCATGGTAAACGACTACGGATGAACAACCAGAAATAGGCCTTGCCAAAACTTAACATTGTCAATACTCTGAAAGAGATATTAGGAGGTTCCGGCACTGTATAGATGTGACGGGTTAGCATGCAGAGTCGTTCACGTTTTAAATCAATCTGGGTATGGTGTGTGATAACGCAACACGTTGCGGCAATATTATCCCATCAAACGTCAATGAGTCATAATATGTGTGGTAGTGTAGATTAGATGTAACGTTTGTGACTGGTAAGGTAAGCTTGCTTCATGTGTCTGCTGGCCTAGACGGCTTTGGGTGTGGAGTAGGCATCGTTGGGCAAGATATTATGTTGCGCTCCGTTTCAACGCTCGTCAACTGTTATATGCACATGTGTGGATTGGCTACCGTCAAGGCTGTCTGGTGTGTACGCGTCTACAGTATGGAGTTGGCGTCGATGGGCGGCGCGTGGTTGCGCAGCGCGTCGCGGATGTAGGGCGCGATGGAGGCGTCGGCGACGAGGTGGAAGCAGAACAGGTGCTCGTAGGTCTTGAGCGAGATGGAGCGCAGCGCCGGCAGCCGCAGCAGCAGCGCCGCGAACCGGCCCTCCTCGCCGCCGCGCGCGCGCCGGCAGTACTCGTCCAGGCACAGGAACATCTGCCCGAACAAACGAACGACCAAACGTTCAATCGATACCTTTGTAGCATGGAGTATGGATAGTGTTATCTCAGTCCAGCTCCTATCTCATCCAATATTAATGAAATCAGTGTAAATGAAATACTTTTAAATTTTAAGTTTACCTTTTCTCGTAATAAGTCAACTTCTTGTCGATTTTTCAATCCTTTCACATCTGAAAATGATAAAATGTTTATTAAACTACTTATAAATAAATAAAAGTATACTATACAACACACCACGTGATTTTACAAAATATAAAAATAGCTACAAGCATACTCAAATTCCAAATCTTGTTGAGAAAACGCGCGAATTTCGCACAAATTAATATTTTAAAAAGGCCATACTTAATTATATTTGTAATTACATAGGCAGTGTATGCTTATTGCTTGTATATTCGTCATAATTTTTCTCTTCCCTTCTTATCAGTGAGTGCACCTCTATCACTGACAACAAGAAAGATCCTTTTAAAAATTTTAATCACTGATGGAGATGATGCATAATTATGACTTAAATTTTTAACGCAAAGGCATGCAAAAACGAATTTTGGAATCACAAAGGCCCCTAGCCTATTTCTCCACCAAACCATATTGGAGCAGCGCGGTGGAGTATGCTCCGAGCCTCCATAAGTGGGTTGCAGCCAACTAACTAACACAGCGAGTGAAATAAAAGTTTGTAAAACAATGAGGGCAGTGGGTTGAGCACCTGGGTTGAGCAGGATGATGGCCTTGAGCGCGACGTACTCCGAGTGGTCCATGCGCAGCGCGCGCATCTTCAGCGACAGCTCCGACAGCACGCGGTCGAAAATCTGCCCCACGCCCGCCTGCAGCGCCGAGTTGCGGTGCAGCGTCATGCCTGCCACGCCAACACACAACGTATATTGTACTCAATAAAACATACGCACAGCGCACTCATGCATCATGGTATATCATGCGGTGCCGGCGTTGGGGGGGGGGGGGGCTTACGCTTATGGTTGGTGGGATGCTCACACCACCAAACTGGTACGCGTGGTCTGCGTGGTGCGTGTTGGATGGATAAAATAAAAAACAATAAAAAAGAGCTACAAAATTTTCTACGTCCACGTTTCCACCCAATTTGAATAAGCCATGATTATAATTACCAAGTTGGCGAAAAAGAGACTGCCATCTTAGTTATTTTACTTTCCTTCCGTCCAATCATATTCTTATAAAACCACTTTGATCCTATTGAGAATGAACTAGACTGGATCTTGCAGGTTAGCAAAATCATTAGGTAAAAGTGTTGGCCAACTATAAGGAAAGATTTGAACTAAATATTCCACTAAAATTCTGTAGTAAGCAGTTTCAATAAAAGGATATTACCTGGCATAAGACACATGAGCTGCGGAGGCGCCACTGTTCGCGTACCGTCCATGTTCTCTCGGTCGTCTTCAAGGTACTGAAATGTAACAAATTATAATGTTAACTTACTAGTTACTACCAATGGTTACAGTTGGTTACTACCAATAGTAAATGCTAAGAATAACATTGCCCAAAGCGATTTAGAAATACTAAGACACAGAGTGCTCGCCTTTCCTTAGTTATATGCCTTTATAAAAATTAAATATCACCATATGTAATGGTGAAATGGAAATCTGAATGCCTGTGAGAGAGTTCTCCATTATGTCCTTAAAGGTAATTAAAGGTTTTGAAAACATAATGCAGAACATACAATTGGACACCAATGTGGACTGAAAAACACATCATTCTAATTCATGGGTTGCAGGTGGTCATTCCAGGGGGCCTCGATGAGCGCCAGCTGGTCGTCCAGCTGGAGCTGTGCACCGGGGACCGGTGACGTACCTCCATGGAGCGCCAGGCGATGGCGAACAGCAGCAGCTCGTTCCAGGAGGCCTTGATGAGCGCCACCTGGTCGTCCAGCTCCAGCTGCCCGAAGTGGGGCACATCGCGCGCCCACACCACCAGCGCCGCGATCTGCTTGTTGCCTGGAACGATACAACTTTACATTGTGAACAAGGTCAAAAAGGGCGTAAAAAGAGCTCCCCTTTTAAGCCGGCAAAGTACTCTGCCGGTGACGGTGACGACGTTTTTAAAAACAAAAAAGGTTGGCAGGGTTCATAACCTATAGAATAGTTGTCATCAATAGGACGAGGCTACTCATGACTCAAGCTATGCCGAGGG
Organism: Erynnis tages; assembly: GCA_905147235.1. Taxonomy (NCBI): domain Eukaryota; kingdom Metazoa; phylum Arthropoda; class Insecta; order Lepidoptera; family Hesperiidae; genus Erynnis; species Erynnis tages. The sequence goes on from LR990072.1 coordinate 9,972,411, forward strand.
CATACATATTTTTTTTTTTTCATATTTGAGCATACATTTAAATTTGTAGCCCTGATTTATTTCATATAATTGGTACTAAAATGCAAGCAGAATAGAATTTTGTGGTGCACCACGTGGTTTTATAAAGTGGTAATGTATTTAGCAGGTATATTATTTTTTCCATTATCTACTAAACACCATTATTAATAATCCCTCCAGTAAACAGAAGTACCTACATCCAAACATGTGCTCAAAAAATAAAAATGACTAACGTTTGAAAACCAGTTTTAGAAATATGCATGGCACACAACCACACTTTCGTATTGTAATAATTATGTTTCGTGTTTTTGCCCTATGGAATTTTATTTACATTAAGTTACGTCATTAAAGGTGATATAAGATTAAAGGTTAAACAAATACAAAGAATAATAATCTTAATTGGAACTAACGACTGCATCAACTGCAATACTTTCGCTTGTTTTCAGCTATTATTACCGAACGGATCGATACATTTTGTTTTTATACGATATCGGTGTTCAATAAATAATCATCACTTTATTATACACCCGGTGACCCGGAGTTGGATAGTCCGATAATAAAGTAGTCGCACTGTATTTAAATCACTATTATTAATTTTCGACTACAAGACTAGAATGTTGAACTTTGGTTGAACTACATATAATTTCGAATGCAACTGAGGGATACAAAACTTAGCATGGCATAGAGCGGCTTTTGTCCAACAGTGTATTCTTTATGTGTAGGAATAAATACTATTTCTTTCTTGCTTTCTTTTCAGCGGACCAATCGTCATTGGCTGAAGAGAGAGAGAGAGAGAGTGTACCTATCTGACAGAGGCTGGACACGGGCGCCCTGTACCGCGCCGGCACGCTGCTCTCGGGCCCCACGCGCAGGAACTGGAACTCCTCGCTGGAATCGGCCACTAGAGACTCCATCTCTATCAGTCGCTCGATCGACAGCTCCTGGAAATGCACAACAGACACATTTGTTACATTGACTTTTGACAGGTGTCAAACCTTTTATGATTGCTGAGTGATAGAAAAAACATTTAAAATTCAATCCGCGAAATGGCTCGAAAACAATGAGCACGAAGCGGCAAAATCGATCGTCATTATTGCGTAAAATCTGGCAGTTGAATCGCTTATTAGGGAGTAAAATTTATCAGAAAAGGATACCGAACCGCCCATACTTCGGTATTTTTGCTATACCGAACACCTAACAGTGCTAAAATACCGAACGGTTCGGTAGAATTCCGAACACCTGGCGAATCTGGTGCCATGTTTTGCACATAACTCCGTTAATAACATCATAATAATGGTAGTAAAATATTATTTACATGTTGACGTATCACAGATAATATCAAATATGTGATGCATATATGAATTTTAATCCTACAATTTTGTGTCATGAAAAATGTCTTCAATTACAACCTACAAATTGGTCTACAAAGTGACAGGGAAACAGCTTTTTATGGACTTACAGTGGTAATAAAAAGCTTGTACAAACATTTTATCTACTCATAAATTACCTTTAATAAGAGTTAAACATTCTTAATTATATCAGAAAGCAATTTCGTGTTACCAAAATCTAATATACATAATTATTATTTCATTCTCAAGGTCCATGTATATTTCGGCGCTGTAATTATTCAACATAACACGTAAGATTATTTTCTTCCAACTGTCGTCAACAGTGTGTTGCCTAATACGTCTGTAGGTGCCTACTTCAGTAAAGAATTAGTTAAGAACTAATCAATTCTATTTTCAACGTAGTAGCTACTCTCATCCTGAAATACAAAGTTTTATCTCCGAAATGTTTAGTCTGTCTTATGGACCTTCACTGAGTATTTATGGTGAAAGAACATAATTCCTTTAGAATTTGCTTTGGTGGTCGCTAGAGATATCAAGCAGGAGACAACGACGAAGAAATTATGGTCAGGTTCATATCCTCTATACATATTTTAAATTTTTTTTGAATGCCAAACTTACAACCTAATGCCTTGTTCTAACTTATAGCCTATCTCCCGCACCACTGTTGATAATATTCCTATAGATTATCTGGCCAATGATATTCTTTTTCAAAACTTATCATTACAAAAGAAAATATAATATACTCGTAATAGAGTCAATATTTAATGTGCCCATAGACCTACGAGCACATTGTTTTATCACAATTTATAGGAATTTTGTACGATACTTTTAATAGTTATATAAATATCCATCGCTGGTATGTTATACGATTAGCTTATGTATAATGTATAAATATAATAGTAATAAATATTAGTTTGTGAGTGAAGGCTGCTATAATTACGAGTATGTCGCCATGATTGTTATCGATTGTAGCTACTTATACTGCCTTTAATATAAGAAATTTCATTTATAATTTTGTACCTTAAAATGTTTTGCTAAAGTTATGAAAAGTTAATTTTTAGACACATTCACACTACCCAAACCAATTCTAAGAAGTTCTTTATTATGAAAAATATCTACTTCAATCCATTAACTTTTATAGAAGAAATAGGTAAAGCGAATAATACTGTGTGCTATACTATGTTTTATATTTTTGCTACGCTATGTTTAAACAGAATTTGAATGAAAGATAGGTTACCTACGTACGTAATAGGTCTTTGTACCGACGTTAATGAATAAATAATTGACCTTTACAAAATATTATAATATTTACGTCCCTGTAAATAGAACGGACGTTCTTTATCTCATTTAAGCCCGCCCTGACGTTCGCGAATATAAAATAGACTGTGAGCATTTCGCCTTGATGATTTTATTGTTTGCAGTAGGTGTTATGTACCTCTTTGTAATTTCTGTGAAAGCGGCGAAAAGTCCATTGAAATGAAGACAAATGAAAACATAAACGTTGAAGCCCCAGTAATTTATGCTGATAGGTTGGTGCTTAATCTAGCTGCTTTATACTGTTGTAACTTTGATATATGTAGAGCTATAACTGTAAAAAAATAATCACCTAAAGAAGAAGTAATGTTCATGGCTCTAATGTACAGCAGTATCATTAACGATTGAAGCTAATAAAAGGACGTTAAAAAAGCGCACAGGAGAAAGCTCCTCAGCTATAGGGGTTTTCTCTGCTAGGAACCTATCTTGTATCGAAGTGGTATAGTTGCCGTCACGAGTGGTGAGCAGAACTTTCATTGGTCGGTTTGACATTGATTGCGCTGCGGTGCACACGATTGGTTCGACAGACGTCAGTTCATCAGTGTGCGTCGTCTATTATATACATCCTACAAGTTCATTGCATAAAATGTACAACTGTATTAGAGATAATAAAATAAAACAGGGATCGGAAAATAAACTAATATTAAACTATATCTACCAACATTATATGCCTACTATTTAACGTATACGTATCTACCCTATATATTCTATAGTATCAGAATAAACATCTCCAAAGATATACGATACGAACACCGCCATTGTATCATCTTCCATTAGCATTCATATCGCAGGACACGTGTCTCGTTACAAAGACGCGTTAGTCAAAATGCGATAGGTTCGTTGGTTCGCCCTTGACCAGCGACGTCTCCGGAAACGCCAGCTGAGGGCCAATAAAGGGCGTTTTTTGCCAACCCGAGGGCACACGACAAGGGCAATCATTTCATAGATTATGAACAATTTCTTGTTAACATCGCGATATATGATCCACTAAAAATGTTTCCACGAAAAATTCTACACCGCCAAGTAATTTGATAACAACTTAAGCAATGAAAAAACAATGAGTAATGTAAAAAAGTTCTTTTAATGAGAGAGATAGGACAGGAGCCGTGTCGTATGTAAATTGTGTTATTCATACCTCCATATAATAAGTATAAGAAACAATTCGTAAGTAAACGATACATTAAATTATACATATATGAGGTGCATTATAAAAAGGTATTGCGCAAAGAAAACTTGATTTTTTACATACGAAAATGTTTTTAATGAGCAATAAATAAGTATCATATACCTACTGTGGATATTTTTATTAATATAACATACATAAATATTAACAGCAATAAAATTGCATTCAATGTATGAAAATTTCGTCATAGTTCTCACAGTGAAACTTGTTTGCAGAAGGAAAATTTTTAAAATAATTCCTTAAACAGAACTTTACGTGCCCTTGACATACTTTAAATAACTTATTGTCATTCTATTGAATGATATGCTTGAATAAGGGACTGCGCCACAAATCGAACGAATCGAAGAGTTTTAATAAATTACTAAAGCTCAGTTAGGTACCTACCTAAGTTTCCTATCTCCAAAAACTTGAAAGACCATCATTATTCCTTCCTTCCTTTCAGCCCTTTGCAGTCCGCTGCTGGACATCCCCTTATCGACGCCGTTCCGCCCGGTTCAGGGTTTTCTAAATCCAACGGTTTCCCGTTGTCTTCCCGAGGTCGTAAGTCCACCTGGTCGGAGGGCAGCCTGTGCTCCTTTTGCCTAGACATGGTCGCCATTCGAGGACCTGTCTTCCACATCGGTTGTCAGTTCTACGAACATGTGGCCCATTGCCACTTAAATTTGCAACCTTATGACCGACATTATTACACTTTTATTTCAATTTCTTCATCGGACGCCAAGCAAACAAGCTCCAACGCATGTAGTTCAATAAAAAAGAAATCAGAAAAGATAAAGAAAAAAAGTATTAGCGTTAATGACGGATCCAAGCAGTGTTATCGCTTTGGCTGATCGTCTTCGCATCATCGCATCATTCATCATTATGTATACAAAACAAATAGCTAAAATAAAACCGCGTCTCCCCGCTGCTTGCGTAGATTGCAAGCAATTGAAAAAATTAAGCAAGTAGCTTACTGAACGCATTAAATGCGCGCTTCCGTGCTTCGAAAGGCACGTCGGTCCCAGTTGTCATTCCGATAGTAGCCGTTAAACCTTGTCAGAGGTCCTGTGGACGTGTTGAAAACATCCGACACGGGATGGCCACTAGCCCGTTTCGCTGTTGAGGACCATTAAAGGTTTGCAACAAAAATAAAACCAGCTTGAAACGCGAGCCATAAACAAAGAAATCTATGCGCGATACTTTAGGTACGCTCATTTAATATCCAGTGCAGTCACTGTAGTTAATTACAACGTAAAGACTTTTATTGGATGAGCTCACAGTTTAATTTGTAACGAGTAATGAGATACAGATTGACGTCTCCGAGCGTTTCGGATTTTTAATTTGACTCCGAGTTATTTTGATCTTTCTGTTAAATTAATGTTCGTTCATATTTGTTTAGGCCTATGATGTTAACTTAGGATTTTGTTTGATAGGTCGCTGCCATTTACCAGTCTGTGGGTTACTACATTTACTACCTCAATCAACGCACAATTATTTTAGGTGACAGAAATCTTCTTCCGACCTCCTTTTAGACTAGTAAACAGCAAGGGACTCCAACGAGGCGAACTGACGACCTGAAGAAAACAGCGGGATACCGTTGGATTCAGAGGGCCAAGGACCGGGTGGAGTGGCGTCGATTAGGAGAGGCCCATGTCCAGCAGTGGACTACTAAGGGCTGAAAGGTAGGAAGGAAAGAAACAGCAAGGAAAGTAATTTAGGCTCATACATTATACACAATAAGGCGTATTAAAGAAATGAGCGTAAATATGAAATTTTGTTTACTTAATTTAGCCTTAAGGACAATCATAATAAGTATAAGAATAGAGTCCTATTATAAGGGGTTCTGTGTGCCTTGCATATTAATATAAGTATTATTTTTATTGTAAAGTTACCTCATAAGAAATTTTAGACAAATAATAGTGCGACTATTGTGATATTTGTGACACCAGATAATTTTGTTTGAACTTATTATTATGCTGTAAATGTGCCTATTATGGTAATTTAGTAAATGATTTAAAGTAAGACCAGCAATATTAATATAATAAGGTGTACGTTATTTCAGTTACAATGAAGATACCTACTGTTAATATCTACCTACTGGTCTTAGTAGAAACAAACATCAATTAGTCTGAATCTACAACAGTCTTGGTTACCTACTTGATCATAAAGGTAACAGTATATTATATACCTGCTTTCATACATATATTCATAAGTTTCATAACAAAATAATAAAAGCTTACTATCGGATGGAATATACTAGAAAACAGTTATAATATACCTCTTTTGTGTTGCCTGAATGGATCCATCAATGCGTTGGCGGCCTAAATGTTTTGTGGAAAAACAACCGAAATACATAATAGAACATAATATTATCCTCATCTGTGGTGCGTAGTTGTAGCCATCTAATGTCGGCCAATTTTTTATTTTTCATTGTGTGGAAAATACCTGAACGTACCTACCTACCTACCTAATGTGTTTTAAGTGTTAATGTAGATGTTAGGTGCGGCCGTGTTGTGTTCACTTGTTTACATCTACCCTGATGTTATAAAAAGGTATTTTAGAAACATGTTCTGGCTATTTTGGGTACCTATATTGGCAACTTTAGGTAATATATTAGTAATATTTAAAATGTTAGCCTGAATAATACCAATTTTCGTATTTGGAATAGTTAAGGTATAGGTAATCTGGATCAAATTCCAGAATCTACGCGGACAAAGCCGTGGGCTGAAAGATAGGGGTTAACAAGTTAAATATTCGAAAAGTGTTTTAAAACTTACAAAGCTCTTAATCTTAATAATCTCTAATCTCTTGAAAGCAGTGTTAACTTTAAAAACTGTTGAGATAGGTACGATAATACGAATGTGTACATCAAACTTTACTTGTTACAACTTAAAGAGGTTATAACTTAGCTTGAGAGCTGCCTTTTAAACTTGCGGGCTGGAAAAAGGTATACCCACTGTTAGTCATTATAGGAGAAACTACGTACCTACCTACTTGCGGGTTTAAACTCTCTAGTGCTTTTAAGGGATTTCTGTGTCCTTTATCTAGCTCGTGGGTTATACCCTTGTACAATGAAATAACATGATTTTAGTAATGATTCCATCAGACGCAAATGCGTGTTCCAATATAGTCGAGTATAGAGAATCGACAAACTTCACGATAAACTAGAATGTGATCAATTAATGTGAGTAGGTACACTCGCAACGAAAAAGAAGTAGAATTTCGTTGAGTTCAAGTCATTGCTGTTCTCATTCACATACCTAATCATAAGTAGGTACCGGTCAAGTTAATAGCACAAAATATAAAGAATGCAGAAGTTGAACTTCATATAGAGCGTTTTCAAACATCACTCACCTACATACACACATAATGATACCTCGATAAACGACTCGAAATAACTCGGCTAAACTGCTTGCTCTACTACCGTGCCGTTCAAAAGATTTTGAACAAAATGTGCTACTTTTTTGAGTTTTTGAGCAATATCTTAACCATATATCTTAACAGGGAGAAATTAAATCTACAGATGAACGAAAGGAACCAACATAGCTCTCAAACTCAGCCAGTTTAGACTGATAACCGATGAGAAAGTAAGGTTCTCGAATGGCGACGTCACGGGCAAAAGGAGTAGGCCACTCCGACTACGTGGACTAGCGACCTGACGAATAGCAGGAAGCCGCTAGTGAATCTTAAGACCCAGGACCAGACAGACTGGCTAGAGGCAAACATTCCGAAATATCGTCTAAAATTCGTCCAAAATTCTCTATTATTACAAGATTTCCTATCTATGAGTGTTCTAAACATATCTGTAGAGTGCGCGCTGTACTCGTATGTGGTTCGACTTCTGTACTCTCTCCGTCATGTGGGTATAGTCAAGAGCTGAAAGTTGACATACAAGTTTTATTTTGCACAACGTTTTCCTCCATTTAAGACTGAGAGACTGCCAGTTTATAAGGTGCAGGTAACCTGTAAATTTTTGTTTTGCTTAAAATATCCGTACATATGTTTTTAAAAGAAAATACGTATGATACTTATAAATAAAATCATCCGTAGTAAGGTTTTAATTTTACTCATAAAACCAAAATTTAAAGGATTAACCGCATAAATGTTTTAACTTTTATCGATCGTTAATATTTATAGTCGATCAAAAACCAAGCCTTATCTTAAAGCAGTTTCAATATTTTAGCCAGACTATTATTCATTTTGTTGGTCGCGTCGCGTCTAAAAGGTTACGTAAACGGTCGCGTCGGGTTTTTACGGTCGAAACTTAACTGGAGGAAAAAAAAGCTAAACCGCAGCACATTTTAAAAAGGTAATTTTCAACATATCTGTCATGTAATATCTCTGAAAGAAGAGCATAGATAAACACAAGCTAATCTCATTCCCTACATGGTAGAGAACAATCATGTGGTCATTTCACAATTTTCTCATTCATCCCACGCAACCAATTAAGGGTTAAGATGGGGTTGGGAGAGGTTTCAAGGTTCAGTAGGTTTTATGCCAAGATTTAAACTTTAGAATTTTCTGAGAAGGTTATTTCTTGGTCCTTGGATACTTTCTTGTAAGTCTAGACGTTATATTTGTAATTCTCGTGGTTCACGGTCGTTACGCGGTAAGGTACTTTAAATAATTTGTACATGCGTCATTGTAATGGTCTTTTCAACAAACATGCAATACTTCAAATAATATAACGTATGGAGCGGAGAGGTAAATTAATGAATGTACTTAAAACAACAAGGTATTTTAGGGTAGCAATAAAAACGGACCTTAATTTTACATTTAAACGATTTTGTAAGCCGCATTTGCCTCCAAGGTACAAATTGGTGGAATAAATGAGAGTAATTATAAGGCGGCAGACTGATTGTACCTCGCATTAGTAAGTACTCTACTGCCACCTTCTTGACCCGTCGCCGACCGGAATGTTTCGCCTTGTGTTTCGTTTAGTGTAGCTTTTGTACTTCAAATTTAAGTCCTCATGAGTAGTACAGCCTCGCGCTTCACGCCGCACGAGGCACTTCTGGTTCCGGCAGAGCCTTGCAAATATCAATTTTGCAGTTTTAGCTGCTGTCAACGCCTCAAATGAATTGAGGCTTGTTCAAAACGTCCAAACGTCATGTGCAATTAGGACAGCTATTGAGCTGTCAATATAATACACAGCCCTGTGCTTAAATTTTGTCGTGTTGGTTGCTCGGTCGGTTATGTCATCCAATTAGGACAAGGCCTGTTGTTGCCAGCGCCTTCAAATGAATTGACCCTTCCTTAAAAGAGATGTAGCCTATTATTGAGCCTCACCTGCACCGAGCTGCTCGGGTGCGCGTCCTCGGCGCCCCTCGCCGCGCGCTGCCTCTCCTCCTGCACCGCCTCGCGCTTCATGCCGCACGCGAGGCACTTCTGGTACCGGCAGAACTGGCATCTGTTCCGCTGGCGCTTGTCGATGATGCAGTTGCGGTCCTCGCGGCACGCGTACGTCAGGTCCTTGCGCACCGTGCGCTTGAAGAACCCCTTGCAGCCCTCGCAGCTGGGGATGGAGTAGAGTACGATCAATCTTAGGTGTACACCATGAAATTACAACTTACGTGGGCGATCGCCGTACGAGCCTATACCGCGGTTTTAAAGTACCTACGACGGTTTTTTTCACGGCTCTTTGGTGCTTATCGAGTAGCGAGCAAAACTGTCGTGTATGAAAAATCATGGACAAAATATGTAGATATATTTTATTTATAATATCCGCAATCCGCTGAGACAAGACTTGAGAAAATTTCAACTTAAAATTAGTTTTATTTTCATCTTCAGTACTAAGTCACTGTTTATAATTAGTTTATCTATCTTTAGCCGAAGAGGAGTATTCTTGTGTTTCCGTCGAAGGCCTCGTAAGTAAACCTATAATGTCTATAGTGCATGTAAATAGTATGAAGGATCTTCAAGGCAACGACTGTCTTATGTAGATAAGATACTCAATGAACACTAATAACGTAGGTAAAAGATATTTTATGCACATCGACAGGTAGGGTATAATACCTACCTACCGAAAATATTTTATATTCCTATTCTTTTTACATATACTTAATATACATGAAATTTTAAACACAAAAACCACAACAAAAAACTCGTCAATTCCATTCACACTTTTTGGGATTCAATATCACATCCGTATTTGTTGGAGAACTACCTCATCACGGATTCTTATAATAAGTAACTCAACTGAACGTCATGTTCAAGGAAAATCTACACAAACATGTGAAGCGACTCAAAATATAACACTGTAATCCAGGTCATGGATGGCCGAGATGTGTTGATAAGGCAGAACCCGAAGCGACCAACACTCGTACCGTATGTACCTATACGTACCTATACCTACTCTTTAGACTGCAATTTAATTACAATACAAAAATATAGGATTAATTAAATAAATGGCACACATAAAATGTACATTATCTAAAACTTGTAATCTTTAAAATTTAGCTGCTAAATTTCTTGTCTTCAACTCATCCGCGCTATCTGTACATTAAGCAAACAATTTCCGTGTGAATGTACAGCATATCTAGTGAATTAACATTAATTGTGTTATTCATAGAGTTGACAAAGTGTGCATCACGTATCAATTCAGCATATTGTAGTCTATTAAAAACCAGCACCATATTGCTGGTTTGTGGTACGAGTGTTCGAAATGAAAAAAAAAAGATGTTTCGGTTGAGCAATTTCGAATTGATGTCACCGCCAACCGCGTTCGCAAGAAAGTATGCACTTAAGCAATTCTCTCTGAAGGGGTCATTAATAACGTGATTACCCTTAAGAGGATGACACCAGACACGGTTGTAAGTTTAAATCAGCTTAATAAGTTTATGTCCGGTATTGAGACCGGGCGAAACGGACTTCAAGTTAACTGGTTATTATCAATTATTAAGATTGATTCATTCCGTCGGTTACAATGCAGGATCGACAGTCACCTGACGGGACTAAAATATAAAGCCGTCGGAAAATATTTATGAGTTGAATGAAACCAGCTGTAAAACAGATATCGAAGCCGCAGATATTCGTGGATGACAGGTTGGCATTATCACATAGAAAGGTTTACTTTTTATTTGAGAATCAGAATCCGACGAGATCAAGGTGCTAAAATTTGCGACATGTCGGGCCACCGAGGCGACACCATACCATGCATCCTCCCCACCGCGCCTTTACGAATCGAGTTTATACGATTTCTTAATAAACGTGCCCATATTTTTCTCCATCTCAGTGTACATGAAAATAATTTGTCGGACTATGTATACAACTGTTGCCATGTAAATCATGAAATCTTCTTTACGTTTACCAAGTAATATTGAATAGAATTGTGTATTACACATTGTATATTAAGACTAGCTTCCGGCCGCGACTGCGTCCACGTTAATCAAGGAACTTGATCCAGAGATGGATAAAAAATAACCTTTATTTTAATCCGGGTTATAATCTACCATTGTACCAAATTTCATCCATATCTGTTCAGCCGTTTTTTCTATCCATCTATCCATTCTCACAAACTTTCGCGTTTATAATAGTATTAGGTTAAAATATTTTTTACTGCCATTGAAATTAGTACGGCCCCTAAATTATCTTCACAGATAATTTACCTGTGGACGGTTATTTTCTGCAAGTACGCCTACAGACATTTAGTGGACAAAATTACTTTCACTTTCAAAATTCGAAATAGTTATTTTAGCCACACGCCATCAACGACGGATGAGTAAAATTAAATTGTTTCTAAGAAAACCTTAAAGCTCTGTAATATTAATCTGTATTATTTATTAATAGGTAGAATAATTATCTAAGGGTAACAAACAATACTTATACTATGTTTACTAAAAACAGTATATGAGAATATCTAGTATAGTGTACATTTGTTTTGTACAAAGATAAATAAATCCACAAGCGTAAATCCAACTCAAAATTGGAAACCAAGAAATTTACGTCCAGTACCAATGATCCACTTACCTGCCCTCGACTACATGATTTGTCAGCATAAAACATTCTCAAGGTGAAAATAAAATGTCTCTTGCATGACATTACAGGCGGCCGACGATCGATAGAATTGTAAATCGTTTCAATAATGTATAGGTTCGTAATCGTATTGTATAAACTTGGAACAGTTTTGAAAGCGCAAGGCGCCTCCCACGCAAACGCGACGCAATCACACGATGCGACAAAAAATCTATTACCTATATTATAAAACGATTTGTTCATTTATTTCGACGCTACTCATTTTACAAGGCAATTTACGTCGAACCTACGAGTAGGTACGTTTGTTGTGTAGGTACCTTTATTTATTTTCGTACGTAGACGGGTTGCTGTCTAGGAGTCTAGACGAGTATACATATACGCGTACGTATTACCTACGTATCGTGTGTAACGATTTTATTAAAACATATATTACAATGCAACTAGATTTTGATTGATTGAACTAAATAATTTTATAAATTTTGTATCATTATTATTCATTCATTGTTATACTTAAACGCGTATTAAGTTGGTATGGTAGTTAGGTCGTTGTAACTAAAGTATTCGACGTCTAAGTTTATTTATACCAGTGAGGGTCGACACGGCATAAAAATGCCCTCTCTATGGGCCCCTATAGACGGTAGGTATAAAATTGAACGCATTTCACGCTAATAAACCCATCCAATAAAGAAAATCTATTGAACTTCAACAACATTACCTACGAACATTACCGGCGCACCGGAGGCTATTATATTATGTTACAAAATAATATCTCATTTCACTGTGAAATAAATTATGAATGTTCCACTCAGTAAAAAGATTCTATTCCTGTATACATTTATTGGTAACAATATTTCATAAAGAGCCAATAAAGCTTTCCGTAAAACATGTAAAGACGCGGTCGACAGAATTCATATTTGCTTCATAAATTCGTTCATCTTTCTAAATATTGTTGATTTTCGCTTTCGATGTTCATCGTTTAAATACTACAGACTGTTATTTTTATTTATATTAGCATACTAATTTGTTTATTATGTAAATGAAGTAGTCTTTTGGCTGTGTGTTTATCCCGCGGGGATGTTTTTAATAAGATCCTTTAGCTTAGCTAGTTAGGTAATGTATAATTATATTTTAAGTGGAACTTTCCTTTAAAATTTTAAGGTAAGATTAGGTAACATAGTTTAAAAAATACCACACTATGGTATTATAAAGGATAATATCTTGTATTCTATTATTGCCTAAGATTTTCTGAGTTATGTAGGTACTTGGTACTATACTATACATATAGTTCATTTGTACCGCTGACTGAGCCATTTAAAAAGTGTCCAAATACATACATAATAATAAGCGCATGTCATGTTGAATCTTTCGAGCCAGACGTGCTTTGAACACTGTGGAGTGGATGGGTTTGTACATCTGAGTGTAATGGAATCATACTTGTAGGTACGGAGCATTATCTCGTCTGGCAAATTGCTTGGCTTTACAGGATATAATTAAGGTAAAATCGCATAATACTGAAATATAATGCAACTTGGGGCAGGCAGCCTATATACTAAAATAGAATCATTGTATGTAGATAGCACCACTTTTAAAAACTAACAGTAAACACTATTAACAAATACAACAAATTATATTAGTGCGAAGAGACAGAAGTCAAGCTTTGTAAGGACGCGCTGAAGCAATGATCTTTCTGCGGACTTCTCTACAGTTCTTAAATTCCACTCAGTCATAGCATTCAACGCTTTGTATTATAGCAGATAGCTATATAAATCGGAAAACTTATTCGCACACTTATTATCTCAATATCCAATCGAAGTTGAAGCCACGACGGAAATGAGTAAAGTAATGATGTACAAAGTTAAATTTCATACTTCGTAATATTCGATCGATCAGACATGTTTGGCTGCTGAGTGGGTGGTAGTAAGGCTATTCGATTCAATTCATTTGTTAATTTGTAGGATAAGGTAATTTGATGACATCGTACTATAAGTAGGTATGTACCTAAGTTACGTTAGTTGCGTTTTGTACCTGTAGTCTCCGAATTCCGTAATGTTGCCCGTAGGGCCGGTCGGCGTATTTTGAGTATTTGTGAGCAGCATGCTTACAGCCGCAGACAGAGTGATTTGACGAAAGGTTTTTTACCTGTAGACTCCGTAATGTTCACCCGATGCGCGGTCGCACATATCAAGCAGACATGCCTACTTACAGGCACTGACAGGGTTGTTTGGCGTAATGCACAAAAAAATGCACCACGAGCAAAGTTCAATTTCTTACTTATGTATTCCATAATTGCCTTTGGAGGGACCCCGGTGCGTTCTACCGTAGATATTGGAGTCCTCCATAAGTGCTTAGGAAGCTCACGAGAGGATTTAGTGGGTAGAAATCCCACATAACTCGACATCGTTCCCACGATTTCGGGAGCTTTTTGAAGGTTTCCTCCCGTCACAAAAAGGTAATGTTATTAATGTTTGTTACCTATAGACTCCGTAATGTTTCCCCGAGGCGCGGTCGCCGCATATCGAGCACAGGTGCTTGGAGCCGCTGAGGGGGTGGTTAGGCGGGTAGTTCCGGAGCGCCGGTGGGGATGTGGCGTCGTCGCGCATGCCGTCCAACATCGCCGTGTCCGGCTTCATCTCCGGCGGAGACATCGGCGACATGAACCCCGCCTCTAGGTTAGCCAGCCCTGTCGACAATGAAGATCATATTTATGTAAGGATACAAACATACATAATATGTGTGCGATCATGCTGTGCATATAGTACCTATACACGGTACAGTGATAACAGTGAGTCAGATAGGATAAGTTAGGTCAGATAGAATTAGATTATTTAATCATGAACTTAGATAACTAATTTTGTATTATGTCTATTGTATACAGAAGCTTTGTCTTCAATATGATTATTTTAATTTGCAAAATTAAATTAATTCCGTCATCGTCGATACGCAAAAAATAATTTGATTTCACCGACGCAATAATAAAATCGACCTTTCAAAGCAAAGTGTAGATCGGCGAATAGAAAATAAACAAAAACGTCGTCTGCTCAGAAAAAGCAGACAGGACCGGTCCATTAGTCTTGGGGCTGCCTCAGACAACAAAAACTGAGGAAACAGCCACCCTCCTAATATATAAAATAGATTCTAATGGAATTTCACTCTTAACCCCTACACGATATTGACGACTTTTCTCCAAACCTGCCCAACGATTTAATGCCATGACAGGGTAAAATTTACATAACGAAAAAGCTGATACCATAATTTATAATAATCAGCTCATCCAGTATTATAGTTATGCAATTTTGATCGCCGAATTTTTAAAGTTTGCCAAAAACTCAGGTTATGGAGTTGTAACAAATTGAACTAAATAGTACATTTTCAGATTACATTCCAATTTCATATAGATAAATAGAACCATTTATTTAAGTCAGATTAAACCAAAAAAACCGTTTAAATTGAATAGCTAGCCAATAATGGCCATATTATTTTCAAAGGATCGTTTCAATTTATCACCAAATTCAGCTTTCTCGGTCCACCGCTGGCGACAATCTATGAATAAATATAATAAAATACTGGCTACTGATTCGTCCCAAAATTTTATCCCTTACTAAAGAATAGATTACAGTCGAAATGAAAAATTCAATGTAAAATTTCTTTTCAGAGGATAAAGAAATTTTAATATTGCGCAGTTTACGCGGCAGCCGACGGCAATACTAAAAACAAATTTACAAGAAAGCGAGCGAAATTAAGAAAAATTTATAGTAAAATTATACAAACTCCACCCTGACAGACACAAAGGTTGGTCTAATTTGAGAGTAGTTTTTTTTTTCATTTTTCTCGAGGCTAATAGAATCAAGAGCAGTCCCGATTATGCAGTATTCACGACTTCACGAGGAAACTATTTATGCTAATATCGCAAGGTATTTTAAATTACAATTGTAGAGGAGAACAACACAGTTTAGATGTAGGGGCGGCGCCGTCGAGAGAATTCAAGCGTTGCCGTTGGCGTAATTCACGCCGAACTAAAGTTATTATTCGGCGAAACCTTTTCATTTCAGTTATAACAAGCTTTACGCTTCTGCCAAACAATGTAAAGTTCCATTTATAATCTTAATATTATTATTGGATTCAATTTACGACTTGAAGTAACAAAGAAAATGGAGAAATTCTAGCAAGTAGCGAGAAACTTTACCACCACAATGATACAATGATAAACAAAATTAAAATTGAACATACGAGGGATCCCTTTCATATAAATGCCCATTTCTTACTATTTAGTGGTTTCTTTAACCTACTAAGTCCACCGTGGACCTCTCTGCCTATCTGTTGGCCTATGCCTCTTATAATGGTGGGTCTATTAATAGAGGCATAGGCCTACGATTAAATCGGTCGTGCCTTAAGTCTACTAAGTATCTAAATTATCTTAAGGTAGATATATAACGTGTTTACTAAGAACTATGTCAAAATGATTTGGAGTAATGTATACAGTTGCCGTTGCGCTTCAAAGTGTCACCTAGGAGTCGACAGGGAAAAGGTTAGGCAAAATCCTGCGAAACTCATTTCCTTTTCATTCACCACTTTGATTAAAACTATCTTTAAAAGACATATATTTATCAATAATTATGCGATGATAACATTAATAGGGTCAGTACTATGATAAATAATACTGTGTGAATAAAAAACCTAAAACTTTGCATTGACTTAAATATATTATGATATTTTTAGTTGAATAAAAAAGTATGAAATAAATTTACAATTCAAAATTAAAATTAAATCAATATACTAGCCCCAGCATTTAATAAGAGCCATCATCTTGCATTCACAATTAGTATACGCGTTAGTTACACGTAGAAGAGGAACGAATTCGCAGTTACAAAGAAGACAAAATGAACTTAATAAAGCACTTCAAATGATCTCGTTTCCAAGTAAAATAAATTGAGTCAAACATACGCCATACATCAGAGGATACTGGAGCGAAGGAGCAAATAAGTTGTTTACACGTGCCACCGTGGCGTCTCGCGCGGGAAAATCTTATATGAATAGATAAACAGTCTAATGGAAAATATAAACCCATGCCATTTCGAGGTTCTACTAATACCACACAGGAATATCGTGTCTCGAATGTTTTTGCCACTTTCCATCTTCAAATTGTATGCGAAAATTCAATCACTTACTAGTTGAATTGCAAGAATTGAAATAATTTAAATAACAAAAGTATGCAAATAAATTTAAACTACACGGACAAAACGAACTTCCTGACAATTTTACAAAGCATATTATGCCGACAAAATATTCTTGCTACTTATTATGAGAAGTCAAAATTATTGGGGTTTGACTTAATTCAAGTTACCTAGTTACAGTAAAACCTCAATATAAAATCACCAGCTTAAAAACCATCAAAATATCGGTATTCAAACAATGTAACCAAATAAATAGGTCGGGCGATCAAAAGAAGCAAAGGTAAAAAATTGAATAAATATTTATAATACCTAATATGTTTTTGAATAAGGACACAAAACAGATCAGTTTGTAACACGGCATACCTAATTCGGGCGTATAATGTATACATACGATTTGTAATGATATAGGAATTTTTCCTCCATCTTGAATGAGATGGAATACGTATGTGATTTTAATTTGTGTTCCGTGGACCGGACCGTGGAGTCCATGGCGTGGACGTATACCTGAATTATTTTCATTAGTTCATTAAATTCATCCAGGTCTAATATGCAAAACTAACATCGAAAAATGTAGCCTATCACTGAATAAATCGCGAAAATTAAGCGCAATTGAAATGGGTTCAAAGATGTCGAGTAAGGTCATGAATAAAAGAAGATTATGAAGACAAATAAGATATTATACGATATTCCAACTAACATTTTTCTTCTCATTTATGTACATGTAGATATTAGATCATATTGCGTTATATCATCCTCAATTAAGAAAAACACTTGACAAGCCTTGCAAATAGATGAATTTGAAATGGTGAAGGTAAAAGTAA
This sequence comes from Erynnis tages, assembly GCA_905147235.1. Classification (NCBI taxonomy): domain Eukaryota; kingdom Metazoa; phylum Arthropoda; class Insecta; order Lepidoptera; family Hesperiidae; genus Erynnis; species Erynnis tages. Next base: position 9,990,220 of record LR990072.1, read on the forward strand.
AACTATCGACATCAGTATTCATATAACGACGATATGTTGGCTTAAGAAGGATTCTAAAGATCCTATATTAAAACAAAGTGAATTTACATACATTACTTTCACACATAAGTTATGATACGAGACCGTCGCAGCTATCTTTCGAAGTGTCCGTATTGAAATATTATTTTCATTTCACCAGTAATCGTGCGTCGGATCGATGCTGAGCCGTCAGTAACATTAATCAATCACGACTTGGTAACCCTGGCTGCCCGGCGGAAAATGTTGTGACAAATTCTCATCTTGCCTACGAATATAATATTGGTTCTTTAGCCAGGCGCAAATTTCGCCAATCATTTCCTCCAGGCCGAAAATTTGTACAATGCTGAAAAAAGTAGAACTAATGATCGTCAGCATCGGTTGCATGGCTGGGTTTAGCAGTAGCAGCCGCAGCCTCCGAAGTACAAGAAAAAAAATTTAGCCATTGCATATCGATTTTTTCTTATTTTTCTACTTTTTATGAAATGAAAACTTCTTCAGCGGCACTTTTGGTATGGCTAAATATTGTTAAACTCGCGACAGGACACGTGATCGAAAATGCGTAAGATGGTAACTATGGAAACTGTCAAAAGGAAACATTCATAAACAAAGTGCGTCTAATTATATGGTAACTATAGAAACTTTCAAAAGGAAACATTCATATAATAGGTAAGTGTGTCGTCCAAATTATCAAGAAAACACATCTTATAAGTTTTCACTTCTGTCGGCACTCCCGGAGTGCAACCCGTTTTTTTTTTATTCTACTCTCTTTAGCTTTCTACTTATATTATTGGTCGGGAGGAGATTAGTCATGAACAGATGTCGCTGGCATACGGACCATAATTATTAGAGTTACATTAAAATGTTCTGGCACTAAATCTATTTGAAAATCTGTTATTCTATTTTAGCGAAAGAGGGCCGCTTTACCTAGTATTTATCGATGGCTGGATATATTTAACTCGATTAGTTATTATAATCAAAAGTTTCTCTCAGTTTGTGTTTTAATTTCTTTCAGTTTATTTAGCTCTGCTTGATAAACGGCTTTGATAAAGATACTTTTAATGTCAATAAAGTTTCCCTTAGTATTTTTTTCGTTTAAAATATTTTAAAGGTTAATATTTTATGAAGATTATTCAAAAATCAATTAACTACAACGCTCATCGTTAACATCTAGTAATCAAGCGTGGCATGGCATGGCTGTTATGCAAGAATGTTAGGATTTTGCTATCAAAATACCTAGCTTAAAGTACCATTGCTAATACCAAATATATATTGAATACTTAGGTGCCTTTGTTAATTCTGCTAACTTAAAATTTCGTTTCAAATGACCGAAAAGTTTTATAATGGAAGGTTATATTACTTACACATCAAGCATGAATTTCATGAAGAAGCAAACATACGGTGTCAATGTTATATTTGATTGATTTTTAAGGGCAACGTCCTCCGTGAAGCCTCGAAATAAACATAAACTTTGCCCGTTTATTGGAATATTGAAAATTGCTATTCGTCATTCTTCCCTGACAAAGGGCAACCAATTCTTAGATATTCGATTATTTCGTAGTTTCCATTATTTTATGCCGTACCTATTCCAATAGTTATATGCCGTAGACGGGAAACCGCATTCAGAATTCAGAGGGCCCAGGATCGGGCTAAGTGGCGTCGATTAGGGAGGCGCAGTCCAGCAGTGGACTACGACAGGCTGAAAAATGATGATGATGACGGTCGTATGCGATCGTGAATATGTGTCTAAGATGCACCTTTTCGGGGTGACCCCGCAAACGTTGTTTTGCCCTAAATACTTATCAAGTTATCGAGCGTTAAAAATCGATTATTAAAAATAGGGGTTGGTGATAGAATGGTGATAATTTAGGGTTGTATGTATTTTAGTGCCACATTATTGAAAATTAAAAATAAAAAAAATTGACCAGAAAATAAAATAAAAATGTTAGTTGTGGACGACCCTCATCATTTATTATGTATTAGTTAGTATAATCTTGAAATTAAAAATTTGATTTGCATTAAAACCTAAATTAACAAATTAACTGCCACATTAATAATGACCCCCGAAAATAGTTAAGTATCGTAGTCTGACACAACCCAGACGAAAGGCAAAAATATGATTTGGTATTTGTTTTCAACTTAAGCCTACTCGAACGCTACACACAAAGTAGAGCCAGCCATACTTAAATGGAGTTTTAAAACACTTTATCGCCAATTCGACGTTTCAGGCCATAAACTAACACTTAACATCCCTTTTAGATTAGCGACCCTCGCTGTTGCAAAAGCCTCTTTATCGTTAAGAGAGTAATAAAAACTCTACGATATGCAGTAAAAATTAGGATCTTTTACACAAAATGAATACTTCAACAAAAATGAAGTGCAAGTAACTTGACTTTGTTTGGATTTAAATAATTCTAGAGAATGTTTTCAAACTGTCTTCTCGGTGCGAGACGCTTGTAAGAACGAAAAAATAAGGAACTAGAAAGATTAGTACGTTCAACAGGAAACTCAAAATATTCGAACTCATTCATAATTTACTACATTAGCCTACCATTAATGTCCGATGTCCAGAATTTTGAAAACTGCATTAAGAGTATGGTATTGGAGTACTGTATTTTAAACTTTCGTTCTTTGGGAGTATTGAGAGAGCTGCTCAAGTATATTATGGTTAAAGTTATGGCCATTTATCATATGTACATTGATAAAATATTTAAATGGTGACTAAATCAATAAAATTTTCTGTCACAATTAAAATTGGCACAAACATTCAATATTATGTGTAACGGTCTCATAACAATCCAAATAAGTAACGAATCAAGGTCACGGCTTAAAAAAATGTAGGTACATCCGTACAATACAACCCATTATACACGGTACATCCCTAATGTCGTTTTTTCCACCTATTTTGAAACGCAAAACGAAACTTATTAAAACGGGTTCACAGTGAGGCTTGTCAGCCCTGACTGCCCCTGACTCCGAACTGAGTCAGGTAGTGAATAATATTATGAGCTTCAAAAATTATGCGAATTGCGAACGCTGTACGATTCTTATGTCGTATTGAGCTATTGATTTCTTTTATTAGTTTTTGTCATAGCTTGTTACAGTCGCATAGAAAATTTTCCACCCATTCATCATTTAGGGGTTGATAGTAGTAGGTATTTTATTTATTTGCATTTGGCATGCTTTGCTGAAATTCCTTTAGCCTTCCAAGAGGTATACCACCCACGAAATTTTTTTTGGAAACTGATAGATGACTACAACTGTCCACAAGTTTTACACGAATATGTTTGTTTTTAAAATTGTGTGTAATGCTTGTCCATAATCATAGTTACATTGCATATCGATGTCAACGTTGGCCGTGTTGGAGGGGGTGCCGGAGGCCTGCAGCATGTTGGCGGAGGGCGCGGGCGCCGCCGGCGGGGGCTGCATGGGCCCCGGTGGCACCGCCGGCCGCGCCCAGTTGATCAGCGCAGTCACCGACATCGTCGGCTTATCTTTCTTCGCCAAACTCGACATGCTCACGCACTAGCATCCTCACATCACTACCGAAACACTGCACCACTGGAACGATACACGACTCTACACAAAAACTCACTTCGACGTCGATCGACCCGATACGCTACACCTCCGTCAAAATCGATTTGCGTCTCGGATTTAATCTGCGAATTATGAGTACGTAAATATCGTAAATAATAATGCGAGCGCAGGATCCGTGCAGTAGCCGGAGCGTCACTGGCGGCCGCGCCGAGGGTGCCGGGGACGCGACAGACGTTGTGACATTGTGATAGCGGCTGTTGTTGCACTCGCGCGACGATATCGCGGTGCAGCCCGTGCAGCTCATGCGGCGCGTCGACAATGCAATGCGCTGCGGGCTCCGCCGACGAAGGTTACCGAGTGACTAATGCGTGCTAAAATTCAACGAGTTCGAAATTGACAAAAAAATGTACCCGCCGACTTCCGCGCGGTTACCGGCATGAAGGTCTCGACGGTCGGGCTCAAGGTCCGAATACAACAATCGTACGCGAATAAATTTGATTTTACGACGAAAAACTAGTTATGCTTTAATCGATTTTTTGCCAATAACCGACAAATACAGAATTGAACTAACAATATTTTAAATATTTTATGGCCATGTGAGAATAGGATTCATCTGAATAATTGGAGTTGTTAGCCGCCGGCCTTCGTGATCGTGGCTGCGGCGCGTTTCTGTAATTAAGTTTTGCGTCACTCATAGACCGAACCGAACACCCTGCGCTAGCCTCTACCATTAAAATTTTCGCTATGTCACTGTGTGAATTTCGTCGCATCCTATAAATTTTTAAATTAATTAATGGGCCATTTTAAAGCGAATAACACAATTTTAACGGAATAAGAACTATATAAAATTAAGGCAAAATCATAAAACCATAATATGTAATCTCTAACTTAGGTACCTACAGGTATGCAATTTGCGCAATTGCTCCTAGGTTTCTCGTCCGCTAGGGCGCGTCAGTAATGGGCGTAAGTGACTTGATTGCGTATATAGTCAGTGAATAAGCATTAAAAAGAATTGATTAGTTCCCACTCTTGATAATTACTTACCAATTAAACATCATTAACTACTGTTATTAAATGATTTGCGTTTTTTAAGTATTTACGGGAATCGTTTCTTTCTAATAAAGCACGCAATTTATTTTGGAGATGTTTACTTATTCTTGCGAACCGATTAAGCCTGGAGTATTTAAGAACTCGAACAATTTAATTATCAAACGGTTAAAATGGGTTTAGGTAAATTCTCCTTTCAATAATAGTTAGCTAGGAACTCTTTTATGTTCTACTCGTACGTACGAGTACGTATCTACCGGACTCCTGATATTGGAGTGTTGAGCATACTTTCAATGTTCTTGGAGATATTTTTAATAGTTTGTTATCAAAATATTTTTCTTGTTGACATGTTACACATGCGAATACATTGTCAAAACAAGGAGGACTAGAAGACCCCAAAAATGGACGTTGTCCTCTAGAGGTGACAGCATATTTTGTCGCGGTGATGTTGCTATTTATAATGACCAATACACTTCGAATTAAGTCAGTTTGATAGAGTTTTCTACTTTAATTAAGTAAAACATTAAAAACATAAAGTGATCGAGGCAAGGTAAGCTAAGGTAAGGTACGAGTAAATACCTATAATTTTTCAATAAAGTAAGTATACACAAGGAATTGCAAGGATTGCGATTAATTTTGAACAAGTATTCAACACTCAACAATAAATCATTACCTACGTGTACGGACAACTCGCCACCGACGGAGATCAATATAACATAATAATTAAGGCTGTTAAGTTCATACCTTGATCGTCTAATTCAAAATACTTACGTTTTGCAACTTTTTAAGTTTCTTTTTTACTAATTTTGCTAACGCCAATATAACTCAGCCGTGTAAATATATTTCAATTCTACTTTAACCTTTTACTTTGAATGTTTCATAGGAATGTTCCTACATACAATGCCTACATCACAGAAATCATCGTGCACGATATCTTGAACTTATCAAGCATATTGACGTCAATAACAACCTACGAGAAAGCCATTTCTTTCTAGATGAGTATAATAATAACAGACGGATAACACATAAAGCCATTATTCAATATGTCACTCGGGAGGCCAGTAATACCCGTGCCTATACCGAATGTGTCAATCAAGCTGAGGGACAAGGGGTAACCCTGACAACCCTAAATCCATGAAATTCATAGTTTCGCTTCACCGAAACTATTCTAACACAATACCATGTAGGTGTGTGTAGGTGGCATATCACATGTCTGTACCTATAGAGAGAACAACACCTACCTGTATAGAAACATGACAACTATTTTTGTACGTAATTGCAATATTTTAATTAACAACTCTGTATAAGTATATTTTTAAATGAATGGAAACTAAATGACTAACTATTATATGCCTATGCGTAAAAAAGAATGTTTAGATATCTATACTATAATAATATAAGCTGAAGAGTTTATTTGTTTGTTTGAACGCGCTTAATCTCAGGAACTACTGGATCGATTTCAAAAATTCTTTCAGTTTTAGATAGTCCATTTATAGGCTATATTTTATTTAAAATAAATTAGGGATCCGTAAGAAAATTAAATCGAAAACCTATTTATGCGTGAACTGCAAAAACAAGAGAACAAAATGATGTACTACGGGTCTGTAGATCTTATTAAGATCTACAAAAAAGTCCGCGAGAGGACATATCTAACTATCATAGTTTAGTCACAATAACCGCAAGTTCTAAAATCCACGCGGGCGAAGCCGCGCGCACAGTCTAGTACCTATTAGTATGATCGATCATATTTTAAACTTGTAGGTACCACAAAAATACAGAGATTAATGAATTAGGAGAAAATTACTTTATCATAAATAAGCAATGAATGTGATTGATGTTTAGTTGTTTAAAACTCGGTAAAAAGAAGTCTGAATTAAAAAAACCAAATAACACGCTTCTATAGCATATATTATGAAACTAAAAAGTGAAAAATAAATTTTGAAGAACATCAAACTACAAAGATAAAAATAATTTTCAAAATAAGTTTAAAACATATTTGATTACCTATCACTCATTGCAGCAACCAAAACCAAAAATGGCAAAAAAATGCAAACAAAATACATTTAGATTTCTAGTAATATGGACAGAAGATACTTAAATTGATATAGGTATCAGTCACTCAGTCAATTTCTTTCTATACAAGATACAAGTAACAATAATTATTGTACTTCATGAAAATCATGACACGTGACCTGATAACAATACGATAATGTTTATCATGTCGGTAGGAAAATGTCTAAAGATTTAAATAAAATGTACGGTGTACCCCGAAGTTTATTTTTTCTCTCTCACACACACACCCACACACACACACACACAGATACACACCGTATCAAACAAACAGAGAAAGAGAACTTTAGGGAGGGTAACGCTTTTTCATTACGTGACGATCTCCCAGTTTTCTTTACTATAAGCCCCGTAAAGAAAATTCGTTCCAATAAGGAAAATAATAATTCCAATACGATTATATATGACATGCGAAAACGATCGGAGCGCGCGTCATTTACCTAAAAGCACGATAAGTAACAAAGACCATACCTATAAATTATTTCGCAATGTTAATGATCTTAAAATAAAGCAAATAAGCAAAAATTGATAGACTTAGATAAGTATTCAGTTTCCTACAGTCCAATTTTATTTTATTTCAATTCAATTCAAAAAGTAAAGCGCAATATTTCGATAGATATTTCAGTTATAAAATTATTCAAAAAGACCGTCCTCTTTTTAAACATTAAAAAATGGGGTTCATTGAAAAATCTACATTATCCACGATGCACACAATATAATAAATAATGTAGTTACATATTAGGGAATTTAATCTAATCTTAATTTTTTTAGGTACCTACTGGTACTGCAACGAATGTAGTAGTAGCTTAATTAGTTTTTCCTCTCTACTCTATTTAGAAAACATTTTTTGTCGTAATTTGCAAAAAAAATTAAAAACGATTTAAAAACAAATAACTACCAATAGCTGTGCCAAGATTGTTTATCTACCAAAGAAGACATCTAAAGACGCACGGACTTATCCATTTAAAAATGCATAAAAAGGCAAATAAACAAATGGAACTTAAAAGCAGATTAGGGTTTCGTTGCCCTGCAGACTTGGAAAAAACGATAAATATTAGTCGTCATCTGTTTTCCACGTGATCACATTCCGCGATGTGCACCGTGCATAAAGCGTAATAACAAAGTAACGTAAATGAAGAATGCTGTGACTTTCTTTCACTTTCATCTGGAGAGGTGGCGCGACTGCATTCACGTAGCAGTGCAACTGATAAACGCCGATAGCATTATGGACTGTGCCATTACATTAACATCGATCCATTTAAGACCTTGAAATGACGAGCCCGCCATCTGCAATTAACGCAATGATTCGCGCACCATATGCCATAACAATACGCTATAATAACACTTTCATTTTTGCTACCGTTTACGCACACGTGTAGCATACACCAACCTAATGATATTCTATAACATGGTAATTATTTATCGAACATACAGCTCGATAGACCGTTTCAATATAAAGGTGGTTTCATGTAGTAGATACGTGAAGACTGAGCTATCGATGACGTCACAGCAGGGCGCCATATTTTCTTTGGGCCCCAGAGCAGTGCAGTTCAGAAGCAAACCGACAAAGTCAGACGTCCGTCCTAGACATGACCCGAGGAACGCTCGAGCGAATGGGTAGCGGGTGTGGTGAGTCAGGGCGCGGGGGCGGTGCGCCGCTTGCACTCGCCGCGAGATATAGGTAAACGGAACGCAGAGAAGCGCGCCGCGGGGGCCTGCGACCTTGGCGATTCTCTGACGACTACAGGTGGTTTTTGTTTGCACTTTGTTAATACGAGATCTCCGAGAGATTCTCGCCGGCCACTCTGCGACGAGCGAGTTGTCGGGCGCGCGGCGCGGGGAGCGCAACCGGAACTTAGGCCGAAACAATGCTCCTTCATTTTTTAACACAAAGACACACGTAAATGTCTGCATTGGTACGTAACCTATCTACAAATGCACTATGTGAGCCTTATCAGAGGAAACTTAACGCGTTAGAATGCAGAGAAAACAAAGTTGTGGCTCACTGCGTCTTAATTTTTTAATTTTATGCGAGGTTGATGGCATTTTGTTTACACATTTAATTACGAAAAGCCTTAACCTTTCCATAACAATCGGGTAAAAAAAATATTATTTTTGAGAATATCTAAGTATCTTAACAAGGAAGTTGATTACCTGAGATAGTTGAACCAATGACCCACATAATATGCGGACTTGTAACCCAGGCAAAAATAATAAATAATAGGATTGGTCAGTACTAATTAAATTTTAACAGCATCATCGTGTGGGGTACTTAGCTAAAAGTAAAAGTACATATACCAATATCAATACTTTTGAAATGACTGTTATTGACGACCTGAGTGGCGCAGTGGTTAAGTCACTGGTGCGCTGCGCGGAGGGTCCTGGGTTGGATTCCCAGCAGAACAGAGATTTGAATGATGAATTTAAATTTCTGTTTCTTGTCTTGTGTGTGTCCATGGCACCCACGACACAGGGAATCCTAATGTGGGGCTATGAGTGTAAAGCGTTATTTATTTATTATTATATTTGACTTTTAAAATGAATTCAAAAAAGTCGTCAATAATTTTAACCGCAATTCCTTGATGTCGTGATTTTCTCGGTCAAGAGATAACATAAAAGGGAATTAAATTCCCTTTAAACTAATCAAAATTTATCACCCTTATGATTTTAGAATGAATTCATTCTCACTTTCTTTAGTACAATTTTATAAGCTTTTTTAAATTAAGTGTGAACGGTCATCGTCCCAATTATGTTATTTTAAAACAAGGAATGCGTAGTAAAAGTTAACTGGATAACATTAAAATTTTCCGATATAGTGGATCCCCACTTTTCGGCTCGAATGCGATGGTATCCTCACGTACCGAGGGGCTACATTTATATGTTTTGTTGTGAAGCCCAAGGTGAACTTCATAGCCGGTTATGGATAGCACATGACATCACCGAAAGCTAAATAATTAGCGATTTACTTAAAACAGATGATTACATTTTTGGCTTTCATAAAACGTTAATTATTATGCTAGTGCAAGTTCCTAATGTAAAGAAACCGTGGGTGGACCTAAATTTTGGGCAGTATGTGGAAGAGTTAAATAAAGAAACGTTTTAGTACACAAAAACGAACATTGTCACCCACCATCATTAGCGTAGTGTTTAATTCTGTTGTAACAGACAATGCTATTCAGATCTCGGAAACAATACAAAATTGAAATTTCTATTTCTAAAACGCATAAAAACTGCTTGTTTGCATATTTTTTAAATTCATCTCTAATCCAATAAAATCAAATCACCACGTTTCATAATATGAATTTATATTATGATTACACTTGATATGTAATACAAAAAAATCCATAAAGCTTTATTGGGCGCTCCTGGACATAAAATGTAGAGACATCAGAACATTGGAGACGTTAGAGAAAATCACAACATAGGACTCCTAACATCAAATCACTGATACAATATCAAACATTAAACTATTTAGGTACCTACTACGTAGGTAAATGAGAAAGTAACGAAAAATATTACACGTCAAACTTGCAATCAGAATATAGGTAGGTAAATCCGAAATAATAACGTTTGATAACATACAGAGTTATCGGCCACAAATAGATAAGCAAACAAATATTGGAGAAAATTCCTTCGTGTGGAATAAATTACTAGATATTAGTTACTCAAAGTAAATATTTGACATTAATCCGATAGGTATCAGCATTAAAATAAAAGGAAGAGTGAACTGGACGGGAAGTCGGAAACAATCGTTACATTAATCCCATCCGATTGTGGTCGGGAGCGTGATAGGAAGACGAAAGTTTGGCGAACGATTACATAATGACGACAGCGTCGGCGAGACCTTGGCCGTGACCACCGCGCAACGTTTCCCGAGGCGTGACGCTATCTACGCCCGCGGCCCGCGGCCCACCGCCCGCTCTGCCGATGCCGGTAGGGTAGGGTCCGACGATAACGATTCCGCCCATTAAACACTACAATTTTTGCCAACAGATTAGAAACAACCGTCTCGAAAATAGCAAAACACTCTCGATACCGAGATTGAGTGCTAAAGCGAGCGCGGCCAGCGAAAATGTCTCCAGCCTTTAAACTTATTCAAACTTATACCTACGTAGAAGATAGCATCATCTTGAAAATAATGTTCTCATTTAGATAATAAGAAAACTTGTTTATACGAATAAAACATTAACAAAAAGTAAAGTGTCGTATTAGTATTCGTAAAGAGTGTTAGCATGAGGGCGGCGATGAATTCTAATAAACTAGAAGACCTTGACAATGATACAATACTCATGGATAACCACTATAATATAAAATAACAAACACGTATAACTATACAGCACTGGCAGTGTAGTGCACGACACGAATCGAACAATTATGTAATGTTTTTCATTGTATGTATCAAATTTGTTACCAACACCGAAACCTTCGTGTAAAATGAAATGACACTCCAAAATCATAATAGCAATCCGAAAATAAAGACGTATTGCGTTTTGAAGTAATCACGAAAACCGATAAGTGGTGTGGCGTGTAATCAAAGTCAGTCCTGATTTAGAGTGAAGATTGTAATCAGCATTCTCGCGTGAAGTAAAATTAATTAAAGGGAGTTAAAAATCAATAGTGGTGACACATTTAGGAACTAACAACGCCACCCTAGTGAAGACCGTTTTTCGGAAAGGATGCAGGAATATCAATGAGTATAATCATTATGAATAATATTTTGTTGCACCGTGTGCCCACCTAACCAACAATGTAAAGATTTATATTATAATATCAAATAAAAAAGAGACAAACAGAGAAAGAAACCAGATAAGATATAAAAAGTATTTCTAAAGGTACTTTATGCATAGACAAGATAAAATATAGCGATGCAGTTTTTGATAAGATCTTATCTTTGCGACATGTTCGTTGCATTCTAATGATTTAACGTGGTTTTAACTGTTTTTGTATTTATCTGATACCGGAACTTTGTAAGGTAGGTCGGGACACTGTTATAATAAGTTTGCTGAAAAATTCAGCAGTTATTTATGAAAAATTATGTTTTTGTTGTTGTTGGTGCCCTGAGATCAGTGAGGTACCGGCCCCATCAGAGATCGCTTTGGCACGCTTTGAGCAGCCGGTTACATCACCTTGACGTCAAACCATCAAAAGAGGAAACTTCGGCCTTATATTGTTAGAAAAATTTTTATTACACATCGATGGAAATGCATCGCCTAGAGCGATAGAACATCGAGATAAACGAATTCAATACATCGGAGTCAATACACTTGCAACCTTGCGATGCTCTTTACGACTCGTGTCAGATAAAGACATAGGGCATAAAAACATTACAACTTTTATGCGCACAGCAGCGAAAATATAAAGGTCTTTGATTTCTATTCCTACCATAGAATACCATAGAATGATTCACGAAAGATATTTGCCTATATACCGACTTTACCTAATGGTGTATAAAATTTAGACTTTCATAAATAACAATTGCTCTAATTGCTACGATAATATGAAAGTTTATCGATGTAAATATATTATTATCTTGGTGAATGTATCACGATAGATATTATGCATCACCTACAGCAGTCACGTTTAGTTCCAGCCTTCAGTTTTTAACATTATCTATCATTTAAAATACCTACATATTCAACTTGCCTGTGTTTTAAAAATGGTATAGGTACATTTAGATATTTTACTTTACAGGTGATTGCTATTTCACACTTATTTAGTATCCCACGTAAATAACCATCACAGTTCGAGCAGAAAGTATTTATTCCGGCAATGTAAAACCTGTTAAGTTCGAAGACATCGAACAGTTGAAAAATTCGGAGCTGTAAACTAGAAACTTGACAGTAGTGTTATGTTATAAGACAACAGTGTGACATCGCGTCGTGCAATTTTCGTGCAAACCCAAGTGTGGTGAGGGCGCATCGGGACGGCTTAGGTATCGCTCATAGACAAACTCGATGATAATTACGATGATGTACAATTATTCGTGTAGAATGCCGGTTGCGGATCGTGCATCGATTTTCGAGTGCGTCGCGGGCGGCGCCGAGCACGCGACGGATGCGAGCGGCGTCGCTGGTCTGACTGGCGCGTCGCGACCCCGCACCTTCCCCGCGCCGCCACCGTTTGTTTTGCTGTATTTTCGTTGTTAATAATCATTCTCCTTGACCTTGTGCGGTTGTGCGACGTCGAGTGGTCCACTGCACACGACTGCGCACCCCTCACCCTGCCGTCCGCCCGCGCTGCCTGTCGCGACGCATCACACGTGCTTCTTCACGACTGCATCATGCAATACCATAAATTTACCTCCTTTGAGCCTTCTAAAATCGAGCCTTACCTAGACATAACTCAAACCGTAGTTATTTTTTACGACTTCTTTGACGGGACCCATCACACTTGTTTTCCTGACTGCATCTTAAGATATATAGCACCACTTAAACGTTTTTGTGTTTTCTAAAATAGGAAATGTCAAATAGACACATTTCTCCATGATTTCACCACAGTCATTTTTTTTAGTACCCCCATTTGAAATGATGAAATGAGCAGAGTGTAGCGGTATAAGCACGGCTGCACGGGTCAAATGCCCCTGGGTAAATTTAGGTCAAATTTTTACGATGAAATCCCCATACCAAGAGAAACAAGTCCCTAACTTATCACAACTTTGTATGCGCTAGTTTTTTAAATAAAACGATTAATCGAATTTCGAAAAAAAATTTTTTTCTCTTACAACATACATTAAAGTATTTATGATATTTTTTACAATTCGTAGATTCACCAACGAAACATTAAATAAGGTACTTTTAAATATTTATTTACAGTGATTGACATATCGAAATATGTTTTAAGAGACACTATTACATTTTTTAAAATAAATAGCCCTTACTATTAGTCTAATGGTCTAAAAGCTGGCACCATTTTTTGGGTAGTTATTTGAGGCAAGATAAAAACTTGTCTCATACGAGTACCTCTCCTAATACCTATATTATAGGCCCCCCAACACGATGAAATTTTAATAGAGTATTATTAATTTATAACTAAAAAATAAGACTCAAAAAGATAGATCATTTTGCTGGGACTTTCTACCTGTCAGGTGTTCTAACAAACATAAACATATTTTTATTATATACAACCCTTTTTGATTTAATCTAAGTATACAATCTTCCTCTGCCGAAAGGCCTATTATGAAACTAAGGACTATTTAGAAGATAAGAAAGTGTGGGATTGAATAACTTCACTATAGGCTATTTCTATACACCATGTAACAATATTTATTTGTGAGCGGATGGCAATTGGAAAGATATTGACACACATGATAGCTGTCACATGTGAACTCCTTTATTGGACCTAGGCATACGGCACTATAGACTAAATTTTATTTACTTTTAAAAGAGTGCTGGGAGTTTTTTTCCGCCTGCTTTTTTCTCCCAGTCTTCGTTTTGCCTGAGGGGTGATCAAAGCGGATGAACATAGAATGTATAATTTATCTGTATGACTTTCATTAAGTGTGCACAAATTGTACCTAATAATGAATAAAAGCTTTTGAGTTTGAGTTTGATACAACAAATGAAAAGAAAACAACAGAATATACCTACAAACGAAAATGAACAAACTCTAACAAATTAGTGTTTTTCTGCATCCGCCTGCGTTCTTGCTTGCCGCGCTACTATTGGCTCTGGTGAGGTCACATGACTTACAATAGCCAAGAGGGTTCTATTTGGAATTTCGGAGTAAAAATTAGAAAATTTTGTGAATTTCAGCTAAAACGATTTATATTAAAATCATTGTGTTGATTTGTGTGTTAAATGGACATGTATTTTTTACTATTTTTTTATCATAAAAATTTTGTTCTTGTGACAAAAAACTTAAATGGCTTTCAAAGGCCTAACAACTTCCAAAGGCATAAATGTAAAACGTTAATGGTTCATTATGAAAATAACGATGATTTTATTTGTTTGTTAATGAACATTATGTTGAATGACGTCTCTGAGTGCGGCCATTAGAACTAGACACAATTTCATAATGGTTATGTATCACATGTGACTCACGGGTATTTAAATTTTACATAGGTACTCAAAACAATAGTATTAAGTAGTAAGTATGTATAGGACAAATGTATTAAGTTTTGTTTTTACAAAAAACACCTAGGTGTATAAAACTTATAATAAGATAAGGATCTTAGGATTCAATCCCAATAGAATTATTGTAAAGGAATGCAAGGGAATTGGAGTGATGAAAGTGATGAAACAAGTAACGCCATCTAGTAGCAAGGTGCAACAAATTGAATAACGCCATCTGTACTGCCGTCACCACATTAAATACTAAACTAATACTGTAAAATAAATGTAAACATGTAATGTAATTAAAAAATTGTTTGCATAATAATATGAAATGATTATGATTAGAAATTATATTTTTAGTTGATGAATTCCTAAAATATTTATGTGTAAAATTACACATTACACAGTAACATACAAATCTTATGTACTGTTGAATATTCTAGAAACTCTATAAATTGGCACAATTAACACTACACTCAGACTTGAGCACAGTTTATATAACTATAACAAGAATGAAGCAAAGTAAAACAATATGTACAGCACATCTTGGTTTGACTGTAAGACAGACATCAAGAACAAGTTGCTTCACAAGTTAATGGTAGGCTATGAGGTGACAATAACTTATTTTCCCTAGAAAAGCTACTAAGCTCAAAATGGCTTACCACCTGCAATGTAATGATGAAAACATTTTATAAATGCTTGTCATTGAATACACATTTTTCTAATATCTAATAAGGGCCAACATACTGTAAACAATATCCATGTTCTCTATCTAGAACCAAAGTGCAATCCAGATTCTGGTGTCTTAGGTTCTGATGTTGTTTCCAACTGGACTCCTATAACCAGGTCTTGTTTGCATAAAATATGCAGAAATATAACATTTTCATAAAATCTGATTTAGATTAATGAGTTTATTAGATAAATAAATCTAGATTGACCTAGATGCAATCAACTGAAATCTACTGATTTTTCGTTGTCATATAGTAGATAGGATGTCAGAAAAGAGAATTGAATGAATTCGAAAGTGGTGACTAAAATTTTTTTGCCTTTCGACATATTGGCTTCCCTTGTTACCTAGAGGGATGGTGATGGGTGATGAGATCTACAGGTGATCTACTAGAGAAATCAGTTAAGTCCCATGATGAAGGGAGTTCTTCTCAGCAGTATATTGTCCAAAAATGTGTATATTGTCCAAAGAATCAATAAACCAATGGGGATGATAGGTCTTTGGTTGGCATCCACATTTGCTGTCCCTCTCCTGCTGACCATATACAGGTGGCCTGAAAGCTAGGTAGGCTGATGAACAACACAAAGAAGCCAACAAAGAATAAATTCTGAAGGAGTAGAGGAGGCCTATGTCCATGAGTAGATCAGGAAGGGTTGACAGGAAGTAATGAAGTAGCCTCCAAAAAATCAAAGTCCATAATACTACACACAATAATATTATAAACTTGTGGGTTAAAAAGGATAGGGGCCAACCTGGGCTAATGCTTACTTAAGTGCTGGGTTACTGACTAGGAATTCTAGGTTAAGTTTGACTCAACTTTACCAGCCATTGTATATCAGCAGCTAACCCCACCATAGAAAGTTCTCCTAGCTACACTAATGGATATATAGAACTATGGCTGCAGTTGTCAGGTCACTTGCTCATTATATCTTCTTTAAATCATCCATATTACAGAGGTAATAGATTACAGCCTCTAATTATTTCTCTATAGCCAAGAAGACCTTAAACAGATGCTAGTTAGGAATGATATCATTTTAATTAAGTATTTTTTCATAATCGAAATATAATTGTAGATAATAATATAGCTATAATAAAATATACCACATTCGCCATAATAGAAGAATATTATGGCGAATTCCATTAAGAAGTATGTTTTTCTGTATCAATTAAATTGTCTTCTAATAACAAATGCAAACTGATTTTATTGCTATGTGCTTGACTATAATCATGTGTTCTGCAAATAATGAGGGCATTCTGTATGCAAGAGTAGTGAATCTTAATGGTACGAGTGCTATTCTACTGGTAACTGGGATTAGTTATAATTATTATGATGTAGTTTTCATTGCTTAGGTAGAAGTTAGAATAGCTACTTATGGTTATTTGGTATTTTATTATGAGATGTACTTGCCTGATTCTCTCGAGGGCTCCATCCTCAGCCGTAATTTATTTATCGTCTGCTATAACCACTTTCATATATTACTTCAGTCACACACAACGATGAACCTGTCAGTAACAAGGTCGTTGAACTAAATATACCTACAAATGCAATTATATTCAATGTAATAACATAAAAGTTTAGAGATTCTCTAACAGACACTTAACGTTTAAGTAATTCATATAATTTATGGGAAAGTTCTAATTCCGTATACACATAAAACACAGAAATTCTTCGACAAAAAGTATCTATTTCCGCGAATTGGCGACCAAACCAAAAACATATAGCGTCACGTCATCTAAACGTCACTGTAACTTATTTTTTATTGTTAGGAGGAACAAAATAATACTAAATATTTCGATAAAACTCCCAGCTGTGTATCTTTAAAATTTATTAACAAAATAACAATTGAGTGCCAATCGGATTTTGAGTATAAAAATTTAAACAATTTGTTTTGGACGAATCAAGACAATGCTATTTTTAAATCCATGACAATATTTTTATTTTATAGTGCAACGTGCTGTCACTTGAAAACTTTTTCAAACAAAAAAAATAAGTTTTTTCTATAAAGTTTATAATACGATTTTATTTTTCAATCTAAATAATAAATATAACTAGTATAGTATTTTATAGGCCATATTGACAGAAGTTGCGGCAGACTGCAAAAAAATATCCGTTTTCTATACTTTAAAAACTACAACTTCTCTATGATTACTGTGACGTGACGTCACTCACAAGACGTCAAACTCTATTACGACGTAAGCGCTATTCTCGATGGCATTCGATATTTGTGTACACTTCCCCACGGATCCCAACTTAGGGGTTTTCCCCCCAGGTTTAGGGGGAAAATAAGTGAGTTGGGATTTTTTAGGGGTCTGAAATTTTTAGGGGTATTTTTTGACTCTTTAATATTTTGAAATTGATAATATTAATTCTACTTTTCTGTGTTGACTGATGACAATACTGACATCAAAGCATCATGATGGTCTGATTTTAAATAGGTATTAAATCGAAATAGTGGATCTTATACATTAAATCCATCCAATAAAATGTTAAATTTATTCAATACTAACATTGTGTTACGTTGTTTTAATAAACTTAAAACCCTTTCCACAGTCTAAATTTAATACAGAACTCCTTTCAATGGGTTAGGTTAGGTTTAATTTTTTTGTACGATTTCTAGAAATCTGAATCTTCAGATGAAGATGAAATATTTTGTGTATTAAATAACTTACAATTTTTAATTGATATTTGTTTTATATTGTTTAGGGGGACAACTAAAAAATTAAGGAGATTTTAGACACAAACTTTAGGAATAAATATTTTTGAGAGTTGGTAACACTGCCCTTCCCTTCCACTAAAAATCTGTGTCACGACTTGTGACGGCCGGCAACTATATTTTATTTATTTTCCATCCATGTCACTAGTCTCACTCAGCATTTGCCGCATTTTTTTTGTACACACTACATAGTACATAACTACACTGTCGTCGCAGTTCGCAGAGACTTCGGTCGACCGACTCGTTTCGTACATTCTATACCGCTATTAGTTGCGGTGTCATAAGTTTTTACACTTAAATAAATGAAGTAGGTACAGTAGTTCTGCGATAAGTGATACATTGTGTAGTGTCCTAAACGTATGTAGAATTTGAATTTTACATAACAATCAATTATAAATACTTTTAAATCACTTTTTAATCAATTCGAAATGGAGAATAAAGGCGATTTTCAATATCAACACACATTTGTTCTACTAGGAGCCTCGGGTGATTTGGCAAAAAAGAAAATATACCCAACTATTTGGTATTTATATCGAGATAATCTTTTGCCCAACAACACAAAATTTTTTGGATACGCTCGAACTAAAGGAACTGTGGCTGAAGTCCGTGAGAAATCAAAACAATACATGAAAGTCCGTCCAGGCGAGGAAGAAAAGTTTGAAAATTTTTGGGATGCCAACAATTACATTGCAGGATCCTATGATAAAAGGGTAGATTATGAATTGCTTAATCAACATATCCATAAATATGAAAAAGGACCTGTTGCCAACAGAATATTTTATTTGGCAGTTCCACCTACTGTGTTTGAAGATGTCACTGTCAACATCAGAAATGCTTGTGTATCAATTAAAGGGTTCACAAGGATCATAATTGAGAAACCATTTGGAAGAGATGATCAGAGCTCTGAAAAGTTGAACAACCACTTGGCCAGCTTATTTAAAGAGGAACAAATATACAGAATTGATCACTACTTGGGAAAAGAAATGGTTCAAAATCTAATGACAATTAGATTTGCAAACCAGATCTTTTGTCCATCATGGAATCGAGAAAATATAGCTTCTGTACTCATTTCTTTCAAAGAACCTTTTGGTACAGAGGGCAGGGGTGGGTACTTTGACAGTTTTGGAATTGTGCGTGATGTCATGCAGAACCATCTGCTTCAAATTTTGTCCCTTCTGGCAATGGAGAAACCTGTGTCTTTAAATCCAAATGACATCAGAGATGAAAAGGTGAAAGTACTCAGGCACATAAAGCCAATAGAGATGAAGGACTTGCTTGTGGGACAATATGTTGGCAATCCTAATGGGCAAGGAGAGGAAAAATTGGGATACTTAGACGATCCAACTGTTCCTAAAGACTCCATAACCCCAACTTACACTATAGCAGTGATATGGATTAACAATTCAAGGTGGCAAGGAGTTCCATTTATCATCAGATGTGGGAAGGCCCTTAATGAGAGAAAAGCAGAAGTGCGTGTGCAGTATAAAGATGTCCCTGGTGACATATTTAACGGGCAAACTAAGAGAAATGAATTGGTATTCAGGGTCCAGCCTGGTGAAGCTCTCTACTTGAAAATGATGAGTAAATCCCCGGGAATGAGGTTTGACCTAATAGAGACAGAGCTGGACCTCACATATGGCATGAGATACAGGGAGACTGATGTTCCTGATGCTTATGAAAGATTAATTCTTGATGTATTCACTGGCACTCAAATGCATTTTGTACGTAATGACGAGCTGAAAGAGGCCTGGCGCATCTTCACACCTGTTCTGAAGCAGTTGGAAGATCAACACATCAAACCCCTCCCTTATATGTATGGTTCTCGTGGGCCACCAGAGGCAGATGCTAAGTTAGCTGAATGTAATTTCAAGTATTCTGGCTCTTATAAGTGGCAGAAGCCTTCACTAAGTTAAAGCTGCATCAAATGTATTATTTTAGTGGTGGTGGTTATTTTTTACTATTATCTTAAAATTTTATAATAGTATCGTTATATTTTCCAAGCATAACAACGACTAAACATTCCATTTTTTACTAAACCTTTTCACAACTTGGAAGGTTATTTTAAGGTCATCTTGTTGTTTGTGTGTACTTGAAGCATTTTACTACAATAATCGAATTAAACCTTACTGTTCGTTATTTTTTTAACTTTTAGATTTGTTTCATATTTTAGATGTCAATAGATGATTGTTAAACCTTATTACATAATATTATCATATCATCACAGAATCTTAAGAGGTTTGTACACTTGTTGTCAATTTGATTGACTATGTAGGGGTCAAACATTTCACCTTGAATTGTATATTCACACCATTTCTACTGCATTTATAATTATTGTGAATAAACTCATGTCATTGTCTGTAAATGCATCATGCGTTTTATGCATAAAATGAACATGTTCTGAACTTGTGATATTTAAAAAATATTAAAATTCAAATAAATATGTTGAGTTCAATTGTTACAGTAAATAATAAATTATTTATATGTATAATAAAATATTAATTAAAAATCTTTGCAAGTGCACTTAATAATAATAATTCTACTGCATGTAATTGTTATCTGAAGATCATAACATTCATACAGATTGTCAAGTACCTAATATTAAATATTTGCAAATTACAACTTGTAGTGGATTTACTGATAAGTTTTGATTATCATTTTTTATTTATGTTGTATGATTGTGCATTTTGTAATGGGGCTTTATTTATTCAATAATATGTTTGATTTTACACTTATCAATACAAATAAGCGTAAATAATTATTATCTCATTTGTACACTATCTCAAGTTTGATATTCATTTATGTTTTTTATTGATATACTATAGATAATAAGGGAGTTTTTTGATTTTTTACACATTATATTGTCATGTTTTGAATAAAATATATTTTCAGAATTTAATTTTTAACTCAAAACTTCATCTGAATTAAATTTCCTTTATATAAATATTTACTACCCAACATAATTATGACTGCAGTATCATTGACTATTATCTTAATTACAAAATACATCAATCGATTTTAAAGTAGAGTATGTGAAGAGGTGCTTTTAATAGTATTTATACTTAATAGTATTAATTACTATTTCAAGTCTAACATATCTTATTATGTATTTTAGTTTCCTGTTTTGAAGTGGATGTGGATAACAATTACACTGTTACAGGATAAGTATGACTTATTCCGAATGGTAAAGGGCCTTTACCATTCAGAATAAAATACCTATATTTTTATTTAATTTACCAAATTTTTTTTATGTAGATAACTACAAGCAAGCAATGATAAAAGTAAGCACAATATTTGCATTTTGCGTAGTACTTACTTCCATCATAACAAAAAATGTATAGCTAAGCAAATAAGGGCCTATCCTCTCTTTTTCTTCCAGCCAGCCACTGTCAATTCGAACATGTAGGTTGGGAGCTCAAGAGGGGATCTTTGGAGTTACTCGAGCTCGCAGATTAAGATATGGGGGATACCTTACACCCTATGTTCCTCCTAAATTTTGAGCCTTGTAGGGAGCAGGTTGTGAATTACCATCCCGATTACAAAAACTTTGCTATCGTCTAGCACATAATTGCAACCCTCAAAGTAGGTTGGCAATTTTTATTTTACACTTAAACATATGTAGGTGCATACCTAAATTACAGTTACAGGTAAAAAAATACTTAATTAGGTACTTTATACATTTTCAAAAATTTTAGGAGTGATCACGTGACACAACCGCCGATGCCTAACTTTCTTAGTTGGCTGATAATAAAACATCATTTAAAATTATTTTAGCTTTGTGGGAAAAGGGTTAGTCCGATGGTTCAGTGGCTCTTAGGCAACCTTTTATCTCCCACTAACCTTTTAGTCCCAATACTCCCAATGGACTACCTACACATTTAGCCTCATGGGCTCCCGTACTACAAGCAAAGTTAAGCAAACGCGCGCTCTCAAGTCTCAACTGACTGTTGTGACAGACACGACAGACAGTCAGACACGCACATTTATATATACGCACGTATATATTTATTTATTTATTCATATTATATATAGGTACATAAAATTTTTGATAGAGTTTTATACAATCGGTAAATAGGCAGATATGCATGCCAGTTACAGGCGTGAACAGCATTAGCTTATAACAACGTAGGTACAATAATAATAGGTAAGTAAAAACAGAGCTTACGATGGCGTGTGAAATAAAATCAAAATTTAATATGTGTTGGTTAACTTGGTAAACAAAACATATTAAATTTATATAAAACACACAATCAAGGACCGAACGCAAAAGGCCGGCGTAAGAACTTAGTCTAAAGTAAAATACTCTAAAATGTTCTCCAGAACATAGGTACACTTATGAACAAAAGGTAGAAACTTTGTGTACAGTTCGCTACAACTTGAGGATTAATATATCAACTGTAAAATATAAACAAAAGTTCAATCAACCAAATTTTCATGTTTAATACCCCATTCCTATCTATAACATACGAACAGAACAAGTTAAGTACCAATATGAAGGTGCTAAAAGTTGGTTTGATTGAAATCAACGTTAAAGGCACAGCAGGCTGCAGGTCTTTATAATTCCAAAATAAATGAATATCCATAGATATTTATTCTCCTTATATTTTAGCTGTGGTTGTACCTTATCTGTAAAAAGAAAATTGTAGCTTGCAACACTTTAACTGTCAGCTGAGCTTAGTTTACTCCTGTCTATCAAGCAATGGTGGTATTATGATGACCTCAAGAAATTAATTTTAAAATTCAGGGTGTTGATGTAATGCTGTTGTTCATATTATAGTAATTATAATGTATAATGCTTTCAACACTGTTCCCGTTTGATATGGTAGTTGCGTGAGGCGTGATTTTTTAGGATAATAGGTGACGTTCGTCTGTGTAAGTATTGGATCTTTGTTGTTCAAACGCAAAAAACAACACGTTCCATTTTGAAGAACTATGATTTTCAAGATTTTGACAAATTACGTAAAGATATTTGAAGTATTTCGCATTTTTTTATTGCCCTTTGTCGTAAGTATATTAGGTACTACAATTAATTTTATAGGGCTTTTGACTTTTGTGTTTATTTTAGTCAATACATACTGTTTATTATTGTCTTTCTGCTCATCTATTAGAACTTATCTTTGTTTAGCAAAATATCACCTTATTATTTAATGTATAATTATTTATGATTTGATAAATTACATGATCTACTTAACATACAATAATTTTATTCAGATATTAATTTTGAATTTGAGGTCAACATATTATTGTGATCACTATTGAAAAATTATTGTTCCACTCAGATATATCTCTGGTTTGAGTCTGAAAATATCAGTAGCAATAATTTAATATAAGAAAAAGTATACAGTATTATTATATGTATTTTTATTATACAGTGTAACATAATATAATGCACCCCAATGTAATGAATTCCTCGATGTAACGAATTTTTCAAAATCCCATAAAACTGCCCATGCCAAGAGTCTATGGAAAATGTACCTTTACATTACGAATATATATTTCTCAAACAACCTCCCTATAATTAATGTTTAATCATCACAAAATATAGATAGAAACTATTGCTGACCTATATTTAACGAATTTTTCAGCCTATACTCTATACTATACCTCTACATAACATATCCTTTGAATTATCCCCACTTAATTTCACAATAACTCACTTCTTGATGAACGTTGACATGCTGAATTTTTCACAAGACCATCATTGTTGTTCAATGCTTTTATTGTAAAAACGGATAACATGTTCTTTAAGTTTTGCCTTTTACCTTGTTATAATGTATCATGTATAATCTAACCTCTATGTAACAAACCCCACTGTTAGGAATCACTCGATATAACAAATAATTTTTATTTCCCTTCATTTTCGTTAAATCAAGATCGCACTATAAATATTAAGGTTTATTTCAGTTCCATGGATCTGGAAAACAGAAATAGCTGTCACTAACAGCTAACATAAGCTTGTTAGTTACATAGAGCCCACCAGTCAACAAAACTGCAAAGATGTTGTATGTTTTCCATGTGGATGCTGGTCAAATGACCACATATGACATGAACCTCACTTTGCAAAGGTATGTTATTGTAACATAAACAATTCAATCATCATCCTAGTTTAGTAACTTTTCCTAAATGATTGCATTATAATTGTGGTAAAACTACATCAATGCCAGCCTTACTAATCTATTTAAATTCTTAATAAAATAATGGTATAGTCCACTTTTATTCCCTTTTCTTATTTGGTAAACAAGTATGGCGGGGATCGCACCTCATAACTCAATTAGTAATAGACAATAAATAAGGATGTGAAGTATGGAGTGAACTTAATAAATTAATGAAATGAATGATATTCATCGTAGTTGTTACCATCAAAGATATACTTTATTTGTACTTTCTTTCTATAAAAAACAAAATAGAATTGGTAATAATAATGTATAATGCTGTAAAAATTAATATTTTTTATGTTATTAATTTATTGTTACAAGTAACAGCTTACTTCGTTTTAACAACTGCAGATGTCATATCCGTACATGGCGTGAATAGGTTGACAAGTCGAAAATGCAAACTTTTCAGGGCAGCCTTTTAAAGTTTACTTTTTTATAGATACATAGATGGATTTACCAATAAAAAAGTAAACTTTAAAAAGCTGCCCTGAAAAGTTTGCATTTTCGACTTGTCAACCTATTCACGCCATGTACGGATATATCCAAATCAAATACAAAAAAAATATCGTAGAAGGGTAGCAGAAAGTCGTAATAATAATAATGTGTAACACTAGATATAATATTACACAAAATAAATGAATTCTTAACAATACATGTAAAGTAGTGTATAAGAAATAATAAAATTTAAATAAAATTGACTAAATTAAGTTGTATATGTTTATTATTTTAATTCAATTAAATCAATTATAATATTTTAATTCAATTTTTTTTTATTTTGTAGTTATCTCCTTACTTTATCTGCAAACCTAAAAATGGCATCTATCTACTATTTTATGTGGTACAATGGTATTATTTACCATTGATTTATCAAAATACTTTATTACAACTGAATGATTATATTTTTGCACATAAACATTTTATTTTTAACCAACTTCAAAAAAGGAGGTTATGTAATATTATCAGAACTGCACAATATTTAAATATGTTAGTCTATTATGGCTTCCAAACAAGTTTACCAAATTTCATTGTTGTATGTACATATGTATGTATGTGTGTAGATATATTATGTTTATCCTCACATATCTCCCACTCGAATTGATGGATTGTGGTTTTTCTTTTTTGGTTTTGAATATTTATCATTTTTGATTTATTGTCTATAAAATCTGTGCAGATTTATATAGGTAGTTTTAAATATTATTATTTTTAATAATTCAATTGCTGTTTCAGTGTTGCAAGTCTGAAGGCTGCAATAGAAAGAAAGACGAAGATACCAGCAAGCTCCTTGGTGCTTCTTGTGAGTGGAGGTGAGGTGTTGCTCTCAGACCACATGGTGTCGTCATACAGCGCTGGCACTGACACTAACCCAATATACATGTTCAGCAAACCCTCTGTCAAGGACAGCAGGCTCAAGCCATCAAGTGAGTGACTATTTTTAATGATAAATTTATTTATGTTTGCATGGTAAAATACAGGGAATCAGTAACTAAAACAGTCTATATAAAGGACTACCTACTTGTCTGTATTTTTCTTATTCACCATAATATCTTGTGTTGAGCTGGCACAACTTCAACCGCTTTGGTTCAAAACCTTTTCAAAAATGTTAGTACAAAATAATTAAAATTCAGAATATTTTTTGCAGTATTTGTTAAGACATGATCAATGTGTTTTATTTTTACAGTGGATCAATTTTATCTTATCTACCTACATACAAGATAATTATAATGTAAAGCCTATGAAGATTTAATATAGAAATTGAGAAATTGTTTGTCTGCTGATTGTGGATGTTTTGATTTCTAGTAGAACAGAAATTTTAATAATGAGTTTAAATTTCTGTTTCTGATATGGGTGCTTCAACAAGGAAATCCTAATGTGAAAAGTGGGAAGCATTATTTATTGATTTATTTAGTTGAAGCCTTTAGTGACGTGTATTTTTTGAATTTTATAGTGTGCGACCTCAGTCCAATAGTGGAGCTGAGCACGGGCGAGTTTCGTAGCGACACGCGCAGTGCGTTCGACAGCAAGTCTGTAGCAGAGTTGAAGACCGCTGTGGAGATGTGCTGTTCCTCCGTGGCGAATGTGCGCACGGTGATCTCGTGCGCGAACCTCGCACAGCAGTTCAGCGAATACGCGCACGAAGTTTCCAGGAGCTGCGAGCAGTTAGTACACGAGCAGCATCTGCAGCACCAGGTCAGTGACCCCTATATTCCTCACACTGGGCGAGGTGATCATGCCTATGCAGTGACAGTGCTCACTTGACTGGAATGTTGTATATATGCCATGTAGAAAACTTCGATAGCGTGATTCAGGATGTCTGTAGCGCCATCTCTTGGTAAGTGGCTAAAGTCGCCAAACTGTTACTTCATGGCGAACGTGCATTGTCGTGTGCGAATAATGAACATAAATACAGCGAAAGTACGCACGAAACATCCAGGAGCTGTGTAGTTTGTATACAAGTAGCATCTGCAATATCAGGTCACTGAACCATAATAATATATTATCACACCTTATATTATGTTTTCACTTTGCTGATATTTTGGGTGCATACTGTTATCTCAATGTCTGGAGTCAGTGCAAACATAAAAACTAAATGTCATACTGATATAACACAGCCTGACTTCTCAAAATATTTTTATGCAGAAAACATCTGGATAAACAAAGCTAATTATAGTTTTTGTAGGAAAACAAAACAACTACAACAGATGATAATTCCATCCTATGAACTTATGTATGTCTAATTTGTTTTTCTCAGAAAAACATATTGTCACATCACTGTATATGTAATTTCTATTTAGGTAGTAAATAATGATGTTGATATTGATTAAAAAATAAAAATACAGAATATTTATTTTACTGTGTCAGGGATGGACAGCTGTTGTTGCAAATCTAGAGGACATATTCACTGAGTTTTGTGAAAGATCAAGAAGCTTTAAGGAATCATTTAAAAAGCATCGACAGAAAAAGGAGGAATATACAGAGAAATTAAAAACGTATGTATTGATAATTATGTTTCTTTTCAGTCAAAATATTATACTAAATAAATAACCATTTCCTGTTCAGACCAAATGGTTGGCAATAACTATCTATGTAAAATTGTGTTCCTTGTTTGTATTTTGCTTTAGTAGTATGAATCTTTTGCTACAAGTTGCTATTATATATATCTTTGTTTTATTTTCAGCCTCAATAAAGTTTTAGAATCCCTCGGCAATATTCCGATACTGCCGGCACTGCAGCTAAACGCAGACGCTCACAGGTTCTCGGCTTTTGACGTGTTTGAAGACACAGATTTCGAGGGCCAGCATTACAGGAGCCAGCCGCTCGAAAGCAGTTCAGAGAACAGAGGCACCCAGGACTTTGGTGTGGGGGTGTTCAAGTTGTCCGATGAGGATGGTGAGTCTTGCGTGTGTTATGTCTAATCAATCCTACTACTATTATAAACGTGAAAGTATGTGAAGATTGTTTCTCTCAAAACTGCTGAACAGACTTGGATGAAATTTGGTATGCACAATGGCACATAGTTTATAAGAGTAATGGTGCAGTAGTAACTGGTAGACCCATAATAGAAGACGAGGTAAGCCTCAGATAAGATTATTTCTCTATTTGAGGTTAGATGCGGGAACCTGGGCTGAAGTGACCACTTAACATCAGATGGCCTGAGTGTCCTTCTGCTACTTAGTTACTGTAAAAAAAAGATCATTATTCCAAGTCGCGTATCTACAACATCCAGCCAGATGCTACGCCATAGTGAGTCATGCCCAGGATAGTGACAGGTCTCAGTGGACTCGTGCCACACGCGTGTTGCGGTTATTTGCATACATAAATATTACGTTGTAAGCAGTAGCACGCAATGACATTGTAGTCCATTAGGTATCACGTTCATGCACTTGGATACTATTATGGAATAATTTTACATAATTATTATAGTCTGTTTTTTTGACGAAATACCTAAACATTTGTCTAAGATCTATTTGTAAGATCTGAGGTTGTAATTGTGTTGCAACTGATCAAATGAAGTATCAGCCTTTCTTTAAAGTCTTATTACAGTGTCGAAATATTGACAGTGTAGACAAGTGAAATTAAAGAAAATTTATTTTTTTATTTTGGTTGCACTTTTACTTTACTGTAGGCGGATTTTGATTTTTGATTTCGTAAGTGGTCGCCGATGTTGCCAGATATTTCTCACTGTTCATTGTCATAATCATTAAAAAAATGGAAATTAAAAACTGACTTTAAAGCCTTAGCCAGGCTTATTCTTCCTTTAGCTGGATCAACCACCAAGTAAGAATAATATTGTAATGTAAAGTTAATTTTATAATGTAGCAATGTAAATACCTACGTTTCTAATATTGTTACAGTATTTGCTCAGAAGAACACATCAAGCAACGAAGGGGCGGCTTCATCAGAGGCAGAACCGCCTATCGAGGAGTCCGACGAAGGCGTCACATTCAAAGCCACGTCCACTGACAGCAAGGAGGAGCCAACCTTGCTGCACTGGATCCTGGCGCAGGGGAACAAGGCTTCCCTTCAGGATATCATCGATTATTGTGAGAAGGGACTCGCATTGGTAAGATTTTTTGAGGAATGATCTTCTAACATTTTAACATCTAACAATTTTTTTACTTGTATTTTTTAATAATGTGATAATAAAAAATACATACAAGCCTAAATTTTCACCCTTCTATCACTAACCCCTATTTTTTAATAGTCATTTTAGTAATTTAATAATTTTTCATCCCACTCTGTGGGGTCTGCTAGTGTTTCATACTAATAAAGCAGTATGTTTAAGTTGAGTCAAAAATATTTTTCAGTCTAAAATTTATAAAATACAACATGTACTTTTATTGACGTATCGTTTTCATTTACATACAACTAATTTGATTAAAAAAAATAATTATTAACAAATCACATGCAACAGTTTTTTTACATATATTTTGAAAGTCTACAACGGTAGGGTTGTATGTATTATGTAACATTTCTTCTTCTTATCATCTAAGCTTTGCAACCCAGTAGGTCTCTATGATGCTCGAGTAAATCTACATTAATTAGCATCTTGGGCTCCCCTACTATTGAAGTAAGCGAGTTTTACAAATTCTGTCTACTAAATAATGTTTTATAAAAATAAGTTTTGTCTGTGTTTGCAATGGTGTTGCAGTATATGCAATTTTTTTTTCCATCTATGTAAAGGAAGAAATTGACGTTACTTTATCTATCATCAGATTGACGCTGAGCCACTAAAGGAACGGGAACAAGAGTTGTACAACATATTGGAGTATGCCAATATGCACGGCTTGAAGCAGATCAAAGGTATTGAGGACCGACTGTATGGATTGGACCAGTTGCTTAGCGACGTGAAGAAATTAGAGCGGGATCAGAAGGATCAAGCAGCATCTATTATACAGGTTTGTTTCTTAAATTTTTAATTCAAGTCACATATATTATGGTATAGTTTTGCTGCCTACCTTAGGCCAACCATACCTTATGCATTGGATATCGATTGTCCTGTCTATAACTCATTTGTGACCGGGAAAAGCATGTGAAGTCCACTAATCCACAATAGGCCAGGGTGATGACTAAAACTTACATCCTTTACGATGCAAAATTTTTCTTGTGGCGGGTGATGGTTTACGGACAGATATATTAATAGGTTATGAACAACCTGAATGTATTAAATTTCATCCTAATCCATTGTATGTGAATGAGACAAGCTTTCGCATTTATAATAGAAGTAGGTAGACCCACCGACCCGCACTAGGCCCGCGTGGGACTAAAGCCAATATCCCTCTCGTTGTGACAGGAGACGCGACCCTGTAGTGGGTCTGCAGATATTGACTGGGTAGGCAAGTACTCTAATAATATCTTATTTGTTATGATAGCATCGCGAGCGTCTAAACGCGGCCTGCGACCCGTCAGTGCTGCCCACGCTAGTGCAGTCCCACGGCCGGCAACTGGAGAAGCTTCTGAAAGGTCATCAAGTGCTGGTCGATATCAGACGCCGCATCGCCAAGTCGAAGGACGAGCTCTCTCATATCTTGAAGGCGAGATTGGAGTATGTATGCGTTTGTATTTCTGATTGTAGAAATAATATATTATACATGTTATTGTGTAAATCTTATTTGAGGCTGTATCTGGGGTCTCTCAAGTCTTTGTTTTTATCGGTCTTGATGTTGGACTCATGAGGACTAAGATAGTCGCCTCAAATAAAGTATTTCCCGCAATCGACCTGAGTGGCGCAGTGGTTAAGACATCGGTGCGCTGCGCGGAGGGTCCTGGGTTCGATTCCCAGCAGAGCAGAGATTTGAATGATGAGTTTAAATTTCTGTTTCTGGTCTGGGTGTGTGTGTTCTTGTCTTGTGTGTGTCCATGGCGCCCACGACACAGGGAATCCTAGTGTAGGGCTATGATTGTGAAGCGTTATTTAATCACATCTCCTACATGATGATCATGCTAATTCACATTGGGTCGCTTACTCATATTGTCTGTCAGCTTGTGTTTTACACGTCTACTTATACATATTATATTGATTGATATTTGTGTAATTGACGATGACGATGATGATGACACCGCCGCTCCGACGCTGGTGCGCAACACGAGGGGGACCTGGGTTCAATTCTTAGCGGATATTTAAATTTCTGTTTCTTGGGTGTGTGTGTGTGTGCCCGTCATTTGTGTGTCTATGGCACCCACAAACTAGGGAACAATAGTGCGGGGCTATTAAGTGTGAAGTGTTTACTTATTGTGTTTAATAATATAATTGTTTCGTCAGGGCGGTGCTGATGATCGAGAACTCGATGTCGGTGCAGGACGCGCACGCGATGTTGTCGTTCCAGTGCTTCAACCGCCTCGCGCGGTACTTCGGCATAGTGGCCCAGTTGCACCGGGCCCCCGCCGTCTACGTACGAGCGTTGTACGAGGCGGCTAGGCGGCGCGCCTTCTCTAAAGCGCACTTGCAGGTACGAATAAATAAATACAACTAAATTGGGAGTGGGATTTGGCTATATCATGATACTTAAGTCACACTCAAGACGAAAGTCAGCGGTCGCTATCTATTTTGTGCCTTATGCAACCCTTTCAATGTCACATTGCCCAGAACCGGTGGATGTCTAGAGTATACCGCACAGCACTTTGCCAAAGCAGATTGTATGTGATATGGATTAGGGCCAACTTGGATCATAATTTATTTGTAGTCACCCGTGCATATACATTATTGTGCACTACTTTTTAGTGGGCCACAGACCTAGCAGAGAAGTTGCTCAATATCCACGACGAGGAAGTGAGCAGGCGGCAGGAGTTCAACTGCTTGTTCGAGGGGCACTTCCTCAAGAGCCTGTTCCCGGGTATGACGGAGCTGCCCCCGCCCTTCGCGACGCAAGCGCCGCCGGCGTTCGACGCGAGGATACCGGTCATCACCAATGAAGATGTCGAGTTCATATCGAATGCGTTCCCGTTACTCGCTAGTGACGTGCCCAAGTATGATATGGAGGCGACCGTCAAGTTTTTTCAGCAGAGGTGAGAGAAACATGTTTGTTTGTCCCGAACATTACCTGTAATGAAAAATAATATTAACCTGTTCAGTCACCTTTATGTTAAATTTGTAATGAGCAAAACAAGCTGCAACTATGATAAAGTTAGCTGTATTATAATATGTATTTTAACGAGGAATGTAATTAAGCATTTTTCTTATATTTGCAGGCTACGTGCATCAGAACACGAGGAAAGGGATGTGGATATCCAAGTAGATCTGGACAAGTATGTAGTACATAGTATGTTAATAGAACAATAACAAGCGTGCTTTATTTACTTTTAAGTGCTTAAAAATTTTATTCACTTATCTCGTATTTATTGTGTTTTTTCCTTGTAGGGAAGACATTGAGTCAGAAACGGACACGGATTTCGAGAAGCTTAGCAGGCAAAGTGGGTCTCAGAAGCAGAAAATAGACACGTCAACCACCTGCATTCCCGAGACCACGGCCGTGGCCACGGTGACTGAGGTGCGAACACTACCCGTTATACTGGAGACGGTTGAGAGTCCCCACGAGTTTGTCGATTCACAGTTTTACATCGAGGAGTCGCTACCTTCCAGCTTGGACTGGGGCCGGGATGACCGACAGGTGCCCACGCAACCTCGTCTAAACATGGCAACACTCGTTTGAGACCTTTACAACTTACCTAAAGTTTCCAAAGCTAATTAAAGTTGTACGTCTTATCCAATAAGGTTATCGAAGTAAAAATCAATGGTAGTGTTGAAGCTGCCTAGGTTTCGAAATTGTTCTGAAGTGAACGTGTTTGAGGTTTAATCCGAGTGTACGCCCTATTAGTTATTTTTCGTTGCTCCTGTCTCACCGGCCCCATATATAGCCATTAGTTTGGTATCTTTATTTTTTCGTTGTACCGCTTTTGTGTATTATGTCAGTGTCTATAATTCTTTATTTGATCTCTGGTATATGCTAAGGCAATCTTTTTTCATTATAGGATAACATGAGTATCGATAAATTGAACATCGAAAAATTACAAGACTTTCTGGTCAGGCTGTGTGGATTGGTTAGAGTAAGCATATGTTTTATTAAAGAGGAGTTGGTGAAACTAAAAAACGACGTTGATGAACAAAATAAGTTTATTAAAGAAAAACACCTAGAAATAAAAGATGCGTGGAACAAAAATAATGAGGAGGCAGCTATAAGGTTCCGCGAACAAACGCAGAGGCTAACTGTCGACCACGAATTAGAATTAAGTGATATGAAGGCGTCTCTTAATGAGAAAGATGATATTATAAGTTCTATCAAATCTGAAAAAGAGGAATTGCAAAAAGCGCACCAAAAAGATATAGAAAGATTAGAAGCGGAACATCAGGGTACTAAAGACTTATTAGAAAAAGCTCGGGAGGAGATAAAATTATTCGAAAAGAAGTTAGAAGACGCAGAAGTACAAAAACAGAAAGAGTTGAAAGACCTACAGGAGAAGATGCATCAAGAGTACAAAGCGGAGATCGAATCATTAAGGTCGAGGTAATTTAACTTGCGACATGCTTTTTATTATGGTTTTAAGGGTTTATATCTATTGTAAATATTTATTATTGTTTTGCTCACGCTTACACTATGTAGTTGGTCACACGTATATACTTTTTTCTAATGAATAGTTGCTTTGAGGAGTGTAGTGGATTTTAAACGAGTTTGATTACAGGTTCCGACTGGTAGCGTTGACGAACATGGACAGATCGCCGTCCGAGTCGAGCTTAGAGAAGATAGAGCGTACTGATATGATTGAGATCACTAGCCATAACGCGATCGTCATGCAGACTAAGGAAAACGCGGAGGTAGAGAAAGAGGAGGCGGTTAAAGAGGCAGTTGAGAAATGTAAAGCAGAGTTTGAACAGAAACTTAACGCTGAATTGTCACTAGCGAAAGCCAAATATGAGGCTGACAAACAGGTATGTGGTGAATGTAATATCTTCAGTCATTATTAAGCTGTTTATTAAAAGTTTTCTTATGTTTAATGAGTGTGTATAAGAAATAGAAAGGACAGTAGTTTGTTGAAATCTTAATTTTTTAGTCTGGACGTTGAGTTTACACTCAAAAAACTTAAACACATTTTTCGTGTATGATTATACCAGCTGCGATCGACAGCTGATTTTGACTTTTTTGCTTCATCAGACTTAGCTTATATATTTATCAAAAGTTGCCCTTGAATAATTATTTCAGGTTCATAACCTTAAATGGCTTCAGAC
The DNA here is from genome assembly GCA_905147235.1 of Erynnis tages. Lineage (NCBI taxonomy): Eukaryota > Metazoa > Arthropoda > Insecta > Lepidoptera > Hesperiidae > Erynnis > Erynnis tages. Next base: position 10,024,248 of record LR990072.1, read on the forward strand.
TATCTCTCGTACTTTTGTCGTAGTTTGTTTTTTAAACAGGATTAACTTGAATAAGATATCAGCGGGCTTCATTCATTGAATTGGCTAATCACGGCATATATCGTACAATTAAAACACGTATTAGGTTAGGAACGCTAGCTATTTCCCGTAACTAAATGAAACGTGTACTGGCCAGGTGACGATCAACGACGTGAGCCGCCGTCTGCTCGGCGAGAAGGACCGCCAGCTGGAGTTGCTGCGCGAGCGCGAGCAGGCGCTGGCGCGCGAGTGCGGCAAGTACCGCGACACCATCCAGCAGCTCACTGACCCGGAGACCAACGACCTGGACGCCTTGTTGCGCACGCAGGTAATGAATGAGGATCCGCTGTCCCCTGGGGGGTTACTACAAACTCCTAAAACCATCATAAATAAATGATGTTTTGTTTTTATTTAAAACAAAACATCATCGCTGTTCATGAAACAAGTGTTGCCGATGTTGCTTAGACCGTTTAGACCTGGGGGATTACTGCAAACTCCTAAAACAATCAATTTCAAGCAATCAAAGCAATTTTGTTTTGTTTTACATTAAAATAAAATAATAGTTTATTTATGATGGTTTTAGGAGTTTGTAGTATCCCCCTGATCCCTCACCACTCGTATACACAATACTCCGATATACTTTCACCACGGCTGGCATCGGTCATCTTGCCCATATTCGGCAGCAATGTGCGGGCGATAGCCACTTCAAGGAACCTGGCTGCTCGTTTATTTATTCAGCGACATAGTTAATACAATTTTGTAAAAATTCTTTGTGAAATACACATTAAAAAGTGCCACACACAAAGACACTCTCAGTGCCTTGTGAATGTTCGTGGGGTGCCTTATCAATGGGTGCCTCCAGGGTTGCCAGCACCGCTAATAAATCTTACAAAATCTCTGAGCGTATTAAAACTCTCGTATTCGTATGCGTATGCGTATTCTCAACGATCCAACTGTAAATCTGCCAACCCAAACATAAAATTGTTTAGTACAAAATTTCCATTAATATTTGTTAATTCATTTGTACTGCGTTAATTGCAGTTAGCATCACTGGAAAATGAGAAGGCACTTTTGCAGCAGCAGGTAGCCGATTTGAAGAAGGAATTGGATAAAAAATCTGATGAAGCGGACGAGAGCAGAGAAGAAGATAGTGATGGCAGGTAAAATAAGTCTTAAAATAAATTATATGTTGCCGTTTTGTAAGAAATTGTAACCTGAATTTATTCAAAGCAAGAGTGAATAGGCATTTTCTAGGCAGACGTGCTCCATCGTAACGAGTTTTCCATCAGGCGAGATTACGGATAAACACTTGCCTATCTCGAGTTAAAAATAATCTGAAGTTACCCTATTAGGCCCACATTGAAGGGGGCAGTGATAAAATTATTAAGTGCTAAACCCTGGGTTTAAACAACAACAAACAATAATGTTTTGAGTTAAGAAGTGTTATCGCTTGAAATCAAATGTGTTTTGTTATAAACAGATCGTCGCCCAAAAAGGAGGACGGCAAGCGGGGTAGAGCGCACAGTCACACGCCCGTCGGGCTGGCGGCCGGCACCCTCAGCCTGTCGTCCTGCCTGCCGGGCAACGTGGTGCTGGTGCTGTGGGACCCGTCGCACCTCAACTACACCGTGCTGCAGGTACATCATTGCTTTACTTTTAGTACACCTTTATAAATAATTATAGTAAGTAACGCTTCACACTCATAGCCTCACACTAGGATTCCCTGTGTCGTGGGTGCCATGGACACACACAAGACTAGAACACAACACACCACACAAATTTAAATTCATCATTCGAACCTCCGCTCTGCTGGGAATCGAACCCAGGACCCTCCGCGTAGCGCACCGGTGTCTTAACAACTGCGCCACTCGGGTCGTCAGTTTATGGTAATTATCATCTGTTTTGTCCATCGCCCACAAGGGATACCAACAGAATCACACGCACACACTTCTGGCCAAAGCTTCTGTTCTCAGTGTCTGCGTGGCAATATGGCGCGTTGTTTTGAGACCTATCATACGTCAACTGGACTGTGCAGCAGGTTCTTTATAAATTTTCTAAAACGCACTTACGGGGATCTCGACCAATCAAATTTTCAATCAATATTGCTACGGTCATAGTAAACTGTTGAACCAAAACAGTGTTTTAAATTGACTGAAAATAAGTCATCAATGTTGTTTCAGGAGGCCAATATAATGTACTTCGTGCACAGTGACAGTCTGCCAGCGTTGGACCTTAGCATTAAAATAAAGAGCGAAAGCAAACGTCGGCTGTACGCTATCGCTACAGTCGACTCCAAGGAATATTGTTACGCTAAGAAGGTAACTTTGTCATTTATGTTTTTTTAATGCTTCATAATTAAATAATAATTCGAAGATCGTCAAAACAAAATCTCCTTAGTTGTGGCGCAGAATACATAATAGTACAAGTACAGAAGGCCCACTTCGAAAAGTCATTTAAAGAAATATAGACTCTAGCTACGATACGATTAAGTTCAATTCAGATCGCGCAGCACTTACACCTACGCTCATAGATAGCTACATCTTGCATCTCTTTCTAGCGCGCAACTGTTACCTTTTCTGACGAAAAACGGGGTTGTGTTCTTTTAAAAAATAAATGAATCTAAATAGCTATCTTTATTAAGACAATTAAACAGTATCTTTTTCTCCATGTTTTAAACAATGCAACGAACAAATGAAGTACCTATATAATCAAAGGAAAAACGGAACAAACCTTACGCGTACCTACGTTACTCACAGATCGCGCGTGAGGCCCCACTGACTAGCCGTTTCGGCGGGGCCGTTGTAGCGTAGGCACATTGTTGTACACGGGGAGTGGGCCAGGCCTGGTTGTGGGGAGAGACCCATGGCCAGCAGTGATATACTATTTTGTCATTCTCTTCCCCAACTGCGGCTCGTGAACGTTCGATTCGCAATTGATGTTTGTGAATTGCTTTGGGAAATATTTCTAGGAAAACATAAAAAAGAGTAGCAGGTAATTTTATATTTAATTTTTCTAATCGAACTGTTCGGCTGCATAGAACGGCAATCGGTTCCACATGCCGCGCGGCGCCCGGTTCTACCGCGTGCGGCTGCGGCCGCTGCGGCCCGCCGCGCCGCACCCGACCTGCTGCGACCCGCGACACAAGCCTGGTATGCACCTTCGTATTATGTTTACGTATTCACACGACACATCTCATTTTTACCACTATTGTTCATACTAATAAGGACCTTATTAGGGAAATTGTATGAACTAATTTATTTTACGAACAATTAAACTGAAAGTTTTATACTTTGTTTAATGTCAATATCACTCGATTCACTATATTCAATTCACACAAAAGTACACTACATTACATAATAATGGATTTATTGTGTAAAATGTGTAAATACATTTATTATATAATTCACAAAAGTAAATAGCTTGCACTTAAAATTCACCTATTTTGTTTATCATACATGTTCAATTAAAAATGTGTAATATAAAATATGAATTTGAAAAACAGATATGTTATTATTCTGAGCCTTATTTGATATCGAGTTTGGGACCACTCTAAAACTCTAGAATTTTATTTCAAATAAAGTTTAAAAATTAATTTAAACTCTAAGCAGCAAAAGCATTGAATTTGTAGCAGTATTGTCAACAACATATGGACTATAGAACCCTGCTTTTGTGTGTCCGCTTGTATTTACTAGTTTTTGTGTACTTACTGAGCTTTAAGAGTCAGTGGAAATTAGACATCAGCTACTAGTGTTACATCTGACTCGTTACATACGAATATCCTATCTATTGCCTAATTTCCACTAACCTTTAGTGCCCTGCCTCACTGAGACGTTAGCAGGATTATAGCCAAAAAATTGGGATTTCGTGAGTGTAGAGTAATGCCTTCGGCGTGCAGTAGTTCACATTGATATAGAAGTGTAACTGGATTGCGTACACTGTATAAGCCACAACTCACTCGTTAATTTATTTATTTGCACTGAGTTACCCAAAATCACAAATACACAATTCGTGTTACTATTGAGCGATTGGTAATAGCTTGTGAATTCAATGCAAATTTAGTGACTAAATTACCAATTACTCACCAATTTGGTTCTCTCTTGATTGTTTCTTCATTTGGCAACGTTTGGTAGGTGTGTACGTAGCTTTCAAATTTGCTTCCCTTGTCAGTCATACAGTCTCGGTGAGGTACGAAAAGCCAAAGATTTTTATATGTTTAGATGGAGTGTGAGGATTACAAAAATGGGACACCTAAGGTAGTCTTTTATTTTAAGGTTCCTTTAACATTGACGGGAAATGTCGTGATGTTACTTTTTATTGATACATAATCTATACACACCCAAGCGTTAGAGCAATTTTCTTTCTATGGTGTCCCTGATCGCTTTTTAACTTTCAAAGGTTTAAAAAGCAGATACCACTTTACCTCTTCTCTAGTATAGTCTCCACCTCCTCCATCTGGTCACACTCATAAAAGTCTTTGAGAGTGAAGCCTTAGTGTAAATGTGCATGCATGACCCGACCCTTACTGACACGTGTGCACGCGCGTTGCGTTTCAGATGCGCTGAAGGGCAACGTGCTGTCCGTGTTCGGGGACACTCGACCGCTCAAGAAATGGTTGACCTACATGCATGCCCCAGGTCTCGATGCTTTCACTCTTCACCCTTTAGTTTATGTTATTTTCTCTCTCTCATATTGATTAATTATCCATGTTTGCCATGTGTTTAGGATTAGCTTAGCTATGTTTTTGTCTTGTAAACTGGGATTAGATATATAAATAGTTTAGCAAACTGAACATTTAGTTAACTTGAGGATCTGAATAACTGCTTGTCTGAAAACAACGTCTAATTTTTAAAAGATTCTGTTACGTTTTGCTAAGCTATGTCTATTCAGGCTTAAACCCATTGAGTAGAGTGGCAATAAAATGTATGTACTATGAAGGAAGCTCTTATAAAATTTAGCTACGGTAAAATTAACCAGTCAAATTCATTTACTTAGAAACATTTTTTATGCTCCAGCTACACGCTCATTCATGCACACAGTTAAAATTCCAATCAAAACTATGTAATGCATAATTTTTACCTTTTTTATTCGCGCAAGCTTTATGTTCCACTACGTGTACATTTCTTACGGTGTGGTTACCAAGCAACATCTGTTATATAAAAGCAGTTAACAACCATCTCGGCAACCAAACAGTATCTATCTCTATCCACATCCGAAGATCAGTTATTAAAACCCACCGTTAGCGATCTTACCGGTGACATCTAGTTTTTTGAGGTAACCCCGTCAGCAAGAACTTGCGTGTAGCCGGAGCCTTAAGCCCGGTAGCACACCTCCGCCGCGAAATCGCGAAATGGTTGAGTGTTTCGCTCGTATTACAACGGACTACGGTGGCAAAAGTTCAGCGGTTTCGCTATTTCGCGGTTTCGCGACGGGGGTGTGCTAACGCGGTTAATGTGCACTTAATATAATTTTCCGTGTCATTTAACAGACATTCAAAAGTCAGTAGACACGAGTCAGTCAACGAGTTCCGCGACGGAGGAGGCGAAGGCCGAGGTGGCGACGGGGACGCTGATCAACCTGGAGTCGCCGGTGTCGGTCGGTGACCCCGCGCCCGCGCCCGCGCCCTCGCAGGCGGAGGACCAGCTCGACTCCATCGAGGCCAGCGAGCAGTGGCACACCGCCCGGATGCAGGCTTCCACTGTTAGCGTTGTGTGAGTTTGATAATAAAGCAATCGGTAAACTGAAATTTATTAGATTTGTATGAATCAGGTGAGGTTATATCAGGCCGCCAATAGCATTTAAGGGCCCCCGCGCACTAGGCAGCCATGGCTGCGCAGCCAGGCTGCGGCAGCCAGTCAAACATATGACGTTGTATGGGAGCCCGCGCACTAGGCAGCCACGAAATCTCGGCTGCGGCAGCCAATGAAACGCGCCTGTTTGCACGGCAGCCAGCTGGCTGCGCGCAGCCAGAACGTGTGTAGCCTGTGTAGGCGAATGTATGTGGCTGCAGTCAGTGTCCGCGCACTAGATGTAGCAGCCAGACGTATTTTGCGTTCCGAACTTTGATAATTTCCATATCGCTCGACGGAAGGATCTAGACTAGTCGTTGATTGGCTGCTATAAACTGGCTGCGCAAATATTCTGGCTCCCGCAGCCTGGCTGCACAGCCAGGCTGCCTGGTGCGCGGGGGGCCTAAGAATGCCTCGATGAAGCGCGTACACCTCACAAAGCGTTTGGGGTGGGGAAAGTTCAGCCCCGTCCAGCAGCAGAGCCCTCTAGTGGACGCAACGCTTCAAACGAACACTATGGGGTTAGCAGGGACGACACTCCATCATTAGGCTAGGTTCACAAAAAGTATTCTTGATGAATTTCTCCACGATTAGAAAAAGTTTTGCAACAGAGGAGTCGAAGGCGGAAGTTGCGATGAGGTAGGATATTTTATAGTATTGTCTTTAAAATATATAATTGTACGTGGTAAATTTTTCAAGTGTGCGTGGAATTCTGTCTATTCCTGTCTAATCCTGTATATTCAATTATTACCTCTTCTCTAGTAGTCTCTCCGCTGTTCGCTTTTCGCTTTTCAGCAACATATTTTGCTACCTCGTGGTACAGATCATAAAGAAGTACGACTGATCATATTAGCGGAGATAGAGCGGAGACTTGTAAGAAGTCGCTGTCATACCCCTCATATCACCCCCCTTGTCACTCCCTCATGCATATGTCATACACACTCGGGTAATTGCGTTAAATTAGGTGTTAATGAACGTGCGTGAGTTACAATTTCTCTATCGAATTGTTCCAGGACGGACATGGAATGCAGCGTGGGGCGGTGTGCGGGCGTGGAGCCGCTCGAGACGGCCGCGCCGCCCGAGGAGCTGGCGGAGGAGGCCACGCCCTGACCGCGCCGCACCGCACTGCGACACCGCACGTCACACGCACCGCTAACGCAGGTGAGACCACCCAATATAAGCAAGGCTACTCGACGAGGATCGACGCTTCGAAGCTTTGAAAATTCATTGAAGATATGTAAGCAGTTCCAGGATGTATTTACCCTCAAACGGAAGTCGAAATTCATGTCATCACAGAGTATATTAGTTCTTACTGAGCTTAGTTCATACTATTAAGTATACTGCATACCTCACATCACATAATTGCAGTCGACAGAGGTGAGAGAAGCCAATACAAGGGAGAATGCTCAATGAGGGTCAACACTTCGAAACTTTGAAAATTGGCAGAAATTTACAGCTCGGGCATTAACAACGAACAAGCAACGATTTATCAAACCCTTTTGCCATTCAAACATTGGACAACCAAACTTCATGTCATGAATAAACAAGGCAATACACACATCACTGAGTATTGTACCACTAACTCGTGCGACGAGCTCGCCACGCCATATTGCCTAGCGACTACATCTAACGTCACACGCACACGCACTGTACTCAAGTTTAGCGCGGGAAGCCACCTGGAAGATTACTTAACACGGATTAATTTCGGAACTTCCAAAATAGGTCTTGATGTCGGTGTTAGGAACTGTAGTTCAAAATCTGTGATTTAATAAGGGATGTGGCTGGAACGTATTTGTTCGATATATGCCTATTTTGTTTGATTGAAACCAATTTTTTTTTCATATTATTATATAAGTCTACTATGTACGATGTGATGTTTGCACAGATTCACAAGGCATGATTCTAAGGTTGCTCCTTTCAAATAAAAAATTGTTTTTGTTTGGGCTGTATTTTGTATTAAGGCGTATTGTTTGCAGCCAAGTACTGGCTAAGTAACACATCACCACAGTAAAAAGAGGTTATAGAAAGTTTCAATCATATTCAATAACCACTAGAAAAATTATCAAACCTCTTAGTTCAATTTAAAATTTTGATCAAAAGAACGTTGCTCACATACATTACTCAAAATTCAATCTTTAGTCATTTAATTTTGAATGAAATCTGACGGAAAAATAATAATATTCGTTTATACCCATTTAAACCAAAAATTATGTATTGTACTGGCTATTCTCATTACGAGCTTATTAGCTAAGGTTAACACGACTTATGTTAGTACTCGACTCATTAATCGCTCAATTATTGTCATTTAAAATTCTTAAAACATAATTATAACAGTGGGTTTCAGTTATGGATAACCCAAGTACAGTTGTTCGATGCCAGGTCATTATCATTTTATTGGCTTTCAAAAATAGATAGTACCTGGTAACCAGACTGTGGTAAGGCTATCCATGTTCGATGGTACGGTATTCAAACCTACCGTATACCGTATATGGGTTTTTTAGAACACAGTATGAAATGCTGATAGATTTTTTAAAATTTCACAGTGTCTCTTTCTCTGGTGTATTTCAGCTACTTTCAATCCCCTATGCAATTGCCATAAAGTTTGCTTTAATTTTATGCTGTAGTTTAGAGACAATGTTAAGCTTTAATTCAAACTATTACTACATACAAATATGTACATATTATATACCTCTCGAATTCTCGATGCATAACCCTTCCTAGTTATTTCAGCGTCTTGTAGATCTCCTCATATTAATCTGAGTTTCTCATTGCGACGTTTGCTTTCATTATATCTCTTCAAACGTTGTTTCAGTGAGAAGGAAAATTTGATGTGATGATAATTAAAATTGTGATATACTCGTATGTTGTATGGGATAGTTAATTATATGTCATCTTAACCATATAAGTGGTAATGTAACATGTAAATGTAATTCTATCGATTTTGTATAGTCGTATTCTGTGTTAAAATGTTTGAAACAAGGGAATACAAGGTGAACATATTTTTTTACGGTAGTGTGTCTTTTGTTGTAATCATATAAGTATTTTAAAAACAAATTCAATTTAATCATGTCAAAGAAGCGAGTGAGCTACTTTTGCACAAAAATAGTAGTTTAAAACAAACACTTTAGGCCGGTGGCTTGCCCAGTCCACATTGGCAGTAATTGAGAGGCATATATGGTAAACGAACTAAGTTGAAGAAAAACCGTGTTAGATATCGATTAAATTTTGTCGTGGGCGGCGGTTCTTAGACGTTTTATTTGTATTAAGCCTTATAGAGCATCATAGTGATAATGATTGTATTTTCACAATATCTAGAATGATAAAAAGTATGTTATAAAGTGTCAAAAGTAGCTTTATTCTTCTTTTATAATTATAATATCACATTCATTATAAGTTGTGTGGGCGTATTTGTGAGCACGTTCCCCTAAAAATTCCACCTAATTTAAAGTCTTCCATGGATATACAAAATTTCATGGGATACGAAGTTTTATTATTGTAAGTGTTTTTATTTTTGTGTATTTGGATTTGTTGGCGTGTGTTATATTGTAAATAAATTACGTAATTATACTAATTATATAAAGTCAAAATGTAAAGTTGTATATTCAATATTCTAATGCTTAAATATTTCTCAATTAGGATATCTTATGTTTAAACTATAGGATTATTATATTCTGGTTATATACAGTTAAAACCAGTTTTTAGTTTGAACGCGTTTTTCCTAGTTTGAACTAGTTTTTACTAAATGCCTTTGTTAAAACTATAATTAAGTAACTAGTTCTTACTAGACAAATCGCGTTTTTTCGAAGCGTTTCAATTAAAATTGTTCTCAAAGTTCATCGTTGAAGGGATTTCTGTGTTAAATTTAGACTTCCGTCACTGAACCTCGCTTCGCTCGGGAAAAAAATTAACCTAACCTAACCTATTGAAGGCATTCTATATCTTGTTTTCAATACCAAATTAGTTTCTCTAGTGCTAGTTTTAATTGAAGCCCGGAGTGACAATTAGTTTTATCTGAAAAATCAGTGAATATCAGTGGAAAATTTTAGTTTTGACTTCTTGTTTTAACAAAGGCCTTCAGTAAAAACTAGTTCAAACTAGGAAAAACGCGTTCTATCTAAAAATGGTTTTAACTGTAAGAGCCGCGTATCTATACAACGATTGGGCTAAACTAGTATCGTCCGCTCGAATCGTCTCACTGTTCAGTGATTTGTTTTCTCAAAAGTACAAACTTATATTTAGTCGATCGTAAAGTTTTAACGTTTCTGTGCAAAAATGTTTTTCTTTGTTTTTTTGTAAAGATCTATTTTTATTTAATTCGAATTTTTAATGTCGGTAAAAAGCTTGAATTTTCTATTTCACTACTGTATCTTATTGTATTATAGCACAAAAATGATTGTGTATTGAACATTAATTTTCTCGTAGATTATATAATTATGTTATTAATATATTCCTACTACACAGAAAATAATAATATTTATGTAATTATGTCTAAATACTGTTATAGTTAGTTACATTCAACCTTAAGATTTGTCGTATCGTTAAGTCCACTGTCTTGATGCCTAAGTCATAGTTATTGTGAATGGGGGCCGCGGTCCCATATTCTAGATGTTTCTCTTCAAGCGCGTAGGCTTCTGCGAAGGTACCGCTTGCAGTCGATCTCGCTTCGTACTTGAATTTTGCTTCCTGAATAGATTTAAACACACTACACACGTACTAGCTAAGGGGACTATTGCACATACTTCGCTCTTTTCGGTTAGTGTTTTAAACACTTTTACATATTACATAAGTTCCGGGAGGAAGGGTTAAAACAAAATGGACAATGATAAAATTAACTAGTTAATACTAGTTAATGTTAATACATTATTTAAACTGTTACACTGATATCCTACAATCGATTTTCCGTCTATGTCTGTCTGGTTGAAGAGCATTGAGCTGAATATTAAAAATAGTACCGAAACGATGTGTAGTATGAAAATACGAGGTTTATCAATTAAGTGTTTTAGGAAAATAGGCACAGATAATTGCGTCCCATAATAGTTTGATGTTAATTATTATTGTGCACTTGCTGAACTATACTCGCAAGTGACGACGTTGTTACGTTTTAATAATGAGACGTTGCATGTTAAAATTGTTTCGTGGCCTTAAAATAGTGCCCATAGCGGGGCTACCGGTGTCTCTTAACTTGTTATCTAATACACTAGAGGTCAGGACTTAAGGTTTAGAGGCATTACTGTGATAGTACGCGCTGTGCTCTCCTCCTCCTTGATAATAAATAATATTTTACACTTGGAAATGGCAACAATTTAAGTTTGTTACGAGAAATAGGGGCCTATTGTTAGAGACGTAATGTGTAATCACAATGTTTCGAGCTAGACGTAAGCTTGCTTAGTGCCGGTAAATTGTCTCAGTTTAGCGGTTATAAAACATTGAGAATAGCGTATGCGAGATTTGTAATATGCGCCGCTTTTGATACTATATGTATCTATCGCTTTTTAAGATCTAAGATGTGCAATATGAACGCTACGAGCTCGGTCATTACGAACTGTATGATGGGTTAATGACAAAGGTTAGCTTACACGATGATAGACTTTGGTTTCGGATCTAAGATGTCAGCTTGAAAACGTTGTTGTTGTAAATAATTGTTTATCGTAAAAATACAGGTTATCGATTCTTATCATGTGAAGACTAAAAGTAAATACTTGGATGCCGTCACGGCGCTGCGCGGGCCGCAAGTGCCGTGGACTGTGATGAGCGTTATGTTTCGGGGTGGTTAATAAATTAAGATACCTACTATGGTGTTGATGACGTCATGTGGACAGTTTTAAAAATGTTTTGCGATTGCAAACGCATTATAAGTCTATTGTGTGATCGCTTTATGGACTATTTTGTAGTGACCAATTTTATTGTTAGAAATTAAAAAGTGTAAAATTGACAATTTTAATGTAATTTTTATATACAATAAATAGATGATTTTGTAAAAAATTGTTTTATTTATCATATTTACGTTCAATCCTGAACTAACAATCGAGACCGACGCACAGCTCTGCCGTCTCTACTCGACATGATTACATCGAAGGAACAATATCACTTTTGTCTTTTATACTCTCTTAACAATATTTTTGGGATTTTGCTTAAAAACATATCAATCTAAGGAATTATTTACAATTTACAATTTGAATACAGCCTAGGTACCTAAAAAATATTATAATAGGGCACTGAATGCGTTCATACCCTGCGAATGTTGAACGTCATAATATTGCTTGCAGTCGGGGACGTCGTGGGCCGTGAACGCACAATCCGTATAGTTCCACGCTTGCATGTCCGAGTTGTTTTGTGCGCAGTCTTGGTTGTATCTATAGTACCGCTGCTCTGGCATGTCCGTGACGGGGGAACCCCTCGTGTCCTCCATGGGGTAGTACTGAGCCTCTTCCGGATAGTATACTTGGTTGTTGTACGGCTGCTGGTCGCAATAGGCCTCGGCCTGCTGATATCCGTTGAACAGTTCGGGGGAAGGAGTGTCGCTGGAATCGGAGCCTCCCGGGGCGCGCTGCCACTCCAGCCAGTAGTCGTCGGGTCGCGAGTTCTCTCCGTTCAGTTCCGCGAACGTCGGAGGTGATTCCAGTGTGTTCTCTTCTATCGGGAAGTCCAAACGGATCGGCTGATCGAGCTGGAAGATTTCCTCGGGATGGAATATGTCGTCGGCGGGTAACCCTGTAGGATCGTAGGTTTGTTGCGGCAACGTGGGAGCCGCCGGCACGGTTGGTGCGTACGAGGTGTAGGAGTGGGAGTGGTGTTCCGTGGGCGTCCACGTGCTCTGGTACATTTCGGGGGTGGGGTCCACTCGCCACCTGCACGTGCATTCGAATGGACCGCAAGTGCACGTAAGAACTGTTAAAAGAAATATCACAAGTTAAGTAAATTCTTGATAGTGCTGGATTAGGAAAACAAAATAAACACTTCGAACATAGCTATTTAATAGATAGCTATTTAATACACACGACATAATTATATCATCTACATTCAAATTATTTGTCTTTCGGAATAGTAGAGTTTCTTTAAATGTAATTTTTAGGCGGTCCTAACGGGCAACAAACGAAAAACTCTATTTCCTTTGATTGTTAATCATGAAGCTTACCTCTTTGGTTATCCGGGATTAGTGGTGGTGGTTGAGGGTGGATGTTGTTTATCTTCTGCGGCATTTGCTTGTCGGGTTTGACCGTAAGGAGTTTGTCTGCGATGGCAGTTTCCCGCGCCAGTATTAGCGCTAGGCCTCTGACTCTTCTACCAGCACCGAGGGATCTCCTCACTTCGCTGGCTCCCTTGGCTTCGGGTCTGGGGTGGTCATGTGCCCCCTTCGCTTGGAAAAAGATTGCGTGTTCTGTGTGCCTCCAGAAGTGTGTGACGGGGTAGCCGCAGTGACCCCGGCATGGTTGCACTTCGAGACGGCCTCCGTTGCAGAGGCGGTTCGGACACGGCTTGCCTGAATTAAAAATTGCCGATAAGATTTTTTTACTGTTTACAACATATTTAAAATGATTTATGATGGATATAGATTTCGGCCGCTGAGGATAATCGTGTAGTAGTGTAGGTATCTTAGTAACGAAGCGCTCACAATCTCACTGCTTAAGTAGATGTGAGCAAGCGATTGATCGTAATAAGGGTATATTGATGGAAGGCATTCGCTAAACCTATAAGCTATACGCAGGCCTTCTCTTGTAAGGACAAAGATGATTACAGCTATGTAAGAAACATCGTCATACTGGGGTCTTGACCAGATTTGACTGAGTAGAGTAAAGGTGTGTTGGTAAATTTACCTTGTTGCTTTTTCCTCGCTTTGTCGCATATAGCCGGCCTTAAGTGAACTCTGGAGCCGTCGGGCAGTCTACATCTCGTCGAGCACACCAAGACGCCCAGACAGCTCTTCTTCAAGATGTGAACATTGTGGTTATTGGTATTCCTCATCGCCCATCCCGACGCGTGTCTTCTTGCCTCTTCGCAACCCGGCGGGTATACCCTGCGTACGTGACCGTCACACCACTCGCCGAAAGTGTCGAAACTGGACACCCGAGGCACTACTGCGTCGTTGATGTCCCACTCGGGTGTCGTTGGCCCTTCCGACATATCCGAACGACTGGTGCTGCAACAATATTGATATATTTACAACGTTGCTTTTTGGTTGTCTTAAAAAAGTATTTAGGTAAAAGAATAAGTGTGTAAAGAAATAGTAATTTAGGTAGGTACTTTTACAAAAACTACCCCTTGAACATACAACCTCCTCCGTTTTTGAAGTCGGTTAAAAACATAACATTATAGATAAAAAGATAAAATGTAGAGTTTGGAAATTCAAATGAAAATTCATTTGAAGCTTAGGTAAGTTTAAGAGTTCATGCACTGTAGTGAAACAAGGGCATTAAAATAATAAAGTAAGATCTATGCAGACAAAATAAAGAGGTATATTTAGTAACGTTAATAAGCTTTACATAAGTGTAACAAAACGTTAAAACGCTTTCCTGCCTAAAAACTGACACGCACGATGACGTAAGAACTTTACGATTGCGGGAAAGCTCGCTCCCCTCACAAAGTTCTTGTTGAGCCAATTGTTACAAAATTGCCTTCTAAAGGGGCTGGGACTATGTCTTAATTGACCGAATACGAAGTGAATACAATCGTCATGAGGTAAGATGGATAGGTTCTTAATAAATCTTAATACTAGTGTAAATCTTTTGTAAGAAAGCCTATGTGTAAGTTTTGTTGGTTGCAACATAAAACTTTTCGATTCAAAATTAAACTGTCTGTTGCCATAACTAAAAAAAACATAAGTATTAATTTAAACTTTAGAAGATAGATGGAAAGGTACCACGTACTACGTACTAATTAAAAAAAACGTAACGATATTTGTTAATTGCAATATCTTCTTTCTGTGAAAAATGTGAATTTTGACTTCTACATAAGTATTAGTTTTTTTTTTATTAATTACGAGGTAGGTATGTAAAGTTTTGATTGCGACGATCACGTTTTGTGAAATAAACCGCGTAACTGAACATTACTTATTCATAAGTCTTGAACCTTTTTTTATGTTCCACTTCTGTTTGATTTTGCTAACATTTTCGATTTCTTGCAATCTACACAACCTCTTAGCGCTCTATTTTATCTCTGTTTTATCTTAATGAAAAATGTGTCTAAATTTTACTAGGTTCGTTTCCTTGGTATACCTAGAGGTATTTATTGTAGTTTGTAATTGAAATATAAAGAACCCATAAAATAAATAAGTATCTATTCATTAACGATAAAATTAATTTATGTTTACTATGAAGTGCCAAGATTGTTAACCAAATAAGATATCTGAAGAAAAATAGACCGAAATCTCTAGAACACCCAAATATTTTTAAATCAATACCTAATCAAGTGCATCAATCAATATGATTAGTGCTTAAGAAGTTGTCTAATACTAATTGAATTAATAGATAAAATAAACATTATTATTGAACACTACATTGATCTTGTCTATTGTATTGGTCTTGAGAACCACTATTTACTTTTTATTACGACGGAGAGCGCAAGTAGTAGTTTCAATGGGTTTTAATTAAATCCAATTGGCGTCCCCTCGACACCTTGCTCGACCTACCCCAGCTTGGACACTATTCACCATATTACTTTAATAGATGAAATTACGTATTGATTTCTATTTAGCCTTCAATCAGTAGGTAGATATACCTAATTAAGATTATAAAACAGTAAAAAATTAATTAGATATATAGTAGGTACCTAAATAGAAAAGTCTGATATTGGCACACTAATTAATTTACCTTCATAGTAGGTATGCTGAAAATAGAGGAATTTAGATATTATGTTGTAATGCCTAAATTAAAAATATTTAGCAGGTAAAATGTAAAGTAAAAATAGTTTTACCTACCTAGATACATTAATGTAGTTAAGTTAATAACGCTATAAAAGTTGTAGTAACACTGAAATATTCCCAAAATGAAGTTTTGTTTTCACGTAACTGGGTTGCCAACCTACGTTGGTGTCCGTTCAAAAATTATTATTTTTATGTGTAGGTAGGTAACCTTAAAGAATCGATAGCCACGGTGGCAAAGCCATTTGGAGTATCTCAGATATAAAATTGGTACAAGATCTCTACGTTTTTTTTAATTTTTAGCAATAAATATATTTACTTTAATCATATCCCAGTATCTGTATGAAAGTGCAAGGCTGCTGATTTGTTGGTGCACGTGTTCCACTGTTAAGCATGAAGCTCTCACATCTCATAATAACTATTCATACATTAGATCCAGATCCATCCAGCCAGGAAAATGGAAGTTTCTATCATTTATTTTTATCATGCAATGGACAGTAGGTAACCTATGCTTGTGAACGACGAGTATAAAAGTACTTATTTATACTAATATCTAAGTACATACAATTTAGTACAAATAAGTTAGATAGTGGATTAAATGTTTGTCTGTAATGCTTAAATTGAGAAAGTGACCTATCCTTGACTAAAATAAGAATCTTGGGGCTATAAATAAAACAATCCAATTTTTACCGAGCAATTTAAGAAAATTCTTCATAAGTGGGTAGGTATTTAAAATTACAGGAAGAAAGTACTTACAGGATAACCATCTCCGAAAAAGCAGCAATCAGCACAAAATGACACTTCTCTCCAATTCAAAAATGCATCAGTCACTGTTTACCACTAAACATCACATCAATTGTTTTTCTTATTCGACGAAGCAAAACCTCGATACAAAAGTTCGCGATGCGAGTGTAACATACGATTTGAAAGCTCACAGCTCACTGACTTTAACAACAAAAATAAACATGGGGATGATATCCCCCTCCACAGCCAAGATGGACCACTATAGCGCACCAATGAAATTGCAGGGTTACAACGTCAACGCCTACCGACCAATCGCAATGTAGAGTCGCCACGCCAATCGCAGTTTTCCGAATTGTAATGTAAGTATTTTCAGGAAAAAACGCGCAGGAAAATTTCAGTGACACATAGTATTTGTGCTGTTAAATGATATCTACAAACGATATCGTTTAGAAAGTAGGCATCGGTTTATTTATTGGGAATTGCAAATGTAGAGCGATGGGTTTGTATCTAGTGAATTATTTGCAGGCGGAAATATCTAAATTGAGAATTGTTATGTACTTAAATGTAATTAAATTTAACTTGTTGATACTAGAATTAGATTTTATAGAATTATGTTTACTAGAATTAACCGATGAATCGATGTAGGTAGGTACTTAATACTGATTTTCTAAGCAGCTTTACGCCTTCAGAATAAAAAAAAGTTACTTTTACTTTACTGCAGAATTTTTTGCCTTTAACATTTCGTACTACCACTATTAAAATGAACTTATCTATATCTACAAAAATGCAGAGTTGTTCAAATTTTTCAAAATATGTTTTAGAATACAAAATACCTAGGTACTCTAGATTTCGGAAAAATAATCATTGTTGAGGAAAATGTACATATTACTTAATATCGTTCCAATGCCTACTCCTGTAGGTCTGTATAGATATATAACCAAAAGTGTGCTTTGGAACAATTTTGACGGATGCTCCACGTATTTTCGTTTCTGTTATCATTGTCAGTTCCTTAAATTATAGGTAACTTGCATGCGAATCATACTACGAAGTCGGAGGAAATTTTCGCTACGCCAGTAACTCAAGGACGTAAGGACTAACGAAACAGTAGTCCGTTGGTTATTTTGTGAGTCGATCTACCTATACATATACATACGTATTATATTGTTTAGTGCGTATTCTTTATAGGTTTGCAGATAGGTTGTGAACGAAGGGCGAACGATGCGGGCGCACGTTACACGTTACGGACACCGGTGGCCGCGTGCGCTGCTTGGTTGTTGGAATCAATTTATTGTTGAGAAAAACTATTGCAACAATTATTTTCAAAGTAAATGAGTAACAAATGAACATGCACATCATTGGCGAGTGGTCACTCAAACCTCTCACAGGAAGCCCCGTTTCGGGTCTAATGGAGAATTGGTACTCGCGATAGGCGACCACCGCCGTGTGCTACAGAACACAAGACATGAACAATAATATGTGTTGCTTTACTGTACAGTCGCTTTAAACGATTGTCCCATTGTTGGGCTCTGGCATTTCGCCACAACAGGGGAAGGCTTGTAGCATACACAACTACGCTGCTCCAATGCGGATTGGTTGGATTTATTTATCGAATACCGAATCCTTAGCATGTCGTCATTAGCCAATTAAAGCCTCAGAGTATTACGGCTCTTCCAAGATGAGCCCAACATGTTTGCTCCTCCTGTTGAGACCCTCCGCTAGCGCTGAAAAGGCCGTCGAGGAATATTTAGTGGAAACTCCCTAAACTCACGTTCCCATGACTATGAGCATTAAAGGTTTCCTTTTGGTCTATAAAAATAAAAAGATTCCTACTCGTTTTAAATACTTATCTAACATCTACTTACAGTAGGTAGGTATTTTACATGATGTAGGTTAATAAAAACATTTTACTCTCCACCAGGTGGTGTGAAATGTTAAAATCTAGTTTGCGATTAACGCAGAGGTGATATCTTACAATGCGACGTGACGATGAGCTTACGATGCTAATCTCTCCTTTGTTTTTGCTAAGGTGTCGATAAAATCTCCTTCTAATGTTTTTGCTAGCATTTATTAATCCCTAAAGAGGGCAGCTGCGTATTTACATAAACCAATCAAATCAGGTTCGACCACTGGAATTTGAAGAGTTTTTCTCTACCAAGTATGTGTATCTAGATGCGATAATATTCCGTTTTGTATATTCTGATGTCTTTCCTGTAATATGGATTTATAAATTGCATAGCATCATGAGATTCGATTTTACGGAACTACAAATAAAAATTATCACGTAGCGACGCGAATAGGGCTTTGTAGAGTGATTGTTGAATTGTGAGCGCTCCTCCATTGGTCGAGAAGCGCCCCCTTCCGTTCTCGCCTTCATCACCAATTGACGCCCAAACAAAAAGTAGTTACGCCAACAATTTGCGTCCCCGGCCCTACGGAAGCCGTCAATTCGCGAAATTGCCAGCGATCCCGTTTCAGCATAAGATGCGCGTCGTCCAGTCACATGGAAAGAACTCAATAGTTGAGCACCCTTTACTTTAGTTGTTTAATTATAGGGTCAATAACCTGAATGAAACCACCGCGGTAGTATAGGTACATCTTTTTGCAGTACGTATGAATATAAATAAATAGGTACCAAGTTGCTTAAATACTTTCTTATAGTAGGTATCTACCTACCTACCCGTTTTGGTTTTCTTAAAAGAGATGTTAATTATCCGTATCTAAGCACTCCCAAAGCTCTTGAATTCAATTCTTAGAGACGTGTACCCAGCAAATAAGCAAGTCGTGTAGCTAAACTTGAAGTTTTCGACAGACTGAGTGACTTTCTAGTCCCTTCATGACTAATTGTAGAGCCGCAGGGTAATAGTAGCCACATAATTAAGGAGTTATACTTACAAGTAAACTTTTCAGTTTAGATGTGTCGAGCTAACCTCTTAATTTGATCAGTTCGTAGCTTTTGTACTGTAATAATATTGAACTATTAAGGTAGTCGTATATTGTTCAGAGTTATCATTTTTCTTTTTAGAATTTATTTATTATTGCAATAAGATAACTTCGTTTCTATAGGCAATTCTATTTCTATAGGCAATGCCATATACATAGTATCTAACTAGGTACTAGCTTCTTAAGTAGGTGCCCAGTAGATTGTAATTCTATCTATAGAATCTTTGTTTTCATAAATATCTTTATGAGCGTAGAACTCAATTCATCTGTGCTTAGTTTCTGAAAATGTGTGCACGAATTGATTTCATTCTTTGTTCTAATTCATCACACAGTTTTATATCCATTAAGTAATTTACCGTTGCAGAGATAGTATTATCTAACTACCCATACCCTACCTGGACTGTACATCGTCCTACATTGTTCGCGAGTCCAGCGCAGGTTACGATCTGTCACTGACAACGGAGATAACCCTTTGCCGATAGCGAATCTCCATATCCATCTCCATTGAGCGCACCCCATAAGCCTTTCCACACAAGCGGTGCTCAAACAAAGGATCAAATTAAACAAATCCGCAGACAATCGCGTTCCAACGAACACCGACATGAAAGAGAGTTAATCAAACAACTATTTCGAACTCCAAACAAATAGTACGCCCCCGCGTCTAACGCAACTGTCACACAACAAATACGCTTGTGATTGACCTCCGTTTTGATTCCATTGCAATGAAATTCTTCTCCGAGTAGAACTAATCCGATCGGTTTAAATGCGCAATCGATGGAATCAGCTTGGCCGGGTGTCGCGGTAATGGTTTTATTTATGAAGTCCTGGTTTTTTTGTTGACTACTGAGTATTCGATACGAATTGACTGAGCATCAATCAATTCGTGACATGTGTAAGATACACCTAATGCTATACCTATAGATGCGACGTAGCTTCGTAGCTTAATCGTCAGTTACCTACGGCCAGCCTATAGGCTACTAGCAGGGTAATATATTTTTTCTAACGTTCACCCATCAATCTTTTTACCTTTTTGAAGTCCACTACTGGACTTCAGCCCTGCCTCCGCTAATGGACGCCACACAAGGTGCTTGTTATAACCGATGGGATTATAGTACTTCGAATGATAACGGATTATAGTACTTCGAATGATGTGGTCAGGTCTTTCGAATGAAGTAGCAAACTACTTTATCTCATTAACTTTGGGAGCTATGTCAATTACTCGTATATTAATTCGACAATGGCGTATACCAAACATATCTTTAACCACTGCTCTTTGAGCTACTTTGGGCTTGTGTTGAGTTAGGCTTTTTCGATAACGTTTTTTTTGTAGGTCATTATCACCAATAACACACAGTGCTAAAATAAATTCGCCTTTAGGCACTGAGAACAGTATATCGGTTTATTTAGGTAGGTAATTTTCCAATTTTTATTTATCACCTTGTTCTCCCTTACAGTTGAACTTGCATGTTTGGATCATCAGCGTTCATCCATTTCCGACAGTAGGTATTTATGTCTAACTTTAAAGTTGTTACATAAGACATATATTGATGTGCAATTAAGAATAATTATATTGTACTTAGATATTTCTAGTCTGATCTGGAACGTTCCCTAGAAGCAGCGATAGCGTATATCTAGCAAGGTGAAAAGCCTTGTGTTGTGGAAAGCGGCTAATTTATGTATGTGCGACGTTATCTGTATGCGGGCGCGTGCGCAGCCGTGATGTGACGCTTAACATGCAGCACGCGCTACTGACAACTGTTCGATTTTTTTGAATTTTTTTTAAATTTTCGGTCAGAGGTACAATAAACTATACTAGAATTATGAGGAGGCAGGTATATGAGATCATCTAGGTATCTAGATTAAGGGGAATCTAGGGGGATTTAGGGGAATAGGTGAAGGGGGGAAGGGGAAAGGGGAAATAATAAAACGAAATTATGCAATATCTCTCCTATATTATGTCCATTACAATAATGGCAGTTCTTATTTTCAACATCCATGCTCTGCTTTGTGTGCCTCTGCACCAGCCCAGTCATCTGCAGCAATCGCTTACGAGCTCCAAACTCCGTCCCGTCTTACACTAGTTATAATAAACTACTTATACCAAAATTACTGAGAGGTAATGTAAGTAACGAAGTAGAAGGCGGTGATGAACCTGTAGCTAAGAATTCGACCTCTACTCAAGGGGCCAATGACTTGTAAAAAGTGATGTACCTACACTTTATAAAATGAAATGTCACCTACTGTAACAGTAAAGGAAAACGCCGTGAGGTAACCTACAAGCCTCTGAGTACTTCATAATGTTCTAAATCATTAATTAATTTATGGATAAAAGGTTTTATAACAAGCTGTAGGAACACACGTTAAATTCTCACACTCTCTCACAAAAGTTACTTTTTAACTAGCAATATGTCCTGTTACTGTTTTATATTTCCTTTCTCGAAAAGTTTGGTCAATAATAGTTGTTGGATGAGTTCGAATAGTTTGTGTAATTTTTGTTAGTTACACCAAGCCCTTGCCAAATTGTTTCTCATTTAAATATTTAAAAGGATCGTTTTGCATAAACATGGGCCTAACGAAACATATCCGCGTTTATTCTATAGTGTCGATTAATTTATAGTGGAATTATACAAATTGTTTCATGTCCCAAGCATTTAGTGTATTGTCGTGTAAACGTGTGAAATTATTATTATAGTTACTTTGCTTCAAATTTTATTTATTTGACAATTTGTTGTAAAATTAATATATTTTTATTGTAAACATACTAACATACAACCAAGACGAATTTTTAGACCTCCTGCATTAAGTAGCTAAAGGTACCTTAATAAGTACTTACCTGAGTAGATACTTTGCCAAACCTTAGTATGTGTCCCTGGTTTCTTTTGACTACAAGGGAAGTTAGGGAGTTCTCTGCCACGTTTTTCCAATGCGCAAGTAGGTACTACATATTACAGTTTACTTTAAAATCGACAAGGTTAGTCGATTTTAAAGTAATTCTATCTACATTTTATAATTTTGTGTAATTTTCCTTATATAGACCTTAGACCTTAGGGGGTTTTAAAACATTTAATAAGTTATAAAATAAAAGTAATTGTGGCGAGCCCATTTCACGCGCACCCTAAAACAAAGGGTAGATTGATGGGAAAGCGATGGGGTCTAATCTAATAAAGGAATAAAGATGTTGCGTGATTTCCAGATATCATGGCGCGACGTGGGAACGCACCTTGATTGGTGATTTTAATTAATTGACGCCTCTGTTTCAGGGCGAAGCGTGGGAATGAATTTTGATCATGATTTGCATCAAATGGAAGTGATATCTACATATCTAATGTAGGAATTTTTATGGAATAAGTAGGAATGAGTATCTATGCAGGACCCTGAACCTATGGATAGCCACGTCCAACCACAAGTACTCGTTTTTCTTGAAACATTGAAGAGGTTACAATTTAAAGCTTAGATGGAGAACTAAGTCATCGAATCTTTATTTACCTAATAAGTAATTCTATGATCATTTATGTAATCGTTTTTATTAATGCCGGAAATCCGATATTACTCAACACAAAGATGAAACTTAAAAGCGCCCGGCGGACCATTAAATTTTATTTCAACCCGCGAATGCCAAGGGGTGGCAATCGCCGGGGCGTTCGCGACTCATAAATAATAGCAAAAAAACATATTGCGTTTGTTGCTGCACTCATTATGCGCAATTAGCTACGATTGTGACAACGGATATCATGTGAACGGATTTTTATTTTGTACGAATGTTGCTAGTCTTAAAAGCGGATACGCGTGTCACTTCAAACTTTTGGATGAAGCTTTGCATTATTTTCTTTTTTCGAGTTTTGCTGTAAGGAATAAGTTCGCGTTGTTTATTTATTTTATTTATTTATTTTCTTTATTGTTTATAACAATGGGCGAATTCAATGCCTGTTACCACAACGAATCAAAGGGGATTAACTGAGCTAAATTAAAAAGAGTTTTAAATTAATGATAATATTTCAAACATACTTAATGCCGAATACCCATAGAATTCATAATACTTACTGTTAAATTCACACCGTCAGTGTTTACTGTAGCTTTAAAGCACTCACTAATTTGTAAATCTATAGGTTAAATAGCATTTTAATGCGTTTATTTAACCCAATACGTTATTGACCCTGCGTTACCGAAACGCATTAGTAAAATTAGAGCGGTGGGAAAGGGTTGGCGGTTGGGCGAATACTTTATGTTTATTGTTATTAGAACAATATTTGTACATCTGAGATGTACGGTTATGGTTATAGCTGGCTCGTGTATCGGCAACTACAAATTTCTGACTTGTGGTAAACGAACAATTGGTCGGTATATACTTAACCAACGTGTGAAAATAATGAAATAGAACTAATAGCCATCATAAATAAGTTTAAATGTTTTTAGCGATATCTGTTAGTGCGGATATTAAAATTTATGGGCATGGGTCAGTAACACACAAAACATTTATTTCCGGATTTGTGGGAATCAAAGGTGTATTCATAAGCCTCAATGATCAATCACGGACCCCCGCGGTCGACTGATAGCAAAGGACATTGTAAACGTATTGATGTCCACTTAGTTTAAACATATTCAATAGATCATTTTAACACGACTCTAGGATGGACACCGGCCACGCGTCGTCTGATAAATTATGTTCCTCTTCATTTGTTTATTGTTATTTTTTTGTTATTTATAGGTAGATGTATAAATATCGTTACTATCATTATTTTCTGTGATAATAGTTTGAAGTAGCAGCAGAATTAAATTTAATAGGGTGCAATTCTTACCCCATTGGTTTTTAACGAAACAATCTATTATGAGCTATTGACAGTCAATCAATGAAAACGCAAGATGACTGGGGAGGATTGGCTGCGGTGATAAAGTGCACGGCTGACACCGCGATTAACGACTGGTGACGTTAATGCTGTGAAGGATCAACATTCGTTACTTGTATTCTTTTATATTCGATTATTATAGGAGGTAGAGCCATAGTCGCTAACAGGGGAGGAACAGATAGGATATTTATCCTGAAGGTAAACTCGCCATTTTAACCAAAACAAAAGAAACGACGATCATTGTGCTAACGGTGGATTTTCAGGATGGCGATGAGACTAGGACGAACTACCGTAACTCTGCAAAATGAAGGCTTTGACATAATATTAAACAAACGTTTTCAAGAATCTCCTCTTTCATATTTTTTGCAAATCTTACTCAAGTTTATCCTGTTTCCTAGTTTTAATTTTTTAAAAGTACTTCTACCTTTGCCAATGTTGCAAACTTGTAGTTATAGTTTAACAACAAAGAAGGTGGCTAAATTAGAAAAAAAAACCACATAATATGTAATTATTTTAAGACTCGGGAAAATTTCTTGGCACATGAAAAACTCCAATAAAGCGTTTGTAAAAAATATAAAAGTATGATTTTTATCAATTTCGTCAAAAATTTCTCGAAAAACATGACAACTAATACTATATTATAAATAACATAAGGTGCGCTAAAAGCCGATTAATGTTTGGTTTTTTCGACACGCGTGGCGCATTAGTTTCGGAGCAGTTTACCTGCAGTGCGTCGCACGTGGACGCGTCAGAGCGTGCGCACACGTGGCTCATGACCGCCACCGTGACCAGCCGCAAGTGGGATGTCTTGTCGGGGACCTCACCCGTAAAACAAGATGTAAGTAGGGTCGATCGTAGAAGGATCGTGAAAGAAATGTTAAACTACTATCTTAAAAAACAAGTGTTTTTTCAAGCAATGCGTTTTACGAGTGTTCTTCATGTTGCGATTTGGTTGGGGAATTGTGTTTGCTGGGTGGCAACGCCACATTATTTCCTCAGAAGACTTCAATCCAATTTGAAATTAGACATCAGTGTCAATGGTTTACAGTTCCCACTTAACCAGCTGACTTATACGCTTGAAGTAAAAATAACACAAAAAAAAAACATAAAAAAGTATTTAAATTAAGAAAGTCATCCCCATATCTTGTAATAGTTATCTTCTCCGGGCCAAGATTGACAGTAGAACAGTTGTATTGGTAGACCACTTTGTTTGCGGACAAAGTGTTTAAGTCCTGAACAAACAAGGTCAAAAGCTTATAATAATCCGCCTACTTGACATTTGTAGCGAAACGTCACTCAGGTTCCACATTCACAAAGACTTGGCTGTGAAAGGGCCAGGAGTTTGTGTGGGATGCGTCAGCACACAATGTTGTACGTCAAACCGATGCGTTTACGTAAATATAGACCGCCTTTTATTATCTGCAAAGCTCGATTGTGGTGGAGCTCACCCCTCCGCCCATTCAGCAAGGATGATTGATCTACAGCAGATTGACAGATTTTTTATAAAACCACCCGAGGGTCCGTAGTCGGTACCGGCGAGCGAATATTAAAGGCAATTGTTGTTTAATTTTTACATTGGAAGGGCGCTGGTTGGAGTGTTGTAATAATGTTTTGATAATAGCAGTATCCGTTCAGCTCATATTTCTTATTCAGAGTGCGTGGGACCCGCAAGCCGCCGATGATTTTAATAAAGATGGGTGAACTGTTTGAATTTAAAACGGTTAATGAGGACCGTTGTCTACACCTTGCATTGTTTATTTAAATGTTTAAAGGGGTAGCTTAGGTTACTAATACATGACAAATACAAATAAGTAACAAAGTAATATCATATGCAAAACGTTGTTCAGTCACACCGATTCCAATACTAAGTTATTCTCTTAGTAAGTATATAAATATGTACAGCCTAACATTGTGCTTCTCTAATTTCAAAATCAGATTAAATTATTAACGATGATGAATGTTTTTTTTAACAACTTTAATTCAGTCAAAGTTGGATGTTCTACTGGCTATTTCAAAATCAATCCGCAATTTTCGACAGCTTGTCATTGTGAGTTTGACGTACCGGGTGCCTGCGTGCTTTTTCATTTTTTTAATCCCGTTCGGACAATGGTTATTCGATATGAAACACAATGTGCCCACTGATCCTTATTGATCGCCAATTACTGGACATTAAGTACCTTAAACGCTTTTCATAGACGCTATTTGTAGCAACAAATCAAATGCGATATAAAAAGAGCGACAATGGACCGTTGAAGATTTCTATTGAAAGTATTTGGGGAGTTTTTTCTGACGCATTCACAATGGCTTGTGGGAGCTTAGGATGCTTTTTCTTGCGGATTGCTAGTTGCATTTTTCAATGAAGGTCAAACGTTATTTAATATTAGATTAACATTTTTTTACCGCGTAATTGTGTTATCTTCTTATAACATTTTGATTGACACACCTTTACATATTTCTGTTTTTTGTTGGACAACCATAAGAGAAAACCCCTAGCTCAGCTTTGACAACTAGAAATTCACTTAAATATTTATTCTTTCTTGTGTGTCTCTTGGGTGTAGGAAACCTTAAAAGTGATGAATTTAAAAAATCCTTTCAAATTGTCACTAGCATGATTAGTAGTTAGAAGTATAATCTGAGTGATGATACTGTCTTTCAAATTTACATTTAATAATTATATCTTTAAAAAAAGTATATATTCGGGCATTAAGTAGATATCTACAGGCACTTTTTATTTTTTTCTACTTATTTTTAAATATTTTTTGGTCCCATCTCTCAATACTAGTACGATACTGATAAAAGCTCCGATGCTTCGTCACCGCTCACCGGCACGCGTAGGGCATCCTCGTCGCTACAAGGTGTACGGGTGCGCACGCGCCGATGCCTCCATTGTCACACCAGTCACGCATTGTGCGCTTCCACCAGTGCGCACACAACAACACATTATTGCATTTTTATTGCGCATCTTCAAAGCTTTGTTAGCTTTGTTCCACCTTTTATTCGCTTTTTATTCACCGAACGTCAGCCGAAACGATGTATGCCTTCACGCTGTAATTGCACTGATTTGATACTTTTATAGGTTTTATTGCTTTTTATGAGTTTTCGTGTTCGAGGAAGTAAGTTAAAAAGTAGCTACCTGCATTAACAAATTTTATTGGTATTCGCGCAATAAAAGGCTGGTACCCGAATAACACAGTTTCTGAATTTTTTGCCAAGCAAATTCTTGTTCCTAGTTTTGGAACTTTGATTGATCTTTGTTCTATCAAAAAGTGTGTGCGAGTGTAAAGCTTTTGTGCCTACAAAAATTCTTCGGACGGTACTTGAACTGTGTGTATTGATCTTCCTTTGTTCAACATAGGTTGGATAAGTCTGAGTTACTTAGTTAAAATCGAAACCTATTAAATCCAGTACGTCATATTTATAAGAGTGTAAAAATATTATTAGTTACTTGATATTATATACTTAATTTATCAAACAATGCCGTACCTATTTAACAAATTCGCAACACAACTCATTTTTTTCATCACATTGCGCGTCTTAGCAGTTTCCCTTCAAAAACTTATCTTGTCTGTTGACTCATCTACTGATATTTAATTAACTTAAATGCACTCTGTTACTCTAACACGACATCCGATTTACGGAGCGTCTTACATGAATGAAATAGGCACTCGAGACTGTCTGGAGTCCATGGGAACCCTCGAGAGCGGTCAGCATTGATGAATCAGTTGACTTGTGCCATTCCGGCTGTAATGTATGCGGGCTGAGTTGGAGTTGGGATGTCGCAATCTATGTGTGAACTATCTGCAAAAACCTATAAGTATATACTATTCATAAAAGGAGATTCATTCAAATTCATTTGACGTTTCGGAACGTTATTTTTTACGTTACCTTGTACCTTACATTGGTTACGGAACATTCGTTTTACAAATAATGTACGTTATGGAACGTTATTTTTTACGTTACGTTGTAGTCATATTTTGCGTTACTGGAAGAATTTGTTAGTTGCTATTTTTACGGATTGTATTAAGATTGGAGTGTCGTGTTCAGCATGGAGTGTTTGACAAAGGTATTTACCAAGCTACGGCATTACTTATGTACAAATATAGAATAAGGTTAAAATAATTGTGTTTTTTTTTCTGGAATTGAGTAGCAAACGGGCATGTAAGGCACCTGATGCTCAGCGGGGCTACAGTCCATGTTCTGCAACTAAGTTGTTCGAATAGATCCATCAAACATATCTCTCCAATTGAAACATAGGTTCTTGACCATTCAGCTTCACGGCATGTCATGGGAGCGGCGGCAAGCCAGCTCTCCGGACGAGCTACGATGGCACTATTATCTAAAGTCCACCTTTAGACTTTCAATGTGGTTGTACCTAGATCTTTACGAGACAGTGGTGACGTCCATGGGAGGATCGGTCAGTACTGATGAGTCAGCTGGGGCCGCGCCGTCTGCCGCCGCAGACATGCGGGCCGCGAGTAGGTCAAGATTTCTTCACGCCTCCACTCTGGCAATTGCTGCTAATTGGATACATTTGGAGATTGTTTTATTAATGTGATCGTGACATTCAATCCATTACTGGTATCTATCTAGTTATTGGTATATCCCTACAGTTAGTTGGGAGAAAGTTTTTAATAAATTTCATGCTTCATATTCAGTTCACTGAGAAATATTCCGTGCCTATGATATAGTGAGGACACCATTAGGTATCGACTTCCAAATACTTAAACTCGCCAAAGTTCAAAAACCGGTCTCTGATTGGAGTTGTCTTAACTGACAATACACACGGACATGCGACAAATGTACGCAATGACGTTGTCATACGACCAACTTGTTGCGAGCGACGTTAGACGTGATTAGTCGCTCAGCTATGTATTGCTAACGGAAAACTATTCCTTCATAGCCAAAACTTAAGTATATAGGTACTAATTAGCTTGATAAGCATTTACCTACCTCTAAAAATTTGGTTTTACTTGTATACCTACCTAGTACCTATTTGTTGTTTTTACATTTAATGACATGCGTTGTTGTTAAATATTTTCATTAAATAACAGACACCGGACAACCGATCGATTTGTTGGCGCACTGCAAAAAACTGATCAAAGGATTAATAGTTAATTACACGCCGAGCCTTCCGCGTATTTATCTCCGCATTGTAGTAAACCTCATCCGCACTCGAGTTGAGCGGTGGCACACGACCGCCGGCAAATATTGTGATAATCCGTACGTTTCCATTGTCACTCGATGACTTGATAAAAAGTCTATAAAATGATCCTGGGTTGAACATCCCTCGGGACCGGTCGGAAAACAGACTTCTTCCCTTTATTCCCATAATCTATTCCAATTAACTGACAGCACCATATTGTGATATTAACACAATGCATTCATTGCCCCCCTCTCATGTGAGTTCTATTACCGACCGAAATTAAACTCTATCGCAGTACATATTGAATGGTTTTCATATTTTTCTGGAGTTGCGTGTATGGCAATCGTAAGGTTAAAGAGCTTCTCTTGTATTTGAGTAGAAATAACATCATATTACGTTTAGGAAGAGCGCTTTGTAACGTCTGATATTAAATTGATTTTAAATATGATTGTATACATTTATAATAATTTATGTACAAGTACTCTACCAAGTTAGGTCTTGTTAGGTAATTTAAACAAGGTAATATTAGCAACAACACTTATTTTAGCAGGTCTAGAATATTATTCATAACTTGCAGTTTTTACTTAAGCAAAATGTAGAGTGTTGAATAGATATTTCTTTATAATACTGTCTATGACAGAGTTTACCTTACGTTCAAAACAGGTTTGACGAAATATTCCTTTATTCTGCAACTCGTAAAATACCGGCAACTTATGTATCATAACATCTTTAAGGATCGTCTGCTAATCCTGGCTGATAACAACCCTCGGTATTCACCCCAGCTCGGTGGCAGCTATTAACCGTGATATAATCGCCATTGTCTTTGCCCTTTCCCACAATCTCTCCATTAGGGACGGCATTAAGTGAGCTGCCGATGAACTTCAGGGGTTACACGGTGTTAAAACATACTTGTCCACGTCCCTCTAGTAAAACATACAGGGATATTATGGATATTTCGTTCAAGAGGCCCTTGAACCAGCGTCACATAAGTAGAGGTATTTGTTTATAGAAAATATTCAAATGGAAATTATGGGAATACTAACATTTAACATGAATGGCATTATAATATTGTAGGTTTCCTAACTTTCCAAATTTTAACCTTATTTCGCGATCTCGATTAAGGATTCTTCACTACGGCGTCCGTGAAACATATTATGTACATACATATTATCGTCACAATACAATTTAAATCAATAGATATGTACTTAATTTAAGTTGGTTATTACTATGTTTTATATGTTATTATTATGATTTAGTTCATCGTGGTTGTTTAAATATTACATTATAAGTACGTTTACAATTTAAAAAACCACAAACCCGAACAGCTGTAACTCTACATTCACAAAGGAAAGTGCACGACGCGGACCTACTTAAACAAATCACCAAAAATGGTGGCGTTTCCCACAATAACCGCAAGTGGTACGATAATATCGATAAGGCAATTGCAATCGGTAATCCGTAATTTCGAGTAATCGATATAAAGTTACGGGATGTAATGAGTGACGTTCTCAGGAGCCAGCGGGGCGCTCGGGGGGCGGCGTATCTTCGTGTGAGATCAGACGATTTGTGGGCTGATTGTAACTTGCAACTGTTTAGTAAGAGGTATATTGCTATTGTTTGCTATTTTTGACTTGGAAAGGAATAAACGCTAGGTGTAATTAGTTAAGTTCTCGAGCGAACGAATGGTCTATATGATTTGAGCTTTATTGATTTGAGTCTACATATTTTGTGTTGTTTAAGATCTGTAATCAACAAGAATACACAAATTCCCTTGATGAGAATTTCATACATTAATTTGGTAAAATTGCTACAAATCACAGATTCTTCTTGATAAAAACATAAGACAAGAAAATTTGAAAACAATAGATCCCAAGAATGTCTTCAATAAAAGAATCATAATGAAATAATTATACATACCTATTATAACGTCGAACGTTTATCTTCATCTATGATAATATCTTGTGTATTGTAACACCCATAATTATGTAATAAGCTACCTAGGTAATAATCCCTTATAGGTACACTAAATACACATAGGGACTAATGTAGTCGTTGTAATATTTGATCAAAACATAGCAGCACTACAACGATCTATAAATATGATCGAACATCTCGAGCCGCAAGTATTGAGCTTTAAAATTTTGCACTACCCAGAAGTAGAGGTCGGAAGGAGCGCATACTGCATCCCATCCTCCGCCACATAAAGGCGGCGCAGGTGGCCGACACACGATACCCCATTGATCGGCCCACGCTCGCTCAGCCTCCGTTTGTCTCCTCTCAATAGCATTCCTGACAGACAACGCTCACTCCGCTACTAATTACGCGACGTCAAAGATTAGACAAGTCTTGAAGATGCGCTGTGATTGGTTGCCAATATTGTCGTCATGTCACGCAGCTCTTGTATAGTAAATTTTTATTCTCTTATCATATTTAGTATACAACCTTAGCATGTCTTTTTATTTTTAATTGCGATTAAACAATAATACAGATACAAAATTATAAAAATTTAAAAACAAATTGTCATTTAATACAGAAACAGATTTCTAGAAACTGTAATTTATTTTTTTAAAGCAATTTTAAACTTTTTTTCAAAAAAAGGTATGTAGTGCCAAGATTGTTTACCAAATAAGACAAGAGAATAAAAATGAACTGTACGTGTTTTTTTTTACAAAAGTGCTGTAATTTGTATTTCTTATTCCTAATAGATAGGCAATACTCAGTTATCTTGAACGGGTTTAAAAGATTTTATTTTTAATATTTACAAAAGCGTCGTTACCGTTAGGTGTGATATCTGAATAAAGAATATAGTTTGGTTATCAGGCAACATAGTTCAGCAATATGTAATATCTTGGCCACATCAAAGATGGTTATTGATACCCGCTGCAAGTTGTGTTTTATTAATTTTTTGTTAAGCTACCTAAATTATGGTTAAATTTTTGTACAACTAGGTGCATAATATAAATTTATGAAACAGCAATATAGATTTATGTTATTTTATTTTTCACACGTCTGTATTTATTCTTTGTCAAGCTCTCCTGAGTCATCTTGCGTGTGCGCACAAAATGCGCAAGCGATTCAAACGAAATGAAAAGCGTTTTGTGGGGTACGTCTACTTCATTGAGCGCGCGCATGTGCTTTAGTACAAAAGCTCTGCCATACTTTGAACCGAATCACTTTATTTATTGATGGCTGCTAATTGTAATTTTGCTTAAATAAACTAAACTAAACTTGCATAAAATTCCAAACTACATTTTTATTGTGTTCCCACATGCTCATTATGCAAAGAAGTCATTTGTATCCGCCATTTTGATATAAATATTAGATCTCATGTGACGATAAGCGTTTTAAATATCGCAAATTAATTTCAAACGTTCAGATAAAAAATATGCTGGCCACACACTATCACGTCGCACATGCTTCGCCCGTATCGTTTACGTCCGACTCGCGATTCTCTAACGTCTTGCCGGTAATTGCGTTGTCTTTGGTCAAACGCTTGCATTTCCATTTTGTCATTAGCAATCGGCTATTAATTCCTAGATTATGAGTGGAAGAGGGTATAGGGGCTAGCAATTTTCACGCGGCAGCTGCTTCTATCACTGCAAAAACTTTTCTACAAGGAAGCCACCTGCACGCCTGATTCATATTATATCTGTTTCTAATCATGGCACCAGTTTGCGAGCTATCGGGTCAGACTATTCCATCGATTTATTTACGCAAGGTAGGTAATGTGTACACGACAGGCTGCATCATTACGCATATCATCGGTAAGCCTCTTTACTGCCTTGCAAACTATAAATATGCTAATAACTCTATCGATATTAAAAATAAAGAGCAAATATAGCGACTTCCAGAATCATTCTATCGAAGTTGAAGTGTTTGGCGTAGGAACGGCGTGCATTGGAGGTAGGCACTGAAGATCTAACTAGCCACAGGTACACCTAAATTTTCGTTTGACCTTAAATAACGATTGGTAGTGATTTCCTTGTCAAATAATAATAGAAAAATAATATGTAAAGCGAGGCTAGAAGCCAGAGGCTAGGGTAAACGTAGGCACTGCCTACCTTTTCGACTATGGTATGCACGCGCGACTACCTATAGGTATACAAGTTTCGAGATTGAAGAATGATCCTCTTCCCATGGCACATACGTACATAATTATTGAACATGACACTGACATTCAGCAAAGTACGTTGTCCTACGAGCAACATTTGCGTGCGACGTGACAGTGAGGGTGAGTTTTTTTTTGGCAAAAAGTGGTACAATTATTGATTTAGTTTCTAAACCATAAAACGCTGCAGTAGATATCATGCCTATAATGTCATGATCCTAAATTTACATCGATCCTTGTTTACATCGATCGTCACAATAATTGCTGTTTAAAAAAGAAAAAATAATACTCAGGATCCTTTAATCACTACGTATACACTAGTACCTAACAAGTTCGTGGACGTATTGCAATTATCACATTGGTAATCGTTATGCAATGTCCACTTAATAAAATCGCAACAACTGGTAAATCCAGTCCTACTAGATAATAATGCATTAGCATAGGGTTGGCAATATCGTATGTTTTTAAATGCAACCATGAGCTCATAGGCACGCCATTCTTGACGACACTCTTCTCTTCCGAATATTCATCAAGCGATTCTGAATTTTCGTATATATCGAAAAAGCTCGTTTATAAATCGTTTTCTCTGCTCAATATCTGGTGATAATGCCAATATTCCAACTTACATAATGAAACAACCTTGCAAAGTTAGTGGCGACAACGGTGGGTGCCTCCTAAGCGTATTTTCTCCTATGTAAGTAAATGGATTTCATTGCTCGGCTATAGGTACGCTATACTCCATCACTGGTTCCTTTCGCAGTAATTACAAAAGTTCTGTGTAAACAAATATAAAGCTTAAGTTAAAGAAAAAGCTTATAGCACTTGTCCGTTAAGACTAAGAAACTGAATAAAACAGTTTACGTATATCAAACTATGCCTTCAGCAAAAGCTGATGCAATTAGTCTGTTAGTTTTGTAATTTTAATTTTAAGTTTCCCTTACCTATATTATTTCCTTACTTAATAAATGAAAAGCCTAAAGTAACATGAGATTGCAAGAAGACTAATAGGATCCCATATTTCGTTTTACCTTTGGTAATCGTTCAGAAACTTCATAAAGTACCGACTCCCTCCATTTTATTATAAAAATTAATTTACATTCTCGCAGATGTGTTCATTTCATCCGGAGCCGCGCTTATAATGGCCATCTAATATTCGTGAATATTATTTAATCGTTGACGTGAGATTTGTCAAAGTCGTAGGTGCAACCCTGCAGGCCACGTGGCGGTGTGTGTGGTACAGCACCTGTTAGCTAAATATACCAAGTGCAATCAGCTAGCACATCTGCTGGCTAGATTATTACGCAATAACTCTATGGTAATCCCGCCCGACTGTCCCCGCGTCCAGATGTCCTCCATCTAGGAACGTTGAACTTGTGTTGATTTTATATCTGACTGCTCGCTTTTTATCCTCGTATTCCTTATGAAAAAAACATAAACGTTGTTGCCATATCAGTGTAATAGCACATAATGGTTCTTTGACTTCGGTCTGAAAAACCTCTGATTAGTATTACAAGACTTAAATGGTGTGTAATAAATATTGCGACAAAGTTGATCTATCCAATATGGGTGTACAGGTAATTAGTTGAAATAAACAAGGGTGAATCTTCGTAGAATCTTAAATTAGTAAATGATTATTTTAAGTATGTAGATACTTAAAATTGTTTTCAGCTACTGTTCAAATAAGATCAGATCTTCTGATTTCCATGTTCGGCTGAAGCTCATTTTTCGTATATTAATAATATAACATTGAGGAACTAAATAATTTAAATAAATTGTGTGTTCAAACATTAACACACAATTATTTAACATAAATTTCAATTACCCTGTGCGCGAAAGAGTTTAACTGATCGCAGGAATTATAAAGCAATTTTGAACAGATGTTTTTACTGACAGAGAAAATGCAAATTTATGTGTGAAGCTTGTCCGCCTGAGTTTAATTTACTGATAGATGGGAGTCAATAAGTTGAAGGTTATATCAAGAAGTAGGAAGTTATTAATAGAATTCTGTATCTGTTTTGGGGTAAATTATTAAGGATCTCTAAGTTAAATTCAAAATGTAAAGTGCTCTGCATTGTTTGGAGTTCTTAACCAGACCTCAATCTTTTTACTCATATTTATGAACTACCTACGGACCCGTTCTACTTTTGATTTTGGCTGTGTCTCCTAAATAATTTCAAGGATTTTTTCAGTTACTTTCTTCACCCCTTTAAATCCTTTTTAGCGTAATCTGTTCTTAATAAAACAGATTATTCGCAGAACATCCTATCTCGAATGTTATAGCTCCTGCTTGCAAAGATACATATGAACAAATACCCTAATATTAAAAAAAAAAACATATAATTTTAAATGTCCCAAAAGTAATACATATCTTAATCATTGTTTATGAAAATTTATTTGTATTCGCATTAGGAGTTTCCCAGTGCGGCACGTGCGACTAATTGTGGGCCCGCATCCACCGATTGACTAGACTCCAGACAGTACCGTTATACGAGTACTTTCCACACCCTCCGAAATGCAATATCGACCTAAAAACATTTAACACTCAGTTTTCAAGGTTCGTCGTCTGCTGAGTGTTATTATTTAGTGCTCAACTTAACTATATCACAGAGAAGTTATTTTATTCGTAGCAATTGTACTTACCCTACGTTAGCCTAGTTATAATTAAGTACAGTTACATAGTCGTTTTTGAATAAACCTTCACTTTAGTATTATTGTCCACTATTATATATTATTAATAGTTGCCAGATACGATAAAATTATTGCAACAATCTACAAATAGTCAAGAAATAGTGAGCAAAAGGTTTATTTAAATTTTATGTGAGTTTTTGTGTCTAATGATGGTCGTTAGAAAAAGTATTGTGACAGCGGCCCAGGTGGCCACCGCTGCCACCCGGTCACGTCTTGTTTCCATGTTTGGGTATTGATCCCTCATTTGTTATTGATCTTTGCACTCTCTATTATATTTTATTGAGTCAATCAAATAAAACAGAGACATAAAAATCAAGATGCTCGTGACTAGAAAGAGATTGTTAGGTAGGTATATTGGCAGCTTGAAATTTAATTTGAATTAAACGTGCTTTATATTTTCTACCCTTAACCAAAGTGTTCATTATATTTGTTGTACACTGGGTTTTTGTAAATGGTATAAAATATAAAGTCTATCTATAAAATATTTTTTAAGTTTCTTTGATTCTTCTATTTATTTTATTTTCTTTCTGTGTCTGGGTGAAAATTATCTATGTATAAGTATGTATTTAAAAATATATATGTATGTTTATCAGCTATCTGGTGACCATAACACAAGCTCACAGCGCACTTTGGGATCAGAAAAAACATTTTTTCTTTTATTCTTATTTATGAACTACGCGCCTCGCAAAGCCAACAATACCTACTTATGAAACCATTTAAATATTGATTTAAAAATAACGATTCTTTCACGTTATTCACGTATTTTACAAATTAATATACACTTTTTACATTTTTGACGTACAAATTAAATAACTACGAAAACGTAGAGGTACTTGTTTGCACCTTCTTTTAGTTGTAATGCGCTGTTGTAATTCCACCGCGAAAGTGAATTTTTATATATAATTCATAAAACTAGACAAAGGGATAGTTGGTGAGGAGTTGCGGAGTGAAAGCTGCAATGTTTACGATCGACCGCGTCTCTGCGGTTGCACGCGGCATGAGCTAATGCCAGGCTATTTCGACCACAGTGCTATGCTCAGGTGTTTATTTTACAAGTCTAATGAATGTATTTGTTGGTAGCTTTTTAAGAATTTTAATTAAGTCTTAACTAATTTGGACTGAGGTGGAGTATGAGGGCATACTCTAAAGCCTACTACTTCTACTAAAATTTGCAAAATATTTGGATTTTTGCAAATATAATGATAATATAATACGATGTAATGATACAGCAGGGCTACGCGCGATTAAGTAACAAATGACTAACGCCCTCTGTGCCCTGTGCCATCCAAATTCTTTACAACACATATGAGTACCTCTACGAAACATACGTGGAAAGCAATTTGCAAAAGTCACCAGTGCTTACGGTATCTGGAAAAGGCTTTCCCTAATTACTTGGAGTGTGTTTTGTTTGGTGCTATCGGTGTAACGAGCCGCAAATGGGTCTCCGGTGATCGCGCGATCATGCGGGCCGCCCGCCCTCCGCCGCCCTCCCCTGCGCCCCCCGCCCCGCTGTAGCGCACGTCAAAGGCCTTTGTGCGAATGTATGACTGCGTGTTTGGTGATGATTAGAGCGGGTAACCCGTTCTTTTTTCATTTGGTCCATGCTCGCTAGTAGTGCTTTTAATAGCTTCAGCTGTAGATGCATCATTTCTGTTGAACTTTAAATTGCACTCGCTGAGAGTTGTGATACAATAACTCACCAAAGAACTTTTGTTCTTACTTACTGTACGTTCTTACATCCATTGTGCAAATGTAGGTTGGTTCATACTTGATGATCCATGACTGCTGAGAAAAAGTGGTAATTAGTGAGATTCGACAGGTAAGCTCGAAACTAGAAACAGATTACGGAAAGTAAGTATTCCTCTCTTTCTGTAGCGAAATAATAATTATTCCGTTGGCAGCTGGAAAAACGAAAAATTTAATGGTTTTTTCCCCTTTATCTTCCGGTCACGTCAAACAAAATAATTCCATTGTTAGTATGTATCAACAAATCTTATCAAGATGATATACCTACATTATTTTACTGAGAGTAAAATAATACGTCAAGAATCGCTCCCGCTCATTACAAAGCAAGTAGTCGGAACAGATAAGCTTGGCAGTGCGAACAACGGAATCTCGCGTCTATCCTTGTTAATTAGTTTATCTCACATGTGCACTGCAATTAGCCCATTGAATCTGGTACAAGGATTATTTGGAGGTACGCGGTCTCTTCTTTGTCTTTATGCTTTTTAATTTGTGTCATGGTTGTTTGATAAGAGAGTATTGATGCTAATTGAAAATGAAAATGCAGTGAAAATTTCGTAGGATATTTTTCATTAAAAAATTAAAGGTTATTTTTTCTTTAAGTTACTTGGAACCAATTTAACGTTGCTCACCTAATCCT
The DNA here is from genome assembly GCA_905147235.1 of Erynnis tages. Classification (NCBI taxonomy): domain Eukaryota; kingdom Metazoa; phylum Arthropoda; class Insecta; order Lepidoptera; family Hesperiidae; genus Erynnis; species Erynnis tages. The sequence goes on from LR990072.1 coordinate 10,062,758, forward strand.
AATGGCTGCGATAGCAAAAGCAAAGATAGATAGCAAAATGCTATTAAAGTTAAAGTTTAATAGCATTTTCCCGCGACATCGTCCACGTGGAACTATAATAATTTTACTCAGAGAGAGAGGCATAAAAAGTGATAAAACTATCCATAAGTGATCTGTGATCCAAATTTCATCCAAATCTGTACAACCGTTTTTGCGTGAAAGAGTAACAAATATCCATCCATCCTCGCAAACTTTCGTATTTATAATAATAGCAGGAGAATTTTTCTTTTCATTATTTTTTTCAATTTCAATCTTTTCACTCCACTCTCCACAGATCACGTGAAAAAACCTAAGAAGTCATTACCAAATAAATTACACTTTATGGGCGTGATATCCTATTAAAAACGTGATGTCAATGATAATTTTGAGCTATTAAGTGCATTAAATACTTACACGGTGCATCCCCTGCACGGAGTAGGTACCGTGGACTGTAACAATTATGTAAATGACATGGATGCAATATGGTCTGTGAATTGCATTGTTATCGGAGGCCATCGACACGCGACAGTTTATTCGTATCTGATCGTTTACCTACTGCGTTTAATAGTATGGGTTATTTTAAGTTGAGGTCAACTTTTAAAGCCATATAAATATTTGAAAAAAATATTGAAATCAAGCAAGCAATTTTTGAGCAAGGATTTGAATGTCAGGTTTAATGTTAAATTATTGTATTTTGGGCTCAGGCGACGTCTAAGTAAGTAATGTCGAAAACTTTCAACGCATTGTTTGTACCTACTTAAAGGAGAAAATAATGCGGATAACCGCAACGGGACCTTGGCAGTTGAAGAAGCATCGCCTAGTCCAGCGGAGGGTCCTTGCTCCTGATTTATGGTCTCCGAAAACCACAGGGATTCAATGTGCCTTTGTGCAAAACATTTTTATTGAATAATAAAATTTCTCCACGAAATGGAACGACTTTATAGGTCATAATTCCCTTTTAATGCTCTCAGTTAACGTGTCTAAGTTTATTATGGGCAAAATAAAGAAGTTTTCTATGTTTGAGGTCTGGCGTTAGAAATATTCAAAGGTTCCGCTAAAATAGAATTACCCTTTCAGACATGTGTTTAACCGAAACATTAAAACGAAGTACTTTCTTTATAGTCCATTGATTTGGTTGCAAGAAAATATTGCCTTCTTTTACTTAGGTACAGTTTTCATCATAGTTTTCCCAAACGTAATAGTATTTATCTAGAATTTACAACAACCAGGTCAAATATCGATCGCGTTTTTCCCTCTGACTAATTTTTATACGTTACGCTACGTGGTAGGTAATGAAATCATTATCAGCTACTTATCGTAAAATTGCATTCATTGTAGAGTGATGAGGACGTTCTAGTGTGTCGAATACTTAGATCACAGGATACAATTATGTTACAAAATTAGTAGAAATACTTTCAATTTGCGTTTGAACAGTATGAACAGTACCTTATTTAAATTTTTCTAAGTTTCTTAAAACCAATAAAACACAGTAAAATAGTATCTAAAATTTCTTAGCGTGACGACAATAACACAATAGTAAAACACATTCGTGTTTGATAGCATCGTTTTGGTAAAACGCGAACACGGAGATAATGACTCGATGAATAATAATGAGGTTTGTAAGTGTGAATCATCAAATATATTTAAATTGTTATCAATTAAAAGTAATATAATAGCGATTTGAGTCGGGTAGGTCCGGCCATATGTCGCGCACGGCACACGAGTGCAGTGTGGCCACGAGGTTACCGTATTCGTATAGGTTCATTATTGATACAAGAAATATAATATTGATTTTAAAAATAGGATACAGTAGAATAGAATTGGATGAATTGATTTTAAAAAATATGCCCTCCTCACTATTTGAATAATAATGGTGAATAATTGAATATTATTATCTAAATTTTATACCCACACAAAATCAAAGTAACTGAATAATAATCGACTAACACAAGTGATCACAGAAGGTAAATATTGCAACCAATGTAAACTAAATACGGATTTAACGGAGTCAACGGAATTAGCGGGCAGCGGCACGACAGGGCAGGGGAATTTACGCACGATTTTTTTATTTTTCCTACTTTCCGCTGGTTCCCTAGTTGCACAGTTCATGTAAATTTGTCGGGCTCAATTGAAGTTAATAGAGAGCCAGGAGGGTGAGGATGGCCAGCTGACGCGAGGTGTGAGGGAATTCGGCCTCCCCTCCCGGCGAGCGCACGATTGATCATCAAACAGAAACATGCTGATTGTTGCTGACGTGGCGACATTTGTATAGGTATCTATAGTTTGAAATAAAGTTCGAAAAAGATATTTGAAAGTACGTAATTTGATCTAAATCAAGGTATTTTATAATGAGTTTGTATGTTGAGAGAAGGAGTAAACTTTCGGTGAAGAAATATAGAATGGAAGAAAATGAATATTGATTAAACATTAGTGAGTGAAACAATGAAAGGTGAATTCTGTTATATTAGTTGGTTTTTTGTAAGGTTATGGTGGCTAAAGACGTTTACAGGGTTGCAGCCATAGGTGTCTCAAATAAACTTAACGTGTAAAGACGCTGATGATTCAAAAATAAAGGTTAAAGTTTGTAGAAGGTAAGTGAAACTTTAATACGATAACTAAATCAGCGTCACATATTAGATCACAGTACTTTGTTTACAGTTAGCTGTAAAACCCACTTTTAACTTGGGCTCTAAAAAGTTAAATTTCATCTGGAAAGTGAAGTGGTTTAACTGGATATTTACAACGTCATTGCATACATTTTGTCATACGTCAGTGCGTATTTGAATTAATTTAAATTGTGTCGTGTTGTTTGGTACTTTGTCAGCCGATTAGGAAAAGGCCTTAGTCGTTCGCTGATAGAAATTCCGTAGCCAATAATTACGTGGAGTGTTTGCGCACGAGGGTTCTGGGTGCTGCTCATGAATGTAAAACAAATAGATGGGCCCCGCCGACCGACCCTCTGTTGACTGAACGATCGTTCACAATTGCCAAGATACATACTAATTTATTTGTATTTAGAGCTTACTCTTGATTCGCTTAGTGTTGTGTTAGTATTGTTATTAGTTCGAATATCAATTCTTTACTTAATTACAAAAGTTTATTTTACGTGACAAATAAATAATGCCATTAAATGCAATGGGTAACAACAGATAACACCATGGTTTAATATTGTCTAAAATTTAAGTAACACATGAAGTTAAAGAAAGAAATTCTTATACCACTTAATCTTTTTAATGAAAATTAAAAATTTCAAGGTACGGATTGTGTTAAATTCAAAATTTGAATGAATGCGAGTCCCTTCATACTGTTTAAGTCTGTAGATACTTAATTAAGCAATAAAAATATCCGTTTGCTTCATCGTTACGCAGTAATCTATTTATAATAAAAAAAGTCCTTTTAAATAAATCATACCTTTAATAACTAATGCGTATTAAAGTATGGTGCTTTTTACTTCATTATGCGTAGTGATATGAAGCACACAATACGGCCAGGTGCACCGTGAGTGGAGCTGATTATATCTTGTCTCTACTTTGCTTATAAGAGCAAATACCTGTTTTGCTTTTTATCATCGTATAGGGATTGCGTTTTATAAGGCATTCCTTACACTGTATGTATTGCAGAGTAAGTAACCAAAACAACAACAAAATTCGCACAGTGAAATATATAAAGGAACTCACCTTTCAAACTTTTATTTGAAAATAATTGAGCACAATTTTTAATTCATATTTTAACATAATCTCTTATTAGTATTAGATAAACCATAATTTTTAAATTGTTGTAATCCCCAATTACTAAAGCTAAAGAAATTAAACAAGAAACATTAAACAAAATACTTCTAGTTTTTGCAATATAAAATTAAATATTGTTTAAAATTGGAACATAGTCATGTTTATTTTTTTTAAATTAGCGCCGTACGCATAAGTGCCAATGTTGACTATAAGTTCTAAATTCAAATTGCTTTCTATTTTTACATTGTCATCTAATGTGAATCCTAGGTAATTTTTTTTAATGTATGTAATAACTATGTTAATATAATTTATGTTATGTACCAGTACCATGGTTAATTTATAAATTTATTAAAAATAAGTATTCTTTTGTAATTTATTATTATTTCCATAAATTGCAGTGATCACATAAATAGAGGCCGGTACACCCGTTTGCTTCTTATTTACTCTATAAATTATTTTGATTAAAGTTTTCAATAACAATAAAAATTTATGTAAAATAAATTAAAGAAAAAAAATTTTCATCTGATGTAAATATTTTATGGCTATGATAAGCGGGTACTATTACTTAGTTGTATACGCTTAAAACGACGTGAAAATAGTGTTTAAAGACAATGGCTATGACAGCTGTACTGCAAAAGATACTGATCGTTGTAGACACGTGGGCGGAAGGTGACTGCAGCACGCGCCCGATAACGACTGATGTCCTGATATCGATGACTTGTGACTCTATGGGTCTATGCATTGTTTTTGCCTCAATCTGTATTATGAGTACGTTCTCAGCTGTGATGTGGACATTTTTAATAATTATAATTATGTCTATTTTCTAACAGGTAATAAAGTATTTGAGATTTTAAGTTAGCTTAATTTTTTAGGTAGGTACTTAGTTGATTAAAACTTCTATTAAAATGTCTATTAAAATGTCTATTTTCTAGATTTTTTTAAATTTTTATTTTGTTGAAAAAAGTGAATCTTTAGACCTTATGTAGACCTCTGCTAATGTTTTATTTGATTAAAAAAATGTTCACAATTAAAAAATATAACCAAAGTTCCAAATTACAAATATTTTCTGTCTGTTTAATAATAATAATATGTGATCAAATTGGCGCCGAAAAAATAATATAATTTATGAAGTATTTTGAAACTACAAAAACAGAAAATAACTGTATAGTATCTGTAAGTATTTAAATAAAATATATCTAATTTGTATAAAAAGATTTTATTAGATATAAAATATATCTATTTTTCTAGTATATCTTGTGCATCGGGAGTATGAAATAATACTTAGTCTTATTTGATATCGCATCAATCAACACTACACTCTTTCGGACAAAAGCTTCTAGTACGAGTATGTGATTAGTCAGTCATTTTAATCATAAAGTTGTTTATCTGTTCAGCATTTTTGATACATATCAGACGTATCGTAATATTGTAATGGCCGCTACATTATATTATGATACCTTAGAATTACTCGGACTTCGATGTTCGAATTGGATAAATACGATATGTGCTTACGAGTATGAATCATAAGTATTGTCATAAAAATCTCGGATACTGTATTATTTTATCGGGTTAATCAACCCTATCATATCATACTTGTTTATTTATGTACTCAACATTGAAATTAGATTCCTAGATTTAGTTTTATATTAGCAGCTGCGAGAACAGCTGGCCGCTTCTAATGCCGCTCACGCTGTCACCGACTTTTACGACTACTGTGTTGTGATGCACAGACATTAAATACTTTGAGGTTTTTATAAAAGAGCAACAAACAAAGTGAGCTAAAGCTATACTAACATGATCAAATATTAATAATTTATGAGTAATGTCATATACCATTTTGTACTACCTGCTTATTTTTAGTGTATTTATTTATTTAGATTCCTAACATAGAAGTACGTAAACTGATATCAATTTTAAGTTAAGAAATTATTTATTTCATTTGAATGTAAATTGTTCAGTTTTTTTCAATAATTTCCGAAACATTTATTAAATGATGACTGAAATTGAAAATGCAAACGTCGCAAAAAGGAAAGATGCACTCCATTAAAACGGCACTTGTTCTATTTTTCAAATTTGGGTTCAAATTTGGGGTCTTGGATATCAATTCGTGTTAAAATATAGCTACTTACTAGATATTTAATACAAACACGGTGTCTTAAGTTAAACCTATGAATACTCAGACAATATTTCAATGCATCCATCCATAAAAGGGGACGAATTTATCACTATTACCATTTTAATTGTAAAAGATAGATTGTATTGTTTTTTTACGCAGATTGAATCACAAAACGTTCGTAATTGTGCGAATCGCTTTCATAGTATGAGAACGTTCCTATTAATTACCCCCTAAATGATCGACGCACTTCGTCGCCATTACGTCTGCATTAAACAAAAGGGTTGAATGCATTCGAGTACTATTGTTTTTGGTCATAAATCTAATGGATTGCATAATTATAAAGTTTAATATGTGACAGTCGCTTTGTGATATGTAAATTTATCGGGAGCATATTGCGGGGTGGAGTGGGGTGGGAACCGGGGCCCAGGCAATGTTGCGTCGCGACGGGAAGCCACTTCACTGCTGAGGTCTTTAGGGTCACAATGTTATTAATTCTGGTTTTGGACGCTTAGCTCGACATCAAGTAATTCTTTTTTGCCGTAAAAACTCGTAAAAACAAAACGTTTTGCTTTTATGATGACTGTATTTTTCGTTTGATTGTTCAGTAGCAAATGCAAATAGGTAACATAGTAGGTATCAAATATTTTACCCTTTCTTTTTCACAGTAATAAATATTAATTTATTGAAATAAAAGTTTAATATCAAAAACTCGTACTCGTAAGCGCGTTTATGTCGTTTGTATGAGAGTTTTGACATTTTAAATAATTTTCAATATTTTGAGAATTTCAGTTCCTTCGACACGCCTAGCGGGTTCTTGTAAGGTTTAGTATCGCCTGGCGTGTGCAAAACATAGGTAAAGACATAATTTTAGGCGGCATCGCTAAAGTGTCCACGAAAATTGCTCGGCATTGAACGCGTTAGAATAAAATAGGTACCTACGATATAACAAACGTATAATACACAATTCATTTTAACCACTAAATATGCACTACTGCGATCGTTTACACAAGAAACAATAATTAAACAAATGAGGCAATGCCCCTAGCACTAGACCACTCGAGCAACCAACAGTCGTATTCGTGAACTTACTTCCTTTATTGTTCTGCGCACAAAGCGAAGTGGCCACTACACGTGAGAAACTGTTGCGAATCTGTACATCGCGAGAATGTGGGTCTCGTTCGAGTATACTTAAGGGTGAATTAGTATTTTTCTTAAATAAATTCACTTAAAACGATACGTAAGTAATTGGAGTAGATCGGTGTTATGGTCTAAATTGGTATTCGCTGGAGAATAAGTTGACAAAATGTCATGAACATTATGTACAGTGGCTGTTTTAAATAGTAAATAAGTAGCAAATAGTTATTGCTGCTTATTGCAGGTCACGCGGTGTTCAAAGATCATGGCAACCTCCTTAGAATTCCGTAGTTGCCACGTACTGCCCTGCCCTACTTCTCATGCGGTGAGATGAGGATCGACTTTAGCTTATCCGGCTACCACACTTGCTTAATCGAAATACAAGACTTTCCTGCTTCACGGCGGATTATAAGAGTGGCAGAAAAATAAAAGGAAAATGTAAAGCTTTATTCGGTCCAGTTACAAGTTATGATAAATGCACCTATTTCGTAAAATTATGTACTTTGTAAAAAAGTTAAAATACTTAAAAAAGTCAGTGTCGTTGTAAGCATCGTTTCTTCATCACTTTAAACTTGTTAACATCTCGTCCACCCCAAATCAAAATTCGATAACAAAGTATTAAAATAACGTTTGAGCAGTCAATTAGGCGGCAACGTATCGTCCATCGAGATAGCGCGATGGTGGTCCATTGTGGCGCGGCGCCCTGCGGCTGCGACGCCGGCACTCGCGGCGAACACAATGTGACCAGTGTTTTATTTCTATTTAATAAATGCTACTTTTACTTACGCTCCGATGACCGCTAGAGAGGCGGATTTTGTGGGAATTTGCTTAATACACATTCAAACAATACTTCAATAGCACCGATATCCGCGATTCCAATAAATCACTTCCTGAATGTGCCACCATCAAACACTTATAACGGCAAAGTGCTTTCGATATCTTAACATCCAAATACCGAATCTGATCGTAAAGTAAACAAGAGAAAAGAAAACGGCAGCGTTATCGCGATGACTTTAATTGTAGTGAGATCGTGACAAAAAATAGCAGCGCGCACCCGGGAGCCATCCCGCGGTGACCTCCCAGCCGCATTGTTCGATTGTTGGCTCACACCATCGTCAAAGAGTTCTCGCTCGTTACGAGATCAGCCGATAGATAAAATAATTCTCACCTTCCCGTGGTCGCAGTGTCGCAAAAGGGTTCGCCGAATAATTGCAACAATCAATTTGAAGGAGTCATCGAGCAATTTGTATGGTATTTGTGCGGGCTGTCACCCGCTGATGCTATCGAGGCGTTCCGGGGTGCCTCGTGGACCAGCAATGGGAACTCTTTTCAAGTGTTACTTTCTCACACCTTAAGTGTTAATTTGCGTAGAACTCTAGCACTTATTTTATACCTCAATTCATGAGCAACTTTTATAACATTTATTGGCGAATTTGTATATAAAGCAGAACCGTTTATTGATCATAAAACATCGCACAGGTACATCACAAAGAAATCTTAAGCCAAACTATATTTCAAATCGGATTCCATAATAAGACATAAACATCACCTCGTTGCAATATGTCACGTATAACAAAGCGCTGCGGTAACGGTCCGCATCATTTGTCTGCCGTAACCCGGTAATTTATGATCTCCTGCCGAAGAAGGAGAACAGAAACGGGGCTGCTGTTAAATATTTGTCTGAGACAAGAAGGAGCGATAATTCGAGGCTATTATGACGTCACTTCACGCCTTTTGTGCGGTCGTCACGCCGTGTCATCTGCTCCTCGAGACGCCTGCGTGGACTATCTCCCGATTATATCTATTGTGTCATTTTTTCAGTGCGCGCGAGTCGGATGCGCCACCGACGATGAATTCGTCCCGTTCGCTTCTCCGTTCAACTTCGTAAAAACGTTCAAGGATCCTACCTTTTGTCTCTTGGCCCTTTACGATCTCCGTTTTGTGACGGTGTTATTGTTTGCGGTTGATAAACATCTTGCCACTAGGTAGGTAGGTAGGGATCATCACAACTTTTGCCGGTGGTTTATTTTAATGGAGATCCATCGGATTTGTTTGTCAATTATAGTCGCTTTGAAGGTTGTTTAAGACATCAAATAGTTTTTTTCAGAATGGATCTCATGAATAAAGACCTATTGACACTGCGCGTAGATGTGGAAGCAAATCCGATATCTGTTTACAAGCAAGATCAACAACTTGTAGTAGCGCTTAACAAACTTTGCACGAGTGGCCGAGACGGGAGTTCAAGAAGTCTTTCACTCCCTGGGCGGAAGCTCGACTTCTGTGAAGTTCAGCAGCTTCTAAAAGAAACTTCTAGTGCAAGAGGTTAGAAAATTCGAACAATGCATTCATTTTTCTAGTTGTATAAATATTAAACAAAAAAAATGTATTTTCATCTAAATTTGATACTAACACAATAATTTAAAGGAGAAGTTTCAAACGAACCGCGTGAACTGTTCAAAGCAGCAAATTTCGAAAAAAAGGCTACTATAAAAAAGATAGAAGAAATTTTAGAAAAAATAAATTTAAGTGCTGGAACAAACGAGACACCGAAATTGATTTTGCGAAATCAACGACTATGGAGTAACTGCATTTATGACCTAGACAGGTACCATGTTAATGACTAGAAAATAGGAAAGAGTAAAATGTTTATGACATACTCGTAAGTTCTTATATTTTTTTATTTTAGGGTAACATTAAAGGCGTTTAACGAAGCTAAGAAGACAACGATTGTGTACTCGGATACTGGTGACAAAACTAGGTTTAATGCTATTGTTTTCGTATTGAGCAAAATTCACGAATTGCTGACTAAAAATTTAACAGTAACTAGGAGGTAAGAGCCCAGAGTTATAAGGAACAATAAATGTTCATTTAATGAAGCACATAAGTTAATTTCTAAAAAAATCACTAATTTATAAAATACATAGTTTTGAAGTAACACTTTTCAAGAAACAATAAATGTATTTAAGCTAGGTAACCATTTCCACAGAGAACTATTTTACCAAAACGTGGCAAGATTCCGTAGTCAAAGCAACCTGGATGTCGCTGTGAGAGACGTGTGCTGTCTTTTAGAGACACCCCCTTGGAATTTAGGAGTCGTTGCTTCCGCTAAAGGCTTAGTTGCAGGTCCTCTGGTAATTAAATGTAGAGATGGGAGTACAATAGATTGTATGGCGTCGGGTGGTGAGTATTTTCATAAAAAGTGATCTTAAATCGTACTTACACGTGATTTTCGTTTCAGTTGCAAAAGCGTAACAGAAATAAAAATTGAATTAAGATGCGATGTAACGACTTCCGAAAATAATTTCGAATTTAATATTTTTAGTTATAATATTGTTTGTAATGATTTTTAAGGCACTTTGCTACCCCAGGATATAAATGGTATTCAGGAATTACAATCCTCAGCAAAATATATTTTGGTGGTTGAAAAGGATGCCATTTTTCAGAAATTACTCGATGAAGGAGCTTTGATAAGACTCGGTCCTGTAATAATTATAACTGTAAGTATTGACAGTAATGAAAGTTACCAAATGAAAGGGATTTCCACTTTCATTAGGGTGGTCACATCGTTCGAAGAACCGGATAACTAATGGGGAGAAAAATCCTCGAATGTTAACCAAGTCTTGGCAAAAAGTAGTGCCTGGTTGCTGGGGGTTTATTATATTGATTCAATAACAGTCAGGACAGTCGGTAACCGTTACATTCAGAGGACTCAGGACCGGGAGGAATGACGTCTAAATTGGAAGGCCTATGTCCAGAGGTACCCTTCTAAAGGCTGACAGATACGTTCATAGAAGTTTTAATTAACAATAACAAAGACTAAAGTCTAAATAGTGACAGAGATAAGGTGCCTGGTAAAAGATCACTTTTAATCTCACAGGATTTGAGTAGGTACGTAAAAATACATTGAGTAGATAGCTAACAAAATTCTTATAAAACAAACGTAAATTTGTGAACATTGCCAATTAATTTAAGGGCAAGGGATATCCAGATGTGTGCACTCGACAACTTCTGTGTAGACTCGTTAAGGATTTACGCATAAAGTCTTTGGCTCTGGTCGATCACGATCCTCATGGGTTTGAGATATTTCTCACCTACAAATATGGGTCTCTAGTAAGTATCAAATTACTTAAAACGTACCTAATTAAAATTAATTTATGTATGTATATGGAAGTATGTGGGAAGTATCGATTCGTGTCGTGTAAATTCATTTATAATTACAGGCTCAATCTCACCTTTCTTCATCCCTCGCTTGCACTTCTTTGCAATTGCTGGGAACGTGTCATAGTGACGTCATGACCCTGGTGCCAAATGAAGCTCGACTGATCCTCACCAGCCTTGACAAACGAAAACTGGCAGCGCTCATCAAACGACCGTACTTGGATACTCCCATTGGTACAAGATAAGTTTTTTAAGCTGGATCCTACTGTTTAAGAGACCGGATTTTTTTACCACTAGGCTATCATTGCTAACAATATGTACATAATATGTCTATTACGTTGAATAAGAAAATTACGGTAATTAAATAGTACAATAGGTACATGTGTTTATTTTTGCAGGTACTAGCATAAAGGAAGAGTTACAAGCGATGCTTGTCAGTGGAATCAAAGCCGAGATCGAAGCAGTAGCACCGACAGCGGCGGCACTGTGCGACTCATACATTCCCTCTAAAATTATACATGCCGACTTCTTGGGATAAATAATTACTTGGAGCCATATTCCAAACATAGAAAGCTAGCTAAAAGAATAAAAACTTGCAAGGCTAGTCGAGATTCTTTTATGAATCTCTAGTAGCAAGCGGAAATCTAGGCCGCCTGTTGTAAAGTAGCTACTGAAAACTGAGATGTTCGATCTGTATCTTCGGCCACATTTCGTCGACCCACCTAAAAACTAGCTAGGAAGTTGACCAACGGCCTTTGTAGTTTTTATAATTTCTAGACTTAAGTAATTTTTGAGCTGACTGATTGCCTGTGTTATGATAGCTATTGAAAGGACTTTCATTAATTTACTTTTATTATTTTACTGCCGGGGCGGGGCGTAATCTTCGTATGTATTGAGTAGTGACATCTCGTGAGCGAATAATACAACTTTTGGAAGTATCCACAAGCGCCCTCTGTTACGTACAGAGTACAGACCTCACAGTTCTTTTCCTATTGCAGTGTGTGGTAGTTTGCAACGTACACTTTAGTTTACTTTAAATAATACAGGTGGCATCTTTTATCATTTAATAAAAAATTTTTTTTCGGGGCATGGTGTTTATATTAATTAATTATTGGCTTAGAGAATTTATAAAACTTTGGTTTTTTGGAATATCATTTCTATTCCTTTCTTATTAAATATTGAATTGAAAGGCGGGAAGTTATCTTTTTAAGTTAATCTTTTTTTTTAATTTAGACACTGACTTTTTGATAATTTTGACTGATTTCATTCGAAGTCCTTCGTTTGTGTTGAATTTATTTTAATGCTATCTAATTATTTAAAATTACCAAGTCGATAACAATATGGAAAGCGATCCAGAAACACCAAACGACAAGAAGATTATAAATAAAGCGAAATCCTTTTGCAGTGGACCGTTGCTAAAACTTAAAAAAGAGACTGCTAAGCGAAAATCTTTCAACGCAAACGAAGCCGTGCGCTCCGTAGATGTGGCTTTACTAAGATTAAAGAAAAGTAAGTTAGTAGGTGGAGAATACGTTTCAAACACAGCACATACGAGCCCAGTGAGGCACGGGTTGGCCTCTGCACATATGTTTATAGACAGCCTTACCGAACCAAATTACAATCGTGGAGCAGACAGTTCGTCTACAATGTCCATGAATTTTTCTCATTATGAATTGATGCGGAACTTATCACGCTCGAACTGTAATTCCGATGGAGCCTTCAGCAGTACTACGTCTAACGCTTACATGAGCGTTTCAGATATGTTATCGAAAAATGAACATTTAGAAAGGTACTTCCGTAGTCTCGAAACGTGGAATAAGGATAACGACCCCGGCACCAGCGCAGCACAGTTAGATTTTGCTGATAAATAAAATTATTACCTCTAAAATAAAACATATCAATGAACGATTATGAAAATTTTATTTATTAAAAGAAACTTTACAATAATAACAGAATAATCTCAGAATTTCCAAATAAAACATATACCCATCTATACAACACTGTAACTCTTAACGAGACGATAAGATTTATAACACTGATTAACAATAACGTAGAATATACGGTTATATGTCTTCTAGGGCCACCAAAATGCGTTATTGAATACAATAATTTTGTTTCTATATGAATTTCTTGGTTTTTAAGTACCTATTTTTCGGGACCTGCAATCCAAGTCTACATATGAGGGGTTAGGGGTTAAACAATATTTGTGTAAGAATGCGAAAGAGTGCCCGTGGCTCCGACTATAGTACAGGCGGCGGAGAGTGGAACACCGTGGGGTTTTAGCCGGTATGCCGGCATAACCCCCATGATAGATTTCTCTACGTTAAAAAAGGGGTTTAAACAATATTAAACAATATTGTTATTATTGTATTCAACATCGCTCTCCCCACCAATCTAACCGCTAAGGAGCAATCCGCGACACTAAGTTACGAAGGCGGACACTACTCTGCACTCTGACTGTATTCGACACCAATTTAAAACGGAAAGTTGAAAATGTTTGCTGTTTTTAAAACTATTTTTTTGAGGTGAAAACTTCTTTAGCAGCGCTGTGCACTTTTTGGTGGGTAAAAAATGTTAATTAAACTCGTGAAAGGAAACTTGATCGAAAATGCATATCTAAGCGAAAATGGGTACCTAAGGGAATATGCGTAAGATGGTAACTATGGAAACTGTCAAAAGGAAACATTCCTAAATAATGTGTATTTTGTCATAGAATAAAGCTAAATATTATAATTATTGTGATTTTGGATTCGACATTGCGATTATTAGCATTAATTGTCGTTTCTTACAAACTAAAAGAGATAGCAGCAAAATATAACAGAGTTAAACTCAATTGTGTTTTTATTGAACTGTCGTCCATAATATGGACTCCATGTCACCAAAAAAACACATCTTATAAGTTTTCACTTCTTCCGGCACTCCTGGAGCGCCACCCGTTGTTTTTTTGTATAAATTTTCATTCGCACCAAAATACTTCTCTCACTCGGCTTACACTCTATCTTACACTCCTTGGCTTTTTTACACTCTTGCCTATTTTTACGCTATTTAGTTGAAGTAAATAAAAGCTCCAAAATCACAATCATTGTATTCATTTCAATCATCTTGTCTTTTCTATCCTACTACTTCTTACAAAAGTGTATGGTTTAAGTACCTATGCTAAAGAGACTTTCCTTATGATATTTGGTTTGTTATCGAAGTGTACTCTTAACTTTTTGTTTTAATTTGATGACAACAGGAAAGCGCGTGTTCTTTAAAAGACAGAAAACTCCAAAAAGTTATAATCAAAAAAATTACGATAAAATTGAGAACCTATTATAAAGTCGATTTTTAATTAAATTCTCGTATTGTTTTATATATCAAGTGTCGAGTACAGTCTAGTGTAATTTGTACGGGTCACTAATAACAGCGATTCACATCTATACCACATCCATTGTATCTGAGGAAACTAGGACAAAATCTAAACTAAGTTTAAGAGATTTATTCCAAGGGTTACTAAAATAACCGTAGCTGATCAGAGTTGGAATGGGGAAATAATTGACATAGTCATCACATAGTTCCTACCTTCCTGCGTCGAGAGTAAGTATAATTATATTCTTATGGTATGGAAGCTTTCGCTACACTGGAAGACTAAAGGATTATAATTTTGAAAGAAAATCATCAAAGGGAGAAGCGGTGTGCAAACAATTGAACATTTGAACAAGTCAATTTCCGTGCTAAGATTTAGTAACAACCATTCACATTATATTATTGTTCCTATATCTATACGACTTAAATTGGTGTTCTCTGCAATTAACCTCTCATTGATTGGGTAGATCTTTTCGAGATTAAATTAATCTTATATCCTTATTAATTATGTAGTAGCGAACTTCGCCTAGCGAAGGCGCTTTATGCCCTTAATTAAAAATTTTAAACACAAATTACCTACCGATGTCACACTTTTACGTACAGGGCATTCCTTCACTCGCAAGTCATATGTATTTTGTATAACTAGAGAACATTCGCTAAGAAATTAATAAATACATATAACATGATGTAAAGTTTAAAGCACCCGGTTTTCGAACTCTCTCGTTTATAATTATGTTCTAAAAATTCTCAAATGAAGCGTGACGCGCACGTGGCCGTATCATACATATTGTCTGTCTGTTATACATATAAGTATATCTATCGTTTTTTTTAGATAAAGCAATATTGTTAATATTTTATGTATGGAAGATTTCCAATATCCCTAAAATAATTAAACCTTAGAGGATAAACTTTTATAGTTACAACGAATTCGATTTGACTAGGCCCTACATAATATCAAGATGGAGGTATCGTATTATCAATAAAATTTTATACAATATCGTTAAAATTATGCAATAGAAGAATCACAGCATCCTTAAGACCATAACGGCATTTGAAATAAATCTCATCGACGTATCGTAGCTATTTAAATTGTAAAATTTAGACCAAATTGGCAGTCTTCACAAACATGGAATGTACGATATGCGTCTATGCAGGTATCCGATAACACTTAACAAATATCGGCAGACGTTTATCTCTATACAACAACAACGAATTACCTAGATTTGTCTTAGAAATTAACAACAATTGTGTCATTTGTAGACATTTCCTAAGAAGCACCGCCTCGAGGCTATGCTGTACAAGAGTACACGTTAAATACTAATAATGATAAATCTTGAATACATTGGTACCTAGTTGTTCAATGTTGTGGCCTTTAGGGCATGCCACAATACGACGGTGACTTAACGGAAGTTTCTACCACTTCGAGAAACAAAGAATTTTGTAATGAAGAGAAATCCGCATATTATAATCAAATCATTTTTGACTGCTTTAAAACTTACATTTTTGACATGGCTTTGTAGTTCACTTACTCTATTTTGTACATGTATTAGGTAATTCAATTAAATTATCCATATACAATCATTTTAACTAGACTTGATGATAATAGGTCTTCTTTACCAATGCTGTTTTATCGTTTCGGAAGTTGCGGCTAATAATAATGAGGTGTTTTTACAAATATTTTTTTACACTGTCTTATTTACTAATTCACCGTGTAATTTTTACTTAAGTTTTTAATTTGACACCACATTGTAAATAATAAAACAGGTACTATCAATTTTAAAGATACAAGTGCCTATTTAATCGCCAAATTCATAACTATATTTCCACGGATGAATGAGAGATTGAAATTAAAAGAAGTGTTAAGAGGAAACACTGAAAATTAAATCAATTTTGGATTTTTTTAAGACACGCATTATTAAAATTTGTGTTTTTACAACTTAAAAGTCGAGTTGGAGTTTCAGAGGTACCTACTAAGTAGGAACCTTTACCTTTTATGCAGAAATTTACGCAGTTAAAATCATCACAAATAAATAGGATTGTGTAAACCTTTTCCATTAATTGTTACATTCGTATATCAAATTAAAAACTTAAGTCGATTTTGATTTTATTATTATACGAGGAATGATGGAGCGAAAGCGGCTAAGTTTAAGGATGATCAAGGTCACTTCATTCCTAAACATTACCATTATTTACTATCCAATGCTGATTATTGGTATTTCTTTAATAACGATTACATTATGTACATCGCATGAGGTATTTCAACAGCTCGATAATATATATAAACCAACATTTTAAAAATCTGTAAATTATTTTTAAACGAAACACCTACGTTGTAAAAGGCCTAGTTTCCCTAAATGATAAGCTCTTCATTATTTTATGTAATTCAATAACAACATCGATATCGATGATAATATGTAAATACTTAATTTATACTATTTCATCTTTTACAAATAACAAAAAAATACATAAATAATTTTAGTAAAAGACTCGTAAGTTATTTAATGTAGTAGAGATGTAGAAAAGCTTATTACCATAGAAATAGTAAAAATCAATAGGTAAGTAGTAAAAGCCTAAGGGAAAGCTCGAAATACTATGAATAATAGTAATATGATCACAATGGTTTTATTATTATAATTAATTTTATCATTACAGTTTGTAGTCACATGTAGGTACAGGGTTATAGGATATATTCTATTATCGTTCATTTGTTATATTTATTTCTGTTTTTTTAATCGAATTTTGTTAATTAAGTTTGACCTCCATATGATCAATTATTATAAATAATCAACTGTGATTTTTTAAAATGAGAAATTTTTATTCTTTTACATAAATTATATCAATTGCAGGTATGTAGAGACTTAGGTATTACTTTTACAGTTATACAAGTACATACGTTAATGGATATAAATTATTTAGATATGTGTTTCTGAATCAATGTAATTTGAACAATTTTAATGAATACACGATCATTTCGGAGGCACTTTAGCAGAAGATAGTAACGATAGAAAAGGCGATAGTCGCTGAAGCAATGTTTTAGTTTATAAATGAGGAAGAGTTCAATTTGATTAATCTAAATATTATAGCTTCACGCCGCGTTTTCCTATCTAATTCTGTAAATCTTACTAGTCTATGTCTAACAAATAAGTACGTATTACAATACTCATGCAAGTCGTCGCACAGACCGATTTAATCATAAGACACGAACCTCTATGCTAATCACAAGTAGCTCTCGCATTAAAATAGTCAAATAACTCACATACCCGACGACGGGGGTAAACCGAAGGGGAACACATTTTAAAGCACTATCTCATGTACATATTTACAAGGAATAATTTAATGATAAATAATATATTTGGTATGATGGAGGGCCAGGTATAGAGGGCGCGGGCGGGAGTGTGTCGCTGGTCTTATCTGTCGGGCGGCGGCAGCTTGGTGTCCTCGGGGTCGAGGGAAAGGCACTCGCGGAGGAAGTCCTCCATCGAGCGGTACACGTGTTCTATGACGCCTTTTAAATCGTGCCCTTCGTCCGCGTACGCCTGAAACCAAGAAACAGACTTGGTTGATAATCATTTAGCCCACCCGGCAACTTGCCTATGACGAAGATTCGCTAGTTAACTGTTTGTTCATCCCATATGTACCGACTTAAGGGTGTTAAACGCGACCCACTTAAACGCGATAATCCATAATGTGATTTTAAAAACTGATCTGGGGGTTACTACAAACTCCTAAAACCATCATAAAGTAATTTTGTTTTGTTTTAAATAAAAAGTATGTGGTATGCGGGACGAGATCACTACCAATCCCATGAAAGTTCACCATTAGATGGTTGCTAATATCTGTTGCTATATTTTAAAAATCCCACCTGGTAGCGAAACAGTACGCCGGCATCAGTGAGCGCACGCGCTAGTTGCAGCGCGTGTGGGTAGGGCGCGCTCATGTCGGCCATGCCGTGTACCAGGTAAAGCGCATGCGCGGGGACGTGGTGTGCGCGTTGGGACGCGTCCGCTTCCACGTAGCCCTTGTAGTTCACTGATGGCTGGCCAAGGATTCTCTCCGTGAACGCCGCATCTGGGGAAGTCATGCTCCAATCAAATAAAGGATTCAGATCAGTCGTAAGTCGTGAGCACAATCTTGGTCATCAATTGAGCGGTCGGACGTTGACTGCGCTGTTAGTTCACGGGATTTGTTCGTCAGTCAGAGTAAATCGTCTATCGGTCTAACACCTGTTCTGACTGGTCGGCAATGAACGTGAAGTGGACGTATAGATTTGAGAGAACCTGTAGAAAGCGCTATAATTTTTTTTTAATGAGCTGGTTGGCCGACAAAACTTTGCTGGTAAAAACAATACTTACTGTAATACAACCAATCAGTAATAGGAGAAACTGCAATCCCGCACTTGAGGGTGGACTGCTGCGAGCCCAGCAGCATGGCGGTGACGTACCCGCCGTAGCCCCAGCCCCACACGGCCACCCGTGTCACATCCAAGAATTTGAATGTATCTAATAAATATCTGAAAAGTAAAGTAAGAATGTTGACAGAGGATTATGAGGGTCAACAAAGGGAGATGTCCCAGTTTTTGGAAATGACGGAAGGAAGAGTTTATTGTCCCGCGTGCACTTTTAGTTTTTTTCAAGACTAATTGAAGGCGTTATCAAGCGGAAAGACGTCCCATGCTACCTTTGCCTAGACGTGGTCCACTCTATGAATCGTTATTCCGACGTTGATCGGATCGGCGGCAGATGTGCCCAGCCCATTGCTACTTCAGCTTAGCAGCCTTTAGGACTATGTCGGTGAAAAGTGCAATTTATATGAGGACCAAAGGATGACCCTTTTGAACAAATTGCACCGTTTCGGATTTTATCACACACCGAGGCTTTCCATCGCAAGCCTATTGTGAGATGCTCCGTAGATTATGACTGGTAGGACGTGTTCGAAGACTTTGTCTTGATCTTCATGCTCGGCGGTATTGGCAGAATAGTTAGTAATACTAATAAGTAACCGTAGTTACCTAATAACAGCTAACTGATCAGCGACCTCGACGCCGCCGAGCCGGCCGCGCAGCAGCGCCCGAGGCAGGCCGCGCGCGCCCGCCACGTCCAGTTTCACGTACACCACGTCGTTGCGCGACGACATGTACGAGCCCCAGTCCACCAGGAACTGCTCCGTCACCTGCTGGCTGCCTGGGCGACCGTCTCTGTGTGTATGATTTATGTATGAGATCAGTGCCTCGAGCAGGAACTTGCGCAGTTTCGTATACTAATCGTTTTGGTGCCATTAGTAAGGCAAGATGTCTTGACATGACATACTAATGACCGATGTTTACTATACGAACACTTTGACGATAGTGTTCACGGCCCGGAGCGAAACTCTAGACCTCGTATCATACTTAGGTATATGTTTCGAAACAACCTACAAATTATTAATAGGTACCTATATACTATTGTCGAAAATCAATTCTAAAACTTGGATACTGCCATTTAATAAGAACAGCTCTTTACTAGGAGTATCGTTGGTCCGATATAATTTTATCATTCTTAAATGAAAAATAAATTGACAAAGACTGAAGGTAAGTATGTTTTTTCCTGATAATGAAATTTGTACCTGATGAACGATGAAGTTTCAATTTTGTATAAATTGGTATAGGGACTGTATTGTACAAATAAACATACACATGAACCAGCACTGGAAAGGCGGCGTCTCGCAGCTCCTCGCGCCAGGAGGGTGGCAGGAGCAGCTGAACCCGCGCCCGGGAACCACTGCTGAGCTGAACGTCGAACGATCGCCGAGTTGGCAGCGCCAGCTCACGCAACCGCGCTGATCTGATATAAAGACATATAAAGAATTCAATATAAATAATAAACGCTTCGCACCCACAGCTTCGCCCTCGGTTTCCTAGTGTCATGGATGCCATTAACACATAAGACAAGAACACCCACCTAGATCAGAAACAGAAATTTAAATTCATTCAAACTTCGACTACACTCTCCTAGATCCTTCGCGCAGCGCAAATAACTTATGAAGTCTCGAATATAAAACGTTGAAGTTTGTACGAGTATTGACAAACATAGTTCAGTCATTCAGAAACACATAGGTATATTTAAGCCTAAATCGTAACATTTTCTGAGACATATCTTTACAGTATATTTCTTACCTATAAGGCCTCGTGTCATATAATATTCTTTCTAACTTATGTGTTCTAGCGTCGTGCAGCCCCGCTAAGGGAGGACCGGGTCCGCCGCACTCGAGCACGTAATGCGTGATCCCCACTTTCGGCTTCGCAGGGGAAAAGGAGGCTCTCCAGAAGGAACAGTTGGCGTAATGCAAGCGAGCGGGCCACAACGCCAACTCGCAGGTCAGACACCTCGGTTCCTCCCGCTCCGCCCTTGCTCTCACAGAGTTACTCCCGCCCCCGTAACTGGGATCACGTACTACGTACACTTGCCTTTGGCCAGGCCTATCTGCGCTACCTGTGAAGCAAATCCCAAACCATTAATATTGAAAGATTAACGACGGTTTAGAAAGTCATTACCAGGAAATCACACTCGTACGCAAAAAGTACGACACACACTTTCGACTATATTCTAAGGCCTTGTCCTAATTGGCTGTTGCAATACGACTCGAATTTTGAAGTCGGACCGACCAACATATGCGACAAAATTGTTTGAATTGAGCTGTCCTAATTCTGACAACACGCACCGACATGCGACAATTGTGCGCAATGACGTTGTCGTACAATCAATTTGTTGCAAGCGACCAATTTTGTCGTCAAACGACTTGACAATTAGGACAAGGGGTAGTACGTGCTAATGTCCAATCCAATGAAGTCTATAGGAGTTCACTTATTAAATATTGGCGTAGCAAAAATGTAGCTAAGTATGGGTTAGTTATCACGAGGCAGTTTACTAGTCGAGAAAATAAACACTCAACTTCAATCAATCGAAATACTTAATTTGATTTGCTTCCTTGACCATATCAGGGTGCAGTTTAGGTATGTGCAACCTTTCTTTGTCTAAACCTTTAACGAGAAGAAAAAAAGAAAGAATATCAATTATAGTTGGATTTTATATGAATTATTATTTATTTTTATACAAATAAATCATTAAGATGATGCTCTTGCTTTATGAAAATGATTTAAAATTTACTTATTATCCTTTCTTATTGAAATAATATAAAAAGCTCCACTTTTTTAATATGTAAAATAAATAAAATTATTATAGTTTTTAGCACGAACACCAAGCACACCAAGTAAGAAGACAACCATCCAGAGAATACAACTGTGAGTACTTACTCATGTTACAGGCCAGAACCGTAAACGTTTTGCTGCTACGAAATAATTAACACTTTTGTTACCTATTCTCGAATTGGAATATCAGGTTATAGTCTCGACACTAATGTAGCTAAGTGGTTATCCTAATCTCACATCCTGAACTTGCGGTTTAAAATTTTAAACAAAGTGTTGTTACCTAGTCTCTAATTGGACGATTAGCCTTAGTATTGCCAATAATTCGCTAGCTGTACCAAAATCTATTAAGTCATCGCTTTTATTGAGGCTAAAACATGAACTTTTAGCTGTCAGAAAATTATTTACATAGCGGCTACCTTTTTACTTACTTACTCGTAGTTACCTAGTCTCTAATTACCTACTGGACTTTCAAGGTATCGTCGCGTCTTTTGTAGCTAGACTGAAAAACGGCCACTCGCCTAAGTAATAAACTAAGTGGTTGTCCTGATCCCAGGCCAGGATCTCGGCCACCTCGACCTTCCCGTGGGACAGCACCGCCATGCGCTGGCGCAGCACGTCCACGTGCTTGATGTGCGTGTAGTGCTGCCCGCCGCCTTCCTGCACGCCCGCCAGCAGCAGGAACGCGCTGCCGTCCTCTGAGTACACCGGCTGCTGGTGGACTTCCAGCCAGGGTTCGTCCGTTGCTTTCTCTGAGTGCGTCTAAAACAACGGTGTTGTCATAGATTTTTAATGTCATTTTTTATGTGTCAGGTGAGAAATGGGACTACTGACTAGTCTTCATTTTTCATTGGCAGGTCCCGCCGTAAATGTGAAACGCGTAGATAAATAAATGTGGATACATAGCTGGTATAGACCTCAAAAATTAAGATATGCTTAGTTTGCTTTCCTACTGGTCAAATTAGATAATATCTACCTGAGTATATTGAGGACATTTGAATACCTACCATAAACCAAAATTTAAGCTATGTCATAGTCTCAAAAGATTTAACAACCTCGATATAACGAGAGTCATCTATAGTCAATACTTTGAAACTTGAAACCCGAGTCTATTCGCAAACTGTATAAAGTGCCATCTCTAGTAATTCTCTATAAACACTGACTTAAACCATTTGCCAGTTACTACTAGTTTGTGGTTTATGTGGATTAGCTGCACATACATTTCATCCAACTTTACATGGCATTAAATTCTTGCAAGTACGTAATACAACAAAATAGAAGTTTACTTACTTCTGTACAAGTCCAATTTGGTGCGTAACAACTGCTGTATACGGTGAGGTTTTGAGCGCGGTTCATCCATACTACTCCTACGTGGGAATTCTCCTTGCCCACCCACTGGGCTGATATGAGGTAGTATTCCCTGTAATACATACACATTTAAAATTAATTAATATATAGGTTCACAAATACAGGTTCAAAAAAATATCGATGTTAAATTTATAAAGTCATAACCGAGACACGTTCTTATAAGTTTTTAATTTCACCACTAGATGGCAGTTTCAAATTCATTCAGTCTTATTAGATTTTTAGGACTATTTATTTTTGCATGTTTTGGGCAAACAAATAACTTTAAATGCCTTTTTAACTACACTAGCTAGACACAAAGTATATTTTTTGTGAATTTTAAACTATCAGCGCTAGACAAAGAATTTTAAAATCACTTAGTCAATATAAAGTAGTATAATGATATTATAAAGTACTACAATGATAATTATGTTGTTCGTACCAATATGTCTAGAGTCCATAAAAGAATAGGAAATAAGTCAAATGAAATTGGCATATGTTTCAGACACAAAAAATATCCAAAGTGAAATAAAAGATACCTAACATACTTACATCAAACTTACGAGTAAAATCTCAGTTCTGCTGTAGGTACAGTGCACAAGTTATAAGATATAAGTTTACGACTACGTACATTCCATCCAAAGTGCTCGGAGGCTTGACTTCCCATCTCGGCGGCGAGGTCGTGTTCTTCACTCCCACGATCGACAACGTTACTTTCGGTATCGAGCTCCCGGGCTGGAACATTTACTCGTCGGTTATTATCTCATGTACAAAATATATGCGTGGGAAGTTTAGCTTACAGAGTTTTAGTTATGGGTGTCTATTTCGGGCGAGAGATGAGAAGAATCATAGGTGTAGAATATATAGTGTTCCAACTCCACGATTTGCTTCATTGGATATCTAACACATTCATGTGATTTATGAAATTGGTAAAAAAATGTTGGGAATTTATAGCAGAAAAGTTACTGCAGCTGTTGTTAGATGCACCTAAAAGTGAGTGGTAATCTTAGGCCGGAAACTGATCTTGCAAGTCTTACACATATATTTTATGAGCGAGTCCTCCAGACATCCCCCATTGAAAATACCACCCACCACTTGCTTAGTTTTAGAAAAGCAGATATCTAACAGTGTTTATGGTCAAGGCAGCAGCGGGTAGTAGGTACCTAACACCGAACACCGTTTAGAGCCAGAGTGTCTTGAGCATTTCATAGTCTATTGCTGGACATGGCCCTACCCTAATCAACGCCACTCCACCCAAGCCTGTGCCTTCTGAATCCATTGGTTTCACGCTGTCTTCTTCTGGTCATATATTCGGTACACCAGATGGGAGGACGGACTGTACTCCTTTTATGAAGAGGTGATTGCCGTTCGAGGATCTTTTTCTCCATCGCTTATCGAAAGATTTGGCCAGTGCGATACCATTATATTTTGCAAAACTTTAGATCAATCTTTAATATTTATTACCGTGGGATATCGAATAGTGATGTGATCGGGGAACACCGTGGGCATGGTGTTATTGAGTGTAGGCAGCAGGAAGCCAGCCCTCGCCGCGCCCGCTCCTCCTATACCCTCGGAGATGCGAGGGAACTTCAGCTCGGACACCGCACTGTCGTCGTACTGCACATACATCACGAGGGACCCGTCCGACGAACCCCACGTCGACGATGATACTTTTGTCACCTCCTCTGAAGCAAAAAGAAAGAGATTAAGTATAAATTTTGAACTTAGCCCAATTATGCCCTAATAAATACATACTCTTCAGAAATAGCCACGAATGCAAGTGCAAGCTCATTCGTTAAGATCTCGTTTGATACTCTCGTTAGTAGGTACATTTATGTATAATAAATTTAAAAGATGAATTTTGTAGGTACTTATTTCGCTATGGAAGCTTCCGGCCGCGCTCAGTTTGGAGGCGATTTCGTTCTTTGAAATACTATGGGAGTGTTAATACTGGATGTTGACGTACGACCAACTTGCACGCATTTCAACGTTCGCGATTGTTCGCGCGTGAACGCACGAGTTGAATTCGTATGAAATCGCGTTCAAATTGAGCGCGTTTCTATTCGTACACTTCACGAGGCCAGCAATAAATAAGGAAAAGTACCTAAGTTAATAATATCAGTTCTGAAATCAATTCAGTCGCATTTGGTTGGCATTGCTATAAAATTTTGGGCAAAACGGAATACCTACAGTAGTTTGATAATCCCAGAAGTGATTATTATTGTTCACCAAACAGTACACAAAAATACAACACGTTAATGTACTCAGCGCGCTATTAGCGGCACCTGACTGTGAACGCGTTAACATAATTGATTTACTTAGCCTAAATGGCTTCTGTTGACACGCGTTATATTTCGCCATCAGCTATCATTTACATTCATTATTCTGCAATACAGAAAATTCTTAGTTTAGTTACGTTACTAATTGCCTTTGTCAAATTTAATTGTTATTTACGTGCCTATAGTTCACAAATGGATAGGTTATCGAGGTTATCATAGATTGTAATCTACAACATTTTCTTCAACACTTTTGTAAATTTGTACCTACCACAAAAAAATTCAGTTGTCAACAAGTGAATTTGACTCATAAAAATGGGACCAGAGAAATATACATCTGATTAGGCCTGGCGAGCGGCGTCTTACGATTACGTTATCTTAGAGTTTTGTACATATAATGCCGGCGATGTGGAAAACTTCGATAGCATGATTCAGGATACCCGTGGCGCCATTAGTGACAAGTCGCCCCAGTGCCACCTAGTGCGTTCTCTGCTCACCTTGATACAACCAGTCGGACACCCCATTATAGACCCTGCCCGGCTTGGAGTCGGTGGTGAGTCGCAGCAGCGGCGCGCGCCGGGCCGGGGGGCCGGGCCTCGCCAGCACCTCGTTGTCGGCCGCCAGCAGCAGCGAGCCGTCGCCGCCCAGCCACGCCGCGTGCTGCCACTCCCAGCTGCTCTGGCCCTCACCGAACAGCGGGATGTGGTGGCTGGCGAGTAGCAATGTCAGTTTTTATCTCGATTTCAAATATCATGTTTCCGCAAAAATGGCCCTAAACTTTAAACTTATAAGACTTTTATATGACTACACGGAGTCATATTTTACTAGAGGAAAAGCAAAAAAGACCTCAATTTTTTTAACTTTTTGAAATTAAAAGAGTTGAAAGAAATGAGATACGGATACGGTATGATTTACGAGTAGGTAGGTACGGATAGCATGGTCATATAATTATTATCTCTGTATTGCAGTAGCAATTAACCGAAGCGTTTTATACAATCACGAACTTTTAGATTTAAAATATTTTATTGCGACAAAACTATTCAAAAGTGTATCCTAACCTGAGAAATTTAACTTTATGGGCCGTAAAAGAAAAAGCCATCAACACGAACTTAAAACATTGAAAACCGTTTCCCAAGCCATTGAAATTCCATTCGCAAATTCCAAATAAATTAGGAATCGCATTCACGTATACATCGTCAAATCGATTTCTTCACCTCGGAGACGAAATGAAAACGGAATGCGCAAAGATATTACTCGGGCGAGAAAATATACCGGTGGAGAGATTATTCTTTTAAATTGCCTTTTATGAGCTATTCAGCTGAAATGCTTTAGGAAAGGTCTTTATGCAGACTTGGGCAAAACAAGGATTTTAAAGCATTTACGGGGCGGGACGGAAACAAAGTTGCAAGAAAAGTAGAATGTTCTAGAGAGGTCCCGACACTAGAAGACCGAAACCCATAAATCTGTGCGTAACTCACGGACATCTGCAGGCTCACATTTCACCCAGGCGCACTGCACGGAAAGTTTTATTTGCGTTTTATCCTTTAGTTTTTTAAACAGTGATTTATGAGTACCTACACTAAAACCTAGGCTATTCTTAAGTATTCTTGTAGAATATCCTTTAATTTTATATATGTTCTCGCCTTTTCGATGATATTGCTCTGATGAAGTATGTATGACTAAGTATAAGTTTGGTGTGATCGGCTGAAATCTTTCTTGTGGTACGAGTACACTGAGTACGGTTATCCACGGACTCCACAAAAGAAGAAAGGCTGCTCGGAGCTGGAGCATACTCCGCTCTGCTGTTCCAATGTTGATTGGTGGAGTTAAGTTATTTAGGAACTATCACCCAATAACAACTAAGGAGAATGAATTAACTTGCCCTGTGAAGCAGGGAAGCACTTAGGTACTAGTAAGCATCAGAGGTTGTTTAATTTTTCACTTGTGATCTGCACAAGCAGCAGAGTTATGTTTCACAATTAGGTGCAAAATAACTACTTACATAAGGCTTATGAAATAAAGACGTCACATCAAATATTATTCACATATATTTTTTATGTGCTAGATTTTGTCCTGTGTTGCATTTTGTATCGGAATTTCGTTGTGTGTACCTAGTGTTGTTCGTGTACGTGACTCAATTCTGTGAGATAAATCGAGGGTGTACGAACGTAGAGCTGTAAGCAGATTCGATCTATTCTTGTTTGTCATGTTATTGGAGAAAATATTCACATCATGAAACTTACTCATTTGTGACGTCATAAACAGTGTAGTGCGCTGTAAATGTCCGTCGATAAACCTGTAAAATAATAAAAGTTTTATAATCTTTACTCCACCGAACGCCGAAGTTCGTAACAACCACCTTGTTTACTTTGGAGAAAAAAAAATACAATTAAAAGTTTTACGAGACAATGGCTTACGTACCTCCTTGATATTGTGTTGGAACAGTACGTAGCGCAAGTTTGGTGAACACTGGTATCCCCGTACATTTAGCTGTCTCTGTAAGAAATATAAGAAAATGTTAAAAGTTATTATTCTCTTTCATTCTCTTTATGGACGTTATCCACTATTGGATAGAGGTCTCACCCAACCCACTAAGGTCCGCTACCGGTACTTCGTACCGGCCATCATTGTATGTATCGATAGTTAGTTGCCAATATGACTTATTCCATGTTGCTTGCTTAGTGTGAATGTTTTTACAAAAAAAATAACTCGATCGAAAATCGAACACAACTTTCTTGATTTCATTCTTCATTCATTCTCATTTAAAAACGGTAAAAGGAAAGCAAAGATGAGAAAACTGATAGCAACATGATAGCTTGAAACGTGTTTTCACTCCAATTTTTGGGATGATATCTCATTCAATTAATTTATTGACGTTTCGTTTCACCTGAAATATTAAGGCTTTCGTGTTAATTAGTGCAAAACATACCTAAATGCTTTCAAAATATGCAGATTTTATTTAATTGCTTTCCAAGAATTTTTACAGGAAAAGTTATTTAGTTCACTTTATTGTAATGGCAATAATTTTGCTGTTTGTTTATGCAATCGGTTTGGTTTTTTTACATTTAATGAGCTTAAGTGTCATACGTAAGATTCGTAAGTTATAGGTACTGGGCATTATAGTGAATGAATTATGAATCTATTAATTTAATTATTAAAAAGTTTTAGGCCCAGTCTTGAGGAGAAAAAACAAACAAGAGTCAAAGAGGCTTTTGAAGTTTCTTTGTTTTTATAAAATCGCTAGTGAACAAATTCAAACCGTACTTAAGTAGAAAATTCGCGCGTAGATGAGTTTGAGCCCCGGATTTCCTTTCATATCCGCTCTTTATTGATCCGATATCGTCCAATTGATAAGATTTTCTGTGAAAACTTGAAGTATGTATAATATATATGTACATAACGAATTTTGAATTTTTTTCTTACGGACCTCTTCTATCGATACTTCTTGTGGTCTTCTTAAAAATGTAATGGAGATGAAGTGTACTCACAAAAAATTATGCATACAAATAATTATGTATAAAGTAAATTATGATAAATAGGTGACTTCTAATTTGATATTCTGGGTAGTAGGAAATGTAAGCGTACCAGGCAATTCGGGAGGGGAAATTGAATTTGCATTGTTTCAAAGCCCCAACTTTGACAGGGCGCTACTTTAACGAAAATTTACGCGATAATATAGAATAGGTCTCAAATGATTTGCGAAAATTATCGTATCCTTTTTGGGAAATGTAAAGAAATAATAATAATATTTATAAAAGGTAGGTATTTTTACAGATGTTTTCTATGCATTAGTTAAGAATTGTTTGTTTTTTACCCTGGAGAGACGTTATAAGATGAGATGATATATCTACAGAGTTTTCTGTATATACACAAAAATGAATTTTTGAAAATTTAACAATGTACTTAGTAATTAGCGGATGAAAGTTTGTACGAAAAGAGAAATTAATGACAAGGAAATGTGAGAAACCGAATACTTACGAGAGTGTGATTGGTGACTAGTACTGATAGCGTGTTGTTGAAGGTGTCTAGCGCCAGCAGGCCGCCGTCGTCCGCTTGGTAGACGAGCTGGTGGGCGCTCACCCAGGTGGTGGGCAGCCGCTCCCCGGTCAGGTCGCCGCGCAGGAACTCGTCCAGCCGCATGCGCCGCCCCGACCAGTACAGCAGCTCGTCCACATAACTGATGGAGACCAAGAAACATTCCGAAATTAGTATCAAAGAAATACAGAACTCAAATCGAAAATATTCTCCACGTAGCTTATGGAGACCGTGGAATATCAAAATAGAATCAGAAAAATATAAAACAGTTAAAAACTGGAAAATACTTGTATCGAAACGATTTAAAACGTAGCGCTTAACTTCATTTTAAAAGTTAGTGCTGAAGTGGTGCAATTTGACCTGTATAATTTTGAGTTTCAATTGCTTTGGAAGATCTACCACATAATCGTGCACTATTTAGATTTTAACACATCGTAGTCGAATTTCCACGTTTTTGAGTACTCTCATCGAGACCATGACACGGGGTTCTTAAAATGTGCATAATAAAACTCTTTTTCAAAGTGGCAACGCACTGGTGATAAGGACGGTAACTGACTAACCATTAGATGACCTGTTTGCCTGAGTGTCACTGGTAGGTAAAACGTATGAAAAATACAAAGACCAATTTATTTCAAGGCACTTATGGACGTTAGTTAATTTAAAATAGTATAGGGTTAAAGTAGTAAGAATAGATAGAAAAAAGATTGGTTGAAAACTCCACTTACCCTAGTAAATAAATAGCTGTAACAATACCCGCTATCACAAAACTGATGACCATCAAAGAGAATACGATGCTCCTCCAGTTGTGTCCATCCGCTGGATAGAGATCCTACAAGAGATATTAGTTACAATTAATTAGAGAGAAAAGGTTAATAAGGTCTTAAGATACTTATAAAGTGCAAGTATAAGTTAAAACGGAATTTCAGAGATTTCAGATTTTATGCGTTCTATGAAAAATATTATCACAGGGCCTGGCGTGCTTAAAACTACAGGCAGAAATTGTAATATGGGAATTAACAAAAAGGACAGTTAATTCAGTTTTCTATGAATCGAATTATGCTTCTGGCTATAACAACCCTTTTATTGGGGATCCATCACTCTGAGTGGATATATTTATACCTCTTCCTTGGCGGACTTGGGGTCGGCGACCTGCAGCGTCTCGTCGGGGGGCAGGCGCCAGGAGCCCCCGCCGCCGCCGCCGCCGCCCGAGCGGTCCGTGTGGCCGGTGGCGTGCATGCGCCGCCGCCGACGCCGCCGCGCGCGCACCCGCCACCGCGCCGCGCTACACGCCGCCCGCGCCGCTCTCGCCGCCCACGCCGCCGCACGCAACGCTTCTGACGCTCGCGCAGCCTAGACGCGCGTCTCGGTGCCGGGATCGTGTGTACCTGTACAGCCCCATCACTGGAACAAAAATTCAATATATAAAGCCATATGCAAATAGGCATCCGTATATTACCTACTTACGTAACAATTACCATGAAAATAACAATTACAATGATTTCTCGTGAAATCCCGAAGAAGACCAGTGAATGCTTGTTTCGTCTATACGTTGCGGTGAAAACTTTTTAAACTCGTTGGAGGAAATTTAATTATAACGCAAAGTTGCCGTCTGGGGTCGGGAATCATTTGTTTAAATAAATGAAAGGAAGAATTAAGTAAAAAACAATAGTTACAAAATGAATGTGCTTAGATAAATGAAAAAACGGAGGAGAAAGCTTGAGATAACCTTTTCCGAGCGCGCAAATGGCTGCATTACATTTGAATTTAACTTGTATTTTTAATGATTGTAGTATCCGGGTTGTTATTTAATAGGTGAGACTTCCAAACTGGTGTAAAATATCGCTCGGTGGCTGCCAGATGAACTGCCGTAAATCTATTGGATGGAGAGCTAGGCGAACGCAGAAACATTTAGTACCGTTGCAAGCTTGCAACTCATATTATGTCAGAAACATGCTACCACTATATCGTACGTCAAATTTAACCTTAATTTATTACGTTTCTTATTGAGGTTTTTCTGTAAATTCAATTTTTATTTGTTCAGTAGCTGGTTTAAATAAGGACGTCATCTGTATCATAAACTCCACAAACAAGAGAAAAAGTTCAATTCCAAACAAATGTATTTAACATGATTATAAATTTTATCTTTCAGCACTTTTTCTGAATTCAAACTAAAAATATACCAAATCTTACCATGAGCGTTCTTTAAGCTAGGTTATAAAGTAGATCGAGTAAATATGTGATTTTCTTGAAAAAATTAACGAATTAATTCTTAAAGTTACCTGATAACTTGTGTCAGCGGCACTCAAAGTATTTTTTTACTGTTAGATTTATTCAGTTTTTTCTGCTTATTATTTTGTATCTCATGATATAAAAAAAATCTCTTTACAGGTAAGTCGGGGAAAAAAGATTCTACCAAAACTCGTATTATAAATACGAATATTTTTTTGCGGATGGATGAATGTTTCTTACAGTTTCATGCAAAGAGATGAAATGGATTTGGTTGAAATTTGGTGTACAAGTAGTTTATTTTTTTAATCTGGAATAATGTTTAGGGTACTCTTTCAATAGATACGTTTCCCTGGGAAGTGAAAACTAATTCTGCATTCGTCCTGTGTCGATAGGATACAGACGTTGGAGGCGATCCAACATTTTACGCTGACGCGGACGCGCAGTCTACTTTACGACTCTGTAAAACTTACTCTTACTGTTTTTCTGATTTTATTTTTATATCCATAGATTTTTTACTGTAAAATGATCGACCGAACACCACGTACGTTTTTCCGATTCATATTACATAGATATATGATATTGCTACTCCGCATTTTACTAGATGTGAGAATCTTCGCAGGTCGACTAAAAATTTCACCATTTGTCGTCATTTAACCCATCGTGAAACATACAGCTATTTATGTTTTATAATTGGGAAGGTGGTATTTTAATTACTTATATTTTTTGAAAATATTTTTCCAGACAGGTTTATTATCCGGCTCACTCCTATGTAACACCTCAATTAAATTGTTTTTACAAAAGCTGCTTTACATGCTTACTTATATATATACAAAATAAGATTCTCATGGTGTGATATGCATTAAGACTTGGGCACTATACCCATGGGCTGAATAGCGAAAAGTAAATTGTGTGGATTTGGCAAGAATATTGCTGACACAGATTCTCTTTTTTGAAGCGAGCAGACCAAAGTGTTAATTGTAGTTAGCCGGCGAGAGGTAGAGGCAGCCCGACTTTATTTCATTTAGGCCACAATTTTGGCAGTTTTTGGCGATTTATACATTGAAATGCAATTCAGGTTTGTATGGAGGTTAGTTCGTCTAGTAGACGGATATAAATTTTCAACGAAAAAAAAAATTCGATATTCGAACACGGGCACGGTATTTGGACTGCATAGTCCAGGTGCTTGAGTAGATTGCAACTATTGCAAGGGATTGAAAAAATTAAGCAAACTTCGGGCGCGGTCAGTACCTGGACGGGTGACCACTAGGGGCTACCCAAAGGCGCGCCCGTGCTTCGGAGGGCACGTTAATTGGAGCAGCGTGGTGGAGTATGCTCCAGGCCTCCCTTTGATGTGGGCTAAGACCTGTGCCAAACAGTAGGCGATAATAAAGAGTTGCAGCCATGCTGAGACTTGCCTGTGAGAAGTTGATCATGACGTATGAGTATCAGGCAGCACTCTGCTGTTTTATGCCTGTTTTTATGGTCTGCCAGCTTAGAAGGCTCGAGTATGGCTCAACTGCAATGCAGATGTGGAATTTCCAAGCGCCATTATTCATAAAACTAATCCCGTCGCTGGACGTGTTTTGAAAGTAAATGGCCGGTTATTAAATATTTTGGACAGTTCCCCTGCTAAAGGCTTATGTAGATCAGTACTTCCGTTTCAGGAAATTTCACATTATATTGGGTATTTGTATGATTTATTGCATAAATAATGGATTCAAGGACCAATCAACGTAAGGCTTTAATTTGGATTTATAATTTTCGTAGAATTTCCGAACTGTTTAATTATCTGAGCATTTGTCCAAATAGCGCTTAAATTAAAAACTTCGGAGGATCCTGATTTTTTTTAAAAAGGTATTAAATATACATCTTTCGTTATAACATATACATTTTTTTAAATTGAAAAGATCCTTTATTTCATTTATACTTTTCGAATATATAAGGCCCAAATTACTAAGTAGATTCTATTTAAAAATAACAAAAAGCCGCGAAGTATAATGAGGAAAGGCTTGCTTTTCCTGGTTTTGCGTCATTGCAAGTAGGTACCTAACTGGCTACAGGCCAGGATCAAATTGAATTGTACGCCCTACAATAGTTTGTTCGTCCATTTCCAATGCCAACGAAGTTTTTTACGATGCAATAAAACGATTAAATCTTACGCATCTATGTGGTATGACGTAATAATTGTGCATTTACAAAAAATATTTTTAGTTTATGACATAAACTGGACCGCGATCTGACAAGTTAAAAAGTAAAAATAATATTGATTTTTTTTATGTATTTAGACATTCACACAACCTTATTATTAGTAATTGCACATTTGCTCGTATGTGCAACTCTTAGTAAACTCGTACCTACTTAATACTTTTTTCATTACGATCGCATTATAAAATCATAATAGTGGACGTTCCCTAATGGAACATTAGAAAATAATTTGCAACCGTAATCAGTTACCCCAAACCCAAGGGATCATAGAGCGAAACTAATAATATCCTCGCAAGCCCCATAATATCGATTAAATATTCCAAATTTTCGGCATAAGGCGATCCGAAACCCAAACTGCAGTGGCTTGCTGGAACATTTTCCGTAAAACGATGAGAAGGAAATTTTCGTAAAATTTTCTAAATCCCATATCATTTAATTCCCCTTATCTACCCCGAATGCTTTCCGTTCAAGCTATTATTGTTCGTCATCGTCGTAAAAGTTGATCGTTTTCTTCGCTGGTAAGATAATTCGACTTTGATATGACTTCTGTGTGTTATAACTCTGTAACAATAGAATAATCATAATGGAAATTCCAATATGTAAATGAATTTGAAAGTTGATAGATGTTCGTCAAAAATAACAATGAGTGAAATGTGTTATTATAGGTGCCTATACTTATTTTCTTTACGTTGTTACAATACCAATGTAGGTGCTCGTAGATAATTTATGAAAAAGTTATAAGTTTTTTTTATTAATGATAATTTGCATTTGCATTTTCAGTGTAAATACACTTTCAATGGCTTACTGCCGTTCTGGAACGATTCTGCTTATTGGGATTATAGTAAGTCCAAAAAAATGTCTAAATTGAAAGCGCCCTAAGAAGCAATCCCAGTATTAATGAACATGTAAAAAAATAAAGTACTGGCTTGCTGCCAACTTTGTAACGTAATATTAAACCGGAATTTGCTATCTTTCAATTTCTCATTTTATAGAGTGCGTTTATAGCTAGCCAATTCCCAAATAGCTGGTCGTGGCGATAGCGTGTTCAATAAATACTTATTCCGTTTAAAACATAATAATAATAATTATGATAACAGGCTAACCTACCGTTGACTGCTATTTATTACCATTTATTAGGTGCTTTGTAGACTAGAAAAGCATAGACCTTACTGACATTGCGTGCATTAATATTGCAATTTTAAGGGTCACCTCCAGTCGTAAAGAGAAAAGAAGTTGTCTGACGCGTAAAGAGTACTTATTACGAGTACGAGTATATACGAGTGTCGAATACCCGAACAGAGTCTGTGGACTGTGTGGTATTGCCCCTGATCACTATTTCACCAAAACCAGACTTGTCTATTACATAATGATCTGAACCGAGATACTGTCTAAGTTTTTAATGGTTAACATGGTTGAACGCAAATTTTTTCTTTATCAACCAAATTTTTTCGTCGGCAACCACACCTTTCCAACCGATGCATCCAACTTGCTCACACACATGCTGGATGTGAAGGTGGATAAACTGCTCATTAGCATGTCCAGCTTATGTCTTAAACTATTAGTGACCCACTGAGGGATCGAGTCTCCTCTCTCGCTAATTGGGTTGGTGGATATAACATACCTTTGAGAAAATTATAGAGAACTCACAGGCATGTAGGTTTCCTCACGTTGTATTCCTTCAGCATTACAGCAAGTGATATTTACGTATACTTTTATATAGCGCACACTTTTAAGAAAGTTATTGGGGGCCACTGGAATTCGAACCCCGACCCCTCGAGTAAAACGCTGGATTCTCAGCCATTGGACTATTAACTCGTCGTCTCTGTCTAAGTTACATAAAATACAACTTACTCATTATAAGATAAACGTCGTTAGATCGTTGGATATACAGAGAAGTACAGGAAAAACTATCTGTTACAATTTCACTTATCCTTTCTTCGTTCTGTTTTCTATTCTCGATTTTAGATGCTTTCAATTCAATCAGATACTGTGAAACACTTCAGCACTTGTCTAGTTTGTAGCTTGAGTTTTCCAGTCTTCGAAGCCAAGGGTATTGTTAAAGAATTTTAAAATTGGAAGGCGACCAAGGCATTCACTTGTTCCATGGTAATAAAAACGAATATAAATAAAACTTCACACTGATAGCATTCACATTCAAAAGTATTATTGTCGCTCGCACCATCCTGGGAAACTAATGAATTAGTGCTGCACTATTACAAAAAAGATGGTAAATTATTTCTTTCATAGAAAATAGTTTATAATAATTTTAAAAATTATTTGCATTTCGTCTATCCGTAAGTAATTTGATATCCTCTGCTGAATATATTATGTAGGTCCTCCCTTAACCGAGCCAATTCTAACCTTTCCTGACTTGCTCTTTAAATCCAACGGATCCAACGGAACGGTCCAATCGGACGGATTTCCCTACTTTAATAAATAAATAATAATTTGAGAGACAAAAAATCATGATAATTATATCTTCCATTTAAAGTATATTTTTCGCTTTGTTTAGAAAACTGGCTCTTTCATAGCACTTCTCCCATACATATCTCACGGGATTATCCCCTCCTGTTTAATCTCTAGCATGGGAGCGTCGCGTTTTGGGAGAAATGTGATATGGAGAGACACAAATCACCTACTCATAGTTATATACATATATGTATGCATTGAAGATATTCCGTATACACAATTTATGAGATCTTTTTCATACTATTTTATGACTCAGTTATAAGATATACTCCAAGTATACATATGTATGTGTAAGTATGGAAATATTAGATTTGCAATAACCCAGATTTTATTTATATAGCAGAGCATATTATTATCTTGACTGTTCTTGACCGCCATATTTTCACGTACTTGTGTTTATCCAATTTGCTTTGAAGAGAGCAATCGTAAAATGGTAGCGGCCATAAAATTATAAAGATATACTGTGCACAACCGTCACGCCCAATTTATGAAATGACTGGAGGAAAATCTTTTTTCTCCGGAGGGTTGGTAGGTAGATATAGAAAAGGAAGTGATAAGTTGAATGAAAAGGCTCAAGGTTTTCTGGCAGTGGAATCGGCTTTCCTGTTTAATCTGTTTATCACTCTTCGCCGTTCAGTCTACGCTACATTTGTGCCAAATTCGTTATTTAGAACGTTTTTAATTTAATCAGAAGATTTGATACTAAATGAGGATAAATGTTACTTTAATCTCTGTGTTCGTATTTGCTTCAAACAAAAGTTAATATTCGTCGTTTCTTTTCGGCTTTTGCATTTGGATGGTCAAAATCGTTGTACAAACACAGTGATAAGTGCGTTTCGAGATTTTGAGGCACTTTTAAATATTCGAACAGCTTTGACCACTAGCGCGTTTTTCAAAAATGTGCAATAATAATAATTTACTGAAGAGCATTAATCACAATATTTAATACATAATAAATTATATATTAAATATTCATAGCAAGAGAAGAATATTAAAGGAAATTGCTGTAATAGTAGAACGCAATTGAGGTAAACGCTCTTAAAACTTAAACCAGGAAAATCATGAAAGAGGCCCTGCAATGTCATGGATTGAAGAATTAATCAGTTTTTAATGAAGAAGTTTAGTCTTCTCTCTGATGTCACTGTTTGAGGCAGTATGTTTTATTTGACTCCAGTGTATAAGGCACATCTCAACGCAAAATTCAGCTCAAGAGCGAGTTAGGCATACAACATATTAAACCGGAAAGGGTGATACATCTGTGCCTTAATTACTTAAGTTCGTCGCAACTTAGTTGACACACGCGTGTAATCTGCTACAACACATGGGCGGTGTTTATGAAAATTAACAAGTTATGTAAACGCATAGAATGTTATAGCATGAAGGGTGAGGAAATCATTATCTTTAAACTTATATAGACCAATGGCAACCCAGAATGAGATATTAAAAATTTCCCTGTAACGAAACGAAATCGGAAAATAAATCTAAAGGTTGAAATGTGGTTTAAAAATAGTAAAGCCTGTTCTTGAATTTATTATTCGGAGATAAATAAGTGACGGAAAATCACTGTCTGTCAAATGTCTGGATTACTTTTGATTAGATTTATATACCTGCTTCAAACTGTGAAAAGAATTATTTCATCGGTCCTCGGTCATCGGTTCATCGGTCATTAATCGTATAACACCTGGATCGGTCGTTTTGAAGTCCTGGATCGCTAATGGAATCCGCCAAAAGAAGTCACCTATTCAAAAATAGAAGGCAATCTTTAAAAAAATCGGGACCGTTCAGGATGATAGTCGATTTTCGCTAGCTTTTCATTTACAAAGAGCCTTGCTGTATGGGGCTATTTATTTAGTTAACATATGCTGGTAATATAGTTAAAGTTGAGTGTGGTCGGTCGGTTCCAGTACTTCAATTATTTCACAGTTTGTTTAGCGCATGAGAGCTCAATCACGTTAACAGGTCATGCGAGTTTACCTTTGCTAACAGTATTCAAATAAATATTCTATCATTTTGTATCCGATATGTTTTTTGAAATAGAACGTATGAAATAAGTATAGATATGTTGTCAGAAATGTTGCTGCAATGTTCTACAATGGTTCTATTTTCTCGAAGTACGGTTTGAACTATGAACCTGCCCCTCTAATTCGATTCTTCGTCAATCTCACTTCCCGAATCGAAAGATATAGCAATGAAGAACATGCTGCTTCACAGCGAATTAACAGACGGTGGTAAGGGCGGGACATGGACATACACAAGACATATATTACCTATTACCTATCCAGATCAGAAACAGAAATTTAAACTCACAATTTTTTCTGCACCGCTGGAAATGGAACCCAAGTCTCCGTCCACGCATCGGCGTCTTAACCACTGCGCCATGCATGTTGACTACAAGTGTGTCACGTGATATAAAAGCTCTACCACACGCCAACTTACATCGTAGGTACAAGGATGCATTATCATCCTCATGTAATTAGCACAAATAACTATGCACACGAGCACATATTTGTTTCATTATGAACAGAGTCAACTGAAATGCACAGCTCATGAAATTCGAATGAAATGCGCTACATTATAACACATTATGGCGGCCGCCGACCAAAGCTGCAATGCGTGCGAGTGTAAGCGCTTTACACTGTTTTGAATGCGTCCCATTATAATGGGAAATATTTGGGGATTTTGGGCTTTCAGTCTAGCTAGTTAATGGAAAATTTAGGCGGTTATCTTTTTCATCGCTCCACCCCCTACTGTACAAGTCTGTACCTACCATATGAATTTATTTGACGGGTCTGTTTTGCGTGTAAAAAATCCTTGATTCAATCTCTTATACATAAAATATGTCGAAGAAAAAAGCAAACGGCAAGTTTTTCATGTGATGTAGGTATGTGATCGTTATTTAGATATTTAAACTAAAATTCCGTGAAACCTTTATATCATTGAGTTAAAAACATAGTCCCAACTTTGTCGATAAATACCAAACCGCGAAACAATAGACGTTGCAAGTGCAAGATACAAATTTAGTGCCGGAGAGTAACACCAGCGCGTCCGTGTACCTACCGGAGTACTGTAGCAGGTAAAATCCTTATAGCTGCATGAGATTTATGGAGCGTCAACCTGGCACGTAGTTCGTATTGTTCGCGGCAGAACTTTATAAGATACGCCGTGCCTCTGACTGCACTGACAATGCCTTTTATTTATTTTTGTTAATGAGGGGCAAATCTTGAATACTGTCAATCGTGGAAGCGATATTGGGTTATGTAGGATTTAACCCACTAAAATCCCTCGGTAGCCTTACGCCAATGGAGGGCTTCGGGATCTTATATGGAACGCACCGGTGCCTTGGGTAGCGCCCGTAAGTAATCCTGACAGTGCTTTGTATCTCAAAAACTCACTGATTAGAGCTCCCACACTACCCGTCTGTGACCCCTACATCCCCTTTTAGTCGTCTCTTACGATAGTCAGGAGATACCGTAGCTGGTTTTCAAATTCCGAGCTAGAGGGCTACAATAAAGTGACATTCTACCACGCTGCCCTGAAGCGTATTGCTGGTAGAGTAAGTATTCTTTTATTCTCCCACATTTTGCTAAGAGTTAAAAGCTAAGAAAAAAAGCATAATTAATATAAAGCATTGTGCTCTATCAGGTAAAGTCTAATGTTGCACAGCTAGCCGATAAATGGATTACTAGTGGTTTAGCTCTGGACTGTCGCGTTGGTCATGTTTTAAGCCAGAGTTCCTCAAACTTAAAACTTCAAATTATACCTTTTTAAATTTTCGGTGAACCCTAAAGATTATCTCTACTAACCATTAATTTATTCAAAAATGAAAGGTCCCGACAAAAGTAATGTTATTTTTTAGCACATTGAATTATGTCTGGTAGCTTAAGAAAATAAAAAAGTTGTGAAAATTTAAAAATGTAAATCAAGGTATTTTATTATTAGCTTAAATGTATTATGAGATGTGAATCTAAGGTCATTGGTCACGACGGAACTATGATACGTAGTATGAGTAGGTACATCACGTGCGAATAAATAAAGCAGTGTCCATTACATAAATCATTTTGGATACATTATAGTATCAACAAAGTCAAAGGTATACTTAAAGGCTACCTTAGTCTCAGTTTGGGAAACTCTGTTTTAAAAAGAAGAAGAATAAAGGTAGCCATAGCCGGGTCATTAATAAAGATTATTCGGTGACCATGCACTTTCGAAGTGTACTTTCGGAGTGTTCACAGCTGCGAGTGGAAAACTAAAGTACGAGTATGGTTACTTTACTTTGTCCAAAGTGTTATTGATGGATTAAAAAGTTTCAACGATTTCCTTCTAGTCTGTGCCTTTACCTTTAGCAATAAAAATCGTTTCACACCTTCCCACTTTTGGTATAGATAGAAAGACGAGCATTGGGGAAGTGCGGTTGCCGGAGATACTTTATTTAAGGTGACATTTAAGCTCTTACGAGTAGTAACGCACGTATGGTCTTTGGTAGGATTTCAATCTTATTGGAAGTTGACTTGGTTGTGCAATTCCATGGGTTGCGAACACCACTTACTCAGACGGCCTGCATACTCTTTTGTTTCTTATCTACAATTCACGTGTCCCCCACCAGGGTAGGATCTCTTCTCACATCTAGAAGGGTAATAGGCCGTAATACACTACTGTGGCCTATTACAGGATGGTGGACTTCACATGCCCTTAACCACATTATGGAAAACCCTTCGGCGGGGTTCATAAAAGTCCATGGTGGGTGCGCTGGGATTCGAATCCGGACCTCTCAATAAAGAGGCAGATTTTAGCCACTGAGCTATTATCCCTTCGATACTTTTGCTCCTTATTTGTTACATAAAAATATTTTATTTATTTATTTATTACGACTTTATTGTTACCGAAATAATATGCGGTATAACAGGCGGGCCTAATGCTAAATAGCATTGTGCTATTGTTGCTAAGTAATTAATTAAAGACCAGTGCGCTGTCGGGGATTAAGAGTTGCTCTACGTTCGTGAGCCAGTACGTTTCTAGTATTTATGAACAATATTCATCTCCATAACTCACGTCGTGCGGCAGCTTCCGATTGTTTTCTCTAAGTCTTTGTCCTAAAAATTTACGGCGCCACCTTTGTGCTTTCGTTTGAGCTTAAAACATGCATTTCGTAGTAAGCAGGTGTGCATTGCATGGACCACTTAACATTCGGTGACTTGAATGTTTGTTTGTTGCCCACAAACATTTGTTGTAGAATATTATCAATTTAAGCACAAAATAATTAATGCTAATTTAACACAGTGCGTGCACACAGGTTAGTCAGTGCCTGTAATAACGTTTACCGACAAACAAAAGCTTAACGGCGGCTAAGCCTAGCCTAGTTACGTCGGTTGCAGTTAGTTTTTATTTCGTTTTAGAATCGTGCTCGTTTAATCAAACTGCCGCTTGACAGTATTGCTTTGCTGCCGTCCAATGAAATTACAATGAAATGGCAATAACCGATGTCACCCTTTGCTTTTCGTTTTGTTCCCAATTCCTTTCTGTTTGTTGCGACAGGTACATATATAGCTTGTTGATACGTAGAGATGACAGGAATAAATTGATAAAGGTTTCGGTACCAATTTTGCACTTATGTTATAGCTGCTTAGTCTCATTTTGAATAAATGATTAGTCTTGTCTGATCACAGTATCTTGTTTCAATAGCAATTTAACGAGAAAGTCAAGCAATAATGTAATTATGAGGCTTTTTTAGATCGACGTTTCGAAGATTGGAGTTATACTAAGAGTATAAGATCATGTTGTCGAGGATTAACTTATGAGGTCCTATTAGATATTCACTTTGGAGGTCCTATAGATTGTTAGGTTAACAACATCAAACACGGGTTAGCCACTAACTAGCCTAAACATCTAAGACACTGTATTGGAGAGGGGAATGGTTCACGTCTCCATTTGTTGTGAGATCCCAGTCCAGAGTTGGGTATAATAAGGTTTTTATTGTGTAAGTTAAGAGACTTAATTATTTAGTAAAGATATTTATGTATGTGGAAAGAGAATACAAACTATCAGTGCCACTACATTTGTTCGTGGGTTCGCGGTGACGCCAGGCTTAGTGAGCGTCATGCGTCGCACTTGTCACCCGCCACACATTAAACCGCACTTACCGACCACGACACGTTATTGCTACATCATAGGCATTCTTTTAAATTGACCTTTATTTTATTCTTCAATTTCATGATTATATACTCATGTACATGTTCCGTGGATATTCATCAGTAAAGAATCATCTGGATGATCCCAAGAGGCACATGTGCAAGGGGGCCACGAGTGCTTTCCTATGGAGATCGCAGAGCCTCACTAAATGTACTGAAAAGACCACCGAGGCGTCTTAGTGGGTATAGAAGTTTATGCATGTTTATGTGATAGAAAAATAAAAAAATACAAATCGGATAAAATATGCACTGCATTTATCACCCGT
This sequence comes from Erynnis tages, assembly GCA_905147235.1. Taxonomy (NCBI): domain Eukaryota; kingdom Metazoa; phylum Arthropoda; class Insecta; order Lepidoptera; family Hesperiidae; genus Erynnis; species Erynnis tages. The sequence continues at coordinate 10,105,446 of LR990072.1, forward strand.
TCTGCGTTAAACTCCACTAACTGACCACGACATGATTTTATAGGCATAAATTTCTACGGTTTAAAATTTTGTAAAGACTATTAAGACACAAGACACAAACATATCCGCTGCACTATTAGGCAGGCTTAGCTTTGTACCGCCTCGCATTTGTCACCTTCTGCGCGTTAAACCGCACTCACTGGTCATGTCACGTGTGTGCGTTACAGGGTTTGTGTTGTAAATATAGTAAACGGACGTGCAAGTCACCTGACATTAGGTAGTCACATCCTACATACACCTGTGTATCGTACGTACACTATTCGAAGGCCATAATATGTGACCAAATAAATGAAATATAATGCTCAAATAGATACATGAAATATAATGAATTTCAAACAATCTCACCTTCACCATCGAAATAAAAGAAATAAAGAAAGTGGGCGAAGATCGATACCATCTCATTTCTATGATAAAAAAACACAGGTAATGTACGTCGTATCAATATTGTGTTCATATTTTATTTTGTAAGTAAATAGATGTTACTCGTAAATATATATGAGCTTTATGAACTCAGTTTTGTCTAACAATGGCAAATAAAGTTACATTTAAAAAGCATTGTTATTTAAATACTCATTTTCTACACAAAAATAAATTCCCCGTGGCGATTGTGGCCAGTTTTCCTTGTTGCATTTACTTCCGGAATAAGAGCACAAACACGGGAATCAAAAATATCAAAATGATAATGAGGCCCTTAGCGACTTCCGTCCCCGTGTAAATAAAAGCAACAAAAATGGAATGAACTCTTGTAAAGTGAAAGTCTCCTATTTAGGATATTATGTTCTTCAACATGAACGATATGACCTGCTCCAACTAATAATTATAGAGAAAGTTACCGGACAGAGAAAGGAGAAAGAAGGAGAAAGAAGGCGTGGCTGCGAAACATCAGGGAGTGGACCGGAATAGCTGGCGCGGCTGAGCTGTTCCGCCGTGCAAATAATAAGGACGACTTTAGCAAGCTTATTGCCAACCTCCACCTCCTAGTTGGAGAGGCACCTTAAGAAAAAGAGATTCACTACGCTGCACCACAATCAGATGCCTTCGAGAACATTACAGAGAACACTATGGTATTTTCAAGATTTTTTCCTTTACCCTTACAGCAGGTGATCTTCATATTGTAAAATTCTCTTTATGCATACTATTGTTTTACGGTTCAATGCACGTAAAAGCCAGACTACGTTCGTGATGTTACTAAACACCATAAAATATAATATTCAGAGATTTTTACACGACCAGGTGGAGAATGCTTAACTAGGGGGAAAGTAAAAGTGGGCTCAGTTTTCAAAAAGAGGGTTTCAGGAACACCGTAAGGAAATTACCCAACAACTTCGGAAATAGGTATGTTGGTAGAGGCAAACATAAATATTTGTTACTGAAAAGTGTCAGAATCACAGTAGACGCCAAAATATAAGCGATTTTTAGGTCGCTAAAAGTGCCCTAATATTAGGTGTCCCATTTTTGATATCCTGACTCTACATCTAGATATAAAAGTCTTTGATAACACTACTACTTATGACACATTACTAGTTACGACAAAATGTTGGTATACTAGTTGTTTCTATAAACGGAACAGAGTTTGTCACACCTTGTCAAGCCTTGCATGTCACGTGTCACGATCTGCATGTGCAGTTGTCGCAGACGGACAGTGGAATTATGAATGCGAGGTCGACACGAATCATTTATTTTTGGTGACATAAAGGTTGGATAATTTTTTTTTTCACTTTTCATCGCCTGAGTTACAATAGAAAAATCTATAATAAAATGAAGTTAATATCAATTGAAATTCATAAAATGTAGGTTCAAATACTCTAACATCGACTAGGATTAACAAACAATTTGCTGACAAAAATTTAAGCCTTGCAAAAAACATAATACCTACAATTACATTCTAACGAGCTGTAGGGACAGAGTAAAAATATACTGACCACTTTATAGGTGTTAAAACAATGGAACTCCGTTCAAATTACCTACCATCAAATCAGCAAGTTTACAGCAGGTAACCTTTTTCTTTCGTGGGGAAATCCTCACGTACCCTCTACTCCAGCAGCGGGTTAAGATGATGGCGTGCTCCTGCCGTCTAAAACCCCACGGTGTTCCTATCAGCCGCTTTGACAAAGCCACGGGTGCAATTTCGCATTCTTCCGTAACACCGACAGCCTTATTCTCGGCAACCCAACCTACTTGATGTACTCGTACGGCAGATAACCTAACGGAATGTGACTTATTAACTGTCCATAAAAACCCGCTTTCAAAACACGTTTATTTAAAACAGTCCATTCCGCCATACTAACATAGATATCTACTGAATAAACAACTAAGGAACTGACTAACTCTTTCGGCTGTAACGATTTATGGCCACTCACTAAATATTACTTTATAGATCAAGCTTGTTTATGAAACAATTATTTTGATCCTTAGTTAAAATGAGATACTATTTGCTTCAGATGGTCCTTGTACAAAGCTAACAGATGTTGAATTTATGACTAACATTACACGCATGTCTTAGATTACATTGAAAAAGTAGAGCGGTCGTCTTTGCGATCTTTCTACTTTTCAAATAAACTTTTGCTGCAAGAAAATCGTAAAAGTTTAACCACACCGTAAAATACTAGTAATATTTACGAGTGAAAACAAAAAACAATTTGAATTTACAACTCTTCGTTTACAGTCTTTTTTTAAAGAATTATGGGCGAGTCTGAAAATTTAAGTACAAATTACATCTCCGAGTACATTTTGTACGTGTCACGTGTAACGTAGGTACTAACTAGGAACATAGTAAGTTGTGTTTTCGCTACTGAGTCAGATAAGTAATAAATTTTAATGTAGTAATTTTCGTTATACGATCTAAAAGGAATGGGTAAAAATAAGGTATTTGGTGTACTCAATTTATATGCAAGATTTTTTAATACATCAAAAATAGTGCATCATGGAACAGTTCATTTACTTAAAGGGATATCGCTGATATGGTATAGATTAAGGCTGAGGCGTACGTGACGCTAACCTTGTTTAAGATTTTCAGTATTTGTCATTGGAATGAAAATTAAGTTAATTAAAAACAAAACCCCATATGAAACAAGAGGTAGCCGATGATCAAACCATATTTTATTTATATTTTAACTTATATGAAAATGAATTAATCTTAAAATTGAATGACGAGTGATAAACATACAAAAACTTATGAACACAAAATAATGCAGTTCTTCCTGTTAATTAAAACCGGGTTGTTTTGAGTTCGTTGAATGTAGCTCGTCTGCTTTCCAAGATGCCTCCTTATTTCCGATCAGGCTAACGTTCGCCTCGCTGCCTCCGTATTGGGAAGGTGCACTGACCCATAAAATATATCAAGCGATTAGAGCTAAGCCTCATTTCCGCATTTCGTACAATGTTAATAATAGAAAACAAGCCCCTCTGTAGCAATCACGACATTCCTCGTTTCCACGGTTATTCCTCATTTAAGAAACAATAACGGTAACGCCGTTTTGTACGTAAATATCGTTATACCAAAAAATCCTTAAATTCCATAGATTCCTTCCAACAAAGGATCAAAATCAATTACGAGCAATGAGTAACACAGTGCACCTCCACCTTATCCGGGAGTCAAGTATAATTTAAATGGCTTTCATTACTTTACTTTATACAATAAACTAGTTTTTGTAAGAGAATATGAATCGTAAATGCTTGTAACTGAGTACAATTTTATAGTCCTCATTTGTTTTATAACATCATTCGGTAATGCAGTATAGCCGGAAGCGTTAATGGCAGTTAAAATTATGTAGCGGTAATGAAACCAAATTATGAGATTATTATAATATTTTTGTGTATAAGCTGTTCTCGTTACTCTATCTACGTACGAATACTATAAATAATATTTTTTTGCATGTTGGATGACGAGAGTTGTAGCACGACAAGACACAGATAGAAGAGGATATAATAACATGAGGAAACGAAAAGATTACAAGAATCGCAAAAATATGTAACAAAAATAATAAGAATAACAAGCGTTTTTTGCCAAGCATCATTATGGTAATTTATTACAATCAAACATTGTAGACTGGCAATTAAAATAGAAAAAAGAATCAGTAGGTACCTGTACCTATTTCAATAATGTTTTGCACTAGAATTTGGCCGAAATGCGGCTCCTTTGGCGAGTGTATTTTCTTTTAGTTCGAATAAAATATCCGAACGGAACACAGAACAAGGAAATCTGTGCCGAGGTCCTAGGGGAGAGTAGCCGGTGCGCTTAATGGCACGGCAGGGGACTGAGCCTTGGGCCAGGGGACTGAGCCTTGAGCCAGGGCAAACCGGTGGTTACAAACAGCCTCCTGCGGATTTTTCCCAATTTATTACCTACTCACAACGCTGCGACTAAACTCGTAAAAAATTTACACGAATTCTGTCGAATACGCAACGCGATTTATTTGGCACATTCCGCTTTTACATAATAATTTATTTGGTTTCGCGCAGTTTTATCTATATAACATTGGAATTCAGTATATTTCTTTTTTAACGCAATTGTCCTGCCGACAGATTGTTCAGATTAGTTCCTTAAACTTTAAAGTCGGATAAATACGCAACTATGACATTTAATGTACAAAATGCATAATACGTTTAAGTCGTGCAGTAGGTACTAACTTGGTGCTGTGAACAGACAGTGTTTGATGAAACTGTGCAACAATGTTTGCGCAATACTCGTCGTTCTCGCACCGTTATTCCAAACTTTCCTAACTATCACTACGTTACTTTACACGATAGGTAAATAAAATTTCTCTATATTATTATGTAAAACTAAACAATTTAAAATAGAAATTCTGTTTATTTCCATGGATAGTGCAAAGAATTCACTATATTATTCTGTTTTGAAAATGAAATTACATACTTAAGTATTTCACAAGTCACATGAGACTCTTACCCGCTAATTAAAAAAAAAATCAAAAAGTGCAACCAACTTCAAACTTTTAACCCGATGAACTGAACAGTGTGGTGAAATATTCTCTCCCAGTTGCAACCAATTCATATTATACTCGCTCCGAATAAAGTAAAAAATGGAACAAATTTAAATATTATCTCGGAACTGTACGATTACGTTTAATTTTCCCGCGGACTATTAATTGAAAATTATTCAATAAAAGAAATTTAAAGTCTTTGTTCTCAGGCGGTATTAACAAGCCAATGCGTTAAATTTTCCGGACGATTTTCGCAAATAAATGCTTATTGTTATTTTTTGCGATACTTCGAACACATTCCATTGTGGAACGCTTCCCACTTTTTGCAGGATATTCACTGACTCGTGAAATAAAGCCTCAGTATTTAAATGAAACGAAACGCTCTCGCAATATTTCGCCTTTTTTGTAGCCATAGATTATTCAATATCTGCGGACAGTAACAGGTTAAAAATGCAGAAATACTCTGTTCCTATTTTAAAAATTTTGCAGTGCTGCTGAATAATATTTTAATAAAGAATTTTGGTGTTCAAAATTATCAAAATAATTATGTAAATACGATGACAATTTTAAGTTCACACTTTTTAAGTTCAAAAACCATTTTATTATTACTTTGAGACAAACTTGCAAATAAACTTCTACGAATATCCACAGGAACGCATTTTGTTGACCTCTTTTTTGTTTGCAAATTAAGTGGAGTCGAGGCTTACGAAATAATTAGCCGAGAAATGAGACAAAAACCACAAATGAAACTGGAGTGCCTCTTTTTGCGAGGAAAGGAGCTATTTAGGGGAACTTCTTCGTCCCACTCATCAGCTAAAGTTTGATCGAGCAGAATAATTAGGGTGTATGTGTGAGGCAAGGATATTGAGGTATTTTCATCATACTTACGTAAAGTATAAAGTGTAATTCCCTAAGGGAAAGAAACGGTGGCCTCGTTCATCCTTCATACATTTATACATACGAGTATCTTTGAATATAACATTAAAAATTGAATGATACACTCTGGTCTTTATAGCCTTGTGTGCATTTCGTAACTATACATTCAAGACTGAATCGTACTTAATTATACAGGTTACTTTATGAAACATAACTAATCAACTTATAGGTATATATAAGTACAATTTGTATTTAAGAAATATGTCGCTAACAGCCTATAATTAATGGGTGTAACATAATTATTTCAATGAAAAGATACGATTCGAAAAAAATTTAGAGTTATAGTAATAGTATACAAGTTAGTGATTGATTTAGCGGAATATTTGGGTTCTAAGACTCTATCGGAACCATTGAGATCGTTTTCAAAGGGTCCTCGTGCTACGGATAGTTTATGTGCTGCTTCACTATCCTCAATGGGTCTCGTGTGACCCTTGCATCGTTGACGAGGTCACACAGGACACAAAACGTTACGCTTGGGAATACCTCTACACAATCTTGATATTGATCTTTCTGAGGGGTATTAGGTAAACAGGATAATATTATCACGTAAATTACTATTACCGTAGAAGCTAAAGCTTCTATATTTCCTATTCCAAGGCATTTGGATAAATACCATAACGTTTTATGGCAGGTAGTAGTTTTTTTACTATATTTAAGGAGCTTTCACGTTAATACGGAAGAACGGTAAATCCGCATTTATAAAACTTATTTTTACAAGGTGTCACATCATTCAAATATAGTTGTGAACTAGAAATCAAAGTAAGTTTTTTTATCAATATTTTTACCTTACCTCCCTAATAATCATAATGTTATAAAAAAGTTCTTACCCTTTTGTTTTCAAAATGCGCATTCGCTTACCTGCAACAAAATACAATTATGTTATTAATACAACAATATTTACATTTTTGTTAACATAACGTAAGTTTTCTCTACTTCAAAAGCGATAATACGATGCCAAGTTTTCCGATGATAAGATTTGAAATATAGCTTGGGGGCTCCAGATTTGTTGTTGCGTTCAAAGTGAACGAGTGAGTAGTTCAGTTATTCGGGTTGTATCCATCTGACTTTTCTGTTTTATTCCTAAGGGCAAAATTAAAACAAAAATAAGCGTAATATCTATATACAAGTAGCAAAACTTGATGTTAAACAGTCCTATGGACATCTAATTCAAATTCAAACAGACGTCCAATTTGAATTGTTTGAGGTTAAAAGTATATGAAAATTCAGGTGGTCGTTAATTTGTAAAAAATCTCTGCATTATACATAAAGTTGGTGATTGGACGAAGTATCTAGCTTTCGCTTGGCAAGATGTTGACGGCAAAGCCGTAGATACTACCTACATTTTAGTCTTAGTACCTACAATGGTTTTATAATTTTACTTACAATTGCTTAGTATATTTCGGTTTAAAGTTTTCAATGTATTGTGATTTAATTTAATTTTATAGGTCTAAACTGTCTAGTCTAAACATAGACAATGTTTAGACGCAATGTCTGCTATTGTTATGTGGCATAAAAATATCACGTGCAAGGAAAATCAAAATGTCGTCGATAGGAAATATTTCTATAGTCATTTCACGTTGAATACTTTTAGTAGATTCATAACTGATGGATTTTACACCAATATGCACATTGCACACTGGCGTTATATACGTTTCTGACCACCCAATCCATCTTGTTCAGAAAGCATCGCCGCAAAGCACTTTCACTGCCAGCCGCACTCAGCTAATGAATACCACATGTTATTAGCACAAAAATGCAGCTGCTTACATACCTAGTTACATACAACATGGTAAATCTGTGGAGGAGTAAATCACATGAGCGCGTACATGGGTTGCTGTGATCTTAACTTTAGATTTGTTTTTCATCTTTTCATTAATATTAACAGCAATATTGTTTATTGTGCGTAATAATTAAGAGTATAATGTTAATAATGCAAAAACAAAACCAGTAATAACTCAGTGGCTAATTATTCGGCTCATAATCGAGGGGTCAGATCGTCTATCCTAAAGTTTGGTACGAACACATCCTAAATATAAAAACACTACTTCTTTTTTATTTGCTCCTTTTTTCGTTTCACAGTGTTTCGGATTTCTTACATCTGTTGCGATCTTGAGCACTGTTTTCTACCTAAAAGCTTGAGACATCTTTTAAGTCCGAAGTAGAGGAGAGGGACAGCTTTGAAGCACATAAATGCATTACATATTTGTGTCATGTGCGCTTTCTGTACTTACAACTGAAATGTATCCAGCCACTGCTTATTCTATGCATTTTATGTTGAGGTTTTTCAAGAAAATGTTTTCGATTACTGCATTTTTTGTTAGTTTATATTTCGGTAAGTGTTTTGTGTGTATTAGTTAATCCTATTAACACTTTTCTACATTTCAATTTGATAGAAATTATTATTAAAATCTAAGTTTCTATTTCTTTAAGGAATAAAACTTTTTATGTAAATTTATAAAACAAAGTATGTATACTAAGCTAATTGACGATGATAGGGTGTACGGTAAAACCCTATGGAGTTTGTGTCTACACCTTTTATTTAAGACTATGTACTGTGTCTTTTTTATGAAAGTTAATAAATAAATAAATAATAAATAAATAATCAAAAAAAAAAAAAACTTTTATAAAAAAATACTTTACATTTTTACACCTTACTTAAATGTAACACCCACAGGTAACACCTATACTACTTAGTTTTGTTTACTCTTAATTGCAACCAATTTATTGTGTTAGTTTATACAGTGCGATAGCATTCGAGCAATTAAAATCAAGATTTAATTAATATGAGTTGTACAATATTTCCATGTGATATCTGACATTGAAAGACAGGAAAAACGACTTTATAAGCAAAAATAGGTGACGGAAGGCAGAAGAAAGATTTACCAAAGATCTCTAGAACTGGCCATAACTACGAGTATTTTATAAATACTCCACTTAATGGGGACCGAAAGAATATTACATCACGCTGTTCCAATTGGTGAAGAATATAAGCAGACTAATCCCGTTAAGCAACTTATGTTACCTTTTAGACTGAAGTTACAGTGTTAGTTAGAACGTTTGTAATCCAATTTTTCATTTAGAGGTAGAAGATATAGTAGAAAACCTGCAGGGTCAGCGTCCAATGAAGTCATTTGTTAAACTGGAGCCTACGGATCGCCCACTCGAGCGTGATCCCTCCGAATCGAAACCCAATTCTAAATTAATTGCCTTCGAATAACCATTTCCTTACAAATAGCTCGCAAAGTTAAATAGATAACTCACGTTTTAGGTTAAATATTGCCATAGGATTCGTTCTCATTCGCGTACCTTTTTTAGACGAAATGTTTCCAGAAAAAGGACTATCGATTTTAGATCGAAAACTTTACGGTTTTGTTCTTAATTATCATGACTTGCTTTTGTTGTTGAAGGCATTCAGCCTCAAATTTGTATTAATTATCAGGCGTAGCAGGTCTAGACTCAGATTGTCTGACTCTCCTGATTTGATTTTTAATATCTCATTCGTATTATTTCCTTAATTCAGAGAAACAAAACATTTTTATAGATACAATTATAAAATTAGGGCCTAGTTTATAAACTAATTAATTATTCACACTTAATTCACACTTATAGCCGCGCAATAGGAACCCCTGTACCGTGGGTGCCATGCATACACACAAGACAACGACACACACAGTCAGACCAGAAACAGATTTAAATATCAGCAATTAAAATCGCAGCGTCGTTCGGAATCGAACCTAGGACCATCCGCGCAGCGCACCGGCGTCATAATCACCGTTCCACACAGGTCGTTTCAATCCAATTGTTTGTCTTAAATCTTATGTGAAGAAAAAGTATTGCAAAGTCAAGCAAATGTGAATTTAATATCACATCACACTCGTTTTAGAAGCGTTAGCGTTTGGCTCAGAGTTTTAATAATTCCATTCGATTTCTACGATTCGAATCGCGGATTTTATTTAAATTGCATGCCGACACGTCGAACATTACTTGCAGAATTCGATCATTCGATCCCAGCCCCGCTGTCACTGCGACATAAAGCTTAAAACTCTTTAGTATGTAGAATATTGAAAGACTTATATTAAAATATTTAAAATACCGTTCATGATGTGGGCGAGGTTTTTATTACGTATGCAGCTCCCAACAGAAAAAGCATTGGTTATTCCCCTAGCGTGGCTCGTTTCGAAAAAATTAACTACTAATATGCATGTTTCTTTACGGAGTTTATTTTCACCATTAAATTAAAAGACATACAATTTTTATGAAATGCATATTGCTTAAAAAGCGACTGGGATTCGAACCCAGATCTCTCGAGTAAGGCACTGAATTCTTAGCTACGAGCTTAAACCTTATTTACTTGGTTTAGTCTGCCTATTTTCTATGCTCTTGTTATAATGAAGCAGCAACTTGTGGGGATCAACAACATGCTGTATATTACTTGGACAAGTTCTAAAGCCTCATTGATAACATAACTGCTTCTGTATTGAAGTATCATTACAGAAGCAGTTATGTTATCCCAGAAAATATTCACAAATACGATTCAAAACAATGTCAGTAGCGGATAAAAAACTGTATCACCTGTGTTATCAAAACACTAGTTAACGTAAAAGCGAATAGAGAATTGAATTAACGGAGTGTGAACAATAAAGATGAAGTCAGCAAATATAACGAAGTGTTTGTTTACGAGTTACGCACGAAAATTGAAAGCTAACGGGTAAATAATATATTTTTTCAACCCGGAAAGCTCTTTGTTACTTGCAACCGACTTGGAAGCTTGTTTTTAAAGTAGTTGTCTCATAATGAAAATTAATGTTCTGGTGCAATAAACCTGGCTTTGTTCTCGGAGAGCTACGAGTGATACGGACGTTTACGAGCTTTTCCCGGGACGTGTTGAAATCTGTCAGCAGCCCTGAGAGGGGTAATTGTTAACAACAAACCTGGGGGCATATGGGAATGATTCGATACAACAACACGAGTCCTTCCCATCTGCCCCGCGTTTTTCTCCACGAAGGTGCGGATTCTACTACGTGAACCTCAGGGCTGCCAACAGATTTGTGATTGAAATTCATTGGGTTAATTTGCAAAATGAAACTTTAAACATTCACTTGAACACGTATTTTTCAAGAAAAATATTGAAATACGTGTTTCAGCGATTTTCAAAATACTGATACATTTCATATCATTCTCATGACTATGACCTCCAATCCAACCAAGAAATTGATAATCCTGTTAGAAAATTGGAATAACACCTTTATGACCCAACATTTAATTTTGGTAATTTTTGGGAAAGAAAAATAACACAGCGTCTTTAAACCTTGTTTAAGTAGTTGGTTTTATAATGAAAATTAATGTTCTAGTGCAATAAACCTGGCTTTGTTCTCGGAGAGCTACGATGCTACGGACGTCTACGAGCTTTTACCGAGATGTGTTGTTGTAGCATATAAATCGTAGCCGTAACGACTAACGTGAAGTGCATCTTGTTGTGTTCTTTTGGCAAATAAAATTAATTTGGACTCATTATTTTATTTATAAAATTTTACTTTTAGTTATTTTTATTCTATTCCTTTTTTTTGTTATAAATTATGTAAATAGTTATATAAATTTGGAGGATAAAGCAAAGTCAAAATTCAATCTCCTCCATAATTTGACTACTTATTCTTTTCGCAATAACGTTGAATAATGGAACCTGCATAAAAGACCTCGCTCTCTTTACGGCAGAAGCTGTAATTTAATTAGTTGGCAATTTGCGTCATCGCGGCATCGGAGCGCATAATATGTACGACGTACGTGCGTCGCATGCCTTCTTTACAGCGAATTTTATTGCGCATGCCGGGGTATCTGCGAATTTGGAGTATACTAGTAGGTATACTCTCGCTCTGTTGGGAGAGATGCCTGCCCAGCATTGGGATATAAAGAGGGCTGCAGACAAAAATAAAAAAGCGACCATATAAGAGAGGATTTTCTTTGTTTTGAAGCTTTGGCATAATGTAATATGAATAGGGTGGAATGGGACGGTAAAATATGCTACAAGTGAAGCTCTGTTGAGTTATGGGACCTGCAATAGGGCTTTCTTTCCTCTAAACTCTACGGAGTTGCAACGCCCCGTAATTTTATTAGTTGACAATTTGCATCGCCGCGGGCGCCAGAGCGCGGACGTGAGCCGAATGTCGTCTCCACAACCAATATACTACTAGAGTAACAGAATTATTGCAAAGACTGCGGTGCTGGTACGTCTTTGTGCCCAAGTCTTTACAACTGTAATGATAACATACTCATATGTACTTAAAAATTGTGATTATGCGAAAACAAACTCGAAAAACATTTTTACCTCTTCTAGCTATTTCTTTGTACTTTCTTCTCTGCCGTGATGGGATGAACAAAAATTTTGTAAATTATATTATGTAAGACTGCTTGTATATTATACGATTACATGACAGTGAAATAGAGCAACGATCACTCTTTCAGATACGCTTTCAAATACGAGTACTCGTTCGTATCTACTACGTTTTACGGTTTAAGAGTCATACGACACGTTTACGTGTTCATGTTTTACAGTTCTAAGAGAAGAGAGTGACTTCACTTCGTATATATCAGTAAGTATGTCCATAGTATCCAATTCCAACTAAGTTCAGAACGTACTTGAGACAAGCAACTTACGACTGTAATCCTCGTTGCCTGTTAAGCTCAATGCTATTGTCTTGCTACTGACTTGAAGCAACAACTTAGACCGTATACAATATACATAAATAGTGAGACATGACTTGAGTGAACCCTATCTTGCGCGCCCTTAGTCCATCCGTCTATTGTTATGTAATGGATACTAAAGATAAGATTAATTAATTAATATATTTAATATAATATGACGGCGGGTTACCGTTGGATTCAAAGGGCCCAGGACCGGGCGGAGTGGCGTCGATTAGGGGAGGCCCATGTCCAGCAGTGGACTACGAAAGGAAGGAGGAAGTAGATTATAAATGTCCTATTATTGAATTAAATATTTTCTGCTGTAACGGTGAAGGAAATCATCGTAGGGTAACCTGCAAGCTTAAGAGTTATCCCATGTTCTCAAAGGCACGTGAAGTCCATCAACTCAAGTCGGGTCAGGTGAAATGGGTCACCTCGCGTCTTGCATTCGGGATAGCAAGTAGTTAATTAGAAGGACCAATGGTCTAATTTACTCAAGGCTTCTTTATGAGACCGTGGCGCGTTCACCCCTTCGGCATTAAAATATGCTGCAGGTTTCCTGGTATTAAGAAGTCATTACCAGCACTACCACGTGGAAAGCTAGAAGCTTTCTACTGAATACATTATGTATTTTACGAAGCAACGTGCAGCGCTAATCCTCATCACACTACAGAACTTACAAGACAAGACAGCATTGGAGCATCTCCAAGTCCCGAGTACAAGCCGAGAACATAGATATAAACCTCCCTTCATAAGAAATATTATTACCCGCCGCGATATGCACGATCTCAACCCGTTAACACACTGAGGGCATGTTTTGCCAAGTTGTCACTGAGTTGATACAATGAGCTTGAGTGAGTTGCCAAATCGAGTCATTTTGTTCTTATATTGTTGAGAATTTGCGATGGGGATAGCTTAATATAAACTAATGGATTTCGATTATTAGACACAGGGTCTATCTAAGACAGGCCAGTATAGTAATCAAGTAGCAAGTATTTGTATATTAGTATAACCGCTTCTCGTATACCCGCTTCCGATCACAACCGAACTGAAATAAAGCAACATCGAGTGCTCCCAGGGCGAAATTTTTGCGCTTTCATTCTTAAAAGAGTTCGCACTTTTTAGAATGAAAATTTAAACCCTCCATTTTACGTTAGACAATCCAATAAGCAATTGTTCAATGCGCCTTTTTCTATTTTTCCTTTCTTCCCAAATTCATCTGAAGAAGTGTGTAAAATTCCTTTTCATGCAAAAGCAACAAATTGTTTTTTTACTGAGTCGACTAACGACATTATTCAATTCACTACATGGTCCTGCAATATTAACTGTTTAGATTTCTAAACTCAATTTACCTATTCGTAAAACAAAGGTTGTGCCCTACTATGCCGTCTAAATTGAAACGCAGCAGCCGATTAATTAATGAAGGTAGAACACTTCATTCGTTACGTTATCTGAAAAACAGGAATGATCAGGGTAGCCGTCAATCACGACGGTAGAAGTGGATCAGTTGAACGGATCGCGATGATTGGAAAATTTATTTTTTCCCGACCGTGGTGGAAAAAGTTGTGGAGATTGCAGCTTTTAATCAGTAGTTTAAACTACTATTACTAAAGAATAAAAGTTAAAAAGGGACATTTTATTTTAACTTTATTTTAAGTTAATATTTGTGTTGTAAGTCAGACCTGACTTTGACTTAGAACTACAATTACCTAAATAACCTAAAGATAATTGTAGTTCTTATTCAAAGTCAGATCTGAAAAACTTATTTAAATATTAGAAAGACACAAATACGCAAGAAATGCAAGAGTAGGTTGATATATTGTTTGGGAATTATTATTTTACCACGACAAGATACAATAAAATATTATGTTTACGTCAAACTAAAGTTTAAAAATTTTCTGGAAACGACTTTTGGACGAATTCCATTTTCGTGCATTTGCTAAACGTTTCCTAGGAAGCTTGGACTGCATTCAATATCAAATTTTCTTGCAACGTCAACTTGACAAATGTGGAAACCATGTTGTCTCGGTTGCGGACAGGGGGAGAAATGAGAGAAAAGAAAATATTGTATCACAGACATTTTGAAATATTGCCAACTCCATGCGTCGCAGTATCAATTGATTTTGGTGCTTTTCTAGCTTTCTGCGGAGGCAGAAATGTAACAGCAATTTGTTTCGAATTAATTCCGCGACGTTATTATTTTGTAGGTAGTTAGCTGTAACTTTTTCCAAGGCTTATTTTATCAATTTGGAAGATGCAAATAAGCGTGGCAGTCACTTAATATTGATGGGACACATCATCATAATGAATGTACCTACGGCTCACCTCTCGTATATCATTTCGAAATGTTTAATGATACTCATGAAAAATTCTAAAGTAAAACCACATATCTATTAAGGTCGTAGGTGGTCGTTGAAAGAGTCTTCTTTAGCCGTATGAGAAACTTTTCCAGCTGGCACATAAATTTTAGTGCGCACTCTAGTATTACTTAAATTTACGTAGGAAATACACGAATGTATGCAACCATTGGTAAACCACTAAAGAGTTGGGTCTCCTCTCATAATGACAGGAAGTAAGGTGGCCCAAGGTCCACGTTAGCTCTGCGTGTTGGTGAACTCCACCTTTGAGCACACTATGGATGCCTCTCAGGCATTCAGGTTTTCTTACGGGGTTTTGCTTTACCATTACGGCAACTGACATTAATTATAAAGTGGTATTATAATTGTCTACGTATAAAATTTTCATAGGACTTGAAATATTTTTAAAGAATGTGCTTGCTATGCAAAAAATTCTATTCATAAGCGTTGATAAGTGAGTAGGTACTTTGTCTTCTGTTATCTTCAATTTGTGGAGATGCAATTTTCTACAATCTTGCAATTCCCTCAGCAAAGTTTACTTTAATAAAGTGTTTTCCAGAGCCATTGAGTCGTAAATTGGCTTTGTGGTTTCGCCTTCATGTTGTGATATAAATATATGAAGAAAGTTTGTTTACTCAAAAGAAAAAGAACCCATCTTACAGGAGGATGTTCTTCATGTTTGCGTTTTGATTGGGGAGGAAGTTTGGTTATTCAAAAAATGAAAAGAACCTTTAGAGCCACTTTCTTCCTTCGCACAGGGCGGTTGGTTACCGGTGGTTCATTATTTGAGGCTACCATCTTAGTTCTTATGATTAGCTCCGCAACCATTTAATAATATGAAGTCAGATCGTAATATTTCTATCTTAATTGGGTTAAACGTAAAGTAGTAGTGACCAATAGACATAAGGTTGCCTACACGCTCGTTTAAAGCATTCACTTCAAAATCATTAATAGCCACAATTTCTCACTAAGTATACCTAGTCTTAGATATAGTGCACCAATCAATTCCCAATAACATTTGCGTCACCGAGTGCGATAGTGTCATATTTATTTTATCGTCGATATAAACGCACAGCAGTGAGTCGGGGGTATTTCATTAGGGTATTTAAACATCGCCATAAACTTTATCTGCTATACTGTGCGGTTCGTTTGGCGATAAAGTGACGTTAATGATGCGGAAGCGACATACTACTTACTCGTACTGTTGGCTAATCGATTGCCCTAACCTACATTAATTCTTTCTTTTCAACCCACTGAAGAAACCATTGAAGTTGTAGGCCCTAATCTACCAGGCTGGCCTAATGTGGCTTGGTGGACTTCACATGCGTTTAAAACATTATGGAAAAATCTCGGGCTTGCAGCTTGCAGGTCTCCTTGCGATGTTTTCCTTTACCGTTACAGCGAGTGATATTTAATTTTGGAAGGCGTTCCATATTTTTTTTTAGAATAAACTGGGAACTTACTGGAATCGAACCAGGACCTCCCGAATTTCAGTAACAACATGGCGCATTCGACGATACGATATAAAATTCGAAAAACGCCGAATTTTATCGCGAAAGCCACAAGTTTATGAGCGCTGTATTAGATCACGGTTTATAAAGACAGTAGGAACACCAGTCGTTTTTCGTTCCATTGTTTTCATAGCCAGGCTTATTGTTCTTGCGGCCCGTGGAATTGGAGTTCACACAATGTAGCGTTGCCCACAAAAAATACGCTGCAGAATTTTATAGCAGTTAATCTACGAGCCATGGAATATCTTGCTCCTATCAGTTTTTATACGTAATCAAAAAAATGTAGAGCAGCGCTTAATATTTATGAAACTTCTGGAGTATGCTTTAATTTTTTCCTAGTTATATTGTGGTAGTAGCTGATCCAGAATTTTTGCTCCGAATAATGGAGTGTTACCCAACATTTAACAACAATTTCATCTTTTTTCATCTTTTAAGGGGTTCAATATTACAAAAATCCATTTTCAGCTGACGTTTTCTTCCTACCACAATTGAAACTTTCGTGTATAGAAGAAAACGTATATGTTTATAACATTCGGCTATATTCTGCCAAATTTAAGGTATGTTAGTTAGTTTTCGAAATGTCGTGTTCAATTTTTTTCGTTGTAATCATCATCCATGTTAAATAGTAGCGTTACTTAGCAGTAGAGCATCCATTTGGTTATTGATTATAATGTCCTTAACTCCTTCTTTATTGGACGTTATGGAATAAATTAAATGGATTAATTACTTAAGAAATGGATTTATCTTTCATAAATTATATATAATTCGGTGACATTTATAAATATAAATATACTTACCTGGTTTTAAATGCTCATCAACATTAAAATGCGTTTGTTAGCTATGCAGATTGTTTCACGAAAGTAACCAAATATGCAAATTAATTTTATGCATTCCTAACGAATTTTAATTAATTTTCATTGGTTTGCATTTGGTGTTTGCAAGTCAGATTGAAAGTTTGTTTTTGGTAACTAGTACCGAACTTTAGAGAATTGTAACTGATTTTATTAATATTAATTATAATTATTTAAAGTGTCTTTATTTAATCTTTTACATAATAATAACAATTTTAAAACTCATCTGTTTGTTTGTTCTTTTTAATGGATAGTGGGTTTTGGAATTTTTATTTGTTTAGGTATGGGTAAAGAGTGTATTGTCTTGAGAATTCGAACGCCACGGCAGGATACAAAATAACGATATCATATTTGAATTGAACTAAATCTATACTGTAGTGAAATAAAAAAATAAGTAAGTTTCCTTAATATGTTTCCTTAATAAATAAGTTTCCTTAAAATGTTGTCAGTGTTTCTCAGTGTCTCGATTTATTGAAAGCCACAGAATGCTCCAGTCAATTATTGCGAAGAATAGGATTTTGGCAATATTTCAAATGCTTTTGGATGCGTTTTATTTTTCGTTGCCTTTATCTAGAACACCATGAAATCAATATTTGTAAACGAAACAAAAGGATATCTACTTATTTTTAAAATTAGTTTCTTTAAGTACCTAAATATCAAAAGGCACAGTACCTATAATGACTTGAATGGTAAATTGCAATCCAGGAAAGATTGATGTTGGGAGGGAATATTTTATGTTTTATTGGGACGCGCCCATAATGACGCTCGCTAGAACAACGCTGAAGGCTTGTCCAATACTCTCTTTAATGTCATAGATCCAGATACTTCTCCCGGGCACTCAGAAATACTATTGATCGGTTGGAATAAGGCAGAAGAATAAGTATGGCGTTTTCTGTTTTTATCTGACTAAATGGCTAAAAATAGTGTGCATTGTTGGTCGATAATTTGTTGAACAGTTATGGGTTATGTAGAGGAATTTTAACCCTCCAGTCTGTCTCTAGCCCATCCATTCCGCTAACAATTTTCATTGAAGTGGAATATCCCGTTAACTCCCGTTGAAACGAGACCGTATCAAACCAACATAAAATTGCAACCAGCCAGATAAGACTTACGTAAAGCAAAATCTATCTACAGAGACACTGTTCAACTTTAAGTTCTTTAAAAGCTGAAACCTCAGATTGTTGTCAACCCCAGAAAGAAATTCGTTATCGTCAAAGCTCGGTCAATTGTACCACTTTTTATGACTGTGATTTACGACTCTTATCGTACCTCGCTCGCAGATATTGAGACTAGCAGAGTGCTTCACTTTAATCAATTACTTGGCTGCCGGCGTTTCAATTTGTCGTCTATGAGACAACATAATCATGCTGAATACTTGATTGGGAATTAGGTTGGTGTGGATTAACCACGAGATGATTAAATGGAATTTATAATGCATTCAGTTACATATTAATGCTGTTACAAGACGGGGTGGGCGCTTCTGACGGCCTGTGGCGATAGCATGAACACCGAATACGAATATTTTGACGATAGTTTTCACGCTCAGGGCATGGTGTCGAATACAGAGCGCTCGTCAACACACTAACAACGTAAATTGTGGCTTCTACAAATTTACGCGCCTACATCATCTAAATAAAGGACGCATAGAAGAGATGAAAGCAATATCCAGGAATAGGATTTTAAATAGGATCAATTTATCTATGGTATAGCAGTTCAGTCTATAAGGTACTAACGATGTCTCCACAACCGCGCTTAACCCGTTCAAGAGGGTTTAGCGTTGTGATTTCCGGATGTACCCAATTGACAAATATTGGCAAACACGCATTTAATATCAGATCGTAGGATTGGTTATGAAGATGGTGCTTAATAGGAACAATCTAATCCTACAAAACTCCATTTCTGTTTAGGATTATATTGCCCATAAGGTGCCACACATCTTCGGATAAACGCTTAATATACGGCGAGATGTGCTTGTAAGTTGTAAGGCTGTTGTCCAGTTAATTTCAATAAAATATACGTCGTTTCCACATTGGAGCATCGTGGTGAAGTATGTTCCAGGCCTCCCCCTGTCGTAGGGAGAGACCCGTGCCCAAGAGTGGGCCACTAAAGAGTTGCAGCCACACGTTGTTGAACCTATGTGAAGCTATGTGAAGCAGTCATTCCGGTTGAAGAACTCTGGTTCTAGTTCAACAATGGCAATAGTTCAACATGGCTTGTTTGTGATTTAAAACGATCTTAATTTAGATAATATACACGTAGTTTGAAAATAGAAAGTGGGTTTGCAATCTCTGCGCGAACTATTAATGGCCTGACTTTATTTCTAAGTACTGTAAAATCCTGGAACATTATCTAGCTTAAAGCCCGTCGACGTGGGCGTCGTGTCTATAACTCCTTGAGTCAACGCTCGACTAGGAACGATAAAGCAGGGGTACTTACAAAGGTTTATTGTAAGTACCAAGAGTAGTTGTAACTACCTCCTGTGATTATAATTTGAAATATTCGTACTATTTTTTCAGTAATATACATGATTACAGACTGATCTGTATCAGGCAGATAAGTATAAACTATAGGTCTTTAACCCATTAATGAAACAGGGCCTGGTCTCCAATCACAATAAGAAGGATGTACATGTGTCTTGATAGCGGTGCATGGGTCTTGGTAGCTTGAGAGCGGTGATAGCCCAGTGGCTTAGAATTCGACCTCGAATCGAGGGGTCCGGGTTCGAATCCCAGTGGCACGCACCAATGACTTTGTAAAAAAGTTATGTGCGCTTTATAAAATTAAATATCACCTGCTGTTACGGTGAAGGAAAACATCGTGAGGAAACCTACATGCCTGAGAGTTCAAAAAAAAAATGTTCTCAAAGGCATGTGAAGTCCACCAACCCGCATTAGGCCAGCGTGGTGGACTAAGGCCTACATCCCTCTCATTGTGAGAGGAGACCCGACCCTGTAGTGGGTCATTAATGGGTTACTGATACATGTGTCTTAGTCCACCACGCTAGCAAATATTTTGGATAACTCTAAGCCATGCAGGTTTCCTTACGGTGTTTTCCTGCGCCGTTACAGCAGGTGATATTTAATTTCATAAAGCGCACATAACTTGTATGAAATTCGTGCGTGTCACTGGAATTCAAACCCGGGCCCCCTTTCACCGTTTACCTATCGTCCCTTTAAATTATGGCTACATTTTTGCAATTATAAAATTGTGTTATCAGGAATATTTCTGTAGGTAACGTATTTGGGACCCACTGCAGGGTCGCCCGGACAATGCGAAGGATGTAGGCCTTAGTCCACCACACTGGCCTTATGCGGTGGCTGGACAAGAATATTTATAGAAATAAAACGATCATGCAGAGTGCAAAACAATTTATTATGTATCTACGGCAAACCAGTGCGTGCTTTACAAAGAGATAAAATTCGCTACTAAATGAAATAAATCGTTCATTAATACCGTATAGCTGAATGTGCAACAACTTTTTCACGTGTATTTAAATGGATTGCGGCTTGGGGATTTTAATCGTCGATCGGCGGTGAGTTGATAGGAACGCGACCGGATCCCAAACTGCTGATGTTGAAAATGTTATCGCGGGTTTTAAATTAATTAAGCTAGATATTGTAGATCATTTTACAAGGGCCTCTTTAAATTTTAGTCTCATTGATAAAATACAAAATGAGAATGCATTTTGTTGACAAAATTGCCACCAATATTCCCACCACATTGACAAACCGCAATCCATTATGTGGAATGTTTTGCGCAATTGATGATCTAACTAACTTGCAGATGTCATTAGGTAATTCTATACGGTAGAGGATACTATCGGTGTTTGTAATGAAAACATAATTGATATTTTTCAGAAGTAATCTCTGATGATTTTACAGTTTGTTGTCACAGACTTTATGATAAAGTCTATGATGACTCTATGATGAAGATGGGATTAGGTCAAAGGTAAAATACGTAGAACATTTCAAAAAAAATCTAAAATTGAATATTTAACATTTTATACCGCTCTAAACGCTAACATGAACGATGATGAAACTTTGTCCACAAATAAGGGCACTGAACTTTAAAGACAGTGTATATTTATATACAGTTTAATTATAAATACAATTCCCGTTTTCCTGTTGACGTGACAAGTCTTGCCTATATGACGAGGTTTAATTAGACCAAGTGCTACTTAGTCTTAAGTGGGTTTGCTAAAATCTCGTTAACGATATAGGTCTTGGGTCTTACAATAACACCTCGTAGATAAGGTTTCCAAACTGACTCATTCATTTACCATTTAAGCGTAAATTGTTGGTGCTAATCCGATTATTGTATGATTCTTAGAACAATTCTCTTATTTTTTCCATTAAAACGTAAAACATCAGATACTCTAAGATAAACGTGGTCCCGTTAATTATTACAATTAAGTCTAAGGTCGAATGTGAGCCACATGAGCTACACTAACCGACCGACAGGATCAGGATGGACATTCGTTCAGGTACTTAGTATGAGATATTACAATTTTATTGGTTTTTGAACATTTTTAGAACCGAAGTACCTATTTGAAATAGGTTAGGTGAAAATTGACATGATTTCAACAATACTTATATAGCGATAAAATTTGTTACGCGAAAATGTTCAGCGTTCTGCAATAAAGATTGCTTCCGATGAATTGTGTGGACGGTCCGCTTGTTCCAATGTCTACCCGCTACAATATAGCTAGCTCCGAAGTACTCCGAACGTAGGTATTGTTTGATAGAATCAATGCTAAGTTCAATGTTTGCACGGAATCACATTGCTGCAATCTGCCTGTTGTGACGTACGAATCTGAAAAAATCGAGCCTACCCTTTACCTATTAGATACCTATTATCTACCTTCACGCTTTATCTAGTTCTCATTTCAAAGTCTGAGCTTTCACAAACGAATTAGTGAATAATCTTAACGATATGTTTAGTGGAAAAAATACCGTTTACTTATAGTTTGATAATTCACTTTTTTCGCTGTCCACATTCTCCTATGTAGAGTAGAGTTACAATGCCGATGCGACTGCATAAAACTACTTTGAATAAACATAAAATCGAATAATATGCAAATACTAATAGAAACAGCCACAGGGAGAATAAGTTGGAGGTACTAGACATCTTAAAGTAAAGTCATTACAAGTAATAAACAACGTAGGTATGCATACACTCCACTGTTCTAAAGTTTTAATGTTGTAGTGAGCGAGTGAGATGTCAGGGTTATCTATGGCGCTTTCATTCAGAATTTCTCTTATAAAGTGTAAATGAAGCTGCGTTGTTTCTGAACAGTTCGCGGGCAAAGTTGGTCGAGCGCGAGCGGGGCTCAATTAAAGTTCATCAGCACTCGGCTTAGTGCTAACGTTGTTAGTGGACAGCATTCTTTCCACATTTTCATATTTTAATTGATTTTTATATACGATACCAAAGACTTCTACGACTTCGACAGACTGCGTGATACGTACCATACTAGAGAGAAAATAAAGTAAGTGAATCAAAGTTTGTGAAAAACGAGAATTTTCAATTTTCAAAAATTTATAACTTAAAAACTATCAACTTTTGGCCAATTTCATAAGAGAAACTTTCATGTCAAAAATATTCAAAATAAAAATTTTGATACCCAACTGAACCACAGAGGTCCACATATACAGGAAATTTTAAAGTAGTTGAGTTTTTATAATTAAAATTTTGATTATTCATACACTCTTCGTTTATTCCACAAGTAGACACACGTAGCAGAAGATAAAAGTCCAATTTCATTCTGATCTCCGCAAAAAGAAACCTGGAAGTTTTAATGAACCTGCCTTTCTAGCTTTGCTCGTTTGCACTGCCCGTTCCGATGCAAGCTGCAATTTTTAAAAGTCCCAACAACGTACCAATACCTGATAATCTTCTAACTAAACTAATCTAATCACTGCATCTAATCTAACTATCAGAAACTCTCTATCAAGAAAATGTCTATTCTATTTCTATGTCTATTTTTTCTATAATATCTACAAGATGTAGCATTGCTTTTCCGTTTCTACATACTTACAAAATTCGCATAGGTACTTATTGGGTACTAATTGGATCAATTTAGAAGAACACCATCAATATCATAGTATACTTTCCATTTTTTAACTCCTAACACAAAGATAGACGCAAGAGAAACCCAGAAGAAACCAGAACTTTTGGAAAACTCAAGAAGTGAATAATAAAACGGACAGTTTGTGGGGCTTCCGAAATAAATGAAATCGTCACGCAAGATCGAACGAAGGCGATCTAAATTTAGGTGCCACGATCCAATAAACCGTTTAATATGACATTTTATTATCCGTAGACAACTCAGTCTATCTACTTGGAACTAAAATTAAATGGCTTGTGAGCTCTATTTAAATTTCGCATCTTTAATTAAAGCGATATCTTAATAAGCTATGAAGCTTGATTATGTAGGTTGAAATATTTCTAATTCAAAACTAATACTCGGGTTAATTAGGGCGGTAAATCTTTTTTATTTTGTAGGTGGAAGAAACACAGTTGAACTGTGGTGAAGCTGGAATACTGATTCTGTTCTTATTACAGCGACGATTTATTCATGTCGACATCCCCCAACTGGACTGATATCCTAAAGATGAACGTACTTTTAGATTCTGAAGGCATATGAAGATTAGAATAGCATTCACTTCCGTGGTCGATCCCAGGTTTATGTATGTAGGTACTTATAAGAGTGGACTTCCAAAGAATTTTAAAGAAAATTAGTATCTGTCTACCTTATCACCTTAGAACTTTCGAAATAGTTTCAAATAGTTCACAATCATAACAAACTTCGTCAATTAAAGCACTCTTAACCGTCTTGTTGTCTATATGATTCCTAAGTTCTGTTTGATGAGTTGGGCAAACATGACTAGTGCGAATCGCAGTCAACATTAGGAAGCGTAGGCGTATAACAGCAAACAGTGAAATATTTGCAGTCACTACGATGCATAAACACGTTATCATGCTATGATTGATGGAAGCGAAGTGATTGATATATGCCGCTCGCCATCGGCTACCGAGATGGATAAATCATACCAAACAAGGAAACCAATTCCAAAGAAATAGACCCATTTGTTGAAGGCATTGTGGGTGTTACAATGCTTAGTTATACATACGTGGAAATGGAACACGACTATAGGAAGACAACAGAAAAAAGTTAGCGGAGAAAATTTGGTGAAATCCAAAAATGAACTCACTAATTTGTCTCAAATCGAGTAAAACAGCACACCTACACTCTAAGCTGTTTTGATTATGCTCCTTGGAGGCTCTATGTTGCTTCCGTGAAGGCACGATGTAAATAGGCAAGTATTGCAACTAAAATGTATCAAAATACGACCACGGTTGATCGATAATTTCATCGAAATACCAGCAACATCCTAGATTTCTGGCCCTTTAACGTATACGTGAAAATTTAGCTACACGACTATGGAACGACAACAGAAAAAAGTTGACGGAAAAATTTGATGAAGGCTAAAAATGAACTCACTGAAAAGTCTGAAATCGAATCAAACAGCTTGCAGCAGAGGTTTTGATACGCTCCGTGGAGGCAATAACTGGATTCGCACATGATTTTTTGGTTGTTTGTACCATCTGTGCCGCTATATTCGCGGTGGAAACGAACTCAAAAACGTACCTACTGAGCGTTTTTATTTTGCATTCTGTTTTGATATGAAATCCTTTGAATATGCAATATTTCGAATACGCTAACAAAACTACGGAATTAAAATGAACAGTCGACATACGAGTCATAAGGTGCAACTATGTTGAAGTTATCTAAGTTTGTCGCCGTTGAATTATTCACACGTTTTGATTGTAGCTAAAACTTGTTTAAATGCTAAACGAACACAACATAAAGCCAAATTCGAACTCGAGTAGAACGGTGCTGATAAAACAAGTTAATAGTTCATGGTGTTATCTAAAGCTAAAGCGGGATATATTGCAATGGAAATGCTAATCAGATTGCTTTCGCGGAGCTGGTGGAGGTTTATCATCGCAACTAAATTAACACCCATTGTGAACGAAAGCTTTGCGTGTTTTAACGGGTTCGAAACCCGGAAATGGCATTCGTTGTTAAGCCAGGGCCAACGCGAATGTTTAACTTCACGTTTAATATAAAATGTACAACGACACGCGAACTTAAATTATACACTCGTTCTTTGATGGGATATTTAATGGATTAACTTAAATTAATGGTTTGCGAAGGTGTTGCGTATTGCGGTACCCCTAAGCATAGTATTTCTTGTTTATTGTCCAACAATAGCGTATTCCTGCAGCATAAGTAGGTACGAGAACAAAAATGGGTTACACTAAAGGTCAGTTGTGGACCGTGGTCCCCCGTTCCGGCACAGGGTGAATGTAAGTAGGTAGTCCCATTTCGACACAATGCAGGGAACACTTTCTCCAGTTGTTTGCCTAGATATTGTTTTACTTACATGTTTATGTTATGTTATTTTGTATTTAATGAGGGATACAATACTTTTTTTGATATTATTGGTTCAATTTTACAAATATTTTTGTCTAAAGTTTCACAAGACCCAAGTAGAAATTTGGAATGAGTGCTTTGTTTGAGAGATACTTACCTTATTTATTGCAAAAATGAAAAGCATGACATGAATGTAATTGCGCGAATATGGTCACTAAATAACTGACAATTAACCCGCAGAATAATGTTATCTTGAAACTGAAAGCTCTACATGGAGTGGTCGTTGTTGCTTTTGGCGACAGTCTGTACTCGCTAAAACAACTCACTGGTCGCTGACAGAATTCAGAATGTATTTTAAGCAAGTAAGCACGGGAACGGTAAATTCATATTTCATGGGTTTGTATTTTTGAGCATTTACTATACTATAATAATTGTCAGTCAGTAACCCATTCATGACCCACTGCAGGGTCGGGTCTCCTCTCGCAATGAGAGGGATGTAGGCCGCCGTCCACCACGCTGGCATACTGCGGGCTGGTGGATGCCATACTATAATACTGTCGGAAAATTGTTTGAAAATCAATAATACTGTTCATCCGGGTCTACCTACATCTGCATTCCTATAGAGGTTGACGTTCATTAGTGGTTTAATTATCTGAGAACTTCGCGTGTCGGGCTGTCTGTAATGTTTACGTTATATTAGTACCTTGACGGGGTACAGGGATGGTCCCGAGTATAGAAATAAGAATTAGATAGAATGGCTACGCAGGCGGGGCACGCGTACCCTAGATTTTGCGAAACTGAGCTAATTACATCACTCTCATCGCAACTGGGAGTGAAAATGATAGAATGAGTTTATGGCGTAAATGTCGCTAGCTGAACTAGCTAAAGTGTATACGAAACAAATATTTTATTATTACCGTTCTATTTACTTCTTTTCTATGGTTCCGATAAACAACTGCCCGGAGTGCCCCTTGTAATCTACTCAGACGTCCGAGACACTTTATGTTTTTCAATGTTATCGATAGAGGTATACACGTAGGTTTTAATGTTTTCTGATCACGATACAGGTGGTGTAACATAGTGGAGCTAAAATAAGCTTTAAAATTTTATAATATCGGTACAAGCAATGAAGCGCGCATAGCCCATTGAGTAGACCGCCAGCGATCGAAAAAGTTAAGCAACTTCGGGTGCGGTCAGTGCCTAGATTGTTGACCGCTAGTGGCGAACTAAATGCGCGCATCCGTACTTCGGAGGGCACGTTAAGCAGGTGGTTATCGATACGATAGCAGCCGTTAGACCTTTGAAAAACATCCGACACGGGATGGCCACTAGCCCGTTTCTCCACCAATCAGCATTGGAGCAGCGTGGTGAAATATGCTCCAGGCCTCCCCCTGCTATGGGGTGAGATCCGTACCCCACAGGGAGCCAGGGGGAGTAATTTAAAAAGCCAGGCTTAGATCGTGCCTTCAATTAGGTACAAGCTAAGTCGATCAGATAACGAGCAGCTCAATCAATGTCACAGGTTAACTTTTAAGCCATACATCACGCCGCTCCAGCTAAAAGCACAATACCTAACGAAAAGCTTCGTTAAAGCTAGATGCATCGAGCAGAAAGCGTAGTTTTACCTAATGTATCCCGTAGTAAATTAAAACTATTTTTATTTATCATTAATTTATATATGTACTAAGTACTTACATATAAACATTATATTGTACCACATACGACCTTTGGGGTCATAAACACTTTTAAAGCGTTACAGTCATTGTTCCGATCTAGGGTACTTCCCCAGTACCCTCTTAACCCGCCTATGATTCAGTTGTGCAGTGTCTCTCGTGAATGAAGCATACTAAGCATACTCGTATTTTAGATTGGTCTTCGGAATCCAAGGTTTGCAATGACCACTTCAAATCTTGTGGCCCGTCTGCTACCATCAACTTTAGCAAAATATCCAGTGATTTAAAAGGAGTTTCAGGCGGACCTAATAGAAAAAATGTATTAGATCCGTCGCTTGTTTGTGTAGGAAGAAGTAGGTATGAATATGTGTGAAATCAGAGACGAACGAAAAAAATATTGTCATTTTTGTAAAACATACATGTTCCAGGGATAAACAGACAATTTTTAACGACGTCTTACCTGAAACAAAGGAATAGGTATTATTAAATATTGATTCTTTTACAGTATCTTCTCTCAGTACTTAAATTAAAGGTTTACTTCATAAAATACACACATAAACCCAAATATTGTTCTCACTACTAATAAGCCGTAGAGCAGTCATTATGATTTTAATTAAAGCGCAAATTTAAATTGCGGAAACCAATTAAAAGTGGGAAATCATTAAAAGCCTGAGCTTTTAATAAGGCGTGCTGTATGCCTTATTAAGACCGCGTCCCACACATTGTTTACCGAGCCATCGTGCCACTCCCACAATCCATTTTCATTCTCCTCGTTACTTAGTACATTCAAGATTCATTTACCCCCAGTTTTATATTCTTCAGCAGCTATAGATAGCTACGACACGCTTTTATATGTCAACTATACTAAAGTTGTGACACAAAAACGTGCCGTAGATGGTTACCAAGAATAAAGAGATCAGGGTTTATACAATTTCAATAGGGGAATTTGTTTGTTGATTTCTCGATTTAATAATAATTTTTAATACAAAATTCAAATGGCTGCCATTTCAAAAGGAGGAGGGCTACACCTATAGGTAGGGGGGTGTTTTGTCGATGAAATTTGGTCTATTTTATGCCCTTAAATTATCGCTGGTCTAAAGCCAAACCACCTTTATGTGTACGTTAATGAACACATTATTTTTTTTAATTATCTTGCCAGTGAATAAGCTCATGAAATTTACAATATTTAAAAAATAACTATATACAGAAAAGTAGTGTCGTGAATTGCGGCGACGGCAATCGATCATCCGGGACGTCTCGAGTTGAATAGAGACCGACAGCGATCCCGATAAACCCGCTCCCAAGGAACAATATTCTATTAACGTTTATAGCCTCCGCAGCTATCTATAATTACACAGAAATTTATCTTTTGATTTATAAGGTAAACGCTCACCAAGTGCTCTACGAGATTGCTTTTGGGGAGAGCGGCCAAAGTGAACGGCATTTGGAATAAATTCTCCGTCGTTTCATTGGTGATTTAATTAAGATTTAGTGTTTACCAAACTTCACGTATAAGTACAAACTACTCTTATGGTAACAGTAAACTGAAACTCTCTGAAATGTGACATAAACTTTTTTAATTTGCTTAGGAAGCGCGTATCACCTCACAGAAAAAACCAAAGTCGACCACGGTCGGTACCTAGCCCTCGGTTGATTCAGTGCCTCGGAGTGCTCGCTTAAACATTGGTCCAGTGTTTTATCATTTGACAGCAATCGTTGGAACCTATATGGAATCCAATGGGCGGTTTCTCAACATTCCACGCAGTACAGCTTCTAGACCGAATCCACACCAATCGGCATTAAAACTGTGTGCTAAGGGATGCTTCGAACCGATCATTGACAGACGCCCCATCACAATTTTCCGTTACATATAACCCGGATTACGAATACATTATACAACGCAGACATAATGTTTGCATTATTTTACAAAATCCAGCATTTCCTCTTGTCTATTGTTGCGGGAAATGAAAATGTGATTTTCCTAGCTATGCATATTGTTCTCGTAGTCAATGCGTGACAACTGAACAGTGTAGTGATGTACACTCGAGGCAATTCCATGGAATCCTGAGACTATAAATAGCCCTCCAAAATCCAATATTTATGGACGTCCTTTACGTGGTTCCTAATGTTAAGTAAATTAAAGTGTAAGTAAGTAAATTAAAGTGCTAAGTAGTTAAAAATGTTAAAAGTTTGTTAAAAGCCGCAACTTTGCTGCTCTCTGTTTTGGGTCCTTTCTTCTTTTTTGGGAAAACTATCATCCTTACAGACCTAACCTAACCAGTACCTACGTTGCCGTTGTAGGTACAATGACTGTATATAATATGTACGTAATCTATTCGAAGAAACCTAACCGATTCAATCATTTTATATCGTATGATCTACTAAACTATTTCGAAAATTCAGAATGACTCGTCGATCCATTGTTACCGCTAGAATTTCGAAAGTGATTTTCCGAATGTATTATTTTAGAGAGCGCGCGTTGACTGTGGCATACTGAATGAAGTGCAGTGCTGTGTGATTATGGTAATTCCACGGAACCGTTGCACCTACCTACATACATATTATCATAGTACCTACCTATAGATCAAATCTAAACTAAACACTCCTCCAGCGCCTTACTCTTACAAATTAAGTAGACGAAACGCTTACAAATCTTCTTGATTGGTCAACGTTTGAGATTGAAGTCTGATTGTGATCAGAATACCACTTACGAGTATGTCTAGCCACGGAAAAGTCCATTTCAGCCTACTTGTCTCAATAGGATTTTTAATTTTATCATCTAAAATTTGTGCTCTAAATTAAAACAGTTTGCCTTCTGTCAGCTTGCGGGAAACAAAAATGTGATTTTCAGAATGCATTAAAGTGTAGAAAAGTGGGGAAACAAACTGTTGCATAGTGAAGAGTCGTGGTTCACGCCTACGATAATTG
Organism: Erynnis tages; assembly: GCA_905147235.1. Taxonomy (NCBI): domain Eukaryota; kingdom Metazoa; phylum Arthropoda; class Insecta; order Lepidoptera; family Hesperiidae; genus Erynnis; species Erynnis tages. The sequence goes on from LR990072.1 coordinate 10,135,799, forward strand.
TATAGAAGTCAAGTACGTACTTAATGCCTATAAACGTCCACAAACACGACACGGATTTACGGAATAGCAAAATAAGTTTTATCATTCGTCGTGTAGGTAGTAGTAATTAGCTAATCTCAACAGAAAGTATTTTATGAAACTGTAACAGATTAAATATTTATTATTGTATTTGTTGTATTTTTTTTCACTGCTATTACTCAGAATTAATATATTTAACCTATATTAAATGTTACTGTAATTCGCTGTAATTAAATGTCACTAGCTTTACGGTGAAGGAAAACACAGTGAGGAAACTTGCATGCTGTGAGCTGGGTCACTAATGGGTTAAGGACGCTATAATTATGTATATTCGGTGGTAGAGCTACAGTAGCTCGTCCGGGAAGTACCTTACCGCCAGCCTCTTAACTCATCGTAAAAGCAGAATGTTCTTATCTTGTGTTGTTGTGAATGTTGTGAATGTTGTTACCTTGTGTTTCGGCTGGGGAGTTAAGGTTTCCGGAAACTCTTTATTTGAGGCGAACATTTTAGTCCTCATCAGTAGCACTACCGGGTGCATACAACCTCATATAGGATTTTTTTCTTTACTTGTGCTTGGATGTGGGCATCCATGGGCTGCAGTGACCACTTAACAGGTGTTATGGATGGCCTTTTGCTACTTAATTATCATAAAAAAAATCCAAAAATCCAAATAGATGTTTTATGTATAACCACGTCCGTGAATCAAACTTAATTAAAATCGTCGCGAATCATACACATACGTGGCAGTACAGATATATCTGTTTAATTTTGTCGCTTCGAATATAAGCGAATAATAATAATATTACGATCTGTAATCCTGTGTCCCTAATTCCAAAATTCCTTTGTCTATTGTTCACTCAGGAAACGAAAATGTGATTATCCGCAAGTAGATATTGTTGCAGAGACAATGTGCAACAACTGTTGCATACTGAGCACTGCAACGCTCAGCTTCCTCGAACCCAAGTACGTACTTAAACCCGACAAACAAACACAAACACCACACTGATTTCGTGTACACATTCCCGTGGCTTCCTGTGAATATTAAATTAAAGTAAACGCGTTTTATGAAGTTACATAGATTTCAGTTCGGAAATATTTGTTTTAAATCTTTTTTTCTTTTTTACGTAATATTTACAAAATCATTAATATTTTTTTTTAATTTTTGTAGTATGTTTGCTTTGAGGTCGTTTTCTGTTTTTATTGAAAGTTCCTTACAGTCTCTACTTTTCGTAGATGGAAGGTTCGCCGTCGCAGTTTAAACGGTTAAATTAGCTTAAATTGCGACGAGAGTAATTAAATATTTAAAAGCTTACAATATCACTTGGAATGCAAGTTGCTCACTTGTGTAATATCCAGAATGTAGTAATATAATATTCTTATGAAAATAAAAAAAATTGGCTATTTATTTTGTCAGGGAAAACATCTGAACTAGTATAGCAATACATAACTATTAAAAAAATAATCTTGAAGAAATCTATTAAATATTGGAGATAGAAATTAATTTTTAAAATCAGATCTGTATTTTCAGGGAAAAATTGGACAATTTTAAATGCACTCGCGGCAGCTTTGAAATGAGATTAAGGTTCATAATACATTATTTGTTTCCACTTGGATAAAATCAATAGCCATTTGCCACCACTGCGACCTATCAGGCCGATTAAACTGCGGTTATTTATATGAGAACTATTAATTGTTTGCAACGATTGAAAAACATTTAATTGGTTTTTGATTGCATATTGTTTTGAGACAAATAATTCATTAAATGCAGCCATTATTTTCGTAGAAGTTGCTTACAAATTTGTTCGTTAACAATCTTATTCAGTTGTTTTTTTTTGACGATCGTTTCCATAAAGATTATTTCATACACATTGCATGACTATTTTACATGCATTTTTACAATATTAGCAATAATCGTTATAAAGTAAAAACTCCAGCTGAATAAATGAGATTAATCTTCCTCGCAAAAGTAAGTACTTACGCGTAATTAACTCCAGAAGCCTCGTTTAAGTAGGGTACGATACAGTCTGCGATTTTTCTAAACTTCTATCCAAAGAAATCGCAAGCAGAAGTTTGCCCTCTATTAGCGTTGATACCTGTTATCTAGTTTGGACTATAAAGACAGCTATTCCTTAGTCCCTTGGGGCCAAAGGTCGACGGTCTCGGCCCCAGTTGCATTCAACTCTGAACCCGCTTGCATTTTTCTATACAAGCGCAAATGAATGCAAAATACTTTGTCATATTAAAGTGTTAACGAATAAATATGTCACTTGAAATGAAATGAGTGTGAGAATGAAATTATTTTATTGAAATTGAACTCTTTATCTGTGAAAGTGGCACTTCACTTGGCTATGAGACATTTGCGTATTTGTTTTCAAATATTTACACAATATTTGAAAAATAGATCGTCCACACATTGCAACCAAATTGGGATTATGTAGGTACCAAATACGCCATAAACACAAATACAATTAATAGTCAAGTGAAGTGCTACCATAAGAAACGTGAAATCCAAATATAAACCATTCGACACAATGTTTGTACACATGGCGTCAAATCACACAAAACAAAAAGTTTTTTTCTGTCATCTATTCATAGTGTCATATTTTCAGACACGTACCAAAGGGAACAAATTCGCGTGTCAGTTATCATTACGGGGTACATTTCTGCTTAATTTAATTATGACGCTATTTAATGGATTTCAGCTGACCGTCGGTTCCGCTTGTTCCGTACTTAGCCTGATTTGTATGATACGAGTAACAACACGATTTTGGGGCGGCCTTGTAATACATATCCTGTTTAGTATATGAATGGGCGGTTCTAACTTTGGAGCTTTTTATTCCTTCACTGTGTTGTGTTTCATAATCGTGATTTATTGAGCTACCATAATATTTAAGACTGTTTGAAACCTGGTTTCAATCTTGGTTTTTTTTAAACTTGTTTCAGTCTTGGAATCAAAATCACTTTAGCCTACGAAAATCACTATCGACTTTACACAAAAACTATTTATTTATCAATCGTTCACAGCTACTGGAAACAGAAAAATATAGGTTATACCTATAGCCTGACACATCAGGTTGAGTTGAGAGTTTCCAAATCGTCTCTTATCTTTCAGTAATCACACCTTCATATTTGTTTGCAGCACTCTAGTTCGAAGTTCAAATGAGGACTAAGGAAGCATGTGCTGGAACCTCCCCTACCAAATAATAATAATTCTGTTTTCACAATGGTTCCAATTTTTGTCTTATCGTTAGGTTAGGGAAGAGCTTTGAGTAGGTAAGCCTTTGCTCGAGATCGAACAAAATAATTACTGGCAAACTTTTGTGATTCACCAATATGTTGTTGGTTGTAAGCTTAGTCATATAAACCATCTGTCATCAGTTTAGTCACAATGGAATCAAGCCGTGACTGCGTCTATCAATATTAATTGTTCATGGAGATATGTAGCCAGGCGTCGTGATTAACCGATAATTGAATCAGACCAACAATATAAACCCTTGTTGATGCATTTCCTCATTATACAGCCGATTTAAGACCAATGAATAATGCAAATGGTCAGAACTGTTTACATTTGGATATAATTTTAATTTGGTTTTGTGTATACATAATTAATATAAAGAGAAATTTCAATAAGCAGATTTAAATGCATTTATTAAGACAGAAAAACGTTTTTTTTACAGTATTATTTTTGGGTGTTTATTATTTCTGTGCTCATTATAATTCATCCGATTTTTAAAGATATACTTAACCTAAGTTTGATTAAAATTATTTTTAAAACTTAAACCTAACTTGAACCTACCTTGTTACCTTCCTTGGTCATCAGACCAGTCACAGGGGATCCTGACAGACACTTATACAGTTCAATTATAGTACGTATCAATCTTCCATCTTTTAATAAAACACAAAAATACTTTATATAGGTACCTACTTATTTACGTTCTAGATCTCATCAATTACAACATCAAACAGCGAAGGTAGGTCAACAAGTTAATGTATCAATTAAAATGGTTCACAAATGGAATGGTTTACGATGATTCTACTAAAGGAGCTCGAAATGAAACTCATTTGGGGACAAAATTAAAAGAAATCCCGACTGTCTCATTTCCCAAATGCATCTGTTACATAAATATAAGAGTGTTAGTACTGCTCCTACGGCGAAGTGATTAAAATTTCTGGTCTGAGTAACTGTTCTTGTGTGTGTGGCACCCAGATTCAGAAAATCGCATTGTGGGTTTGAATGAGGATATTTTCTTTCTTTCATTGTGACCAATATCCAAACGTGTTCTTCTGAATTAAAACAATTATAATCTTAAATTTGCTCCAGTTTTACAATTAATTCGACTCTAGTGAGACCTCTCAAGCTAAATTTTATGAAGCCTTTTTGCTCTGTAGCCAAAAAATATAGGTAGGTAATAGTAGGTATATATACATACATAACGCCTCCCACACCAAACGAAAAAATCCAAAACGAAATTGTTCTATCTCTCTTGCAATCGAAGCGATATTTGTGAAATACGCAGTGTAACTGCATAAAATCTTGTAAATCTTAATGAGCATTCCGTAATTTCGGCACATAACTTTTATAATGGAGTTTCAAAAAATTTTAGCGCGCATTCAATTCTGTGGTGGTTTAAGTTTAAATTATCACGCACCACTGCGCACAATAGGACAGTTATTTACTGTAGCTTTGCAATTTATACATTTATTTATCTAGAGTACCTACTTTGAAGCTTAGCGTTACGAGTGCAGTAGATGAAATATTCCCGTTGTAAGAACTTGATTCAACAATATTTTTACGAAGATTTTTCCTTATACTGCGAATTTGGATTGCAGCCTGCTGGTGAAGTAGGTGTAGCCTATAAATAAGAACTACGTAAGTACTAGAGTACGTTCAAATTTATATTTTGATAAACATACATTTTTACCATCGTTTCATACAAAACTACGTATAAGTTAATAAGAAACATGTAGGTATTAAGCTTGTGCAAAGATCTAAACTAATTGGATTCGGATATCACAAACCGCATCAACTAACCAATTGGTTACAATGCAGCAGGAAAAAAGCAGGATGACTTAGTTTTAGCCTTAGTCCACTGCGTTGGTATAATGCGGGATGTCGAAATTCATATGCCTTTCAAAACGTAATGGAAAACGTTCAGGCATGCAAATTTTCTCACTATATTTTCCTTTAAGGCCATTGTAGGGGCAACAGCACATTTAATTTTATGAACAGTACCGTTTCGCCATCAAAAGTTCTATTAACCTTTAGATTTATAGGTATGCCTTGGACAGAGAGAACCTCCAGCATTTTTTGTTTCGTTATTATTCCCCTTGTGTAGTAATTTATCGAAATTGTTGGGCCGAAGTTATGATTTATACTTAGACGGTTTGTGGTGCGCAAACCAATTTCGTCCCACTTCGGAAATATTTCCTATCGAAAATTCACTTAGGGCCGAGTTTGTCGACCGACAATATCGGTTTTGGGCAGTGAAATAGAATTTTATAATATAATATTTTTACCTTTAACTAGGTGAGACTATACTATACTACTATAGTGTTTGGCAAATTTTTAGTAAGTGAGTAAATCGCTGTACCAACCACATAGTGTTAAGTGGTATCTGCAGCCAATAGACATGGAAGGAATGGATGGTCACCTCAAGTTAAGTATCTCCGGTAATCAAACCCTAGTTGGGTTTGATTACCTCTCTCGGATACGAAGAACATGCTACATTACGTCTAGTTAAGTAGTAGTAAGGCAGGTAGTAATATAAAGTAACCCCACTGAGCGGGTTACAATACTCCACCATTTAAAAACCTGCTCTACTGAAATAAGTTTTTCAGAGGAAACTAAATTAGCAAAGAAAATAAGAAATACTCAGATAAAGTGGTTTTAATCCCAAGCAACTTAAACTGAGCTTACAAGAAGCGGGACTTATTTGACTGGCGCACCCGCTTCCGTTTATTAAAATTCGACTCGTAAGTCTAAAACTTCGACGCGCTTTCAAATAAAACTTAAAACGTGCCAACAGCAACCGTACCTAATTTGAAAGTTTTTGAGTAAAACTTACAAATTTAAAAAAACAATAAATGATTTGGGGAGGCAAACTGTACAAGTTGTATTTCATTCAGTACAATAGCATTTGATAAAAATTAAATAAAATACATATCAGAGCAGAATCATTCAAGTCTCTGTTTCCCTAGGAATCTAGCCAAAGACCCTGACTTCCTAACCACTACGTAACGCAAGTCGGCAAATGGGAATACCAACAATGTTTTTGAATATTCTGTCCAAGTAGACAGTAGGTAGGTACAATAAGAGCTACAAGGAACTTATAAAGGATCTTCACAGCCATACAGAGTGATAGATAGCAAATAAAAGAAAGTCCTATAGGGTTTCCTTTTTCCCTTTTCAGGCGCGGAACTCTATTATACGAAAAGAAAGTGTGCGAATAAAATAGCGGACTGATTGCGGAAGTGCGATGAAAGGCGCGAATAAAAAGACGACTATTCCAACCACCTCACTTTGTCTCGGATTCACCGAGAGTCACACCGCCTTTGTAGTGTTAAACTCCCAGTATAATTATTGAGAGTGTGAACAGAGAGGAAAGAGTGAATTGTGACCTTTCACGCTTACACAGATATTACAGCATATAAAAAAATCCTTCAAAAAATTATTTAAATCTTAACTAGCAAACCCATTCGTTTCCTTTTATTGTCAGGACCTTTTCTAAATTCCTATTATTTACTTCTATCTTTCATATTGTCTAATGTGAGTTTACCTTACCAATCGGTAGATAGGTACCCTATCTTTATACAAGGGAAAATTTTATATCCAATAACGAAAGGTACTGTTTTACGCTGAATTAACACTAAATTAACTTTTAAATACATTTAAAACTTGTTTAGTTTACACTTATTAACACACTTACTAACATCCAACAGTAGATTTTTGTGGGTCTCTTTAGGTAAACAAAAAATTCTTTAGTAGCCCCCTCCGTATAGTTCCTGTTTATCAAAATTTTGATTGAGTTGATTTAAAGTTGTGAAGCAGGTAGACTGCCTATATAAATTCACGAAATAGGGCCGGAAGAAAAGAATAAAAGAGTCCTCTGATGCGGAAAAGCTATGACTCGCCCGAGGAGGTTTATTTATCTACCTTCTTTACAACGACAAAAACCAAGGTTCCCTGACCTTCAAAATCAATTGATAGTTCTCCATAAACTTTTCAATGTGTATGCTTATATGAAATCCACACACTCGCAATTGACCAGCATGGTAGAATGAGGTTACATCTTTGACCTCGCCGGCTACCTGAACTGGCACTGGGACACTAAAAGTTATAGAAAAAAATAAGATTGCTTTGGCCTGAACAAAAAATGATTAAAGAAATAAAAAGAGTTGCAACTAAAGACAAACATTACGAAAAAAGACGCTCCTAAACTTTACAAAGTCAATCTTTTCGTCAGAGTAGCTCTAGGTGTGAATTTAAGACGGAATTTAATTAATTTCAGCGTTTCGGCTCGCCTATTCGTCCTCCCGAATGGAACCCATAAAACCTAATGGAGTTTCCCTGTCTAGCGGTAATTTTGTATGCTCGAGACCCTACAATCTTGCTGGCATCCACAAATAATTCATCTACCGCGACTCCGAAATTATGAAAGTGCTGAATTTAAAAAGGACGGGTCACCTGGGATTATTAAAATACATTTGCTCGTAAAATTCGTTTACTTATAAAAACTTTCATACGTTACTTTTTCAGGGGCTCTAAACTGTACCGTTAAATTATAAATTAATTTAAAACATAAACATAAAAAAATTTAAAAACAAATAAAAAAGATGAACATTTAAAATCGAAATAAATTTTAAGCGGATGTCACACATACTTAAACGCTTTTACGAATACATATTATTCATGTGAAATATTATTTTACGATTTCCGCAAAGAGGTTATACAAGGATTTAAGAGATAGTTATTTTAGAAGTTAAGAAAGAGAAATAAAAGAGTTTTATAAAAGAAATGATATTTATTTCCTAACAAAGTATTTTCCTATTTAATTTGCGTTGCAAAACATGTTAAATCCAATCCGTGCACAAGATAATCCGGCGCTTAATCCTTTTTTGCATGATTGACACAAATAGAACTTCTATGTCTTCTCTGAATCCTCACAACTGAATTAAAAAAATAAAATAACGAAAAGTCTTATCACATTTCAAGCAACTGTTATTTACGACAGAATTGCGGAAGATAAAATTGATACCTAGACATTGTCTTAAGATTCAGCCAATCTGTTACAATCGCTTCGACAAATAAAACGACAAACTTTGCACGTAGCGTCGAACTTCAGTCGATTGCGTAATTTCTATTCAAAATAGACATCAAACTGGGTCTTAGATGGGTTCCACAAAACGCAGCAAAGGGAAAATTTGGCTCAATGCTAAAGTACCCGGGGGAGAACTCGTAAGAAACGTCTTATGAAATTTAGATTGGGTTGCGGTAAGATCCTAAATCGCGATGAGACTACTAAAGAAAACATATTGAACTGCCAAAGGAGTCACATTCGTTTGGTAAAAGGTAGCGTTTGTACAGTTTTCGTTACGGTGCCAATATCAAACGTTTTAAGGTATTCCTTGAGGGTATGCGGAATTGATAGCAAATTTGTTTTGGTGTAGCATCACTTCTAAACTTTACTCTAATAACTCCAATACGACAGGTGTAAAAAAGAAATCTAAGCACGAGCCAGTGCACAAACTCGAACTACTGATACGTAGTACATTCAAACACCCGTAAAACACAAACAACTTTGTTCGTTAGTCGGATCCACTCACGCGATTTTTCTAGAGTTTCGTCTATTGCGCACTAGGTGTGTTCCTGGGATAAGGAGGACTCTTATCTGTTTAAAATAAAGTTATCTTGCTTAATGCGACTTATAATATGACAATACTATGCTGTTAACGCAACAACTGCCAGTAAAAGAAAGAAGAAGTTGTAAGTTCATAAGATTTTTGCACCTACTTATAGCGAGGTGCGCCACTTCTCGTTAGGGTACAATTTAACAATTTCATATCATAATGTCCAACAAAATAAAAATTTACCTTAAGTACTATATAAAAGAGAAGAAATCTCTATTAGTGTAATAATGTTGTTCAAATAGTTACTTTACAAAGATAATAACTTGAGTGTTATTATTTACGACGTAACTTTATTACGTGACTAATGACATTGAGTAGGTACGTGGCCATTACTTCTTCAGAAGATTTGTGTCGTTCGCAGTCATTACACGGGAGCAGTTAACAAATAGAAACAAATATATTTTAATACAAAGTTTAATGAAAAATTTTCTCACAAGTTTGTGTTTTAAGAACAAGAGCTTAATAAACTTTTCTTGTTATGCAGATGACGTGTGTAAAATTAATGATATAATCATAGTTATGTTTGCAAACCAGTTTTTACGTGATTGGAATACTGACTCGAGTACACAATACTTTTATAAAAGGTCCTACTAAGTTATATAATTATGTATATTTATTTATATTTATTGTGAGCGATATTGACACACACGATAGCTGTCACGTGTGTTCCTTTATTGGACCTAGTCATACTGCACTATAGAGTAAGATTTGTTAACTTTTAAAAGAGTGCTGGGAGTTTTTTCCCGCCCGCTTTTTTCTTCCAGACTACGTTTTGCCTGAGGGGCGATCAAAGCGGATGCATGTAGAATGAATCTGTATGACTTTCATTAAGTGGGCACAAATTGTACCTAATAATGAATAAAAGCGTTTGAGTTTGAGTTTATATATTTTTAACATATTATAAGTATCTACTACATAATAAATATTATTAAATTGTTAACAAAAAGTTTATACTTTTACGATCGCAATAGATAGGTAAATGCAACTTCAATCAAGTTCCCGCCATAAATCTTTGATTTGCTTCTAGGTATGTTAGTTCTGACGTTAGTAAAACATAAAGCGTGTCGTGTTAAATTGCATGACATCCAGCAATTCGACCCCGGATGCCTCCTTCCTTATGGGAGTTTTGTATGTTGTTCACCACGCTAATAAATACGGAAAATAGACTTAAAAACTTTCAATTGATCTGCTAAACTCCATTCATGAAATTAATCATTGTAAAAGTTGTATCGCACGCGATGTTTATGTAGGTTTGTAGACTTTGCTTTGCAAACAAGCTAATAGTTTGCAGATTTTGTTTGGCGCGATAGTCAACCAAATGGACCGTATAACGACATTTAATATTAGATATTATTTAATTCCCAACATGGCAGAAGTCCGATATCATAACGAATTTTTAAGTAGGTAATTAATTTAATTATTTTTTTACGTTTTGACATTGAACTAATCTTGTTTTGTAAGTATGATATTGTTTTGAATCTATGATATAACTTTACCCATCACCTATTAGATAGTATTGTGTGCTGGAATGTATAAGTGTAAAGTTTTATTTGACAGCAAAAAAGTAATTCATAGCTACCTTAACAGGTATTTCGTTTATTGAAATGGCTTTGGGGAAATGCTTATAGCATATTTTCGAATATTTCCCCAGAGATTTCGCGTAACTTTTGACAATATTTTGCTTGGAGTAAGTATTTTCTTAATATATTTGCGGCGTTATACTTGCAATAAAATTTATGTGAAATTAAAGAAGTCCAACGTTTACCTACGTATTATAACAATAACTTTCACTGTTTATTATTTAGATTTTATATTTAGATAATAAAAACCATTTTTAATAAGGAATCCTAAATGAAAGGAATCCAAATCCTAAATAGGACTAGGAATCTTATATAGGAGTGCACCAATATAGATCTAAATAGATAACGCGAGTTATTCGATTGGAGGAATTATAAATATGACGTCCCGTGTTAAACAGGAAATTGCGTGATCTATTTAGATCTACATCTGTGCGTCGATAAAAATCGCATGGTGTGTATGGGCGTTTCGTTTATGACGGCAACCGCGTAAAGCGTAATATACGCGAGTTGCGTGTTCAATCTCACTACACACTTGCGTAACAAGGTTCATTCTAACCCGTGACGTATTTAAGTTCGTATCATGAAAAGAATCATAAGTGTCATAATAGGAGTTCCTGAGTAGGTAAGGGCCAATGTTAGGTACAATATTAAGTGGGCTAGAATACTACCTGTCAAACAAAAAGAAGGTCTACATTACTACCTGATATTCTCTAGCTCATGACGTCATTGATAATCCAGTCGCGTTTTTTACAAGATATAGTGTAGCTGTTGTAGGAAAATGAAGTAGGTAACTAGGAGTTACCTGAAAATATCATGAATCCACGGAAGAATCACGTCGAGTGCGAGGCCCAGTATTTATTTCTTGAAAATAGTAGGATGTTACGCAAAATCATAAGTTTAAAACGAACCTAATATTTTCAAGCACATTAATAATATCGAGTAAAAACTCTATCCGAAATAATTATTGTAAAAAATACTTACTACACACACTACAGCAACTTTGTTCCTACCTACATATTGCTTCATTAAATTCAACTCGCTTCAAATTTAGAAGTTATTATGCAGCGTACGAGTATAAGGTTATGTTTAACCGAGCCATAAATTCAGCCACGGCATGCATTAAACTTGATCGCAGCGCCAAGGTTGAACATAATTAGGCTTCAGTGCTCCTTGAAAATTACAGGGGTGCAAATTTATGCTGTAAACCACCAACTACTGCGTTTTTCAAACCCCTGTCCCTGGCGTGTTTATCTCGGCAAGCCCGCCTCGCAAGGCTATTTAGATGCAATCACTACCACATTTGCTCACCCACTGTTCTATTAACTGTAGCACGCAATGTTTATAAATAAATATTACAGCATTAGTATCTTGTTGGTTGCAACTCTTTGATGGCCCACTTTTGTGGACGGCTCTCGCCCCATAACAGGGGGGCCTGGAGCATTCTCCACCACGCTGCTCCAATGCGATAGGCCCATAGCGTCTCCGACAAGGTTTAACGAGGTTATAAGCAATAAATAAATTATAGTTATTAAGCAACAATTAAATTATAGTCATATTTCACCCTGGCGGTAGCTGATTCCTAACTACGATACTACGATACTAGCTCCATCGATTTTTCGGAGATTTAGTTACTCTTTTTCGTTGTTAATAGAAAAGGTTGAGTTAAATAATCATTTAGCATACCTACAGAACTTTGTAGTAGGTAAATAACAAAAGCTAATTTTTTATTGCACGAGGAAATTGCTTGCAATCACGCAACTTACTCAAGGCAAGATAAAGTTCTGATAAGGCTTGAATCCTGTAACAAATGCGCTGCCCTTCGAATGTTGGTCTCAAAACTCTAACTTCTATTATTTAGAGTAAAGTAGACCTTTTGGGTAGACCTATCTGCTTGGTATCTCATGTTTCATGATCGTAATCGCATAATGGTATCTCGGCTACCAAAAACACTACCTCCCTACTTGAAAAAATAGTAAGTATGTAACAAATTTAACAGGGAACCCAAATTCAATGACGATGTACTTTACAGCTCAGTGGAAACAATGTGTAAGTACACAATATATCTCGAATAAGTCAAGCAAAGTTGAACACAACCAGCCAAGAATGCCCGAGCGTCTAAATCCTTTATAAGGATTTCGTATGAGTCATTAAGCTCTGAAGACTTTCGGGCAGCTGAATATCTGGCGAGGTTTTGCTTATATTGATGTAATATGTGTGTAATATCCCTAGTCTTAGGCTATTTAGACGGCAAAAGACGAATAATCATTCATTATTCTATTCATTATAGATTCAAAAACATGTCGGGTTCCTAAAAAAATGTTGTCCACAAACTCGCACAAACGCCAGCATGGTGGACTATGGCCTACATCCTTCTCATTGTCCGAGAAGACACGACCCTGCAGTGGGTCACTAATTGGATACAGACTCGAGGGACCACATGAGATATTGTAAATTTGTACTTAATACATGTGTTTAATAAAACAATTATTGCAAAATTGAGATAGTTCTTCAATAACGATCGTGAATAATGTAACATTTATTTTATTTAAAGGACATTTCATAACTTTTTAATATTACGATTTTAAATACAGTTTATCGTATCGTGTTGAAATTCATACTTACATATTATAGTGTTATTGAGCATATATCCTTGAGTTCCAGGGTCGGATATGTACCTTACAGAAACTCTATTAATCAGCTAAACATGGCATAAATCACCCATAAAAATTTATTTAAATAGGTGAAATTATAAAAGGTATTTAATATTACGTGACCTACATGAAACCTTCTTGATTTCCTTATGTAAACATCAAGGATATTCTTTATTCTCCTTGCGAAGCAAATCTGTTCCAAGCACGTTTTATTTTTCTTTATTGGCTGCATTTTGTCATAAAAAAGGTACTTCGTCACGAAGTAACATAACTAACTAACTATTTTCCCAGCTCAACGCCCAAAGTGTCAACCTTTTTACGACATAAATTATACAGACTTCATTTCTTATTAAGTTTGTTAATTATACTTTTTAAGAATTTTTAACAAGATTCTTCTGTAGAAGATGTTTAAGAACTAGGTGCCGTATTTCAACAATATTTTCTCTCCAGACAGCCATAATGTTTTCCCTAGCGAAGATAAACGTTTAAGTCCTGTGGCAAACGATCTTCGTATTTTATAATTTTTTAATGCCTTATAAACTAAAGTCTCTATCTGAAAAAATATTACGATTCCAAAAATTATCCAACCTGACCCTGTTTTGAAAAAAACATCAGACAGAAAAACAGACAAACCCAATTTCAAAGTTATTGCAAATAGCGTTTCTTTTTCCTGTAAGGCAGAGCAGATATACTTACAGTTTAAAATTGTAGAAGATGGAATTACAACACAAATTTCAATTAAACTTTAAATCATGAAATCGGCAATGTCAAACGATTTTACGCATCATTTCAGTAGATCTCTGCCTACAGTGCGATAAAAGTGGGAGGTTTCGAAGATACCGTCTCACGTTTTAGAAGAATTCGGTTCAAGATCCGGACAAATCGGATTTGCGTTCAATTTTCCTAGACTTTCGAGGGAGCCCGAATTCAGTTGAGCAAAACTTGACCCAAATACAAAGCAAGAAAATTCCTCAGCCCGCTGCGCCCCTTTCGGACTTTGTAAGATTTATTCGATACCTTACAATGCGTGATCGACTTTAAATTGTTCCCTTTTAAATTTACTTAGAGAAAAGAGGAAAAGATAAAGAAAATTTATGTGTTGGGATGCAATATTCATTTGACTACTTCAGAATATTTAAGGCGCCTTACATTTCAGAGGCGTTGCATAAAGCTGAGACGGTACAGAAAAGCAAGAGGGATATAAGTATTTAGAATTGCAGCTCCGCACAAAGGCAGGAAGGAAGGTATCGCAGGTGGATATCACCTGCCGTAGAAGCGACAGTTCCGTAGCTCCTCCGATGAGGCTTGGCAGACGCGAAGGAGACCTCCCTCCCGCTCGCATTTGTTACCTTTAAGAAGGCAACACACGTAGCTGCATGATAACTTTATTTGAAAAATCATTTTGTAAAAATTTGTTTGCCTATATCCCTGAAATACTAAACAGGCTTGATCTTTTGTAAGCTTAAATTGAAATACCGAACCGGTATTTCTTAATCATCACGCTCTGGTATTTGATTCCGTAATCAAAAAAGGACGACCTGCTTAGCTAAATTTGTATAATAATATGTTCTTTAAAAAATGATCTTACTACCTGTACATCACTTGAAATTTTAAATTAATCGTAATTACTTATTGTACATCTTGAATATGTAAATCAGTGTTTTGAATGGGATATTTTCGCATAAGATGATGTCTCATTAGTTCCAGCATTTTAATGATACTACAACTATTATTCAGATATGAGATAATGAATAATAGTTACAAGCTAAATGAAGCATGGGCAAAATAATTGTTCATGCATCTGTCGCGTGAAGTAACGTGTATAGCCTTTACGCTGAACATTTATTACCTCTCCCAGGGCTCGGCGCGCTCGTCCCAGTAAATATACTTAATTAAAATTACCGCACGCAGTCCTGGAGGATTCGCGAGTATGAGCACGAAGACGTGTTACAAGGGAGATAAAAGTTTGCCCGCGTAAAGGTCAAATGGCAAATGTCAACTTGGTGTGAGCCAATTACAGGAATTTAGACGTTGAAGTAGCAGTTGTAATGCTGAATGAATTTTTAACTGTTTTTTGCAAGATGTTAAAGAAGCTGATATTTTTAATGACTGAATCCAACGAACTTTGGAAAGAGTAGTGCAGTTATATGTATAAGCTACATGCCTCTTTTATTATTATTAAACTGAAGTGGGTAGGTAGGTATATTATGTGGTTTTGCTCAACAAAGACCACAAAAAGGCGCCATAGAAAAGTGAAATTTGGAGCAAAATTTAGAACAATATTAGTACATGCTATGATTTTGAATATATCTTGAATATGGAATATTTACTGATATACGTTAAATTACCCTGTTTAGGAACGTTGAGACGTTTAAACCACTACATAGTATAGGTACCTAAAACAAAGTCGCTTCCCGCTGTCTGTCCCTATAATTATATGCTTAGATCTTTAAAACTACCCAACCGATTTTGATGCAGTTTTATTTATAGATAATAGATAGAGTAATTTAAGGGAAGGTTACAAGAGATATTACACGATATTTTCAAAAGATTTTCCTCGAAAACCGGTTGAGAATAATTTTATAAAAAATTACGAATATTTATAACATATTATTATTTGCCTCCTCCAGTATGTTTGCTGTTTATAAAAATGTGTAAACAGATTTTTATAAACGTGAAGGTACCGTAAAATGCAAAGGATTTAAACGACTTCGCAAGTCGAATGTTGCTGTTCGAATCGCAATTGTAACATGAGTTCCTGTGAATGTTCTCAACTGAGATACGAAAGTCTCAGGGGACTGCACGTCGTGTATAAACTAAGCACAAGTTCAACAATATGGCACTGGATCTAATTGCAGGCAAACGCAACATTTTGAACTAGCAGTTTGGACTTGAATTAGGCGTAAGTTTAAGCTCTCGTCGTTTATACTCGTGAACAAAGCGGAATAATCCTCGTACAGTAGATGTACGATTAATTACCTAAGCCAGTGTCGTATGCTGATTATTGATTTCGTGCCATTAATTACGAGCCGGGCGAGACTCAGGTGGATAAAGGCTGATTTATGCGCCCCCCTGAACTTTTCGTCCTATGCAAATGAATCACACCCTCTGTGTACCGGTTAGGTTAGTTAATTAATTGCTTTAAAACGAAACCGTATGAAATATTTTTGCCATCTTTACACTAGCACTCAACGATGGATGGGACCTACCTACCCGAAATTACACCAGATCATCACACCAGTTTCCGGTTTTCTTTTTCTAAGTCTATACAATAGACAAATAACAATACCGAACACAAATATAACAATAAACTACCTATATCTTAAAACTGCACACACGTTCCTTCCTGGTAGGTAATTAACACGAATAAAGAGGCAGCGATTAAACAACGATTTAAATAGTATCATTGGGAACTCTTAGTACTTATTTGTATAAACATTTAATGATCCGTCATAGAGAAATGCGTAACATAATGTATACCTACATAGATTCCTGAATATCTATTTAAATTTTTGTGTTGTGTCTCATAACTGATTATTAAGTTACGTTTACCGCAATACTAGCCGGAAGCCAATTTCCAAGTCACAGAGAGTTGCTGCACGAATTCAAGAGCATGTAATATATGGGCATATGCCACGAACACATCCGTATCGGAGCTCGTGCACGGCTGCTATATCGAAACCACTTCTAGCAGAAATTAGGTTATAAACCTCTCATTGATATGTATCGTACCAGTTGCGGCATATTAGAGCTCTTTGGAAGCAGCTGGAAAGTTTTACATCGATGGATTGGAGATAAGAAAGTCTGTTTCGTTTTATGGATGAGTTTTGAAACCGGATTTTGCTAGTATCTTGACTAATTTCGTTTATGTGTTCGTTCGTTCGTTCTGATAAAGGATTTTGTCACAGTTTTTAGGTCGGGGTTATTATTAATTAACTAAATACCGTTAGAGATAGGTACACTTATAAATACTACTCATAACATTAAATGCAAAAGTTTATGGAAATGAAATATTGTTATTCTTACACTCAAAAATATTACAATATATTTCAATTTAATTTGAAATAAAGTAGTTAGTTTTATCGTTTTAAATACCTTACATTCCACATAAAATGCGTTTATCACTGGGATAAGCTTATATCTACCTAATTCAGTAATCCCCAAAACCAAAATATGCAACAACTTATTACAGCCAACCCACACCCGTAATCGGCAATTAGCGTGGCCTAACTTACAAAAGTTCCACTTAGACTTGAATGAATTTTATAGAGTTTACTTAAATTGCCTCGTAACAGAAACAATAGTGAAAGTGCAGAGAGCTTTTAACGTTATATAATAAAGCAATCAGGTGGGGAAACGGCGCGGTCTCCGATATTACGGAAATGGCGATTTCGCGTGCCTCCGTTTAAGGCAGGTATCCTACCGGGAAAGAGAAGCTAGGTAGGATAAACAATTATCCAGGTGAGCTCATCATGTGAAGAAGATAGCAGAAAACCGTGGAGTTTAGAATGCTGAGCGCGGACGAGAATGACTCATCCATTGG
This sequence comes from Erynnis tages, assembly GCA_905147235.1. Lineage (NCBI taxonomy): Eukaryota > Metazoa > Arthropoda > Insecta > Lepidoptera > Hesperiidae > Erynnis > Erynnis tages. Next base: position 10,153,498 of record LR990072.1, read on the forward strand.
GCATTAACTACACAGGTCTTAAATTATTTCGAATGATCTCGGAATAATTCGAATGATCTCGGTACATATTATTACACACTTTACTGCTCTCAATATATAAAATTCAAACCAATAAATATTATACCAGATTTTTAGACTTCTCGTTATAGGTGTGACATTCCAACAAAACGAAATTCATTCAATTTGCCTCCTTAAGAAATGGGACGGCACTGAAATATTGAATTCTCTTAACTTTGATTCGCTGCTGAAACTTCGGAAAAGGGATCCGATAAACGACTTGAGGAATTGCTTTTAGATACAATTCGCCTTGATTTGATAGTGGCGTTTACCGACACGTACTAGTAGGCACCTACCTATTTTGCAAAAACCAACTACAACTTACTGTGAACTGTTAATGGCTGATCGTGTCAATGGATTTTACCTGGAACATAAAAAAGTAATTTTAACTTACACGTATAGATAACTAAAACCAATCAAATAGTAATTGTAGATGATACAGTAGTAAAAAAATCCTTCAGCCTCTCTCGTCTGCCTGTGCCAAACTATCAGAGTATAGTAAACGTACATAGATTGTTTACGAGTGTAAAGATTATTTGGACCATTTCTTTTAAACGAATCTTTATTTTAAGAAATAAAAATGTCAGTTTTCTTAGTTTGTACAGCAAATTTAAGATTTGGAACATATAAGGCTGTATATCATCCGTATACTGTTACTGCACATTGTTTTGGCAACTAACTTCGTGTTCTGCAGCCGCCATAGGAGCAGAAGTAGGAACTATTCCAATTATGAACAATTTAAACGCCCACACGCAAGAATCTTGCCTCTTCATACTTCTAAAGTTCCTCATGAGACGGTTTAAAGACATAATTCTATGTTCAATCGCTTTTATTGAGAGATCTGATTTATTGATATCATCGATTAATAATATATTATACTAATATGCATCGTTTATATATTAATAATCGCACTGCCCCGCACTGCACGGAGCATACTCGTAGTGCGGGGGTGCGCGTTCCTTTCGTATAGAAAATGCATCCACGCGCGTACCTACATGCAGATGCGTTTTCTGTGCATGTTTTCTATACAAATGGAAATACTTATAGAGGTCTGAGTTTGAATCCCAGTTACGTACCGCACGCACCAATCATTTTTATACCAATGGAAATAAATACATACTTACAACGCTAGATCACGCGTTCCCGTGCTATGCTGCATGATGCAGGGCAGTGAGTTAATCGCCTAAATGTATAAATATTTTTTATCTTTACTGCTTATCGAATATATGGATACTATTTATGAATGATTAATTAGTAGATATCTAAGGATTAAATTGTTGCAAGTTACCTAGTTGTTATTAAATCACGGGAAAGGGGCCTGTAGTCTAAGGGGACGCTTTATCTCATGACTAAAGTAATGCACTTTTACCAATAGTAGAACTCAGATGTCTATGGCGTTTGTTCGCTATACATATAGGTACTTCTTATTAAAAAAAAGTCTTGAAAGGGGCACAATTCTGAATATTTAAAAATGTTCCAATTCAATCGTTTATTGTTTTTAAAATTATTTATTACAATGTTTTACTTATGTTCGCGAGTGTTTTTAAAAGTCAAGCGTGGAACAAGAGCCGTACCTCGTTATTTCTTTTTAGCACAAGTTTAAACTCTAAGGCAAGAGTTAAAACAAAACTTGTTGTGGCCTCTTTCCTGGGCATCGTCAAAGGTAAAATGAATGAAAAAAATTTGACTTCGTTTTTCATTATAATATTTCCGCTTAAAATAGATAAAAATTTAACCAAGATAATGTTTATCTGTGGTGAGGATGTATGAAATGAAAATGGAGGTCACTGTCTAAGTCCCCAGAAAGAGCAAATTATACAGTCGTCTTATATTTTTTTACACATTATACTTATTACATTTAGCTTTCAATGTAGATCTGGTTTAATTGTGAAGATAATTATAATCAATGTAGGATTTTTATATTTTTTTACCTGTCGGTGTTTAGCTCAGAATATACAGTCTTTGCATTTGTATATAAAGAAGAAATCTGATTCACGGGTTAAAGCAAAAGAAAGTCTAATATAAACATCGAGCTTCCCGCGGTTGTTTTGTCGGCGGTGTTTGTTTTGCAAAGTTTTAATTGGACAAACAATTTACCGTTAACGAACCTCCGAGAAGGGTTCGCTTAAAAACGCTCTATAGATCTCTGTTACTCATAAAAAACGTGCTAGCCGAATTTTCATTTCATATTTTCCTTGTGAATTTATGAAATCTTAACCCTGCGCAAATGACGCTGGGTCATATTGACCCGAGGCAATTTTAAACTAATATATTTTATTTTTACATCGGTCGTGTGGTTCAAGCGTTTCTGTAGCTGGAGATATAGCCCCCCTTTACCCCCCTTTTGGGTACTCTCAGTGCGACGCCGCGTGCGCAGGGAGATACAAGTGAAAACGGGTAATTATGACCCAGCGTCAACGCTGGCGTAGTAATTTCGTAACATACGTTTATCTGCTTATTTAGTGTTTAATATTAATAAATCTTGTTTCTTTTATAGTTTTTGAATAAAAATATCACTGACAAGTAACCAAGCTAGAATTTTGGCGTTGTTAGACGAGTCTGATTCCGACAATGAAGACTTCCAAGCTGCTTCAGACGTGGATATTGACGACCATTTATAAGTTAACTTGTAAAATTTCTTTAAAAAATATCATTAAAATTCGGGTCAATATGACCCAGCGCCATTGTCCCAGTAAGTATTTTCCCGTCATTTGCGCAGGGTTAATAAAGTGTCTAAAGTTGCGGCAGTGATGTTTTAAATAATGCAGGGGGAGTGTTATAAATACAGAAGATAGCCCAGTGGCCGAGTGTTCGATCTCTTACTCGAGAGGTCTGAGTTCGAATCCCAGTTACGTACCGCACGCACCAAATTATTCTAAAAGTGGTGGAGACATTAACATTCCTATATCATCATTGTGAGTGGAGACTCAACCCTGCTGGGTCTCTAATGGGTTACAGACATTAATTCCCGAAATTAGGTTCCCTTATTAAAGTGGCGAGTGCACGTTTCCGAGCGACACAATTGTTTAATTAATTTATAACTACTGATAACCAATAACTTGTTGAGTCTACGAGCCATCGATGGCTATCGACTGTTAATAATTTCGATAATAATGACTATAAGGTTTTTATAAAATTTTAAGATAATAAATTATAATTTAAAGATAAAAATGTTCCATTTGTTAGTTTTATTAGCTATTTTGCAGCAACGCATCAATTCTCGCGATTTCTCGATGGAATATTTGAAAGAGTAATAATATTTAATCTATTTCGGCGGTCTGTAAAGATTGCAATACGCTGTAAATGTTGCTATTTTGCATATTTATGATTATTGCTCCCGTTATCCCTGCGGTAATGTTTTCATTACTTTTTCACGAAAGCATACCACGGAACGGTTCGCGAGAAATGGAAAATTATTTGAAAAATGAACTCGGAAAGAAAATCCAGTTTTCTAAAACATTTAATGCAATCTATTATTATTTCTGAAGAAAATTATATCATACAAAAATTAATATTTTATTCAGTTTTCCTTCTATAGGGAAACTGAATTCAATAACTTTTTCCCCGTAGGAATTTTCCCCCATCCAAAATAACAAACAAGTAGTGCTTGAGATGGTTCTAGCAACAGTCTCGCAATTTCACTAAAACGTTATGTAAATAAACAGCTACATTGTGAGTTTTGTACTTTTGTGCCCACATGCTGAGTGCTTACCTGTGTAAACTATGGATAATGTCTCCAGGAATGACATTTTCGAAGTTAAAATGTATCTTTATTTTCAAATACGATTAATATCTTGAATGTTAATATCAAAAGATGATATAACTTGTACAGTTCGTCACGGATCGTATGACCAGATGAGCACCATCATCATAGTCCTGGAAATTTAAGTTCTTGTTTTCCAGGTGGGGACGTGAGAATTGCGAACATACCCCTTCTCTCTCTCTCCTAAGCGAGTCTAATCAGGTCAAATAAAATTTGTGCTAAATTTTTTTAGACCCGGTATTATTCTTCAATTTCTCAGAAAATTATGATGCGTACGTAGTCGTACCTCAAACCTCATGGCCCCGATCTATCCCATTACATGCGCAAGTTCAAAGAGCGGTCTTGTCCGGCCCGGCAGTTGCTACGGCGTAGCTCCCGGCGCTATAGTCGGATCATCTGACGCTACGCGTGACGTAAGAGCCGCACCCCCGCCCCGCCCCGCACGTGCGTCACTCACCCCGGTTATCGACACGCAAATTGGTCGCCAAAAACAACATCGATTTAATGCTAAAATGATGAACGCAAGGAATGTTTATTTTCGTACAAGACGCTAGAACGCGACTCGGGATAAAAGTAAAACTAGAACGATATTTTTTATCGCACGATCACATTGTGAATATTTGTTCAGCGTTTGTTTACGTGGTTTTATTCTATCGAATATTCAAAATGGTCTCGTAAGCGTGTCGTAAATTGTTTACAGCTAAAAAATTGAGAAATGTAATACAATTGCAACAAGTAAACGTGAAGCGCTCCTTTGCTAAACTCGAGATTTTTAATTGAATGTCAGAAACATTTTGCTTTCTCCAGGAGGTATATTTCCAGTCATGTCTGGATAGACCGTATCGCAGTCATATATTTTTTTACATTGTGGCAATGGATTTTTCTTAAATGTTGTTCCATATACTTATTTTTATGTATTTTACGATTTCTAATGCCCCATGTAAACGTACAATATTTCCAACTGTATATGTAAGTAAATACTAAGTAAGTAAATCTATTTTTATTCAGTTCCTAGAACGTTTTAGGGTCAACCTGAAACGTTTGACACCAAATCGTTTAAAAGAAACTAAAGGGGTTTACTGCATGAGATTTCAAAGGGCGTTCCAGGCGCTGACGGTGTTGGACTGATTTCCAAATTCATTGGGAGATGTTCGATTTGGCACATGTTCGACTGTGCCCACACAGCCTCGCATACTAACTTATATAGATTCGCCCTGATTCACGCCCGTTTCCCGATGGATGGGATTTCCGCCTTATGTAGTCGCAGAGTTTAGGGCACACAAATTTGTCTTAGGTGTATTTAAATCCATTACGCAATTACTTTACTAATCATAAGAAACAGGTATCTCAACAGTGAATGTGTTGTTTTCGAAAATAGTGTGGTTCTCCTTGTTAGTTTAACAATACAATATATTTAGGTCTTCTCCGGAGAGAAAAACAAACGGTTAAAAAACCAACGGGTTGCACTCCGGGAGTGCCGGAAGAAGTGAAAACTTACAGAAAAATATTTTAAGGTCTTTTAAAAGAATTTTATGCATTTGAAACGAAAAATTTTATATCAAAACCAATTTTAAATAAATTCTTCCTTCCTTCCTAGTTCATAGTGTGCTTTGATTACTTTGATGTAAATTATTGTCTACTAAATTCTATTCCTTACTATATTATTTCAACTTTGATTCACTGTTGAAATACATCTTGCGTCTTTGAGTAATTTAATTGACGTGACGTGATATAAAGTGTGTCAGCTGTTTCCGACGACGGTGTTTAGCTAAATGAACAACTTTTATGATAGTTGTCCCACTTTTTCATGTCTTGTAAGAAAATAAACCGAACTTCGGTGAACAAAACATTGTTTGCGTTTAAAATATGGTGGAACTAGATAACGGTCTATGAGGTTAACCTTCGTAACGTACATTTTTTAAATAGGTATGGTATGGTGTTTCCTTTGAAATTATGTATTTACGTCACTGAACTAGAAACCTTTAAAAATGCATGACAATAATAATAATTTAAAACAGAAGACTAATAATTCCGTTATATGCACCTGCACTTAGCGCTAATACGAGTGAGGTCACCTATGTAGAAGTATGACGGATATAAAATTATTTTTAGCCTTACTTGGTAATTTTAACTGCGTTGCAGACGATGGTTAGTATGTTAAATTGTATAATGGCTACAAAGTTAAGTTATAAAGTTGATTTACCCCTTAATATTAAGAACCCTATATAAAAAAGTATATGCGCTTATTATAATATTTTGTAACGGTAAGAGAAAACATGTTTTCTTCATCGTTGCATGCCTGATAGTTCACAAAAAATGAGGGAATATCAAAGGCATGTGAAGTTCAGCAACCCACATTAGGCCTTCTCCTTGTGACCCGACCCTGCAATGGGTCATTAATAAATTACAGACAACAGCAGGTATTGTGTGTAGCTGCAATTGCAGTAGGTAATAGTATTATTTCATAAAAGTTTATTTAAAAATAATTTTAATTTTAAACTTAAAAATAAACTTTATCTGGTGTGGCAAAGTTCCTTTGTTGCAACCAACCAAGCAATAAACCAACTTCTTAAGGCACATTTTCCCATGGAGAACTCATTATTAATGATGTCTGCTTAAGATGATTACTAACGAACAAAGGTTTAAAAATGTAATTAAAATGCGTTGATCTTATTAAAATAGCAAAAGCTTTGAGAAATTTTCTGTGTATATTTCAAAGAAGATTATGAAATACCACTGCTATAGTATATTTAAGATAATTTATTTATAAATCTATTTTAAAAGTCTTTTCATAACTATGTAGGTACGAGTATGAAGGAATTTCATGCATTAATATATCATGACTAACTGAAAACCTCTTTAAAAGTAATAAAACAAAAGAAAATTGATGCTTTAATAGATGTAAGTACGGTAAGTATCTAAATTTGATATTCCATACTACCTACTAGTACCTTTAAAACCTACATCTCAGATTTTTTATTCCGAAAGACCACTGAAGCTATTTTAATAAGATATGTTTGGTTTTGCGTTCATCCGTTGCACTTATCTTCTTTGTTATTTCTTTAAAGAGCATTGTTTATTTATTCAGAATTACTTAAATTAGTAAGAACATTATGCGCATTTTCGCTTCGTCTGAACAAACCATCAAGAAAAATCTTCAAGTTATTCCGTCAGTTTATATTGCCATGGGGATATCTTTGCACTTGCTTCCCTCTCTTTGTTTTAGAAAACGGAACGTGGTTTTGCCTTTGTTTTTAAAAACCAATGTAGAAAAATCTGGAGATACCAGATTATATAAAAATGGAATTAATAAAACAGAGCAAAAATCATATCTACTGTACCTATTTGGTTTGTAATTAAAACTGGTTATTAAATCACATAAAATTGTTTTAAGTTCCTACTGCTAGTTTTGGTGTTTGTGAAGTATATGTTGTGTTGTGTATGTGAAGTAGATCAACCCACATCAAATTATGAATACTACCATTTAATAGACATTACTTATTTTCTGTTTTGTCGTTTACGAAAAAGACCTAATGTTCAAAGAGTCTGAATAGTATTCGAATGTAATACCTATGTGTATTCTTTCTTTTTATTTTATACAGCAGCAAAATTGTATCAACAACTGAAAACTAAAGGGTAGCATTAGCACAAAGTTTAGCTGTAATTTAAATTATGTTTTGTTTCCCTAAAAACATTGATTAAATACTATACTTAAATACTATACTGAATACTATACTTTAATATACTATAATTTAAAAATCCATAAGGAGTAGCTGAATTAGCTTGACAAGTCGCGTATCCACGAGATAGTCGAGGTGGCATTAGAATGCAGAAAGGTTCAGCAGTTCTGTATGTAACGTTAATTATGCTTCTTTCTCGTTGCTAATTAAAGCCCGTGCCGACCTCCCACAAAGACTTATTATCATTGTAATTGTAACAGAACTTACAATTAATTCTTTTTTAACTATTTATTTAAAAATAGTGTTCTTTTATGCTCAATACAATTAATAAATATAAATACATATCTACATTATTTGCATATTTTTTTGGAATTTGTCGAAGTGACATTAGTAAACCGAAAATTAAAGTATTTTGTACAGCTCGGTTATGGACTTATATTATTTCGTTTTATTTTTCATTGATTCTATGGATTTTCCTCTTTTTTGAGGTTATGTTAGTACATTATGAAACATCTATTTTGACTACTTTGACTGAGCGAGAAGTAAGGTAGCATTAGTAGAAAGTTTCAGCTGTAATGTAAATTATGCTTCGTTTCCTGCCGCTGATTGAGGTTCTACGTCTGTTCATTTATTATGGTGTGCCAAATGAAACTAAAAGCTACAATTTACAGTGATTTACTCGCAGGCAAGTGGTATAAGCCAAATTGTTATGATAATACAAAAGTTCTTATTCGATTCTCGAAAATGTTAACTCCAATATATACCTACGTTTAGAACTAATTCAAGTGAAATTAAATTGTAAGGCATTTTTCTTGCAATAAAACCCTTTAAGAAATACGGGAAAAGCATTTCTTCTCATACGTAGGACCAATAGTATTGACACTTCACTAAATGAGTTTTTTATTAGAATGTTTTTTTTGTATATTATCAAAAGTCTGAGGTATTTCGCAATTATTTTTAAAATGGCATCTTATTGCATGGCAATTATTTTATTTTATAGAATAGGTAACTTATATGTTCGTCTCTACTTTTTAGTCATTAACTCTTCTTTTGCTAATGTACCGATACCTTCAACTCTACTCAATCTCAAAATAGACATCAATGACGATACTTATTTATTTAAAATTAAAGCAAAACGTGAATCAAATAGAAACATAATTAGCAAACTTTATTCCTTAATCTATTTTATTCTTCCTTTCAAATCCCTTTCATAAGACTTCGTCTGTACGTCAAAGCGTTCCAAATCTTTTGTAAGAAGGAAGTGATATCTGAATATATTTTACTTTGTAGACAAAACAAAACTTTTTATTTGAGTATCAACATAAACAAATAAGCGACAACTTCTCTTCTCTTGCATCATTCCAGAGACGACGTATCTTTAGATACTTGTATATTTAGGTAGATATATCTTTGAAACTGAAGTACCTAAGTATCTTTGTGTGTATTAACTCCGTACGACTTTATGTAGAATAATATTTTCTGAAATATTAAAATCCTTTACTATATTAAGGGTGGTTAAGATTTTTAATTACTGGTTGGGATTTTTATAAGTGGTAAGAATAAGTGATAGTTTTTTTAGTCTCGTACCGTACCGTCACCTGTCGTAAAGCAGCATGTTCCTCATGTCTTGTGTTTTGGCTGGGGAAGTATGGTTGCCGGAGATACATACAACAAAAGGTTTTATTTTCTATTTGAGGTTGGATGTGAGTGTCCATGGGCTTCAGTGATCACTCAACATCAAGTTTCCTGCATGCCGGTTGGTACTTAATTACTGTAAAAAAGGGTAATTAGAGTGCCAGCAATGTGGCTAAGAATTCGGCTGTATGAATGTAATTTTTCAGAGTTATGTGGGTTAATAAACAAATATGTAAGATACCATTACGTTCTCAAAGGCCTGTGAATTCCTCCAACTGCTAGTGACTAGCGTGGCGGACTAGTTCACCCCCGAAGATCCGCCCTCCATTGGATCACTAACAGACTGCAGACATATTACAACGACTAGCAAAGCTAGCAAGTTAGAAACAAGTTGCATCTGTGAACTTTGGAGGATAACTTAATGCCTTTGCGGCAATTATATTTACTCGATGGGTCCAGGTTCGTTTCCGGAGTCATTGACTTACATACTTAAAAGTAATGTGAGCTTTATAAAATAATAAATATCTGTTGCTGTGAAGGAAAACATCGTGAACGAAAACATCCTTTTGAACTGTAGTTTTCATGTAATATTTTCATTCAATGATTATTAACTGTTATACATTTACAGCAATCTGTAATGTATAACATTGTGATTGCTTTTTCATTTACGAGTGATGTATGGCGTAGCCTGCAAATATTCGAAAGCTCCAAATTTATGGATGTATTCAACGTGGTGTACACATTGATCTACGATGACAAAAGTAGCGCTTGTCACATATCTGGCGAAAAATGATTCTTTCGGTCATTTCATTCCGTACAAATTAGTCACTCTCATTGAAACTCGACCGCAGTCAAGCGCCTGTCCGTGGCTGCACCTGCGTGATATGTTTTTTGATATTTGATTTAGTTTACAACGTGTTTGTAGATTGTTGTGTTTGTTGAACATTATTTTATTTTCTTTTCTAAGCTTATTTATGTTCTGAAATAGCCGTCGTTAAAGTAAACGTTAATAGGCGCCATATTCATAATTATTGTCTTTTACATTTTTGAACACAATCTTTCAGATGACTTAATAATGTTAAAATTTTGTTACTATCACTATTTAAAAAAATGGTGAATAAACCTGTCCCGGTACAAAAGAGACATTTTTTTATAACAATTATAGGTATACATATATATATTTATAGATACCTTCTTATCAAACTACATAGATGTACCTGTTTACTTCGTTGCTTGATTTAAGTGAATTTCCTCATATATTGGTACAACTCTCACCTATAAACCGTAACATTAATATAACTTAGTTCCCATTTCTCCGCTTACAGTAATACAATTGGCTAGTATGGCAGGCGTAATGCGTATTATGCTCCATGGCGGCCGTATAATCGCTCGTAGCCGTGCATTGTACCGGACAATTTCAACCATTGAACACGGGAAATCACCCGCTGTCCGGAACAATGCACGAAATTTTACTCAAATGCCTTTCTAATTGTATAACGTTAAGTTAGCAGTATGCGGTTAGTGAATTTATATCAATCATTCGAATTCTCATTGCTTGGCTTTTTAAAAAGTAATATAGAAATTTTCAGTCTTTAAAACGGTATTGCCCTTTTTTCATTTTTGCCTATGCCTCCCCCGACTAATAGTTCCATTCAATAATAATCTAAAACATTATACAGAGTAACATATTTCCTATATTCACTGTAAAGCTCTGTTTTAAATATCTACAATTATTTTATACGCAAACATAGAAAGGTGAAATAAGGACTCTACAAATTCCACTTCCACCCAACTAGCCTCATGCCACTCAATTTTGAGCTCAAAGAATTTACAGTTATGTTATTTTTCTGCATTGCTTTAAGGCGTGGGCACAACCGAAATAAAAATATTGAGCATGTTTTGGACATCGCGTGACGAGTATAAATAACTCAATAAAATAGAGTTTACTAGAAAATAAATCCAAGGCCAAAAAAAAATTTAAAACATGCTTTATCTTTTTAAGAAATCGAATTAAGTTTTTTATGCAAATGAGTAACAAAATGGTCACACCTCTATCGGTTTTGTAACCCAAAAGAACTAAGTTCCTTCAAAAAATATTTTCGTCAACCACACCTCGGTAACTGAAATGGTCATAAAAGGGCAAGCAATATAGGTAAGGGCATCGATAGCTACCTATCTTCAATACACCTATTAACAATACTTTGAAATCCCTATTCTAATGATGATTTTATTTTTTAAGTATTTTCTTATTGTACACATTGTATTGTATTGTCACAAATTGAAATAAAAATAAAGACTAAAATACGACCTGCTCGACCACCTGCATGTGGTGCACAATTATTATGTCTGATTATTGCAGCATGCAATTGCATAGGCCTTAAGCTCAGAGTTGAATTGTGAGCGACACGCGCCTGGAGTGGGCGGCCCTACAGCTCGTGAACCCACTTGTCTGATGATATTCAGTTGAAATGAAACCCTTCTACTTCTACCTTTCCACTCGGTGTGGAAAAATAAAGGTAGGTATGTAACAAGTTTCTTTACTTTTATTTGGCTAGAAGGACAATGCTAAAACAACCCTCTGTACGATTGTCATTGCGTTTTCAAACTAACTTAGTTAAATTAATTCCATGAAGCCTAATATTATTCTAGCTATTACCTAACATAACTTAGCTTTGACAGCTTTTAAATCCACGTAGGTTGTGGGTCAACCAATGATAAGTTCAATTCAATGGCCAATACTTTTAATTTGTAGCCATTCACAACTTCAGTCTTCAGTTTTATACAAAAAAGTTGGAAATCCGTTAAAGTAGATGACATCACTTGCCTTTCGAATATGCCATATTAGTAAAAACCTACGCAAACACCTTTCAGAGTGTGACTAATTACACATGTAAATACTAACACGATCAGAATAATTAACCTTTTAGAAGGCCACGGCGAATGTCGCGACGGTTGGAGAGTCGCCAGTGTACCTAATAATAGATAAGTACTTTAATACAGTGATCCGGGAAATGGATTGATACAACAACTTAAAAACCGGTGAAATGTCATTCCGATATGCACTGAAGAATTCGAAGGGTATGCACATCAGATAATATATTTGAATAAACATCGTAATGTACGTCATCATTTATTCCAATAAAAAATAAATATGTCACATTCACTCTAGGATTCGATGCAATAGTTTTTAGGGTTCAATTAAAGGGTGTTAGTACCCATAATCTAACTGCACGGTGAGGTAATGAAATGAAATGAAAATCATTGGACGAATCAATCAAATATTTGCACGAATATGGGTTAGTTATTGGTTTTACAGGGCATTTTGATCAATCCATATTCACCTTCTCAGGTATGCAAATTATGAAGTTATATTACATTTTAAAAATAAAAGGTAGTGCTCTACTCTCGGGAAATATCATCTCAAATCAGCCCTTTTCCATTAAAATCATTTCTAAGACTGCGTTTGTTGTCGTAATTAGGTACGCCGCTGTATCTTTTAAACTGTATGAGGAAAAATCTTTACGTTTTTTTCAGGCACTATAACAACATATAAACAAAAAAAAACAAGAATAAGTCGTATAATAATTAGGATTTCATTAACACATTACTACATTAGACCTAGATAGACCCAACACGAACATGGTAATTACATTTTATTTGTTGCAACTTTTTTCATGTTTCCTTAACTAACAAAATATGTATGCAGTTTAACCACTATGCTATCAAAATACCTTTTTATGAACATTAAGGTAAACTTGAATGTCTTCTAATTATAAGGAGATATATTTGCATATCTATTTTTCATACTCGTATAATAATAGAATTTTTTTACGAGTCTTTACTTTATTTTAAAGTAATTTAAAAAAAAGTTAAAAAAATCTAAAGTTCTTATTTCACAACTGTATACTTTTAAAACTTTTAATCTTGGAGGTGTTTAATAACAGAAGAGCCCCAGTAACCCGTTGTTGTACCCGAAATATACTTAATATACCCAAGCTGTTAAAAGTTTTAACACAAAATTCACAAACAAAATTTCAACAAACAAGTATGAGTGATTCGACTGCAGGCATACCTACATTTCTTTAGAATGAACAATGTCTCCTTAAAATAAATGCACGTGATGAAAAAGACATCAACTGTATAACACGAATTCCACATTTTTTATGTTCTATGCTTATTTCAGTAAACTTCTCGTGATCTCTAAAAACATTTTATTGTCATTGAAAAAACTCCTCTCTTTTTCTTATCTACAGCTTTATTGTGATATGACGTACAATACCTCATTGCTACATTAACTCCGCGAATATGTGCGTTTACGATTCTATTCGGAAGTCAGTTAATAATTTACTCACCGCCAGATACAAGACATAAATTCCAAAAATAGAGTAGTCTTACCTTTATAACATTATCGAGGAACATCCGATCCGACCGTGAATTAAGATCGCCGACCAACACAGTAATGTTCACAGAATATTGATAAATCTCGCACACTGCACTTTGTTCAACTATATTCTTCTAAGGTTATTTTTCTCTGGCATTGATTTGTCCTATCTCTACGGCTATAACGTAAGAGGCACTTCAAAATATTGTAAACATTGAAAACACTACTTGGGTACAAGCACTAGATTCACTATAAAGTTACAACAACATTATGATTGATCAATATTAATGATATTAAACCTTCAGTTCAGCCTCATGAATCGGAGTTACTGGGTTACCTGGAAAGAAATAAATGCAGTTAAAATAAATATGCAATTGCATAATCTTACGCAATAAAGTTCCTCAACCACAACGTATTCGGAAAATTGATAAACGATAATAAAACCAAGGAAAACGGGAAACAGTTGAACTCAGAAGGCCCAGGACCAATTCCAGTTGCGTCAGTTTAGGAACTGACGCAGGGCTGGTTGAAACATAGATTTCTTATAGTAAGCTTACAAATCGATCTTACTTCGTGTCTTAATTGCCATGTCGCACGCAAAAATTGTTCGTACGGAAACGTCATTGCATGCATTTTGTTGGACAGCTCCTTACAGTGCCCTGTGTTTAAATTTTATCGTGTTGGCTGTTCCATCAGCTATATCAATCTATTAGGACAAGGCTTCGAATTTATTATTTTATTCAAAAAAAAAATCTACATACGAGGGTGTTCATTCAATCGGTAATATTACGATACGTACAGTACCAAATACTGTCTTGCAGTGTATCACGTATAAACTGTTAACCATTGTACATGCTCGCCTCTGTTCTGATGTAGAGGCACTTACAGACGAACGTGACTGCGCTAGTTTTACTAAATATAGGTACTAGAGATCGTAATCTAATTGCCAGCGTTAATACTAAGTATATACAAATTTCGTAACAATGTCTTAGATTTTAGCAAGCGTGGAAGTGCTTTGTTCTCCATGGCGAGTTCTGAAAGCGTTACAATGATAGTTTATTTATTTCTAATGCTTAGCCTGGTGACTTTATTTTTCTACTTAAACTTTTAAATCAATATTGTACACTTAGAAATTAACTACACTTAGTCTTAACACTTATTATAACCGGCAAGTGCACAAACCACTTGTTTTTTTTAACTAAGTGTTAAATGTATTAATGATTTAATGACATAATTATCATCATTAAAGAAAATCTTAGGCTATTTGCTATGGCGAAATTTATTTATTAGAGCATGCGTATTTGTTTATAGGGAAACAAAGTGATTCAATTTTTTATAAAAGCCGACAATGTCGAACTAAAACTAGTTCAGACGAGACGTGTACTTTTTTATAGTTTAAGTCTTTCTATACCTTCACCATTATACGTTTTGCAAAAACTTTGATCATCAATCTCCAGCATGCAAGAAGTCGGCAACCAGACACTTGATTTATCTATTTGAATATTATAGCTCTTCGCGCTACGCGAAAGTAGGTCATATTCATACATATTTTATTCACAAAAATGTAATATTTATTAACTACATTGAATTATTGAATTATATCATAATAGGGGTAAAGAAAATATACCTACTGTGTACGGAATTTTAAGATGGGATGTATTGTCTTGATTATCTTTTCGTTTTGCACAAAATTTGCCATGACTTTGTGTAGAAAATTTTGAAAGCAAATTTTTATATTTTTAAGCTTCAGTTTCATTATTTTTCACATCTTTGTTTTTATCTGAAGCAAACTAAATTCGACCTCAACTAAACTGACATAATGTAGCCGATGTGTATACGACGATATTAAATTTCCAATAAGGAAGATTTAGTCGCAGACAGGTCGTTAACTAAAAGGTTGTCACACCAATCGACAAAATAATTATTTTATTATTAATGCTTTAATTATTAGCATCTACGCCATAGGTTCTGACTACGCTATTCTGTATTAATTAAAAAACACTGAAGGTGAGTTGAGGTGAATTCCAAAATCGCGTTTAATGTAAATTTTGCAATCTTAAAAACTAAACTAAAGAAGGGATGAAAAATATCCAGGCTTTTGAGAAATTTTCCTAGAAAATTGAAGTACGAGCTTAGTATCTTCTGTATTCCTAACTTGGATGGCAGTTGTTTTGTTTGGCATGCTTTAAATGCTTTCATATCTAGCGTTTCACAAAAATGCAGTCTTATGTTACATCGCTCTTGGTTTTCCGTGTTTATTTTATGCACTAAACATACACTATGCAAGTGTAATCCATTAAATTTCTACGTTTGTGATGAGTCTACGTAAACTGGTTTATGGAAAATAAATTAAAAAATGTGTATATTAAAAAAATAAAAATCTAGGCTTAATTTTTAATCGGAAACCCATTTATCTAAATTCTGTTTAATTTGAATTATTACATTTGCAATAAAATATTTTACCGCAGGAAAAGCAAACATTTTCTAACTTAGGTACTCCCTTTCCTTTACTCTAAGAAGGTACGTTTCTGTAAAAGAAAACTAAAAAATTCCTTTGTCCTCCTATCTCTTTGAAATTCAATATAAATAAATAAAATAAAAATATTCAGAATTGAAAAATAGTCAGTATAACAGAACAAGAGAATATGTTCTATTATACTGCAAATAAAGTGTTTAACGGAGTCCCCTTATTAGAAGGTTATTGCATAGAGTTCACAGTCGGTACAGTTGGTACGGTCGTTCCAACCAGCTCGCTGGCAGCTTTGGGAGCAATTAGGCCGGAGAGGAAATTGCATCTAGGGATAGCTCACAAATTGGCCCAACCTCAGCAACTCTGCAATTGAATGACAATGCGCATGCATCTACATGAATTTGGGCCAAAACACTAGCGAATGCCATGCGTTGATACAGAAAGGTAAGATTAACATTCAATTTGAAAACCAAAATTTCAGTATTACGATAGAAACGTAATACTGAACATAGAACTAACATTAAATTGCAAAATTGGACTCATCTTAGCAACTTAGCAATTGAAGCGATAGTGCGAATATCCATAACTGTACGCAAAGTAAATAGGAGAATTACAAGCATAATTTTCTGTGGACATAATTTTATTTACACCTGTTTTTACAGAAAATAGCAGTTCTATTTGCACCATGAAAATTAAATGTGAACCTTTTTCGTTTCATCAAAAGTTTGCTGAATAGTAGGTACAGTTTAGGCCGGGATAGTCGTTACAGCCAGCTCGCTGGAGCCTAAGGACCAATTAGGGCAGTGTGGCAATTACTCACAAATTGACTTAATTTCAATAACTTTGCAATTGAAATGACAATGCTCTACATTTAGCGAAAGGGCTGACACTTCCAGCAGTACATTTTATAGTGTACCGTAGCACGAACAGCTTAACGATTAAACGTGACAGTAAACCGACTACCTACATCCATTTGCATGTGTGATCATGAGAATCCACCATTACATAGAAAAGACCTGGATGGAGTACGTAACGACCACCAAAGCTCACATGTATTTTGCCACTGACTATCTTACTCAATTTAAGACTGAACGCGCCCTACATCGCGTCGGTCCAAGCTACACCAGCTATGATAGCCATGGGTGCCATGCTCCCAATCCAATTAAGTTGGTTGGTAAATAAAATAAGAATAATAAAAGAAACAATTCAATTTCATTATGATTATTTGATTAACATTGCCATTTTCTACAGGAGCTTGGAGAATTGTCCGTACAGTTTACAGAAAATTGGCTCAACTTCATCAAGTGTGCTACTGAAATGTTAAGACTATTTACATTTTTATTAACTGTTGGAAAACATACTAGCTAGAAAAGAAAAGAATACGTTTATTGTTGACTGTAAGATGCGTAAGATGTCACAAAAATTATAATATACGTTTAGAACAGTCTACCCTATGCGGGCATACAATAATTATGTCTTACATAACTAAAACTTAATTTTACATTTTACATTTATGGCAATTGCTGTTTTTAATTTTGTTTTATTAAAGGACGATAATTACATTTTAAAATATGAGAGACTACAAACAATGTTGTCTAAATGAATACTTTACGCTGACGAGATTTGAGGACCTTACGATTTAGTTTTAATGAAACTGTCTCAAAAGGAAAAACTCTTTTGAAAAAATCAAGCTAGCTACGCCTTAAAGTAGCGTTGGGAGAAATTAAGCCAGTGAGGAGATTGCATCTCTAGGGATGGCTCACAAATTTGATCTCAGCTACTATGCAATGGAAACGACGATACACAACTCTATTACGTTTTTCTGAAAGGGTTACGACAGTTCAATACCTAATAAATATTTCATCATTTCAGAAACCTACTTTTATTGAGAGCTGTCATAGTTTCGTAAGCGTTTTAGCGAAGCCACTCCTAAACATTTTGCGAAGATGATAGCCCAAAATGCGTACCTTAAAGATAGGTGCAGGCACCTTCCTAAATATTTTCTTAGTGTTAACCTGTAGAGATTGATACATGTCCAAATATAGTCATTATAATCGAAATTTGATTGGAAATGATATCAGAAATGTAACGAATATTTTTCAAGCTTTCAAGACGGCGCGGCGGCGTTCCTTCTATACGCGGTCGAACAATAGGTACGACATTTCTCGACTATAAAAGAGTTAACCCATTTAAATGTTTTCTAACAGTACATTTCCAATATTTCTAAAATATTCGCTTACTAAAAGATGCGCGCGGTCGCCCTTGGCATGTGGCCAGTGCGATTGCTCTTTTCTCTCATGACAATTTCTATGAGCTGAAACGCAATACATTCTTCCAAATTTTATGAAAACACGTATAAATATAGGTATTTTCTCTTATCTCCCGATGCTCCTTTCAAAATATTAATTTTGGTGCTTCTCTTATTGTTTACGATGAGAGCGACACGGATTTACGTTTACAATGGCACGTCCATAGAAAAAGTTGTAATCGATTTCCATCAAAGATATGCATTAAAGATGTGTCTTATATCTTACCAGTTCTAAAAAACCACTGTTGCTTTAATCTGTACCGGAAGAACCGGGCTCACAATCGCGAATGAACGTACGGGTAGCGGGGGAGGTTCGGACGCGAATACTAGTGGTACTCGAAACTGCAGCGGGATGAATGAGAGTTGCATGTGTGCGCGTGGTCCGACACAGGGGGGGTACTTTTGGCAGCGCAGCGTCGCGTATGTACCTGGTGGCGGGTTCGCGAATACAGGGATCACGGGGCGAATAGGCGAGGGCGACCCGCGCCGGCCGCCTGCTGCGAGCGACTGCCGCCCGGGCCACGCCGCCGCGCCGCGCCGCCGCCACGCACCGCCTGCACCGGCAACACGCACCACTCCGCGCCGCTGCGGCCGCTGCACGCCGCGCTGCTGCCTCCGCCCGGACACCTGCCAGCGCTGCGGCACGCTCAGTTAGCACATGAACTAAGAACGAATAAGGGTAAACGATACTGTATTACGATGAACTTTTCTGTATAAATATAAATATTCGATAATTTAGTTCCTTTCTATAACGTTCTGTTTAAGATCCTGAGTGAGTAACACAGCTTTTTTTTGCTTTTAGACCATCTGATGTTAAAAAGACCACTGCTTCTGTTCTGATTGAGGTTTAATACCTGAAGGTCTTGCTATTCCAGAGGATTCAGACGGTAACCTCAAAT
This sequence comes from Erynnis tages, assembly GCA_905147235.1. NCBI lineage: Eukaryota > Metazoa > Arthropoda > Insecta > Lepidoptera > Hesperiidae > Erynnis > Erynnis tages. The sequence goes on from LR990072.1 coordinate 10,172,691, forward strand.
AGTAAGTTTAAGTAAAGTTTAATTGTACTTTTAATAACAATAAAGTTGTTTATTTATTTAAAAATAATTTAAAATATATACTCATTATTTATATAAATATAATTTTAGTACTTTTGGATCATCCGCTAGTTGCATAAAAATAATAGAAATTCCGACCATTCGTTGGGAAACTCTGTCATACTACTAACAGTAATAAAAGGCCGAACTAATACGTCTCTAGGATTGAACTAGATCGAGTCGCTTCGTTCGACGACCGACCAAGAAATTCGCTGCAGGCTCACGCACCGCTCGAGTATCGATGTTTTTTTGCGAGGAAGCGTAACGTGGCTCGGTACGCGGGCCGCAGCGGGGCGGGCACGCACCGCGCGGGGCGCTGTCCTGCGCGCTGCGTCACGCATCTCGCGAGCTCCTTGCGTACTCCGCAGCCCGCCACCCGCCATCTGCAGAGACGTGCTCGCCGGTCGCACTCGTCACAACGCAACGGCTACGCGCTTTCCGACAACCGCCGCGTAATTGTTTATGATGCCTTCCATGTCTTATACGAGTATGAGCCTTATCAGGCACCGCACTTTACTCAATCACAAATTTAAATGTACGTTTAGAATAGAATATTTAACGTTTTTAATCATTCACCCGAGATTATCTATATTTTTCTATGTACATGTGACTTTCTTATTAGAAGACGTACCTAGCTCTAGCGAATGAAAATTCGAAAATCCTTGCCTTGTATGTATTTACCATTTGGAAAAATGGAATTAATTTTTTTTTAATTTAGCGTTACTCATGAGAAGGTGAAAATAGAACCGTTTTTATTGCACTAACAAAATAAGGAGATTTGTCTTAAAGTTGTAGCTTGACCATGGGCCCTCTTTAATTTAAGTTTTATTAAGGCTTTGTCTTCTCTCAGGCTTCTGTCAGACGCAGATACATTTAAAAAAATATTACAATGTTTTTTAATCAACTAACACAAAACTCTTATCTTTCTTTATATACACTCGTACTTCTTAAATACTTCTTTTTTCTTTTTTTCTTTTTTTGTAAACAAATTGCGCACCAAGGAAATGCTTAATTTTTCGCCTTAAACGAGGAAAAGTGTCATAAAATTACGATATTTCTCGTGAGCATGATAACAAGATACCGACCGCCAGAGGAAGACGCCAATAACGACACAACACGAGATTTATGGCGCGGGAAGCTAATCTTTACTATGCACGACATGTTATAGTCAAAATGTTCTTCCTGTATTCTTCCGTCTATTGCATTACTTACTTAATTTTATATTTTAAAAACAAGCTTCAAAAAAGGAGGAGGTTCTCAATTCGTCTGGATGTTTTTTTTGTATTCTTAATAAATGTTACATAAAATTTTAGCAACGAAAACCTAACTACTTATAAGTTGATTGATTTTATTTATGAAAATATAATAAATTAAGTCTGACATTGTGTCCAACGCAGAGGTGTTTACCTACGATAGAAACGTGTGTTAAATAAAATATTTTTCGCCAAATATGTAATAGACAATGTTCATATAACAGAACTGCTAATGAGATATGAAGTTCCATTTTGAAAGTTTACCTATCTGCGGAGTTGTACGTTATTTACATGGTTTATTCATAGCAATGTTGTGTATGCGCGGTAAGCAAGAACATGATGTCTACGAGAAACACTTGGCTTCTTCCGAAGTAATCCGAAGGAAAATATACGGCAATAAAAGGGCATAATCCCATTCTGCCGCAATATTATACAACGGCTATTCTCGCTGCGTAATAAATTAATGTTTCCTCGCGGGAATTACTTGCCCGATGAGAGTTTTGCAAACAAATTGGACTACACACACACATCGAGCTTAACGAAAAGTTGCTATTATTTCATTGAAGGCTCTCAAATAATGTTAAATTTAAAATATAACGTATTGTATTCTCCCTACCATTTGAAATACACCTTAGGAAAGAAAAAAACCATCAATAGGATCATAACGTGTTTATTAGGTATGTTAAATAGGTAGTAACAATAGTAGGGTAGATTTCAGTAAAATTTTACTTGTGCCTATTCAGTAATGTAACAGTATGTACTTAAGCATACAGTGGTCAAGTTAAACAATCAAACTTTATATTTAACTTGGGAACAGGACGAGATACCGTTGGAATTGGAAACTTGCTAGTCTGTGTGAGTATCATTTAACAATCAAAACTAACAACTGAAAGTTTCTCCAAAGTTGCCAGAGATAAGTTACCAACGCTGACAAAAGTACCAGATTAAAATGTTAAACACTAGAGAAATGAACCAGAATTTTCATCCTTTATATTTAACTCAAATGTTTGGTATATATGATTTCATGTATTACCAGATTGTTAACCTCTGACTGGCCCAACTCAAAATAACAGATATTAAATATGTTTTGCTTTTTTATAATGTGTGTATGACTGGCGTTTCTGAAAGCGGGTAAAATCGAGATGACTTTCAGCTTTTTAAAGAATCGTTTTAAAGTAATAGAGCCGAGAGTTATTAAATAGACTTCGATTTATTTGAGATTTATGTATTCAGTAGCATGTACGTTGCGTCGGTAACTGTTGAACCGTAGGCAATGGGGGTCCTTTAAACCTTAATGTTAGCTGAACGACTCTCTCTGCTTCTCTAACGCCACTTAAGCGGGCTCCCCCTACGGTCGCAAAGTGGCCAGGCACTGTCGCTTCTCCTGCAAACAACAATATCGGTGGTACCGGTTCACTGGGTCCTGGCAACGGGCAAGCCAAAGCGCGCTGGGCGGACCCGTCTTCACAGTTGCTGTCATAAGAGTAAGCACCACAAAAGAAAGGATCAGAAGTCCAGTGTGATCTTAGTATTGTCACGGGATAGGGAATACAAAAATTTCCTGTACACGTTCTCAACAAACTCGTAATACCTTCTGCTACGTCTCTGTCGCAGAGTGCCTCCATCGCCATAGCTTCCTGTCCAACTACCCAAACACACATAACATGCTTACTAGTCGGCACTGTTTCTATTGCAGTAATACCGCGAGTCCAATTTCGTCTGTGGCACAATTCGTTGCGGGCAAACCTAAAGTTCAAGTTCCCTTTATGCCAAAACCAAAATGGACGGCAATATTCCAAGTATATTTTATTACAGTACCCGTAACCTAGACAGCGCATGGCGTCTATTTTTGAAGCTGGCAGTGCTGGACAAAACAGTTTTGTAGAAGAGTTATACAACACGCCCAGAGAAGCCGTTATAATAACATAATCTGCAGGAAACTCTTCACCATCAGTCGTGTAAACGGTCGCACGATAGCCAGATTTTTGGGAAGTTCCCCAGTATATACAATTCACAGGCTTGCAGTAGCGTATAGACCCTTCTGGTATTTGACGCAATAGGGGAGCTAATATTCCAACCAACCCTAACGGAACTCGTACTTCACCTCCTGGCATGTTCATAAAACATCCTATATGATCAGCGCATAGCAACGCTGTGTCATCCCCACATCGCGCATTGAGCATATGTGTGAGACCGAACATGATTCTAGCTGCGTCATGTTGTTGTTCTTCGGGATATTCGTGCAGTTCTTGCTGTATACGAAGGCTCATAAAATTGATCAATGATCCCTGTTGTTTATTTCCTCCGAGGCAATATATCTGAGCGGCTTCTTGTTCAATTTGTCGAAATTTATGATAAGCACTTATGGTCGGTGGAAATGGCATTTTACCACCAACAGCGCGATTGAAGAGTCCGGGAGGTTGTTCGACGCCAGGAGCTCCAGGTTTCGGTGGATTCTCGTTTGCAGATATTGAATAAATAGGATGGCTGGCGCCATTTTCAGGTCTCCAATGAGCGCCAAGTTCAGCAACGATGTCTCCTATCCAACACGAATGTATGCGGCCACCAGGTCTATAAAACGGTAAAACTGATTCAATACCTAATTGTGTTTAAAAAGTTGGAAACACGTTTACGAGTATATCTGCAAACCTTTCATATGCTTCTAAGACGACGAGGTTATTTATGCCTCTTTCGGAGAGCCTTGCAGCAGCCGACAGGCCTGCCATGCCGGCGCCCACAATGACCACGCGCGGTTCGGGCAGACATTTTTCAGGATCGAATGGTTCCACGGCACATATCCCTCTATCTTGCAAATCTGGGCCGCATTCAAACATTGGAGGACATTTATTTGCCATCCTTAAACCAAATTTACAACAAAAGTAGTTTTGAGAAATCTAATTTGAAACTTGATAATTATGATACGTCTTAGAAGAAAGCTCACCATCTTATCGATAGATTAGGGCATACTTTGCCTGTCTTCTTTATTATTAAACTTAAAATTTTCATCATAAAGAATTTCCCAATAAATGCTATAATAATGACATAAGGTTTGTCATCTTATCATTGTCATCTTAGTCACAGATTCTTTTCTAGAGTAAGCATAGAGTATAAAGCATTATACCATCCATTATTTTGGTTCCATATCTTTTTATTCTGTTCATTTTGATTTCATAAAGAGTTCCCAAATGTGGATGTCGTTATGCTAATGATTGTTAAAGTTGCCCGTACGCTAGGCTCCATGCTTATAATGCTCCAAATTATAAGAGATTAATGCAGTCCCAATCCTCCTCCTGCGCTCCACGTCAGATTAGGTACCTACCTACTATCGACGCGGCGGCTTAATTCCATCATAGCTTTCATGTGCGCTTATGAGCTTCAGTGGTTTCGTTAAGCCGTCGGTCTCGGTTGACATTGATAGATAGCAGTCGTTAAACCTCCGATGAGTTTTACCGGCGGTTTTAATTTTCCACACATGTTGGTGTTAATTAGTAGGTATATGTATATGGCAATCTGCTTTGAAGCAGGATATATTATATAATCGATGATGTCGATCTTCGTCGACGTAGGAATTCCCCGAATCGTCAAAACAATGTTGACTCTTTAAAGAGTGTCTGGCTCCTTTAAATACCAAGCATTTTGCTGCTGCTCAATCCTGCTATGTGGGCAATTGGTAAGCTCACCCTTGATCGGGGCTCCAGGCCCATGTGTTGATAAAAACGCAATGATTTTCAAAAAGCTTAGTGAAGTTTGTTTTTTCACAAGTTAAAATTACACTGTTTAGATAATCACCACAAACAAACCAACATCGACTGAAATAACGTAACGCGTTAATTATGCGGTTAACGTCGATGTACCTCGTATTCGTATCACAAATATGGTTGAATTCAATTGTTTCTACGTTGTAATTCACGTTGTGGTGGAGCGTACACAAATTATGTTACGCTGGGGGCATTCCCTCCAATTTATTGCATATCAAATACAGGCCTGGATTCTGTCTAATATTTCAAATACGCGATATTTTAGATTGTGTTTATGTTATTATGTCGAGCGACAATTTGGTAAATTTAGCAGTGAATTCAAGAAGTGATTACTTGCCTCAAATCGTTTTAAATCTCTAAAATTTTATTGCAATGACCAAATTTTGAGGCTCTATCAGTGAAGTTAAAAACATTAAAATTACATGTATGAGTCTAGTTTATTTCACCATATTAGTTTCTGAACTCTGATTCTGAAAAGAAGAAAGGATAAGGAAAGGAATAAAACTGAAAAGAATATTTTTATAAATATATCTTTAATAAGTAATTTAGTCCAACTAATGTATATAAATGCAACAATATGTCTGCTGATTCGTTTTTTTTACCTAGTATTTATTGGCTTAATTTAAAAGACACCGAATTTATCAAGAGCGGTTGTTTAATGTTATTGATTGATAAAACAGTCCATACGCATTCTTTAATTATTGCTATTAATCAGTTAGAAACCTTAATAATTCGAAACACTAACACACATCAACATATTCATACAAATTGATTTAAATACTTTATATTTATTCACATGGCTATAAATATAATACAGTCTTTTGGTAACTCATGAATAACACATCTTTGCGGTTTATTGATTAAAACATTCGGCCCAAAAATGGTCTAAAGTATGGTAGAAATGCCGGCTAACACCTCGTAAAGAATGATCCTCGTCTGTATAACTCTGTAACAAAATATAGGTACTTTAAGGCAAAAGATAGTATTCTGAAATTCTTGGACAAATCGAGTTTACTGGCCATGGAAATTCTCACAGCTCACAGCACAGGAAAAAGGACAGCATTTAAATCTTTACGCCCTCACCAAATTTTTATAAGAATTTACAAGTAACAAAATTAAGACACCTAGCAATTTTTATTTTGGCTGGAACAGCTTTCGTCACGTTATAACTTCTATCGTCCTATTTATCATGAGTATAAGGATAATTTTCTTTCTATGGAATTTCTAATTTTTATCCTAAAACAACGTTTTAGATACACTATAGAAAGAAATTTACCCTAAGACTTTTGGCTTGGCTAGAGTGGTTAAAGCCTTGTTTTTTAAGACCCTGAAACACTTTATGACTCTGAATGCTCTAAAACAGTTGAGTGTAGTATCACTCGGTTTAGTCCAGTCAGTTTGAACATTTAATTCACAATAATTCCAAAAGTTTTCAAATTTTGATGTAAGGTTGGGAATGGTATTAAAACAAACTATAAAATTTTGCAACCTGTTCTGCGGTCCGGAACATTGTTAAAATTGCAATTAAATTAATTTTTGCTATATGGTCGTGAAAAAAATTCCAAAAGTTCTGCAAACTTGGAGTGGTGTTAAATATATTATTTTACATCACGTGTCAAATTTGCAACCAATTTAAGTGTACGGAACATTTTTTTTATTAAAAATTAATGTTTTTCTTTATTAAACTGAAGGAAAACGTTCCAAAAGTTCTGCAAATTTGACAGATATATCGGAAAAATATACCGAACGATTGTATAAATTTGCAACCTTTTACGTTGACCGGAACATATTTATTTATAATTCTTTTTAATTCGTGGTCATTTTTTCGAGTAAGGTGGTCTCGGAATAATTACAAAAGTTTTGAAACTTGGTTGCAAACTTCGAAAACATCTATTCTGATGCATTTGCAAATTTGCAACCTCATAAGCATAATTTTTTTATTTTATCACCTTATTACATTTTTGCAAATTGCATAAAGTTCCGGATCGCGTATGAGGTTGCAAATTTGCAAATGCATCAGAATAGATGTTTTCGAAGTTTGCAACCAAGTTTCAAAACTTTTGTAATTATTCCGAGACCACCTTACTCGAAAAAATGACCACGAATTAAAAAGAATTATAAATAAATATGTTCCGGTCAAAGTAAAAGGTTGCAAATTTATACAATCGTTCGGTATATTTTTCCGATATATCTGTCAAATTTGCAGAACTTTTGGAACGTTTTCCTTCAGTTTAATAAAGAAAAACATTAATTTTTAATAAAAAAAAATGTTCCGTACACTTAAATTGGTTGCAAATTTGACACGTGATGTAAAATAATATATTTTAAACCAGTCCAAGTTTGCAGAACTTTTGGAATTTTTTTCACGACCATATAGCAAAAATTAATTTAATTGCAATTTTAGCAATGTTCCGGACTGCGGACAAGGTTGCAAAATGAGATTTATTGTCGTCCCAATGTACCATTCACTTGACCGAAGTTTGAAAACTTTTGGAATTATTGTTAAATTTTCGATTTTGAATGTTCAAAATGACTGGACTAGTTTGTAGAAGTGTGCACTCACCATCTGTTCAAAAGGTATGTCCAAGTGCTGCAGCGCCTTCGCCAGCTGCAAGCTCTGCTGGAAGTGCACATTGTCGTCTCCAGTTCCGTGAATCAGCAGGTACCTTCGCCCCCTCAGCTTTTCCGCCGACGCCATCAAGTCCGCCCGCTTGTATCCTTCGGGGTTCGCTTGCGGAGTGTCCATGTACCGTTCGGTGTATATGGTATCTGAAATCAAAATGTATTGATACAGGAGCTGATAAAGATGCCGAAGACAAAAATCTGAATACATCCTTTAAAAGTATATACTCATAAGTACTCACAGATGCTTATGTTAAGATGGAGTGTCAGGACTGTGATATGAAAAATTTGATTTTTAGGTTTCTTTTATTTTGGCGGGAACTCCTGTTAGGTATAATACTTTTACATAACTTCTACCAACACATTTTCACAAGTGTTAAGGATAGGCTCTTAAACGCTCGGGCCTTTCAATCTCTTTCTCTCTTTCAATTTTACTGTTTATAACGTAAAAAAGTTTAGCCTACTTCTTTTTTTCTAGTATCTTAGCACTCCGTCTGAGGAATTCTTTGTAGTTACCGTAAAAAGACTAGATACCTACGGCGCAGTGAACCATTAATGAGTTACACGCACCGTAATAAAGCCAAGAGGTGACCGGAGCAACAGCAGCTCCACAGGCCAGCAGATGCTCGTCGTCTTTCTCCAACATCATGGTTGTGGCGAACCCGCCATAGCTCCAGCCCCATACCCCGATGCGAGATTCGTCGATGAACGAGTACAGCTTTGTAAGACGCCTGGAATTTTAAAATGTATGAAAGATGGAAGAAATAAATATTTACCGAGGCATAAGGAGTGCATTGGTACACAAAAGTAGCTATACATAATGTAACATAATAACAAAATAAAATGAGAACCAAGAATAATTTCAAATGCAACAATCTTTGTTTCAGTAAATTATCTTCAAATTTGTTGGAAATGGTGACACACACTGCATAAATAGCTAAATACATAAGAAATTTAAAAATTACATCTACTAAACGACAGCGGACCAAGATTTTTTAAATACGGATGCAGTGCGGTGATTATCTTGGTTCAATCAACGATCAAGACTGTGGACTCTTAGATCCTTCTAGCTTTCTTTATAACTTTAAATGAAACTATTCTTATTTTATAGCTTCCAACGTGTCTGTCATCTCCATATATCCCAGAGCGATTTTAACAGTACCTATGCAAAGCTTCTACGCCCCTTACTATTGAGTTATTGACCCAAAGGTCAGGTCCCCCTTCTAGCTTTTTTATAGCGAGCTACCTATAGTCCACCAGTTCTTACTTAATAGCTTCCAAAGTGTCTGTAATCTCCACTGTACCCAGCGCAGTGTTCAGGGCATGCATCGCCTCCACGCCCATGACGGCTGACCCCCGGACATCGATAGACGCGATTATTATACTTCTGTTGGAGGACAAGTACCAGTTGTAGTATTCTGAAAGAAGATTAAGCAGAATAGAAGTACTGCAAAAAAATCAATTATATCCTCTTAATTTTTTTATATGCACTGCTCTACATGCAGATTGCGACATATCCAAATAAAACTGTTTTAATTACCATTCATGCAAATAAGTTTTCTGTTCCCTTATTATGGTGTTGAAAACGGTTACAAATGAAATAACTTACACACGAAAAATGTTATTCTTATATGATACTTAAGTACCTATGGATTGTTTTGTGGTATTTCAATTATTTATATTCAGATACAGGTAATCTCTAGGTGGTGGAGCCTTAATAGCTCGTCCGGAGAGGTGTCGTCGTAAAGTCGAATGCGGATGCCGGTTCCATGGGCTGCAGTGACCACTAAACATCAGGTGGCCTTCATGCCTTTTTGGTTCTTACTTAAAAAATCTCAAAAAAGCAAATATAAAACCGAGTACCGTACCTAGATCGAAACTGTCCTTAACTCTCGCGGTCCCAGGACCAGAGTACACCCGAATTATCATGGGGTACTTCTTCCCTGACTCCATGTTTGGTGGCAATAGAAGCTTTATGTTCGCTCTGTTGTCCTCTTCTAAACCAATTACATTGAACAGCACTAAAGGCAGTCTGTACTGACTCAATTTGCTAGATAATGCTGGGTTGTCCGTAATTAATCTGAACGTGTCGTTCTGTGAAAAAATTAACATTCTTCAAAGCAAATTTTGATACCTTAATTACATAAACAGAAACTAAGTCAATATTAAGAAAATATAGAAAAGCTTTAAAAATAGGAAGATAATCCCATTCATTCTAGGAAATTTTCCGTCCTTTGTAGAGGGAGATGTTCAGTTTTACTGGGTCATAAAAAGGTTGCAGCCGTAGAATAGTTTTATAAATATACGCCATGAAATATAAAGTGAAAAAATACAGAGCAAAAGTTATTGTAAGTAAATTATGTTTCAGTGGTTGTATTACCTTAGCTTCATACAAATATATTTTCGGTGGCGAATTAATCCTGCTACATGTAATAATAGCGTAACTAGCATGAGTAGAGAATGTGCTATCCGTATTATGACAAGACGATTTCTTACAGGTAACACAACGAGCCTTTCCATGTGACGTCACCCATAGCTGTCTGAGCCATGGTTCAGTTCCAGGTGCTACTATATAATAAACCGAGTCCGATTCTTCGTTCCATCCAACAATTGCTGTGACAGTTGCGTTCCCAGGGCTCAAGTCCTCTGACGCTAAAGATTCAACATCAAATCTCGCTACGTGCATGAAGCGTTGATCTTCGAAAGGCATAGGCTGGATTTCAACAAACTTTGTACCATTGGCGCCAAAAATGGGTTCGTGGATATCAATCCATCCATTAGATTCCTTTTGTTCATTTAAAATTCCACATTTGTCTTTATGGAGGTCACAATTGAATAGTACGCTAATGCTCTGCCTTCTGTTTAGCCAAAGAACGAAGAGGTTTTGATCGGAGGCCCAATTCACCCTTCCTAGAATATGATCCAGGCCCACCAGGTCTACCGGTGCAGGTATGTTCCACGCTTCGCTGGTTTCGTCGTCAAGCTTGAATACTCGGAGACCCACGACGGGATTCGTCCGACCTGCCTGGCAAATTAAATTCCCGCATGAATATATTTAAATGGTCACTACAGCCTAAGTACTTCAATCTACTTCCAATTTCAAACGATGAGTCAGTTTTGAGGTTTAAGATGAGCACCACATGTTACCATAGTTCCTTAACCAGATTTTACCAGATAAAACAACACAAGCCATAGGGAAGATGTGGTGACGAGGATCCGATTGATATTCGTCCACAAGATGTTTGCAAACTTTTACATGTTACTATGTTAACATAATAACAATATTATTATAATAACTACGAATAAAAATATAAATTAGATTGTTTTATCTGTACATGATTACGCATTGTAAATACTTATTGTGTGCACTCTGTGTTTGAATCCGAATGGACAATGGAGGTACATGTGTTCTAATTAAGGAACATTGTAGGAACGAGTGATAACCATTGTCTCGATTCATTAATAAATCATGCTGACGGGAGAGTTGTGTACCAAGTTTTAATCAATCAGTAGTACCTATGTATTCGTACGTAGTTAAAATTTACATAATTATACTAGCATGAACCATAAATTGATCCCATTCATTCCAGCATGAACCATAAAACTCCTTTTCTTAAACTGAACAAAGATCAATTTTTAAGTGCAAAAAATGTCCTAAAATTGGTAGGCATGGCAGTAATGATATTTCACGGCCATTCAAAAACTCTACGTTGCGTTACAGTTAGGCCACGCATAGATATATTCCATAGATATAATTATATTCATAGATATTCTCGATTAAATGTGTAGCAAACGGGCATGCCAGGCCACGGCAAAGGACTATAAAGCTGGCTGCAGGTAAGTTACCTCCCTGGGCAGGCTACTGCCGGGTAAGCTTTACTGCTTTACCATTTAATATAAATAGTGTTAAATACTATTATCGAAGAAAAATGCACTAACCTTAGGGTACTTGAAGTGCACCAACTCTGGGTATACATTATTGGGGTCGGATGCGTTCCCGTAGTAGGGATACACCGCTGACTCGACGGCGGAGTCGTTAAACGACGCGACCGCCAGGTACGTGCCGCTCGGTGAAAACCAAACCGCTTCCGCGGCGTTGAACACTTCCTCTGGAAATTTTAACTGCCTGTATCTAACAATTATATACGATAACATTCGACTTAAGCCGCCGATATGTTGGACGTGAAAAAACATTAAAACCCCACTATGCGGCATGGAAAACTTTACTAAACTTAAGATTGTAATTAATATTTCAAAATCGTAAAGGTACGTTTGAACTCACAATATTTTTGCCAGCAACGACATATCATTTAAAGGGCCTCTAGCTACTCATTTGCAATACCATGTAGTAAGTAGGTAGTGTACCTACTTACTACATGCTCATACATTTTTATTAGTGTATAGGAGGTTCACAGGATTGTTCTAAAAACCGTTAAATTTTTACGGCGCCTACCGTTTAAAATTAAATGCATTTATAACTCTTGTTTTCATATAAAATTAATGCGTTTGGTATACGTACACATTGTAATGGCAGTATCTCTGCGCCTTAATGTTACTGCGTTAGCTGCGTTGTTAGGTTAGATTTATTGCACTACTCCTTTAATTTTGTTTTTCTTTCTCAGTTATTATTGCAACCGTTTTCCTTTACGCACTAGTCCATGACATTTTCCACGCTTCGCTGATATTCATGCAGACCGATCTAGATAAGCCACGCATTCTCATTTACAATTTTCTAATTTTGTAACTTAAGTACCTGCCTACTTACTTAAAAGCCTATTCCTATTTTACTATCCTATCCTGAATAAAATTACATATGAACGATATGGCGTGTGTGCCTTTATATACCTACTTCGAATAATTTGGTAAGACCTACATATCTATTACGAGAGTAGTATATTTGTCAGTTCGTGTTACTTGAAAAAAACGGATGGGTATAATGGTCAGAGCTGTATTTCTAGTTATAGTATGATGCTATTCAAATATTCCACGAAATATAATATGTTTCAATTTCTGCGTACGTATTCAACATGACATATAGAAAAATTTTAAAATTACCTACATACAGAGTTGACGTTGAGTTCTCACAATTAATTAATTTTGAAAGAATTATAATATACTGACACTAAACCCTTAAATACGTGCAATGTATGTAAATCGTATATGTTAAATGCGATTAAGAGCTCTAAGTGAGTCAAATGTGTGCGGTTGACGATCATTGCAGTAAGTATTTAATTTTGCATGCTAAAGTAATTAGATCTGCACGCTACAAAATGAAGTGAAAGCAACAAGTGAGAAAATTATGGAGGAAAGGATTTTAATGAAGTACAATTTCATTTTTACTACTTTTTTCTCAATCTTAACGATCCTTAAGTCAAGATCACTGTATATGCTTCGAATTTAACTTGCTTCAACATTGTGTAGGTATCTCTTCCATAGTATATTTATCGGAAAACGAATTACTAATTCATATAATAATAATAATAATCTTTCAATTCTGGGCTATTGACACATACAAGAGTACAATCGCTTTTAAGAAAAGAAAATTAATTTTTTTTCTTTATAGCACCTTGCCAATTGCCATGTTGCGGAAAAGTTATAAATAAATTGTATAAATAAGATTTAAATTCCATGTTTTTGAGCCAAAAACTTCCGCAAAACCTGGCCATTGACAACGTTATGCTGTGACTAATAAAAAATTATTGTAGCGCCGCCATTTTTTTTTTTTGTGGTATGACTACCTTCATAGATCCAATCGGTGGCGCCATAGTACATCTCGCCGGGCACTCCGGCCGTTGTAAGAACCGTGACGATATCTGGATTGGCAGCGTCCGGTACGTAGTACACATTATTGTCCTGCACGTAGGCTAGACTACGCCCACTGCCCCATACGACCACTTGTAATGGTCCATGACCTAGACGGGCTATGGACCTGAAATATGAAAGTTGAAGGAGTTAGTTGTTATGTGACTGAAATCTATTAAGAATTACATTTGTTCCTGCTATGCAATTGAAAAGAAAAGAAAAGAAAAATGAAGGTCATCTTATAATAAATATGTGTTAGTGTTGTATAATTGTTTATATTACTGAACACACGAGCAGACTCGCTACATCAAGTGGTCACCGCCGCCCATAAAAATGTTATACGTAAAAGTTATAAAAGGATATCTCGGTCAGTATATTTTAAATTAGTATGTCCGTCTAACTGCTTCTTTCTTTCGGCCAAACTTGTCATACAGCCTTACAAAGAATTGCATTACCATAGATCACCTATTCAGCAGATTTCTCCTTTTTCAATGTTGCGCCATGATTTAAAAAGCTTTAAATGCTAGATATAGCTAACAAGGTCGATTGTGGTCATTGTCACACCAAGTCATTTAAATAATTGTCGGTGTTGTCCAGCTCATACCTATGGTAGAGCCATTGTAGAGTACTTTAACGCCACCTTCATTAAACTTAACGGCAAAAATAAGTAGGTAGCTTTAAGCCACCAATATAATTTGAAATATTTAGATAGTAACGACAAAAAATCATAATTAACCCTTACTTAGTCTCAAGGTTGTAAACAGCGTAATCTGCTATGGATGAATAACGATAAACCTGAAAAAATTGTATAATAAAACTTTAAATGACAGAAAAATTACAAAACACATGTAAATATTATTATAATTATTGAAATAGGTAATTTGTAAAGCACTAACCTTTTCATGTTTATATGTTTATCTGATGTGCTTTTTACACAACTAAATTTTAAAAATCACTTGCCCTCAGTAACTTGCATGTTTGTTAAAATATAAATATTAATGAATCAATTTCTTTGTACACGTTTTATTGCAAGATAATAATATTCACGTACCAACAGACCTTCATTAGAAACGTGGTCAATGTAAAGTGCCTGTTTTTACTGGTAGTTATGTTTACGAGTATCTTTATAAAATGTCAAGCTCAATTGCAAATGAATTCTTCTCGACCTATGAATTTGTTGAATAGAAGCCAAGGTGCTTGACTATAGGCCACTTGTTTAATTTTATTGTTGTGTACAAACGTTGAATCTTAAAAGTTAATTTTTCATGTAATGATTTGAAAACACCTAGGCTCTCCAAGTAGGCATTACATCAACCTTCGTTATTAGGACTTATTATTAGGCTTTCGGCTGCGTTCAAAATTAAATCATATCTAGACTATGTAGTGTAGTAAGTAGTAGTTTATATGCATATATCTATGTGTATATCTATGTGGCAACATACATACGTACTTACCTTTGTTTCATTGGCAGTTAACAACACGAATTTCTGATCTTTCGAAAACTTTGATATTGAATAAGGTCTCAAGTTGAACTGAAACAATAGAAATAAATGAATGAGCTTTTCTTTCTATTGTAAATGTAAATGTTTGTGGATGGATGGACGGATGAAAGTTTGATATATTCTTTCAAATCCGTCGTTTTTAGCTAAGCACGCAACGATTAATTTATTTTATGTCCGTGATATTTCCACGGGACTATAACAGGTAGGTATCTATTTAAAAACTGTTCGTAAAACTGTATTATAGGTACAATACAGATGACGTTCTGATATTGCCTGGTGTTCTTAAAAGACAGTTTAACTGTGATCACTATATAATGTTAGAAATATACAAATACATAAATCTTATATTACCATTTCTTCATAGGTTAAAATTTGGATCAAAGAATCATTCTTCGCGTCATACTTCCTCACACCACTGCCGTCTAATGCGATGTATTCAGAGTCTGAAAGAAATGTAAATTAATAATCACTAAAGTGTATTGTACTGTATTGTTTATTAAAACGCGTAGAATAATGAGTCACATGAAATTCTTTTAAGTACCTACCTAATTTATATGTAACATATATTCTTGAATTAACTCATGCACGGGCTAACACACTTTGGAAACATACTTTCGTTTCAGTTACAATGGTTACTTTTAAGTTGAAATTAACTTGTTTTAAAAACCCTACTAATGGGCACAGCATATTCAGCAACAGTACAGGGTAAAATTGTAGTAAGGTACCTACCTAAATACGCACATAGAGCATTGTCTACCACGCTTCCCCAATGTGAATTTGTCTACTTAGATGTGAGATAGTGGTCAACCTGTATCGGATATTTTCAAATTACCTATTCTAGAGCGTTCGACGAGGTTCAACGGCTGAATGTGTCGATTAAAACCGACTCTGGTCTAAATACGTAACCTCCAAGGCTCATGCCACTAGCGATATACCGTCTCACCGCCATGTTACTTAATTTTTACAATCATGCGATTTACATAAGCTCCTTCAGAATACAAGAACAAAATCATTCTTTTTCTCAGCGTACATAATCCGCTGCTGGATACAAGCCTTTACCAAAGCGCGCCACTAAACGATCTTTAGCTCTTAAATAAAATTCAATGTGCATCAATCCAAGTTACATGATAATTCCTCATTCAAGGTAGAACAACTCATGTAGGTCACACCTCTACAAATTATACATGGGTATTATTATATTTCAAATACCTTCACGGCACATTGGCTGTCTTAGTCATAGTTAGATAATATTACCGTGGTCATAGCCAATCAAACCAATTACCTGAAATCCATTGAGCGGAAACTCTTTTAGGAAAGAAATCAATTTGCATCGGGATCAACTCTTCTAGGGTAAACGTCTTCAGTTCGGCGTGGACAGACGGAGACGACTCTATGAGGCCGCCGAGCAACGCGACCACAAGGAATGTATGATGCCGTGCCTATTAGAACACAAATAAATAAAATTCGAGTGTCTATTTGTAATATAAAAAGAACCGCTTTTTACTAAATGCATAGATATTTACGAGTACGTACGATAAATACCAAAATAACATTTTTAACGATTTTTGTCTGTCTGTCTGTCTGTTTTATCCGGCTAATCTCTGGAACGGCTGGACCGATTTTGACAGGACTTTCACTGGCACATAGCTGATGTAGTAACGAGTAACTTAGGATACCTTTATTTTAACTATACAATAACTTTTTTGTCAAATTTCAAACGGATGAAGTTCGCGGGCACAGCTTGTCAAAAGATATAAAGGTTTTAAGCGTTTTTACATTTCCGGCAATATAGGTATTACGTAGGTTCCTGCACATAATTAAACCCTGAATCTGTAACCTATTAGTTCATGCTGCAGTATCAGGTGTCCTTTCACAGTGAGAAGATTGTCTTGGTTAGGATTTATGAGGCCACCACGTGGGTTCAATACAGGTGGACTTTACATTTCTTTGAGAACACTGTGGATAACTCTTAACTATGTTTTACAGCAAGTTACATTTAATTATTTTCAATGAAATTTCGAACCTACACAAGATAAATTTATAGTAATAATTTATGTTAAAAAAGAAACTTAAATAAATCTTAACTATTAAAAATATCTATTTACAGAACACAATAAAAAGAAAAGAAAGAAAGAAAACTCATAATAAAAATATTTCATCTAATTATATTAAATTTAGTTACATTTAATTATATTAAACCGAACACAACTTTATAAAAAATAATATTTTTTAAAAGCACAGCATAGCACTAGGATTCGAATCCGGATCTCTTGAGTAAGAGACAGTAGCAGAAATAATAATTATGTAAGTACTTAGAAGTAAAGATATTCGCTGTTAGTATTTTAAAAAAATTTGGTACTGTTATTTTACTACTCATCATTTAATTAAAAGCAAAATTATACGTAACACGTAAGTATATAAAAGAAGGCCTTCATTTTAAACATTATTCAAATATTTAAACTACAACAGAAAATTACTGAATATGACGTCTTCCTATCTTAATTAGCATGTTCTTCTGCAAAAATATAATAATATGGAAGTGTTCGTTAGGAATGAAACCTATTTATAAATCTTAGTACATTCATGTCAGTCTAAAAGGCGTACGGTTTGCTTATATTTATCAGTTACTTATAAGAAGCCATGACGTCAATTTTAGAGTTTACACAGTTGGACGTCTAACCCGGTCTTTAAGTTAAAAATAAATCAAAATCATTACGATAATAAAAGATTTGTGTAAGAAGTAATTAAATAAATCATATCTAAACTTCTAAAACAGGAAGCTTCTTTTAACACCACGGCGGGCCACAATGATTTTGGGAGTGCGCTATTTCTGTAAAATTATACGACGATCGATCTAGACAAGTTGCAGATTTTGCGAGCTTTACATGATGTATGGATATTACATGTAGCAAATTGTATTTTCAATTTGCAACTGTCATTGTACGAAACTAATCTTCTTATCTCGTTACTGATGGGAAATTGTATTCGTTATCTAGATTAGCATCGGATATCACCGACTTAATGATTTGCTTCTCTTGGATGCATAACAATACAAGTAAGTGGTTACAGGAAAGTAAACGTCTAATATTGTTGTGATATTAATACCCTCAATTGAAATAGTTACTTAATTTATTTACATCTGTCTTGTGAAAGTCTACCGATCTTCAGATGATCGTATCCAAAACTCTCAATGCACCTGTAGGTAATTGTAACCTATAAAATCCCAACTATGTAAGTAGGTAAGGTACGCCTTTAAAGTTAATAGTGTTATGCGTGTAGTAAGATCAAAACAATAACGTAAACACGATAGTAGATACGCTTAACGCGGATAGGTAACTTACAGTAGTAAATATACAGCTGAGGTACAGTTGCAGTCACTCCGTAGTTAGGTACCATTCAACCTTCGGACAAGTGAACAACGGAGGCGAAAGGGTAATTTACATTACTTTTGTTGATAACAGAATTCGCCATAAGAAAACGTTTTCAATTCATTTTCAATGGAACAGTTTCAACGTCAAGAAAATATAACATAACATTTAAATAGCGTGAAATATTTACGATACGTGTTCCTTTTTTTCTCTCAGTTGGTATTTTTAATAAAAACAAAAAATACATAAGTAATTAAGCCTAAATTATCGTGTAGGTACTCGTAACTGTATATGGTTACAATAGGGTATTTCGGCCTATGTCAAAAAGCTTTTTATATGAATTCGTAAGTCATAAAAACCCATAAAAAATTGGGAAAAAAAATTTTTGCAAACAAATATTATGTAAAAAAACACACGGTCTCGGCCGTCTCGGCGCTGCCGCCATGCTTGTGACGTCACTCGCAGTGTAAACAATACATCTCAGTAAAGGAAGAAAGTTATACTCCATTACACTGCTAATGACGTCACGCCGATAGCTTTCATGGCGTATAGCGTTTTTGACATTTGAAAAACAGATTAACATACCTGAATTTTAAAATTGAAATAATAAATGTATACTACATTTTTATAACAGAAATCACCATTTTTCACTTGCTTTTAACATAATTTTGGATTTTTCCTTGCATGGTGCGAAATACCCTATTTTGAAAAGCACTGTCACGGTCACTGCACTTTTGCACTAATAAATAAATTATCATAAACATCTATTATCGGTAGCAATAAGTATCGATCCGATAGGGAAGTCGAAGAAATCAATGCTTGTCTTATTTTAATTCGCGCGAAAGTATAGTCAGTCCAAGACTGTTTACAAATGATCAAAAATATTTCAAGAGTCTACTGAGAAAAATATCTCTGATATTTCCTTACATTTCGTTAACACCCTAAAAAATAATTTAAGTCACAAGTGGAATCTTGAAATTTGAACCAAGAAATCAGAGAATTTTCATCGAAGTGATCAAAAAATGCTAAAATAAAAAACGCATTTGAACAAAGTTAGTTCTAACATTATGGTGGTATAATTTCCGTGACATACAGACAGAAATATCCTTACCATCATAATCGAGTACTCCAAAGTCACAAAGGAGCGACCCTGCCGTTCTCTCAACGAGTTTAAGTGGATCAATCAAATCGCATTACACACGAAAAACGCGGCACAAACACACAAGCAGTCTCTTCGCCTCACAGTCTCCGACTACTTACACTGGCCTACACTCCCACGCGTTTCTGACCACCGAAGACCAAGAAACTTGTTTTTATGTCCTTATTGTAACTGGGCCCAGTTTAAAGGATACGGTACTGCTTGTAAAGCCCGAAAAAAACCGCTTTACCGGACTCTACAAAAACAAAAACGTGACAAAATGGCAAGGATCCACTGTTCTTTTGGGAGAACAATAACAAAAATTTATAGAAAATCTCTATATCTACATAATTATCGCCAAGGCTTTACCATACAACCGGTATTAGCCACCACTTTATAGCCCTTTAAACCACATATTGAAATATTCAATAAGCTACCCGTATATTCTAGGGACTTTATTATATACATTTTCACAATTATATGCACACTACAATATTTAATTCTAATAACTTACAATTATTATAATTTTATATTCATAATTGTTCTAAATAATACAAGAACACTACTAAAATCTGGGACAAATGCAAAACTATACGTAGAGATGTAGACTCATTTCGCGTTATAAATATGTACCTAATATCTATTTACACGCGTACGTTAATTCGTTCTGTTCAGTCTAACTTATTTCCATAAAGACAGAACGGTGCTTCATGTATCACAGATTGCTTTGACTACAAATTGAATACAGAATGTACGAGTATTCTATAACAATTTAACTAGATTTAGGCTGCCTATAACATATCGTAACTATTTTTCTTGTTGTAATAGGGGTCAAGCGTTTTGGTTATGCAATCTTGAACCCAAAATGCGGTGATAGTCCAGTGGTAGCGCCAGGAGAACTTGGTATTTTAAATGACTGGTCCGAGATTGAATCCCAGCGGCATTTAAATTTATGTGCGTTAACACTAATTTACTTGTTTTACCATGAAGGAGTGTACTGGATTGCGTGATACATGCAAATTCCATTTTTAAAGGACTTCAAAAAAAGGAGGAGGTTCTCAATTCATCTGTATGTTTTTTTAACATTATATTATATAAACTTTAAATTAAATTTTTATTCAAAAACATCGTCATATATTTATTGAGCTAAGTTACTTTAGTAATAAACCTTGGATTTAAATTTAATAGTTGGTAGGTACGAGTATATTAATTATTAGTATATAAGTAGTGGAATTTAAATTAAGTCTAATAAATTTAACGTCTTATATGGTAAGTACTTTTTAACTAAACTACGCATACATTCAAATACACATACGAGTATTAATGGCGCTAAAACAACGATGTTACGATATTACATTTGCACATTAATGAAACTAAGATAAGGTTTAGCATGTCCATAGGTCAACTCATACGATTATTATAGGAAACGTGCTACACTTTACTCGATCTGTGAGTGGTTTTATCTTCACAAAATAACCATCTACCGCACCTACAAGATAAAACAAAAATCATTTTATTTACACTTCAAATCGTACCTTAACCAAAATTTAAATTCCTCAACAGTTAACTTAAAATTAAACCATAGAATATAATAGTTGTTTGATTTTTAGATTAATCTCTATAGATAGACGAATCATTTTTAAACGGTTTTATTTAGCTTGCCCTGTTTATTTATTTGTTTGTTTATTTAGGTAAAATTTATTTAATACACAAGGTGATCATCTCAGCCTAGATTACAAACTACGAAAAACGTCCTTCTATTAGCCGCTTTAATAGTGACATATAGTCAAAAGATTATTAATCCTTCATTATTAATCCTTCCTGTTTGGGTGGTAATGTCACGTACTTGGCAATTGATACAATTATGTGCTGCATAATTCCATTTATAACACGATAGGACCAGAAAAATCGTTTTATTTGTGTCTGTTATGCTAGTTCTAGGTTTATATTAACATATTATAACCCATTATTATTATTTGCTTATTTTTAAAGTTCATATTTTTGAACTACCTACCTTAGTATATTAACAAGGATGGAACTCTATCTAAAAGTTAGAGTTAACTACCAGATATTTTAGTTTATATATTTGTGGTTTTTGACGTTATTTTTTAATGTAAAAAAGAGACGGTCATCAAATAATCTCCACATTTACGTATCAGACCATGAAGCAAAATAATAAGTTACCGATGACGTAAGAGCAAGTGCGGCCAGCGCCATGAAATGCAGTTATGTGACCACGCGTTACACAAGACTCTCCAACGTCTACGGTAAACAATAACAAGAGAACGACCCAAATCACCAGTTTTGCAAAGGGTGAATGAATCGATAATCCGGCTTGCACAAAACTCTATGTTATAAATTATAACTCTTCATCATTAATAACTTAGTAGTATATAGAGCTAACAAAGTAAAGAACGGAATCACTCAGGACATTACACTGTCCAAAGACAATGCAGGTTGGCCATTTGAACAGTATTCTGGCGTCTCCTATGTCGGAAGAGGCCAGGGTACTGGGCAAATTGATTGTATTAGGACTCTCAAAACGTTAGCTGTCGTAGTTTCTATTATTTGTTATAATTACATTGTGTATCCTTCACGGGATGATGTGGTCGCGCAACGACAAAGTCCCTTTAAATAAATTAAAAAAAAACACCAAATCAAAAGTTTTTTTGGGACGAATTTGTTTACTGAAATTGTTTGATCATTGGGAAGCTTTTTAACAACAAACTTTATTTAAATGAGTTTTAATTCCAAACGAAATTTTAGTGGAGCAAAAAATCAGAAATGGTCGAGTAGCAGTCGTTTCTTATTGCGAGATGATCACCTAGTAAAAAAGGTTAGGTAATTGTAAAATGTTACGTCTTTTCCAAAGGTTGTATTTCTCAGCGGGTCATGCATAACGTTTCACGTAGGTACTTAGATTCAATTTCGTGTGTTCTTTAGACTTGTAGTGTTAAACTTTAAATTTTAAGCATTTTAATCCAAACAGATTAGATACCTACTCGTATGTACTTATGTAATCCATAATACCCACAAAATACTACTTACTAGATACCTACTTAGATACGTAGAAGGGAATCCCAGTGTGGAGCTCTCGGTACACACATTTCCCTGAACTATTACAAACTATGTAAGTATAATTAAAAGTGTTAAATATTCCAAGCAAAGCACATCTCATTATAATAATATAAGACACCACGCCCTCTCCTCCAGGTAGAATCCGTTAACGAAGATTGAAGCGGAACGCGGAAATTTATGCGGAAACATTTATTTTGTGCGTGAGTGTAATAATATGAATTTATAACCTGCCGGTTCGTACTCCGCATACGTTCACGAACTGCCTCCAGCTAACATTTCTGAGTGTTCGATATTTAATACAGGTAAGCAACTTGTTTCTTAACTGTGACCTACTATGTCTAGTATTAGGGTTTTTTAAAAGTATCTAGACTTCGTACGACGTACGTTGGCTATGAATACGTACCTACTACCGAACTATTAAATCCAAATCCAAACAAATTGAATTTTAAGTATTCTATTCGACACCCATTTTTTTATTCTTATATACAAATTGCGAGTTTTTTGCCTTCGAATAACATAAATGCAAACTACCGTTACCACCACGTAAAAATATTTTATAATAAATGAACCTAATACTATACGAGTGTAATAGAAACAAATGAAATTATTCATAATACTGTTAAGTTATTCATAATACCTACTGTTTTTAAGCGTTATGTTTTTGGATTGTTATTCACATAATTTCACATTAATTGTTATATAAAAAAATATAGTGCCCACGGCTCCACATAATATGAACAATCGAGCCGATTTACGGTCAGACTATTGTATAATCGGTCAACTCCCTTTCACTTTATTGACTGCCTGCAACATACTATGAGAATAAAAAATACTAATGTTATAACTGAGGACTATAATTATTATATTTGCTTGGAAAAATAATAATATTATGTAGTTTGACTAGCCGGCAATTTATTTCAATAGGAGCAGTCAAAATCAAGTTATCCGCAATTTCGTCATTGACCTCTACCTTAACTCAAACCTCTTAAACTAAATTTTGTATTTTTTACATTTAGAATAACACTCTTTTTCAATAAAAATAAGTGTCAAAGATGTTAAGCAAACAAAACGTAGTTGTTGCTGTTTCGATATGAATTAAACGTGTTTCGGAACAGCAATAGAGTAATGAAAAAGGAATAAAAAATCAAAAACGGCTACATAACATTGTATTACAATTTATTTTTAATACAAAAGTTACAATTTTATATTTAATTAACCTAGACATTAGTGGAATTTTCCCTTGGCATTTGGATGCACTTTTCCCAGTAGCGGTTCATAGTGTCGTATCGGTGCAAGTTCACTCCTCGCAAGCTGTGAGCTTCATCAGGATATGACTGAAAACAACAAACACTAATTGACATTGCAGCTTTGAATTTTTACGCACATATTTTCAAGGGATGTCTATGGGTCTTCCACTTAATACAGCACTAGCATAAAACCCACCATCTGTTGGAACGGGATATTCCTCTCCGCCAGCGCCTTGTACAGCTTGGCTGCGTTCTGGTAGTGGACGTTGTCGTCGGCGTTGCCGTGCATGATGTAGAAGTCGTGGCCTCGGAGCTTCTCCACCAGCAGCGTGACGTCACCCGCCTCGTAGCCCGATAAGTTGTCCTCGGGAGTGGGGAGCCCCATGTATCGCTCAGTGTACATCGTATCTGGGAGAAGTAAACATGTTCAATTAGTTAACGCATAGTAGCAATTATGCAGGCTCTTTGATTTACTGTCTAATAAATAATATAATATACTATTGCCTCCCTAAAACTAGTTAAAGATATATGCGTCGGCAATGTTTTACTGCGCCCTTATCAATGTTCGCATTACTACTCCAGACTTTCTGTTGAAATTCTTTCATATACTATTACTATTAGTACCGTGCCGAGAGCGCTGATAACAGGTGCCATGAAACTGATAACTCGAGTTAACTGCGGCCCCAGTGGCCCACGCGGGACCGGAATCGATAAACTTATACATAAACTCCGATTCACGAATCGAACTAATAAGGAACAAAATATTGCAGCTGATTGGTCCCGTCCAACTAGAGATGTAGTAGAGTGGAGCAGTAGATTGAAACAATATAAGAAAACAGTCCTACGATGTATTCATACTCCTGTGCAAGGCTAGTTGACAAAATTTGGAAATGGGTTTAAAAATATAGCTTGGTATATATTTTACCCCAAAAATATATTATTTTAAGAAAAATAAGCCATAGAAATGAACTCCAAATTGACATCGAAAAAGGCCAAGACTGTCATGGCGTCTTGAATGATGTCACGCCTCGCGAAACAAGCTGTTCACTGTATACGAAAATGACAGCAACAACATGACGTTTCGCGATTCGTGACGTCACTTCTCTGATTTGTGTTCAAACGTTTTAATGACACGTGATTAAACGGCCAATTTTGCGGATTTTATTTTCCGTAAATATTGGTACTCTTTAATTATTTTAATGAAAAAAGTGTTCATTTGGTTACTACATAACATGATTAATCATTAGAAACCCTATGCCAGCCGATTTATTCTTAGTGGAAACACGCGTATTAGCTTACTGTAGTAAAGCCAGGAGGTGACGGGCGCGGTGGACACCCCGCAGCTGAAGAGGCGGTCGTCGTCGTGGAGCAGCGTGAGCAGCGTCGCGTAGCCGCCGTAGCTGTGGCCCCAGATGGCCACGCGCGACCGGTCGATGAACTGGTAGCGCTCCAGCACTTGTCTGTGGCGAGCGGTTTAGTTTTATGTCATCTCATTGATAGCGTGCACTGTACAGGGTCAGCGTAATATCCTTCCAAATCATAATGACATGAAAATTACAAAAATATTAATACTTTACTAAGATACTTTTTAAGACTACCATCTAACATGTGTTTCTATAACCAATCTTTGTACATGGATACAGATTGTTTCGTTGGCAAGGTATGGATTTAAATTGCTTTGAAATAACAGATAAATTATATGTATTGCCTGGCAACATCAAATGGGCTATCCATTTATTCTAATCATATCTAAAAGTAACACCTACGTCAAACATCAATGTACATTGAAGTAAAATACACCTTACTTACCTCAATATAACGAAATGGTCCTCAACCTCCACGGTTCCAAGAGCATTGTTGAGAGAGAACAGAATATCTTGACCGTTGAGACCTGCGCCCCGACCGTCCGCCATCATGTAGATCGTGTTGCGACTAGTCGTCAGGTACGAGTGGTAACCTGTCAATAAATTTTTTTAAAAAGCCTTAAAATAATCCTGCATCTTTTTCATATTTTATGAAAAAGATGCAGGTATCTCCAATGATGGACATTGCACAGACAATATTTGCATATTTTGGAATTTTAAAACTAATCCAACATTAGTCAAAGATCAAAAGAGATAAAACTCCAAAGTTCATAGACAGATAATAATTTACTGCACACTTTTAAAGCAAGATTGCTCCGCAACGTATTGTATTAATGCGTGAACACAAACTTACCAACAGTGAAGGTGTCGTAAACAGTGTTGGTATTAGGGCCAGAGTACACGTAGTACACCAATGGGTATTTGGTCGAGGTGTCATTGACGTTTAATCCGGGGGGCAGGAACAGCCTCACCGGCGCTGGGTGTCCATTCTGCAGGGGCACTGTATCGATAATGCTGCCCGGCCTGCTCTTGCCGACAAGACGCTCGCGAACGATGGCGTTAGTTTCCCACGTGTACAGAACTTGTCTGGTCTGAAATAATAAAAAAAATAGAAATAAAAAATGTAACTAGTGGTCGCTGCCGCGGGTGTGACTCTCCCATGGTATGCGGAGTGCGGGAGGGGAACGCAACTGACCAATAAGCTAGGCTCCTGACAGCCGCCGACACATAGTTTGAAATACGCGCGTTTTGTTTTGTTCTGTATCGACAGCAGTCACTTTACACGAGACACGTGCACTTGTGATCATGGCTAGCAAAGTCCCTCAAGGTTCTCTGCTACTTTCAGAGAAAAAATGTTCATTGTAACTTGATTGTAAGGTGATATCTTCGGTGAAGGTTAGACTGGTCTAGGAACTGGCCCTTATTGCTCATATTTAACCACCGGTAGGGTCCTGGAGCCAGAAGGTTATATAACACACCATAGGGTTGAGATGCACTAACAGAGCTTGAGCCTGAGGGTTAGAGGGTGAGGGTCGCCTACCAGGGGGTTGTAGATGTAGGTGGCGGAGGGCTCGTCGGGCGAGGAGCAGGTGATGGTGAGGTAGGAGCCGGCGCGGCTGGCGGTGGCGGAGGCCCAGGCGCAGGCGCCGCCGCCGGGCAGCACGATGGCGCACGACAGGCAGCCCGCGCGCGCGCCCGACACGTGCACTTGCGACTGCCAGGGACGACCCGTCACTGTGCGCGTGTAGTAGCTGGAATGCGTCTTTATGTTAGCTAATATATAATATATAACGGCGATGGCTTAGAATTCGACCTCGAATCGAGGGGTCCGGGTTCGAATCCCAGTGGCACGCAACAATGACTTTGTAAAAAGATATGACGAAACCTGCATGCCTGAGAGTTCACAAAAAAAAGTCAAAGTTTGCAGATCTGTATATTACCTGATCTTTCAGTTTACCTCATCTACAATACAGTTGATTTATTTCAACCAAAACACCAGGGACGATACTGCTGAATCCCATTATTAACCTACTTAATCGCGTATGGATTAAATTTATTCGAGTAAGCCCCTTCGTACACAAGACTACGTAAGTCTCCGATACTAATGTTGTATACGACATTAGTATCGACACCGACGACGAGTACGACGATACGATTTGTATGGCGGTAGTCGTATGGAGATTAAGAGGGCACCGAGCTTTTTATATGAAATTTGTGTTCGTTTGATGTCGTGCTGTGTCGTTATTACGAAAGCTATAGCTATGCATTTACTAGGTAAGAAACTTAAGGATATACTCTATACATCATCCGTTTCAGAAACACGATTACTTGTAGTTTCCTCGATAGAAAAAAATGCCCATTCTACGCAGAGCTACCGCGCTGCCCCCGAACGCGCGATATTTTAGGTATTTCCTTCTTATTATCAAACAAGTAAACATTTTGAAAATGTACAACGTATACGTTATAGAAAGCATATCGTTTTGTTATTATTCAAAAACTGATAACCTTCCGTGAAGTATTTACGCCATACTATACTTTTATTTAACTTTTAAGAGCTTACTTTGGATTTTTTTTCTATCGAGGAAACTACAAGTAATCGTGTTTCTGAAACGGATGATGTATAGAGTATATCCTTAAGTTTCTTACCTAGTAAATGCATAGCTATAGCTTTCGTAATAACGACACAGCAAAACATCAAACGAATACAAATTTCATATAAAAAGCTCGGTGCCCTCTTAAAGTCGTCGACTATCGAAGACTTGCGTAGCCTTGTGTACGAAGGGGCTATGGATACATAACATTTTAATATCTTTTAATATACATATACTTGACATACTATAAAACATGTTCCTCGTTCATTCCCACGTAGTTATTAACAGTGAAGGCGCCAGGAGTGATGGAGCTGGAGATGATCTCGCCGTCGAGGCGCATGCTCACATACAGGTGCTGCCAGATGTTGCCGTCCGCCTGCTGCAGCGACCAGCGCGGGGACACGTAGAAGTCTCCCTTGGAACTGAAGCGGGGGAGCGCGATCGGCACCCAGCCATTGGGCTGGGAACGGTGCTCTTCCTATTAAAACCAGGGCACATAAGTATTAAGTACATAAAATGAAACGTGAGTGTGAGTTTCAATAGTTGTCTTCAAAAATTTATAAATATAATTATGCAAAAATCTTTTTATCCATGACATATTACAATGTATCTATGTAGGTATCTGTATCTGTATTTGGTTATACAGGGTGAATTTTTCAAGTGTGCGTTGGTTGGGCAAATCCGAAACTATGAGGAATAGCGAAATGCTGAAAGGAGTCTGGGAACCGGTTTTGATGAAAACTAAAACTGCTTCATTAGATTTTTGAAAAATCTATATGCCTAGCCAGGAAACGAACCTGTTGATTTTGAAAAAAAAATCACTTCCTGTATTATTACACCATTCGATAGTGTCACTTATAAGGAACAATAATATTTCTATTTCTATGTCCACTTTACTTACGTTAAACAGAAAGCAACGTTACATCGGAAGCTAGGTGCTTCCTAAATCATGTTCCACATATACGAGTACATACACATCTTGATATGTATATCAGCGTAGTTACTTTTGATTGGACAAGCCATACTCAAACATCCTCGTATGTTCCAGTAATTTGCTTTAGTATTTTCGGCCACAGTCAGATGGACTATTCCCAAAATACCGTATCATAAACAATTACGTTTATAAACAAGTGGTTCTTACCTCACAAGTCCCCGTTTCAACGTTGCAGATCCTGAGGATGGTGTAGTTCTGTCGTCTGTTCAGCCAGTGCGCCGCCACCTCGTTGGCGGTGGGCCACAGCACGCCGCCCAGGATGTGGTCGCCGGTCACCAGCTCGGGGGCCTCCATCGTGATGAAGTCTCTGTCGTTAGCCAACACCAGGGAGGTCAGGTTGACTACGCGTAAATCCACCGTTGGGTTCTTTCGGCCAACCTAAACCGAATGGGACATTTTTAGTAACGCACGAATGGTCACATCTATTTTCTGTCTCTATAATGTAACACCAAAAATCTTGTTAATGAGATTTTTGTTGACCTATTGATTTAAATGGTTGAGAATGTTATACAATATTCTATGTTTTATATATACTTAGGATTAATGAAACTTATGTTTACCTTGGGGTACTTCAAGTCAAAGAGTTCAGGGTAGAGATCATCGGGATCACTCTTCTCGACGAAGTAGTAGTATGAGTAGCTCTCCACCTCCGTATCGTTGAAGCTGGCGAATGCCAGGTACTGGCCGTCCGTCGAGAACCACGTCGCCTGGCCAGAGTACATGACATCCTCTGTAAGAAAAATGAGGCTATAAGTAACTGAGTACCTAATTCTTCTAATAATTATGTAATAAAATAATGCTTTTAATAAAGACTACCAATATTATTACAATTGTTAATTGTATGTACTTGTGCTTCTTACTTAAATATTATTGAAATGAGAACACAAAAGAACCCTTTCTTTAATTTCTGAATCAATTCTGAATAGTGTGTTGAACAAAATTGGATGCAAAACAAAATGGAGTTTTAAATCTGCGTTCTCAATTTGTATGAAACTCGTACATGTATGCATGCATGCATATATCCACGGCGTCGTGCCAACGATCAGACCGGTGTCCTTACGGAAAAACGTTAGCACACAGCTCGAACTCAAATTACGTCGTCAATAACACGGAAAGAGCATTTTTAACGTATTTTTGTATATGTAAAAAATGTCGCCTGTTTTAACCCATACACAAATACCAGTGATGTACCTTCGTACACCCAGTCGGTGTGTCCATTGTAGACGACGCCCGGGATGCCGTCGAAGGTGAGCTGGATGGCGTCGTCGTGGCCCTCGGGCAGGTAGTACACGTTGTTGTCCAACACGTAGGCCAGCGAGTGGCCGCCGCCGAAGAGGCACAGCTGCAGGCGGGAGTGGTTCGCGATCAGCTTCACTGTCCTGATGGAAAAAAGTTCATTTACTTCTGTAAAGCTTAATTGAAAGGAACATTTAGTATTACAACCAGGCCCCGATTCAGCGGGGTTCGAACCGGGCCCAGAGCAACAAAATTGAGTTTTTAAATAAAACAAATGTCCTCTTTTTTAAATAACGAAATAAACACACACATAGTTTGAGGGGCAGCAAATATTGATATTGCCGGGAGTGTGAACGTTGTTTTTTGTCAATTTCAACATGTTAAACCATTTATATGTGTAATTTAAGACTTAATAGCGCACAGAGTTGTTTAAGTATACGGCAAGTTGAATTGTAGCCTTTGTCTAACCTATGTAAAAATCTAGGTGACCTCCATGGCGCGGTGGTTAAGACGCCAATGTGCGTGGGTCTGGGTATGATTCCCGGCGGAGCGGAAACTTTTAATGATGAGCTTAAATTTACATTTCTAGTCTGGATGTAATTCTGATCAGGGACAATCATTAGGCATGCGGAACACAGACAATCCTAGTATGGAGCTGAGAGATCATAGCTTAATATTTATGTCTTATGTATTTATAAGCAAACAATAAATAGGTACTTTGTTTCAATTTCGTAGAGAGCAAACTTAGCAGTAGTCGAGTAACGATACACCTGAAACAAAATTAATTCAGAACATTAGAATCATTATCAAAAATCAATCTTAAACTTAACAAATTATTGAGTTATCGGTTTACGATATATTTAAAGATTACGGACTGCCGTATGAATTTTTTTTAAGATTAAGAATATGTGGGCATGAATATTTATCGTAAATTTTATTAATTCTGGTATATAGATAAGGCTGTAATAATTGGACTGAATAAGATACAATTTTATTGTTTATACGTTATCACAACATTTTTGTGTCAAACTAGTCTTATTTTTCCCTATTATGAACCTGACTTTGTTATATTAAATTCGATGCTTATAATAACGTCTCTACTTTAAGAGGGCGGTGGTAACCTTACTTCTATGAATGAAGGTACTGAATAAAATTTGATAAATAAATTAAAAAAAACATTCTACGGTAAGCAATTTATTATAAATGAGTTATTAAGAGTTTATTAACTACCAGATCAAATCCAAAATCCGTTCAGCGAATTTTCGAATACTAACAACCTTATGGAAGTTAGATGAAGAATTACTTAGATGACTCAGTAGCCGTCCACTCTCCGCATTTAGGATTAACGTGATTGTGGACAGTGGATCCTATTCCTATGTAATATTCTTTGAAGATTAAAAACAGTAGGTACATTGCTTACTTGTTCAACTTCACTTGGAGCCAAGATAAACTTCCGGTCCGCCGACAAAATAGGATTGCTGGTATTAAGTTGTGCCTGAAAACGTATTATGGTACTGTTATATATTTAGGATTACCATATTTACAGCGTTATAAAACACCAAATGGAGTAATATTTCTTTTCTTGTTTTCAGACATTAATGTTCCGGATGTGGCATCCGGTACACTAGGCTAGACTGTAACTGTATGTTACTTACATACAGTTACAGACAAAGAATTTTTAAAGTAACTCGATAGTGTAACGTAATGATACTAACCATAAGATCACCAGCCACTAACACCCTACTACTGAGGGTAGGCACGTCGAACACATAGATGCCGGGTTCACCCGCTATAGTGAACGTAAACTCCGTATCTGAAAAACCATGTTTAACTGAGTCCTGCTAATTTTTAATGTTAGGTAGGCTTGTTGGTTTCATACAGTTGCAGAATGCAGATATTATTGTGTAGTTAATTCCTAATTTCTACAAATTGATTATTCCAACTTAATGTATAGACTTAAAAACAAATAGGTACTAGTAGTATTAGTACCTAGTACAAATAGGTCGTACTGCATCACACAGCGTAGTGGGGGGGGGGGGTGTGCGTCCATTTGTATAGGTAGAAAATGCATCCACGCGCATAAATGCAGATGCGTGTTCTGTGTGTTGGACTGTGCATGTTTTCTATACAAATGGAAATACTCGAAGAAGAGAGAGCGAGAGAAATCGCCGAATTCTTGCACCACATAAGACCACATTCATAGCATAACTTTCAATATCAGATAATATTACCCTCTTCTGCTATTCTACTAGGCGTACTCGTATGTTACTACTGCTTTGTGGCTTACATCCTGCTTACATATTTAAGACACTATCCATGGAAAATGATATCAAACATTACGCAGTAATATGAAACAGTTTCATTTAGCTTGCCCCACGGCGGTTTATGACGAACCAATTGAAGCTACCGGCCACCTATAGGTGATTATAGAAGAAATAAGAAAGTATTATACCAACCGGATATCCAGGTGCCAAGAAATCCTCTTTGGGCGAAGTCACCTCTCACAAATTCTTCTAAGGTAAAAGGGTTTTGGGCAGAAGCTGTCGCAAAAAGCGCCAGCCAAACGCACCATATTAAAGCCTATATAGATAATCATATTGTTACCATTAAACAATTCAAGGTCAGGCTATATTGATCCAAAATAAGAATATTATCTATGTAGGTAGGTATCCATTAGATATGCCGACACGGGAATGGGTCAAATTTAGGTACTTTGAACAAATCCTCAAAAAGTGTAATAAGAATCGATAACCCTAATAAAATTGGAAATAGATAGCCTCAATGAATTGTGAGTGAGGATATTAAAATGTTAACTAAAAAACTTGGTATATTTTAGTATCGAATAGAACTTTAGTCCCTACTTACCATTTTTATAAAAACTTATTAATTACATCTAAGCAGTGGCTGACGGTACAATCCGCCAACACAACTGCTGTTACACTATCACAGTATAATCTTTATCCTCAAGATAAATTGATATCTACATACAGATAAAGGTAGGTAATTGTAAAAATTCAAAGACCATGTTAATAGGTCTGCGATTAGATTTTTCCGAGTATAGTAATATTATAAGGTCCCATTGTTAGATAATCTATAATCTATAACCATAAAATTGTACCATGAGTTATCGGACCTACCTATAACTTTGTTTAAAAAAATCCAAACCTTATCCGAATACAAAAAATGTCCATTAATTAATTTTTGTGGATAATTTCAAGGGTGTGTAACATTTAAAAAATATAATAAAAACAAGCAGCCGGGTCATGATCCCACGCGCCTAGAGTAGTACCTACAACTACCAAATAAATGTGAATACAACAAAACATATGATAAATAAAACTAACATATCTATATCTGGAAAATGTTTATTAAACATCAAATTTATTGGAATCATTACATTTTTCAGAACTTTTTTATTCAACAACGGTGTCGTTACAATTCTGAGTTGAATTGTACATGTCGGACATGTTTATTTTCTACTCTATGTATTAAAACAATTACGTCGATATTGAATTTCATTTTGGCCATTTCATTTTCATATTTCAACCATACGATACCATATGGTATGGAGTACGATTATTTCTCTGCTCCAAAATACATACAGAACGAACATATTCTCCAATGTCTCCAATTTGATGTGTACCAGTTTTGGGTTTGTTCACATAGGACAACACTACTCATTAAATTGTTCAAGATAATTCTTAACTCCAGCTTCGTATTCACGGACATCTCGTTGCATATGTTTCGCCGGTATACGTCACTTCATTTTGCAAAGCAAATCTACAACTGCCGTTTGAATGTGTCAAATATAATGTCCACAAAATCCAGGGGCAGCTTCCATCAGAACGACGACGCAGCAAACTCAAACGACGTCATTTCTGGTCCAGCTCCGAGTATCGGCGACCTCCCCTCAGTTGAACAAGCAACTGCATTACTCGGACGACGAATTAAATCATAGGATTTCCTCCAAGCCTGCCTTTCTATAACATTTTGTATAACATAAATTCAAATATTCTTCTGTAATATCACTCTCGCCTACACTCTTGAAATTCCTGATTAACTGAATATAAACATAATCTAAAAGATTCTTCAAGGTTGTTATGATTAAATACAATAAATGGAGTAGTCTCGTAACCTGTAAGAAATGTCGAGTATCCGACCAAATATTAGCATGGAATGAGTCAATGATTTTGAGATGAGTTTATGTGTTTGTTATGTCAATGTGTTGAACGAAACTAAGTTACTTATATTAATCTAAAGGTGAGTTATATGTGACGTGTGTGCTTGTATTTATGTGTGTGTGTGTGTGTGTGTGTGAATTGACATGGGACGGACCATGTTAATGTCTGCGATGAGTGCGGTGAAGCTCCTGCAGGCGTCGCTCATGCTCGGCCATGTGTTGTCTTCGCTGCTCCTCTTTTATAGCAATCTGAAACCACATTATGACCTCATTAGGTTTTACTTTTAATTAATATTTTTAATGGTGCTGAATTTATTGAAATAGACAAATAATTTAGGATTTAATCAATATTTAATTAATTAGTTGTCTTACCTAGGAACTAGGTTTCACAAAGGCAGAACTAATGCCTAGCAGCACTTTGTACCAGTCAACCAGATTGATAGTAAGCATGTGAGGTGGGTGACAACAATTAAAAAGAGAATTTAAATTTAATACTTCTTTTTAATTTACTTAATGGGCCTTCCCCGAAATGTTTATTAATACTGTTAAATAGATTTCCATCCACAGCAATATGTTTGCACATTAGTAATCGAAAATTAAAGCCCTATTTGTATGAAAGTACCAGATTTTTCTCATATAAGCAATTCTTTTAATTTCGAAATATTAATGACAAATTCCCTTATATTATATTCAAAAAGCGTTTAGTGATTTTAAACACAATAATATACATTTTTTATTTACCGTTTCTGCTGACAATGGCAGCCAATATATACATGGAGTTGCCTTTGTTTTTTTAAACAGATCATCCAAGAGTTTAGCAGGAGCCTCTTCTTCTTTTTTCTTGAATTTCTTTGCTAAGACAAAAATACACATATTAGTTGTTTCTCTTCTGGTAGGAATCAAAAACCCTGGACCCTCCATGTAATGCATCAATGCCTTAACCACTGTGCCACTCAGATCGTCGTAAATTGTATGTGAATATATTAATTTGTCATGCAGTGCCTGCATTGGTTTAAATCAAATGAAACCACCTAATATTTGTCAAGTGTAATTTAATTTTTAAGTTTTACTAAATTAATGTAAACCTTTTTTCTATAAACTCTGACTTTACATTGCTGACAAACTATTCAGCAATTTGGGATATGTTACAGTTAGATTAAGATATGATGTATGAAATTTTACTACAAACATGTTCTTAAAATGTTTATTTAATTTATTACCTGGTTCTGGGGTTCGTTCAGGGGTTCTGTGCCTTCTCTTGTCCTGGAAGCGGTCATCTCTGCTAGGCTTTTCCTTTTCCTTGGTCTTCTCATTTTTGCCAACATCCCATTCCCGCATAGTCATTTTTTTCTCCCATGGTTTTTCCTTGAATAGAAAATTTACTTGTGAATAAGTAAATATCTTGTCTAGAAGAATAAATCTTAATAGCTAAATTATTTGTAAGATGACCTTAGAAATGCTCAAAACTGAAATACCATGAAAATATAGCATAAGGTAAGAGTATATTTATTTAAAATATATTATGTCCATTATTTCTTAGTAGCATTTGTCCTGTGTGTGGACTCATTCTATAACAAAATTTAACAATTTATCATGTTAAAACTTGTATGTCCTAACTAGTGATGTGCCGGAACATTAAAAATTGTATATCCGCAGATATGGATCCGAATCCCGATCACGCGTAGGACCTTGAAACTATAGTTGACGTCATGGCCGCCGCAACATGTGTACTGTATCTTTTGGTATGGTAGCTTACTATGATAAATGTTTGTACTATAAACATGCCAAATATTTGATTTTAAGAAAAAAATTACTCTGAATGGAATTTTAAGTTTTTTAAATTCTATCTAGGGCATTTCATTCTATCAATTGAAATTTAATAAGATTAAAGATCTGTAAAAGACCCACAACAAAAGTAACAGAAACAGATACGCATCCTACTTCTGCCTTGGAAATCCACAGATACAGATATTCAGAACATCACTAGTCCTAACACATCAAACATATAATAACAATAATTCTTACCAGTTCCCCTCGCTCTCTCTTTATGTCCTGCTCCCGAAGCCAATCCTCCACAGTACCAGGTATAGTTGAAGTCTGAGCACTGTCCGTTTCTTCATTAGCCTTAGCCTTATTGAAATCTTCTTGGGTAGAAAAGTCTACATGTAGTGTTTTTGGGTTTGAAACTGGCCATGTAACTCCATGTAGTGCATGTCTAGTTTCCACTGCTTGGCTGTAAAAGATAGTAACAACTTCTTAAGTATTAATATAATTTCCTTAGAAATCATAATAGCTTCATTAACGAAAAAAAAAATTCTAACATACGAATAGCACAGGAGCATGTACTGCAGCTATGCAGCAGATCAATAGAAACCTCAAACAGGATCTAAGTACCGTCTGAGTTTGAAAGTTTGAACTGAGGCATTGTTACTTCAGAACATCAAATTTATATTTATTACTTTTGAACAATCTCAACTCCTTAAATGAGATGCAAGACATGAAGATGACGTGCGGAGACGTTTACGCCGCAAATACAATTATTCTAACGCATAAAAAAATATACTTACTCTTCAGTTTCATATTGCACAAAACATTTTGATTTAATTCTATCAATCCAGAATCCATTGTCGACAATTCTTCCAGTTCTTTGCAATAAGTTTTTCAACTGTGGTAAGGTGAACGGTCTCACTAAATTTGTTATATACAGCACATTGGACTGTTTGTGTCTGGGTGGGCTTGGTGGTCTGGCTATTATACTATCACCGTCTTTAACAATAGAGATTTTTCTGTTTGATGACATGTTAGTTTCTCTTATTTTGAAATTCTCCTTATCTCTATCATCATTTTCCTTCCTATTAATTTCCACACTTTCAGTGTTGTCTATGACAATTTTAGGCAACACAGGCCTTTCTAACTTTTCTGTAACTTCTACTCTTCGGCTATGCTTTTTCTCTTCAATGACCTCATCAAACTCCACAGGTTTTACATCTGGTATAATATCCTTAAGAACATCCGTGGATATAGTTATTGATTTCTGTGTAGTGATTCTGCTAGGACGCGATCCCCATCTTCTCTTCCTATTTGAATGGGTTGCTGTTTGTCCATTATGCACTATTACCTCATGATTGACTGCTACTGATTCGGATTTAAGCTGCTCTGTTTCACTGTTTTTTGGTTCATTTGGTGCTGTAGGTTCCTTCTTGGTCTCGTCTGAACTTACTATTTCCTTATCGGGAGTCTTAGAGCTCTCTACAACATTTTGTTTATTAGTAGTGACTTGATTATCTTCTGTACTGTTGACATCTTCCAAATGAATATTTTCCACTTTATCACCTGTAATAATACTTACCTCACTTTTTTCCGGTTCATTTTCATTCTTCTCATTTGATGGTTTTGGTGATTCTTGTGAATCATTTGTTCCAACCTCTGAAGTTTCCAGCTTACTTTCATCAGCATGTATCTCTAAAATTTCTGACTTGTCGCCTGACATGCTTCCCTGTCTAGGACTATCCTCCTTCTCAGCTAAACTACTGTGCCTATCTTCTGTATGAGATTTTGGTGAAGAAACAGTTGTGTCTGCATCAGATGGTTTATCTTGTGTTTCTGATTTGCCTTCATCACTTTGCTTATCTTGGTTAGATGATTCTTCATTAGCAGTGTTTTTATTTTCGTTATCATTATCTTTTGTTTCTTCTGATGTTTTATCATCTGAGGTAGTAGACATTGGTGTATTGTCTGAAGTAGCTTCTTGTTTTTGAGGCGTTTGAGAAACGTCTGGAAGTTTTTTCTCTTGATCTTTTTCATTTTCAGGTTCATCACCCTGACTATCTGGATTCCTATCCGAACCCTCTTTCGAATCAGCTGCCGAACGTTTGGAGCGATGTTTTGTTTTCTTGCGTTCCTCTGAGGGCTCGCCGCTCGCTGATCGTGAATGTTTCCGCTTGCTACGAGGAGATCTGTCTACCCTCTCAGGTGTAGAAGGTGGTCGAGTTAAACATATTTTCAATTTTTGAATATCTCCTACATCTCCTTCAGTAGTCTTGACCTGCCAAACCTGTTCATTTGTTTCTTCCGGGCTGGCCTCCTTATTTGACGTTTGTGGCGGATTGTTTTCGGCTACAGTTTCAGGCGCCACTGGTGGAACCTGAGTGGATTCTTCAGTAGACTCATTATCAGAAGATGTAGATCCTTTTCTACGCCTGGTTTTAGGTCGTTTAACCTTTTCAGGTTTTTCTTTCTTCTCAGGAGAAGTTTTCGATTTCTTACTAGCAGTACGCTCACTCTTACGACGCATCTTCACCTAAAATCAGATAAGATAATAGTACAATGTTCAATAAAAACTTTAGGATATAAAGATGCGCAAGTAGATGTCTAAAACTTAATTTACCAATGCAATTAGTAAACACGGTTTTCACATTAATTTACACGCGCGAATCGGTAATGCGGTTATACTATCGCGTTGCGGCCATTTTGAGAAGTCAAAACCATGCCATAGATAAAAGATAACAAAATAAATAGTTCAAATCAATAGACTAAATAATATTTAGTCCGTTTATATCATTTATATTATAAACGGAGCTTATGTTTTATCTGTATAATCGAGATGCAGGAAAAGTGGAAAAGCTGCTCACTGATACTTGCTGATTTAATACTAGACTAATGTGCTGCTTACGGCTTTATTAAATCTTTAATTAAACGCGGCCTCCAGTCAATCAATCCCATGATCAATTTCCTCCTAGCTAATGAGTAATGACGCTTATTTACCTGTGGTCCAAGTTTACATCCTTTATTGTCTCTGGTTGGTAATCATTATCTACTGTACGTGTTTAGGTACTCTATGCCTAATTGCCTATTAGTTTTAGACGTTTTAGTTCTGTCAAAGTTAAATGAATAATGATCTCCGCTCTAATAAATTCATTTTCCATAATGATATATAATGTTAAGTGATCACAAAATATTTAAGGTAATTGAAATTAACATATTATGTTACTTGTTAATATGGCTTAAAATCATGTGTTTTAGATAATTATACATACATTTCTTTTGTTTCAGATATGGGCCTTTTATGTCATACTTGCGGTTTAGAGGTCTATTTAAGTGTAACTAAACGTGTGATAGTGGCTAGAGATTGATAATGAGTTATTTCTGAAGACCATCAAACAAACTTTGAGAATGGGTAACCAGAACAGTTGTTGTTGTTATCAAAGTCCGTCACCCATCAGAAAAGATATCGTTAAACTAGAAGACTACCTCCCGGAGGGTGAAGTAAGTTCGAATAACATCCAACATATTAGCGAAAGAGAGCCTGATGATGGCGATATTGATCCGTCGCAAGATCCAATTGCAGGTACAATATTCATGGAGAGATCCAAAGCATCTATTGAAAATGGTATAACCAGAAAACGTAGTCAACACCAAATAGCTGAAAATAAGCTAAAGAAAAGCAGTTCCTGCTCAACAATTTATTTAGATGATAGTACAGTGTCCCAACCTAACTTAAAAAATACTGTTAAGTGTGTCGCCTTGGCTATCTATTACCATATAAAGAATAGAACCTCTGAACGCCGAATAGATATATTCGATGAAAAACTACACCCTCTGGTAAAAGAAGGAGTTAGTGATGACTATGACAGGTACAATCCAGAACATAAACAGATTTACAAGTTTGTAAGAACTTTGTTTAATGCTGCCCAGTTGACAGCTGAATGTGCTATTATTACATTGGTGTATTTAGAGAGACTTCTAATATGTGCTGAACTTGATATTGCTCCTTCTAACTGGAGGAGGATAGTTTTGGGTGCAATTTTACTGGCTAGTAAGGTATGGGACGACCAGGCGGTCTGGAATGTGGACTACTGCCAGATACTAAAAGACATCACAGTCGAAGACATGAATGAGCTGGAGAGACAATTTTTAGAAATGTTGCAGTTTAACATAAATGTACCATCAAGTGTCTATGCTAAATATTACTTTGATCTGCGCACCTTAGCTGAGGCAAATGATTTGGCATTCCCCAGTGAACCTCTTAGTAAAGAACGGGCACAAAAACTCGAGGCGATGTCAAGAGTTATGGAAGATAAAATATCTGCTGAGATTGTTAAAAATGGCATCAAGAAATGGTCAAGTTTGGACAATGTCAATGCTGGTACTGGTGTGAGGCGTAGTGTGGCCATATTGTCTTAACTTGTAGTGTCAAGCCAAAACTTGAATCCAAATTGGAATCACAAAATTATTATACTTAACCTAATTTAAAAAAAAATATGGTCTTTAGAATTTTGCACCAAATTAATGGTTTCTATTTATTGGTATCATGCTTCAGTGTTTTAATTATTTGACTTGACACTGTCCAATATAATTTTTGAGAATAATTTTACCCTGTGATCGAATTCTGATTTCCTATCTTAAATGTGCAGTGTTTTATAAGGAATATATTATCATCAATAGCTATAAACAATGCTCAATTAAAGCATTAACAGTTTTGGTAACAGTTTATAAACATGTATTAAACTGAAAGACTTGTAAATGTGGTCCAATATTTTTTGTTTTCTACCCATAATACTGATTTGCTACTTAATTTTCTATACTAAATTGGCTTCCAATTTACTTTTATTTTACTTTACATAATAAGAAGCACTAATATTAATAGTTTGCTTCTAAAACTGCGCTTTTAGGTTATGATAAATTGTCTTCTAGAATGTATAATTGCATTTTGACTGATAAAAGGATCTTGTGATTGTGGTATGATTGCTTAGTCAACAGATATAATTTTTTAATTATTTTACTAAGTATAATGCATTTAGGACTCTGACATAGTGTGTATATGGAATTATGCCAAATTATTTTATAATCAAATTCTAAGTATTATGTGAACTTGATTAGTCAAAATTATTTCAATGTTAATTTTAATTATTTTTTTCAATTTATTGGCAATTCAACTTCTTGTTTATGAAAAATAAAAAACAAAAGGAATTGAATGTATTTGATAATTTAAACTATTTAGATTGTGATTAAGTTATACAATCCATACTTTATGTATTTTTAATGTAATTAAGCAAGAATAAACATTTTATATGAGACTTTCTATGCTGTATTTTATTCTTATTGAAATAACATTTATAATATGAGTTAGCAATTTGTTTTATTCTTTTCTCTTATACTACACCCGCTATTAGTTTTAAAGGTTAATGTAAGGTAAAGCAAAACAGTTTTAGGTCTCAAAAGAGACTCAAAATGATGACAATATTATTATTATGTAAAATTATATTTAAAAAAACACATTCTTTGATACAGGGCTTCTATATTTGCAAGTTATTTTACAAAAATAGGGCAATGAATTTACTACATCAAACTTGTAATTAAAATTTATTAGGTATTTTCTATTAAAACTAAATAATTGAACATTAACTATGATAATGGCTTTAGATCTTTCAAATATTCACTATAGTTTTCGAATATATCAACAACTTCACTTTTCCTATTTGTTTGCTCATCATATTCAGGACCCACTGACCATAAAGTTTCCAAATCATAAATCTGGCGAGCTTTATCTGAGAATATATGCAGTGCTATATTACCTGAAAAAATAAAATAATTAAATTATAAATAAATAATGCTTCATGCTCAATAGGACAAGAACACAACACAGCCAAACCATAAAGAAAATTTTAAATTCATATTTCAAATCTCTGTTCTACTGCAAATCAGACCCAATATCTTTAAAACTGTGCCACTCAGGTTGTTGATGGTCATGTCAAGTTGAAATGTTAAATAGGTGGTGCAGTGTTACAGTGGATAATTTTTTTTAAATAACTGTAGAAACAAACATATTTAATGTCTAACTTAACCTAGGAGGATTGGAGGATTGATTGACTGGAGGCCACGAAACATGATTTGAAGCGTGCCAGTTTTCAGTCACTGACTAATTATTTATCTGCTTTTAAAGCCATAAGCAGGACATAACATTACTTCTTCAATAACAATCACTTAACTATAGTCTTTTTAGTGAAGTCAAGAATGAATTTGCTAGGTTACATGTTAAATATGAAATTTCATATGGCATCCTAACTGGTTTCGCTGAAATAATAAAGGGGTCATTTGTCTCATATAAACTCAGTGACATGTGAACTCTATCAAAATCAAAGTTATATAGGTAGTTTCTCTAAGAGCTTAACAGACTTAAATTATGATTATTTTTACAGAATACAAATAATTCATAAATACCCAGATCTAGCGCTATCCAATCATCTGAGCCTTTGCCTTCAATTCTTGGTATGGGATCTGACTTGATACATTTCTTTTTATAGACCTTTCTGACAAATTCAGCTAGAGCCAAAGTATGCCTCTTGCTGCGAGCACTAACAACACAAATGTATTCAACATAGTTAATGTCCTGGCTAACTGCTGCTACAAATATATTCTTAGAATTTTCTCTTTGTAGTAATTCCACAAGATCTTCTATCTCAAAAACTCCATTTTTTCCTCCTGAAACAAATGAATTTTACACACTCCTGAATGAATTACCAACACGGTAAATGTAAGGTTTGATATTAAATTAGAAACCATAAAATCATTATTTTATTACTATTTTGAATAGAATATTCAAAAAATATACAATAGCTTCAAAGATGGATAAAAAGCAAGTTTTGTGTTTATAAGGAACAAAACATAGGGCATAGCGTGTACCTCTTTGTAGGTTACTTTCATAAACCCTTGCATTCATTATTTTTATGAAGGGAATGGGTACAGTAACTTATTTAAAATCGGCTTACTTTCTAAGTTTATTCCATCGAATTCGTCGCTTATGATAGGATATCTTTCTTCCTTATAAAGTTCTTCTGCAGTATTTTCAATAATCGGCGAATTAGCTTCTGTTATCACCTGATATTTGCTAGCTATCGCTGGAGAAGTGGGACTGTTTGGCTTTGATGTGTACCTTGGATTTCTTAAACAAACTCCACAGTACATTTGCCTTATGTGGTGTACATTGTTCCCTAACACCCGAGGATTGTGAAGGCTACGTAACACTATGTTTCTTAACATACTTGTTTTTGAAAATAAAGTTAAATAAACCGCTTTTATCTGATTAATTATACGAAATATCAATTCATAATATTCATAGCAATATATTATTTTTTAAAGCTAGTCTAGGTAAATTTAGGTAATATAGGTATTAGGTATTGACTATTGATTGTCAATTTGACATTTGACAATTTTGACATACGACAACTGACAATGACTGTCGTTACCAATAAAAAAACGCCTCGCCGTAACATCACG
This sequence comes from Erynnis tages, assembly GCA_905147235.1. NCBI lineage: Eukaryota > Metazoa > Arthropoda > Insecta > Lepidoptera > Hesperiidae > Erynnis > Erynnis tages. The sequence goes on from LR990072.1 coordinate 10,216,157, forward strand.
GTTTATTAGCCATAATTTCTGGTCCATCATTATAAAAATAAATGTTTGAATAAAATTTATTAATTAAACAGGGTTAAGAAAACATGTAACTTCCTAATTATATGTAAGGTGCATTTAATTACTCTGATTCTAAAATTATTATTTTAAATCAACAATAAACTTTCAATTCCTTTAATAACCATGCCTCTCACTGAAAACCGTGATTATTTATTAGTATTGTTTGGAAAGCACAGAAATCAATGGAAAAACTACATAATAATATAATGTTTTTATAGGTAACCTAGATAAACATATTATAATTTTTTATAAAGAATTTATTATTTTATTACCCTTTAATACCAGGAGTGGTTTGATGATAAAAAACCTCTATCAACATACCATCATGAGCAATCTAAATCTAATCAATATTTGTACAGTAGCAATGCCAATGCATTGAATCTAAAACCAGGAAGCTTTACATTCTCCTTTAATAACATCGTTTACAAAGGTAAGGTCTCGTTAATTTTATATTAACTTTATATATCTGCTAAAACTATTTTCTAAAAGGAATCTAAGTACTTTTATCTTTAATTTTCACTAAACGACGTAAAACACAGACAACAGAACACATAACAAATGTATGCCACCAGGCTGAGCTTATCAGTTAGTAGATGTTTTGTTATCATTATCTTATCACTAAAATCAATGGGTGTGTGAGTGTGTGCCTACAGTGTACCTCTCCATTGTCCACTTATTAAATTCAAACAAATTGGCTATTTAAGTTTAATTTTCGTGGTAAAAAGTTAATTTCTGTCATTCCAAATGCATTTAAATTAAAACTACCAAACGTCCAATCGCTGTTATGATTCACATAAAAGCAAATAAGTGCAATTATTATAGTGTGTTTAATGATAAAATACTAAGAAAAAAATCATGATAGTGAATCACAAAAATGGTGTTCTAAGAAATGAAACAGTGAAGTGACAAAACATGGTAGTATGCGAGTTGGACAACCAAGTTTCAGGGGAGATATTAGGATGGAAGCTTTCTACTTGGCAGGCCCTACTACTACATCGGGTGTTGCCATCATGCGGAGGACTGGTCATATACATAACATTGATATGTTTCGACCTCGCCTTGATTTACGTACATTATCGAAATGGCAACGACGGGTGAGTATTTTACGAATTTTTAAAATTACCCGATTTTCTAATCCGCCTACATTATCAGATCTCGCACTTTACTGAACATTTCTATAATATGTATTTGAATAGCAAACAATATCGGTTAGGCTTTGGATAGAAGTTCAAGTTCCTGAGTTAGTATTTGGAGCTCCTGCTGTGTCCAACTGGTGTATTATGTATGTACTCGTATCTGTTGTATTATCTAGTAATTAAATAAACTACATTCTGTATTCCTTGACAGGCTTGCTGCCTTCTGCACCGTACTGATGGTCTTGCCAGCACTAATAAGTATGGTGTTTACGCTGGCTAGTCCTCCTCCTGGATTGCAAACTGAGTTGACCGCATTCACAGTCCAAGTACAGCGCAATGATATAAAATGGATATTTATGCAAATCGTCAACTCAATTTTCTTCCCAATTGCGGCCATCGGCAGGTAAGTTCTTAAGTTAAAAAGTAAGCTTACAGCTTAAGAGAGCTTAGAGCTTGAAAACATTTTATTGGAAAAACTTCTTCTTTAACTTAGTTTTTATTTTCGGTTTAATTTCGTTATTGCCAGATATTTCATTTTTATTATGTTTTTAAATAAAGCAAAACATTTTGGGTGTTTCAGATACTGTTATTTAATTTTTTGGTGGATAGAAGCAGTTTTTGCGTGTCGCTCTGACGACGAGGAACGTATACAGGAAGCTTTAGCGCACGCCCGAACACCATCTTCAATGGAATTGTATTTATTTCTCCAAGCATTCATACACTCGGCACCACATACTATCGTAAACATATTAAACATGATGGCTGGCTTTGCAAACCCAGACTATGACAAAAGTAATTATAAAATTAAATAGCCTCTGTATATTCTTAAAACAATTTAAAATATGTATCATTGTAATGAAATTTTTTTTCAGTGATTTTGCAAGCCGTGACCCTAATTGCCTCTTCTTTAAGAATGGCAAGCACAGCAACTACATACAGAAGATTTGAAAGAGAAAAAATTTGTGGACGACTATATCCTTGGAGCAATAAAGTGACCATTGCGGATAATACAAATGAAGAAAATAAAGAAAAAGAAATTGAAAATAATAATGAAGAACCGATATACGAACCTGTTCTAAAAAGATTGTCAAGTCCTTCTCAAATATCATATTGCAGCCGCAGACAGTACATGAATAGTGATTTGATAGAGTTCTCACCGAGAACTTCGGGCAAAGACCACTATTTCTTTGATGACAATTTCGAATCTGATACAGATTCCAGTTCGGATTATTTACCGCCAGTAACTCGAAAAGATCGTGATTATGACCGTGACGGTAGCGACGTGGACAACGAAAGACCCTTGACAATAATAGACAGAGTCGCTCCGCGGAGACGCGACACGCAGTATACTATAGAAAAGATTGATATACCACCTCCACCTCTAACGCCTGCTCCTAGACCAGGATCTCTGGCGGTTTGGGCAGAAAAAATGATGGAAAACGCAGAATCTATTCCCACATGGCTTTCTGCGCCACCGAGACGAAAGCATTGGGAAGTTATTCCAGATGAGCCTGATATTCCAAGACGGGTGCCCCGGTCTCTGATCCGTGGTCTTGAACCCCAAGATTTGACTGCTGCTTTAGTGCAATTTTTGGGATGGTACTCGTTTTTTATTGCACGATTGCTCTCTATTGCAGCATTTATAAATTTCTTCCCTGTGTTATCGGTAATAATACTTTTTTCACATTACCAAGTAATGTTGCTCTTTTTGGTAGTGCCACAAGCCAGCACAGTAAAAAGGGCGTTCTATTTATTCTTAGCTTTTATATATTTATTTTGTATAATGGAGTTTAAGATTCGATTTCGTCACGTGCGCGTATGGCATGTGTTTTGGATCATAGTGTGTACGATTGAAACTATATTATTTGTCGGTTTATGGGTTACCATCGACAATAACCTACACGATTGGTGGAAACAGTACGTCGTTTTACTTACGTTTGGAAGTTTGTTGTTAAGTTATATGCTGTTACTCGTATATTTTGTGATACTACAGCCATCAGAAAAAGTTGTTAAAATTAATCCAAGTTATATAAAAACTAATTTAATTAAAAATACTATTGTGTAATTATAATATATTTAATATATTTTTTTATTATCATACGTTACTTATAAAAGCATAAAAGGGGCTAAATAGTAGCCAATCGTAGCCAAATATAAAAATGTATTACGATACCCGATGTAGCAATGAATTATTTTTTTATTTACTATCGCAGAGACTGGGCTACACAATAAACACAAAGATAGATTTAACTTGTTTCCTTAAAAATCCTCAATAAAAAAACAAGAGCTATAAATTAAACATTCAGGCCATGTCAGTTGTACAACGTAAATACGTTGTCTTAGAGAACCTGCACCATGCATTGCATAAGATTTTCTGTCAAACAAGTAAAGCCCATACGATTTGTTTTATCCCATTCTTCAACGTATCTTGGGAGTCTCCACACACAAACATGAGCTACATACATATATTAATGAAGTGTTATCTTCGTAACTGATAGAAAATATTACTGGGGCCCCGAAGGCTGGTCCCTTCTTTGGACAAAAGTTAAACATTAATTGCCATCTAAAGAAAGAACGTAGCCAGCCTCTTGGGCCCCCTCCCAAAGGGCAGCGGTTCATAGATAGATAATCATATTATTTTAAATTCAGTTTACTTAAAGCATCTATCACAAGAACAAGACTAAATAGCAGTTTCTTGGCGAAATATTTAATAAGGTATTACACACTAAAGAATATATACTCACGGAGGAGAACTGAACCATCTCAATACGTTTATAAAATTAAAATTGCAATGTTGTGTACATAGGAATTAGGAATTATTTTGAAATTTTAATATGGACACAGTCTGGATAATATATTATCCTGAATTCCACACTAATTTTGTTACAAACCTTCTTACGTCTATGTTTGGACGTATATAAAGACTCTCATAGTGAACAGCGTAAGAGGTTCATGGCGTAACATCAATAGCAACATACAAAATGCTTTGTTACTTACTTCAAAGAAAATGTTGCGCATCTTAGCTAACGGGTGATTGAAGTGTTTCATTTGCTCGTTAATGCAGATGCTCGATTTTTAGTCGTTTTTGTTTATTTCCATACTTTAAAGTTAAAGTGATGTCCAATCCAAACAAAGCAAAAATTCGCGCTCGACTTCGCTTTTGAATTGTCCAAATGGTTTTGTTACATTGTGTTGCGAGTACCAACTGTACACTTCAAATTCAAACCTACTGAACATTAGACATACTGGCGTCCCATTGATGTGACTGAATATGTATTTCTGTTTGGATATCTTTTATGGAAATACAGAATAATAGAAACGGTAAACAACGTAATCATTAAAAGTAATTTTTATTGCTCATAGGTTCCCACAATTAAACGTGTCGTCGACAACGGACATAGAGCGTTCTATGTAGAGCGATTATTTTTCGAGAACATCCAATAATGAAGTTCATATTGTATCTATAAGTATCGATATGAGTACTTTTGCAGGGGCTGTAAACTTTTGGTTCAAAGGTTATGTTATTCGTTTATCTTCGTTTAAAAAATAATGTTAACAAAGAAAATAATGTTCATTATGTCGGTAGATAGGTAGGCTTTTGTACTTCCAATTTTGTGGGGAGAGATCCGTATCAAGCTGTGGAAAACCAGTGAATTAATAACTGAAATATAACTAGACTAGATAGACCGAAAACTAGATTTTTTCTAACAATATGCGTGAGTTGAGCCATTTTAGTTTTTGAAATACAAGTTAGGATTTTTTAAGAAAAAAAAAACCTTCGAGTTATGGTGCTATTTTATTAAAACTTTTAAAAGGTGGAGCTTTTTTGCGCAGGGAGGTACGTACCTACCGGCCAACTTTTTAACCGGCCATGAAGCAGAATGTTCTTCATGTCTTGTATTTCAACTAGAAAGTGTGATAAAAGGAAACAAAGGTATATATAAAATCTGATATAATATAAAATTTGAGATTCTAACCGAATGTCTAACCTACTCGAGGTTCGACGTCGGTTGCCATGGGCTTCAGTGTCCATTTAACATAAGGTGGGCATGCCCATTTGCTATACCAAACTCATTTTCCATACCAAACGGTTTTCAGCACCTGATTCAGTGTATCATGTCAGGTCAGCAGCCGCTATACGAACCTCTTTGTATCGGACGCTCACAGCCGCCATTCATTACGAGTCGAGATCACAATTTTTTGCTACCAGGATTAATTATATTACTTCTGAGATGGAGATCATCGATCAAGTTATCTTGTCCATACCTTCACTCGCTACATAATAAATGTCTAAAGTGTCTATGACTTTGCAAGGCCGTTATTTAATAGCTGATGGTAAATTTTCTTATAGGTACATACATTAATGTTTAATTTATCTTTAACAGGCAGACATCGTCAAAACTTCTACTTTTTGGTACTTTTTGCACTATTTTAATTCAATACAAAAAAGCATATCATTATTATAATTTATTATAATTCTTCATCAGTTTATAATAGTCTGAGACCCCAACTAGAAACCTACCTACCTACCTACTCTTGTACTTAATAGAATTTCGATTAAAATGAGGTCGAGTGTGAAATATAATTTAATAGAGAAAATATTTACTGTGATATATTTAATAGGCTTAAACCATCTAATGGTGATGGCGATAAAAGTATCTCATGAATTTCTTACAAAGTGTGTCTTGGTTATATCTGTGTATTATTGGTGTACCTAGATCACGTTCGAAAATGGAAAATACGGCATTCAAACAACACGTAGCACGTAGGCACTGTTCCAATTACTAGATAATAATCGATGGTTCCAATAATGCCAGGTGTGTGGTATCTACACACCATGCGCCGAGATGTATACTATACGCTGAATAAATCTGCTATACCGATTTCTTAACATAAATACTTAAGAAAATTGTACATACTTACACATTACATATTCGCATTACATAGTCAAATTTAGGTACCAGAAGGGTAGGTACTAGTTGCTTCATAGAACAAAGATTCTTGCTATGACTACATCCACACTGGAGGATTATGTTACGAGTACTTACAGTCATTATTGTATAAGTACGAACGTAAAAGAATATAATATGAAGAAAATGTGTAGATAGTAGTAGAATTTACTCTACATTCTTATATAGTGAATGATAGAGTCACTTCATGACCTTGCTACATGACAATTGACACATGACAAGACAACATTTCGGTTGGAGATGTGTGGTTGCTTAAGAAACAAATTTTTGGTGACCATCCACACACGCGTCCATTAAAATCTTAGACAGCTACACTTATCTTCGAGGTTGTTACTTGTTTCCATAGGCTGACCACGTAAAAACATGTAATGATATTTTGAGATTCTTTAATTTACCACTTAAAAAGCATGTAGGCCTGTACCGTATAGTGTTACATATAAGTACAAGAATTGCAATGGAGTCTGTCTGATCGCAATTACAGTCGGTTCTCATCTCCGGACGGCATCCATCGACAGCACGGCAAATTAGCAAAAAATAATCATCAAAGCTCCCACCGCTCGTGTATTTACAGCGGCTACTGCTACTGTGAATTGTGTGAGTAAGACTGAACAATCTGATTGTCTAAGAACTAAAGTGGTTTTCCCTGTGTGTGCATTGCCTTAAATGTATCTATAGACATATACTTCGACTATTCGATATCATCGAAATATTATGCTAAGCAAAAAATTCAATATGTTGAGGTCGTAATTCTTCAAGCTGTCAAAAAGGACGTAGTAGTAGATTACGCTTTTGTTTTTAATTGAGCTCCTTGAACTTTATAATAACCTTAATAAGTACAAGTTTTAAATAATGAATAACGAATTTTATAATGATTTCCTAATTCTCATTTCAAACAGATCTCTTCATTTGATTCTAACATTACCTATTTATCAGGTAACAACATTATACTGTAGTCACGTAGAAATACAGAGTCACGTGAAATAGGGATATTGTGGAGACAGGAAAGATATCCCTTATCAATTACATTAGGGTTCAATGCTTTCCGCTTATTCCGACCGTTTGTTGTTTGCGCACTATCGAATCTCGTTTTTATCCGAAGATAAAATTATTTAGTATTGGATGTGCATGGAATTCAATGCAGAAAGTATGGAAGGTAAGTATATAAATTAGTGGTCGGTTGTAGTCGGCGGGCTGGGCCAAGGCCCTCGCCTGTCGGACGCTCGTAATCCGACACCTCTTGTACTCAATCTTCTATACTAATTTGCGGGGCCCGCTGCACAGGGCTGCGCTTACATACAATTACGCCCGTACTTACTGGTTTCAGTTAATTGATTCGGTTTTATGGTTTATTACAGCAAATTGCTCAAAAACGATGCACAACGCCATAACTTAGTAAGATAGCAATTACAATGCACCAGCGTACTACATTTTGCGCAATAAATTATATATAGTATAATGTTTACATGTTGTATGTAAGTGAAATAGGAGATACAGACATATTATTAGCATAGTGTTCTGTAGGGGTAGATAAATTATATCTCTAGCGATAACCTCGTAGGTAATAGGTGTTAGATTCGTACTTACCGTACGTTCAAATTTGTACTAGAAAAATGGTAAACGGTAAAAACTATTTCATCAAATAGGAAGAATGAGAAAATAAATTTAATTTTATAACTGACCAATAAATAAATAAAATATGCTTACTTATTTTTCACGTTTTCAAAATACAGCAAATAAGTTAAGTCGCATCAGAATTTATCTGTTCTGTGCATCAGAAGATGTAATTAAGTTTCAAGCGCATGTCTATTGATAGACATCAACGCCTCTGTAGAGAAACGCTACGAGATGAATTCTCAAGATAGTCGTCCGTGATTATCGAACATTATTACAAATCAAACAAACAGAGATGGCGTTCGATGAAGTAGTGCCAGGAACGTTTAAAGGTGGGTAAACGAGTTCGTTAGAGGAAGGGAATGCGATATCGCGTGATAGCCCTGGCTCGTCCCGGCTGCGAGTAAAGAGGCGGAACCATACAACGGGCCGCGTTGTGCCAGCCCGGCGATAAATCGAATTTCGCTGAGGACAGAGGCGCTGTCCGCCGAGATGGACGCTCGCGATACTCCAGAGATATTCAGTAAGGAATCTAGTACCGCAGCTAAGCCACGATATTATCTTTAACCTGCACATCGTCGACTGCGAAAATTATTTCCTTCTTATTGATTCCAAGACATTGAACTTCAGATACGGGTACTTTATAGAGCCAGCAACGGTATGGTTGAATTGCTGAACTGAAATTATCACGAATTTCAATTACCGTCGCCTTCAAACTTCACCGCTCGGTTGTCTGTGTGTTACCGTAACAATACATTCGCTCGAAGCCTCCGACGCCCTTAGCAAACTACACGACCGTTAAATGGACGCCATAAATCCGTTATAATAGGAACTAAACTAAATTGTAAGTAAGTATACGCACGACGTCAGAGGAATGTTCAATAAAATTGGAGAATTTAGGTCTTTCTAGCTTGGACTGTTATTGAGAGAGGTCTTTTGCAGTAACGGGACTGTTATCTACAAAATGTGTTACTGTTTTCTATTGTGGCTAACATAGTAAGATACCTATCGTAAATAATTGTTAGATATTGTCTGCATTACGCCATTAGGTCTTTGAGAAATGCAGGTATGTACTTGAAGTGGTGTCTGGTTTAAATGTCGGTCATGAAGATTACCCGACGCGTCTCTGTTTATTTATAAACAAATCGACTTAATCAATCGACTTAATCCTGAATTACTCTACTCTGTGCGTTGAGGAAGTTGGATTACACTTTCATACTTGGAAATTAATTAATTAGCTTTGTTAATTTAATTCAACTTAGTCGTAATTCAGCTTACTGAATATCTCTGATATTTTGGAGATAGAGAACGGATATTAGTAGGTATTTTACCAACTCTATGTAGCATTCAGCTAGCAATGTGGCCGCATTAAAAATTTGATTGAAAAATATAAAATACAAACTTGATTTAACAACCCAGTGTTGTGAAATTGATTTGGAACACGCCATAATTTTCACTTAGCGCACTCGATTTATTAACGATAAACAACATTACATGGATATTTACGCGCACAAAGTTCAAGAATATTAATCAACATATCTGGTGGCCACGTATGAACAATGCCCGCGTGGCATCTCCGATAAGGGTATCTTCGAGCGAGTGCGGCTCCGATGTGCACCGAACGCCTCCATTTCTCCGCATTGCTTCTACCACCGAGTGATAAGGTAATGACTTTCTAGATTGACTCATGCACGTCTCGAACGCATGTAAACAACGTACATAAACAAATACACAAACAATTCAAGTTCTATGAACTGTAGACAAGGAGATACTAAATTTATGTCACGAGTTATCTATATTGAATTTTGTAATGGCATTCGTTTTCCGGCACTTCTTGTGGTTTGCGAGATACATATTATTATCAAATTTAGCAGCTATAGCTTAGAATTTTGCAAACGAGAATGTCAAATAAAATTATAAGGTAATAGCTAAGAAATTATAAGAATATCGTCAATGATATTGTTTAAAAATCATTGAATATCGTATGCTTATTAATCTAGGGGTGGACACATTTCACTTTCACATTTAAGTTATTCTAATAGAACCGCTCTACAATTTTTTTGTAGAATTATTTATAAACTGTCGTAAGTAATGGAACTCTATCAATTAATTACTCAAGATGAACAATGTTCATAAGAAAGTTAAGTGTTTAGTAAACTGACGCCCTTCAAACCTTATTTTTAGGCAGCATCAAACCGAAAAAATAGAGTATTATCGTTCGTTATTCAAATAGGTTAACTAATAGAAATGCATAAATAAAAAATTAATAAATAAACCTGCTATCTAAAAGGACTTTGTATGTTAATAGTGTGAGAAATCCCAAGTACGGCATTCTAGTACTGTGGGAAGCATAGGAAATTCTGTTAGAACAGCATGCTCGAAGCCCTAGTGTATAATGTGCACAAGAGTATGTGTGACGAGGAGCATTACCTTGTAAGCAAGCGACGTGTTTGGATCTTTAATGGGACACTCTTTGTAATATCTAATTAGGCACATTAAGTGATTAGAAGAATCTTATAAATATTTTGTTACACGTGTAGGTACAGACGTTCGTCCTTACCTAATGTAGGTGTGCTGTAAAGATTTTTGACTTCTTACTGCTTACTTACTGTTCGATTTTATTTCCCGTAATGAAAACTTGATTTTATTTTAAAATAAAAAGTTACTATATTTGGTCTGTTAAATATGTGAAAGATTAGTATATATAAGTTTCTTACATTAATTGTGATATATGTACCTATGTAAATATAATCTGTAAATGCTATTGTACGTCTCCAACGCGGAGCATTAGGCAGAGGTTTCTATTTTACAAAATCAAATTATTTATAATTATGTATTTTCTAGTACTTGGGTAAATATAGGTCTAGAATAAAAAGTACAGAATAAAAATTTTTGTTTGTTCAGGGCAAGCGATTTCCTCATTTTCCGTCAGTGTTGGATCATAGTGGGTGTCTAGCTAGAGTGTCTAGGCGTTAATAATAAGCAATAATTTAACGCCGCGATGTAATTTCGCGTACGTCAATGAATTCTTCGTGTGTGGTCAGACAGTGGATTGATTTATCGTCTCTATAACTTTGTAATGTCTCTCAGGAATGGATTGGTTAATCTTTCCTCGTCGTCACTTGCGTCATAGTGCCAAAACTGTTACTATAATACGAAGTTTGTGAGCTTAGCCAGGGCCGGATCTAGGGGGGGGCAAGCCGGGGCCCATGCCCCGGGCGGCAAGTTCAGGGGGCGGCCAAATTCACATTTTACAGACGAATGGATAACTCATCATTTACTTAACTTTGACCACGGAATAAATAAATAATAGCACAAATACAGTAATTTCATAGCCATATCAACTCGACCGATACCCAGAGCGAGGAATGAGACGTAGTGCACGAACATTTATTATTCGCGAGGCGCGTAGGCATAGTTCAAAATACGCGCCTGCTCGCCCGCAGGAAGGAATCGATTTTATATACTTAGGAAGGAATTAGAAGGAACTTCGAAGGAATTTATATACTTAGTTCTGCAAAAGCAATGTGACCCACAAAAATATAATTCATTAACCCGGTTCCTATGAGAAGGCCTTCGATTCTATCGAGACCTGGGCGGTGCTTGAGTCTCTTCAGCGATGCCAGATCGACTATCGGTACATCGAGGCGTTGAAGTGTGTATACAATGCCGCCACCATGAAAGTTCGAGTACACGACAACAGTACGAACCCCATCCACGTGCAGCGCGGCGTACGACAGGGGGATGTCATCTCCCCAAAACTTTTCACCGCTGCACTGGAAGATGTGTTCAAGCTGATGGAGTGGAAAGGACGTGGTATTAACATCAACGGCGAACACCTCTCACACCTCCGATTTGCCGATGACATAGTGGTCCTGGCGGAGTCGCTGGAGGAACTCAGCATTATGCTCAGCGACCTCAATAGTGCCTCACAACGGGTGGGTCTTAAGATGAACATGGACAAGACGAAAATCGTGTCTAATGTCCATGTCACACCCGTACCGGTGGTTGTTGACGGCACTGTTCTCGAAGTTGTAGACGAATACGTTTACCTAGGACAAACGATCCGAATGGGTAAATCCAACTTCGAGAGAGAGGTCACTCGAAAAATCCAACTCGGCTGGGCAGCGTTCGGGAATCTACGACACGTCTTGACGTCCGATATACCTCAGTGCCTGAAGTCGAAAGTTTTCGAGCAATGTATGTTGCCAGTGATGACCTACGGTGCCGAGACGTGGTCCTTTACTGTGAGCCTAATCCACAAGCTCAGAGTCGCCCAGAAGGCAATGGAGAGAGCTATGCTTGGTATTTCTCTACGAGACAGAATCAGAAGTGATGAAATCCGTAGAAAAACGAAGGTGACCGACATAGCTCTCAAAGTTTGCAAATGAAAGTGGCAATGGGCTGGCGTTCGCAGGACTGACAACCGATGGGGAAAAAAGGTCCTCGAATGGCGACCACGTTTAGGCAAAAGGAGCACAGGCCGCCATCCGACCAGGTGGACTGATGACCTGAAAAAGACAGCGGGAAACCGTTGGATTCAGAGGGCCCAGGACCGGGCGGAGTGGCGTCGATTAGGGGAGGCCCATGTCCAGCAGTGGACTACTAAGGGCTGAAAGGAAAGAAGGAACCCGGTTCCTTAACTCTTATCCGTTGAGGAGTTCCTCAACTCTGTATCTCCGAAACCCTTCATCAAATCATCTCTCTATCATCAGTCTATATAGTTCTGCAAAGGTAATGTGACCAACAACAACAATTTATTAACCGAATTCCTTAACTCTTATCGGTTGAGGAGTTCCATTGTGTATCTCCGAAACTCTTTTTTTTTAAGGAAAGAATACGTTTATTGTTGACTGTTACATGAGAAAGATGTTACAAAAATTTATAATAAGTTTAGAACAGTCTACCCTATGCGGGCATACAATAATTTTATATTTCATTGGCAATCATTGCTAGATTATATTTATTTATTTATTATTTTGTTGAGCAGTCCAAATTATTTGTTTATTTTAATATTTTACCTATTCGAACTTATCGGCTATGTAATGTGCCCATTACTGGGCAAAGAGAGAAAAATCCGGAGGAAAAAACTCTCGACAGTTTTAATTAATTTATTTAGTTATTTATACGCGCGTTACTACATTCCTTTATGTAATTGTTTATCTATAAACATAATTTAGATTGAAATTGCGAACCATCCATTCATTATTCCGTTCGTTATTTGCATTTTTGTGTGATAGTGCACTCTCTCTGATTATACCCTGGTATAAACACAAGGAAGCACTTGTAGTCGGCAGCTTTACAGGACTGTAAATGTAGCCTCTGTCCTTCCTGAGATTGTTATTTTATTTTATCGTTAAATAATTCCTTTTCGGTATAATAACCTTTGACCAGCTACTGTTTTAAAGACCATTTAAATTTATTGATTGATAGTTTTTTAGTTCTGGAGGCAAATGATTGTATATGCGTATGGCAGATATATACCTACTTTTTTTATAAATTCTACATTTTATTCTAGGTAAATACAATTGATTTTTATCTTTCTGTCTCATGGGTACATTTCTTACAGGCATATAAGTTTTATTTTTAATCTTCTTCATCAGATTATCATCAACTTAATATGGTACCAAATTCACAGTAACACCTTCCAAACCAAAAAGAAAAAAATCAAATCGGTTAAAAATAACGGATTGCGGCGGTAACAAATATTAAAAAAAATAAAAAACATACAAACGAATTGAGAACCTCCTCCTTTTTTTGAAGTCGGTTAATAAATAGGCTTAACACAGAAATAACAGCAATCAATGCATTATTTCCGGAAGGCCTATGTAGGCTATGTCCAAATTTCAATCAATTAGTGGACATCTGATAGCTGAAATTATATCTATACTAATATTATAAAGAGGAAACATTTGTATTTTTGTATGTTTGTAACGAATAAACTCAAAAACTACTGGGCCGATTTCAAAAATTCTTTCACCATTGGAAAGCTACATTCAGCCTGAGTAACATAGGCTATTAAATAAAAAAATAAAAAATAAAAAAAATCATTGACAGAGCGAAGCCTGCTGGGTCAGCTAGTGGATGATAAAGGTAAAAATAAATGTATGTGGGCGGGGGCGGCAAATTTCAGTTTTTGCCCCGCCTAAAAAAAAATGAAGATCCGGGGCTGAGCTTAGCTTAAGTTTATAAATAACACCGCACTGGAAAACAATGCTGGAAATATATTTTCTTTCGTCTAACACGCAAGAGTAGGCATAAATATTCAAACGATATTTGGGAGAAACCTTTGAATCCAAAAATTACTTTCAAATACATACAACATAATTAACCTTTTGTTAGAATGCTCATCCAGATCCTAAAAGTCAAGGATACTAATATAAACCGATCCTGGGAATTGAATCTAGGACATTCTGCAAAAATTGCATCCCTACTTACTCGTCCAGCACTTCGCAGAAAACAACAGAAGGACCTATAGAACCAGTAACCTCCATCTGTTAGTAATTTGACCTATTTTTCACAAGATCCACATGTTCGCAAATTTTGTTGGACGGTTATTAATTAATGATCATTATTTCAATCTGTAAGTAAGTATTGAAGAAAAGGATAAGGTTTCCTGTAATATACTTAGCTACAGAATACCTACCTTTCTGGGCATTTTCAATAAGAACTGATGCGTCGTAGTTGAATCACGATGAGTGTATGTATCGAGTGGGTGTAGGCCTATTAATTGCAAATCTTCTTGGACTTCCTGTTTGTTCAATCAGAAAGAGTTGAAGAATGTAAAGGCAGTAGACTTAAAACTCTCCAAATTTGGACAATCCGGCGGTGTTTGTAAGTGGACAATTTATAAATAATAGCTAAACCCAGACACCTTAAATAATTACATACAGCACCTAAAGCTGGTGTAAATTTAACGGCTAGCGGGAATAATACATATTTATATATTGTAAGACTATGTTTGTTCTGTCAATCATTACACGTCTGTGCTATTTCAAAATGAAAATTATATTTCGGTTTTTACTTTCCGCTGTGTAATTTGAAATGTTGTATAAATTGGACATAGTTGACTTTGGTCCGTAGTTTTTTGAAATTCGAAACTTCTCAAAATCTAGAAATTCTGAGCTCAAAAAATCATTTTGACTAATTTTGATAAGATCAAAGAGCGAGAGCTCTAAAATTAAGACCAGAAAAGAGATTTATCCGCCAAGTCACTTTTGGTACCATAATTTTAAAGACGTTTGGATATCTTAAAACAAAAATTAAACTGAGATTAACTCTTGCCTCAATGATCTACTTATTTATATAATTTCCATCCATCCATTGTACCTTGTGAAGTGTTTCTAAGGAATACAAAGGTCTGAACAGCGAGAGAGAATAACATGCCTTGACATGGGACCATAAGAAAGACTACAAACCGTGACGGCTCCGACCTACATCCTGAGTAACACAAACGTGAAAACTTATTAATTCAAAACGCGGATAGGTACTTTGGAATTTAATTATCATAGTGACTGATGCTGCAATGCACGTTCTTATCTGATTTTACCCTTAACGTCTCTACTTTGTCCATGTTATGTTATGTTATTAACCAAAGAACCTGATTTATAGATAAAGAAATAGGTACACGTTACTTGCTACGAGCCGCAATAGGCATGTAGGCATTAGTTATACATTTAGAATCTGACATTCAAACTAAATTTAGTATCTAAAAATTATATTAGATTTGTAGATAAGATAAGATCTTAAGATTAAAAATAATAAAACTAGGAGCGAATATACAAATCTAGATAATCCACCAAACGAGAGTTAGCCGTCGGAGTAAGTATTTAACAGCAAAACAAGACACTCTATGTCAATTTGGCGATTTTCAATAATCACCTGTTACGTACTTTACGAGTTACGTTAACGAAACATTTTAGGGCCCTTATAAGACTTATTAAAAAAAAAGTTTAAAGTAGCTTAGTAACGGTGAAAATAAAGGGTGTAGGTACTAGAGTTTGAGAGCATTGCGTAGAGAGAAACCTAGTGCATACGTAGGAGCAAGCGCTCACGTTTCGCATACCAACATCGCAGGGACTTGAGGTAATCGTGCCCCAATCAATAATCTTGATTTGATTAATTGGAAAGCAGTCACGCGTTGGAACCCGCTTACTCGATTACTAACTGTGTGTTTTGCTGGCAACTAATCAGACATTAATTCTATTTATCCACATCGACATTATCTAACAAACTGCTGCCCGTAGATAGGATTCGTATGAACTTGCATCGTCGTGTTTTGATGATTGTTGCCAGTGTGATGAGATTGTTGTTAGTATTGAAGTAACTTTTTGTTCTTACTTTACTATAAGAGTCCATCACCATTGGTTAAATACT
This sequence comes from Erynnis tages, assembly GCA_905147235.1. Taxonomy (NCBI): domain Eukaryota; kingdom Metazoa; phylum Arthropoda; class Insecta; order Lepidoptera; family Hesperiidae; genus Erynnis; species Erynnis tages. The sequence goes on from LR990072.1 coordinate 10,232,307, forward strand.
ATTTAATAACTAATATCCTAACAATATAAATATAAGTATGTCGAGAATAGTTCATAATAGGGAACCAATAGCCGGAACAAAGAAGATCCAGAACCATATTATGGTTTCGTACTTATTATTTTATCATTAATCAAACCAAACGGTTAGCATAACAGGTAGGTGAACCACACGTCCGGAAAGTATTCTCACATGTTCCTTTTACTTTAGCTCGATTAAAAAAACCGTTGAGTAGAAAATAAATGTATACGAAGAACAATAGAATAGATTAAAATTTGATTTGTTCTTCCTAAATAATTATTGTAATGACGTAACGTAGTATATATTACCAAAATGTTTACATGGAAAAACAAGACATAAAAAGAACTACAGTCAACATATTATATTTCTTATATTGTTCTTATATGATCTTTATTATCCAGCTTCTTTAAAAATAAATACTTGTTTATACGCGTTATTAAACGTTTCATCTTAATAAGGCGGAGACAATCTTTATCTAACTTCTGCGTAAACGAAGACCATGTTTGTACAACAGAATATTGTTTACAAGGAACCTAAATAAGATCGATAGATATTGTCATTCGCCGACAATGTACATTCATAAATCTTGTAACTAATTAGTATGTAGTCACTTACTTAAGTACCTATTTAGAACGTTGCTTGACTTTAAATGAACGTTGTAGGCTTATAAGCTTATGTTGTCCCACTTTGATGTATAAAGGTTTATACTTTTTGGGGTTCCGTCTAAAGAGACTAAAATCGTTACATCCTGTGGGAGCAGTACCCATGTTACATGAAGTTTAATGGGTACTAGTACCTACTGCAAATATTGCCGCAAGAAAAGTTGTAATAAGATCTTTCCCATTTTATTTCACTATAAAATAAACTAAACAAAACAAAACAATTTTGGGTCACTTTCTTTGTGCCTTGCAAGCCTTAGCGACGCTCTTAAAAATGATTCTATTATTGACATATTATACGTAAGAGCGTCTGTCATAAAGCTTTATCTGCTTCCTATTTCTATGGCTCTGTTATACTAAAATGGTAATTTAAAAACCTGAGTAGAGAGACATTTTCACAGATCTTTAGTCAACACTGCGACAAATTAGGAAAAGCTCACTAAATTATTTTCAAATTGAATTATTTTAAAAGAATCCCAAAATGTTTGACCATCCACCATTTTCTTTCCCTTATAACGGTTAGCGGAATAAAGGACAATCTAGTGGATAACTTCTCTTTGTAAGTACAATGAGCCTGATGATCATAATATACAAGTTTATGCCTACTGCTACGATGAGAAGTTAGAGCTTTATATTCTTTGTGTTAATTACGAGTATTATTATGTCCCAACTACTTGTGACATTAGCACAGTCTAAACTTTTCAGTTTACTATCGTGAGCTTCTCTAAAACTTTCTTCTTTATTGTAGTATTTAATTGTACCTATACAATTATCGCAGTCATCATCATAATTCAAGTCATTGAATGGAGAAGCTCATTTAGTTGAAGAGGCCTAGAAAAGCTGATGTCACCGATGCCTCTTATGGTGTGGCGCCATGGGTCCCAGCAATGTTTCCAACACAAATACACTTAAATAAAATCCATTATATTAATAAATACATTATAGTTACGTCTGAGTAATTTGTAACAATATCGTACTTTATAGGCTTCGCTTACCTTTGATCCCGATTCTATTGTTCTAATTGGTTTATTTAGTTATAACTCACTTTATACGTATATACAAGTGGCTGTTATGTGAAATTAACATTTAGTTAGCGGATAGGTAAACAGCTCAGCTCTCGTAAGTATCTACATATTTCGCAATATGTACTATGTTCAAGTTTCAATTGTAGTATCGTTTTATACCAATTAACTCGCTAATAACATTTATCATAATTATTATATAACTTTAAAATCGTTTCATTATTAAAATCATCAAATCATTATTAGCGATTACACATAGATTAGAAGTCAGGTTTAGACAAAAAAAATTAAATACTTACGCAGAATTGATTTTAAATCATAATAGGTACTTAGGTATTAATCAATTGATACGAGTTCAATAAGCCTTAGTACTGTTATTACAGTTATCCCTACCACAAATATCTTGATCTCCGAAGAGATAACCCACACATGAAACGACACGTAACGTTCAATCTATTTTCCTGATGCCTGATGCATACAAACTGAAGCACCTCCATATAAATCAGTTTGAATAATCGTTGAAGGCTGCGTTGTATGTACGTGTCGTAATGCATTTCATTCATTTTTATAGGTTTCACGGTTCACCTTAAATACCGTAATATTTAAATTGAGACCGTCGCTAACAGCTAATAGAGGAACGATGTTTGTATTTAAGTGAGCAAGCAAGGGCTTGATTGTTTAAGTAAAATGTAAATGATCGAGTACTTTTTGTACGACGCGGCAACCGTGATAACGATAAAACGCTTAAACACACGTGCGTTAAAGGTATTCGGACGCTTCTAAAACCCCCTTTTCTTCTTACATGCGACTTTAATCCAAATTTTCAAAAGATTGTTTAGGGAAATGAAGTTTATTATTCATCATTCATGTTTTGGTAATCATCAAGATAATAATGAAATATTTAGTACGGTTGTGATTATTACCTACGTGCCATCGGGATTCGAAGCAGAATTTAAGTCTAGTAAGAGGCTAAAATTCTTAGTCACTGAACTGTAATACTTGTTATTCAGAATAGACCGTTTCTCCACAATTTGATAATGCCTAGAAGTAGGAACCTATGTATCTTAAATTCTTCAGTGCTAGCAGATCCATTGATCCATTTCTTCAATGTTTATTAATTTAATGCCAATTTTTTGGTAAGGTAACCTTTATAAAAATGTAACCCGAAATAATGGATCCTATAATGAAGTTTCGTCCCTTAATCGCGAGTCCTTTCTTGAGAGAGTGAAAGAAAATCCTTTGTTTACTTATAAAATTGTAATTGTAAATATGTACCTGTTATTGTACACAATTTAATGACAAAAAAGTAATTTACTAGTCTAGGGAGAGGTTGCCCGAAAGTAAACTTACATGTTCGATTTCTTTCAACCATGTTGAAAAAAAAACCCCGACACAATAACGACAATTTTCATTGAACATATTATTTTGTAATGTGCACGTGATGCGCTTTCATTTGAGACCCCACTCGATTTTATATTTGCAGACATTCGGTTATTCTTCCCCACTTTCACCACAACTTTTAAACGACTCAACCGATTTTCATCAAACATGTCTAAGAGCACTCGGCCGTAACTCACCTTTCATACAAAAAAACTAAATTGAAATCGCTTCATCCGTTCGCGAGCTACGGTGCCACAACCAATGCAGACAGACAGACAGACACGTCAAACTTATAACACCCCTTCTTTTGCGTCGGAGGTTAATAAATAGTATTAGGAACATAGAAACAAAAAAATAACAACACATTTTTAGAAGATTTTTTTATTTGTAAAATACCGATATTCAAATAACGATTTCAAACTAAATAAATAATATAAAATCGTTGTAATATTCAAAGTTAAAATTTAACCACGAACAATGTAGAGTCAATAGGCCGTGTGCTGACAAGGTAATTAACTGCATAAGTATAATTATTTTAGGATCTAATACTCGTTCAACCAGTACCATTTGGCAGAGAACTAACATCTCTTAAATATATTAATTAGATTCAAGATAGTCCAGTACGAGCTTAACAACTGTAGCAACTATCAGCCAGTGATAGAAACTCAACATTTATCAAAAGTGAACATTCAATCCAATATCCACGTCCTCAATTACCCCACTGGACACGCTGCCCCGGGACTGTGCTGACTGTGCCACAGAATACAGAGAATACAGAAACAAAGCTGTATGCAACTATGCACCCCACTTTATATATTGTGCGATTAAAACCAAGTATAAATCCAGATATAGGGCCGCAACAGATATAAATATACGGTAATCGAAAATTGAAACCAGAGGTAGATACGAAGGATTTATCGATCGTAGCAAGCAAGGTCTAAATGTTTGTTCAGTTCTTGGTGAACTCTAATGGAACTTAAATAATCTTAAAATAAACATAATTATGTATCCTTTGTTTCTTAAAAATCATCTAATTAAATTTCAAATTTCGAAGAACTTCTAGTTCACAAGTGATCCTAAAAATAAAATAACAATTTTATTATATTTTATCAATATCCTAAAAAACGCGTTTGTTACTGAAAGTTGCTTGTCCGGCAGTAATGTATCTATCTTCCTTCTGTACTCTCCGTGTTTTGGGACAGTGGGCTTTGACACAAATACCCTACATAACTCGTCTTTATGACGATAAATACTAAATAACAAATCGTTTGCAACCATTGACAGCCACCTTAATGGGTACCGGCGTTCGTGCCCGCGACGGTGGTAACCATTTAAACAATTTACGACCACTTTAATTGTAAGATACACCTATATACAAACGATTAGTTGTAACAAACGCTAATTTACCGTCTTGAGCTGCTAACAATCTCTACATTTATCTGTTGTACCCCATGTCGAAGATTAACCACAGATTAGAATCTTTGTGATTAGAATTCAGTGTCTATTCAATTAACATCTAATTCAAACAACGTGCCACACAATGCATTGTAATTAGAGAATCAATTTTTCATAGTGTTTCTATTGTTATCTACTATCGGTCGTAAATCAATAAATCAGGAAGGTTGTTGTGCTTAATTATGAGTTTCGAAACATACCTATTCATCAGCTATTCAATAAATAATTTTGTTTGGGCGATTAATTTAAAAGTTAAATAATGTTGGCAGTTAAGCTGTCAGTGCTGATTGATTCCATTGATGACTATCTGATAGCGGCGCTGATTTAAGATTCTTGATTTTTGTCACTCTGCCAACGTAATTTACAAGATAACAGAAAATCTGGTGCCGTTATATGGGTCACTTGTTGGAAGCAAATAATACTATGTTTTGTTATTTAGGCGGTTAATGTTCTTTATTCAATTGCCCTCCCAAATAAAAATATAATTATACATAAAACAATAATGTACAAATAAATACTTATTAAATACGTAGGAAACCTCAATACAGGGATTCGATTTTTTTAATAATGTAGTTTATGAACGTTTTCTATACATGTGATTTACGGAAGTCAGGAAAAATTCAGGTAGAGTAGTCTCGACTAAAGAATTGGGGAGTACGTAACTAAATGTGAAGGCAACATTCGGGGAGTTGGTAAGACAATACTGCGAAGTGGTCTAAACGGATTAACATGAAATTGTAGCAAAATGTAGCTGTGCAAATACATACTTAGTTTTTTTATTTGGATGGAACCATGAAATACCTTTCATTTCACTTTGGACTCAACGCTAAATTCTCAAACAGTAGCCGGTTTATCTACAAGTACTTACACGCAATTAAACTTTTCACAACTACAACCTACGGAAAGCAATTGTAACAATTTGATACAACGGATTTACACTTGCTCTACATCTCCGGAATGTGTACGGATATCATGACATGATATCATGACATCAGTTTGGTATCCATTAAGCTCTATTCCTATAGATAGCAGACATTGAATGTGTCAGACACGTGGCATGGTAGAAGAAATGATTTTTCATACGAATTAATGTTTATGGCTATGCGTATTCACATCTATCGTATCGTACGCGAAGTGAGCGTGTCCGCACAGACACGGGGCGGCACTGGTTTCGTCTGTGCCGGCGATAGGTATTTTTACTAATAAATTGAGTAACAAACGGATATTTAGAATAGTGGTCACTGCAGCCCATGGACATCCACATCTAGTCTTATATAGAGGTCCTGTCTGAGGTTGTACGCGGGTACTTTGCTACTCATGAGGCCTAAAATATTTGACGTTCGTCTCTCAAACAAAGTACCCCGACCATATAATACTTGGCAACCACATCACTCCAGCAAAAACACGAGACGTAAAGACCATGCTACTGTTAAGAGGTAAGGGGCGGGCGAGCTACTTTTCTCTACCACTTAAAAATTATTAGGTTAATTTAGTTTCGCTAGGTTAATTTATTTTGACTCAAAAATGTTTGTCAATTTCTGTTAGCGGCGACAATCAAACGACGAAGAATATGTGTAAAGAGCTTTATTGTGATACGCCCCGGCCGTTGACTCCGCTGCTAACGACATTTGGAACTGGTGTTTCCTCGTTCGAGACAATTTATTCAAATTCGATTTACTGCCACATTACTCACTCTACCCCTCGCTTTATACCGACAACCTAATATCACAGATTAAGTGCTATGCTAATATGCTATGTGTTTAATTTGTTTGATTTATGCTTTAGATTAGTTCTTGATATCGAGCACGACCCATTCTAGAAGAATATTTTATGAAATCTGTGTTAAATTATATTTTCTCAATTGTGACATGGCATTTGTAACTCGTAGGCGGTTGCTGCAGTTGGCTGAAGCTACGACCTTCACAGTCAATGTATAGAGCTGGGACTGGCTGGCGCAAAGGAAGAAAAAGAAGAACAAGAATATTGAAAACAAGAACTGTCCTAATTATAATTAGTTTCCCTTTAAACAATATTTTATTATTATTAATATTGTAAGGTTTCAATAATTATCTCTAGTAATTTATTTATAATATCAACGTTTACTATCTTTATTGTGATTTTTACTAAAGAGGTCCGATATAAGACATTTTTATTAAAAAGGTAAGGCGGAAGAAGAAATGACTTGGCAGGACGGGGTTGTCAAGGATGGTTGTCAAGGGTTTTGATATGCAATTTTGAATGCAAGTGATATTAATATAAAATTTGTAAAGCAGCTGCTGTAATAATTGTAAAATTAATAAATACTTAAAAATACAACAATTGGGTTTTAAATATTTTAGTATCAGCCACTATAAAGAAACAGGATTTGAAAGGATACATAAAGATACAAAATAGGGGTCTCTTACATTTCAGAAGCCGGGATACATAAACACTGTAAGTACACGCCTACACCACAATTATTTTATTATGTTGAATTGATAAAATTGTCACGAAGTATTTACCGAATTCTAGTATCAGATGGTCGAATAGCAGTATAAAATCCGTAACCATAATAATATGCTGATACCATTTCTAATATACCAAATGGTACGAGTTTCAGGAAATGGAGCCGGATGATAACAAAGCCAGGAGTGTGGAAACTCCTCGGCGCAATCGATCGCGCTCCAGGCGTAGCGACACTCGCGACCATGTTCGTGACAGCACCCGATGGAGCCGCAGCCACAGCCGGCGGTTGCTGGAGCGGGAAGTGGCGCTGAGGCGAGAACAGGAGCGGGTTCGTCTGATGGAGCTTGAGCTACAACGGGACCGAAACAAGACTGGACAACGCTGTCAACGGGGCGAGCGGAGCGAGTCACGCCACGGGTCGAGGCGCCGCAGCCGCAGCTGCAGCCGGAGCCGCAGCCGCAGTCGCAGCCGTCCCGACGTTGGTAACGAGAGACATGCAGACGTACATCATACAAAAGCGTTACGTAGTCCTTCTTTTTCCGCTAAAGATGTTACACAGATTATTCACTCTATTAAGGACATCCTTCCATCACAGCCAGGCCATAGCACAATGTTTTCTAACCGGGATAGTAAAAATATTATCCCGGAGTTTAATCCTTCAGAGAAAAACCAACGTATGGATATTTGGCTTAAAAAGGTAAACGAGTGCACAAAGGTCTATGGCTGGGATGAAATAACCGTAGATTCATTTGGCCACACCGAATTTAGATGATACCGATAATGAAGAGAATACTACCGAATGAATTGAATTATAGATATTTAAAAATTAAGTTTTATTCCTCACGTCACATTTAGTATAACATAATAGGAAGTCTTTAATATTTTTTTGGGAAACGATGGGGGACTCGGTTTATGTTGTTTCGGATCAGGATACGGACCTGTTCGTGATCTGACGCGGTTTATACGTGTACTTATAGCACGGTTTTTACGGGTTTTGCAAGACTCAGCACTACGTATTTACATTTCTTTTATTCAGTTCGTTCGTATAGTAAAATCGCTTAAATTATGATGCATCATATTTCTACAACTCGTGTTGATAATTTTGATTGAAATAGATTTTGTTTGGTTAAAATAAATAAAAATAGTTATGGAAAGTCATAATATTTTAAATATTGTTTCATTAATAATAATAATTTAAAATATTATGAAGGATAATTAGAAGTAGTTAGAAGGATAGTCATAAGTGGTTACAAGGTTACAAGGATAGTTATAAGTGGTTACAAGGTTACAAGGATAGTTGTAAGTGGTTACAAGGTTACAAGGATAGTTATAAGTGGTTACAAGGTTACAAGGTTACAAGGATAGCTATAAGTGGTTACAAGGTTAGTTATAAGTGGTAACAAGGTTACAAGGTTAAAAGTTTATAGGATAGATAAATGTGGCTAGAACTAGAAATTTTTTTTTTGTCTAAATTTTATATTGCTTATTGTTGTAGACATCACTTGATGCTTGATTTGTGTATTTTTTCCATTTATTTAATAATATTGTTGTTGTTCATTTAATAAATGGTAACTATAAATTACTTCGTTCCGCCAAGTGTAAGGTTTTGTGTGGTTCCACCTGGTGCATGTATGAGGTCATACATGTCATCAGGATGGTCGAGTGTAAGGTTTCAATAATTATCTCTAGTAATTTATTTATAATATCAACGTTTACTATCTTTATTGTGATTTTTACTAAAGAGGTCCGATATAAGACATTTTTATTAAAAAGGTAAGGCGGAAGAAGAAATGACTTGGCAGGACGGGGTTGTCAAGGATGGTTGTCAAGGGTTTTGATATGCAATTTTGAATGCAAGTGATATTAATATAAAATTTGTAAAGCAGCTGCTGTAATAATTGTAAAATTAATAAATACTTAAAAATACAACAATTGGGTTTTAAATATTTTAGTATCAGCCACTATAAAGAAACAGGATTTGAAAGGATACATAAAGATACAAAATAGGGGTCTCTTACAATATATAGGTACTTATTTATTCTACGCACTTCATTAAGTTATAAAACCAATTTTTCTGTGTGTTATTTCTTTTCTCCAGCAATACAATGCGAAAGTTATATAGAGGGACTTTCTATCTCGCAAGATTTTTACATTTATATTAGGTAGAGACGTATTGAAATTTTACTTAATCCGTTCCATTCCATTGAATACAAGCAATTCCAGTTACAGGAGCATGAATAGGAATTATATTCAAAGAATAAGTTTTACTTTTTCTTATTCAATATTTTCACAGAAATTAAAATTGATAGGTACCTATTAAGTAATATTTAATGCATGTAGCATAAACGGTAAACAATATTAAAAAGATTTTATATTTTTTCTTTACCTTAAATATAATTTGCAAAGTATCTAATCTCGTTGACTTATTTCAGTATTAAAATGTATTTGTTCACAAATATTCGCTGTAGTACATTTAAGATTTCGCTTCAATTGTTTCGATCGGTTATTGCTTGATCAAACAATTAAAAAAAATATTCGATCGAAACCATTCAGTTTCTTATGATTAAATTTAAAACCCATTTAGACATATTATGTTTATGTTTTATTCTTATTGTTTCTGTTTATTAGCTGAAGCTTAAGTAGCCTATTGACGATCACCATTATTATGTAAACAGTGAAAAGTTTACACACTTATTACAATAAATTCACGGTGCCAAGCTTTTACTAGTCATAAAACGAAGTTACGTCAAACAGTGCATATGAATATATTACAGGGTACTCGTATCGTGATACAAAGTAACTCCTCCATGTGTTAAAGCTGACAAGACGAGTTAAACGCAACTAAAGCCTTGTCCTTATTGGCTGTCGCAAACCGACACAACTGACCGACTAACCAACGCGACAAAATTCAAACAGGTTTTAGAATTGAGCTGTCCTGACCAGCGGTATGCACTGATATTCAACAAAAGTATGTAATGACGTCGTACGACAAACACGACGCGACGCGAGAGACGGATTCCACAAACGCGATACACACGCGATGATGTTGATAAAATTGAACCATTAAATAACTTTATTTTGTTCAATCGCATTAAGTGGTACCTAGAACGAGAAGATCGAACCTTACCACCTCCCTGTTAACCTCTGTATAAGCCTCTGAATAGCTCACAGTCCGTCACTTACTGATGAGGGGATCAAAATCATAGAGAACTCATTCATTAGAGTTTATAACTTAGACGTTTTGTTATTTGTAAAGTCCAAGTATTGATGTGACTTTTAGTTCACATTGCGTGGTTCTAGAATTGGAATGGAATCGGGCAATTTAATTAGTTTACGTTAACATTCATTTGATTTAAAATTTTCGAGACTCAAGGAAAATGGGCGACCTTGCGAACATTTTAAAAAATACTTATAGCGTTCGAACTGTGTACATTATCGTAGATACATTATATTAAAATCGTAGAGAACGTGGAGCAAGGATGCTGCTGTACATAGGTGTCACTTTCACTTCTTCGTAATTTAAGCAAAAATCCAATAAAGCCGTTTATGGTTTATGCTGTAGAACGAGGGAGATAGGGCGAACCCTCTTACTGGAACAGTCAATTAAAAAGACACAGTCGATCTCAATAAAGTAATTAAAAATACGTAATCAGGGGCATTAAATTTACGGTGTATGTCCCTTAGAGCACAAACAATTTGTATTCGGCGTCGGTGCACACTGACGTTTATTTGCGATTCGATAGTTCTTAGCGATCGCAGAGTAAAGCCACTTAAAGCTCTCTTGCTACTTCTCTGTTCAATACTTTTAATTAAATACATATTTTAATATAGGCTGTACACTCGACTTTGTTTGGTGCTCTAGGTTTTCTCAATCGCGCCACAACGTCTGTTTGCAAATAATAAGTTCCTATCAATGTACTTAGATAAAAGAATGCCACTGCGCACTTAAAGGATTAACCAACTTTCTCTTTGAAACACGAGTTGAATCTATGAGTAGGCACTAAACCGTCTTCACCGGGTATTTAGTTGATTGATTACCTAGACATAAGCTAGATAATTCAGTTACCCACTTGTATTTTTATCCACGTGTATAAGTTTAGATCCTGGTGGTCCATGCTACTTATTTTATTTTCATGCATCATGTTAGGCATTATATTTTTGTTTTGGTAGTACCTACGATGTAAAATGGTTAGTAATGCTTTTTACTTTGTGTGCATTTATTTATTTATTGCGTCGCAGTCCCAATAAAGGTAGAACCTCCGACCTGAACTTTAAGCTCTTTCTTATCAGCTCTATACAAATTGACGATAATAAGATAACTTCGTAGGTTCATTTGCTTACTACTCTGTTGTAAGGTAGTGTACCTTTATTATTCCGCGTATTACTCGAACATTACCGTTTTTATTGGTTACTTACTTCACAGTTTAATTATTAAAGTAACCATTGCTACAAGTTTGTAAACTTCGCAAAGTTCATTGGCATTTGGTTTTTATAGATTCCAAATGGTTTTATATGTAAGTATGTGTACAAGTAGTTTTAGTAGGCACGTTATACCTATTTATTTTATGTAACTTGAGTTGTGAGCATGTGAAAAGCATATTTAATTTTAAAGTCAAAAGATAAATTATCCATTTATTCGTTGATTAAGACGCAGTCGTTGATTTCAAGAGCGTTTGATGCAGCGGAGCGCCAACTTAGTTTATTAAGAACTTTTAGAATTATTGGTGCGTGAAGGGGGTAATTAAATATCGGAGGGTAAACAATCCATTTGGCCGTTTAAAGGGCGCGAGAGGCGCGAGAGGCGTGAGCGGCGGGCGCGGCGGCGTGGCGCGTGGAGCCCGGAGGCGGGAGCATCGCGTCAAGGATGCCCACTCCGATACATGGTGATACCGCAGCGAGACGCATCCCGCGCGGTTCCGATCACGACTCGTGTCACTCGCGGGAAACGCTTACGCAGTTTCAGCCGGCCAGTGAAAGCGTAATTCAGTGGTAGACCCACGTACTATGTTCCCGAGTCTATCTCGCATCTGGATCTGTCGAACTCTTGAAGCGAATCCCTGTGTGTATTGTGTTATAACTTAATAGAACTTTGTGTTAATGTACGGTTGCGTTTGGAACAGTTGCAGTGTTCTAGTTGATTAAACTTTTCACTAAGTATAATGTAGAATATTGTAGAGGAATTATTTTTAATTAATATATGTGAATAACTACCTACTACAGTGGCAGTTTAAATAAAATGTGGAATTGGAAGTGAAATCGGGAGCAATGAATATAAAAAGGAAAAATCAAATTCATTCTTCGCAAAAACCGAAGAAACAGAAGGTAAGTTTACTTACTTAAAGATTTTTTTATGTATTATCTTTTTGACTTTGTATCTATCCAATTAAGCCGTTATGGACCTATCAATTTACATGTACATAAACAGTTACAGGTTTTTCGGCAATTATAGAGTTAATTGTGTATTTTACAGGTTGAAAATTTATCTAAATCATACCTAAACTTAGTGTAAAAATAACTTTTTTTTACCAAACACCTGTTTCATTTAGGAGTGGCGTGATACGAAGAAGATATGAAATTCTTATGTTGATGTTAGAACTTTTGATAACAAAGTTGCGATTTATGAATGATAATAAATAAGTATTTTAAGCGTATGATAGGTGTAGTACCTATATTAGAAGCTATATTTTTTTTTGTAAAAATCGTTAAATGATCTTATATTTTGTTTTAAGTACCTACTGATATTGGCTTTACCTACTGTATGTGTTGCGGTGCTTAATAAAAAAATTAAATTAGCATAAATTACTTAAAGCTATAAAATTTATAATTGACTTCGGAAAACTTTCCCTAGTTAGTTAGTTACTACTTGTTTACTTGACGACGCTACACTTAGTAATTTAAATTCGTTGCAAATTGAAAATTTATTTATTTATGAATTTTCCACAAACAACAGCTGTTTACATTCGTAATCTAGTAATGACCAACCCCTTTCCGTCTCACTGCACAGGGCGTGAATAATAAGGTTGAGACGGATTTTGAAGGGTCGATGGACTTAACATGCCATTAAAATGTCTAGAAAAGTACTTTTAGAAAATTTCTGATGTTTTCTTGCTATTTACCTACGTCAATAAAAGTTTACTTTTAAGATATAATATATGAAATATGGGAATTTCATTGGGTAAATCCATATCCATAAAAATTCGTTGATTCATTGTGATAAACGATTTTTTCTAGATATGGATAGTTAAAGTATACTGAAGGAACCGAAACAAAATTCTACCATCGCGTGCGGTTATGTGCAACACAATTTGTCATAATATATAATAATAGCAAAGCAAATATGGCACGTTCAAGTGAAACGGTGGTGAAATTTTCGACACAAAATACATTATATTCGTATTGTGGTTGCAAATCGCAGTAGGTACTCGTAGTAGGTTCATTGGAATAGGTATTCATGTTTCATAAAATATGATGTTTTGAATAATAAAAATTATTAAATTTAGTGTAAAATAAAATTGCAATAACAGTTAATAGTGTGTTAGTCCACATAAGGACTAATACAGCTTTCTCATTGTGATACTGGACCATGCCATGCAATGGGGAGACAAGTCAGTAAGAAGTCGATTTATTTATAGTGTATAGTTTATAGTGTTATTTACATTTCAAGTACATCTATACATTAGTGAAAAGATTAACCCATCCTATGGTACTGTCGTCGAGATGTTTCCATTCTTTTGGAGTTTGGGGGATTCTTTTTCTTTATCATAAAACGGCTTGAGGGGCTGTTTTTTCTTAGTAAACCGACAACGCACTGGAGATTTTTCTAGTGTTTCCTCCCTACTTTTCTAGAGTATTTGGCATCGGTGACTACCTACCAGGTGCTCTGTTCGTTCCCTGTTTGCAAAAATCAATAAAATAGTTAAAAATAAAGAAGTAAAAAAAATGGTCAAGCGCGAGTCTGAATCTTATTATGATTATTATTTATGCGGATCAAAAAAAACCGAACGAACTGACAATCCAGAGTAGGTATAGTATCTATAATTTATATGTATAGCTATAATATCATTACAAAAAAATTAACCATAAGTACTTAGTTAAGTACTCGTAAATAACTTAGTTAAATTAGTAATTTAAATAAGTAATTAAAAATTTATACTGATACCTGAGCTACTAGACTGTGAACCGTCTTCACGATCCACTCACGGGGAAAATTCTATTCATAAAATGAAGAAAGCTTCAAACATACTTTAATATGCTACTTCAGGGAGATTGTTTGAGATATCTGAGTAAAAATTTAACGAGCACTAGATTAACTTTTCTTTTTCTTAGACAAGTTTGTATGCCCACTTAGGCTTTGACTAACCTGTGTGCTTGAAATAAAGGCCTCTACGTTATGATAAAATAAAATAAAATTTAAATATAAAAAGAATCAGGACGACTAAGTTCCTATTTCACTTTTAATAGTATTTTCTATTTTTTCTACACTGCACTTAAAACAAAGTGCAAAAATAAGGAATTAGGACAAAACAAAAAGTATGTGACATGATACATGTCTTGAGTATTTAAAATACATCTCCGAGGACAAAAAGCTTAGTGACTTTCTTGACATCATTTCACTTTTACTTATATTTCAACGCCTCCATAAAAGTAAATTCAAATCCGTTTTACACGACAGATTACGAATAAGAGACAGATTTATTGAAGTTGTAATTGGATTACATTTTATTATGATGGTTGTCCGAAAGAAATCGATTTGCACCGACAAGGTTTATAATCTGATAATTTTATTTTTGAATGAGATTTGGCTGTTATTTGCGAATGCTTACTAAGACTTCTTTTAATACATCCTTTCCGACCTCTTTTATTTCTGTTCAGATATACATATAATTTGAATATTTTTTTGTCCGCACTTACTTACTGTGTCTTGAATAGTCTTGACGCACTGATTAATTGATACATACGATTATTATTTATTAGGATTTCAAATGATATCTCCATTTATGAATACTTACTTACTTGATAATCATTCTGTAATAATTAATAGCTTTGTTAATATCTGATACTAAGGTCGCAAAGGTCCTTTAATTTATTGACAAACAGTTCATCTTTGGATATTTGATACAGACTGACAATAAAATATCTTGCTCTAGGAATAGGTAGGTACCTACTCAAAATTAATCCGCCGTATTGATCGTGACAGAAATCCTGTCCTTCATAAAAAAAGTGTCCGCCTATTAAGGACAATAGCATATAGATATACAGCCTATTTTACCCCTACTCAGTTAAATGAAGTTATTAAAGAATGAACAAAAAGTAATTTATTCCATAGTTGCAAGATATGTAGCAAAGAATTACTTTTGGCTAGCCACTTGTTAGGTTATCCACAATACATTTACTACAATTTGATCATTACTTTTCTCTCCTACATGAAAAATGGTAAAACACACAATTAAACTAACTCTTTATTCCTGATTCTATGAGTCCTAAAAATAATTTAAATATAATAGAACTCGAAAATTAATAATATAAATTCGTGCATTATTAATAACTAAAATTTTCATTCTTTAAAACTATCAACTACATAACAAGATTTTAGATTAGTATCTTTAGGGGTCTCATTATTCATATTATAATACAGACATGATTTTGATTAGAAACAGTATGATGAGATAAAACAAACATAGTATTATCTATTACAGAACTATTACAGTTACCAACAGAATTATGCTCTATCTGAAGTTTAAAGTACTTATGTAGGTAGGTTATGGAGTTTACCTACTAAAGCGTTTACCTACTTGGGATGTTTACATTATTAGTTATATATTATTTATTTAATGCCATATTTGAATAATCTTTATTGATATTAAATGACGATAATAGAGAGCAATAACATACAAATAGTAAATATTTGAATACTGTAAGGTTATAAAAGTTTAACTGAGTAGGTAAACCATTTATTACAATTGTGGGCGTATTGCTTTGCTACCGTCTACGTTCAAATGTATAAAAAGACAGGTAACAATAAATAAGATGGTATAATATTACATACATACATAAACAACTTTCTTGGCAGTTACTTTTTATGACGTTTGAATTCTCCGAAATTATGCATTCAAAATTTCCAACGCGTTTAACAATTCATAATAAAATAAAAAATAAATACATGAAATTTATTTGCATAGACAAATATATTCAGTATCAAATTTATTGCATTTGACGGCAATGAAATACGTCGACACGTGAATAATTAATTAATTTATCGTCGTTATGAAATGTGATCATATGGCAACTACCTCACCCAATATTAGTTTAACGGGGCTTAATATTATCTAACTAAACACACTTAAAAAGTGTAAACCTACTCCCACCTTTTTTCTTTATAGGTATTGTATTTAAAATGTAAGAGACTACATGATAGGTAGACGGTTTGAAGGCTGAAAAAGGAGGAAGTCGGCAGATTCAGGCAAAAGATAATAATGGTGTATCGATAAGGACGCTATCTAGTTACTGTCGAATAGATCTTAGCCCTATACGATGTCGGCAGATCAAGGGCCAATGCAATACGAGGAGCTACGCTTCGTTATTAATCGCTTCGTCTATTGGCTCGTTCTAATTGGATCAGCGTTATTAAAACAGAATATGTTTCTTACCATACAATTTTTAGTAACAAGTATATAATTATAATAGTTAGATGCTGTACCATGCCTCACTGATTAGTAGAATATTAAAAAAAAATTACTAAACGTAATGTAATAGCCAGTTCCTATAAACACCTACCGTTTTTTTCTAAACATAGGTTGTAACTCAGGTTCTGCTATTGCGTAATTTTCATTTTAATTAGTTGGGTATTTAGCACCTTTATTGCACAAACACAATACACACAACCTACATCTCTACAAAATATATCTCAAATCTCAAATACTTATAGTTTTGTGTGCCAGCACTTGCGCTATAGAATTAATCAAGCAATACCAACTTGATTAGTAATGACTAGTACCATGAGTATACCATAAAAAGTAACATAAAACAATCAGGATCTTAAACCGTTATCCCCGTATTTTTTACTGCAACTAATTAGGTATCTAACAAAATTCATAACTAACTAGTGCCGCGTAATGTTTTTAAGGAGAGTGTGTCTAGTCAGGAATGTTTTTACATGTAGATATAAGAATTAATTTTAAATAGACATATTTATGATTACTTAAAATAGCTATACTAATATCAGCTTACATTCAGTAGGTTTTATCTGAAATTAAACTTTCAAAGATAACGAGATATTTAGCTAAAGTTATTATTCCAATACATCTATAACACGTTTTTCAGATAACATCTGACTAACAGTGTGTAAGTTATTACTATATTTTATTCAAATACGAATTAAATAAATTGTATAACAAGCGACTAGGTTATGTTACGAAGCGTACGTTTTAGGGCCCTGGGGGTGACAAATGAAACCCTATTAATATACCTCCGCTGTCTGTCTGTCTGTCACAGGGCTCTATATCTTGAACGGAAATAGGTATACATAATAATAATTATGAAATGTTCATAGAACGTGTGGTATTGAGACCACTATCACAATAACAAGTAATAAAACGGTAAAAAATAGTGTGTGTGTGTGTGTTTTGTGTCTAGTACCATCTATCTTATTATTGACAATATTGGAGTCGATATGCCTCGGCAGTACGTGTCAATCCAACTCGCACTTGCCCGGATTCGACAAATCTTTTGTTGCAATAAATGGTAGGAGTGTGGCGTTGTCAAACATTTGAAAAGTTTTAAACGGGAATGTGCTACACCGATGCGCGATCATTTCGAGATTATGATCAATACAATTAGCCATTACGCATTGTTAAGCCAGACGGCAACAAAAGAACTTTGCTTAGCATCAGAGATTCAAGTTCTTTACTACGATAGCGTAGGACGTTATAAATAACAGAAAGTAAAACGGAATATGCCTTGAGACCAGTTGGAATCTATTATCATGATCATTCATCCAAAGAACTGTTTAGTATTATTTGCAAGCAAAGCCGGGCTTCGGTTCAGTCCGGTATTTAATTAAATGTTTAGTGATATATGATAAACATTTAAATAATAGAAATAATTGGTTGGAATACTTAGATTACTTATAGTCAATTTATTACACTTGTCCTATTCGGTAAACAATCTTATCATGTCTTTTTATTTTAATTTGCGATTTTAAAATAACGCAGACACAAAATTATAAAGAATTGTCATTTAATAATGAAACAAATTTCTGGTACACCTAACTGTAATTTATTTTTCAAAAGGAATTAAAAATAAAATCAAAATGTAGTGCCAAGATTGTTTACCAAATTAGACAAAGGTAAAAAAAATCTGTTATTTTTAAAAAAATCGCAAAAACGCTATACCTAATTACTGGATTTTAATATCTCCACAAACCAATATTTCAGATTTTAGTCTTCTAGACTCCATTGCTTTTGTTTTGGTTTTATAGTTAGGTAGGTGAAACGATTTAATAAATAGATTTAGGTACTACAACATTTTGTTTGTCTCACGTTTAGCCGGAGGACTTACTTAGATTTCAAAAACGTATTGCAATTACTTGGCAGATAAAGATAAGATAAATAATGAGCCATTCTATTAAAATAACAGTGGGTGTTAGGAATAGTTAGAATAAACGAATACAAATTGCACTTTAGTATTGAAATATTTGCTACATGGATACCTACTTATAAATAAATAGGCAGAATGAAAGGTTCGAATGTACGTACAAGATTCACTTTATTTTTATATTCGCTATGTAAAACTTTATCCAAAAATGTTCTACATATACATCATAATATGTCTATGTTGTGTTTAAAATTTAAAAGATTAATACACCTTCTAAATTTAATTAAACATTAAACATCCCACTCTCCTACAGTAATGTTTTAATACTCTAAGTACTGATTACAAAAAAAGTGTGATAAGGAGCTGTTGGTTCTTTGCCAATTTTCCTAAGTAGTTATTCATAACACGTCTATGAAGAAATAAAAAGCAGCTCGTGTCTTGATATCTCAGGCTATTAAGGAAAGATTAAAATTAATTTGCGAGCACTTGTTTAGAGTGAGTTTATCTATAGGTATTTAAGAGGCAAAGAATTGACTGACTAATCTCAAAATCCGGATGTAAGTAGTTGGTATATCCTACGATTCCGGCAGCCTCGGCAGGGAGTTTTTATGGACAAAAACCGTCAACTATGAAGGATAAAACTTTATTATAACCACAATCATTCAAAAGCTACGCACTCAACAATTTCTTGAATAACGAAACTAACAATAACACAATTTTTATTTTTTTACAAACCCGATAACGTTTCTCAGAAATCCAAAAATAGTTACTTGAACATCGATAAACGTATCGTTACCGCCAATAAACACATTTTTTCGGAGTGTTGTTAGGCTTTTCCTTAAAATAATATTATAAATACTTGCAACCTGGCCTTTTGAACCATCATATCATAATATTATCAACGGAACTTGCCGGGCTCTACAATATTATAAGGAACATTTAATTTGATCCGATATGATTATGACGTAACTTAGTAATTCATCAATGAACACCGACCATGTGCATTCGCCCTTACTTGTTGTACTTATTAAACTCATGAATGAGTTCATCAACTCAATAAATATGCAAATTAGTAATAAACTTACACGCTATTTATTATGTTTAGGGTGTGAAATTAAAATTATATAGTGTAGAACCTTCATACTACTTAATAGGAATTAGCAAAAATATACATTAAAGTTTTAAATTGGCTGTAAAGGCTGCCGCTAAATCCATCGATGGTACGATAGAAGAACAAGCGGCGCACACTCCAAGCGAGAACATTTTTCTTTGTCAATATAACCTACTACTATTATTTATTTATACTATTATAACAATGCGAATGTTTGTGAGTATGGATGGATGTTTGTTACTCTTTCACTACTGCACTAAGTTTTAAAATCCACGCGGGCGAAGCCGTGGGCACAGTCTAGTAATTAATACATCTACCTGGCATGGCACCGTCAACTAATTTTATTGTTTGTAGATCTTACCCCGTGACCTAATTGCTATGTGCAAAAGTTGTTTATACGGTAATTTGGACAGCTCCGTAAGAGCCCTGTGTTTAAATTTTATCGTGCTGATTTTTCGATCGGTTATGTCAGCCATTATGAAAAGTATATATTACTGTTATTATATAGGTGTATTATTTATTTCGCATCCTTTTTTCCAAACAAATATTTGGCTAAACAAATATGTGTACTAAAATAAAATTGATATTCAGATTAAAATAACTAAAAATATAACAATTTTTCAACTATCAGTTGTGTCATAATATTGGCCAGTTTTCAAGGATTTAATTTCTGTTGATTATTGAGCAATTGGTTGATGGTTATATTCACAGATACTACATTGGCTCTACCATTACAGTATTAATAATATGGAATCTATTATTAAATGTTTGTTAATTGTTTATTTCAATTTCTTTCATTTCTTCTCTTTAACTGCTCCTGTAACAAATCCCACACACGTTCGTGTCCATATACAGATCATAGGTAATATTAAACAAAGTGTCAGTATAAAACCTAAAACAACGTTACGACAAGGACTACCTCTTTGAATGAATAAATTAAAAGAGCAGTCGTATGTTTGGCAGACAGGTAGTTAAATGTTATTTATTTTGATTGTTATAATCGCGTTACCGGCTGGGTCCCCCTCGCCTCGTGGCCGTGTCCGTTGTCTATAGGTAACATAGAAATAAACAAGTAAATAGAACAGCAATGTGCGCAGGTTAGGTGCACCGCAAAAATCTGCTAAACTGCTAAAACGCTGCTTCAAAGGGTGGCGGGAAGGTACCTCCTCGATTGACTACTAGGGCTCTACCTATTACCTTGTGAAATGAAAAGTTTTTTAAAATAATTTGTTGAGTGATACCGCGTTGATTGGCTAAGTTATATTGGAATACTGTTCGCGTTGTTTACAAGGTAAACAAGCACATTGTTTCTGTGTATAAAAATAATAACTCTCGGGACCCCAAAATACTCGTAGTCCTCGGTCTAATTATCCGGTGACCCCAGGGGCCACTCAGCCAGCCACAACCAAATATGTAACATGAAATATGAATGTGAACGTGAAGATATGAATTTGTATGATATATTCATACAAATCAAGTGCATGAATTTAAGTGAGAGAAAATATTAATAAAATATTTATATAGACTGAATAGTAGTGTTCTTGACATTTTGTAGTAGTGAGGAAGGTTACTTTCATTCTTATTAACGTGTCGATTATAGTAGGAAAATTAATTTCCGCTTCCAGCAACAAGTCAGCGTAATATTTCTTAAAAAACCACAAATAAGAATTCAATTCAATACCGTTACTGACTGACAGCCTTCATTTTTTTATTTATTTACTTTTCTAGCTCCGGCATAAGATTAATTTATTTTTAAATTATTGATTGTAATAATTTCTGAGGAATGGAGGCTAATTAAACATTAGGCATATGTCATTGTCACAATGTGACGCCTACGCTTTTCCTACAAGCTATGTGCTACGACATGCCTACTACGTTTTCTTATAGGTAATAATTAATCTTTCTTTTTCTGTCAATTCATATCATTTCGTTCCATTTATATCTCGTTGAATTGTTGCAACCGGAAATAATAACGTAGCTTTGTAAATCATTTCATTTCAAGAAATAAAAACGCTTATCGGGGGATCAATTAATAAGCGGACGAGGTGGTCCGGCCGTGCGCCGTAAACAATCGGACGACAGATCGGCGTTCCTAAATTAATGGCTTTCGCTGGGTGGAATACACTCCCAAGTCATATTTATTTGCATTGAACTCAGAGCTGTGGCTGAGATGGGCGGGCGGTGCGCTGCGCGATAGCGGGGTCACGTTCCCGAGATAAAACAACAGATAACGCAGACATCATCACTACTCGATTGTTTTTGTGTCGGATCGCAAGACGTGTTATTTGGAATAGGCGCTTTTGGAACAGGAAAATAAAAAATATTTTACAAAATTAAATACTGGTCATGATAGGTATTCGTTTGTAGCATTAAGCAATATGCATGCATAACACCACTATACACGATTTTTTATATTTTTTTGTAATGTATTCAGGATCGGGTTATCGGAAGCGCATTGCGAGTTATTATAGGTACTAAGGTTACTCTGGTGGCGTCACATGCAAGTAAATGCTATTCTACGAAATTTAATTTATTGCTGATCTATAAACTTTTGCTGTCCAATCGCGAACAAAAATTTCGCGGTTAAGTCCAAACTTAATTATTGATTTATTATTGATTATACAGTCAGAATATTCCCTCTCAAATACTAATATTGGTAGTTAGGTGGGATTGTTATGTAGTGAATAATGGTTAACACGATTTTCAGAAATATCGTAAGTCTACAAGAGCCTATTTTCCGCGCAACGGAACTAGATATACTTAGTCCATTTTTTATACTTTGGTAAACACTCTCTTACCGTATCTTTTTATTAATTTGCAGTTTAAAAATAACCCAGACATTAAATTATACGGATATAAAAACAATTTGTCAATTAATACGGAAACAAATTTCTGTAGTAGGTACCTAACTATAATTTATTTTTTAAATCTGTTTTAAACTTTTTTTAAATATAATGTTTGTAAACAAAAAGAAAAAAAAAGGATTGTAGTGTCTTCCTCGTTTTCTATCCCGCGGATTCCTGTAAGCATGCTAACAAATGGCGATAGCCTACAGATTACACCACTACACGGCTATAAGTAATACATCGGTCTCTAATAGAATATTACTTTGAGTAAGTGTTTACATATATTATTATGATAAGATTGGTTAGACATTTCATTTATTACATTGACATTTTCATTTTATTACATTAAAGTTAACATTTCCCTGTTATTACATTTATTATTACTAGATATTAAAGTAACCACCACATACCAGACCCAGTTAGACCATTAACCAAAATTTGTTTTCAAATGGATCAAGTAGATAGGTACTAGGTAGAATCAACCACCCTTAGGGCTATTTCAGACGGCAAGGAACAGCTGTACACGCTCTGAGTTCCGGTCTGAAAGGAAAGAGCCATATTAAATACGGCGTAATCTCACTATCGTGGAGAAAGTACCTTCCGAACGGAAAATGACATTCTTCGGTAATGGCTTTTGTTTTAAATATTGTTCTTACTTGATAGTAGAAATTTAAAAATCTCTCTAAATTTAGAACGGCGATGTAAGAGTTTGTTAGAAGCAAGACCAACTCCAAGAATTAATAATATAAATTTATATAAATTCTTTCACATTAAAAAGGTTAACTATAAGCAAAGTTTACTATATAAAAAGGCGGGTTTTTGCATATACATAGGTAAATATATATTATATGGATACCTTCTTAATGTTAGGATTTCGTGTGAGTTGACTATAAAGTTTATTAAATTAGTCTGCATCGCATTATTGTACGGATTACGAGTTCAATCCAACGCACAGGATTTAAGAATTATGATGAAAAAAGTTTTTTGACTATTGAAAATTGGCTCAATATTCATATTTTGTATTATTTTTAAAGATTCGCTAACCATTGTATGATAATAATAATATGAGAATATGTAACTAAAAACCTGCTTTAAGGTACCCCACTGTTTAGCTTGGCCGAGAGCGTGTACGCTACGGTTTTCGTAGAGGCGCTAACAATGCCAACAGAAGATATTGATTTATAGTAATAAAATGTTTGCACATTTAAATTTCTATGGCTCGTATAAATTCTCTATGTTCCAGCGGCGATAGGTCTACCCACGGAACTTTAACCAGACACCGGAGTTGTATATCTAAGATTTAATCTTTAAAGCATATTTTCACTTGTAGCACAGTCTATGAAAATAAAGCATATATATATCAACAATTATAATAAGTGTAAGGAAATTACTGGAAATACATTCTCGTTGACAACAACAACCAAATAGTAAGCTTTGAATTATTTTAACCTTCGGGTCAACGTCGTTTGTGAGATGACGAAATAAGATATCACGTAGTATATAGGTAGAAGAAAAATGGTTAACTCAATCATTAGGTAGAGCCATCTATATTATGTAGAGTATCTTTCGCCAACCTCATGAAGCCGTGAACAAGCAAGTTCTTCGTGAGTTGCCTTTTGGTTAGGGAGATGAGTTATAGATTAACACTCGTCTGTGAGACTCACAAATATACGACCAATGCAATTCAGAGATGAATCAAACATCGTCCGTCTAACACTTACATCGTCGCGGAAATGTCCCGTCATAATATCTTACAGGTGTGTGTTAATAGCCGCAACACCAAACATTTTACTTGTTGATGAAACGGATTCCAATATAAAATATGTTAAATGGTAAACAACTTTCATACCCATCTCTTGTAATTTATTATTTATTAGCAAGCAGTATTTGATCAATGTAATCCCATATAAGTGTAGTTAAAACATTCTGTAATTTACGACCCGCCTCAAGATATCGCAACCGGACGGCCGAGGAATCGACTGCTGTCTTTGCTTGTACACCTATCAATTATCTTTAAGGGCAGGACCGCAAGCTTCCAAGACAATGATAACAGTGCATGGCTAAAAACTCA
This sequence comes from Erynnis tages, assembly GCA_905147235.1. NCBI lineage: Eukaryota > Metazoa > Arthropoda > Insecta > Lepidoptera > Hesperiidae > Erynnis > Erynnis tages. The sequence continues at coordinate 10,256,906 of LR990072.1, forward strand.
GTTCTTACTCAAGAGGTCTGGGTTCGAATCCCAGCGGCACTCACCAGTGGCACTCACCTTTTGCAAGTCATGGGCGTTTGGCAAAATTGAATGTGACCTGCTGCAACTGTCAAGGAAAAAATCGTGAAGAAATCTAGATGCCTAAATGGGCACGTGAAGCCCATGAACCCTTAATAAGTCAGGCCTCCTTTTAGTCCAGGCCCGACCCTGCCGTCTCTAACGGGTGGCAGACAGAATTCTATAATTTATGAGTCGCCAGAAGATACTACAAAATCTATCAAATATATCTTTAAGGGCAGGGCCACGAGCTATCAAGACAATGGGAATGATTGAACGAACATAGAGTACCTTGTTAATACACAAAGATTTGTCGAACTAACAAGCCCATTCCCTCGGGTGGCAGTCGTTTAATCAATATGTAGAGCTGATTATCAAGAAAATGTCTACATAAATAAGACGAAAACATTGCTTTTACGCTTCGATCATTAATACACCTTTTACGCGACTACAGCAGAGCAAAAAGGGAGCATTAATTTACTGGTATTTATAATGTACTCGTATATCTGTTTTCTCATAACGTCTTAACTATGTACGATATGTATACGAGTATGTTTTTATACTCGCGTTTTTTTACTATGAGAAGCAACTTACCATAATTATATCAGTGTTTAGGAAGTAAGGGATTAAGGTAATTCTGTCCAATAAAAGACCTACTTTTAAAAGTAAAATATTTTTCTTCACCCATTTTGTATCCTCGACGAAAGCTCGAAGATAATTTCCAGAAGTTTATAATTTCTATCTACTATCTAATTGGTACTATTATCTAATTATTTCAAGGGTTCATTTGTAACGGGGGATCTAAGAACGGCCTGAAACTGCCCTTTACTTTTAAATATAGGTACTTTTAAAGGCGCAAATAATAAATATCGTGGGAATTTATATCACGATTCCCAATTAATGTCAGCATCCGTCGAATGGGGCTCCATAAAATGCACATGTCATTGCATTCTTGGACCTTAAATGGAAAAGGCTTGGATTCTGCGTTTTTCTCTCACTGTTGCGATCGAGGCACCGACCGAGACTGGTTATTTGCGGTATAAAACACAATCACCACGTACTTCTGATAAAAATATTCACACAACTTACGTTATGATACAACCGGAACTTAAAGGTAGGTTTAAAATAAACATTGAGCATATTCAGAATGGCAAAGTTTGAAAAATTATCGAAACGTAGGAAAAATACGCTCAGAATACCCGTTCACAACGATGGAAGTTTTATCTGTTGGTGGTAGAAATTAAACAAGGTCCTACCACCTAGTCTAAAAAGTTGCATTCTAAAAAAATTTGAGTTAAAATTGATAATTTTTTAAATCTTCTTTCCTTATTGCTACTTAAATTCAAACACAACTTGAGTAAACAACGTAGAAAGCAAAATGAATAAGCTTTTCAAATAAGCATTGACAAATATTAACAGCTTAATTTGATTAAACATCTGGTGATCTTTCCCATAGTAAAGATGATGTAGACTTAACCTTTTCACAGTGACTAACTCACTGAGATTGTGAGTTAATTACATGGATCGATAGTCAGCGAATATTTCAAAGAGTGTTAATTCTAAACGAACATAATTACTGGGTTACCAACATTACAATAAAAGCACTTCAGCTAAGTAGTCACTTGGTAGGTTATCTTAAATAACACTTATCGAATAATATGTTATGTATAAGTACTACCTACACACGTGCTAGGGCGATAATTTGTGGACACATAAACCAATTATTTTTAATCCGATCATGGTCAATAAGCAAACAAATTGACACGAATATAAAGAACAGAATCTTAAAAACGTTTTCGGATCATAACTCTGAATAATTATTAATCAATCAGTTTTCTAAAAACATCTTCAACGTAAAGACGTGACCTTGTTATTCCTAATTAAAGTCTATCTGAACGCCGATAAACCATGTGAATCATACAACTCGCAGCGAACGCGCACACAGGCATTAAGAGGATGTTCATGATCATGCCATCGCGCAAAATACTATTCGGCCGAATTTTGATTGCTCACAGTGGCGTAACTATAGGCAGGGCTGACAAAATGCCACGGGCCCCGGAGCCTAAGGGCCGTGGTAGCAAATTTATAAAAAAATAATAAAAAGAATACATGGGCATATAAGCCACCTAATGTTATGTAGTAACTGCAGCCCATAGACATTACATTCAATCATATATTGAGAAGAAATCTTATCTGAGGTTGTATGTGGATGCTGGCTACTCATGAGTATCGTGAACGGAAATTGTTCTGTATGAGCTAAATTTTGCCTTTCCATTAAACAGTTACACAATGGGCATGAGTCATATGTGACTCACGGTATAACGAAGTAGGTAGTAAGTCGCTTAAAACCAAGCCAAATGGTTCGATCGTGAATGGCCACCTTTAGCTTAGCCGCGTTGGCGGGAAACTCTGACGTTTGTTCTGTATCCGGCAGCTGGGAAACAATAAAAAGTTTGCGAGGAAACTTTAAATCCTGAGATTTCTGTAGGCACAGGCCAATTCTTTAAATAAATACGTAATACACGAATGACATGGAAAACCGTAAATTCAAACGTATTGTCAGTGTGCTTAGTGCGAGTTGCACAAAATTGTTCGAGCAACTTCACCGTCGGCGTCGCGTTAATCGACTGTACGCTAATCGCCAATTCCGTTTGTCATCTTAGCCACAAGATGGCGCTGCTTCAATCCCATAGAAATCGACGTATTCGCGCTCGATACGTTCAAGCGAAAATGTTTTGTCAAAACTCGCACTCGCACAGTTCTTCAAGCAAGGCGTAAAAAAGTACGTCGGCAACGCACTGGCGATCCTCACGATGTTTTTGACGTTGACCGTTGAACGTTGGCTACTTACCATCAGGTCCGTTTGCCAGTTTTGGTTCTCTCCGCATAAGAAAAATAATTTTCAATGCATTATCGTGCCCAGCCGGTTAGAGGCGGGTGCTTTCCCGATGTGGTATCGCGCAAAAATAGACAATATCGGCGTCGGCGTTAAGTGCTAGACGACAGTCGGATAAACAGAGCGGTCGGCTCAAGGGCACTGGGAAGTTAGTGCTGCCGCTGCCCGCACTGGGCCGCCCGACCACGCCTGAACCACTACCCAGAGATGAACGAACTGCAGGAGTGTTTTTCATATTACATATTATCACAATAGACACACATAGTAAATTTAAAACTGTTTTACAGTGTGCATTTAAAGGCACGGCTAATTTCGCTTTCAACTTGTAGAGGAAGTCCATGCTTCACTTCCTACCTCAAATAGGTTGAGGTTCCGAAGATTGTATGTGGTATATTTAAGAGGCATGAGACAAAGATAAGTTCAAAAACAGTCTGGTGAAGGCTGAAGTCGCTTCATTGTGGTTCAGAAGGTACCGGGCGAGTTTATAGGGCTCTATCGCCTATGAACTTGTGACACTTGTATTACCGATGCCATGCTGTCTCAAACTGCACTCAATGATTGTCAAATTTGCCAAACGCAGGTTGCTAACTCTGCAAGCCGTCAAAAACTCCCATGAACAGCTCTTGAGTGGACTCTATTAATTTCAAACTAATATTAGTTTGGATTGTACACAATTTCATATAGGTATGACATTAAGATGCTATTCCTAGTTTTGATTAAGTAGAGGACAGCTTAGCTATTGGACAGAAGTATTATTATAATTGTAAATTGATCCTAACTTTAGGGCGTAGAGGTATCGACTATCGATCGATAACGGTATGAAAATATAATTATAAAAATATTAGGGCATTCTAACTATTTTTTTCAAATGAGTACCTATTATTAGGTATCGTATGTATGTAGAAATTGCTATTTTCGAAATCATTTCGTGAGCCGAACTTGATTAAAAAAACATAAAAAAACAGCTTTAAGATGACTATCCGATTATAATTTTTCGCCTTGAGTCATCATCATTCTTTTTACTGCCATATTTCATGACTAATTGCATTTGTTGATTGATTGGTGATGGTGATGGTACATAGAGACGCGAAGTATTTATGTAAAAATAGTTTGCGCACTTGCTTACGCACACAAATGTTTAATTTGAAAACCTAATTTAAGACTTTTTCGGATTTCCTCATGAATGAATCGTATTGATTTATCAGCATACTCGTGTCAATCATTCAGAATATAACTTGGTACTGGGCGCATTCTGAACATAACACATTGGTAAAACACCAATTTAAGGGAGATATTATGTATAATGATGCGATGATGACCTACGGCTTGTGCCCAGTATTGCCCAGGGCCTCCAATAGGTTAAAGACGGCCCTAGTCCACTGTATACCTATGTCCAGCATGTGGACCTCAAAGGGCTGATGAATGAAATCATTATTGATAATGCATACCCATTATAATTTTTTTCCAGCAGAAAAAAAATTATTTAGAAAAATATCACGATCAACCGATCAGTCAAGTAACGAGAAAATTGTTTTTTACTCAGTTTTCTTACCTTTACCTAATTGAATTTCGATTTAATTTACGTTACTTGAATAACGATAAAATATTGCAGAAATATTATGGTTAGGGCTGGATTAGATTTTCATATTCATTTTTGAAGGATTTATTTGAGGATTTAAGGCCTTCGGGCGTCTTAAGTATGCATTAGATCGGTCCCATCAATAACAAAGTACTTCGAGGAAAATTGCCTTTTATCTGAGTTAAATAACAAGTAGAGCAAAGCTGTTATAAATATTTACCAATGTTCAATCTCATATACCAATTCCTATATATTCCTATATACCTTAAGGCAATGTGTCAGGATGTATTTTTTGTTGCACTTTACGAGAAATTTGATACTACAAATTACATTAGTTTATTACCTCGCATGTTATGCAGTATTTTAAACTCTAGTCTAGGTCTTAGACCAAATTTTTAAGAATAGTATCGTCTGCGTACTGTAGTTGCATACAAAAGCTGTTCATCTATAAATTATATACCAACTTCTATATTTATACTGTACGTATCAGATATTACAGAAATAATGAGGTATTGTAGCAGAATAAGAGCTATGCTCACTAATATAGACTACACAAACTTACATTTGAAAATACTTAAGTATATAAGAAATCCATTCGTTAAATAAGTTCAAATGTTACCTTAGGTGTTAAAATACCTTCATTCAAAATTCAAGAAATAACCTACTCCGAAGAATGCATCAAGTAGGTATCTGAATCGTTGCGCAACCATAGTAGGTATGTGTGTACCTATGCAACATTAAAACTTATTGCAACGTCTAATTAAAGATCTACGACGGTATGCAGTAAGAATGCATTCATGTTGCTGTATTCATATGAATTTTACTCCGTCTACATATTATATAGTTATGAGACAAATTAATAAGAAAATGCTATAGGAAATTATTTAGTTTACTCAGGTTCTTTAAACTTCTTTCAAGTTCTAGCATTTCGGCCTGGGAAGTTGTTGCCGGGGCGATAAAATGTACCTACTCACCTATTAGGTTAAACAACAAAATAGGTAATTAGTTAGATAATTATATTATTTCTGAACATATTATAGGTAAATATTAACCCGTAAACCCCTAATAATAGTAAATATTAATTTATAAAATCCAGGATGCACTTGTGATACCTATTATACCTATTTCTTAAACCACAAAATACAATGCATATCAAAGTAAAACATAAAACTGCGATCTTGTAGATCAAACGCCGTTTTGACCTTCGCGGAAGATTTATTTAAAACAAACACTTAGGCTGTTCGAAATAAGGGGTTTACGGGTTGATGGCATAATAAAAAGCGTTCATTTTGACACAAATCTGGTGTTTATTATTTGGGACAAATGTGACCCGTCGTGCGTAACCTGATACCGTGCCGTATGTCGACCGACACCACTCGCCTTGTTTGATCTACCTTTTTAAACTTTTTATGTCATAGTTAGTGCGCTTTAGGCGCCTTTATTGCTGAGTAAACATCTCAGGATTATCGCTCTCTTACAACTTTTTCGTTTCCACACGTCGTGCTTTCGCAGCTATTTCTGTAGATTTGATAAGCACCACGAATACTTCTAAAATTTACACTATTGAAAGCACCAATAATATAATGCAAACAGAACATACACATCTCGTTTTAATGTACGCACCGCTAAGAAGCTTTTTAAATATAATCAAGACCGTCGAAAGATATATTGTGATAAGGTAAATAAAAAAATAAATTAAGGGCCTTCTTTTTCGTGTATATTTTTGCCTTTAATGTGTATATTTCTTGATAAGTTGTTGATGTTACAGAACGACTTTTGTTTTGTTAAATAGCAGAGCTCGAGCGGTGGAGTGGCCGCCGATGTTCAGACACTTTAGGAAAATAGACAGACCAATGTTGTAGGCACTGGCAATTATCATGCAATAGGTAGCTCTCACTAATATTTAGGTTCTACTGACACGATAAATGGATCTGTGATGATAAACGGAATCAATTTAATTTATAAACATATCATAGGTACATTTGATAAAGAGAGATTGTTTTCCATAACTTTACAAACTATTTCATTTATATCCATATCCTGAGATCGATCGATATCTCACTGCTCTTATTAAATACAAGGTTACGATCTCGAAACCCCATTCATTGTTTGATGTCAACAATAATAATTTATGGTAACTTGCTCTATATTGCTTACAACAGCTCGACGTTAAGCGGTCGGATTTTTAAATAAACATTTTTAATGATCGGGCCGCGCCTGCGCTGCCAGGTGCGCGCAGACGGTGCGCCCGCGCGCGTCCTCTCCCTCGGCTACCTAATTCTTTTGTTCCTATTCATAGAATTTCCTGACACGACCTGGAACAATAATCAAAGATCTCAGGAAGCATTCGATCATATATCTCCATTCGATTCCAGCGCTAACGACCTCGTATTCATTATATTCATCATTGATTGAGGGCTTATTAGAGTACCTACTTCATTTTACAATGTATCATTTCTATCATTTGATAGGTAGTTTATACGTGTCTATTGCCTATACATATAAGCTACAACTATAGCTGTAGCATTTCAAGTAGTTAAGTAAAAGGTAGGCAATACTCAATCGCATTTTCCACTGAGCACCTGCGTTTATCTCCTCATTAAAATAACTATAGTTACCCACCTATTGAAATGCAAAATCCTTAGCTTTAGTTATAAAATAACGTCAGCTTATAATGAAGAGAAGTGCGTAACTATTAAAGATTGCTATTTTATTTAATTTATTGCTTTTTCATTAACGTTTATCAGCGATACACTCGATAACTACTGTAGAGTTTGCAATAAAATGTAAATTTTCATGGAACAAGACTAAGTAAAGTTTATAATTTTTAAAATTTTTATACCTGTATTATAAATTTATAAACAACACTTAACCCCAACTTAACTCGATTTTTAAGTACGGTTAAGTAGGTATGTATTGTTTTTCAAATATTCAAATTGGTGTAGGTATAATAAAGATATTTTACGTCCACATTCTACTGCCTCTATAGTTAATTTAGTTGCTGCAAAAGCGTTTTGATACGCCATTAAAGAACTTGAAATTTTCTCACGTACCTTCACGGAAACTGGGCTTAAACTTTATTTACTTTTGAGCCAATTTTGTAATTCTTAAATGGCTTATTATTAGAAATAAACCAAATCTATTAAATTGTTTATAAGTCGCTTAAGCGGCTATAAGTATTGTCAGTTAAGACAAGGAAAACCAATTTTACTTAAAATTATAATATAGAACTAGACTGTGCCCGCGGCTTCGTCTGCGTGGATTTCAGAATTTGGTCTACTGAGGGTCAAAAAGTATCCAAGTTATAAACCACAATTATTGTATTCAAATCTGTTCTACCCTTTTAAAGTGAAAGAGTTACATCCTCACAAACTTTCACATTTATAATTTAGTAGTAAGGTGTAAGATGAAAAGCCTGCAACAAATTGGTCACCATATCATATAATGAAAAACGATATTTTTTGTTGAAACAAGCAATATTATAACCCGTTTTAGTGTAGGTGTAATAGAAACATTCGTGTCAATTTACACAACATTTTACAAAAAATTATAACACATAATTTTTAGCTGATGTTGGACGATGTAAGTGCATGTTCTGATTGAAAACGCGTGTTTAGCGCCCACAATATAACTGGATCGCAAGACTTTATTGTCTGTTCATACGTATTGGCTTTTATACTCGTGTTTATTTTTATTTTATACATCTCTAAGCTACGGCCTGCAATTTCTTTCACTTGTTTGGTTTTCCCTATAGGTAAGTTTCATCACTTATCACCAGGGGAAAACTTAAGTTTACGTTTATATAAATTTAGTATTTAAACAGAAATACTGAATACCTACCAATATTATTATTATTAAAGTATTTTGGCTCCCTCTCTGAAAATAATACAGTTACATCAATGGAGCTCCTAACAAACAGGCTTAGTTACGCTTACGCGCCACCTTTCGTAGCCTATAGATATAGCATACGAGGGGAATCGCCAGTGAAATTTTGTGATGCTGGCGTTCGTAGATAGAAAGCTCTTATTAATTTTTTGACCTCTAGCATATGTACCAACCACATGTGGCAACGTCTTTGTTGACTCCACAAGCAGTTCAGTTTCGGATCGATCACATTTCATCGCGACCACAATGAAACGCCTCGTTACCAAACGCCGTTAGATGAATGCCCATTGATTGTGTAACTGTTATATAAGACATGGATATTGTTACACTGATACTAAATATCCGAACATAAATTCAAATTATTCCGGCTATAATGCAGCTTTGCAACGAGTTTATGGGTTATATCCAAACCATTCTTTGAAACAAGATTCGAGACCATGATATAGACTAGGAAACATAAAAGCATAATATAATAAGGTGTATAAACTCTTGGATGCTTACGAGCTTCTAGTCTACGGAAAATTATTATGTATGTAGGTAGTCAAATTACCTACAAGATGACTCGATGCTGACTTTTGTTTGAAGTGAAAAATAAAAATGTATTTAATTTATTGATAAACTAACCTATTTAAAGACAAGGTAAAAATCATTTTAAATTACCGAAAATACAATTCACTGCAAAGGAGTTAGCGAGATTAATTATAATATCATTCGTATCTGATCCGTTAGCCAATTTTCCTCAAAAATTCCTACAGTACAGCATGACTAACACGTTTCTCAAATAACCAAACTGTCGTACTTTGCTGGAAGAAGACTCATTAAAAGTACACCAATTGAAAAGAAAAGGTTTCAATTGAAAGGCTTCATCGAAGCAACACTAGTTAATATGATATAATATATTCGACTATTCGTATTTGAAACACTTTTAGGACCCATTACTTACCTAACTCTACGAACAGTTTATAAGTAGCCCAAATTATCCACATAACTCTGTTTTTATTCTGTCATAAATATAGACCGTAAAACGGACGTAAACTGTAAATTTATATCAATAACTCACTTGTGTATATGATATTATTGATTTATTGTAACCTCAAGCAGCAACGGAGTGCTGGCCGCTCACGATAAGGTGTCCAAAATAACTGCGTCGAGCATCTTCGACGTTCCTCAGATAACACAGGCACTAAACGTATTGCATTTATATTGTCTTATACTAAATACTCACAAATACATTCGATTCGTTTGCAATTCATGCAAACTGACCAAGTGCTAGGTCGAGTCTCTTCTCACAGTGAGATAGACTGTCCATAACGCGCGCGTTGGTGAACAGCTTCACCACCCTCTAAGAACAACACTCCAGCAAACTACATTTAAAACAAATACAGCGGTACTGGTAGCATAGATGGTAATTAGTAGGTTACCTCTCTTCACGCGTATGCAAATCACCATTAAAATGTATTCTAATTTACGGTAAGACGCTGTTTATGTGCTGTTTGATATGAGAGACGGGTAGCGGGAAGTCCTAGAATAGTCATTTCTTGGTCTTATACATCATAATGAAGTGTACGCAGCACACAAGTAAATTACCACTGTCGAATGTGAAAACGAGTATGAAGAGTAAAGGTTTTATTTGCTTTTAATGAACCAGTATAATCATTACCGTAGGTCAATCTTTTATTTTATTTGGTAGAAGCAATCAGTGTCTCCATCAGCATTAGCAATCACCTGATTTGATGTTAAAGGATCTCTGCAGTAGTTACATAGAATGTTAAAGTTATAGCTATAGTTGTACACGTAAAGATAAGCTGTTACATTGCTCGTTGTAGGTATTTCGATAGTCATCAGCCGTTAGATCTTCAATCACTAGACGGTATACTTCAATAAAATTTAAATTAATGAGATAAAGGAAACCTTCGTGCTGGGAGGGATCTGTGGCTTATAGCGAGAACCGTACCATTCTGCGGTTTATTGCTTATATACTTATTACTTGTTTAGGCTGGGTTGTATATTACTTAGCCCAATCAATAAATCACCAAAGTTATCCACTTTAATAAGTAATTCTTCTCTTGGTAGCAAAGCCCAATATATTAAATATTTAACTACTTAGCTGCATACTTCTTTTTCAGACCCACCGAGAAAAATCGCAGAAGTTAGCGCGAGTTGCCCGAGAAGAGGCCAGGCCGAAACAGTCGCTCACGCAAAAACCAGGAAGTGAGTAATTTTGCTATTTTTACCATATTGGGATGTGTTTTGGATATAATTACGTAGAATCTTTACATCGCATCAGTGGATACAGTGTGATTAGCCAAATTGGCCATTGGAAACGCACCCTTAAACCCCTTTTTGATGTCTGCACAATGGTGGATCTCTACCTCAATTGCAGTCAACACAAAGTTGTGATCGTGAATTATTATGTAGAGATCCTATAAAAATAATGATCTGACGTGATAAAAACCAAGTTTACAAGTAGCTGAAGAAGCATTTTTCGTTTTCAAAACCTGAATGAAACTCTTTTCAGTTAATTTCATTAGCGGCAGTTGTGAGAAGTCGTCATGCGGCGAAGAGGCGGCCTGCGTCCAACACAACTCGACGGTGCATTACTGCGTGTGCACTTCGAATGCGGAACCTCCCAAAGATGGCGCCACTTGTCCTAGAAGCACAGGTACTTTGTGTTACTTTTATTTTCCTTATTTTATTTTGTTGCTGTATTCTAGAGGTTTTCCAAAAATAGCATTAGTTAAACTAAAGTTTCAAAGCTAATTTTCACTTAACATCAAGCTCTTTGCTTAAAGGTTTAGATAAACTGATGTTTAAGGCGACCATCTAAAATTTAGAAGTGGCAATGCATCTAAGATTCATGATCTATCGTACACGTTAATTTGCTTGGAACATATTATAATGTAAAGTATATAAAGCTAATAATTAATTGATTCATGTATAAATTATCAGTTTTATATAATTTCCAGTGCCACTGACGCCAAAAGCAATCCACAACGTGCGACCGCCGCAGACATCCAACGGATCCGCCGATACCAGAAATCCGCTGCTGCCCACAGCTCAAGTGAGACAATCCATCTTCATTATACGTACACACTTGTCAACTTACATCACTCGTTGCTACACCTTTAAGTACTTAAAAAATAATTTTATTGGAGTTACCCTGTGGAGTTACCATTTATGTAATTATAAAGACAATAATCCGAGCGAACGAATACCTATAGGCTTAGTGCCATTTTTTAATAGTGGTAGACGTCATATTAAAACTAACCCTATAAAATTAAATGTTTGACTCAACATTTATACACTTAGATATTGAAGAATTAATATAAGTAACTATATTTTGTATTTAGTGATTACCTAATAACTGTTTTAGAAATATCAAGGGAAGATAATTATTTGTGCTGAATTTTAAGCACAAACAACAACACAAATCCAGAGTATTGATTGGAAGACCCAAACAGTCGGTGTAGGAGGATAGGTTGAATATAAAATCAGTGTTTTTCCATCGTAACTGATAAATATTCATGATAGGTCAGCTTGATAACGAACGTAGATTGATGTCACCAAAATTGCGTGAAAGGCTCAATAAAAGCTAAATATGACATTTAGGTACACGCTGTATACCTACTGTTGGAAGCACTTTTCGTAGCTAGTTTCGTATTGAATTTCAACTGAACTCATCTGAGTTCAAATTGAACTCATATCAACAAACTACCTTTTATTATTCTCCCCTGAACTTTTCTTAATGTTTATTTTCTGATATTAACCTGACGATAGTAACTAAATTAACGCTCTATTATTATCTACTATATCGTATCGTCAACGTACAAACAATTAATTATATAACCAAATATGTTATGGTTTATCCTCGCTAGTTTAAACAGAAGTGTTTTAAGGTAGTCAAGTTAATGGTTTAATTTTCTTTACAGGTGCCAAAATCCCTTGTTAGTAGTGAAATATACGCTGAAGCAACAGCGGGAACTGACACTGCCGCAGTCGGGAATACTACCGGAGAAAATGCCCAAATTCTCATTAGCATAGCACTTTTAGGCAGCGTTTTTTTTCTAGTACTTATCTCAATTGCTATATTCTACATCAAGAGAAGGATATGCGTTGTGGATGGAAAAGTTAAGCCGGTGAGTAAACTTTGACATTCATAACTAAACGCCATATCTACCACCGTTTAGTTTGAATTAGTTTTCGCTCCTTTATCAAGGCATTAGGAATCACTTGAATATTGAAAAAAATCGAATGAATCTCTCTGTAGATAATGTATCCTCAGTCTGACATTCTAAGTTCTGAATATTGAAAATTGACAAGATTTTCGCATATTATAGGGTGTGCGTACGTTCCACAATCTCATCATTTTCTAATAATTAATTTATTTGTAAAAAAACTTATCCACTTTTCAAACGTAATGCTTTGGTATACATAATATAGGGGAGCATCCGAGCGTGGTCCACTTGATAAGATTTTACCCCCGGTCTGAGTTTTATGTTCAAACTCAGACCGAAAACTATGTATGTACCTATATCCAAAATCCCACCAAAACATAGGCCTTTCTAAAAAACGCAGAACCATAAATCACACTATACTATACGTTTTTTAAAGAACTCATATCTACAATTTCGCAAAACAAATTACCTATGTACCTACGTACATATATTGTTTTCAATGCGGAATTGTGGATGCATACTAAAGTGTTTTCAACTTGCCAGTTTATGTTTTTACAATCTTTATTTCATCCGTATTGCATGAACCACGGCATGCGGTCTCTCCTCTATTGACAATTGACATACACACGCATCCTTTGTACATTAAATGAAACGCAATCCATGATGTCATTGACTGGCGGGTCATTTAAATCCACCGAGCATATCTACTAGGTTTTGTAAACAGGATGATGTATATCTACACATTGTTGGAGTTCTCAAAATAATAATTAAAACAGTAATTTCTTATTGTAAAAACGCTTTTGTCCATACCATGTGTAATTCACTGAATGGCTTTAATCATCACATACAACAAATTAGGTATCCTTATGTAAATTAAATTATGTCCACATCGACCACCTCAGTTTTGACAGGGCTATTCCCATTAAACGAGAATTACAGTTTGTGTCTAGAGCCTATACCGCGGGATTTTCAATCACAGCTCATTGGTGCTGATCGAATAGCGACCGTAACCGTCGCGTCTGCTGAAGCGTAGCACAATATTCCAATGGTACACAGGCGAGCTTTACTGACGAGCCATAAAACCGCGGTTATACTCGTTCGTCGATCAGGGCCATTGACGCCAACTTAGCCAACCGATATCCCTAGCCTTACCACAATGCATGTTTGCGCTTTTGGGCCGTTTTGCTTAGTATGCGTTATGTTTGTAGCGTATACGACCCGGAGAACCTCTGCTTGCTGAACGGTATATAACGAACCCGCAGTACGGCGTGTGTGGCGGCGGCACCGTGGCTCCGAGCGCGGTGGGACCTGCCGACCACAACGCCGACCCCAATGAACCACAAGTCACTCTGTTGGACAGAAACGCACTTACGTTTCTTGAAGAAGTCGGCGAAGGATGTTTCGGAAAAGTGTATAAAGGCAAGTGGTTTGATGAAGCAGTGGCAGTTAAAATTAAAACAGTTAATGTAGATTATGTAGAGCTATTCAAAAAGGAATAAGTTATATCGAATTGTGTTGCAATGTCTATGCGTTATGTTTATAATTTATGTTTATATAATGCCGACTGGCATTTTTAGCAAGTCAACGCAACCAGTTTAATAATATAAAGTACCTACGTCGTGTAAACAATTTTTCTTCGAGAATCGAATTGAAAATCTAAAATTGAGAATTGTAGAGTTTCGTCCCATAGGTTAAACTTAAAGAAAAGTCTAAAATTAAATTTGTATGTTTATTTTCATCAGGGGTTTTACGAAATACAACAGGAGAGCAGGTGGTCGCTATCAAAGTGTTGAAAGAAAGCGCCGGCCGTAGCGCAGAGGAGGATTTCGTGAGGGAAGTCTCCATCATGTCGGCTTTCCGACATCCAAATATTTTGGCTCTCATTGGAGTAGTTTATAGAGGTAAATATTTTACGTTAAAATTCATCATTTAAAGATAACAACAAATTAATCACAACACGGATTAATATAAACATTAAATTATTTGTGTTTACAGACGATATCAATGCAAGTCCATGGATGGTTTTTGAATATATGGAATGGGGAGATTTAGCAGGAGTTCTACGTGGTTCCCGAGGTGGAGGGAAACCGGGGCCGAACTTGGACGAGCCTGCACTTCTGCGTGTGGCATTACAAGTAGCGAGAGGCATGCAGTATCTCGCATCGCGACACTTTGTACACCGAGATCTTGCCGCCAGAAATTGCCTCGTTGGTGGTCAATTAGCTGTAAAAATCGCTGACTTTGGGATGTCTCGGGATGTCTACACTTGTGACTACTACAAAATGGGCGGGGAGCGACCGATGCCCGTGCGCTGGATGCCACCCGAAAGTATCGTTTACGCTCGATTTACGCATGAATCTGACGTATGGTCATACGGCGTCGTTCTCTGGGAAATTTATAGTCGTGGCAAACAACCATTTTACGGATGCAATAACGACGGTGCGACCAAACGGATCCTCCAAGGAATCCTACTGGTGCCTCCTGAAGATTGTCCGCGATTCGCCTGCGAATTAATGAAAGCCTGTTGGGCAACCGATCCGAGAGATAGGATTGGGTTTGACGAAATATGTAGAAAATTAGAAGCCGCAGAAGCTGCCGACCCGCCTACACAAACCCGGCTTCCGCGGCCACCACCGCCTCCCCAAGATTCGAAGGGTTACTTGATTCCAAAAATATCACCGTGTGTAGATTATTTGAAACCAATTCCGGACCCGGATCCTGATTCTGATTTCAGTGACGATGATATTGAGGAAGAGTACACTTGACGACCAGCGCTGGCGTCGGCTTCACAGTACGTGCCGCGCTCGTCGCCTCCGGGAGCTGTTAGCAGAACGGCCTTTACATTCCTGGCGCATGGAAGTACTGAGCAATTTGAATGTTAATGAATTACAATATTATAATGCTCTTGGTGCGTCTGTGTGTGCTCTTCAGCGATTAGTGTTATGTTCATCCCCTTTGAATTTCAAAGGCAACACAAAGGTGAAATCGCTAACACCAGCTAATGTAATGAGGAATGTTCGAGAAAGAAGCACCCTCAGAGACTCTACTGTAAAAATACTCAGTTATTTAGTGTGATATTTTAAGAGAAATAATATGTATTTAATTTAGGCAATAGTAATAATAATAGCCAATTTTGTAAAAAATTGAATTGTTTGTTACCTAGAGCTAGGTACCGTTCTGTACCTCTCTCAAGCTTAGTTATTGTGATTGAGTATTTTATAAATCTGATTTGTGCCATAATAATATTATTCTACCAAATACATATAAATCCTTTTCAACTACAAGAAATTGTATATTATGTACCTATATATATTTTTATTATTATATATCTACTAGAAACATAAAAAGGGGTTTCAGTGTTTCGTAGCCGTGCGACTTTAGCACGCAGTCGCGCGACAGAATAAGAAGGCGCCCTGGTACTGAATTTACGTGGAAAAAATAAATTATACGATATAATTGAATAATTTAAATTAATAATAAGGTACGACGAAAATTATACCACCTAATTTAATGCAAATTTTAAAATTCTAGGTTGAATGTATTAAACTGTAGACTGAGGTAGACTTTATAAAATAATAATAAGTTAATATCTACCTCAATCGTGTCTGTTTATAATTTATTAGGTAATTTTGTAATGATAAGTATCTCGTTAAACAGCTACAATGAGTGTTTTGAATAAATGTTTTATAAGCTTTAATTTTACAACGTACGTACAAAATGTTGCCAACAGCCAAAGTTATTCTACGACATATTAAAATTCATTATTACTGTACTTTTCTAAGAAAATCACGAATAGATTATGCAAGCGACTTTTCATTCACCCTACTGTAGTAATGATTTAAACATCAGTTAACATCACTATAAAAAGTATATACTTAAAATTATCATATAGAAATTGATAAAGATACTTTTAACTCTATAAATAGATCGCAACAAAACGTGTGAAACATTTAAAACTTATTTCAGTCTTTCCGTACGAAAAAACTTAAAAAGTAAGGTCGCTATCGGCGCCTTAATGTACCTAAAAATGAATGAATAAATAATCGTTGATAATATTAATAATAAAGATTTGAATAATTTTCAAGTAAAAATGCTAAATGTGGAGCCTACATTGTCGTGGAATTTACTAATTTAAATTGAATGTTTAATTGTTATGTAAAAAACGAACCAACCTATCAATTTATTATTTATAACTGTTGATGTAATAAAATGTTAAGTCCATGAATAAAATATATTTAAATTTTAACATCTATTCGCATAAACCGTAATTTTTTTACATTTTCCCTCCATCCTCCACACCACTCCACCCACTCTTTTTCCATTTCAAACTTCCAAAAATGGTGCCGTCTATATAGTACGAGTTGCTATGGTTGTTATTATTATGGACTCACTACACTTGTCCCAGCTTACTGCCTAAAAATCTGACGTACTCTACACAACTACCTTATCGCCCTAATTCAGATCCACAGATTAATTATTCAGTATTATATTATTCAGTATTATATTATATAAATAATAGTAAATGTTAACATCGTTTAGTTTTTCCACATACTTCAGCAAAAACGCATCATGTCTGGACGGACTTCGTAATTTTATCTGAGATTTAAATGATGGCATTACTTTTAATGTTCGTTACTTTTTAGGGTATCCACCTTTTTATTTCTCTCGCGATGGCTGTATAGAGTTATATTAATTTTATTTAGTTTAATTTATTCGATAATTTATTTTTTGTATTATATTTAATTTGTTAAACTAAAACTAATTAAAAAATCCCAGTGTCGTTTAAATTTATTCGATTTTAGTCATATTTAAGACAATCCACCGTTTTTTTCACGTAAGTCGGATTTTTTCAGGCAGTTAGGTAAAGGCCAGTGTGGCGAGACATTTATTAAATTTTTGATTTCTTTTAGTCCATAGACAAAGGAAACAGTGCTGTCATTGTCAAAGATATCTGACATATCCGCTGTCAACTATGTGTCAAATATTTGGCTGTCAGTCGGTCAAGTCAAGTCGAATCGAATGTTCGCTTCATTCATTTAATTTGAACTAAATAATTTCGGCGTTTTGTGTTATGACTGCAAATTGACGTGTTCAAAATGTAAATAAGCGTTTGCAGAAAATAAAATCGTCACATAATTTGTCTGAAGTGCATTGTGACCCATTAAGATGCCTCCGGTGAATTCTAAGAATAAGAAGAATGGCGCTGAATATGAGGTAAATGTTTATTTAGAACAAGCTTTTGCATTATTTATCTAAGCTTTCTACTTGTTAAAAATACTTTTATTTCGTATAATAAGTCGAAACAGGTTTTTGTTGATTCCGAAATATTAAGTTTATTACTCTTATATGATAATACGGGTTCCAGGGAAAACCCACCCTTATGCTGTATATTTTGCCTAAACATCCGGTGTAATAATATTTGATAATATACATAATATCCAATAATATACAATCATTTTGAGAGCTTACAAACCTCATAAGATCTAACTGAAATATGGTGAAGAATTTTGTCAATGTGGTAGGTATTAGTTAAATAAAATTAAAGATTTAGCTCTTAATTATTCAAGTCAGCTGACAATTAAATAAACAACGTATGTATTGAGATACAGAAATCAAAAGACAATTTGATTACATACCTATTTCATTTGCAAAGAACACATGTAAGATCTTACAAATGCATAAAATCATTGTATTAAGGCATTGTACTAAACATACATTTTTGTATTTTTTAATTCATTAAAGTAATGTATCAGCCAAAATATGCTTACTACCAATAGCTGGAACCACATTAGGGGCCTAAAGCTCTTAGCTATGCATTGATCTCTAATGTGGGCAAGGTTAACATTCAAAATAACAAAGGATTTCTAGGGTGGTGATTAACATGTTATTTAACACTTTAACTAATTAGCTAGTGTGGATTCACCCAATCAAGAACATTTACCAGCCATAATGTATAACTTTTACCAATGTTTACAAAACAAGATGTACAGTCATATGCATTAAGTTTCAACAAATAGCTATTAACAGTTATAAGTCATTAGGCAACTTTTATGGATATTTACATAACATTAACTGCCCTGTTGTTGAAGATGACACAAGGCTAAGTATGACATTAAATATAACATGTATTATAATAAAAATATGATATAATATATTCTGTAATATGTCTTTCCCACTCATAACATATTTTAATGTGGAGGCAGTAATACATTATTTTTTATGCTGTGTTGTTACTTTCAAATAAAAACTTAATTAAACAGAATGTGTTCTTATTATGGTAAATCAATTAATGCATACACCATTACATACAAATAAATTAGTAAAACAAAGAAGGATTGTATCAAATAAATAATACTGCAAATATTGGGTAGAGAAGTACTAAATTATGAAACTATGCACAAAAACAAATGAGAAGTTAATGTAATTGTAAATATTATGTGCTTTTGAAGTAGACAGTCTGTTCTTCGTCATTAAGAATACAGTTTTATATATATTTTCATTGTTTCAGAATATTGCATCAAATAAATGTAATATATTAGATTTTGAAAGATATATTCAAGAAAACAAAACACTACTTCTGAATGATCCTCTCAGAGACATTCTCCTTTACCCATCTGATGATGTTTCTGTAAGTACTATTATATAATAATTGTGTTTACATATGAATGATAAACAACTTGTTTCTTATATACCATACCTAAACAGGAAAAAGACTAGTAATTTCTATTATTATTCTGTGATTTAATAATAATGTTAATTACATCTTTTACTACAACCTATGACTGGCCACAATCTTTAATGTAGCATAATATTTAATTTTTCATAAAAGGAAATTGTGTTTATTTTTTTTATTTATGAGGCATCAATTAGTTATATGAAAGGCATATAAATAGTGTTAGTTTTTAGATCTAGCCCTCTATTTACTTAACATAAAATATTGAACATCTAATCGAAACTCTTATTCATCTTAGAGTGTGGTACTTCCCCGTCGATGGAGGACTGTCACAACAGCAGTTCCAAATGTGAGGACCGCAGCATCTTGCCCATTGCTCACCAGGCAGGCCCTGCTCAGTTATGCATCCAGCTGGAATCTTGTGCACTACAAGTACAGCAGCTACTCTGGGAGTTATCACAACTTGCCAAGGTAAATAATTGCTTTATAGGTTTCTTTAGGCAATCAGTAAATCTTATATGAAATTTATGTAGTTTCTGCCATGTGGATGTGCTATCAAAATAATGTGCCTTTGTGATTTATTAAATTAAAGTCAAAAATTAATTCTTACGAATTTGCACCCTTAATGACATTCCATGAGTGTAATGGACAATATATATAGGTATGTATCATTATTCTTTGGAGAACTCTTATGACCTTCAAATTTATTAACCTTTCACACTAAATGTAAACAATGAAAAGTCAGGTCTTAAAAGCTTTTTTTGATTATTGTTTTTTCTTGCTAAATTTGTATTAAGTATGCCCTTTCTAGCATGTCTATGGAAAGATACTATGTTCACACCAAAATAGAATCAAATGAATGCATTAGCAACATTAACATACTTTTCATGGTCTGTAGAATTTAGTGTTTAACATTGATACATAGTCAGAAGGTCACCCAATGCTATTTTACTAATTGTTTTGTTTCATATCCTTGCTATTTCCATGATGGGAATATATTTACTATTTAATAATATTTTATAGGTATATAAATTAAAATATCATTTTCTGTCTTGGTGTTATATCAACACCTTATTAAATTTCAATTATAGCTGCTTTGCAAAGCAGAATTACTTTCTAATAATAATGGATACAGTATTGTTATCAAAACACCGGAAGTTTGGAATAAAATAAAGGGACTGTCTCATCATTATATTAGTCAGTTATGTGACTTAGCTGATAACGGGTTATGACACACTAACTAAAATAGTAGGTAATGTGTAATTGTATTCTATTTTATATTATGTTTGCAGAAACTATGTGGGGCACTTGTCAATAAACATCTATTATGTGTACTACATTCAGTATATCAATTTTAACAATAAATTATAAAGCTTAATAAAGCCATTGTCAATTAATAGATTGGAACTCTTTGGTAAATTGAGAATATTAAATTAATATGTTTAATAAATAAAAATTGGGAAAATATTTTTGTTGTTAAGTTTATTACAACCATTATAAAACGTCAGGATCATGTTTAAGTGTGTGTTTTTAACCCCCGATGCAAAAGGAGGGGTGTTATAAGTTTGATGTGTCAGTCTGTTTGTCTGTCTGTCTGTCTGTCTGCATTGTCTGTGGCACCGTAGCTCGCGAACGGAAGCGATTACAATTTAGTTTGTTTTGTATGAAAGGTGAGTTACGGCCCAGTGTTCTTCGACATGTTTGATGAAAATCGGTTGAGTCGTTTAAAAGTTGTGGGGGGTGATAGTGGGGAAGAATAACCTAATGTCTCCAAATATAATCGAGTGGGGTCTCAAATGAAAGCGCATCACGTGCACATTACATTCATTACAAAATAATATGTTCAATGAAAATCGGTTAAGTCCTGGAAAAAGTGGGGAAAATACCCAATATCTGCAAATATATTATTGAGTCTGTGGTTTTTTTTAAATTTTTAATTTAATATTATTACAGGCATCTATTTAGTAATTCATCATTATGACTTTTCTAAATTAAAAATATGGTTACACAATCTAATAGCATTAATTTTAAACTTTTTTCAATAACACCTTTTTGACCTTTGATGCGCTCAACCAATCTGTCGTTTGTTTTGTATATAGGATAAATTTTAATAAGTGGGCACTAAAAAATAAGTCATTAGTAAATTTTATCACTAACGTTTTTTGGTAGTATTACATAATTGTGTTTTTCTTTCTGGTAAATAGACCTATAGATAGTAAGCTACCCGAAGAAGTGTATGACATTGACGCCGAAACAGAGAGTGACCATGAAGCTCAAACCGCCAAAGTGGACATTGGTACCAAAGAGGGCTACCTGCTCAAAGGCCCTGAAATTGGCTCAGATAGGATATTTAGTAACCTCGCATCTAAGTCGTTTAAAAAACGATACTGCTCAATGGTTAAAGAAGCCGATGGGACCTATATACTCGAAGTCTACAAAGATGAGAAGAAAACAGATACAAAGCTCACTATTGTGATGGATTTCTGCTCAGATGTTGTAAAGGTAATCACCTTGCTTATCTTACTTATCTTACTAATTATCTTACTAATGCTACTGTTATGTTACTATTGTAATAATTACAAAAGATCGTCAGAATGTATGGGTTTTTGTAACCCTTTCAAGTAATAGCAGTTGTACAGTTTTGAATGAAATTGTGTGCACAGATAGTTTAAAATTGGATTAACATATACGATACTACTCTCTCTCTGGTCCAAATTCAATGCAAAAGTGTGGGTCTATCAATTCATACCGTCATCATATAGCTGTCTGTTTAATACTCTTTAACAATGAAGCAGGCTGAACTACATTGAATGAAATTGATCTCTGTACTAACTCTTCAGTGGACACGCACGATGTCGCGGGAATAAACTAGTCTTCTATTAGACATAATACAAAGCTAAGTATTATTGAATTACGTCGTAATACAAGCTAAAACACTGATACATACAATAATGCATTGACTGTGCTAAGTTATGTACTTTGGTACATTTTTTTAGCATGGTTTATCTAATCTGAGTAGAGTCGTACCGTTCATGAATACGCGCCGTTATCTAATGGGTATGGGTATGGGACGCAGAACTATGTAATATAACCGTATTTCATTGGTAATCATATAAATAAATTTACTAAAAACATGGGGATTAATAGGTAGGTGTAGGTATTAGATTTTTGCATGAAGCACTCTAGACTATTTTCAAGTAATTTGTTTTCGAGAAGTTTTAGGTAGGTATTTGATAAAACGTTTTTGTTTTAAGTTGGTATGATTAAGGGGGTTTCCACGCATGTTTTAGACATATTTATAAAATTTTCTAATTTTTAGAATTCGAAACGAGGAAGGTTTTGCTTTGAATTGCGTATGTCTGGCAACAAGGGATATACATTTGCTGCTGATAATGAAGAAGAAATGAATGACTGGATCAACGCATTTAACGCGGCGCTAAAAAAGAACCAAGATCAAGAATGTCATCAGAATGACGAAGTGTTGGACAAAGGTTGGGCTTGTTCGATAAAAATAATCATTTTATGGTATGAAAGTGGGACGCTTAGGTATATTTAACTTTACTGTTAAAGCGTTTAGTTTGATGCTATTCCTCATTATATGGCACGTTAAATAACATCTACCCATAACTCATCATTATAACTCTGTGGTCATACGATTTATAGTAGCGAAGATTGTACGTAATAATTTAGTAAGTCAACTGACTTCTTCATTATTGGTTTATGAAGTGGCAATTTTAAAAAGCAACGGCTTGCACTCCGGGAGGGGCGGCAGGAGTGAAAACCTTAACATTTGTGCATTTTTGAACGAATTTTCGATCAGGTCACGTGTCCAATTAACGCCCTTTATGACGTTTGTATCAGATAGGATTAAGGAAAAAACGCCATCTTCTCGTATAGCAGCAATCTATTTCTTCCCTATTCCCGTTCGTGATGTCATGTAATCGTTTCTGCACTTTTTACTAGATCGTGCTAATCACAAAAAACTTATAAGATATAAGATATGTTTTCTTGGTGGTTTGGACGACATTCCATTTTTATTTAAAACACTCGCCCTCCCTCTTATAAATTTCGATCAGGCCATCCCAAAAATGAACAACGCCGCTAGTTTTCACGTAGTTTTCACTTCAAAACAGGCTTTAGTAAAGCCTAAAATTTCGTTCCTCATATCAGTGTCTGTAGATGTGACCTGTAAAGATTTAGATTTAAAAAAAAAATCTGTAAATAGATTGCCAATTTTAATGTTTCGATATTTTTGGATATTTCATATCGTCATTTCCGTTTCAGATTCAGACATTTCTTTAACAGCCGAGCCCCCGCCCCCCACTTACGGCACGCTGAAGGGCCTGGAGCACAGCATGAACCCGCTCCTGATGCGCTATTCCCGCGAGACGGACATGTCTATAGCGGCGGCCCGCAGTGAATGCCGCATGAATATCTTCACGCTGCCGTACAAGCGGGCCCCGTCGCCCGAGCCTCAGTTGGAACCGTTCAAGTACGTTATCTATTGGTTTGTCAGTCGTCTTTTATTTACAATTGCTTGTAAAACTTATAAGTTGGATAAGTACCTACTATTGTATTGGGTTTAACATACCCCAGAAAATCAAATACAATCAGCAAATTTATACTGTATGCCAGTGATGAATGTTAAATTATAATAACTAATAATGAATACGTTTAAGTTAAATAAATAAGTATTACGTAACACTCGGAACCTCCTTAGTCTTTTCATGGGTTATATCATTATATTATGTTTCCTCTCTATTTCTAGCCACTCGTCTACTCTGTAACAAAAAAACTTCCTGGTCTAGTAAAGCGGGAAAACTTATTCACTTTAAAAATTACAAATTATTTTGTAAAGTTCACACAAGTTTAACTGTTGTGTCTACTTAATGCACAGGCAACGTGTTAATACCTTAGATTGAATCTTTTGAAATGGATGATTGATGGATCTATTTTCGAATAATATTTGATTAAGTTGTTTATTTCTAATCTTTCGCAGTGAATAAATAATTAAATACGCTTCCTAAACAACATTACTCGTACTCATGAAGCACCTTTATCGTAAATAAATCAGATCATTTTTTTTTTCAGAGAACATTTTGGCCAAAGAATTTTGCTCAAGTGCGAAAGCTTAAAGTTTAGGTTACAAGCGCCGATAGATGGCGACAAGGAGCTGCTGTGCCAAGTGGAGCCGTACTTCGCGCACCTGGCGCTGTACGACGCCCGCGGCGGCCGCAAGCTGACGGAGAACTTCCACTTCGATCTGAACCACGCCGCCGTCAAGGACCTAGTCAAGGACAACGAGTGCACGAAGTCATTAGTTGAAAACTTCAGCTGCGATGTTAAGTTGGACGTCAAGCAGATACCGGACGAGTGGTTTCGGGCGAAGAGACAGGTATTTGTTGTCTGTTATTTTAAGGTTTTTATGCAATGTCTTTGCGGTGATAGCCCAGTGGCTTAGAATTCGACCTTGTAAAAAATGACTTTGTAAAAAAAGTTATGTGCGCTTTATAAAAATTAAATATCACTTGCTGTTACGGTGAAGGAAAACATGGTGACGAAACCTGCATGCCTGAGAGTTCAGTTAAAAAAATGTTCACAAAGGCATGTGAAGTCCACCAGCCCGCAATAGGCCAGCATGGTGGACTAAGGCCTACAATCTTCTCATTGAGAGAGGAGACCCGACCCTGTAGTAGGTCATTAATGGGTTATTGACATACAATGTCTCCGTTATCAGGCTTAGTATTATAACACTAAATACAGTCTCTGTAGTAATATTAAACCCATAAAACGCTATTTTTATCATTGACACAGCTACTCACTACGAGCTTTTTGGCTAAAATATAACGCTTTAATTTTATACAAATACAGTAAGTAAAAACAAACGAATTCCTACATTTTTGGCAATACAGCATGTGTAGTAGTATTTTATATGTACTGACTCAATGACTAAAAATTAATTTATCTGCTGGTTTTAAAAGAAACTTGTGATTTTCAGGTTGTTTTGTCAGTGAACAATCCACATCCAGATCTGTTTTTAGTGGTAAGAATTGATAAAATACTCCAGGGGCATGTTAGTCAAGTGCTCGAGCCGTATCTCAAAGCGACGAAGGACCCGCGTTTAGGGTTGAAGGTTCACAAAACAGTGCAGGCTTACGCTAATCGCGTCGGTAACTATAGGATGCCCTTTGCGTGGGCGGCCAAGCCCTTATTCAAGTAAGTGAACCTTATATCACTATTTGATATACCCACATTTATAAACACATGGTAATCACTGGAAGACTGTTGTGTCTTTCCCAGTGCTAAATAACATCTAAAAAAGTTTTTCTTTAAGTACCTAATTTCGTATTTTTGCTCTTTACTCATATTACAGATTGTATAGCAATGATTTAGATACAACGCCAGAATTTCCCGCCATATACCGCCAAGAGCCTAATAAAATGTCGGATGATGATTTGCTGAAAATATTGTCTGATTTTCGAAAACCGGACAAATTGGCCAAACTTACTGTGATACCGGGTTGGCTCAGCATTAATATACAGCAAAGCAATGAACAGATTCAAAGTAAGTCACTATAAATAGTAACATCAAACTTAAAGGCATTAAAAGTTTAAATGTCTTAAAAAATTACAATTTAGATATTCTTTATTAAGTCCAAGAATATTCTTTGATGTAATATTTAATTGCAGATTGTATGACAAGCTCGTACGCAGCTCTCAAGCCCTTTCCCCTTCCCCCTTCCTCCCCCCTCACCCTAGAGCTGGCAACACTGAATGTGGAAGCCGAACAACCGTACGCATCGTACATACATCACCTGTACGTACGACCGTTGTCATTAAATTTTGAGTCCCAAAAAATGTTCGCGAGAGCCCGGAATATCGCTTGTACGATTGAGCTGAAGGACAGTGACAACGGGGATAATAAGCCTATGGAGGTAAATAATAAATAACGCTACACACTCATAGCCCCACACTAGGATTCCCTGTGTCGTGGGTGCCATGGACACACACAAGACAGAACACAACACACCCAGACCAGAAACAGAAATTTAAATTCATCATTTAAATCTCTGCTCTGCTGGGAATCGAACCCAGACCTCTCCGCGCAGCGCACCGGTGTCTTAACCACTTCGCCACTCAGGTCGTAATGGTCGTCAGGTAAATATTTCATTAAGTCATTTTGAGTTCATGTTTTTATAGGTCATTCACAAGACATTTGCTCCAAGAGAAGTACAGGCACGGGTTCGATTAATCGGGAGGCACCCATATGGGATTTGGAAATAAAAGTTAGCAACAGACTTTTTCTATCGTAATAGAGTAGCAAATGGGTATACCGGCTCATGGGCCTCAAATGGGATAGAAATCATGACCTCAATTGGGATAGAAATCCTGAGATTGGGTGGGTGGTACTTGGGTGTGTTGCTGCTCATGAGAACTAAGAAGAATATCTGCGGCACAAACTGACACTAATAGAAATTATGATAAATATTCCAGGTGATATACGGACGCACCGGTATGACCACTCAGCACCGTTGCTCCGTGCTCCATCACAACGCGAGTCCGTCCTGGTGTGACGAGGCCAAGATCCGCCTCCCCGCCACCATCACCACGCAACACCATCTACTGTTCACCTTCCACCACATTTCCTGCGATCTCGCCAAGAAGAATGATACCAATGTCGAGACTTGTATAGGGTAAGTGTTTTCTAATGCTAGTGAAAATATGAATACTTTAGATACAGTGAGTATTATCATGTTTTTATAATACACTTAACATTATATAAGCATTGAAATTTGAAGTAAGTGAGTACCTACTTTGAATTTTACTGCAATATTCTTTAGTATCTGGACATCCGAAGTTGATCCACTTTTTGTGTTCGAGCTGTATAGTGGTGATGACGTCAAAAACGGACGCTTCAACACAGCCACTTGTCCCTTTTTCACAAATATATGTGGGGTTGTTCAATAAGTCCATAATTTCCTCATTACTTGCCAGTGTATCAGAAAATTTCACGTAATGAAGATATTCAAGGATAATACTAACTCATACTCAGTGATGTTGACAAACTATCAAAAGATGATTTTTTACCCCTTACTAAATTTGTGTTTCCATTTCAGGTACGCTTGGGTACCATTGATGAAAAATGACAAATTAGTTGACGAAATTGTAAACTTGCCAATCGCCACACACTTGCCATCAGGATATCTGTCAATCCAACCACTTGGATTGGGAAGAGGGGTAAGCTAATCTTTTATAGTACGAAAAAATATAAACCAGACACCAGTTTTATCACTAAATTTTATTAAACGATTGTCGTTTCTGTGGTTAATACTTATTCATTTGTATTAAGACATCTTTGATTTAGCTTTTCTACCAGCCTCGTGTCTTACCTCTGTGCAATTGTCTCGCCCTCCTAGATCTAATGTATACCTCTATCTATTCTAAGGTACACCTATAGTATTACCAGAGTGATTGAACGTTGTATCGTAACTATCACAGTAACCCTGACCATGGTTTCTGTACACGATGAAAGGCGACTCTGTTTTTTATATTATGCACATGTAGATGTCGTGTTTTAACACGCTTGTTGGCTCATATACATGACATTGTCACTCACACTATTGCTAGGAAAAATAAATCACAACATTATGACTAATTCCAATCGGATGAGTAACATTGTTTCTGCGCAGAACTCCGGTCCGGAAGTAGTATGGGTGGAAGGTGAGAAGCAGCTCTTCAAGTGCCAGTTGGTCCTGGACTCGACCGTGGCGACGCGCGACCTGCATCTCCACAACCTGTTCAGTCAGATCGAGCGGCTGCTGAAGACCAGCTCGCCGGCCACCTCGCCGTCGCCGCCGCCTTGGAGTGACGTGTGCAACGCGTTGAAGGCAGCCCACGCGATCAACTTGAGCTCGCTTGTCGCTTTCTTGCCCACGATATTCAATCAGCTGTTTGAGTTGATGGTAAATTTTATAGTATTTCATTTTTTTTTAATTTATTTATGTACGCACAGTAAAGTTAAGTAAAGTATCTCATTGTAAAGTAATGTAAAGAAGTTCATTCTGACTGAATGACATTTTGGTTACTCAGTCCTGGTTATGGTGATATATGAATATATTATGATTTTAGGTTAAGTTTGATTTATCTACATATACTCTGAATTCACTTTTACTATGTTTGGAAACCATGGCAATTAGCCTGAAATTTCAAATCGATAATTCATTGCTTTTAAATTTACCTTTTGCATTATACACATTATTTTTTATCTGAGTAACCCTATTAACTCTGATCTACCAATGTGAAATATGTGCTTGAAATAATTTTCTATTAATAATGCTCTTCCCTTTATTTACAGACATTTGAAAAGGGGTACACAGTGGACATAGGGCATCAAATTGTGAAATTGATCGTACACTTCGTCCATCTGATACATGAGTATGGGCGCAAGGATTTATTAGACAGTTATGTAAAGGTACGTGTCATAAAAGAATAAAGTGGAAGTGATACCATTGGACTAGCCTTCGGTCCCTAATTCCAGAAGTTCAAAGTCCAAATTCCACCAGCGTGTCTTAGATGGTGGAGTGTTAAAGCGTGGTTCGTTTGTTTTTTACAGTACGTGTTCAACTGCGTGGAGTTCAAGTTGCATACAGTACTGACAGCGCCCCTGTACCGCTTCGTTGATTCGACGCAACAGGATTTTCTACTGGGACATAAATTTATGCAGTATTCAAGTTTTTTCTTTGATATCATTATCAAAAGTATGGCCCAGTATTTAATCAACACTGGTAGGATTAAGGTAAATGAAATTACCACTGTAGTATTATTTTTTATAAAAATAAGGACCTGTTTGTGTTTATATTTCATGTATTTTATGATTTTGTAGATGTCTCGCCACGAAAGATTCCACACTGATCTCCTTGAAAATATTGACAGATTAATCACTATAGTGGAACCCTCATACATCTTACAACAGCCGGTACAAACTCATATTTTCAACAAAAATCTCGCAGTATTCCTCAAGGTATGTTGATAATACTTCACCCGTATATTATTCCAAATTTGCCCTAATATTATTGTATTTTCTTTGGCATGATATTATATTTTTAATTTTTCAGTCATGCCTTTCGTTCATGGATCGAGGTTTCATCTTCCGGCAAATCAAGAAGTATCTGGAAAAATTCAAAACATGTGATCCCAAGGCATTATTTGACTTCAAGTTCACATTCCTACAAACAATATGTTCCCACGAACATTTCGTATCGTTCAACCTTCCATTGCAAGCCAATAAATTGAATAGAGACAGTGATGAAGGTTTGTGTACCGTAAAATAATGGTTTTTCTTTTATTTAGATTCAATGTAATGTTATTGTATGCAAATTTTATTTTTATTAGATCCAGCCAAATTGAAGCTTGCGGATGAATTCATAATGAGGCATTTTCTTGCGGGCACATTGTTGAAACAGGTATGTTTGTTTCATTTTATATAGGAAGTAAATAGGTCAATGACTTGTAATATCACAGCAAGTAAATAATTTAACTCTTACTTGCTCCTTTATATTTTATGTGGTTCTTGTAGTCTTTTACAGAATTTTTACAAAAAAAACTGAGTTATATTGCACACATCACCAGACAGATATATGTTTTAAACTTTACTTAAAACAAAGACAAAAACGTTTATTTGTTAAAGACGAAAACATCACGCATGCGAGATGTGAACTTTCCCTGTCAGTCTTGACTTTTTGAGCTAGCACAATCGAAATACCTCATATTATGAAGGTTCAAATAACCATATCCAATTGAATAAAACACGTTACCACTCATATTACATTCAGGTGGAGCAATCTCTCCGCGAAGCGCCTCAGAAGCGTCGCAGTGCTCTGGCGGCCCTGCGCGCCCTCCTCACCAAGCACGAGCACGACGACCGGTACCGCACGAGGCAGGCGCGGGCGCGGCTCGCGCAACTGTATGCGCCGTGGCTCACGGTCGTGCTTGGTAACTACACTGTAGCACTGCTCAAATAAAAGCTCTATTCACCGTACGCCACCATCGCAGCATCGTAGCTTTTTATAGTGCAATCATACTGAGAGTTTCACCTTGGAATAAGAGATAATAAGTTGTAAATTCGTATAGGTACACACTCATTTTGGTGTTCTAAAAGGTGTCTCATAAAGTCTCGTCTGGACCGTAAGTTATCCAAGGTCATAAGATCTTAGTTCTTTGCCATTATCTTCGTTTCTAGCTCTAACGATGTTAACATATTGATAATTTTCATGTGACAGATAACGCACATCGATTGGTTACAAAAAACCTTGCCAGTCCTGTCATAGAGAATGGCCATGACAAAGTCGACGGCGATGCTACGGCTAATCCCGTATTGAACAACTCGCAAAAAGAAGTCGTCTCAGCAAACAGTACGCCCCGTAGAAATCGACTCACGTTGCATTTCGACCACACTCCCGTAAGGAACTCGGCACACTTTAAGGACCCGCCTACTATCACTAATCATATGTATGGCAAAGGTGAGTACTAAAGCTTTGTGTGATATGGGTGAGGTGAGACGTTTGAGTGTTTGATTTGTTTAATAATATTGTCGTGAATTGAAAGTGAGGCACATAATATATTTAGACGCTTTTACGATAACTATAAAGTCAATTTAAATACTCATAATGAAGTGTCAAAACCCAGGATTCGTACTTTAATGATATTATATTAGAAAGTAATCCAGCTATCACAACATTTCTGATTGTGCTTTAAAAATCCTGAAGAAGGTATTTCTACATATGGAAATAATTCTTTGATAAAATGTTATTTCTCTACGGCGTTATAAGTAGTAATACTTAAAGATGATGATACTTTTATTATGTGCTTGACTCTTTGGGGAAACGTGTGCGGTAAATTTCTGTTTGTGGCGTTTGTGTATTCGTTACAGAAGTATTGTATGTTTGTAGATAACACAAATAACATATCACAGAGCTCGCTTGAGTCTGTATCGACTATGTCTGGTGGCGATTCATTGCCTAGAAACTCTACGCGTCTGGATCTCAGTGAAATAGGTGATCAAGTTAACAGGTAAATATAATCTTTGGGTGATTATAAAATTAGGCTAGCGAAATTTGTATGTTTATATGGAGATTGGATATTTTACATGATATAGACTAGTCAATGTTAATCGTTTCAATATTTTGTAACTGTCAAATAAATGGAATCAAGTTCATTTACAATCTTTATTGCTTACAAAACTTGCAAAGAATGTCTTTGTAAAGATTAAAACCTATGAAAATATAAAATCATTTAATTTTGTCCTGACCATCAACATAACCGAGTCAGTCTCAAAAGCTGAAAAAAAATTGAAACATAAGCTCGAATTAAACCTTGAATGGGAATTTTCGAAATTTCAACTTAAACAGAGCCTTAAAAACACACAACACAGCCATTTTAATAGAACGTGAAGCGATATTTGTTTAATAATACTGGGACAGGAGGTCGCGTGGCAGGGTCACATAAATATAACTAAAAGATAAACAAACATTTGTAAACTTGTTCAGATTCGGCGTGATGTGCGCGGAGGAAGTGCGCGACGTTCTCCTCTGCTTCCTGTTCGTCCTCAAGTACGTGGACGAGGAGCGCCTGGTGGAGTGGTGGCGCACACACGCGTCCGCGCATCAGCACGCGTTTTTCAACGTGTTGGAGTAAGCTTTTAACATGCCAAACATATACATACTCCATAGAATTAAAAGTAGGAGTGAGGTGGGTGGGTGCCTTCTTCAAGATATTCGATTACTCATAGCACCTTATGTACCAGATCTACTTTATAAGATAGTTCGCCGATATAATATTATAGATAGTTACGTCGATGCATGCCGCATAATGTATCTTACAGTGTCTGACACTACATTTGAACCCTTATTTACAGTTACAGCAAACGTTCTTTATTTATAGGATGCTTACTAAATCCGGCCACACTTTGCTACAGCTAAATATGAAAATGTTTTTTAAATATTACTAAACAAAATATCACTTTCAGGATCTGCGCTGAACAGTTTCAATATGTTGGGAGGAAGAAGATTCTAGCTGAAGTAAGGGACCCTACGCCAGACTGCAACGGCAAACCAAAACCTGTGAAAGCTAGGACTTTACCTGCTAGAATGAGCCCACCTGACTTCTCGAAAGAACCACCCATCATTGTGGAGAAAAATAATACTGTTAATAGAGAAAATCTAGTGACAGCTACCGTAACAACAGGTACCTATTATTTTGTTATCGTTAGATTAAACCAGGTCTCCTTCACAGACAATTTTTGTGTTGTCAACATGTGCAGGTAAAACAGAAGTTGCCATCAATTTCAAACGAAAAGCAACTTTATAAGCAAAATTAATCTTAGTCCTCGTTAGTAGCAATACGTTCATAAATTGATGTGATCACTTAGTGTTAAGGCGGTGTGCACACTGATTTGTTATTTAACAGTAACAAAAATAAACATTATTTTTTTTATTAAAAATTCATTTTTATAAAAAGACTGTCGTAACCGAACATACCGCCCGCCGTTACAATTTTTTTTAATTAAATTTTAATAGATATTTAAATCTTCTATCGAACACTCGTTTTTTCTAAACATATTTTATTGTGATAATAATTTGTGGCACCAAATATCATTTAAACTGTTTTGTAGAACTGGAAGCCAAATCGGAGCATGCAGTGCTATCAGCAGGTTGTCTGGCCACCGAAGTGGGAATGATCATCATAGACCGCTCTTGTCTCTTCATGAAGAACCTGGGAGCGGCGGAAGGCAACGCTGCCCGACCCTACTTGAAACTACTTCAATACCCTCAAAGTGAAACACTGTACAAACATTTGTTTGCTGCCTTGAGAGCGTATATAAATCAGTTCTCCGAAACATTGTTTGAAGGTATGTGGTATTAGTTCATGTCATTCAACTTTGCTAACATAACAACAAGTGGTGGATTCCATATTTTTGAAGGACCCGCTTACTGTTTGTTGATCATTCGTGACCCGCACGGTTGGGTCTCTATCAGTATCAAGGATGCTAAGGCCTACATACTAAGGGCCTAAGAGTCTAATACTGTTATAATTAGAGAATTGTCAGGCATGCAGATATCCTCACGATGTTTGGCAATGTTGCAGAAGGTGATTTTAATTTAAAAAAAAAAAACATACAGACGAATTGAGAACCTCCTCCTTTTTTTGAAGTCGGTTAAAAATAAATTAAAGTGCACACAACTTGAAAAGAAAGTCATGGTGGTGCATGCCACTGGGATTGGGTGTAGCCGCTCTGCATCCCAGTGGCATGCATTAATTGGGTTTTGGGCACCATTCATAATTAATTTCAAAATGTAATCCCCATAAAAGAGTGCTTTCAAAACATCTGAAAACAGCTCAGCTTCCAATATCTTTAAAAATGATGTCAATCGCATGCGAAAGCAATGATATGTGAGACGTCATTAGTAACCGACTAATAATCTGTAGACTAGTAAACTTTAGGCAAAACTTTTGTATAAATCTATGTTAAAATGATCTCTCGAGTGGTACATCGTCATCCGACTGAATCGTGTGCCCCGCACAGGCGGCAGCAGCCTGTGCGCGGGCATCGTGCGCGCGGTGGTGCGGCTGTGCGAGGCGCGCGCGGCGTGGCTGCGGCGCGAGGCGGCGGCGGCGCTCTACCTGCTCATGCGCGCCAACTTCCAGCACCCGCCCGCCGGGAACCTCACCCGCGTGCATCTACAAGTAACTGACCACCACTTATTTATTTATTTAAACTTTTTATGGTACACACACATAGAAAGAAACAGATAGAATCAATAAAAAACAAAAAAAATTGGACAATGCACAAATGGCGGTCTTATCCATTGAACCATGTGGTTAGGAGTTGAAGAGTACAGAGAAAAGTGAGAAAAAGGTGGAGTGTGCAGAATACAATATAGAGCGGTACATACATATAATATAAAAACATTACAATTATTTTGTACATGGGGAAAAACTTCAACTCACAATAGTATGTAATCGTCGGAGCTTTATTTGAGATTTTTATCCATTAAAAACCTCGTACCCGTAATACCCTAAGTAGAGGGTATGGCAGTGTATACACTGATAATAATATTATATCAAAACTGTTATTCTCAAACTCTCAAGCCCAGATTCATTCAGTACATACTGTTACAGGATGGATAATCACAAAGTTATTGATTAGAATATTTTGGGAACCAATCTGTAGAAAACTATTCATACAACTATTCACACAACGATAGGGAATTGAAACAACGAT
The DNA here is from genome assembly GCA_905147235.1 of Erynnis tages. Classification (NCBI taxonomy): domain Eukaryota; kingdom Metazoa; phylum Arthropoda; class Insecta; order Lepidoptera; family Hesperiidae; genus Erynnis; species Erynnis tages. The sequence continues at coordinate 10,291,450 of LR990072.1, forward strand.
AGGCCTGTGGCCACCGCAATAAACAATGTCAATGTTCAATAAAACAAATACAATAATTTTCAGTAAGTACAATAAATTTATATGTTATGTTGCATCTTTTACTAGGTCATTATTGCAGTTTCCAAGCTGCTGGACAACTCCACAGCGTTAAACTGCAAACGTTTCCAAGAATCTCTGTCCGTTATCAATTGTTTTGCAACTGGCGACAAAGCGATGAAAGGAACAGGTAAACATTTTTTGTTTTCTTCAGACATTTCTTATGCCTCGTTATTTTTCATTTTTCACATACGTCCGTAGTTCTTACTTATCTGCACGAACGACCTCACATGCCATAAGTTAGTCATCATGAAAGACTTAACAATAACTTTTGTCAAGTTTTTGGTGTCGGTAACCCATTAATGACCCACTACAGGGTCGGGTCTCCTCTCTCAATGAGAGGGATGTAGGCCTTAGTCCATCACGCTGGCCTACTGCGGGTTGGTGGACTTCACATGCCTTTGAGAACATTTTTTTGAACTCTCAGGTATGCAGGTTCCCTCACGATGTTCTCCTTAACCGTAATAGCAGGTGTTATTTTAATTTTATAAAGCGCACATAACCTTTTTTTATAAAGTCATTGGTGCGTGCCACTGGGATTCGAACCTGGACCCTCGATTCGGGGTCGAATTCTAAGCCACTGGGCTATCATCGAAGCAGCAAAGTTGAAGTTTTTGGTAAATAACTTTATTATTTTGAACAGGTTTATCAAGTGAAGTAGCTGAATTGATGAGACGCGTTCGGACTGTGGTTGGAGCGAGAGCGAGGTTAGCTGGCGTTGGAGGGTCGGCAGGGGCAGGTCAGTTTAATACATGATGCTTTAGGTGTTGAGAACTTTGCATATTCAGATGGGTACTTACTTTAAGTGACTTTGAGAATATTACTGAGAACTCTTCTTATAGTGCGTTTTTACTGATGATTGATGATGATGATTGAGCACTGTCATTTTTTAATCACAGTCCTCGCCAGTAGAAACGCACCTTAACTCATTTAAATTGATACGGGTGTTGTTGCGCTTAGTTTACACGGAGCTTTACTCATGTGAATGTATCCTTCCTTCCTTCCTTGGTAGTCCACTGCTGGACATGGGCCTCCCCTAATCGACGCCACTCCACCCGGTCGTGGGCTCTCTGAATCCAACGCTTTCCCGCTGTTTTCTTAAGGTCGTCAGTTCGCCTGGTAGACGGGCGGCCTTTTGCCTAAACGTGGTCGCCATTCGAGGACCTTTTTTAAACCTTGTGAATGTATACAGGTGTTGTGGAGTCCTAGTCAGTACCCATTAATGACCCACTACAGGGTCGGGTCTCCTCTCACAATGAGAAGGATGTAGGCCTTAGTCCACCACGCTGGCCTACTGCGGGTTGGTGGACTTCGCATGCCTTTGAGAACATTTTTTTTGTGAACTCTCAGGCATGCAGGTTTCCTCACGATGTTTTCCTTCACCGTAACAGCGGGTGATATTTAATTTCATAAATCGCACATAACTTTTATTACAAAGTCATTGGTGCGTGCCACTGGGATTCGAACCCGGATCCCTCGATTCGAGGTCGAATTCTAAGCCACTGGGCTATCACCGCTGCACCGTGTTGTGGAGTAACTCGTGTGAATGTACTCGTATAGGGGTGCTGAAGACGTCGTGCTTGTTGTGTGTCAGGTGCGGGCAGCGTGCAGCTGGCGGAGCTGCAGCACGCGCTGGCGGCGTCGTGCCGCGCCACGCCGCGCCTGCGCCACGCCTGGCTGGCCACGCTGGCCGACCACAACGCCAGGCAGGCCGACCACGACGAGGTCACCGACATTCAATCAATCAATAAATAGCGCTTCACACTCCTAGCCCCACTCATGTACCATCGACACACATGACAAGAACACACACACCCAGACCAGAAACAGAAATTCAAATCCATCATTCAAATTTTTGCTCTACTGGGAATCGAACCCAGCTCCCTTCGGACAGCGAACCGGTGTCTTAACCACTGCGCCACTTAGGTCGTCACATTACAGATATAGCTGCCAGACATTTTTCGAGAAATGTTTAAGGCATCATAAAAACATGTTAAATAGATTATTTGTATTCAGCCATAAACTAGAATTCAGATCATTATGTCCAAAGAAATCGAACGGCTTTCATTTCAACAAGGGGCAACATAGACCCCAGGGAAGGATTCTTGTTGATGAATTTTTTTTATCGCTACTTGATAGCCGAACATTACTGCATATTAGGTGTTTATGTAACAATTTTTTTTACTTTCTGCAATATTGGCTTATCTTCTTTAAATTTGTCTATTATATTTTTATTGGCTTTATGTTTTCATCGCATTTAAATAATGGATATGTTAAAAGTTTATGGTCATAATCACCAGTGTAAGTTTAAGTAATGATGGATTTTAACCCAGATTTTTCACACAGGCTATGTGTTGCCACCTCCACATCGCCGCTCTCATCGCCGAATACTTGAAACAACGTGGAACTCTGAACTGGGGCGCGGAAGCCTTCGGTGAAATTTCCCTGAACATACCCAAGGACGAAACAGGACTCAAGATCGATGAAGGTAAGAGAAAACACATTTAGTTATTCATGTTCCTTTATTCCGTTATGTTCACGTAAATACCACAGAAAATAAATCACATATTAAATCAGTATGGCTAATTTATAGATTAGGTGCAAGATTTGTTATATTTATATCACATTTTTTCAATTGATGCTGACATTACTCAAAAATAAAAATGTCCGAAATAAATATTTAACGGCTTGTGATGTTAGTAATGTAGGTCTAAAAGTTTTCCTATTCGTCGGACTCTAATATCGATATAGTTAAAACACCTGTGCACTCTTAAGTTATAGGAACTAATTGACAGTCTTTCTCGTAATTATTGGACACAATATATTTGGTTATCTCCTTGAAAGTGTCTAGGGGGCAAAACGCGTTGCAACCAGGCACTTCCATAAGACGAGGTTCCGCTGAGTCGTCGTCCCAATAGTAGATCTGACGAAGAAAAAAGTAATATAAAAGATTATTTATAAATAAATAGTGGTAAAAATATTATAAAAATTGTAAAAACAGGACTTATCAAACAAAGTAAGTTTTATAAAATATAAAAGGAAATAAGAAAATTCGTAAAAAAATCGACATTCTCATTTTTGACTACTTTAAAGTTTAAAAAATGTTTAAGTTAACCATGTCTTATATATTTTTGATGTAAATAGATGAAGTCGCCGGTCTTGTCTATGAACTTGGCCATTCCTTAAGGGCACATAATGAGAGGGCACCTTAAATCCGAACGGCTATATCATAGTTTTACTTACACTCCTTCCTTTCTTGCGTACTTACTTACATTGCACTCTCCACACAGCATGTGAGTGCACATTTCAAATACGACACCAAGTGTCAATGTGATTAATCGAACCGATTAGTAACGTACCTTTAACCCAAACCGTTGTCCATGCGGCAGCGCGTTTTGTTCATTATTGCCTTGGGGAGAAGGCTGCTTTTCGTGTAACTCGAACAGAAGCGCTGCACCCGGGTCGGGTAGTCGTGGCGGTGGCGCCACACACGCGGCCAGCAGAGCCGCCACGGACACAGGGGTGCCGATGCGTACTATCACTGATGGAATGGGCTCGTTCGGTGTCGAAACCGATTTGGATATCGCTTCTTTTATTATCTGGTGCAGTAGGGCACCTATAGAATAAAAGGCATATTAATTAATGACCTATCAGCACCGTTGTTGCTAAATTTAAATCAAATTATTAAAAAAAATCATAACCTCTTTGTTGTAAGTTGTCACATTTAATTCAAGAGATAAAGGACTTATTTTCTTTTGACTTGTTATTCTGCATTTACGTTTGTTTTTCTTATAAATTTAAATTTAGGGTTGGATTGGGTTGGTTGTTATTCCCCCGAATTACAACCCAAACTGACTCATCCAGCAGTCTACCACGCTGGATGATAAGACCTACATATTATATCCTTCTTATTGTGAGGAGAGATCTGAGTATTATGATTTTAAAATTATTTTTATACAAACCCCCACTGAGTTTTCGCAGAAGGTTGTTATGAAACATCATTGTGTATTCCAACCTGGCGATGTCCATAAGCTTTCGTTTGACGTGTTTTGCCCATTTCGGATTCGGTACTTTGATATCGTCCTGAAAAACATTAAGAAATTTCAGTAGCTAATTTCCCGCAAACTTTGCACAATCTTTTTTTCATAACAATATAATTTCTCAAAGATACTGATTCGTGATTCTTCCCTCATGCTTTGAATTGTTAGCTTCAACAAAAATATTAAACACCTCCCGTGGTCCCATTAATATGCCAACATTATTGACACCTTATTGGTTTCAATGTCAAGTAATTGCTAGCTCATTGTCTGAAACATGTGGCATTGTTCGCAATTTCTTGCCAGTAAAACAAGTTAGGTAATTAGTAAATAACAATGTATAGATAGCATTTGTTATTTTCCCGACCGTGTTATATTATCTTAAATATATTTACTGTTATAGTAAATTAATTCAAGACGTACCTGTATTAAAAATAAGTTATTTAAATGGTATGCGTCTTGTGGAGTACTGAAATTGGTGTTGGTCATATGCGCTATTTTGAGAAAAAAATCTTTGTACGGTACGAGTAGCCCTTCATCTACAAACGCTTTGAGTAGTCTCTGCTTTTCTTGGTAATAGCGGGGACAGTTTTCTTCATACAAAAGCTAAAATAAAAAGATAAAGTGTCCATTTTATATTGTATTGTATTTTATGTTTAAAAAATTATCTATATTTTTTCCTATGCTTGAAACTAACTATAACTCTTCAAACTAACCATGAGCTCGAAGCGGTATGGTTTCAAATGATTTTCCTTAATATATTATTTAGAAAAGACAATGATGAAATGTAGCCTGGCCTTCCTTTGATGTACTTACCTAATCAAGTTAATTTAATCAGTATTGACTTTGGTCTCGAAAACGTTTCCGATTGACGAAGCTACTTTTCTATTTATCATATTCGGACACGAACGAAAATATAGTAATATTGTAACCTGCATTACGCTGTCTTTATTTATTTCCTTATTTTCTAGTAGAAATATCGTGGCTGTATGAGACGGACAGATTGACAGAGTTTTTCATTTATTCAATTCATACTATGGATTAACAAGTGATCTTACATAGTCTTCTTCCCTTGAGGGGTAAGTGTATCCCACGGGTTGCCAGTTGATAGTTTCATTCCACGTCTGCTCGACGACGGGCGGCCACAGACCCGCCGCTATTAGCAGCGCGGTCATCTTGCTTAGGTCCGTGTCTGATGCTATTACTATGCTCTTTTCTGACATGAGAATTGAATTAATATTTAGTTCGATACAATCAATTAATTCTAAAAATAATTATTAGGTGACAAAAAAATGTTTGGAAAATTTCACTTTTTTGGATTCAGATAAAATCATATTATCGAAAACAAGCAAATACAATTATTGTATTTGGGAACATGAAAGTGACTTTTAAAATTTATTATTCGCACCCATGTATAACCAATTTATTACCAAAAATTACCTCGCCTATAGGTAGAGTAAATTACATCACAATGCTCTATTAAGAGTAACAGAATAGAAACAGAATAGAGGTTAGGTAAAAAATGCAGGTAATTCCCTCATACTTTGAAATTAACATTTTAAGGTATAAGGTCTATACTATAACGTATGCAATTTTAATAACAACTTTCAAATACAACTATACCTTCTTCATAGTAAGGGCCCAAGAAATCGTTATATCTCTTCCTAAGTAATGCGCCCATCTCGAAAGTCAACATCTTTCCTTCCTGAAACGCAAGTAAAATTACTTAAGAATACATCCATTAATAGACGGATGAACGACAATATCATTAATGAAACGCGCGCCCCTTAACCGAATGCCTTTCTATCAGCGGCCAATGACGCGGTGCAAAGGGCGATATATCATTATTAGTAGTCGCCGGCAATCTGGGCACGCCGACACCTCGTTCCTATTCAGACCTGCGACCTTCTAGCTTCGGTCCCTCCCGCATGCGGACCGGGAAGTACGCAATGGCCTGTCTTGCGATATCCCGCGGAACGTCTACGACCTTTTAAAGGCTGAACAGCTCAACACGGATGCGGGAAATTTTCGCCGCCATTTTGTGAAAATTGGCCTTGAAGCAATATCCGACGCACTACGATTCACTATACGCACATAAGGGATAGTTAATAGTCATAGGTACATCAATTTTCTTCATACAATGTTCAATTGTAAAAAAACACCCGTTTCTGATAAATGGCCATGGCATTATAATAATGCTATAGAACGTTCCCATTGAAAAATTAGCGTCCAGGCGTTTCGTTACGCCTATCGGATACCCAATTTGTTGAATCGAGGAAGTACGCTGAAATGCTTCTTTTGTTAACAGATCGTTTCTCATGATGAGCAATACAGACTGATAATTCGTTTCAATATTTGGTCAACTGAATCATTAATGCAATAGGCATGATGACAGTAATCAAGTATCGCCAAAATATTTATCTGATCTAATGAAATAGGATTCAAAGATTTTGAAACATGTATTTATTCTCTTATTAATGTCGAGATTAATAATTTATTTGTTAAAATAAATCTACAAAATACAACAATCCGCCATGATAGCTAAAACACCCATCAGATCGAATTACGTCAAATTACGTCACGTCTTAGTTAACGTCATTTTTTTCGTAAGCATATTATACGCGATCTGTCATTTTTTACTGAGCCGTGGCGCAATGACAGACGTCATGACACGGGCGCGCGTTTTGGACCGAATTTGAAACTTAAAATTTAAACGTACTTTTATTACACAAAAACCTTAATTTTCTACAAAAATATGATATATTTTAGACATAATAGAAACTTCTGAATATCATAGAAGAGTTTTTGAAAATTAGTCATCATGCCTATTACTGAATTTTCTAAAAATAAAAGAATATTTTTATTTATGGAACATGCGTACTTCCTAGTTGTAAGGTTTCCTACTCGAAGCACCAATTACAGATAAATCCTAATTACATGAATAGAAGAAAAACTCTAGTACTTGCCGTTGAAGAGGCATACTTTCAAGATTTCCCTAAGTAGTTAGTAGTCGAGTACAAGGATATAAATAGTTGGAAGGGGAGTGCATGTGGCACTTACGTTTGTTAATGCCCCTGCGCCGTAAGGAGCGAAAACGTGGTCCGGTGGGGGGGCGCCCAGCATCGCCAACTCATGTTCGCTGGGCGTACGCTCGCCGTGTGACATTAGCTACACAAAAAAAATCAAAATTCGTAAAACTATTTTTGATTTGTCATGTCTGTCAAAAGTTTTTCTTGGGATTTTTGCAAAAAAGGTCTTTAAGAATTAAAGAAAGGACATGGTCTAATGGCGTAAATCGTATCTGACTGTAACTTGTTACTTTTCGGGTTCTGTTACTTGGGTTATTGGTCTGAAATTGTTAAAATGCATAGTCTTCTTCTTCAAAGTGACCAACTTACCACATGGACTTGTCGTAAAACGGTGACTTCGACGGTGGAGTCTTTCGTTAGGATCACAGCTACGAGGGCTGTTAAAATGACAAAAATATATTATTTTAATATTTGAAATGCTGAGTTATACCTAATTGAACAGCATACATACTTATGATACATGTATTGAATTGTTGTTGTTTATGCATTAAGCAAACATGGAAATTCTCAGAAAGATTGCTCCAACTGAGATCTTCCCACAAGACTGAAAGAACCCTTTGTCTTTAAGAGACGGGACCATTATTTTCGCTGAGGCCGAAATATATTATTTCAGTGCCACCCAGGGCGTTGACTTTTGTGCATGAGTGGGCACCACTGCAAATCACCACCGTGATTTGCTGTAATTGCCCTAAAAATGGCCTTTACTGGTTAGGCATTTTCAGATCCAACTTAATTTGTGTGCCAAATTTGGCACCACTCTTATACAAGCTATGAAAAGCCGGAGCACTAATAGAATTCATTTACACTCAATCTCAAGCCGAAAATGCAATAAATTGATCTTTATCATTCAGGCTAGTTAAATTTGCTCACTTGCACCAGTCACTGATCAAAGGTGCATGATAGCATACGCACCGGCGATGAGTGAGACGCCCACCAACACGCCGAGGCAACAGCAGGTGTGCTCGGTGCGCATGCTCGTGCTCGGCCCCACGTCTGCCGCGTCCGCCGCGTTGGTCGGCTCCTCCTCGCGACCGCCCTCTCTCCTGCACAGAGAAGCCGGTACATCTCATACTTCACAATCATAGGCCCACGCTAGAATTCCCAGTGTCGTAGGTGCTTAAAGACAAGGAAGAAACCCAGACCAGAAAGAAAGTTTTAAACCACCGCATCGTGCAGGTCGTCAGATAATGCCTACTCTAGTTATGCTGCAGCGAGCAAGCTTGAAGCTCTTGTATGGACCATAGATCATGAATCTTTTTGCGACCGCCCTCTTTCCCGCAGAGAAAACCTCCTGATAGTGGGATCCAAGTAGGACGCCAAAGTGTTGCTATTCATGCCAAATTCATTGGACCATGGTCCATGGACCCTCTCCTGACCGCGTTCTTTCCTGCGCAGAGGAACTCCTCACTTGATACTGGCTCTGGTTTAGAAGTAGCAAGCAAGCGGGAAAACAACTTGCATAACGGCTAGCGTATATCCGTCACTTAAATTGCACGATCACGATCTTTCCTACTATACGCATAGAAACTTGACACCTGATGTTGGGATCACAGTAGCAAACAAATATACCCGCTTTTGCAAATATGCAAGCTAGTAAAGCAAATGACTAAAGCCTATGGACCAGGATCCTTCTAATACGGCCTCTAGCTTAGTGCTACTTCTAAGCCACTGTGCAAGATATAATAGTCAATGAGCCCGTGAATATTTGCAATGAGCTCATATGCAACTTGTCGCTCACAGATGCCAATGACACAGATCATAAACACAACTTTTTGGCTTATTTGTTGAATAATATTCGCAGGACTGATAACTTACTTTACATTTAGAAGTATCTTCATTACTCTGAATTCTCTGAAACCCATGCATTAATATATTCAAGTGTTTACCATCAATAGAAGACATTAACTAACTGTCGGTCTCCAGTTTAAACTATCAATTTAAACGCTAAACTAACTGTTCTCGTGCCGATCCAGATATTTCAGTTGTAATAACGAACTCTTTAGGAACGTCCAATGTCACTTACATATTCCTCCGCCGGGTCGGCAGCTCTACATTGTACTCTGATCCTGAATCGCGTGTCAGTCACTTTTCGCGGTGCATAACGACTGCTTCTAGGGAAACGTCATTTACGCACATACACCAAGCGTGGGGAAGCAAGAGATCAGATTGGCATCGGGTTCCCAAGCGAGCGATGCGAGGCAGGAAGTGCACGACGCGCGAAGCGATATCCCACTGAGAGCCGCACGGGATGCTCGTCACATTCACGGTCGCAGCGACCTGCCCGCTCAGATGATTGACTTTGTCCAATCGATTGTGCTACGGTATCTATTTGCACGGCGCGCGGCCACAGTCTGCGCCCGCTATTTGTATGTGTATACCGACTCCCGGTGACGCCCTTGTCTACGTCAATTTCAATAGATGCTCAGATTTTATCACGTCAACGGGATATACATGTACCATTGTGCCTATATAATAACGCGTGTAACAATGAAATGTGCTTTAGTCAACGTATCTATGTACCTACGTTGCATAGATCTGTCGAAGTCAATGTATACCTATATTTATTTTATTACACCACTATTGAATCAATTGAATGGTCGCCGGGCTGATTATTACAGATTTAAAGGCCTAATTTTTCGTCTCCAATATAAATTTATCGATATATTTGGTATTACTTGTGTTTCACTTTCCATTCAATTGGAGGGTAACAATTTATTCATTTAATTAAAAATTAGAGTGTCATGAAAATGTCTTAGTTATTCGATAACGAGTTAATCAGCAACTTGAATAAAATGTAGGACAAGCACAATATACCTACTCACTTTACACATATCACACTTGTCAAATGCACCATCACATTTACCGGTAAGGTAATGGTAAGTCACTATGTATGTTGTAGTCACTAAATGTAGGCTGTAGCTGAAACTGAATAAATTATATAGGTACGCCACGACATCAACTGGTGTACAGATACGATGGCTCACTGTAAACAAGGCTCGTATTTATTGTAAGGTGTAAGCAAGAGCAATCATCATTATCCTACTTAATTCCTTTGTGGACAGATGGCATGCGGTGATATAAGTCCATCGTATCTATTATTTAAAGTTTTTACAATACCTCTGCATATTATAAGGAAATAACATTTTTTATTTTGACTGTGTCTGATTGTAGTCATATTCTCTTTCAATAGTAATGAGTATCAAATAGGCCACCTAATGTTAGGTGGTAACTGCAGCTCATGGACACCCACATCCAACCTCAAATAGAGTAGAAATTCTATCTGAGGTTATATGCTGGTGCTTAAGATGTTCGCCTCAAATAAAGTGTCTCCGGCAACCATGCCTCCCCAGCCGAAACACGACATGAAAAACATGCTGCTTTACGACGAATTAACAGAGTTCGCCTTATTTTTATTAAATGATATCTTATTTGCTTATTTATTTTGATGTGAATTTATTTTATTCGTAACCAGAAGGTCTTTATTGTACCTATTGTTCAATGTACTAATCTACTTGTTGTTAGGACAAAATAAATTGATAGAATTCAAAATCACAGCCACATTTATTTTCACATGGTCTACTGCACGTTTCATACAATATTAAATACAGTTTATGGAATGTAACAAAATCACTTACAGTCTTGATCACTTGATAGTTACTATGAAAAGGTGAACTATAGCTCTACGTTACTCTTATAAAAACAACATAATAATACCATAACAACAACAGCTATATTTTTGTACGATTAGGGATGTTTATGAGTAGATCTTTCATCTCTAGGGAACGTCACATTCACGATCGAAGTCTTTCCTGCTCAGCACGACGTCTTTCGTTAGTTTCACGAATGTCTCGTAGTCGCACATGGGTAGTCCTCCACAGCCGGCTACTGGCAAAATCATGCCCGGTCCTCCAGCTACCGGGGAGTAGACCATCTGCGAAAATCAACAAAATCGTTTTTAACCGCCACCGAAACGGCTTTCATGCGTTTAACCTAAAAGATAGTGTGATTGTCTTATTTTATCATTAACCTAATTTTTATAGACATCAATAACACGACACGTGCACACCTAAATAAATGCTATGGATATTATTGCTTTTGGTATTGTAATGGATTTAAGTATTAAAATTATATTTGAAAATTTAAGTCACTACAAAGAAGTGAAGCTATAACATATTTTTTCAAGTTTATTGTATTTCTAGGGGATTAGTTTAATTAACCTTGAAAAGGTTTAATACTTTCGCCTTGATCGTGATCAGTAAATTAAATAGTGTTTTACCGTTATTCCGTACTGGCCGGTCAGTTTTCGTCGTCTTAGCTCCAACACGGCAGTAGAGCCATACTTCGGCTGGTGAGGTTTGAAAACCCTTGCGGCCGATAGGAAGGCAGCAACATTATTCTCGTGAGCCGAATACAGCCGGACCTTGGGCTGCCAGTCTAGATTACCCGCGATCGCTGCATCCGTCGCGTTGAGGATATCGGCCAACAGAACCCCTGTGTAATAAAGATACATCCATTGCATATACCTACAATCTACATAGATCTATATCATGTTAACACCCGAAATTTTTTTCTCCGTATATATTTATCTGTATAACTAACTAACTGTCTAACATCTTAAAGTATGTTGTATGCCTAGTCAATAAACCATAAGTGATCTACTAGGCACAGGATCGGGACTTCTCACAATGAGAAGGATGTAGAACTTAGTCCCCCATGCTGGCTTAAAACTCTGGACGTACGCCTCAGAGTAATAGAGTCGGGAGATATGCATAGATTTCCTCACGATGTTTATTCACACTAACAGAAGGTTCGAACCCGGATCCCTCTAGGCATAAAGTTGGTTAATGAGTGTTTAATTTCTTCAACACTAATAGATCTTCAAATAAAGTTATTTCTAAAAGAGTATGTACATTTGCTTAGAACATACCAGAAGCTAATCGGATTAAGTCACTATTGTAAAACTCAACGGCGTATTCAATTTTCGTGACTTCCTTTATTTTGGCCATGACATCCTGCGCCCATTCGGGAGGGTTGACTCCAACATTTTCCTAAAAATATAAAAATAATAATTTATAATGTATTTTTACTTTATTTTACTTTATTGTATATTTGTTAATTTAATGTCACCAACCAAAGCTTGAAATAGATTATCCAAATAGAATACATCTTCTGTAGTCGTTATGTTTGCTTCAGTTTTGGCGCTCAAATATTTGAACAGACTTTCGTATGGCCGTATCCATTTCTGAACCTCCGGATAATCGTATGCTTCATTCCTTAACTTCATATACAGAGGGCAATAATACCAATATAACAGCTAAAAAATGGATAATTTCAATCATTAATGACACGTATAAAAATATAAAGCCATAAAATTGGGACTTTTTATAATGTAAAATTTGATTTTATTTCTATTCGAATAACTTAAGTCATAATTATAAATAACTCAACTTAAATTTGTGTGTGTGTGTGTTTCTTTCTATGTGTGTACAATTAAAAGTTAAATTAAAGGTTAAATTAAAATTTAATAAATTTATCCTGAAAGCAACAGCCGAGTTAATCATAAAATATAGATAACGTTACATACATCGTCCTCATCAGGAGGTAAAGTGCTGTAGGGCACGGGTTGCCAATTGAGTGTGGGGTTCCATCTTTGTGCTGGTGGCGGCGGATACAAGGCAACCAGGGCGGTCAGCACGGTCATCTTAGTCCGTGCGTAGTCCGTGGTGCGCACGGATATCTCGTCGGGGAGATACAAGTGCGAGAGGAAACCATCGTAACGCCTCCTCAAGAACTCACCCACGAAATATCCACGCCGTTTGCCTTTCTGTCGACGAACATTTCGCTAAATATTTGGACTATGACATGGAGTTCTTCAAAAAAGGCAAAAAAGAGCACTCTTTCAAAGGCGGCAACGCGCTGGCCGGGTTTGCACTGTTCATAGGCAACGGTGACCTTTTCATCGTATGGCCCCACTGGCCCGTTTGTCTGTTTCCCGGGTTTTTGCATAAAAATACTTTTGTTTTCAATAGAAACAATGTCATAAATCTATTGTAGGTACTATGATTAAAAAATAATTAGATTAGTTACGATAAATGTATAACTGCATATTATTACGCACTGATTTGAATGAAATTCTAATCTTTATCTCCAATTAAACGTACTTAATATAGGTAACAATTATAATAGAAAACGAGACAAAAAAATGTAAAATGTATTTAAATTTTTTGTCTACTCTAAAAATACCTACTCGTTCTTGAAATAAAATAGATAAGTACTTACATTTGTTAGCGCTTTCTGCCCAAAAGGAAAGAAGATGTCTTTTGTAAGATGCTCAGAAGGAAGTTTAGCGATCTCTTCGGGGTCTGGAGTTCTATCTCCGTGGCGGAATACCTAGAAAGATTTTTATTAAGCCTTATTATAATTCTGTTTATTAATGCACAATGAGTTTATAACAATTTTTCCTGTTAATATTTATTTTAAAGTTTCATAATAATTATTCTTTTATAATTTATTATTATCTGTATATATTGTTATCTGTTATCTGTCTACTGTTGATACCTGAAATAAATTTTACAATTTATTTCAGGTATGAACAGAACTTCCTAATATTAGGAAGTCAACTTTAGAGAATGAACGAATGTTTTTAAATGTCAAACTATCTTTATTAATATTGTTCTTATTTTTTAAATAATGATAAATAATTACGGATGCTTGGCAAAATCAAGAGAATCGTTTGATATTTATTATAATAAAAAATATTCAGTCATAAACTTACATAGATGACCACAATAAGGAATAATTTATTTACTTATTAAACATCTGAAACAACAAACACGTCAAACAGAATAAACACATTTGTGGTTTCAGTTAAAACTATAGGAGATTCTAGACGCTTGCACGAAGCATAGCAAAATATACTCAGCACGCTGTTTATCTCAAGCTCTGCGATTCAAGCAGGAAGTTATAGCACGCATCAGGAGCGTGACCACATCACTCAATGGGTAAATTCGTTCATCTCGTTGGACGTACCACAAAAGAGAGGAGAAGTTCAGTGTCGGCCAGACCGTTGTCTGCTGTTTGGACGTGGTTGGGCTCAACCGCCACCCCAGCGGTGGGCAGGTCCAAAAACTGCGTCTGTCCCCACGCAACCCCCACTAGATGTAAAACCAGCACAAACATCAACCCCATTTTTGTTATGTAGCCGAACTAAACAATGGTTAGTGGCGACATTATGTTCGCGCGGGCGCGGGCCGATTTCGACTGCAATGCGCGAAGTCTCAGCTCTATTTATATGGAGATAGGTACGTTTTGAGCCGGGAGCAGGCCGCTATTGTGCGAAATAATTGCAAATGTTGAGATTTATATAAAATACTCGCCTGAAACTGTAACGTATGTGTACGCTCAACTCTGTAACGTAGTAGATGAGCCCAAAAGGTAAAAGTTGGGTGACTTGAATTGTTGACTGTTTCCATTCTACTTCAGTTGAAATAGCAATCATCTCTATTGTCTTATGCATTTAAAAAGTTTGTTTATAGAACAAATTTCAGCAACAATATTCAAATTCAAATTTATATTTAAATTTCATTAATTTAAATTTAATTTATAATTTTAATTTTAATTTACAATCTGAAGTAATCCAAAATATAATTACCTGCGGCTATTTTATACAACGCAAATATGTATAATTGACCTAGTGACCAATTAGGAGTACCTACCTGTCTGATAAAACAAGAAAATTAAATCACGATTTTCCGAGATATTTAACAAGGTTTGCGCTTAAAATAATCTGATAAGTGCCTATTCATAGTTATCTTTCTTTCACAGTCCCTTAGTAAGTATTTTGTTAGCTGTTTGTGTTGTGTTTGTGTGTTGTTAGCTGTTGCATTATCGATTTTATGTGATCTAAATGTGCGCAACCCATTTCAGACTCATTACAGGGTCAAGTCTCATCTCAAAATGAGGACGATAGGCCGTAGCCCACCATGCCATAGTAAAATGCGGGTTGGTACATTTTTCATGTATACCTTTGAAAACATGTGGAACCTCTTCGGGATACAAATTAGTTCACAATGTACCTATTTCCTCACTGTTCAAACAGGTAACATTAAATTTTGAATTTTGAATTGTATTCAGTTTTTTAGCTATTGAGCAATTCACTATATAAATTTTAAAAAACCTATAAACCAGTATATTAGTTTATAAAGACAGGTCATTATAAACAGAATTTTGAAGGTGTAGGTACTTTACACACACGAAAAACATCATTTTGAGCATTCTTGTCCGACACCCAATCAAACTGGATATCTTATTCATTATAGGATAGACTATTTTTATAGGATGCTTATACCTATTACCTACCTACCTGAATATCAAGGCCATCTTGTCAATATATTTTTTTATTCTGCAAATTTCAAGAATAAATTATTTGTTTAAAAATAGATTATGTTGAATGCATAAATTATTCGTACTTAACGCATAGTAATCACCTTAGGTCTTATTTTTAATTCTGTTCCTTGTCAGAAGTCATCTTTTTTACGACCAAACTTTACCTTGACCTTGACACTGAGTAAAAGTTTGTTGTGGATGGTTGAATGAATAGTATTCGGATCGTCGAATTCTCTAATCAAAATTTTGTACCTCATTAACTACCATTGTAATTTCTTCCACTGTAATTTCTGACTATATTTTACTAGGAACGGCTGAAGTGGCGCCGATTAGACGATACCCATGTCCAACAGTAGCATCCCCTAATCGACGCCAGAAACAGGTCTGGGTTTAAATAAAGTGGTACTCACCAATGAATCTTCTTAGTTATGTCTGTATTACAAAATAAACGTCACCTGCTGTAACAGTAAAGGAACAAAATCGTGAGGAAACCTACCTGAGAGTTCTCCATGGTCCTCTCCATCTCATCATCTCCTAAAACAAATAAAAAATTAAAAAGACGTTTACATTACTTAGAATGTAATTATTATTATATCGACCTTGGTAGCCAATCAAGGGCAATGTTGTATAATATTATGCCTATGATGATATATTATAGTGAGTATGAAATAAGTGGATTAGCTTTCAAATAGTACTGAACTCTGAATAATCTAACATTATCTTATTAGTTGGTTACAAAAATACGAATACTTATGTAAAGAAGTAATATCCATACTTTGTTTCGTTTTATCAATCAACTCTTACTTGAGGTATAGAAACACTGCCTTTGAAAGATTTTGTTTAAATAATACAAAATATATTAAGTATATTAAATACTCATATTATTAACTAAATTGTAAATACACCTTATTAAATAAATAATAGTACATAATAGGCAGCTGTCAGGTGTACCTTAGGTGTGTGTTCTTATAGGATTTTCAGGAACATTTATAAAGGTCACGGCACACTATGAACGTTCAGCTCAATTTTATAATATTTTTCACGCTGCAACAAATGGGCTGCAAATACACGAAATGTATATATGCCTCCTAGCCTATATTAATTTTAAACAATCAAAAGTTTTTCATTTTCCCCTTCAATGTTTTACTCTTGTCTCGTGTCTTTCCACCACAACAGACGACTTCATGCAACTTTTTTAAACAAGACATTTTGTGTGCTACTCAACCATCGATTAAAGATTTCATCATCAACAGCTAAGTTACTCACTCGTATCTCGTGATCTGACTTTTTAATACACGGCGTACAATAAAAGTAAATGTGTAAAAGGACCTTTAGAAAAGGTATTTAGGTATTTACTGAAAGAGGCCATAAAATGCTATCTTTGTACCTATAACCACGTGATAAATTTAATTTAAATAACAACAGTAGTAGCAATAGCTCTTTTTAAACATATCTGCGTATTGTAATTTGATAATTTATTTTAAGGGTCGATATTTAGGACCAATTACCGCTATGTACTTTGATATGTTTTAATAATCATAGATAATATTTTAAGATGGTAAGGTAAGTTATAGGTACGTGTCTGTTCTAACAATATATTTTTAAACACATTATACGTCGGATTTACTTTTTTCTATTCCCATAAATAACGCTAGGTATTCTATTTTATTTTTAAACAGTACTGAATTCATTTGTTACATTCCATCTTCAAGAGAGTCTTCTTACTACATGATCTTCTTGCTGATGTTGCCCTTCTAAAATACTATCTATATGCCCGGATGTGTTGTCAGGTTTCCATTTAGGTATATTGGTGGAATTTCAATTAAATAATTATATGCCCCCTTAAAAGCACATTATGTCGTTGACATACAAAGATAAAACAACTATAAATTTATGTCAAATGGAAATGAGGTCGCATAACGTACAATCTTTAGTCTCGCTGATTTTCATACCGTCATGCTTTTCAATTAATCCTTGATTTTTCGTTGCAGGCATGTCGGACGTACATTACAACGAACAAGCGTTTTTGGATCAACTCATGATATGCACGGAATACGTTGATAAGGCCGAGAGATACGAGCTACTGGGTCCTCTCTACCGGCTCATTATACCGATATACGAACGCCGCAAAGATTACCAGGCGCTCCTGACGTGCTACCAACACCTCACAAAAGCTTACGCGAAAGTGATCGAAGTCACCAATTCGGGGAAGCGATTGCTCGGAAGATTCTACCGAGTAGCGTTCTTCGGTAAAGCCCACTTTGGCGAGGACGAGGAAGGCGTCGAGTTCATTTACAAGGAACCCAAGCTAACGTCACTGAGCGAGATCTCGGAAAAGTTGCAGACATTCTACGAGCAAAAATTCGGCACAGGCTCTGTCAAGATGATAATGGATTCGGCGCCGGTCAGTATATTCATATAAAAACTGGTCTGCAAATATAATGCAGCATAATTATATATTTAGGCAAAAAACTTTTAGAATATTTTATCTTGAAACGCTGCCTCGAATGTTAGCTTGTGGTTTTTCATTCTAAGCATTATAAATATGCTCAATCATTTTTAAGAAAAACAACTTCGTCAAACAAATTGAATCGATCGTCAAACAAAAAACCATTTGAATAATATTCTGTATCATTTGGTAGTTAGTTTAAATGTGTTTGGTAATTACTCCATTAGTTCTTTTGTAATGGTAAAATGCTTAAAACTATTCCTAACAAGAAGGCTGATTTTATAATAGTAAATACAGGGTGAATTTTTCAAGTGTGCGTGGATGGGGAAATCCGAAACTATGAGGAATATCGAAAAATACTGAAAGGGGTATGGGGACCGATTGTGATGAAAATTAAAACTGCATCGTTGGATTTTTGAAAATTCAATAAGCCTAGCCAGAAATTGAATTGATTTTGACAAAATTAGTGTCACTAATAAGGAACAAATTACTACCTATTGCCGTACCTATGTCATTACTTGAAAAGTTAATTTTGTAAGGATACAGCTAATTTTGAACAAAATACATTTTTTTCATACAAACCCTAACTGATTATTAGTAAGCATTAATAATGATGACTATTGTTCGCAATTCATAGATGGATTTGTGATTTTTTTTCAAAATCTACAGGTTCGATTCCTGGATAGGCATATTGATTTTTCAAAAATCCAATGATGCAGTTTTAGTATAAAAATCGTTTCCCAGAGTCCTTTCAGCATTTTTCGCTTTTTCTCATAATTTGAAAAATTATTTCATGATAACAACTAAGTATGTACTTTATTTATTGTTAAAAGAAAAAGATTATTATGACGTCATAGAAACATCAGCGTGAGTATTCTGACTAGTGATGTATGTAAATTTATTATAATAAGAGGTTGTAAAATCTATTAACCACTTGTTTTACTTTTTATGGGATCTTCTAATAAGTCTTCAATAATAAATTTTCGCAAAAAGTAGGACATGTACACTGTGATTCGCTATTTAAACACGCTTTAAGACAATGTTGCCTGTAGTTTTTTGTATATGAATTAGAATAAAAATAATATTTATTTCCTTATTATCGTATCTCCATGATGGTTCAAGTTCTAACTAAAACTCTTTATAGTTTAAAATAGTAAAGCTGGTTTAAATTTTTCAGTATAATTCATAGTAGGTACATAAATACAAATCCGGCATCGCCTGCAGGAGTAAAAACTCTGTTTACTCATAAAATGCTCAATATACAGAATAGACCATTGCGAGCTTGCTTCATATGCACTGTAGACAATATTTGTTGCATTTTTGTGTACAACCCTAGTAAAGTAAAAAATCTCATTCTCGTAATACTTCCAGGTGAACCGTGACGAGCTGGACAGTAAGCTGGCCTACATCCAAGTGACGTGGGTGCGTACGACGGGCGAAGGCGCCGCCGTGTCGGGCGGGGAGGGAGCGTTCGAACGGGCGCACAATGTCAAGCGGTTCGTCTTCGAAACTCCCTTCACGAGAGACGGCGCTGCGAGGGGACCCGTACACCACCAGAGATTGCGGCTTACACATCTTACAAGTAAGCTGATATACCTTATACACTACTGGTACATGTTATTATTCGCGAGGGAGGCTGAAAACGTACAGCAATACGCTTCTCCAAAGCGATCGGTGACAGGTCATAAACAATCCACGTCAAATAGTAAAACATTGCTATTTGTTCAAAGTGTGTGGTATGCTACGATTATGTGTATAGAATACGGCCCATATGTGAATAATTTTTTTTATCTATCAATAATAATCCATGAAATTTCTAAATTAATATGCCTTGCTAAGGTCAGAAATATGTATGAAATTTATCATTAGCAGTCCAACCCCTGTACAGGCTCCATCCTTTTGTAATCTATGCTCATGAGCTCATGAACAGTCACGCATTCAATGTTTTTACATTTCTTTCTTTAAACCTACTGTCAATTGTAAAGAAAATCTATTCTTCTACCTAACACCGTAGTATCATTCAATCGTACATTTTTCAGCTGAGAACTGGTTCCCGTATGTGAAACGCCGAATCCCGGTGATCGATACGCAAGTGGAGGAGAAGAGCCCCATTGAAGTGGCACTCTCTGAAATGGAGTCTCAAGTGGCCGAGCTCACTGAAATCGTGAATGCCAAAGCTCCCGATATCAAGAAACTTCAGCTCAGGTATTAACAAGAATATAAACAAGAATGCATAGTAATATTGTTTATTTACTTGAACATTTTCTTCTTTATTGATTGGATACTGGTTTTTTGACCTATGATTATCGTATAACGTCTGGCTATCATATCACATTTTTAATAAAGTTACCACAAGTTTCAATTGCATTACAATTTACTAAACAAAGAATATGTATTTCGCAGGTTGCAAGGCAGCGTGTGCGTGCAAGTGAACGCGGGCCCGCTGGCGTACGCCAACGCCTTCCTGGACCCCACGCTGGCGCCCATGTACCCCGACGAAATGGTCGACAAGCTGAAGGCTGTATTCAAGTATATATAAATGTTGTCTATACTAATAATGCAAAGCTAAAGATTTTGTTTATTGGCAAGAGGAGACCAGGCTAGGTGATCGATCACGCCTGGGGAGCGGCTGTGCTCTGATAACGTCATGTCGGAGTTTTTCTTTATATGCCAGCGATGTACAAAACTTCTATAGCGTGATTCAGGATCGTGCGGCGGCATCCCTTGACGAGTGGCGGAAGTCGCTATAGTTTGTTTGACCGCGCGAATATCGGTCGGATTTAAAATATTCTTTATGCATAAATGATATAATTGAACTCATCGGGTAAGCTCTAGGAAACTTTTTACACACAGAAGAACGTATCCTTTATTTGCCAGAGCAAAACCTGCAGTGTTAGTTTAGTAATAAATAAGAAGCAAATGAGTCTGCCTAACGTAATGATCACGGACTGCTTGTGGAACATCACTTCCTAAAAGCAAACAAACGGGCAACGGTCGCCCGAAACTGTTACAATATAACAATCTAACATTAAAATTATAATATCTTTACAGGGAATTCCTAACAGTGTGCCACTCGGCGTTGCAGCTGAACGCAAAGCTCATCAGCTCCGACCAAGTGTCGTACCAGGAGGCCCTCGAGACCAACTACTACAAACTCAGCGACTCCTTGTCCGGCGTCCTCGGCCAACCGCTGCAGGACATACTCGTCAATGGGAACCTCAGCACCACCGTCACTGGCGTCGAACTCGACTCTAGCAATGCTTAAAGATAGTGAATAAGAAACAACTATCCAAGGTCACGCCCCAAAGAAATTCACTTGACAGCGGCAAGGTATGCGCTTCCCCACCGTTGTACACGCTTTTTTCTTTCATTGATCCGTCGAACCACACTCAATTCCTTTATTGTGACTTATTTATTAGCTTCGCAATAAGGCACAGACTACTATAAGACAACTGGAAGCGGTTGTCGCACGGTTGCGTGATTATCATTGTGATTATTAAGATCTGGAACTTTAGGTAGAATGCAGACATCATAACGAATACGAACTTTACAATTTTATTAATGTCTATCTCACAGATTCAAAACACGTAAGTTATTGATCATATTAATTTTCGAATTGATATTTCACAAGATAGAAATGAAACAGCGAAGATGATTGTGACATTCAAGTATTTATATGTAGAATAAAGTTAAAAGATATAATTTCTGCACTGATTTTAAGGTTTTTTTTTTTCAACACCACAGGACAATATCTTAAAGTGCACTAACAATAATTAAAAAAAATTGAACAATCTAAGACTAATTCCTGGATCTACCTCAATAGGTTTTTGTTTTGTAACCAGCATGTTAATACTGATATAACCTAAGATGTTTTAAAAAGTTATAGATACGTCTTACACGCTCTAGAATGACTAGACGAAAGGCAGGTAATTGCCCGAAGCGCATTCAGTCGGGCACGCTATCTCTTTACGGCTTTACGTCAAGACAGCGCCTAAAATTATTTCGCATTTCCTGGCAAAAATGCCTTCCTGTGTGTTTAGGAGTTGTACCAATTACACTGCAACTGTTAGAGACAAGAAAAACGTGTCATTTCATTCGTAAGTACAGTATTTTCATTTAAAATTATTAAAACATAATAAATGTTTTAGTTTTGACATAATTTGGCAATGGCTAACACGGGTAGGCTAAAGAGCGAGATGTAATATGTTTTATGCGTGAGAGTAAAAGAGACAATGTTAGCGCGGTCACGTGGCGGCCGGTTTCAGCGGAAGTTGGGGAAAATTAAACTATGAACCCAGATTTCTTAATGTTGTTTTATGTCAAGTATGTTAAATCTTATTTTGCTCAGATTATATGATAATACAATACAACCTAGAAAACAATGAAGCGAATAGATATTACTTATCATGTATTGTTTATATTTTTAGATTACCTTACTGACGACGAAAGAATGGACGTCGTGAAATCGGTGGATTGACTACTAAACAGTCCTTAAAAGTAATAAGTAATACGCAGCGCACGCCCGTCCATCGCACCATCTTTAGTAATTACTTTTTAAGTAGTGCTCAACTACGAACGAATAATCAAAATCATCAAATCAGTCGATAAAGTTAGTACTTAGTAAGTAATACCGTAGCGTAGTAGTCGCCGCGATTCGGTTGTTAACATCAATCGAATAACATCGATTGTTATCGACTTTTAACTACTAAACTGAACAATCGACATACTCGATTGTTTTTAGTAATAATCGCCCGTCGCTAGTGTGTATTTAAAAAATAAACGTTTTGTTCATAATTGTTTTTATTATTTTATACTAGTAAAATCGAGCCTCCACTTTGCCCAATCTCCTCCATAGTCATGATGTCACGCGCTCGCGCCAATGAGCGCTCAGAGGCCATCAATACGTAACGAACTACGTATGTTTATCTCTTTCTAATAACAGGCATGCCCCATCATTTTTCTCTATTAGCGCTAAGTGTCATAAATACATACAGCTTGCGGCTGTGTGTATGTATAGACTACTCCTTGCGCCACTTTAAAATACTTTAATGTTGGGGTATAACGTGTCTATCTGTTTAAACGTCATTGGATATAACCAAATACTTACTTTGATATCTTAAGAATTTTGATGCACATATTTATGTAGGAAAATAACAATTATAGACTATAATACATATAAAGGCTGCCATCAATCATATTTGTAGTTTTGAATAATAAGAAGACTACTTTAACATCCGAACCAGTAATCATAGAGCTTAAAGCTAACTTGCAATACAGATCAGTTAACTAAAGCTGATACGGGTGTAACACATTTACTCACACAATAAAACCACTCTTACACCTAATTATACTTTTATAATTTTATTTCATTAGTTTGACTTTGTGGTGGTTTCTCTAAATTAGAGAAAATAAGAAATTCATCTTTGTCGCTTAAAACAAACATTATAACTGATGAAATTGTATTATTTTACTGTTTGTAAATGTCAGCTTTAATTAACCTATTTTTACTATAGTCAATTAAAATCTCCATCCTGTTACATATTTCAACTGCTAAAAACCGATAGCGTAATGAAAACCTGCCATTATTAGATCTTTCGCACATGATTAATTAATCAACAAATCTTTTCTTAGATATAATAAAGGGCTGCCATACATCCTAGTACTCAGAGAATTGTCCTGGTTGAAACTGCTACAAGATAGCAATATTTTAAAAAGCGTGATGTTAGTTTAGTAGCTACATTGAAGTCTCAAATGGCAGCTCTAATAATTATGATACCGCTATATAGTAGCTGAACAATTATTCTAAACTATGCTATACTAAAAATATATAGAAATGTATTATTATAAGTGCTCAATCATGCTTAATGATTCGTGTTGTTAGGACATACGAAACTCGTATACTGCTGCTTGAGTCCCATCAAAATGAATATAAATTTATGTTAGATAAAATTCCTGACAAACTCCAAGAATCCAAGAAGTACTTTTTGTTATCATTCTATTGAATCTCAATAGTTGCTTTATAAACTATCTAATTCATCGAAATCGTAATATATTATGGTTAGATAGTTTTGTATAAGATCTTATAATAGTTTGTACAAATTGAGTGATCGTTATAACTTGCAATTGGATTATATAGCTTTGTTTTTGCAATAAAATTATTGTTAGTCAGGCCAGCGGATAAATTTTATTTGGAACTAAAAACTTGTTGGTAACTTTGGAAACCATTCGAGTTATACACTCGTCAATATATAATTGATATCATTACATACTTGAGCACTTGAATATCTTAAAACATGCAATTCTTGCACATAGGTACATGACATGTGGTTACTTTACAAAGATTAAGGCATTAGCTAAAGTAATTTATGTAAATTTTTAATATTTGTAATTTAAAAATCGGACTTTGTAATGTTAGTTAAATCTTTTTGTACTGGAAAATTTTATTAAAGTTCCTTCAATTTGAAAATAACACTTCTTATAAACTATTTAGATACATCATTGAATGAGCTCAACACCAGATAGTACGAAAGATTTTGTTTAAGTATATATTTATTTTTATCAGTGTAATTCTAAATTGATGTTAATTAGATATTAAGGGTACCTGTTTGTTAGATGGTTCGTCACAGCCCTAATTCTGTTAATAGTTTCAATCCTTTTTATTATGAAAGAAGAAAATATTTCATTTTGTAATTTTCATGTTATTTTCAATAAAGATTTACGTCTGTTTTATTTATTTGTTAGTACAATTCATAAGGTTTATTATTGTTTGTACAAATATTTGTAAACAATACATTTGCAATGTTAATTAATTTATTCTTGTGTTTATAAAAAATATTATTAATTACTCCATTCATTCCATAATTTTCCACAAATCTGCTACTGAATAAGTATACAGTACAGTACATAGGTACAGTATTATTTCAAATATCTCATGATAATTTAATTATTTATTTTAGTAAACAAAATTCCACATATTGTACTGTAACGTTTGTTCGCTTGTTTCTTTTTTAAATAAAAAATGACTATAAATCTCATTTTAAAACTAATATGTACTTAAATTACGAAAATAAATTGGTCTTGATATGAATTGATCAATTTTATTAATTTAATATATATACATAATATTTAATTTAATACATGTATATGCCATGAAAATAATAGCATAGTTATGCAAGTGTAGTACCTATTACAATATGGTTTTATAGCACAAAATATAAAAGGTTTTTGTATCTTTTACTAAACTGTAATCTGAATTTTGCTGTTTTAATACATTTATAAAAATATCGAGATTCTTTTATTTATTATTCTGCATCTTATAAACCCACTACAAGCTACAACTCAGGGCTTGTGTAGAGAATATCTCTAGCCTATATGGCTTATAAGTTTTTTATTAGGGATCCTTACAAATAACTCACTCGTATTGTTATGATAAAATACTTTGATAGCTCCTGCCCTTAACCATGCCCTGCCTTACTTATAGTGTGCTCGAGTGCGAGTTTTGACAAAACATTTTCGCTTGAACGTATCGAGCGCGAATACGTCGATTTCTATGGGATTGAAGCAGCGCCATCTTGTGGCTAAGATGACAAACGGAATTGGCGCTTAGCGTATAGTCGATTAAGAGCCTGACAAGACCCGATGATTTTAGGAATCGGGCATCTTCGGCTCGCGGCTCCCGCCTACCCCATGCCCCTCATGCGCCACTGTTAGTGGAGCGGACTCTATGAGAACTAAATAAAATGATAAAATCGGCACTGTTTCAAGTGTTAAAGAAATGTGGACAACATCGTCAATAGATGGCACTGTTTCCAGTTTTAAAGAAATATGGACGACTCTAGTAATGATGTGATTTTAAAACGCGGAGCTTTTTTATTGAACACCTAAAACTTCTTATTATTATTCTCCATCAAAGGTCCATATAATACCTATGTTTTCTATTCATCTCACCAAAAAATAAATAAAACACGGTCTTCTCTTTCAGAGGATGTACCCAGAATGCCATTGTTTCGCTATTAAATCACTATTAAACTAAAAATTCAATAATTCAGCAGTACCTAAACATGTCAATCAACAATTCAATTTCTTCTTATAATATTAAAGAGGCTTGGAACAAGCTTCACAATGTTATTGCATATTATTACCTACCCTCAAATTTTTCGATGGCCTCAAATAATACCTAACCACATAAAAGCAAGTAAATTTGTCACGAGATCGAGTAAAAGACAGATAGACGATTTAACTGGTTTTTGTATAACCAGTTAATTCGTCTATCATGTAAAAACATGTATTCTGAGACATACAGGTTTCATCACGTGGTTGTAGGAAAGGCGAGAGCTGGAATCGAACCTAGACTCCCGGCATGGGAGTAGGAACGATTTTTTAAATTGTTGAAAACCCTCTAGTTACACAGCCGACACAGGCCATAAATCAGTCGGCGCGCCGCCGGCGGCGCAGTACTATGCCTACCGTTTGAAAAAAGCCGCTTTTGGCTTCCTTTCGTTTCAGGTCAATGACCTTTCACCTTGAGCCTGTTACTTTTTGTGTCTTTTATTTGTGTAATTATTTTGTTTGAAATTTGCATTTTTTTTTATTTTCGGTCCTGAACCTTTTCGTATGCTTTAACACACTTAAGTACACGATCTTTGTGGTTTAAATTAATGAGGTAACGTCATCTCCACCTTGTACAATATAAAAATGAATATGTTGCTAAGCGCAAATCTCGGGAGGAGCTGAACCGATTTCGCTATTTTTTTTTGGATATTCCTTTAAGTACGAGGATGGTTCTTACGGAGAGAAAATTTGAAAACAATGTAAAGAAAATAATAAAAACAACAATTTCATTTTCCTATATAAACTGTTCTACCCATGTTCTACCTGTCAAACATCATTTCAGATCATGTTTCAGATTGAATACTTCATAAGTTCATATGGCAATGTCATGCATTTAGAAACGTCAAGATTTTTCTTTATGGATGCCACTTCTATTATGCAAACTGCAATGATATAATATACATATTTTATAATGGCAAAACGAAGTGTGCCGGGTCAGCTAGTAGGTAATAAAAATAAATACTTGCATAGGTGTAATAGATTATATTATTAGATGTATGTATTATGTTTGAAAACATTCAGTTTATTTCCACTGGGCCTTCAACTCAAATCTTCAACTTAAATGCATGCGTTTTTTTTCTCGTTATTAATAACAACAATAATATATAGACTCATGAAATATTCACAAAATATTTAATAATAAAGCATTTCGTACGTCTCAGTAAAGGCGCAAATATTTCTCGGTCGCAAATTTATCAAACCGACTTGTTATTCAAACGTAAACACGGTTTTTTAATTAAATCTACCAATCAAAAAACAACACGCATTTTTATTGAACACTTCCTTTATACCTAATAGGTATTATTACCTATCAATCCACGAAGACGCACAGCCCTAGCCGGCGGCCCCACTATTCCTCCTAACCGTTTATAAAAATTACCGTGATAGTGATAGGTACAATTCTAGACGGCAACGCCGCGCGTAGCGGTGTCTTCTTTACTGTCGGTTTGGCAACGTCGCGTCGCGCGAATTTCGGCGGCGTACAATTTGAAAACGGGAGGGAATCCTACATTATATGACCCGGGTTCGAACCCGAAGCAAAATATAAGAAGACATTCTGGATTGAAATGTTTTTTGTATTACTATTTTTTTATTTCATATTATGCTATCTAATGGTTATTTATATTTCCGAATTCCGAAAAAAAATAACGAATTTTAGATAAATTTATAATTTCAAAAATGATTGTATAGCTTATAACAAAAAAAAAGTTATTAAATTGATGTTGAAACTTTTATTTATTTGTAACTTAATAAAATCTGTCTTCTTATTTATTCAACAATTTCCAAAATCAATAATCGATGTAAAAATTTGTATTATATAAAAAATATAATTATATAAAAGTGAAAATAAAGTCACGCACACGCGGATTTGAACCCACGCCCCAGCGTATACAGCCTGGCGTCCTACTTAATACGCCACACAAGCTTCAGACAAAGCTATGAAATTATGCTATATACGACAACTGTGTATTATTTTGGAATGACGGAGCGACGCACGTCCACCTAGCATCGCGCCTCTGCGCTCTCTGTCAATTGCCATAATAGTAAGCGAGAAATACAAAATACGAAAATATTGCGCGGAGCACGCGAAAGAAAAGTTTTAAATTTTACTGATTTACTGAATATTTATAAGCTTATTGAAAAAAATTAACACAATGATGTGATAATAACGAAGGTCTGCTAATATAATGGTTAAATTATTTGAATAAATATTAACAAACAACGTTGTAGTTTAGTATAAGAATTCAGAAAAGGGGTAACTTTGCAATTTTTTTTTATCGAGGCAACTTTGTCAAAATGTGTTTCGACGACTATGTTGTCGTTCGGAATACGGTCTAGAATAACATATATTTTTCCCATTGTAAAATACTTTGTAATTTTTGCTGGAAATGAAAAATAAGAATAGCAAATTTGCTGAATTACATGTTATCAGCGCCTTAACGCGACGGTGAAGTTACTCGAACAATTTTGTGCAACTCGCACTACGCATAAGGACGACGCCTGCCGCGCGAACTCCTTTATAAAGTATTTTTGGTTTAAGGTAAGGGCAACCCTTCACCGGAGTTTGTTGCCAATGAACGTGCAAAACTAACTTGACATGACATCACAAAGATAAAGAAAACAGTGTAAGTTATAATATAATCTGTGCATGACATCGGTCATTATGTCAGTTTGTCAGACACATTATATAATCTGTGCATGACATCGGTCATAATGTCAGTTAGTCAGTGATGTGAATTTCATATAAATCGATGTAAAGATAACATTAATTTGGCATCGATATTTCATTCTAAAACGATACATCGAAAAGAAAAATACAAATTGAAAACCAAAAAATTATTTTAAAAAAATAGGCAAAACGCTATTAAGACTAAGCGACCATTTAATTCAATACTTACGGGCAGTAGAATGTGAAAACGAAGGGAGAACTTCGAGAACTAATTCGATTTTGTTTAGTGGTCAAATCACCACAGTCACTACCCAATCTTGGGTAGATTGGGTAGTTTGGTTTGGGTAGTAGTAACAAATACTAAGTTGTTACTGTTACCGTTCGTATTTATGTTTTTGTTTTTTCTGTTGCAACAACATCGATGTTAAAACATTGTAGATTAAAATTGATTGATGTACAGTTTACAATTAACATCCCTAGTTAGACTTCAAGAATCAAAAAAAGACAAGAAAAAGAACGAAAAAAAGACAGCCATCATTTTATATAGTTGTGATATTTTTGTTTAAAACTTTTATTGCTTGATCTTGGTTTATTTGCTGAGGATATGGAAGACGAATTAGAAGATAGAGTGCTACATCAAACATATCTTTCGTTTATGAAGATATTCTCTCGTTTTACAAGCGGTGTTGCGCTAGATACTCCCGTGAGCTATTTATGGAAAATGGTGCGTCTTTATTTACTGCGATCAGAAGTGTTAATATTCACTGTGGGTATGATTTTATTTTTTATGTATCTTCAAACTATTGAATTATGGAGCCGCACATTACTCAGCAGGCTTTCCCAAGCAATGAATCCCATGAATGCAGTGCAAAGGATGAAACTCTTGGAGGGTTCGGAAGCCGACAAGCAAAGTTGGGAGTTGAGGGGTACGCTGAGTGCAGTTTATGCAATTAAAGGCCGTAGAATGCATATGGAAGATAAATTTATTATAAACGAAAACATAAATAACACTGGCATATCTTTGTTTGCTATTTTTGACGGTCACGGCGGAGAATTTGCAGCTAACTACGCCAAGGAGCATCTTATACAAAATCTTCACAACAAAGTGGTGGAACTTAGTGCTTTCAAAGAGGGAAAAGTAATCACTCCACCGAAAGAAACACCAGAGGAGCCTAAGCAAAAAGAGCCCGAAGTTGCGACTTTAAGTGTTGAGAGGAAAACTAGTTTTAAAAAGTCAGCCAGCACAGCTGATGATACTTCCAAGAAAGAAATAACTGACCCTCAGTTATTAGCACAACTTTCAAAGGCAAGACCTATTACAAGGGAGGTGAGATCTAGTCCGAAACCTATGAAAAATGTTAACATCCCATTATCAAGTTATGTTGACAAAGGAAAAATAAACTTTGGGAAGTTGCTTACTGATGAGGTCCTGGCTGCAGACAGGTTGCTGGTGGAGGCTGCTAAACGTTCCATGAATGTGGCGGGCACTACTGCCCTTATTGCAGTGCTGGAAGACAACTATCTCATTGTAGCTAATGTTGGTGACTCAAGGGGAGTAATGTGTGATTCACGGGGGAATGCTATTCCTGTCTCATTTGATCACAAACCTCAACAGGTAACTGGATTAATTTGTATAGTTGAAGTTATTATGAACCTGAAAGCCAACCTGCTAGGTTGGCTTACAAGGTCTGCACCCTTGTAAGTCGGTTGGATATTATCATTATCCTCTCAGCATCATAACCTTCACATTTCTCTGCTAAAAGAAGTAAAGTTGAGCTATTATTAGGACCTTGAATTAGTTCTAGCTGTTTTTTAAAAGATGGCGAAGCAGCACTCTGTGAATGGAATTTCATGTGGTAACGCCTGAGATGTAAGTAGTACTATAATTATGTAACCTCAAATTCTAGTAGATATAGTTTACCACAGTTTCAACCAAGTGTTTATGTACCCATTCTGGAAATATCTACTTTTGTACCAAATAATCTCAGGTGCTTTATATTTTAAATATTTTTTAAACAACAAAACAGTGAGAGCTTATTTGAGGTCCTAATACAAAACATTTAACTAAACTTTTTTTTCAATAAATCCCATTTGCCATGGGCAAAATCTTGAAAAGTTTGAGCATTTTGAGGGTTTTTTCTGTTCAAACAACACCATTTGGTATTGTCCTATTGTAATATTGTCTTAAGAAAAGCAAATAGTTTGATGTTTACCAAAGATAAGAGATTGTGTAGTGCAATACCTTATGTATTTGGTGAAATGCTTTTTTAGTATTTCAATTATATAATTTGTACCACATAGACCTTAAAATTTGATACAAAAGAAAATAAGTATGCTAAAAGTATATCTAGATTATTACTGTGTACTAATATTTATCGCACTGTTCAACTGATTTGATTTTTTTGATAAAAAGTTTTAGAAATGTAAAGTGTGCAATGTAAGTCATTTTTAATCATAGATTGCATTATGATATCTTCTTCTTATAAATATAAACATAGTCCAGATTGTATTAGGCTTGATGACATCATTATATATTTTAGGAATTGAAAGGCACATGTTGGCAACAGTCAGACTTGTTTGAATAAATCAAATATTTAAATAAGACTTTATTTAAGACATAGTGTTAACTCCATATTCTAACAGAGCTATGGCATAATAGGTAAACATTTAAAAAAAATTGTAATGTGGGTGAAATTAACAAACACAAATGTATGCCACCCAAAGATAGTATTGGCTGCAACACCTGGACAACAAAATCTACTAAAAGTAGGCTGATGATATTAGCAATGCTTCCAGCTTTGCTTTTCCAATGCACTATGATGGTTACCTTAATATTTTATTGTAGACAGCTTGCTCACTTTATTGCAAATGTTCCCTGTCATGACATATTACACTTCTCAAAACTAACACACAGATTTAATAAAGTTTTGCAACACAGTTTAGCTACAAGGTTCTGGCATATATGTTTCTGAAACTATTTTGGTATAATCTGCAGGTTCGAGAACAAAAGAGAATAGAAGCAGCTGGAGGTTATATTGCATTTAATGGAGTATGGAGAGTGGCAGGTATCTTGGCGACCTCTCGTGCTATGGGAGACTATCCACTAAAGGACAAGAAGTTTGTTATTGCTGACCCTGATATATTGACTTTTAACCTTGATGACCACAAGCCAATGTTTCTCATTCTTGCATCAGATGGTCTCTGGGATACATTTACCAATGAAGAGGCAATTAAGTTTATTAAAGAAAGGCTGGACGAACCCGATTACGGGGCCAAAAGCTTAGTTCTCCAAGCATACTACAGAGGATCAGTTGACAACATAACAGTTTTAGTAATAAATTTTCTTAATAGTAAAATGTCTGTATCAAATTCACATTAGAGTTCAATTTTATGTTGTACATGTAATGTGCTGAATATTATACATGTTCAATACATGCAATTTCTATAACATTTTAACAAATTTCTAAATATAATTCAAAATATTAATAAGCAATTTGAAAAATTGTGTCACCGGGACTACTTTAAAGTAACAGAAGAAATATATTTTTTCATCCCCACTGTTGTAGTTAAATAAAATGAATTATTTACATTAGAATTATTGTTTTTGGGGTAACAATTAGTGGTAGAACTCTTGGTGTTAGAAAAACTTTGTAATCAGTAGTTAGAATGGTAAAGTGGTAATAAATGTGTAAATCGATGTCCAAGTAGAAAGAGCGTCATAATATATTTTTAAATGTTATTGTATCTTAGATGTTATTGTATCTTTTAAATCCCAAAGTTTAACATTTATGAATGGTTGTGATTGTGGAAACAGATTTATTAGGAGCATTTTGCTTTTGATTGTAACAACTAAATAACATGGTGCAATTCATTTGTTTTTTCTTTATTGTAATTTAATATCAAAAATGGTGTACAAGTGAAATTTAATGATACAGGATTTGTATATTTGGGGTTCACAAAACTTATTGACAACGTATTTGTTGTGTAAACAAGAGGTCTCTTGGAGGTAATAGGAGTAATGTAACATGATTGAATGGATAATTTTGACTAGTAGTCTCCAACTATTAACATAACAATAATATTTAAGATTATGTATTGGTATGTTAATTTTTACCTTTGGTGCTAGTCATTTTATGTAACTACTTCATTTTTGATTATAATATATTTTATTATTATATTCAAAGAGTTGTTTATAAATAATAATTTGTTGTGATAAAGTATCAAGAAGCAAAGAGAAGTACAGTGTAGCGAGCCATATTTTGTAAAGAAGTGTTAACTGGAAATTGATATAAAATTTAATCTAGTTTTTTGATACGTTTTATCAGGATTCAGGCACTAAATAAAACTTGTAACGTATGCAACAGTTGTGTGTACTAATATACAATTTTAATACTATGTGTGTAATTGGGGCCAAGTCATACATACTTGTTTGATCTAAATTTATAAATTTCCGGTTTTAGAATATCATTTTTTTCTGTTGCATGTAATGTTTTGAGATTTGTGTATACATGGGCGTTGAAAACATGACTTTGCGCCTCAATTTGCGTTCAAAGGTCGTTTTCAAGTTACATTAGGCTTGAATATATATCACGGTACTCGCGTTGTTCGTGTATATATTATATACTGGTCTCTGAACCGCAATCACGTATTAAGGCTCAATTTTGTGAGTACCTATACAGTTAAACACTATATATATAGTGAGTATGAGCAGCTCACAGCATTGCTCGCTATGAGGTCATAAACGACCCTCGCTATGACGTCATAAACGACCTTATGGACACGAAAAAACACTAATCTGTCCCCGCTGGTTTGAAATTACGCATAAAATGTTTAAAACGATTACATCACTCCACTGAGCTTTATTTTACGATTTGGTGCCAAAAATATAACGTGGCATTTTATCCTTTTGGGATAAAAAGTTTTTAGTATAATGTTAACAATTTATTATAATGGCTCTTAAAAGAAAATCCTGATTAAGGTGTGAGTGCAATGATAAACAACTTGAACACAAAGATGTTCATATTTTTAATATCAGCCATATTTATATTTCCGACAGAACTGTCGATTTGTCCTAATTAAATTTAAGTTACGTTCCTTATATAAGGTGTTTTATGGATATTGAATAATATTGGATGTTAGAATTTATAATACAGTTTTATTCTATGGTGTGCCATTGTACGGGTGGATTATAAATTTTTTAAAGATAATGTCTGAAAATACGAAATTGTCCTTTTAAAAGAAAGTCCTTATCTTTTTGGAAGCAAAAATATAATATGCATTAAGTGGTTTTTATAAAAATACATATAACATTTTGTCTCGTGTAGTGCGTATCTACATTCAGAATACAAAAATAAAATTAAATGATCTTTGAGATACCATTATTTTATTTTTCTCGCCTAGTGTTACGTTGAATTCTACTTCAGACTATTTACATCCTATTGCAAGTTACAACAGGTGAACCAAATGACTAGTGGCTAGTAGGCAGTAATATTTATTGCAACAAATGTTAAAAAAATATTGAACAATAATAAAATATAGTATTAGTGTGATGTACTTTTAATATATTAAAGTGACAAAATAACAGGTCTATAACATCTATGAAACTCATAGTATTTCAAATTCATCATCAGAGTCATCAAATTGTCGATCTACATCTTCCAAATCTGAAATTAAATAAGCCACATATCATAATGAGTCCACAGACAGTTTAATGGATATACACAATACATAATTTTTATAATAACATCTTTTTGGGTAATAAAGATAAGTGCCGTTTTTCATGACATGACAGTGGCTGCAATGGCTGCAGGAGATGAATTGTTCAACAATTACACAGGCGTGTATTTGCATGTATAATGTCTTTTTTTGTTTACTTGAAGAAGACAACCAGTGATTTCAACTGGAGGTTGAATTTACTTACCAGCGAAAAGCGACGTATTCTGTAAATCTATATCATTGGTGTTTGGACCCCAATGTGAAGGCCTCTTTTCGCAAATTTCAAAAAGCGGTTGGCTTTCTTTCATTAAGCCCTCTTCAATGGTATTGCATAGTTGATCAAAATCAGTCCGAGTTCGGCAAAGAAAACACTGAAAATTTAGTAAAAAGTAATAATAAGGTATAATACATAGCAATATATTATGGGTTTGCTCTAACTTGATTCATTAATACCCACCTACTTTGAGAGTTTATTATCTACATAGAAACAGATATTTTTTTTTAGTACCTACTCAAGAGACTTATGTACTCAACCATTGATAAGCTTGTCAAGAATGTCACATAAATGTATGATTTATATCATATGTACATAGAATATTAATTGATAATGATTAACATACCACAGCAACAGATGGATCCATGGCAAGCATTGGTATTCGAGATGCATATTTACAATGATATGTACAGTCCATTTCTTTCTGTTCATCAGTGATTTTATTCTGAAAACGCACATTAAAATGTAACACAATGTAATAAGTTCTTTAACAGCTAAATAAATGGAATTTTAATAATGCTGACATAAAACAGGCATGCAATGTTCTTTACACATGCTCAAAAGGCACAGAACAAAGCCAATCACTGAACTCTAATACATCAAACACTGAGTCAGACTTCTTATTTCTCGTCTTTTAGGGGGAATATATTTGGAAAGGTGCTAGAATAATAAACTTATACCTCTACTAATCCAGATCTCTGAGTAGTGTGCGGGTCCAAGTATATAACTTCATCGCCTACACAACCAATCAAATATAAAGCTTGGTTAGGCTTTCCACCAATCACTCCAATAGATTGAGGGCATTGGAAGCACATCTGGAAAAAATCCATTTGATTATTATAAGTTATAAACATGTTTTTATGCTTCTCAGTCTTTCTCAAACGAAACAGACACAATTTAGTCCCTGTTTAAAAATCACTAGTTATAGGTTTATACCTATAACTAGTGATTTTCCAATACACTTAAACATAACTTTTTTATTATTTCACTTTTAAATTTGTAAAAGATTGGTTTTATGTGGTGGGGCGGTCTTGGTGTGGTGGCATGCTGTCATGAAACATAAAATGGGTCAATTCCATTCCATATAAATTGCTCAAGCTTCAGACTTCGAGTTGTGTGAAGTTGTGTTCCAAACAGTGCAGTGTGCAGAAGTTACTAAAAGTGTTGTTAATCTATAATGGAAATATATAAATCTAGGAAACACCAAATGAATATTGTGTTTATATTTTTGCTGTGGGTTTTTTATAATTCTGAAGCAAATTTGTAGGGTGGCACTTACCTTAACTCCATCAGTATATACAGGATTAATTTCACTAAGTCCCAGTCTAAGAGGCACTATCAGTAGCAGTGGCATCCAATCTGTTAGCAGCATAGTATCAGGAGCACTTGATGAATCTCCTTGATCATGGTTTACTTTGCATTGCTGTACTGTTAAATGATATGAAAATTAGGGAATGTAAACCAAATTCTATTTCCTGTTATTCTTGATAAAATTTAAAACAATTATTGTGAATGTGAATTAAATCCAATACCGTGCAATAAAAATCATCAAAATGTGGAATATTAATTGAATACTTACAAATATCCTCCTTAACTACAGTATTGTCGAGGGCCACATGAATAACTAATGAACTCCATTTATCATAAACAACTAATTTCCTGAAAATATAAAACAAATTCTCATTTATATGGCAACCTGACACCAACTGTAGGGTCAAATCAGTTGGTGTATCACAATTAAAGAATTTTATGGATAGCTAAAACCTACAGATAGTTTGGTAGTATAAACTTTAAATATGTAGATCAGTAAAAACAGGCATGGGAATTATTTAATAATAAGTAAGGCAATTGCAAAGGCAATAGATGTATTTATTTACTCACTTCAGAACTTGTGCAACAGTATTGGGTCCAAACCACTGGCCAACATCTTTGCCTTCACATGCTCCCATTAAAGCTACCTGGTGAATTGAATATGGAGCTTGTTTCCTTTCTTCAAACCTCTGTATTATCTTTAAGTATGTTGGATCTCTGGAAATATCAATTTGTAAATATATTTAGTATTTATAAGAACAATAATAATAATTACAATAATTGGAAGATGTGTTAAAAAAACTTACAAAAAAATCCACAACATTTTAAGTTAAGTCTCTAATTCATGAATATCCTCATTTGAAACGTAATTTGGTATTAAATTAATTCACTGTTCTTAATTAGGTACTTATCAGTACTTCTACTAATTATCTGTCTTTACAAACTACATGTGTTTACCAACTCATCACAATACATTTAGTAATGATAAATTATTTTATTACATACAGTAAAAGGCAAACTAATTTGGATTGACAAAGAAAGCAATTGGACATGAAAGATGCAAATAAACAAACATACAAACCTTGTTTCGGGTGTCCAAACCCAATCTGCTGCCAAATGAATTCTGACCAGTGCCATTCCCAACACCATCTGCCCACATCGCAGCATACACCCCCAGCCCTTGTCTGATGTGAGCCCTTCATCACCAATAGGAACAAAGCCTTTTCTATATGTACACCAGATTATTGAGCTGATATCGCGTCTTATACGTTCCAAATCTAAAAATACATTCAATGGTAAAATAAACAAGTATCACTATGGATGAAATCAGAACTATGGAAATAAAAGACATATTTACTGTACCTTGTATGGCGCTATATTTCCGTCCAAGTACCCATACACTTTCTTTTGTTTTGGGAATATCATCAGGCTCAATGTTGTTACCGTCAGCTGATAGGTAACAGATATCAAACATGGCATCCATACTCATTCATATTTTTTTACACAAGTGGCAGTAAAATTATCTAAAAATTTAACTGTGTCTCAAATTCTCAATAGTATGTTAAAGATATTACAATTATACACAAAGATATTTGAAAAGTCACGGCGCATACAGAACAAAAGTGAAAATGTTTTGTAAACAAATGTCAATCACCAACACAAATATCAGTCAATAAAAGTGGCAAATAATTTATTTATTATTAAAGAAAGAATAATTAATTGTGGCAGAATAAATTCACCTGTCTGAACGATTCAAACCCAAAATTGATGTAAATAAAATCTACTTCTGGATATAAATGCAAAAACCATGCAACCGTGCATGAAATGAGTGAAATCCTCTGACACATTCGTTTTGACTTTTGAAACCTGACTTGTAATGTAGTTCTTTAATTGGTTGTTTGGTTTGACTTGACATTTTCTTCAATTTCTTCGAAAGCTTAGAGGAAATATCGATTTATTTTAAATCGATTTTTTAAAAGTCAACTACAGAAATACAACAAAATAATGTGAGGTTTTGTTATTCAGTTTTTTCTTTATTTTCTTTCCAAATTACTGCTTAGACAATAGCATTAATTCGTGCAAGAAATTCGTGAAAAATCGTGTTTTAATCGGGTAGATTCATTTTTGCCATCATGGAAATAATACACGAAAATCAGTTAAAATAAGGTTCTAAGTGTTGATTAATAATCACAATTGATTTTACGAACTTAGATAAAGAAAAGACGTTTAAGAACGTTTTTAACGTTTATGTTACTTTTTATTTTCTACAGCACACTGATTATGGAAGAAATGATAAGTAATTAATTATTGTTTAAGAGTATATTTTTAACCTTGTTTGATTTTTTTTTGTTTATGAGCAATTATTATTTCTGGGTTTCTTTAGGAACAAATAGATAAAAAATAAAGTTTATTTGTTTACTATATCCACGCAAAAGTTAAAAATGACGAAAAAATTTGCAATACGTTTTAATAAACCGAATACCCGATTATTGAATATGAAATCGATTGCTGTTCGTTAAAGGTACACGCCGGAACACAGGTTCATTCAATTTAATAGTTCAATTTCGTTCAATTGTCAAATGACATTTGACATTTGATATGACATATGATGATGACATTATGCTGACATTGTCCTGTCTGACACAATTTATTTTTTGAGTTTTAAACTTTTGACAAAAGGAGTCATTTAATTATAATTAAATCTATTTTCTTTTCAATTTCATTTATTTCATCAATTTTAATTAGGTATAAGTAATTACCTATACGATTTGCATAGTTTGCATTGTATTTTGCAAACTTCTCATTAACTTTACTTTAAAAAGTAAATAAAATAATTGTCATATGTTGCTTTATCACAATTTGCGTGATATATCCTAATAAGGCATAGAAAGTTAAGGAAGTAAAGAAAGTCTGTGACAATAATGGATACAAGCCCCCTGGATTATGTGGCCCAGTCATGTACGGATTTATCTGAAGCTATGGCATCAGCAAATACTACATCAGAACGAGATACTTTAATAATCAATCACATAAAGAAAGTCTGGGCATCTACATCTCCTGTGGAAGATTTCAAAAAAAGTAAGTTTTGATTCATACTTTTGTTTTAAAATATTAATTTATTCTACAATGCCTCAACTTGGAGCATTAAAGGTAGTGTTAGAAAGTACTCTACTTTGAACAGGACAAATCAAGCCATTTTTGTTTTTTCTTTCTATTTAATTTCTTGACGACCTGAGTGGCGTAGTGGTTAAGACGCCGATGCGCTGCACGGAGGGTCCTAGGTTTGATTCCCAGCAGAGCAGAGATTTGAATGATGAGTTTAAATTTCTGTTTCTGGTCTGGGTTTGTGTGTTGTTGTCTTGTGTGTGTCCATGGCGCCCACGACACAGGGAATCCTAGTGTGGGGCTAAAGTGTGAAGCGTTATTTATAATTTATTTATTTATAATTTTGCAAATTATCTACTTGCTGCAGTTATTATGAAAAATGTATGCAGGTCAGGTGTTAGCAAATTGTACAAATTATTTTCATAATTTAGTCTTACATTTTTGATTTTACGTAAGTAAGTATGTTTTCTTGTTTCTAGATTGTGAATGGGTGAATGTGTCTGAACCAATTTCACTATCCCAGCATTGTTCTCAAAAAGTTGTGGTGTTAGATTTCTGGACTTACTGCTGCATCAATTGCTACCATGTGCTGCCAGACCTTGCACACTTGGAGAGTGTATATTCAGCGGAGAATGGTCTTGTTGTGGTATGGAACTATTATATACTACTTGTATAAATTACCATATTGAGCCTGAGTTTATATGAATATGCTTTACTGAATGATCACATAAACTCTGCGATCTCACCAAGCATAGAGAGAAGTTATTTGAATGCAAAAAACATGCATTGCTGTGTAGTGCTGCCAGTCATGTGAATTTAGCTTAAGAAAAAAAATATGTGTCTATTTGCACCATATTGAGTTATTTAATGTCCATAAGCTGTGTATTAACCTATTCAGAAATACTTTTAATTAAAGAACTTAGTTAAGGAACAGTCAACATATAAAAATAGAGACAACATCAAAACATAAAGGAAATTTTACTTTAATTATAGATTGGAGTACACTCTGCAAAGTTCAGCAATGAGAAAACGACAGAAAATGTTCTTTCAGCAGTACAAAGGTACAACATTAAACATCCGGTGGTAAATGATAAGGAATGCTCTATGTGGGAAGCACTTGGTATTCGTTGTTGGCCAACCTTACTTATCTTAGGTAATATTATTTTGATTTCTTTCCTTTATTGATTACTGGTTAACCTGGCAGATGTTTACCTACACTCAGTTTTTTGCTGTGTCTGTGCCTAAATACTTCTAAGGTTTTTTTTACAAGCTAGATTCTCTGCAAAGTCCTCTTTTCCTCGTCCTTAACTAGAATTTTAGTAACAAAATTATAAAACACATCAATTTTCCTTATATTACCACCAAAGTACATCGTGATCACTTCAGTTGGTTCTGATTTTATTGCATACAGGCAATTTTTTTTTAAATTATATATGTAGACTGCATCAATATCAAAAAACAAGAATGTAAAAAGGATGTTCAACTGTACCGGATTATGGTAATAATATAGTCTTCTAGAGCAAAAATTATTGGGTCCCCAAATATTATCAATGTATTATTTGAGATGCTATAACACATTATAGTAGTGCCAATGTACTTTTTCAGGTCCCGGAAACAAACCCATATTTGTTTTGACTGGTGAAGGTCACAAAAAGGAGTTACAAGCATATGTAAGCCAAGCAATTCGTCACTTTGGTGCCAAACTATCTAAGACTCCTATGCCCGTAGACCCTTCAAAGTATTTGAAAGGTACAGAAGTTGCTGAATTAAAATTTCCCGGTAAGGTCAGTATACTATGTGTAAACATGTATTGAACGGTTTTTTCTTGGACTGGACACAGCAAATGTCCGTTTTGCTGCAGGTATGGTGAAAAAAATCTGATGAAGCTGTCAATGTCAAAAACAATGCATAAATTTATTGAATATCAACCAGTAATAGTAATAAATTTTTTTCAGAAATAAAAATACAACTTTTTTGTTCACTGCAATTGCTTTAACATTATGAATCGCTTTTGATTCTGATTACAAAATAATATTTTTAAGTGATAAACATATTGGATTTATAAATATTATAATTAATTCAATTTTTTTTAATAGATTGCTGTAAATCCTTTCTTCCGCGGCCGTAACCAGGAGCCGTACCTCGCTATATCGGACACTGGAAATCATCGCATTGTGCTCACAGATTGCTCGGGTATCATCTTGCGCATCATTGGTGGTTCAGGTCCAGGTTTTGAAGATGGAAGTAAGTATTAATGACAAGACCCATTAATTAGTACTTGGGGTTAAAAATTGAGGGATCCTACAAAAAGCTACAAATAGTCTTTATTTGTATCATATGTTTGCAATTTGTATCTCTAATTGTATTTGTACTGAGTGTTGTTCATGCCACCTTTCATTACATTAGTCTGCACTATTCAGGAGCACAATCTTTATTGGTCGGTTTGACGTCAACTGTGCTGTTGGTCCAAGCGATTGGTCGCGTGTTTTTTTACTGCTGTACATTGACCGAAAGTGTACAATATCACCTGTGCTCACGACTCGTGCCGGCATTTTGGTCGGTTGGCTATAACTGGGCGGTATTTCGGTGCCAGCACTGGAGGAGGCGCGGTTCAACTCGCCGCAGGGGCTGTGCTGGATGTCGGGCTCGGTGCTGGCGGTGTGCGACACCAACAACCACGCCGTGCGCACCGTGCACCTGGACGACGGCAACGTGGAGGTGCTCGCCGGCAACGGGCAACAGTCTGAGTTCGGCGACACAGGTACCGCGGCTCAAATACATTGGCGCTCGGGTCTAAAGGTGTATGTCGCGTGCATCTCGCTGTACTGAATGTCGCATCGGCGCTGGCGGTGTACGAAGTAGAACGTTGTTGAAGGAGATAGTTTATTTGAGGCGAATATCTCACGAGAAGCCATCACAGTAGCAACATATCCACATGTATGTGTTACTTCTGTGGTGGAGGTTGCATAGTTGTATGTAACCTATGCAACCTCAGATAGGATTTATGTATATGTGAAAGGCATATTTTATTATTGCATGTAATATCTTGTATTTCAGCTGGGGAGTGATAATTTCGCGAGCATAGGGCTTGTCGCAGGTGACCGCTTAGGATTCTAATCTATCTATCTAATTCTACCTACTAATAAATTGTAGGTATTTGCTTGAAGATTTAAAAATGTGGTTGCAGGTGGCAAATGCCTGGGTGTGCAACCGTTGTCATCGCCGTGGGATATTCTCCTCTACTTCACGCCGGACCTCGACATGTCGGTGCGCACCCCGCCGCCGCCGCCGCCGTCGACCGGCGACAAACCGAAAGACGATAGTAAGACTGAAGACGAAACCAAAGGTAAAGTACGATATAATTTTTCCGCGACATGGCGAGGTTCGCAAAAAAAGCGGTTGGGTGAGCCATCACGCTGGTAGCACACCTCCGCCGCGAAATCGCGAAATGCTTGAATGATTCGTCCGTATTATAACGGACAAACGGTGGCAAAACTTCAGCGGTTTCGCTACTTCGATTTCGCGGCGGAGGTATGCTAACGCGGTACCTATACCTATGCTATGCTATCCTACCTAATACCTATGCTATCAGTACTGGTCACTCACCATATAGTTCGATTTTCAACAATCTATAGACAGACCAGTGTTTTTGCGCTCGCCATGGTGCGTTATAAAGCCAATGACTGTGCAAAAACTTCATTTTTGGAGGTTGAATATTTGTTATTCAGTCAATTAACCATTTGTGGCATCTCTTTAAATGACAGTGTTACATTAATTTGTGTGTTATCTCTCAGAAAAAGAGAAAAAGGATGACAAACGCCGCCTGCTCCTTATCGCCTGCGCTGGCTCCCATCAGATTTGGGCGATATTCCTCAACACTACTATATGGTGGAAATACAAAACATACAAGGAGGGTGAGTTTCTTTATTCGTGTGTTACCCGTAAATGTTAGTGATTTCACTATCGGTGTTGAGTCGTTTCCTATGGGGCATGGATGACGGGTTCGCGATGTCTGCACGCCAGTGGAATAAACAGGCCAAGTTGATGGGCCGGGCCTGTGAACGATAACACATTATATTGTTTGTTGACTTTTGTTCAAACAGTTTTCCGAATCAACAATATAATATGAGTAGATATTTCCATCGTTGATGTTTTTCTACTTTAGATATTACTTGTGGTATTTTGTGTATTGAATAAATTAAACGAGGTGGAATTTTGACCTGACATATTACATTTGTACAACGTAAGTTCATAATTATAATCTGCGTGTGTGCAGGCACGTGCGTGTGCATCGCGGGCTCGGGCACGGAGGCGGCGCGCAACAGCAGCTACCCGCACGCCGCCGCCTTCGCGCAACCCTCGGGGCTGACGCTGCGCTTGCGTAAGTCACACGCACTCCCATACACACACACACACACACACACACATACACACACACACACACACACACACACATACACACACACACACACACACACACAGACGTGGATATTTATATGTAAATTTTGTTATATGTATTCGACATATAAAAGCTCCCCGAATTGCGAGCACGTTAAAGCAAAAGGAGCGCAGACTGTCCGACCAGATGGACTGACGACCTGAAGAAAACAACGGGAAACCATTTTTGGATACAGAGGGGTAAGGACCACGTCTAGCGGCGTCGAGTCGGGAGTCCCACGTCCAGCAGTAAACTACTAAGGGCTGAAAGGAAGGAAGGAAGGAAGGAAGAAAATATCATTAAAATTTAATATGCTCGATCTGACATAGACATATATCTGACAATAGCTCTTTGTGTTCCAGGCCCCGGTCCAGAGCTGTTCATAGCTGACTCCGAGAGTTCTTCAGTGAGAAAAATGTCCCTTACTACAGGACAAGTGACCACGCTTTGTGGGGGAGACCGTAACCCATTGGTACTATTTTATATAAACTCTCTTTGTATAAACAATTTATTTATGGAGTTTCACTGACATGTTTATTTCTAAATTATGGAAAAGCGCTTTAGTATATAAACAATTGTTTTAGTTTCATTTGGGTCTAAAGTTTACTAATATTTCTTTCAGGATCTTTTCGCTTATGGAGACATAGACGATGTCGGACAAAACGCAAAACTTCAACATCCACTAGGATTGGCGTACCTTGAAAACGCAAAAGTATTGTACATAGCCGACACGTATAATCACAAAATAAAGAAAGTTGACGTGGGACCCCAAAAAGTCCAATCTTTATATCCAATGACGATGGATGGTACAGAATTTGTAAAGTTTAACGAACCTTCTGGCCTCTCATTAAGTTTAGACGGAAAATATCTTTATGTAGCAGACACCAACAACCACAAAATTAGGGTTATAAACGTCACTAAAAACGTGTGTCACGACTTTCCAGTACGAATGCCGCCTCCATCAAATGAACCCGAAAATCTAACAATCTATAAAAATGATTTGTTCGTCAATAGGAAATGTGGTTATCTCACGCTTCACGTCATCATCGAGCTTATAACTGAAGACAACAATTCGAAGTTTACTCCTGGAGCGCCTCAAAACTGGCATTGCAGCATCCGAGATGAGAACAACCAAGATGTAACGTTGAAAGACTTTGATTTCCTCGACTCCTCGCACAAGGGCACGACGCTACCGGCCACTCTGAAAATGAAGCTCAACCACCGCTCGGATAAGAC
Source organism: Erynnis tages (assembly GCA_905147235.1). NCBI lineage: Eukaryota > Metazoa > Arthropoda > Insecta > Lepidoptera > Hesperiidae > Erynnis > Erynnis tages. The sequence continues at coordinate 10,336,365 of LR990072.1, forward strand.
GCACTATCTCTTGTTCATGAGCTTCCATACGTCGATATGTAACGATTCCACGTGTTTCGCTCATCCGTTCACCGTTCGTTGTATGATTTTAGTGCGCGATTCTGTAAAACAATTAGAGTCTTACAAGATAACGTGCAAGGTTAATCCTCTAAATACCCCGAAATGATCAGAATTCCGCAGCAGCACAAACATGGACTTAAAGATGCGTATGGAATAGATACCGTATTCACTGTACCTGCATACTATCAACAAAGTACATTATATAATTTTTATATCATTAAATTCTTAATACTTGTGTAGATTCTACCAAAATGTACATCATACTGAATCATTTAATAACATGTTATATATTTGTTGATCCGCGATCTCTTTAATATGGACAACACATGGAGTTGGGTTAATATAAGCGAGAATATATCTTTAAGTTTTCTGTGTTTGTTTTTTATAATTGTGCAAAACATTGAATGAACTACATAATAATAAATTATTTATACATTTTTAAACGTAGTTTTTTTCTTATTCACTTACTGACTTATTTTCTTCTGACTTATTTGCCTTGGTATAAATCGTATTATTGCTTTTAACAATTAGGTTAGCTTCTATTTAAAATCAGTAGATCTTGCTTTTGGCGGTGTTATTATCTAGAGCTATACATTTTATAAAATTTGAGACTATTGTGTCAGACAGTGGCAGTAGGTTTAGTAATTACAGTTTTTACTATTTTACAGATAAAGTTTATACGTAGTTGTAAGGCATTTATATGCACACCAAACAAGAATTTTATGCAGATAAATGCAGGCAATTCTAGTGTCCGTGCCATTACATAGAGTCATCAAATGATTTTATAGTCGAAGGAGCAATTGATGACTGAGACACGTTGTTACTGCACATAATATATTTTTTTATAGATACCTCATGATAGGAAGTGAAAAACGTACTTAATAAGACAACTGAGTGTCTAGTCGCATGATTACGACCACACATTATATGGGTACCTAAATACACCTTTTATAAGTACAGCTCGTACGTATGGAAGGGCACCTTACCTAACCACCTCTCGCTATCAAACTTTGAAAAGGGTACCCGTGGCGCCATCTCTTGCCAACTAGCGCCACACGAGCCTAAAAGCCTAAACTTTAGCCCAATTTTTTCTTCACAACCTTTAGAGCCTAAAAAGAGTTGTGAAGAAAAATCTTGGACAGAACATTTTTTTGGAATTGCGGAAGGCAAAACACTAAAAGGTCAATTTCATGAAGAGCAGTCGTTATGTTACAGATTTGTTCCGGGAAGCAACTTTGACATTAAGTATTGACGGTCTTCTCAATGACCTCGAATAACTGGGGTTTAAAAGTTTAGTCAAATCTAACCACAGCGTTGACAATATAATGTAGATTCGCTATTTAGGCAGATAATCATATAATATTCCTCATTTTTGAAAATTAGGGAACCTTTCCCCTATATTAGTACTAACAAAAATGAACGAGCTTTTCTTTGCTAGCACGACTCCTAATATGACAGCAAACCGCGTGATAAAAAAGCAAAAGTTAATTACCACACGTATATAAGTAAGCGCTATGTACAACTAAGAGCCCTCATTGACTATTGTGTGTGACTTTAAAATTAAGTAGATCAATTGAGTAGCATGAATTTTAAACTACAGTGTTTCACTCTTTAGATGCCTGTCTATAGTTTCGTCTGATCATACGCTCAGCCCAGTCACGTCACGATAATAACTTTAATTGAATGACCTTTGTTGTAGCCAGCAATTGTGTTTGAAATCTTTTAAATGTTGCCTGCAGCCCGATAAGATGTTTTCGCAATATTGATTTAAGTTATAAGTCGTAGATAGGTTAATAGGTAGGCAGCTACAATTTTCCTATTTAGATAAAGAGAGCCGTGTCTAATTGTCTATAGAATAATAGGTATAGATAAAGTAAAATATCGTTCTTGCCAGACATTAAGGCATTTTCATTTCTGTAGTTTTAATATGTATAAGTAGTAATTATTAGTAATCCTAATTATTATAAATTATAGTATCATACAAAAACGTATTAGCCTGCGGTAGGTAAATGTAGAGTGCAAGCGATCAACTAAAATAGCCCTAAATAGTGACTACAGTTACTAGAGAAAACAAAATGTCTATCAGCGTGCATCAGAGAACACTGGCTAATTCCCTGATATATTTATTCCTTTCTCCCTACCTAAAGATGGAAGTCGTTACACTTATGTGTATCTCTACAAGTGTACAAGTAACGAAAATATGTGGTTCAATTTAAAAGTGTTCGACAGGGGTTAGTTCCTGTAGCCCGTTATTATACCCCGTTTATCAATTTAGCGTGCCCTTCTTTTGAGAGATCAATCAAAGCCCACCTGTGGGACAAAAAGTTTTACAGTCTAATATAATATACCTTTCTTACTTTATAACCTTCTCTAATGAAGTACAAGATACGTGCAAAAATAAAATACGAATATGAAGTATGTAGTTGGACTGATATGTACCTAGGTAGGTACTTATCTAAAAATAATTTAGGGTAGGTATTTATGAGATAACGATATCAGGATTGAATTCACATGATCTGAATGAAAGTTTCAAGGATACCTATCGACTTAACTGGATCACGGCTTTCGATTGGCATAGTTAATTATTGAATCTAAATTTGTTGCTCTATCATATCTACGAGTAGTCCTAGTCTCACCAAAATATTTTTGACGACAGTACATACAAGTTATTTAATCATTTATTTACCTATTATAGCCCTGTATCTCTAGATAGTTTAATCGATATAGGGTTATTAGCACTTGCCTACCACCATTGGCGCTGCGGTTACACTAGGGCGGTGGGTAGAGCTTACTTTTGCACTAAATGTTGAACCATGTTGAACGATAATCACTCACCACTAAGAGATAACCACACCCCGTATTTCACATTTTTTATATTATATCTCCATAGTAAGTCTGTATAAGTAATTCTCACAGAAAATATTTAATTAAAATTAAAAAAAATTGAAATGTAAAAATGTAATAACAAGTAAACAAAAACAATAATAAAAACAACGAAAGCTGATGGTACATGACGTCACAGAATCATATTGCGACCACCGGAAGTGTGAATTTTTTTTATAAAAAAACGCGCAATACATATTTAAGGACCTACGTACTAGATAGGTACACTTTGCTTATAAATATTTCCATGATGACCCTCAACAAAACCACAATTTGAGTTTGACCATCAACAGTTACTGATGCTGTTTCTTTGTAGGAGTTCAAACGGCGATAATCGTTTGAGATTCACCCAGGTGCGAACATAAGCAGGCTAAGGTCGGCTCAACCATTACCGCTGCAGCGCGCGTCCTAAACAAAACAAAGCATTTGGCATCGTGGGTTGACAATTAGATCCGTCAGATCGTGCGCCGTGCGATAAACGTTAATTTCTAGAATTTCTAAGAGCCAGATGACTTAACGGTTGTCTGTAACTGCGACGACAAATTCGGCCGCCCGCGTCAAGTTTGTCGTACGACAACTTAATTGTGTACATTTGTCGCGTGTCAATTCGGTTGGGGAGTTTGAGACGGCCACATATTCGTAGTTTTCTTAACTTAATGCTACCTAAAATATAGTAGATAAGTGATTATGAACTTTCATGCAAAGTGGCATATGTGTGAATGGTGTTATAATAAAGAATATAATATTTTACGAAATACGAAGCATTTCAGAATTATTTTTATTTATGACTTTCAGTACGTGAGGTACCTAATAGCAAATATTATATTATTATTATGAGACCCCGACGTTAACTGTCAACTAAATTTTTCTACAAAATGCCAAGGGAAGAGAGCGCGATTAGTTCGTGACTAATTACACAAGAGTATAATCGAATCGTACGAAGCTACATACATACACTCGTGATAAAGTCGAAGTCAGTCCTAAATTTTTACATTTTTTTATTGGAAACAAACATACCTACATGGCACATAGTGCTAAGTACTTAGTACTTGTAAACATTTTATGTCAATTTGCAGCGTAAATTAATGTCAAGCTCAAAAAAAAATAATTCTCTCTTGCCAAACATTAAGAGAAAGAAACCTTATTATCTTCTGATTATGATCCTTATTTTCTTTAATGATATTAAGTAGTTTAACGCAAATTTGTATGGTTAATTTCGATACGAAATAGGTAGGCAAGTTAAATGGTAATATGACTCAGTGCCTAGTTTGAGACCTTCAATTTTACTATTATGAATAGAATTTGTTTTGTAATTAAAGCACGCAATGAGAGCAATTTTTTTCATCACGCATGGTAGGTATTCAAAGCTCGCATATGATCAGAGGCAGATATTAAAATGCCGCGTTAGGTAATATTCTGGACAAATTGATAAACACAATAGTCGCTTGTAATGATTCAGAGAAATATTTTAAAGAATCTTTGTTGGCAATGCATCAAAGATGATATATATAAAATGATTAACCTCTGTATCCGAAAGATGTTGATGACTATATGCAAAACAATCAAAACATCTCTATTATCTCGAAACTGTGTTGAATTGAAGAGATAGTAAATTGACTTCATCGATAGATCAACAATTTCATTTCAAGTTTTTTCTAAACTGAATTGTGAAATTAAGGATTAGGGTTATTACATTATCCTTGGATATAGGGTTTAGGACTTATTTCTGTGGCGGGTCCGCACCTAGAATTATATGGCCGGTGCTGCTGAGTTCCGAATACAGAATTCTAAATCAGTCTGCCAACATAATAGAGCTGACACCTAGAACATTCTCGTCCTTAAGCTCTTTTTTTACACTCCTTAATGAATCTATACCTAAATATTATAAGAGTTATATTTGCGCCAAAAAAGATAATCTTGGTTTCAGTTTTTCTAGTCATGCTTAACGTATGACATCAACGAATAATTTGGTAGCAAAAATAAAAAATCGTGTTGGTAGCTGTGTTAGTATGCCGTCGTCGCATTTAACACGACTTATTGTTTCGAAGTCACCGTGTGTTTTCTCGATTGAACAATACTCGTAGCTTTCCCATGCAGCTCATACGTCTCTAACACAATGGCTGGCATTTAGCAATTGTTATAATATGCATGTTTACTAATAGTACCTAAGTTTAATTTACTTACTGCTCAGGATACCTGGGTCGGTATACATAATTATGTAGGTACCTACATATCAAAAACAAATGCATGCGATAAAATTAAATGTTAGCAGACACTTTATGCTAATGTAACAAAAGCAATTTGCAAGGCATATTAAATCTGTAGATAGTTTAATTTTTTGTATATTTAATTTGTTAAATTAAATTTAGTGATTACTGTTGTTGTGAATAAATGCAAAGATTACTCATTAAAAAAAGTCAAAACGAAACATTTGCAAGGTAACTAGGTAGGTATTAGGATATAGACTAATATTGAATAGAATATTTATAATAATATGTAGGTAAGTCTGGATGCTTTTTTATTGTTAATAGCTGGGTATTATGTCCATGACGTCTAGGTATTTAAATAGGTACTGTGAATCCTTTTGATAGGGCTAAGAATTTACTTATAAAGCATTTGTGTGCATATGCAAAACTAGGGGTGTCATTATTTTGTAGAAAAATCTGCAGATGGTTTCACAGGTTTCAGGAACTGGGCAAAAAGTGTCTTGAAAATTACACTGTGGAAGAATCCCAGGTATCAATCTACGACGCACGATTAATGAGTGCCTATTGTTATGATACTAGAGTTCGTACAGCAGAATGTAAAGTATGTCAAACTGAACAGTATAAATTGATAGAACCTAAGACTAATGTCGGCAGTATGAGGTTACACGGAATTTTCTTTTAATTTTCCCTGTGATATCACAGTGTTGCATAAGCAAGTAAGGCTTGCTCGTGAGACCTTCCCAGTCGGTTTTGGGCAAGCGTTGGCTTCGCATAGCATATATTAGCAATATTAGCATACAATTCTTTACAATATCTACAATTAATCAACTTTGCGTATGTATCTACATACATTCTTTGACGTTATCAAATTTATATATTTTATATAATTTATATATTTATATTTTTTATTATAAACGCCAAATCAAATAACGTAATTCTACGTACCATTCTACCTTTTTTTTATACATATTTATATGAGAAAGGGAGAAGGCATTTCGATTACTGTTGTATTATACTCGTATGACTTGTAATAGTGAATAAGTATTGCCACTGCCGAATCAATCATCAAGAGTAACGAACTCTTAGATGAATGGCTTCTTTTCTGTATACAGTATGCATCTGCCATTTACCGTGGGTAAACTTAATATTAGTTTTTTAATATAAAAACATTGCCTCCAAAATCTAAATTATAAACACTTTAAAGCCCGCCGCAAACAACCGGAGATCCGTAAGCTAGATCCGCGAACATTTCCTGTAATACCACAATAAATTTAGTGCTGTGGCGCATCATAGAACAAAATACACTAAATAGAAATACCACCTGTAGTGATTAGTTTTAGTTTAAAAATATTAGTATATTTTTGAACTCAAACCACTGGAGTCATCAGTCTATGTAGGTAAATTAATGGATGATTGATTAATTGACATCAAAATTATGTTTCTCAAATACCTACTTATATACCTACAGGATGGCCAAAGCCAATTGGTTAAAGTATTGTATTATGCCACCAAAATATAACTCGTAAAAAACCCAAGTCTCGCAACACAGTTCTTGCACCGTAAAAAGTTGTGAGATCCATGTGATTGATTTGGCCATCGCATGAGAACTCAATTTATCTCACAAGCAATACATATTATATTAAATTAAATTGTTTACTACACGTACTAACGACTTTTCAAAGTTATATCAGTTTTACAAAATTTAATTTCACGCGATGTAGCATTAAAGCAAGATATCATGAGGCAATTTCTCCATAATCTCAAAGTCATGCGAAGCCAACCCGCTGTAGGCGATTGTTATCTATATTCATCGAATAAATAAATAATCAATAAGTCTTTAATGACTAAAATTCCATTTCTATTTAACACACGTTCTATGGGATAAATCTTCCTATTGTAGGTATCTTCACATTTAGATAATAGATGCTCGAGATTCACGCGCAGTAAACACAAAGTATAGCTCTATCAAGGATAAAACGTCATGATAGTAGTGTCACTACGTAACTAGGATATCTACTAGGATAGTCCTGATCAGGACCCGTGATATCCGAGATGTGATGGAAAAGAATAGAATATATTTTTCGGGTTAATATATGAAATTCATGGTTCAGGTCTGCGTGGTGAACCTTTAGCCAGCGTGGTGCTTAGTCCACCATTCTTCTCAGCGTTCTTCTCAAGTGACCCCGCAGTGAGTCACTAATGGGTTACAGGGAATAACTGTTTAAGGTTATTTATATTCGATTTCAGATAGAAATGAGTAATTTTCCAATTCTGCTGGTACAAAACAATCAATGCACTTACCTACCTATTTTAATATATAAGAATTATCTTACATGCACAATACCTCAATGTTATCTTATACTTATTGCGATCAGTAAGTGCGTAGCAAAGTATTAGTGATTGGGTTCATAGTTAAAAAAACGATATGCTCCGACATTCATGCATATTTAGCATCAAAAGCTTCGGCTACTTCATTAATTCGAGCTGTATAATTGAATTTAAACATAATATTGCCTTCCTATCGGTACGATAAGTGCAGGGCGGTTCTCCCTGAACTTACAATCTCTTCCTCGAACCGTGATGACTCCAAAACGTCCTTATTAGTTTGTTCTACGGAAACATCGACTACAGTTCGTGTTGTCGATACCTGAGATTTTTTTACTGAGACTGAACTATAGTACTAAATACAAGGTGTAGGTTCCTACAAGGCCTCCAACATTTTTATTTAAGTATTTCACTTTGATGAACACCAATTTATGATGACTGATTTGAAATGCATAATTATAAAGTCTTAAACTTTTCTCAATACGCCGAAGAAGTCGAAGCGGACTCTTTCTCAAGATAGAGCCAGAACTTAAGAAGCAACAAACAGAAGAGATGAGAAAGATTTTCCTACAGAACAAAGGTTTCCGCGCCAGAAATTAATTTATCCAATATCCTTCTAACGGAACGTCTGGATGATGAACTGAGAGAGTCTTCAACGATTTTGATGTAGAGACACGACCACATAACAATATAAATCATTGCATAAAGTCGACTAAACTTTATATTACGAAGAACCAATTATATAGGTATGATTTCATTCTTTGTCGTTATTTGATGAATATTCATATTTAATAGACGAGGAATCTGCGCTGAATAAGTCATAAACAACACCACTTTTATTACAAAATCCTTATGAATTCTACGAATGCTTCATAATGCTTCGATAATATATACATAAGTATTACAGTACACCATTATCACATACCTTCCTAATATATTGATCCGCGATGTATGTTTTAATAAAACGATATGTCGTGTTTGTTGAGCTTAGATTTTCGAATTCTCATCCCTAAATAAATAGGAATACCTACTGGTATTATATGGACTATTATGGACATTCGGATTACCTTAAGGTGTAGTATAGTTTCAGCTGATTAAAAATACAAAAAGTATTTTTTGGAATTCAATAGATTAGGTACATTATCAACAATACGCAGCTTAGTGCTTCGGAAGAGTCGATGAGCTTATATTGATGGTTGTTAATTTTAATTGTATACATTTTGTGAACAGCGGTGATAGCCCAGTGGCTTAGAATTCGACTTCAAATCGAGGGGTCCGGGTTCGAATCCCAGTGGCACGCACCAATGACTTTGTAAAAAAGTTATGTGCGCTTGATAAAATTAAATATCACCTGCTGTTACGGTGAAAGAAAAAATCGTGAGGAAACCTGCATGCCTGAGAATTCACAAAAAAAATCTCAAAGGTATGTGAAGTTCATTAACCCGCAGTAGGCCAACGTGGTGGACTAAGGCCTACATCCCTCTCGTTGTGAGAAGGAGACTCGACCCTGTAGTGGGTCATTGATGGGTAACTGACACATTTTGTTAATATTATATTAGGTTTTCTAAATAATAAAGTTATTTCAATGATTTATAATTATTTAACAAAATCTTTGCAATAAAAAGCCGTAGGTATATTGGTAGAGGCGTCATAAAAAATGTATTGTAAACGAACTGCATGTGCTATAAGGCACAAGTATTAATTCGATATTATATTGTCACATAGTTTTTTAATTGTCTTGCGTGTTTATGACACCATCAACTTAAAGAGCCTATTATGAAAGTGAAGCTTATTCATCTAATCATATTATAGTGTAGATATATTAAATGCCCACAGGAAAGATGTATGCAAATTTTATTGTTCCACAACACCGGCAAACCCTGTACCTATACATTAAGAGACTAATGTATGTATGAGAATCAATATGTGAGATGAATAGTAAATGTGGTGCATAAAGGCAAAAACATGCGTTGTCCTAGCAACACTTGCTGCTCTCTTCCATCCTTATCTACGTAGTTGGCACATCCTGTATGATATGAGTAACCGAGGTATTTTTTCTTATAAATAAGTAGTAGAAGATCACCTTGGGTTACCTGAATTATAGTGGTTATTGTTGCTCTGGCCCCCCACGAACAGCTTAAAACAGAATTAATATCCTATACTATGTAGTACGTATACTGTATGCACCTACCACTGGTAGGTATATGAAAAAATATTTCTCGCTAATTTAAACTCAAGATATTTGGCGCTGTACAGAGCGGCGGTTGAAACCTTCCCGGACGAACTGCAATGGTTTTATCACCTACAAATATAGGTACTTACTTATTTAAACATAACAAAATATGATCACATATGATCATATTTTGTTATGTTTAAATGGATGAATGGATTGCATTTAGAGTATAACGTACGGCCCGGAAAAACGTCTTCATGTAAAGTGAACCTAGTTCAATCTGGAATCCCAGAGAGGAAACATCGACTATACCAAGTACAGGCTTAACTAGGTACATAACACTTATCAATGGTGTTAACTGTTAGCCATCAAACACAGCTGTTCCTAGGCTGGGAACAGGCAGGACTTCCCTGAGGATTGGTGTTACTAGTACTACTACTTCTAGTGTGAGTTGGGTGCTGGGTTGGGTGATAGGGTGATGAGTTGGCAATTGGCATGCATATATTTTTAACTGGCCTCCTCGAAAGACCTCCAACAACACATAATGACTACTAGGTACCTCGATTTTAATCAAGAAAGACCGTACGGTGGCCCAAAGCCAAATAATTTACCACTTACAGTCTCAACCTTCCAAATTCTGACCGCGTCAGACGTCGCTAACTTTTTCGACTGCACGTAGCGATGCAAAGCGCGCTTTATATATTCTAATATCGAAGTAAACAATGAAGAAACATTAAATAGGTTAAATTAAATTCTGTTATGAATTGGGTATGTGGCTAAAGATAATAAAATCCCTCAGAACTTTGTTCAGAGTGTCTTCGACGGTTGGGCGTCGTCTGACGGCGCGGGTCCCCCCAAGCGCGCTCCCCGCTCCGACAGCTATAAAAGCCTCCGTCCAAACCTGCCGCGCACTATTACAACAGTGCCCTCTGTGATTTTTCCCGCCGTCATATTTATTTAAATCAACCTCTGACAAGGTAAGTGAACTTGAATTTTAGGGAGGAAAGGGATGCTTCGGGATAGCATGATTGGGAAAAAAATAAATATATATATCTCAATATTTATAACTTTTTTTACATTATGTTACGAAATTAAAAATAGTATTTTTATATTTTAGAACCCTACTTGTCTGCTTAGTGACATCTTTAGTGGATAGCAGATAAGAAAGGTATTTCTATTTCAAACTAAAAACAATAAGTAATAGTAGTAGTAGTAGTAGTATACAATAAAAAAATACGTCATACTACATTATCTTACTTAGAAATATAATACCTAATAGACTTAAATCAAGCCTTAGTAATTAAAGCCCGTGCAAGTGAAGTTGCGTCAAGCTTACAGTTATCGTCGTCATAGATAACTCAAGAAGATTATAATTATTAGTATGGTGCGGTCGATGTTCGTATGTCCTTACGATTTGTATAGTTTGAGGCTTTGAGCGCGCAGAGATTACAACGAGCCCGTATGTGTGTCAAGCCGCGGTTGCAACACGCCGCTAAGATTATGACTGAGAGCCCTTTCCTATCTTCTCCTTGCTACTTTGTCTCTAATGTTAATTTCATCTTTCATGAAAATAACAACAGTACCGACAAAGTAAAAAAAACAACCCTTTTAACTAGTAGTGATAACAAACAAATCATTAGCCATGAATATACGGTAAGATAGAACTTTTTGAACTTCTTCGTTAGTAACGTTACTTTAGTTACTTTTATTATTATTACGTTACTTTTTTCACTATGTTTATGATAATTATCTTCATTGGGTATAACACTTGATTGAAACTTTTATACGACATTTTTTTTCAATCATTAATACATATATGATGTACTTTTGATTGAAAAAGAATTTAAAAGTAACTAATAGTATAAGTACAGATATTACATTTAAATCAATGGCTTCTTTTCAATCCTTAAATTACAATAAACGACAAGATAATAGGAACAAACTGTAGGTAGAGTCACAGAGTCAATATAAATTCTCATAAAATACTTCTTTTATTACCTATTAATATCGTATCATAATTAATATTACTTAGCATGTCATGGCATATTCAATAGAAAGTAGTAAAGATTCTGTCCTTCTTTAAATGAATTTGAACCTTTGAAACAAAATATAATTGCGCGGATCAAAAAGGGAACTTCAATATTCCTTCATTTCTATTGGGTTTTATAAAGTAAACCTTGTACAGTAAAATATTTTTGAAATGTTTAGTGTTACTCAATAAAATTTAAAACTTGTTCCCGATCACTGCATAAGAAAGTAGTCAAATAGGCTGAATTAATATATGATTATGACCTTCGCTCTTAGTAAGCCACAAAGCCACATGTCATTTTTTTAAAGAAATTTCGCAAGGCATTCTTGACATCCGTTATCTAATTTAAACTGGTCCATAGAATTAAAATGTTATTCACTATCACTGGTGTTACGAGCATATCTTTCTAATCTTTAAATGATAAGTATTAAAATTTAGTACTTATCATTTAAAGATTAAAAATAATTTTAAATGATAGATAATAAAATAATCTTAGTCTCTCTTAATAATATTATATTTCCCATATTTTACATCGTAAGTCAGTAGCTATCTAGAAGCAGAAATTTAACTTTACGTGTTGCCTGAAATGAAATTAAAAGCTTTTACATTTCTTTCGACAAAACTCTTTTTTTTTATTTCGCATTTATTTTGTTTTTTATTATTATTTTATTACATTAAATAGATGTAGTTAACTTATTTTACATGTAATAAGACAATATTTTTATGTCCGTTTTTATGAACAAAAGTTTGCACGCATTTGAAAATGAATTTATTATTTATCTTTCACATTTCCAATTTTAAGTGTGAAAATAAGAAATTATCATTGTAAAACATATATGAATTGTTGTTTTACATAAATAGTCATGGGTCTAAAACATAATACCTACGTGTATTGTAAGACATATAGAGCATCGCATACTTTGACATTTTCTTGTTTTTATAATATAATCTTTTATTTCACATCCGCGATGGATCTTCTATTTTTAGGCTTTGATAACCTCAATAAACGCGGACAATATTATTGGTGATAGTTTTTTACCTTTTTTAAATAATTCGGTTTACGAGTTATTTATATAGTACCTATATCATTAAGACTTCAAGATGCCTTGAAGTTTACCGTCCTTCTAGGCATCTTGAAGGACGGTAAACTCCTTTGTCATCAGACCGTGTCTGAAGGGCCCCAATATCATCGTCATCAAAATCACCATATTATTATAATATCATCTTTTGTCCTTATATTCCTTACAAATTCTAGAAATAAAAAAGACGTCTAAAAGTCAGTTAAAATAACAAATTTCCAAAATTGAAAACGGAAAATTTTTCATCATGGTCGTGATACCTATAAATAATAGTAAGTACATCCGTACATATTTCCCACAAGAATTAATGGGTCATCATTCACCAAGTAGATTCTCCTTTATTGTTTCGCGAACATACAATTGATTTTAGGAATCTCAAATTTATTTAGCGGTACAAAAAGACGTTCCCACGGCTGCAAACGAGACAATGCTACTCGCGCGGCGTCACATGATTACGAGCACGCCGTCACTTCGCCATGTGACGTGCGAAGGACGAGTTGGGCAACAGAACTTAGAAATAGTTCAACTCCACTATTGTTGTAGGGCACTGAGATATTAAAAATGTTCGGGATTTTAGAAAAAATGAACACAGTAGATATGTAGGTAGTAGTACCTACAGTTGGAGATGAAGGTTTGAAACTTTCAATAACTATTGGCAAGCGTACAAACCTTCTCGCTTTTAAAGGTGTATTGAAAAAGAACAAAAATAGACAAAATACTGCAGCAAATGTGCTCTCAATACTCTCTTGTTGTGTTAAAAATTATTTATTTAAGCCACAAACATTTATATAAAGAGTAAAAACGACACCAACACTGTATTGTGGAAAGTAAATGCAAAAGCGCAAGTTAACAATTTTGCAAACTAATTAGACCCAACGCATAATATGTGTATAATAAAACTTGTCACTTCCCTAAACTTCTCTTATAACGTGCAAAAATTGCCACAAAATAATTTCTGCTTTATCGTCTGTTTTAGTTAATAATTAATTAATTTTTTTATCTTACAAGAAAGATACTCTTTATTACTCATATCGGTGATGCTGTCACTGCACTATCAAAGAGATAGAGAATAGAGTTTTCATTTATTTCCGGGTTCCAAACAAAAAGCACGTAGTACTTAATGTAGGATTCTTATTTCTAGTATAATTCTAACATCATTTTTGTTAGCTTAAATCATTATCATATCTAAAGAATTTCGGCAATCTTAAAATATGCAGGTACAATAGCAGTTGACTCGCGGAAAGATGGCTATCTATTATTATGCGTGTAATAGCGGAATTTATTTCATAACCGTAGTAATGCTGTATTATATTTATAACCATTTTGATTGCTATTAAATTTGTTTACATAATTTTGAGTAACTGTTTTTTTTTTCAAAACGATTTTATTGGTGTTAAATTAAATTAAATTAAAAAACTGAAAACCGACTACTTAAAAATCGTTCTAAAATAATACAAACCAGAGAATATTCTATTAAAAAATGTTATATTATAGTCCTGTTAAGAGGTTAGGCGTGGTCTATTGCCATTTTACCCTAAAGCCTAAAGATAAGCCTAAAGATAAGCTTTAGGCTTATTATTGTAAGAAGGTATCATTTTGTTAGGGTAGGTAGGTAAATTTAGAAATTATTTACACCAACTTTGATATGTATTTTTCATCTTATTGCCACAAGATAACTAGACGTGTCAATGCTCAAATATGTGCAATAAAAAGTAGGTATCTAACGTATCATAATATGTCGATAATGACCCTAATTACTACATTATGTTAGTAATGCAGAGTACAATGGGATATCGATATATCGCGTTATAATAGTAGCCTTACGAAACGTTAGGCGTATGGCGCGGGTGCCTTCGGATATGTCTGAAGTGATGTTTACGTCGAGACAAACGCGAAGTCGGGTTGCGCAACGGTTCAAGGCTACTACATAGATGCGAAATGCGGCTCTATCAACGGAACAATTGTGATTTTGTTGTCTAATTGCCGGACGTCGAGGGTCAGTTCACAAAGCGGTCTCGGAGCTGAGCTAAGAAAAAGCAAACATTGTATTACTAAATATTATTGAATACTAACTTCTGTTGGCAGTAGTTAGTAAAATGTAGTAAAGTAAATCCTTGTACTTCATATAAATTAATAACATACATATATTTTAAGTAATTTGAGAACCATGGAATAACCAATATCTTCGTACCGAATAATTTTAGTCTTTAATTTTTTCATATAATCAACAAGATTTCACATTGATTTTTTTTTTCATTTAGGTAGATACATGTACTTTGAAAACATTTAAGATATGAGAATCCTATATAATAAATTTAAATAAATGATTTGCAATGTTTAATGAAAAAGGCTTTTTATACGCGCGTTGATGTCTTTTCTATTACGCGTTATCATGATGATAAAAAATATTTGAATACAGCATCATTTTTTAACTTATTTGCTTTGTTGGGATAAAATACTCTATTAATGTTAATTTTTTATACAAAGTCTTCTAAAATAAGTTCTTTTAAACCATAGTCGTAGAAATTCTGTAAACAATGTTTGTCGTTTGGAAACATTGCAATTTTCCCTGAGAGATCGTTCTTGTTAAATTTAATTAAGGATATTTGTGTGTTTGTACAAACATAGGGGAGGCCCATGTCCAGCAGTGGTCGCTGGTGCCAAGGGCTGAAAGGAAGGAAGGAAGGACAAACATGCATTAGAGATATTTTTTTTATTACCAGCGCAGCCACTTAACTTACCTACAACCTGCCATCCATTGGGTACAGAAAACAGTACTTAACTATTTTATGTAATATGTATATAATTTTATTTTATGTAGCCTACATGGATTTTATATTTTGAACCAGCAAACATTCATATAGTTGTTTCTGTGTCTACGAGTATTATAAAATAATTATTTTAACATACATTTAATTCCACGAAGAGATTCTTAAGACGAAGAGATTTTTAAATCGTTCTATAAACAACAAAACAAAATATAATTCATGACGCAATAGCTCGGTGTGATAGTGTATGGTTTTATAATTCTCCGAACAATATGTGTATATTTTTCTCGATTGGATAAATAGATGGATTGAGAAGTCAATATTATTAAAAACGTTAAGAATTCCGTTAATTCCGCAAATGAATAATTCTCCTTAATTATATATGATTATACTTTATAATTAATCAATTATCAAGTGTTTTATAACATAATCATCAGGTGGGCCTACTATAGGAAGAACCTGCATAATATCACCGATGTTATACGAGATGTTATAACCGCGAGCTGCTTAGTTAGGTAACATAAAGATAATATTTACATAGCATGCATTACCAATATATTAAGAATGTGTCATTGTGTAGCCAATATAGCAATGATGCCGTCTAACGTGTACCTATATTTTTTTAAATAAATAAATAGAAAAAATAAACAAACATTTGTAAATTGAGAACTCCGGTTTCATCCCAGTGGCACATCAATAACTTTATCAAGAAGTAATGTGCGATTTATGAATTTCAAATATGAAATGAAAACCGTGCATGAGACATGTCCATTGTATTTTAAAAGTCGTGTGAAGTCCACCAAGGGCCAGTATAGTGGACTAAGGCCTACATCCTTCAGATTCTAAGGAAAACCCCGGTGGCAATCGAATAACCCTAGCTTTTGAGTGGATATGTTGTTTCTGCCTAGGTCTAAGATAGCCTTAAATGTGCTTCTACACACTCATTCAAAATAAAAATATGACAAATATACTATTTCAAAGCTAAAGATACTTTACAGCGATACCTGCCCAATTTAGCACCACCTACGTTAGCTTTTTTCCAATGTTTCTACACGTTCTAAGTACTCTTCATACAAAATGTTATCGACCATGAATGTAATACCTAATTATGCACACGTTACATCAAACATGTAAAAGTATCGCAATTCTAATTAGGAAACTTTAAATTTGGTTTGGAAACTCCACAAGCACTCATAAGTTAAACGGTAGTTTAACTGCACGGTTTTACGAAATCAGTAAATATGATTTTTTCGTTGAAAAAATGTATTCCAGTTGTCTCATAATTCTTAAGCCTCTCTTTACAACTCTTAACCTTCGCGCAAATTGTCGTAATCAATCGTTAAGTTAACCATTTGCAAGTAAAATATAAAAAAACAATAAATTTAAAATAGAATAGAATAATTTAAATATAAGTATGAACATTCAAAATTGATTTTAAGATAACTGAAAAAGAAATTTAAGGAGATATATGTTGTCATTTAACTTATTTTTTGTTACTTACGCATCAATCCGCGATAGTATATCGCGTCCATCATACATACCAAAAAACTACGACACGTGTTTCACCTCAAAACGGTTCATCATCAGGTGATGTGGACTCTAAAACGGTTTCCTCCAATGTAAGGATAAAAATGAATTACCATGAATTTCCGGAAATTAATGCCTAACACAACATAATTCTACAACAAATTATAATATAGACGGTGTTAGGGGTTCGATACAATCGTGACTTTATTAACAACTACATGAATATTCCTTCAATCATGGTTCGAAACCGGAATCTTCAACGATGAGATGCTAACTATGCATGTGACATACATTCTATCTATTATGGCACTGTGCATAATTCAAAACCAGTTTGATTGAATTCAACTTGTTACTCTTCGATCTCGTTTCATTTCCTCCCTAACATAATAAAGTGTTAAATCTGCCTTTAATCATTGGCCCAATTTATTATGTTGTAAGAGGTAATAAAAAGTTTCACTCTAATGAAGAAATAACAAGGAACTGTAATGACACGACCTGAACGCGAATAGAATTAAGAATACAAACCGAATGCAAGCTTTCGCATACTTGGTAGTCGCCAATGAATACAAATGATCAAACACGTCGCTCATTTAGTTTCGTTTTCACTCGAATATATAGGAAAATACGACATGAACATAGATGTTCAATTCAATCCAAAGTTTGACTGCCAGAGAATGTCATTAGGCATTAGTCCATCCATTGTAAAAAATAGAATAAAATAAGTGTTGTGTTACAACACATCTACATTTTTGTGATAGTTTTATAGATGGACACAAATAGGTCATATATAAAGTATTAAAGGGAACAAATTCAAAAACATCTAACGAAATAGGGTTCGTGCGAAATATGAGTGAATCGTTTCGTGTTCTTTTTGGCGATAAAGTAACGAAACTGTTAGTGAAGTTACAGTGAAGACTAACCTTACGTTGGACGTCAATTCTGCTAATATTGTCTTCTGTATAAAACTAAGGACACTATTCATTTTTATCAATCCGATCATAGCCATCAATTGATAAAATACTCTAGACACTGAAGACCATAATTTTATTACATTTCTTTAATGAAATCAAGAAAAAGCTTCGAAATTGGTATCAGTTACTTTAATTCAAGAAATTGTGATTTAAATCGAAGTGGATATGCCAGTTGTATATGCGAGTTATATTTTGCGAGTTGATAAAATACTCTAGACACTGAAGACCATAATTTCATTACATTTCTTTAATGAAATCAAGAAAAAGCTTCGAAATTGGTATCACTTACTTTAATTCAAGAAATTGTGATTTAAATCGAAGTGGATATATATGCGAGTTTGCCGTTACCTCTTAGTAGAGAAATAGTTAACAATTAGTTAAACGTTGCTATTGTCTAGGTGTTGAGTAGATTCAGTACCCAGGAGCACGACGGCGCGGGATCGTGACCGAAACAGTTGAGCGGCCTCGTAGCGATTGCTAAACTCCGTGGAAATACATTGTAGACACTCTACGACTAAATTTGCTAATGCCATACGGATCTAGGTATGATCCGTTGAAGATGTTTCGAGTATACTTATAATATTCGTGCAATACAAAATATTATAGACTTACATGTATATTAGCTTATTATCCTAGCAGGGAGTCACACATGTAGAAGATACCTACCTACGTAGTTTTTCCTTAGCCTACTCATAATTATATTCATAGGTTTAATTTGTGTTCACTATGTAGATTAGTTGTTAGCTTTTAATCTTGAAACGTGTCTTTCGAGTAAACTTACGAACAGATTATGGTTACAACAGGGTTCCATGTTTAACTAAACATAAAAGAACTCCATTTTATATTATTTAACCTAAAAATTAATTTAGATACAGTATTTTCTTGCTATGAAAATGTAGGTATTTAAATAACGTAAGTTAGTATATAATTAGATAAAAAATTTCAAATAACTCTACATCTTTATTGCGTAAAGCGAAGTTAAGTGATATCAGCTCTAGAAATACCTTGGGCCACTAAACTAGGGCATGATGACCACGGTCGCGCGAGGAAAATTAATTAAAATCAACCCTGAACATTTACGATATGCCATCGCTCCATAGTCGACAAGATGACGCGCCGCCTTATATTATTTTATTGATGAGGATGTTAGTGCTTGCAATTATCCACTTACGGTGAACATCTGCTAAGATGAGTCAAGGTCGACATCTACATGCTTAGTAGGTAACCGCTCATGGTATTCCGCCTGACGACAAATATCCGTTTCCACGTATGGCGGATCTGTCTTTGATCCTACGTGAGCAATTCAAATACCGTATCGCAGCGATGCCCTATTGCTATTTCACGAACACGATGATGTGATGAGACGCCTACACTGGTTTTTGCTTATTGACGGATGTAACAGCCGTCGGTAGCCTTAATCAAAATTCTGCGGCCGTCAAATAAACATTTGTTCGGTTCATCTAAAGATAGCATCGATGTGCAAGCTTATTTGCTAACAGCCGTGACTTCAATTGCAAAAAAATTGGTGCGTAAAGAGACTTTGTTATTTTAACGATTGCACTGTCACGTGTCATGACACGGTTTAAAGTTACGGTTGGTTATAAATAAGGTCGATGTTCGTTTTCGCGTGGTAGGTCGACCGAGGCGTCTCCGGGGCGCGGTCTCCCCCCGGGCTCCTTATGTAACGATGCGACAGGCTCGCGCCGCCGGCTCATCCATAGCAACACAACTAAAGCTGGCGTGTCGAATTGAACAGAACACGACATTTTTATATTACATAATTTGTTTATTTGGTTATAGTGATAAATCACTCAGGTGTAGTACTATAGGTACATAATATGTAGTATATCCAATTATAGTATTTCGGTTCTGTACTTACATAAAGTTCTCACTCATGATTAATTCGTTTTATATTTTATGTAAACGTTAATAAAACTAAAAACTATAACTTTAAATTAACTTTTAGTGCTTATTTCTGCAAAAAAACAGTAAGTATTTAGGTATATTACCAAGAGGCGTAGAGAAGCAAATTATAAAAGTTAAACTTTTATTTCTCTTTGTCAGTAACCCATTAATGACCCACTACAGGGTCTCCTTTCACAATAAGAGGGATGTAGGCCTTAGTCCACCACGCTGGCCTACTGCGGGTTGGTGGACTTACTTAACTTATTATTTTTCTTTACCGTCGCAAAAAAGTCAAGACGGCTGTTTAATTACATTCCAATTAATGGATACGAAATCTCTAAAACAAATTTAAACAAAAACGTGTTTCTACTAGAACAAATTTATCTTACGTCTATTTACAGCGTTACGTTGAAGCTTAACAGATTTTATAATTATGTTCTAAGAACTGCCTCAACTACCTTAATCGTTTGTACTTATTTGATTAAAAATTGACTTAATCTACGTAAATTGTCCTATGCATGGTTTCTGTACAACACACGGTAGAGAAAAATTATTTTTGAAGAAATGGATCAATACCTACAAGATTTTCTTTTTACTGCATTGTTATGTAAATTTGGGTTAGTAGACCATATCGATCTTTGAATTAAGCAAGATATTTTATGAGGTGTTATAAAAACAACTGCAGCCAACACTTCCCACGCTGACGTCGTCGGAGCTAAGGTTTTAATTTATTTACAGCATAGGTACATCGTGTGACATAGTTGCGCCACCGAACTACGCAAGTGGATTGACACCAAAAGTCAATCGCGAGACTATCGATTACCCTCAAACACTCCACAGAGTAAACACTGTTGACCCGAAACAACTTATAGAATCAATATTCCAAAATAATCCAAATATATTGGATTTGATTTTATGAATAAATCTTACTTAAGTACCTACAGGCTACCTACAGGAGCAAAACCAGGGAGATTTTTTGTGAGAAATAAGTATTAATCTCAATTATTCACCACCGTCCCAATTTACATACGTTGTATAACAAGATCTTCATCGATTTGTACCTCCGATGCCGTAATTCAAAGAATAAGATATGTTGCATATTATGACTATATTTTGAATCATTTTGTAAGAAGGATCTTATGATGTCATTTATGCAACGAATGGTCGGCGGCCAGCGAGCGCGGCTGTCCCGTGTCACATCAATTATCAACATTGCTAGTCGATTACCTCTACGTTATGCGTAATCCAATCTCATCATGTTGATTGTAGATACAACAAGAATCTATCCTTTACTTAGAAATGTATGGCAATAAATATTCACAAAATATGAAAAAAAAACACACTAAACGTGTCATGTTTCGTTTTACTACGTCGCACTCATAGCTCACATGAAGTACCTAGTACGTTATCCTTCTTTGTATTTTCGCTACCTACTATTGAGAGACAAGACATCTTAGCCCTTAAACGACGTATACGGTGATAGTCTGGTGGCTAAGAATTCGGAATAATCAGAGGTTTTTGTTCGAATCGTCTCAATTACCCCCTATGCGTATGCATAAATATTCGTCAGTAAGTTAATCGTGGTTTTCTTTTGAACCAGATGCAGACGTGGTTGGTGGTGGCGTGCGCCGCGGTGCTGGCGGCGCTGGCAACCGCGCAGAAGCCTGGCCGCTTCCTCTCCCTCCCCAACCCCCAGAAATGTGCAAGCCGTAAGTATTGCATTATACGCTCTATGTGAGCACAGGGAGTGATACTAGATATAGGTGCTAGAGAAAAAGAAAAAGTAGGCTCAACTTTGTTAAATTTAAAAAAAAGGCGACAGCGTTCGCTTTCTAGGACTAGAGTAAAATTAGTAAAAGTGGACTAAACTTTTTTAAAATATGAGAATTTTAAAAAGGGACACCGCGTTGCTGTCACATCGCACAGCTTATTACTAGAATCGCATCGCACAGAAGCACCTAAACTGACCAAACTGCTAAGATTAGGAGATCGTTTAAGTCGTTAAAAAACAATTTTGTATTTTTATGGTTGCTAAAATTTAAATCGCCAAACTGGTTTTAAAGATGGTTGTTTTTTCTTATGGTTTCATTTTTTAATATGTATTTATAAGTAAGTACCTAAAATTCCTTTCCAAATAACTTAGGTAGGTATGTAAATAACTTAGGTAGGTGTGTCTGGTAAATAATATTCTGAATATAGAAAAGAATAGGAGTTGAATATGTTTTCATCCAGGATGTTTCTTTTTTTAAATTAACTTAAGTAAACTGCATCATAACTTACTGCACTAAATATAAATTAATAAAACATTGCTAGCCTTGACCTCACTCTAAATAACGAACAAAAAAAGATAACATCATGTTATTAAATTGGTTCTTTCTTAATGTTTTCCTTATTACGTGCAACAGATTCAAGGAATGTAACCTCAATGATCACTTCAGTATTAGGGTCGCCATAATAATAATTATGTCGGACTTAAGAATATGTCCCCGAATGCATGTCTTTCGAATGATACGATTTTAAACGTTAATTTTAAATGAAAGTGATATAACAAGAGAAAAAACTTTTATAATAAGTTTATTATTTTTATCGAAATAAATTTTGTACCTAGGTGAATGAGTTTTATACCTAGTCTAGGATATATAACGATATATAAAAATGAAAACTAGCTCTTATGAGATGATTAAAAAAGTAGCCTTACACAATTCTGAGCTTTTCATTTTCAAATAATCGATTCTGTGGTTAAGTCACAAACGACATAGAAAAGAGACGAAACAAAAATACTAGTACTTTCAGAATGGGTTAGTAGTTCATTGTTACCGTATTCATGGCGATGACTAGGACGACAATATTACTGTTGTTTCGTCCAATTGCTCGCCGGTTAGGTATTGAACTTTCGTTCTCTATGAAAAGGAAAGCTTCCGCGGTCGTTGATCCGCCAAGGTCACGGCTGCTAGAGGACGCTCATCCCGTATCGCATAAGCTTCCTTTGAATCGAATATTGTGCTTAATTTCCATGTTCTTCCGTATAGAATAGTATGAATTACTGAAGTTAGGGACTGACCATCTGGTTACTTTTTTATTGTATATAAGTCGGCTTGACCAGTTGTACTAGTTTTGTTCATTATATTAATTTATGTATCCTATAACCACATCTTAAAATAGCTCACTTTAAAGTTCGTAAAGATCATCGTCGACTAAATTATACTAGTTCTCATAAACACTAGAGTTGTTTACTAGGTGACCCGCAGTTACACAACGATTACGAGGTGGAGAAAATGAATGAATCACGTAACAACGGTTTATGGCCGAACCGGTCAAAATGTTAAGGTTATTCATGTGCCAAGAGCCCCATAACTTGCAGTCAGTTACAGCCATTAAAATACGTCTTTCTAAGGCAAGACGCTGTAAGCAAATCCTACTTGCTACACTTAGATAACACTATTATAAATCCTACTCATTTACTATTAGGTATATGAACATATAATTGCGAAAGTTTGTTGCGAACGAACAAATTAATATGAACGAATTTGGATGAAATTTGGAATAAAGGTCATTTGTGGTTTAGATTAACATATTGGCCACTTTATCTTTGGACCAAATTCCTAAGCCGATGTAGTGGAATGGAGTTAGTATACTTAAAAGTACTTAGTATCACGCAGTGTCTGACTCTATTTAGTACACAAAACCGAAAGGGATTCTTCAGTGGAGGGTTTTACACTCTAGGTACGTAATTCAGATATTAATTTAGATTACGATACGGTTAGGTAAATAATTTATTTAGCGAAATTTATAGAATAATGATTGAACGTAGGTGTGTTTAAAAATAAATTTCATTACTATTCAGAAAAAAAGAAAATGTAAATTGTAAATTTATTGTAAATGTGGTTGTAAATAAAACCCTGTTGGCAAATAATATCTTATCAATTCTTACATAACTAAATTGTAGATAAAATAACCTTAGAAATAAATATTTATGCGAAATATTTCCGCGTATTGTTTATAGGCACTGAAGGAGTCTTAATAAGTAAAATACCACGAAACAATCGTCAATCATGGCGGAAGGAAAAATAGGAAGTTACTACCTTTGTACATAAACCACAGAAAATGCCATTTCTAGAAAGTCTCTTTATTTAGTTAATTTACGTGTTGAACTTAGTAGGTAGATTTGTTATACCTAACTTACAAAAATAACTGTCTAAATTCAATTCCATAATCCATTTAACCTTTCATATTTAGTTAAACTCATACACAAAATAATTCATAAAACGATTTGTCTAAAAGAACGATGCATGTATATCATTATAATAAGACTGCATTAAAATGTAAATGGCCATAAAACTTTATGACTAACCATTATTTATTTTAAGGTTTTGAAACGAAGAGTAATGATAGTTATGGTCATAAATAATTACGCTACTGGGTGCTTAAACCGACCGCTGCAGGGTCGAGCCTCCTCTCAGAATAAGAAAGTCATAGGCCTAAGTCAATCGCGGGTTGGTCGACTTCAGTTGTGTTTGGAGACATTAAGGAGGATGCTCAGACATCCAGGTTTCTTCACGATGTTTTCCTACACTGTGAGATTTATTTTTTGAAATGCGGTACCTTACTTTTCGCTTGGATTTGAACCCAGACTTCTGAGGTCTGTGTACTTTCATTACGTATGTAGATTCTTTAGTAAAATCTTGCTGACAAGTTTTCTATTCCATCGCATTTCCTGAATAGTAGGTATTTATTGAATTTTCATGATTTAATTTGTTCCTCGGGATTTGCGTTGTTTGCCTTTTATACCTACTATACTAAGTACTATTCGAACTTATTAACGGTACTTGGTACTTATTAATGGTAATGGAACTTATAAATCGTATGATCAGATGAAAATATGGACCTCCAAAAACGGAGGATGATACTATTTATGTCCCTGAACATTAACCCACACTTGTGATAACTAAGTACATACCTACCTATCATGTAGTTGTTCAATAACTTTGTGAAGAGTCCACGTGACCTCCGGCAGCGGTCCATGGCCGTCGATCACGGGACCGACAAGTCGCCGGGTCATCTGAAACACGTTCCTGACTATCGATACCGGTTTTATTGCGTTTAATGAGCCTAATAGGGATGTAGAAAATGAAATAAAATATCAATATATCGATATATCGATATTTATAAAAATTTCAATATCGTCATTCGTCATATATGGGGGAAAAATACGGTTTTAAAATAATAATTTATTTAGTTCAGCCGAGCTCAATAATTTCAAAAGCATTTTTATGGATAATTATTCACATTAGAAATCTCATAAATCCTTTACGACAAAAAAATATGGTGAAAGTAAATACTGATGAAAATACCCTCGTTTCATTGAAAAAATTTCAATGAAATTTCAATTTGTTTTGATAATGTTCGTTTTTTTATCTTTTACGGTTTTAGCTTCTAGCTATTTATTTTACAAAAATGAAGAAAATATCGTTTTTGATACTACATATTTAAAATTTTGATATTGGACATTATGTATCAATGCAATATATCGGATCGAAATATAATTTATCGAGATATTCGGTACATCGATATCTTTTCAACATGAATACCCTCATTATTGTGTTCTATCGCACACCGTCCTATTCAAATTCATTCAAATACTTATTACTTATAGACTCAAATAATAGGTGGGTATACGAGTATCTATAGCGCTCGCAATTTGTGATTTTCCACATATGAACCGGATTTTTATTAATATCTATGCCTACACAAAAACACGTGGGTAAAAAATCATTAAGGTTTTAACCTTATTTACGAAAAAGTATTTTTATTTATCAGGCGATTTGTCTTTTGAATAGCTTTAAAGTATGCAGTATGCACTATTCGGTACGTGCATGCAAATAATATAAAAGTTTAATTTGTGGAATTCTATCGTAGGTCGCAGTTAGCTTGCTGGGTGATACTAAACTACTAGTTTTAATTTTTTTATAAATAAAATATTGGTAGCGGAACGCCGAAATACCCCGAGTTACTCTTACAATTAAAACGAATCTAGCGACCCTTCTCAAGCTGAAATTCATCAAGCCGTTTAGAAATAAATACAATGTATATTATGCTAGGTATATTACATGTTAGGTATGCTAAAACTTTCGAAAAACAATTACACGTTCCCCACTGGTGGGCAGTCGGGTAAAAAGCCTATAAGCTCCCAATTAAAGTTGTTCTGCAGAAGTGCAAATTCGATCGTACTACCATAGTTACTGTTAGCATTTATAGAACCTAACTCTTCATATAGAAAATATATTAATTTGAGATTGCACAATTACAGTTAGCAACTAACAGCTGATAATAAAACGTTCAGCCTTCGTTGATTATGGACACAAAGCTCACTTGCAATATTAATGACCAATCATCTCCATTGATGTGTATGTGATTACTTCATCAGTTAAAGTTGTCTTAATCTATCTATAGAGGTAAAGCTTCAAAATGTGGCAACTATACGAACCTCAGCGCCCTCAGTGTTGCAACTCTTTTGTTTAGTGAGCAAGCCATGAACAAACACACCTTGCTACCTTTCAAGTCGTCTCTATAACATCTATGTTATGGAATACACGTGTTTGACACAGCTAGTAGTATTAAAGTTTCCTGTTCTGTGTATTTCTGAAACTAAAATAAACTTTATTAATACAAGTTAATTAGAATTTATAAGTTTTATTAAGTATTATTAGTCAACTCGAATTTATTGTTCCAAGATAGACGATTTCGATAGGTACGATTAGTTTTAAATTATTTGATCCAAAAATTAAAGGTAGAGTGCTTACAATTTTATATATAACGTATAGATACATGAATTATTTTATTTTATCCTCCACTTAATAACAAACGTGTAGGTATGTTGTGTTAGGTTAGTAACAAAAAATGATGAAAGATACCTAAGCACGAATCGTAAAAACGGAGTCGTGTGAGTGTGACTTTGAGATAAATGCATCAATAATGATCTAATCATTGACGGCGTCGCTCCCGTTCACTAAATACGACGCCTTCTGAAGCAATAGGTACATTCTCATAATTTGCGATCATTCATGAACTAGTCAAAATAAATTCACGATACTAAAGATGTTGTAATGCAGCCTTCATACGATCTACCTTTCAATAGTGGAATCCAATATGTTTAGCTACTATCTAAATTTAAAAAATGATAGGCAAGTGAAGCGGTAATTGCCATTAATTATTATTATTTTAGTATTTATATCTATAAAGATTTTCTACATAACTAACTATTATAGTTCTAAATATAGGTATTTACGGAATCAAGTACATTCGATGACCTACTTTATGGTGATTGCCTCAGCTTCATCCTCATCATATTTAATCTTAGTATCAAGAATAAAAAAATAACAATTTATTCGAAAAGTACACTTCTTTACTCACAAATCTATTCTATTACATAATTATATTAAAATTGTTGAGCTGAAAAGCCTGAAAGTTGCGTAATGCGTTTGTTCACGTTAATCTCGGAAACGGCTAAACCATAGAAAGGGCTAAACCGATTAAGACAATTTTCATTGTTCTACAGAGGAATCTGGGCATCACATAAACTATATTTGATATAAAAATTAAGGATCCTTATGAAAATTCCACTCGAAAATATGATTACGGTACCTTCTTCAATAGTCTAAATTGAGGGCAGGGCGCCTGCCGGGTCGACTAGTAAATACATAAAAGTAAAGCGATAAGCCGATAATTTTGTAACAACAATAACCTATATCAATATGTACGTACCCATGTGTATTCAGTTTAAGCTTGTAATTAGCAAGTTGAAGATTACTTAGATATAAAAAGCGCATCCGGTAGGTCGATCCTTGGCCCACTTGGCCGCGTGATAGATGCATTCCGTGGAATGACTGCTACATACTTGGATGTGTTTGTATTCCAATGTTCTTGCATACTAAAGGATATCTATTCTTCCTTGTGACATGGACAAGACATTAAAAAATCTTCTTTAATTTGGTTTAGATCTTAATGAACTTTATTATTTTGTTTCTCTTAATGGGTAATTAATACTTTTCTGTCCAATCTTATTCGAAGATAAAAGTTAAGTAAGTATACATAAGTAAGTATACCTACATTAGGTGTGTAAAAACATTTTATATGTTGTACCTAAACATTTTAAAATGTTATAGAAATTAACATAAAAAATTAATTAATTTTTTCTCTGCTGACTTCTCTTTCTGAGAGTTTACTGCAAAGTATTCGGTCGGTACCTATATAATATAGAGGTACGTTGCAGAAATAAATTTGTGTCAACGATTAATCATGATGCCACATCCACAACTACTTACTCCTACTGGGATAAAATTTATAGTCAAATAAGTAGAATGCGTCCTTGTCCGTGATGTCTTATGCTCTACGTCTACAGAATATGAGTTCACTTGATAGCAATCCCCTGTTCATTCCACAGTTCAGGCGCATTCGACAACAACGACGGAGAACATTTTTGAAATAATTTCGTCCGCAACCTGAATTAGGTACATAGTTCTTATATCAAATATCAATTTATTGAATGCTTCAAAGTATGAAGGTAGTTACCATAGTCGAATGTAGATGAGTCTTTGTTTGAACTAAAGACCTAGTAAACAACGTCTCTGTGAGCATATTACATAAAAACGAGGACGTCAAGTCACCAAAGAATGTGACACATGTGAGGCGGTTTGCATAAATAACGAAAGCTGAATAGTTTGATAATTTCTTGTTATTTTACGTAGTCGGACGTTTCCATATCTTTGCGTTGCACAATACGGAAAGGTCGCGGATGCAGGGTTATGTAAAGACAAGTTCCGTTGCACCGTTGCGACATGCCATGAGACAAAAATTGAGCGGGAACGTTATTTTGGCTAGAACAGTGATTCTCAACTTCTCAAAGTAAATTAGTCCATATTAATTCCATAAGTACTATTACCGTTAGCACAAAGTGCTTTCGACGAATCTCTAATAGAGCCTTTGAGAGGGGTTAAAAAAATTTCAAAAATATTTACGTTTATTGTCAAGCAAAATTATAAATAAAATTTCCGTTACATGTTTTGTTTTCTCCGAGAGTTTTGCCGCCGAAAAGTTTGAGCACCGCATTACAGGGTAACTTTAAAAAGGATGAGAAACACATTCTAAAGGTGTCAATGTCGCGACCGTGGAATCTCTGTGATAGGGACATGACTTGCGACCGAGGGTCGGCGATCGTCTATTAACGCTGCACTAACAACACTCGGTTGATGTTCGTTTAGTGCCGTGTGAGTTCATGAATTATTATTATTCAGATATTATCATTTTGTTAGTGCTTAGCGTCTGTTACGTGAGGTCAAATCATCTAGCCTTGTATTTTATAATGCCAATTGTCAACGCTCGTAGCGAAGATACTGATCGGCATCGCATACACACAATAGTAAGTAAACTGTATAATTAGTGATCATTTAAAACGAGCGCCTTGCCCACTCGCTCGCTTTATAGTTGAGCTATTCTCAGCTCAAAATAACTTATATTCGAAAATGACTTATTTTCATAGAAACTTTCCACCCACTTT
The DNA here is from genome assembly GCA_905147235.1 of Erynnis tages. Taxonomy (NCBI): domain Eukaryota; kingdom Metazoa; phylum Arthropoda; class Insecta; order Lepidoptera; family Hesperiidae; genus Erynnis; species Erynnis tages. The sequence continues at coordinate 10,365,845 of LR990072.1, forward strand.
ACGTATTTCCACAAACCCTTGGGTTCACTTACGTCACTTCAGGTTTTTGCCAAACATCTGCTTCTCTTTTAAGACTAGCGGGTATGGCAGTGTGTTGATCGATCAGTCATCGCCCAATGAATTTCTTCTTTTAAATGTATAAATTTATGCTTACAGGACCCAAGGAGTTCTTCTACCGTGGTAAAAACTACTTCTACACCGGTCACGTTCCCGCTCTCGCTAACAAGAAGTTCGATTGGTTGGACGGTCGTAACATCTGCAGAGAATACTGCATGGATCTGGTATCATTGGAGACTCAAGAGGAAAATAACCTGATTTTCAAGCTCATCCAGCAAAGTAAGTATGGACCCTTATATAAGTGATATTTATATAATATCGTTACAATGATCCCTTAAACAAACCGTTATTAAGTAATATATAATCCTCAGAATTAGAAACCCCCGTTTTCTTTTGGGAGTTTATCGTTATAAGAAGGATCTTAGAGGTCCCTAGTAATCGGTACGTGCCACTGTGATACGAACCCGGACGTCTTCACTAAGAGACCGAGTTCTTAGCCGCTGGAAATTTTAAGAAATCATTATTCCCGCATTTCGGAGCGTTCATGATCTTCAATGTTTAAACACAATAAATCTTCTATTTACAGATGATGTTCCATACATTTGGACCTCTGGACGTCTCTGCGACTTCAAGGGTTGCGAGTCGCGTAAGGACCTGGAGCCCAAGAACATCTTCGGCTGGTTCTGGTCTGCCAACAGGGAAAAGATGGCACCTACCAACCAGGTCAGTATATTCCTCTTATATAAATCTATGAAATTTTACAGATAGACCTTAACATAAAGTAGATAAAATGCACTTACATTTCACACACTTTACATTCATAGCCTCACACTAGCCAAACAATATCATCACTAAATTCTTTGTCTTAAAAGCACACTTAAATTCTTAAATCTCCTTAGTACATTTTTTTAAAACTTGTCCACCATGAAAATACGATCAATGCAGTTTAAAATACTAGTGTAGCCTTTAACCAAACGAGAGGTCGCTCGAAAAAAATTGTATTTGTAAATTTGTATATTGTACAGTTGCCTGTAAAATACAGGGTTAATTGTAAATTGTAAATTTACGTTGTACCACTGTAGGTACCGTGACGTGTACACATACAATAATATTTATACGAGCTGTACCTACTGTTCACTGTCATAATAATACTGTTCACCAACAATATTATTATTCGGATCCGGATTCTCATATCATCAATTTGTCATTACAGATACCCAACGGATGGGGCTACAACCCATGGTCTCAGACCGGCCACAAGAAGCAACGCCAGCCCGACAACGCGGAGTACGACATCAACGGCACGACAGAGTCCTGCCTGAGCATCCTCAACAACGTATACAACGACGGCATTGCGTGGCATGACGTCGCGTGCTACCACGAGAAGCCGGTGGTCTGCGAGGACTCGGAGGAGCTCCTCAACTACGTCGCCAGCACAAACCCCGGCCTGCGTCTGTGATTTAATTTTACTGCCCACAAACCTAACTTTTCATAAATAACATGCAGCGTGTTAACGCCGGAGAGCACGTTACGACCCAAAAATATCTAGACACAACAGGCATATAACATAATATATTATGAAATTTGAAAAAAAATAGATAACCTTTAAATAAATTAAGCACATAAAGAAAAAAAATTTTCACATTCCTTTATAAGTACCATAATAGACGACCATATTACGCCTGCTGTGTCATATATTTTCATGTCAGTAAAGGCAACCTTTTTTCACCTTTTTCAAAATAATACTCAAGCATCACTGTATTTATTGGAGCACTTGCACGTCGTTTCTGGACTTGCCATATTCTCAACATGTAGCGATCTCTTCCTTATGCACTGCCCTTGTTCCGTCGTACAACTAATGTACAGAATAGCATAAGATATAATTAAGTTTAACTAAGATTATATACCTAAGGGAAATATTTCTATTTGTATATAAAATAAAACAGAAATTTTAAGTCCTCGTTTTATTTGAGTAGGTACCTTTATAGTAACCGCAATAACAATCAGATTAATGTATATTACAATAACAATTTTAAATTACTCAAAAAATATAGAAGTCTCTTAGGCTATTTATGGCAACTTATGTTAGATTACCCGTAGAGAATAAATTCGTTTAAAGTTTAGGAGAATCACAAGTAGTAACTTAACTAATTGAGAACTTACAGTCCTTTCTTTCCTTATATTTATTTATTCTGTATATAATAAAATATAGAAGGAACTAATTTAGAACAATACTTGGTAATACTTCTACAAAAAAAAAATTTTTTTGAACAACACCATTTTTTAACTTATTACAAAAAATATAAGCGTAAAAAACCAATAAGTAATAGAAAATTAACGTTGGTTTTACATTCCCTTAGAAAATACTAAATATCATCTAATTTTTTTTCTTTATTAAACCAAAAAATAGACATTACGTAAGGTACAAAATGAAATGCAACAAATCACAAATAAAAGTAAATGAAAAAAAGTTCAAACAAACAACATAATAGTGATAACTTATCCATATCTGATCCTGAAAAACAATTACTAGTGTTGAGGGCGCTACTAGAACAATGTTAGTGGCAACAAATTCAACGTAATATAATATAACTTAGTCACCTCAAAAATAAAAAAATGAAAATTATAAAAAATTAAAAAAAACAAAGATCCAACATTTTTAAACTTAAAATCCTTATAACGTAACTCACGTTTAAATGTAACAAAATACTGTTGGAAATGAGAAATGAGCTCCTTAAGAAATAAACCAAAACCAAAATAGTTTTTGATGGTTTATACAGACTTAATATCATCATTTCTTATTTTAAGCTGACTTAATTAGTTTTACAAAGTGAAATGAAAAATAGATTGAATGAAATTCTACCTAAGAATTACTACTGAACATTGATTTGTTTTAGGTATCAGTTTAATTCTATTCAGTCTTCTTTACACATGTAATATCAAATAGAAATTCGCGGCTTATAAAAAAATAAGTACCTGCTTATATTTTTGTACAATAATATCACTTACTTGTCTCTGAAGTGTCGCATACATGAAATGCCGCGTCCAATAGACTTGAGATCATGATCTTTGTATCGCTCACACATCTTTAAATCACGGGCCTTATTAACCAAAATATTTAACACATTATGTTCTTGTCCATTAAAAGTGACATACGATTGGGAGTATTTCTCAATTTCAGCAGGTGTCAACCTATAAGCATCTTTACGCTGTTTATAATCAACTTCTGTTTCAAATTCATTATCCTCATCTTCCAAGTGTGACTCGGTGTGAAGTAGCTCCTGTAAGGACGGCTTGCGTTTATCTAGAGCTGTGTACTCTTTCAATGTCATCTGCAGTGTTACTTCAGGTATATGCGGCAAATCTGGCTTCAAAGACGACGCACGATGTTTACGTCTGGTAAAATAATACTTTGGAAGATCTGCAAAGGTTAAAATTTTAACAAACAGTGATATATCGTATTATTATACTGAACTTAATTTAAAATTATATTAGTCTATTTTTAGTTTGCATATTAATTATAAGGCAGACTTTGATCAAGGTATACACATTAATCATAGGAACAATAACAAATTTAAGAATATCAAAGGAATTTTTATTAATCTTTATACATAATTATACACATTATTTTATTACTTTCAATATAAGCTGCTTTATTCTTCTCTAGAAACACTGGCCACAACTCCAGCTCATCAATAATATTGACCATTTTTTTTCCTGACATTTCCAAATATAGATCACCTAGTACCTGTAACGATAATAGCCCAAGATAATATACAGGGTGTCCCGTAATCAGTGTACCAACGGAAAACTGGTAATAGGGGGACAATTATCTATCAGAATCACTAAATTTTATCGTCCTAGGCTTATTGGTTTAAGAGATATAATAGTTGAAACATTACTTAAAAGTATGAATTTTATTATAATATTATGATGTTTGAAAGAAGCTTGTGCAAAAAAATTGTATTATGGAATTGTGGAAATTTATTATGGGACCCTGTAAATTTAAGACAATAAGAGCATTTGTTACATATTAGCTGTAATATGACACTAAATTGTGTATATTAGATGTGTGGGGTGCAAGAAGGGAGCAAAATTGACCAATTATCTTGTATGCCGGTCCCTGACACTTTGAAATAAGAACTGATGCATTTTCTCTTGTTCCATGTCTTATTGGCCGTTCCCCTCCAGAACCTCCATGGAAAAGCCAGCCTTAGGGCTTTTGTACATGACACGTTTTCTTAACCGTATGGTCTGTTTACTGTACCGTAAAAAAATGTGCTAACAAGTACATGGCACGGCAAAGCTACCGGTTGAGTCGAGACAATGGCCAGGTGCCGCTCACTTGAGATGTGACACTTGGCTCACTAAAACGAGAAAACATGTTGTTGCTTATCATGGGATTTGCTACAAAAAATATGTTAAATAACTAAGTAACTTACAATATCGTTATATTTATTATTCATTAATGCAACAGGCACAAAAAAGGTTTTCTTTGCAGATTTCAAAAGTTCCTGACACTTCTGAATGCAGCCTATATTCCAAGTTGATGACACTTCATTAACAATTTTACATTCCTCATTGATAACCTGCAAATGAATATTTTTACAAGACTGTAATCCTTATATGAGTATTAAATTATCTTTATTTATTAGGTACTATCTATGACATGCATACTTAAACTTATTGATGTAACAATAAATTTTTATGTGTGCATGTCAAAGAACTCAAACTTATAGTAGTGTGGGTGAGTCTTTGATGAATTTCATGTTTTTCTAATGCATTATTATAAAAAAAAATAATTAAAAATATATTAAAAAAAATTATAGTTCCTTCCTCTCTATATCCTCATTCCTCTCCATATAAACCTTAGTTGTGCCAAACTTCAAACTGCTTACATAGTGACCCGTAAATTGTCCCCAAAATTTTATTTTCAAATATTAATACTAGCTGACCCCACAAACGTTGTTTTGCCATAAATTATCAAGCAGTATGAAAAATTATTACATTACCAAAATGACTATTAAAAAATAGGGCTTGGTGATAGAAGGGTGAAAATTGTATTGCATGTATTTTAATGCTACATTATTAAGAATTAAATATAAAAAAATTTGTCCTAAAAATAAAATAAAAATGTTAGGGGTGGTCAACCCTTATCACTTAGGGGTATGAAAAATAGATAGTAGCCGATTCTCAGACCTACTGAATATGCATATAAAATTTCATAAAAATCAGTCAAGCTGTTTTAGAGGACTCTGGTAACTAACATTGTGACATATATAAGATTTAATTAACAATTCAAACCTTATCCATAGGAGTTACTCCATGTATAGCAGCTTCAAACACCTTTGTTGGTAGTTTTCTGTACTCCACTGGTAAATCTGTATAAACTGTTTTGTCATCTGGATGGATAAATAGTCCATAGTCAACGAGCCAGATAAGGAATTGTGATTCCATTGTGATCACACCACGGGTCCATTTATTATGCCACATAACTGCTACATACTGAAATGAGAAAATGTTGTACTAAGTATACAGAAATTTCATGAAAAGAATAGGAATTTTGTTTTCTATGTGTATTTTGAAAAAAAACACACTTTACTAGACTACAGATCTTTTCAGGGGTAGATTTCCTGTTAAAGACTGAAAATAGCTGACTTTCTTATGTTATGTACTTTATAAATCTAATATCATTTGCTATAACATTGAAAAAAGGCATTGTTAAGAAACTTCTCAAAGGCATGTGAAATCTACCAAACCACACTAGGCCAGCATGGTGGACTAAGGCCTACGTCCTTCTCACTGTGAGAGGAGACCCGATCCTACAGTGGGCTACTAATAAAGACAGTCAAATAAGTTTCAAACAGACTCCCTTCATTCTTTTGTTGCTATTTATCATTTATTTTCTCACCTGACCATGATCAACATCTGTAGGATTTTTTTTGACTAAACCATTTCCTGTATCCAAGTCGTGTTCGAATGTGGTCACAACCTCTCTATCAGGATCATTGGCCACACAGTGAAACGAAAAAGGATTTGTGAATGTTGTTATTTTCACGTTCATAATTATTATGAGTCCTTTGCGTGTATGAAGAAATTTAATGATAATATTCTTCCATGTATGTGTAGGACCTACTCCACAAACAAAACAAAAGTATAAATGAAATTGAAACTAACTGAATGTAGGTAAAAATTAAATTTTATTTTGAAATAAAATAAAACTGAATTAAACGTCAGTTATCTATCTGTCACTTTCTTTCGAATCTTTAAGGACCGTGCGTGGCGACACCTATGCCATCTAGTGTCATTAATCGGAACTACATATTGCTTTATGGGTAGGATTAGGATTATTTAGGATTACTACCGTATGTTAACTTTTTGAAAAGTGTATCACAAGTAATTTTGTATATTAAAAGGCTCATTAAGTGTATTCTTGTATTGATGGATGCTCCAAGAATAAAATATATAAATATATTGTTAGTGTAAATTCTCGTAATTTTCCACTGATAGTACCAACATGCCCTGGCTAAAAACTATACGAAAAGTTGGATAAATGCAATTAAAAATACACGTGACATGAATTCAAACGATTATCCGACATTATGAAAATGAAAACATAATATGAAAAACAAGGGGACAATATTGCACTTTAGTTGTGGCAGTTTCGTTTTTAATCCGCTTGGTAGCGTTTTGTCGTTTTGTGCTGCCCTCTATAGTTTCTGCAATTTGTTTTGTCGCGTAGTGTTGTAAATCTTGAATTATTGTAATCGATTGACAAGATGAACATTTCAATTTTCGTAATCGATTATTTTCGACTAAGATATTTGTCTCACGATGATGTTTTCTTTCTCAAGGTACCTCTGGTGAGCTCAAATGGCTTCACCAATTTTTGCCGACGAAAATATTTTGTAATTTGTTTAATGAGAAGTTGTTATAGTAGGTACAGGATTCATGCATCCATGGTACAATCAGTTTTACATAAAATATTTCGATCTATAAAGCCTGTTCAGACACGCACACAATATTAACCATCCAAATCAATTAATCACTCAATTTTTTTTAAAGTAAGTGAATAGTTTGTTAGATGGCGCCACTGTAAATTTTCTGTTGTAACCAATAACCAATAGAGGGCGTTAGAAACGAAGCATCCGACAGCAAGTAAATCAAAATATTCTCTTGAGGAAACCATTACAGATTTTATTCCTGGGTTTGTATAGGTACAGGCGTAAATTACTTCCATCATAATTGTAATTCTAAGGTAACACTAGGTATACTTCATTATCTAAAATATTATCAATCTTTTTTCAGATAAAAAATATAATAAATAAATAATTAATAACGCTTCACACTCATACCTGGACACACACTAGGATTCCCTGTGTCGTGGGTGTCATGGACCCACACAAGAACACAATACACCCAGACTAGAAACAGAAATTCAAATTCATCATTCAAATCTCTGCTCTGTTGGGAATCGAACCCAGGACCTTCCGCACAGCGCACCGGTGTTTTAACCACTGCGCCACTTGGGTCGCCAAATAAAAAAGACCAAGCAAATAGCCAAATAGGCACATGAGCTACACCGTGGTAAATGGTCACCGTTGCCTATTGAAACCAGCAACACCAGAGGCTAGGAGTCGCTAGGGCGGTGCCGGTTTTTTTTAATCTACAAAATAATCGCTGACTGCTATTTTTTTAAATCGAGAACCTTCACTCTGCTATAAAAACAGCCAGTAAAGGCGGTCAAGCGGCAGATAGAGGAAGGTTCCATATCAACGTTCAATGTTTACGTTTACACGTCGGCAGGCCTACATTCCTCTCATCGTGAAAGGAGACCCGACCCTGTATAGTGGATCATTAAGGGGTTACTGACATACGTATTCGATTATAGAGTGTATGGATGATATTGGGTATTTTAAGTTATTGTTATTATAAAAGCCAAGCCACAATATGTACTTTATGAAAAATTAATCCCACGCAGTAAGATTAGATACAACGCTGTGACAGACGAAAATGCGCGACGAGACCGACGAGTAGCCTTATAAATAGGGTCTCATAGGATAGGAGGCACCCTTTGGATACGGATCTCTAGAAAAAAAGCTGCCTAGAGGTTTAACGATTACTAAATAATAAGACTAATGCCCCCGGTTGCCGTGTACCATGAAAAATTTAATGAGATAAGCACAGTCAGGCGCTGTCAGAACAGGAGCCACTTAGAAGTAATATTTTATGTGAATCAAATGTTTGCCCCGACGGGAATCAAACCCAAACCTTCATACGGGTGGACCGTGTGAAGGTATGGGTTTGACCATGTGCTTACATGTATATATTTTGATCGATCATAAAATATGATTGCGATATTTGTAGAGACCATCAATTCATGTCTGATTTGGATATTTTTAATCACCCCTTTAACACATAAATCGTGGTGTAAAGTTTATATGAGGAATAATTGATAAGAACATAATATAATGAAACTTATATATTTGATATATAAACATGTGAGCGTAGCTTCCGCCGGCAAGCTAATAGTTAGGTAGTTGAATATAGAATTGAATCACAGTTTAGAAGTATTGGTGTCGTAGGTTTTTATACATATATCGGAAGTCTGTTCCAACTTGGAAGTCCTCCAATATTAGTCTTTTCTGGAACACACTGTTCAGTTTCTGGAACACACGGTCATTCCAGTGATGAAGAAAATACATTGTAGTTTCTTTACATTTATTCATTCGTCGAGCGCACATAGCCCTGCGGCTCGTGTTTTCTTAAAAGTATATGAAATGTTGAGCAAGGGAAACATTGTGTTTTTTTTTGACGGAATATGTGGTCGTGAGCAGCGGTAGGCTCCCAAGAACCACCGTAAAGTACACAGTTCTTGTGCTTTGAATGTATTTTGTAGTTGTTGTAAGAAGGCGACCAATCTTAAATTGTGAGGCGTAGTAAGCGGTGCACTCATAATTCTTAAATTAATTGAGTGATTGTCAAAGACAAGTTAAGAGAAACAGAGTCCTATAACAGTAGCAACGCATATTGCTTCAACCTCGAATGTCACTTTGATCCTTAGTTTTGACAAGTTCAAGCTTGTACCTCCACATCGGCAGTAACTACTTAAAATTGAAATAAAAAAAATACATTTAGCTCATATACACTGCAATAAAAAAGCAAACTTTAGAATTAAATCCTATATACAACAAAAGGGGCGACTTCGATCCACAAAGCCGCCAGCCCTTTTTACCATTCACGGTCCATTCGACTGTATTAGGGTCCTTTTTACCTCGGCTGGGATCTTGTTATATTGGTGGCCCGTATTATTATAGAGCGATATAGTTACCATACTTAATGGAGCTAGTGTAAAGACTGCTTTAATGTACCAAACTTTCCGTATGCAAATTGCAAAGTGGACACATCAATGTGTGATGTATTTTATACATATATTTAATTTATTGTAATGTATGTACCTAACGAATGACTGATGATAGGTTTTAACTAAGATTTGATTTCGATTTATTAAGTGGAGGACTCGGAGAGACATATGGAGTTATAGCCGATAACAGTATGTAGGTATCACGTACCTACCTGTGCAGAGTTCATTAGCTCCTGTATAAACAGTGCGGCAGACGGGTAACATGTATTAGTATAATGAATGATACTTGTCCTATTGTTATAAATTTATAATAGGTAGGTAGGTAGGTAACAAGAATTTCGTTGGTTCGATGGTAACAAGAGGTTCGTAAAATCTGATTACCTTCGTAATCTAAGTTCAAAGTTCACACGTACTTATAAGACGTCGTTTTATAAGGAACACGGCAGAAGATACTTATAGATTGCAATGTGCAAACATTCTAAGCATTTGTGTTGGGATGTTCGACAATGAGTCGAGGAGGGTCAAACAGAGGTGAGAGGCGAGGACGTAGGTACGTGAGTGATATGGGGCGTCCGCCTCTCAGCCGCCACCGGTGATGTGGTGATGTGAGTGGCAGCGGCGACTCTCCGACGGCGGTGACGGCGGCGGCGGCGGTGGCGGGCGCACGCATGGAATGCAGCGGCGGCGCGGGGAGCGGGCGCGGGCCGCTGCTGCCGCGGCGACGCTCGGTGCGGTGCTGCCCGCCGCCAGTCAGCCGCGCGCCACCCGACACGAGTGTTGTTCGAGACGTGCGACGACACCACCTCCACCCGCGCACAGGTACGTATCACACTCGACCTTCACGCTATTCGTTCGCTTTGCATCTCCTCGGGGACCGACCGAGCGCGGTCGGGGAGCCGTCGCCGACATCGCCGAGTAGGTATATCGACTCAGTCCGATCGGCGGGTGACCAGAAATAGCCGGTGGTCGATCGGACCGGCGTCTTCCTCCTCGGACGTCCCGGCCTCCGGCGGCGCTGCGGCGCGATGACCCGTCGAATGTTTGCCAAACGAGAATCCCTAAATACTTACCGGTCAACGCTTCTTCAACACCGCGGCTTTATCAGTGTTACATATTTATTATTTGTCGGTGCGGTGAGGTCAGCGAGCGCGCGCGCCGATGTGCGCCTTATCGCGTGAAGCGTAGGGTCGCCGGTCGGCGCGGGCGCCCGCGACGACGACGACGCGGGCGCGCCCGACCTCGCCTCTGCTGTCTTTACTCTGTTCTTGCGTCGTTCCTATTTACATTAGGTACCTATATAAGATACCAACGCCTACTATTACGTAGGTATCTAGGTATGTATGTAGCTACTCGTTCAGTCTCGACTAGCCGTTTGAGGTTTAGTGGCTTCCGACCGCTGTTTTTCGTCCTCCTTGACTATTTATAAAACGTCGAAATACTAATTGACAAATGCGTAGGTACACTGCTGCTTCAGTAGGTAGTTGAAGTAGCAGCAGGAGGTAAGATACGCTCGTTATAAGAAACGATTTGAACTCCCATCTAAGCCCTACCGCAAGTTTAACACTAACTAAACTTGACTAACTTAACTAAAGAGTTGTTAATGTGGTCCATGATTATGATGTGTACCAATCTTTTATTTCTTTCATGTGTATGTACTTAGTACAATGTCCAGGTAATGGTAGGTAACTAGAAACGTGACTTACCTATATAACTTGTTAACTCTTAAATATTCCTACAACCGTAACGCTGTTTGTTACAATGACGTATTGCAATCGGCGCGTATGTGCGACTTCAGAATTCGCCGCAATTGTTCACTGTGCAAAAGACAGTTTCATTGTCGTTTAGCTCACTCGCCTACATGAAAATATGTTAGCGTGCCCGCTGACGAGGGATCCGGCGCTCGTCCGGTGTTGTCTTCACCAGCAGCGTTCGGTGCGTGAAAACTTATATGACGCTCCGCACTCGAAACTAGCTCTTATCGCATACATGCGATGTCACATAATCCCGCGGCACAGTGTCGTGACTTATTACATCCCCGACGCATCGTTCAAACCGCTCTCGGCCTCGTTATGGTCGTCGTAAGCAAAACTCGTACCTATACTTCAAGCGGTAAGATTCGCAACTGCTTGGTCGAGTCCGGGCGGTAACAGTTTTTCATAGTCGCAGCAGGGTCGAGATCCCAACGCACAAGAGAGTGAAAGTAGGGGGTGGGAGATAAGAAGGGTGGTAGCGCTCCCTGCAGAGTGGTCGACCCGGGCCTTCCAACAAGGATTTGCTAAATTTGCTGCTTTTAGACGGCCGCGCCGCGATAAGGTTATTTTCAATTTGAGACGCCGTACATTGTAGGTATGTGAGCATTGGGTAACTTTTCAAACGAAACATTATACTAAAACAACTATTATTGACACTATCTGTGATTCCTGTGTCGTTGTAGAATAGCAACAAATCGTCAATTTAACTATGCCAATATGTCAATGCATATCGTTATCACTGACAATAACAAAACACATGAATGCGAATACATTACAATAATATAATCTTGACAATAATATTAGTCAATAACTTAAGGATTTCCCTTTAAACTATAAGCTGTTCAAAATCAGGGAAGACGTAGGTATTCTTCTCACGTAGAGTAGGTGCTATAGAGTTAGTATAGAGTAGGTACATCTTCACTCGGCTTTTGAAACTCGGATATGCTGATACTTCATATCGGCGACGGCAAGTACTCTGCAAGCCAAGTTATCGTGCTAACATCAATGTCGGCTCGAGTGACGCCCCTGACACACCTGTTAAATTAGTTAATTCTGTGCGTGCCTGCTCGACTTCAAAACATTATTTGTTAGAGTGAGTTCATCATATATTACACACGACACTGAACTCTCCCATAGCGCTAACCTAATAACTCAGTCAGTCTATAGCTGTACCTACACAATTAAGTACTACCTATAGGGCCCTCACTATACTTGAATTAACTTTTAAATGTCGATGTATAATATCTTCCAAGTAACTTATTTACACCAGACAGACACACTTCTGAACGTCTCGAGGGCAATACCTACTGCTGTTCCGCAATCTGACGAAAGAAAAGAAAACGAAATGAAAAAATAAAATTTCTCGATATCTCGCTTAGTTTTCGAGATATCCGACTCGTAAGTCGGACTCGCACTTGACAGGTTAAATAACGATAGGGGCATCTTCATCATTCAGGTCGTGTCGCACCTGGTACCCGTTTTATATAATGTTTGCCTTCATTTCACTTGGAAGCCCTTAGTGTCCTCAGTGATCTATTTCCAACAATTAGTTCTTCGATATCATCACCCTCAATTACGTATCTACTGGTAAAAGCTTTATGTTCTTCGTAAGGATGTTCTTAAGAGTCGATCGAAAAACAGGAAATTTAAATTTTTTCAGTGCTTATTTCTCAATAACCTGAAGATACCTGATTTTTTTTAATTGCAAAGTTATTTGGTACTTATTTATGTAGTAAGTCTACAAATTTAAATTTTTTTAACTACTAAATATAAATTACGAAAAATAAAAATCTAACACATGTTTTTAGGTAAGCACAAAGCACCAGATTTTTCATTTGCTTTTTTAGCTTACTGGTAACAAATATCAATCTGAAAAAATTCCTAAATACTGGCAATATAGTACACTAGTACCTAAGTCTACAATTTATATTTTTTAAATTTAATGAATTAGTACTTTTAAAAAAATGATGTCCGCGCTGTAATCTCCCAATTAAATCACTTGCAAAACCGTTGTCTTTACGTAAGAACTTGTTGAAAAAATCAATAATGTGTAAAACATTTGCAATTTTGAGGTATTTATATTTTGAGGCTTTTATTTAGCTTTTTGTGTTGAAAAAGATGTTAAAGTTCAGTAACATCGAGTAACAGTCCTTGAGCACTTCTTTAGGTAGCCATACCTTGTGTGCTTACAGCGATCTCGACCTTTTAGCTAGTAGGTATATTATGTAGAACCCGGCTGTTATCTACAGATACGCTACAGGCCTTCGGGTGCCTCTAAAGCCCCAGGCGGGCAACTAAAGCCGCGGTTTTATAACTCGTCAGTATAGCTCGCAGGTGTATGCGGTATTGTAATACCGCGGTTTTATAAACCAACGAGCCTGGCTGTGTTGCTCGCTCGATTAGCACCAATGAGCGGCGACTAAAACCGTCGTTCCTTAAAACCGTGGTTTAGGTTCGTACATCGATCAGGGCCTTAACTTCTATCGAATGAGCCTGCCAATAATCCGTGCCTCTACCAACCCGTATGAATATCATAGCTAGGGTGTTATGTTACCTACGGTTGCTTTGATGTGCGGCGTCATGTAGCCCGAAGTAACACGTTTGCTAATCGGCAGGCTTTTGCACATACATAGTTTCATCTTCTTTAACTTCAGTGTTGTGATATGATGGATAAATATGAATGGATTTAATAAACTAACATTTTACTGTAGCTTTTAAAACGTCCACAATGTATTGTACGCCCAGGGTAGTAATATCGCCGCTCTAATCCTATATAATGGTCTGTCGATGTCTATTGTCTATAATGCCTTGTGTTTCGATTGCCGAAGAAACTGTGCTTTGAGAAACCGTCTTAATCGTATGTAATAGTATGTTTGTGACGTAGCAAGCAATGTATTTACATAAAACTTAATAAGATTCATAAAGCAATTATGACTTCTATTTAATTGAGTTCCGAAGAGGGCTGAGCTGAGTGCTTTGAGCTGCAACCGGATATAATCTCGTAGCAATTCGTCCAACCGTAGATAGGACCTTTTATTCTATATGTGGTCCGTGTGCCTATTAATTATTGTAGTGTTCAATTCTTTTTACTTAAGATTAACATATCTTAGGTAGTTAGGATTTTAATTTAGTAGCTTCTCAAAAATTGTGTCGTAGACTAGAAATAGTTTTGAGAGGTCCATAAAGCTCACCAAAATTTGAGACAGTCGCGCGGTGGTTGAAGTTTCTCCACTACCTATAATGGAAATTTCAATCCATCCGCCCCTACTTACCGACTTTGAAATTATAATGAGCTTACTGGACCTACACCTAAGGCCCCTCACCTCAAGATAACAAACTTACTCAAGGTATAAACAACTTTTTGCTTCTTCAATTATGTTAACAAATTACCACTTCATTCACAGTTGGTAGCTAGTGGACTACGACTACCTATCGGCTATCTACTAGTCGACGCTGCAACGGTCTGGTATTCGTTAACTAGGTCATGAGGTCCAAGAGAGGCCCTACATTTTTCAGATAAGCGCTGAAAATAGTTGTTTTTTATTAAGACTTTTTACAGTTTTCGCTAGAAGCACATTTATTTTTATTACCTTAAGCATCAGACAAAGACCATAAACACCACACCATTAGACAAATTTTGTATCCATGTGATAGATTTTGCGCGCGTAAGTTTGTTTATTAAAATTTCCAAACTAAAAAAAAATATTTTGTCGGCTATTCCTGACCTTCTTGCTCCTCGCATTATCTTGGTCACCTGTTTGCTAAATTTTACCATTATTATTTGAAGGCAAATTTTTTGATTTTTTGAAAGATTATTTCAAACCTTTGGCGGTTTAACATGTAATCTATCAGGTTTTAGGTATATCGTACCTACTATTGTAGACTCAAAGCGTTCGGTTGTGATAATAAAGTAGGAAGGAAGTATGTGCAGGTACCTTAGCAAAATAATATATTTCGATGAGCAACAGTAGCCAATAGCTACCGTAAATTATGTTACATTAAAGGTTAACCTTTAGAATTAATCCTATAGTTACAGTGCGAATACATTATTTATTACGAACATTGTTTTATACTTTGAACTTCTACAAATAGTCTCTCAAAACGTTATTCGCAAATTATATTTTTCTTTTGTTTTGATATTTCCTGATAATTAATTATGAAAATTTAACATAATGTAGTTTTCAAAAAAAATTTTGTCCGAGTTTTAATCCACCCAAAATCTAGTTTTATATACTTATCTATTATTTTTAAGGATTTTCAGAATTTTGTAATAAGGCCGTAGCAGGCCTAAAACGAAGTGAATAGATTAACATTTTGTAGCTTACAAATGTGCCCATACATGAATCCTTAACCCTCTGAAGGTTCTTTATTGCGGTCAGAACGCCAGCTTTCTGCATTGTCAACGTCATACTGTGCGGTCCCTTTACATACTATGTACAACATCTATGTACTACATAATATTATGTAAGATTAGTATGTAAGTAGACCAAAATATAGGAAAACAGAGGTTTTTCTATATTTTAATATAATTTAGAGACTCCAACAAAGAAAAGCAAAATTCCAAAAAGCAACTTTGCGGTAGTTACTTAAACTCATGTAGGTATATCGTGACAACGTCAGGCGTCAACATTACTTGGAAACCATAATGCCCTTAACATTTATTGGTAGCGTGTACACTACAAGAAGTTGTTCTTGTTGGCCGATAAAAAATTAACCTCCACTTTCAAGACCACTTAGTCTTAAGTGTTTAGCTACTCTGTACACTGACTAATAACGCCGTTTAAGTCAATAGTTATAATAGTCATACCTACTCTGTATTAGTGTTGTAAAGTTTTCACGCCCTAAAAACTGAATCGATTTCAGTAAGATTTGGTATGAAGAAAGCATAAACTCCAGGGAAGAGTAATGGTTCTATTTTATCACCTAAAATGGCGAAGCTTATATCCAAGTAGGTACTTACTGAAGAATGAAAACCTGAAAACCGCGTAATTTTATAAATTTCCATGAAACTTAAGCTTAATTCGTGACTAATAAATAAATACTCCTTCAGTTACTAATGTCATCGTTTACTGGGCTAATTGTAGTCCTGCATAAATTGCATTCATAATTTTATAATTTTTACTAACTTATTAGTAAATTCCATTGTTTTTTGCTCGTGGTTTCATCTGTGTTGAATTAATAAAATTAACAAAGATGCCGAAATACATAAGAAGTATGAAGTAACAACACCATTCTGCATCGATAAATTTATTCTACTTTTGGATTCACTGGTGGATAAACGATTTCCCTATCTAAATGTGTCATTAGGTATATTTCTTAAGCAGTAATCATTGTAATAAAATTTTATTCTGATGCAATCTAGGCTATTTCAGCGTCATTACACCTTTAGGGGTACCGGAGATATAATGACCTTCTTAATGGAACACATCGACATTATCCGAATTTGTGGCGTCCGTGACTACTATAGGTGCCCTGCCAAATTCCCGTGCCCATTTTGTTGCTTAGGTGTAAGTAATCATCTTCGTATTTAATATGTGTTTCCGGAGTACGCTGGCGTTTTTCATATGGCAATATAAATAGCTTTTATACATTGGCGTGGCGTTTTATACATTAGTGTGGCCAATGTAGAGTTACAGTTAACCATAAAATGTTAATAATGGAATACGGAGTTATCTAGCCTCCATTCGCTCCACTCTCTTCTCGCGACATTCTCTCCCTATTTCCATTCGGGATAGAAGCTTTTGTCCCTCTTCAGGTTTAAACTGAGGGGTCTAGTCTCCTCTTACAATGAGAAGCATATAAATTAAAATTAGATAAAAAAGGCTGATTTTTATTAGTGAATTTCATAGTATTTTGAGAACCTTATAAAGAGCTCTCAGGCCGCAGTTTCCACGTGATATTTTCAACGGAACAGCAGGTGACATTTAATTTCGTAAAATGCACGTACCTACTCGTAGGTAACTTAGAAAAGTAATTATTGCGTTCCAGGGTTGAATTCCAGACCTCTCAAGCAAGACACCAAATTCTTAGTCTGTATATTACCGTTTGATCGAATTATAACCATCTCAAGAATTATAAATAACTATCCCCGTATTGTTTTGCGGATTCAAAGTTAACACGAAGAGTTTTAAATCGTAATACATGTAAAGATCAGGCTATCATGTTTGTATTGATAGATCCATCATCCTATCTGCAGAGGATCATAGAGGCGTAAGCTAGATCGTGTTACGGTACTTGCGGTGGTATCGATCCATCCCTCCCGTACGATCACATAACCTTCCGGGAAATTATTATGAAGGTTGAAGGTGAAAAAGTTGAAGGCTGCACTATAGAAGGCTTGTGTAACGACAGCCTGGCTGTTTTTGGGTAGAGCCCGTAGAGCCATAGCCGCCTGGGGACGTACTAAAGTACCTCCGCCGCCTCTTAATCAACTGTGGAGCATATTTTGTTTTTGGTCGGAGAGGTGTGGTCGTGGAGATGAGTCGTCGTAAGTAGCAATATAACTAAATATGACGATATTATATATCATATGGGATTTCTACCCTATTTGAGGTTGGACACCGGTTTCCATGGGTTGCAGTTTGCTACTCATACACACAAAATGTGTATGTCACCCCTCATAATTAGAATGCTAGAAATTTCACCAATCTCTTGGATCGATTGGAAAATGGTGGCCTCAAAGATTTTCGGCAACTACCCCTTTTATTTGAAGTGGTACGTGCTTCGATCTCGTTTGATCGTCTCATATCTGCATATACAACATGAACCAACATCAGACTAACGCGCTCGTTTGCACCTTCTTCATAGGAAAATTTGCTCTGAAGGTTGTGACGGTTATCTTTTTTATTTCCTTACTTTTGTAATTTTCTATCGTTCACGCTTACTCAAGCGTATAACTCCACATCAAGAGAGACAAGACCCTACTCTTGTTTAGTCAGAAAAACCTGCAGAACACGGTAAGGCCATCGTTTTCGCTGTCGAGGCAAGATAAAAGTCGTATTTTAAGGAAAAACTGTTGGTATACGAAGTATTTCTTCTTTTTCGCCTATGATCATTTTAACCGGTCTATGTTGTCTATTGGTCATCATCATCATAAAGTGTACCGACGAAATATTTATGCAATTAGGTATAACTTTAAAAAATATTAAAACATAAGGGCGGTTAATTATAACGATTACTTATTAATAACTAATTTTCTGGTATATGTTGAGTTAGTCACAACGAAATCCCCTTTCCATTTTTTAATGGCTATGTAGTTGCGGATAAACGATGCTTAGGTTTTCCAGCAAATTGTTTTAGACCGGCGATAATAGGAACGCCCGTGTGCGATTGTTGAGCGACTGGGCGTCCATGGTGCGATGCGCATCACGCGCAGCTGCGGCGCAGCTGGCGAGGTGGGTGCTTTTGCTCGTTTTGCCGCAGCCCTCTTGCACGCTCCGACCCATACATGTACCACGCTATAATTGGGGCTACACTCACCGGCGCGTCCGACGACTCTAGCCTCACAGTGTTAGTCAAACTTTTTTTTAAAAAGCATTTTTTCAATGCGGGCCATTCCCGGCCCGACAAGTGTAGCGCGTGTTCAGGTCCACGGGAATGTATCGAAACTCAGCGTGTGGTAGCGCACTCCGGCAAAAAGTTCATACATTTTCATAGAGTGCTGCCATTTGCAAGCCGCACGGTCAACGCCGTAGTCAAGGCGTTTACACGCGGACTTAATATAATAACAAAACTAAAAAATTGAAAATCTAACGATATGCATGAAACAAATTTTTCTATTTACTTTATAAATTTAATACATTCGAATGATAAAAAGCAGCAAGTCTAATCGATTACTGTGAATTTATTTATTCATTAATTACTACCTATGTATCTGAATACGTAATTTTCGTAATCTTTGCTTTGAGCTGACAACCCCTAGGCTAGGTAGTGTAACCCTCTTTGATGGTCGTGATCCACAGTTTGAGAATCACTGCTCCAACTGGTTGGGCTTAGGACATCTGGTGTAATGTTTATCGCAATCATTACTAATCTACTCTACCGCTCTACTCAAGCCTTTTTATACCGTGCATTCGTGTTCTGTGAATTACATTTACTGTCTTCTTATGAGTAGGTACTCAAGAGTAGCATCAGTTTTTTAATTTATTTGAAAAGGAATTTTTTTTATTCAAAAGTTTCCTAGCTTTAAACTTCTAGAAATCGATCGATTGAGAGTTCCTAACCATTTAGGAACTCTCAATCTTCTGTTTCCATAACAGGCCCCTTATAATTATTTTACATTTATTGTTACTTCCTTGCATCTTTTTTTGAAATTTACCCATGTTGCATATCTACAGTACATGTCGGTTTTATGGCGGTTGTCTTTGAAGAATTTAAACAATTTCTAATCTGAACTTTCAGAATCTAATAGTGATTGTTACCTTTTGTACTAAACGAAACCCTTAAACCTTTTGTAGATAACAAAGTATTAGACATGGCTTACTTGATTTGATCAAAGGAAAACAAACACATTTACTTTTATTTACGTCTCATTATAATTCTACCTGGGACTCTGGGAGTCACTCCCCATGGTGTGTTGTGCTAAGTTATAAATTTATTTAATAAGGGGCCATCAGTTTGTCCAGCGACGCTGCACCAAGAAAGTTAAGATAAGAAACAAGAGATTTGATTGACGACCAAATGTCAACCTCAATATAGGTAACCATTTCTTGCATACAGGTGCCCATCCATCAGGGGCGTGGCTACCGCCGTATCTGCCGTATCAATTATACGGGGGCCCCGTCTAATTGATTGAATTGAAATAACAAAAGTCCAAATTTAAATATTAATTTTATGCAAACATTTCTTTTCTTTTGTGAGAAATCTTTACCCTTCCTAAGGGCCCCCAAATTTTTTTACGGGGCCAAGGCAGCCTACGCCACTGCCATTGCCATCCATCCATATTATTATAGATGCAGGAAACATTAGTGTTTGTAGTATACGTAATCATAATTATTATTAAAGAGATCATACGGCATAAGTATGTAGATACATTTTTATTGTAATGAGTGTACTGTTTGTTATATTATAATAAATTTACAGTTTGAATATAAAGTTAAAATTATATTGTTAACGGAAAATAATTTAAGGTTGTATTGACAGATTGTAAACTGTTGATTTAATTTGTAAACGACGTCCTTTGCGTTGGGTCAGTTTTTTAAATTCCACCGCTTGAGAATCATAATTTTTTAATTTTAATTCTATCAATCTTTTTGCCCCTATAAAATTTTATAAAAAGACACAATTCAGTATTCTAAATAATTCCGATTTCCAATGTTCAAAAATTTATTAAGTTTGATTTCGGTTCATACATGTGAATGCAGTTCATACCTGCTTCAATTGGTTGGTTAGTACGTAGACAGCTGCCAACGAGAGTATGGAAGCGCAGTCCTTAACGTCATCACGGCAATATCCGCAGTAGCTTATCTGCAGGAGTATTTAAAATGCTGTAATATTTGCTGAAAGTTCATCTTTTTACTTTATCGCTATCAGAGTGTTATTAGCATTCGTGTGAAGTATAGATAAAATTGAAAGTATTCAGATGGACAGAGGTGGCAGTATAAGTGCTTGTGTTTCATGATGTACCTATGTAGTGGTGTGTCCGTGCCTAGGTATTTTTTTTGCATCACGTAACTTGTCTGCTTTTCATATGCTCCAGAAAAAGTTCTTTGTCAATTTGGCTCAGTGTCTCCTTGAATCATCCCGGGGGTTCCTTTAAGGTTTCTGCAATGACTGTCTCGTCTCTGTGACTGATAGCCGTAGCTGTCGCACGCAAAAGTTGTAATTTGTTAGTACGACAACGTCACTGCATACATTTTGTCTCATATCAGTGCGTATTTCAATTAAGACGGCTCCATAGTCCATAGGTCATCGTAAACTAAAATAGCTAGAAAATTCAATGAAATATAAAAAAAATATTCCTGTTATAATAAAGAAAACATCGTTAGAGAATCTGCGTGCCTGAAAGTTCTCCATAAGTATGTGCATCGCGTTCAGGATTTTCTTTCGTTTCAATTTTAGTGAAGAAAGTAGGATGAATAATTTGAAGTTGATATTATTAGTCTTACATCAGATATAACTCTACCATTCCATGGTAGTTAAGTATACTGTATAAAAACTTATAAACAAGTACATGCTACCATAATAGATAGTTTGATGCTTCGGGCATTAACTATAAGTAATTACGGTAGTATTTATATTATGTCTATTACGCAATCGTAATGTGTTGGTTTTAAATTGTATGTATTCCAGTTCGATACGCGACAGGGAAATAACTGCGACGTCTGAGTATCATGCTACGTGACATTGCTCGTTGCGTATTAGTGGATGTCATGTGTAACATCTCTGAACCGCACTCTTGGAATGGTTTCAACGCCCTACAGGAAAGGACGGATTCTATGTATAACGAGTACATAGCAGCGTTATGTAAGAACCCCTAGGCCGAAGTTAGATTCTCGAAGAGTAGGTCGGGGCGGCCTCCCGTCGTTCCCGGGGGCTCAGGCGAGGTAGGGGGTTGCTTCACTGCTTTATCCTTATACACATAGTAGGTATACATGTAGGTAATGTTAATGGGAGGTCGTCTCACTATTTTGGCTTCACGGATCTGCGTGTTAATCGTAAAGCATAGCGTCACCGAGTTATTTCTTATGCTGCTGTTGATAGGTAGCCTATAATAGATTTATAGGTAACTGTATCAACTTTATGCAAACACTTTTAAAGCAGCTGAGAGAAGTTGTTTATTATTTAGTCATTTAATAAAGATGTCTCAGACATATTGTATTTTCTACAATGTGTAGGCACTGTTGTTAGGTACTGTTGTTCAACCTACGATCCCATTTAATCACACAATTGAATATTGTCGATACCGAAATCACGTTTTAAGCTTCAACATATTATTTAGATGTCCGAATTTTCTGGAAATTACATCACTTCTCTGGACCAAAGTTTAATGCGGTTTTCCTACATTGCGTAAGAAAGAAAATGTTGGCAGCGCTAAGATGCTGTTACGCTGAATTGCTAGAGCCGCCACTCGGCCGAGATAACGTTATCAGCGATAGCCTTGCTGAGGGGATTCTGTGAAGCCACATAGGATAACCTATTACGGTTCGCCGCGTGCTCTCTTCGGAACTTTGCATATTGAACGGGGAGTAGCCACCTTCTGTTAAACGCTGTAGGTAAGCATACTTGTATTTTAAACAAAAGAGGTGAAGGACGAGTGGATTTTTGCTAACGAGTGGCTAAATACATTTGATGAAATTTCGTACATGGATAGTTTGTATTACGGTATAGGATATTTTTTATCTAGTATGGACCAAATTCTCACATCCATGCGGACGATATTGGCGACGGTAGAGTTGTTGACTTCATTCTCTCATTCAGTTAATTGTTTCATTCTGATCTGACAATCTTCCTCAATATTGCTGCAATATAGTTGCTCTACTTAACAAGGAAAATAAAACGTATACGTAGGTATTTCTCTTCGTCGAAATGGAGCTCTCCGTGATCTCCGTCCTACGCTATCATTCTCGCAAGGCCATAACATTGAATAGCTAGGTGAGCTTAGGTCGACTGAAGCCCCTTCTTTCTGTATCCGTGTCACTGAAATGAAAAGAGGTCGGTTGTGTTCGCCAGCCATCACGCACCCGGCCAACAATGAAGAGCGGCGCGCGTTGCCAGTGCTATATTCAACATAATTATTACACACATAATAATAAAATCTGTGTGCAGATAGATGGCGCGTGGTAGCGTGGTGCTTTGTAGGCGGCACGTAATACACGCGTGGTCGCTCAGCCGACTCCATGTCTATGTGTTGCCGACGCTTGGCTTGAACGGGCGTCGCACTCGATCCGCAATGACCTCACTCTGCAGGCGTCGAACGAACCGACCAAATATGACCTAAGCGCGACCGTACCGAACCATTGTTTTTTCGCTTCATTGAGGCTATCAAAGATTCAAGGATATCGCGATCTATAGAGAAATCATTTCCGCCGTTGTATACGTATAAATTAACCTCAATATTTCAACTGTTGCATTGTTATCTTAAGACAAGACGGCTGTAGCTTTAAAAAAACAACATTAGACTCGTACGCCGTACGACGACTCCATAATCGTTAGCAGCCGCGTCTACTAATTGACTCCACTTTACGTAGGTATCTAAATTTACTTGCGGCCAGTCGCCATTTAGTGCAAGTGCAATAGATGTGACACAGTTCTTGTGTGGAGTCCGCGAAGCCACTCACCACCTGACACGAAAGCAGCTGGCGACCGGCTGCTTGCGCTTGCGAACGAAACTCGTTTTAAAGCAGACAGACGATTTAATGTAAGGACGGGCCACCAACGACTCGCCGAGGAAAAAATTTGCGATCACCACCTTGAGTTACGAGTCCGACCTATCTATCGACCATAGATTGCGTTATCGCACGAGCGATGTCAGCTACTCGTACGTTACTCAGTCAGATAAACACGTAAGACAAAGATATTCTTAAGTGTTGTAGCGACCGGTAGATATTATTCTAAGAACGAGTCGCGTGAATCTTGGCTCGTTTTGTTGTCGGAGCGCATTGTTGAGCGGCCGTCCTTTGCGACGTCCGTGATCGTATTTTTCCGCCGATGCTGCGAGTTGCGAGCAGCGCGGTGCCCTCGCTCGTTGTTTACACGCCACGGGTAAGCAGGCGGCAGGCGGCAGGCGGTAGGTACATAGCTGACTGTTATATACATACATACATAGGTAGGCAGACGCGTAGGCAGCGACCGCCGCACGGCCCGTGGCGACGGCGTCGTCGCTCGACCCTGATAATTTGCTGCGCTTATGTTACTTCAACGGCTTCTTGCGACACGTTTTAGCAACTTTCCTGGTTTCTACCGCTTCCAACACGCACTCGATATGTGAGTAAATACTTACCTAATTCTATATCCCTTTTAAGATCTAAAGGCCCCAGGATGTTTAAGTTTATTTCGTGATATCCGAGGTCAGTTAACATAATCAAAAAGGCGAAAAGCAAATACATCATAACAAGTGTGAATATAAAGTAATCCAACAATTACTTATAAATTTATTTTTAATACCTATATTATTTTGGGGCGTGCCGAACTCTACATTGTATAGCGCGTTTTTTCTTATCCAGTCTTACGTATCTCTCAGGAAAATCGTTGCTAATTTCGGTCATTTCATTTTTAAATCTTCAGTACACATTTCATAAAGATTCATCGTATCAGTTATATAAGAGTTTTATTAGCCATAGAAATATGTAGCGTGGTTTCCTAACATGTACAAAACAAACCCTTTAAAACAATATTATCAGTGAATCTAATGTTAACGTAAATTAATCATCCAAGCTCCGTTTTAGTCATTACGGGATCAATCGAAGAGGATTGTGGATAGGATACCTACAAGACCTCAAACTCTATCGAAAAACGATCTCGCATTTTGGTTTGCGCACATACCATTTTAGTCCTTCGGGGTTCGGGGTACCCATTTATTTTTGTACGACCTTCGATAGAGCATACGAACGGTGAGAGGTCACATTTTGAATGTCCAAATACTTGTAAAGAAAATAACAGGCACCCAGCATGCGCGTTTGGTAATCTACAGAACTAAGTAAATATAAATTATAAAGGCTAAGTATAATATAGAAACGTGTATCTTTGATACACGAGTTTTTCCAACAAAGATAGATACATCATCAGTTACATGTTCTCACTGAAAACAGAACAAAGAAATAAGACTAAGATATATTTTACATACGAATAAGATATATTTTACGTTTCGCACTTCTTGTGTACTTTTGGCCAATAATTTATTTTCTGCAGAGTAACTTTTTAGACAAGTTTATTGGTCTAGCGGTTCGTGATTCAAAATTCTAGAGATCGCGGGTTCTATTCCCATCTAGGATAAATATTGTTTCGAGAGTTAGTGGAAATTTTAACAACCCATACTTAGGCTTATTATTGTAATCCTTCTATTTGTGAAAGGAGACTCAAAGGAGATCTCGAAATCATGTATAATAGATACATGATTACTTAGGTCTGCTATACAGATATACTGCATACATAGAAGTCATAAAGGTCGGTGAGGTATTTACAGGTTTACAACCATTGTGTTACGTCCCAGCAACAACCGCATAACCCGCCCTGAAGCGGCCAATTTCATAAGTCTTAGTCTGGGAGGTGTAAAGACAAATTAGAGGTAGCTTGCCCGTTTGCTATCCTTTAGTCTAGCTTCTACCCGTGACTTCGTTCTCATGGACCTTGAAATTTTGTCAAGTTGATAAATTTATTAAAAAAGTATCGTATCTTTTGAGTTGGAGGAAAGTACACTTGAAAATGTATTTATAAAGATGGAGAACGAAAAATTTGTAGATAGGTTCATGTGTTTATCAGCTCTCTGGTTACCTGGTTCCGCCAACTTATGGATCGGATCGCTATGTAAGGTGCTCACGATTTTTATTTTACAATAAAGTGTAAATAAGAAACGAACGTGCAAATCACCCACTGTGTAATGGTCACTGCAGCCCATGAACATCCACATCTAATCTCCATAAAGACCAAGGTTATATTAGATATATTTAAAAAGTATTATATACGGTATGTACTGTTCGACAAACGGCTACTGCATAATATGTCCAATATGATTATGATTTCTCCGGCATACACGCCTCCCTAAGAACACAGGAACTTGTTTCACGGCGGGATACAAGGATGGCGCTTTGGGCGAACTATCTATAGTACCTATCTTCGAAAATTTTCATATTTTATTAGTGAAAATTACCCTGAATTTTTAATTGTCCGTGGTAGAGTTAAAAGGATGTACCGAATTTACTAATAGGCATCATTTATGTTTTGTGTTATTCTCTCTCTCTTTCCATAATAAATGGAAAAAAAAGTCACAGGTTACATCGCTTTTTGTGGTCCAACATGTATGATTCATCAGTTGTCGTCATCATAAAATAGGAAAAACTGTGAATGAATGTGCTGTTCAGTGCTAAGACTCTACTGGAAGTAGAGCACTTAAATACATAGAAAATCTACTTGATGTAGAGTTTAAAATGTACCTACACAGTTTTTCCGTTTGTTTTCAAAACAGTTTTATAATATCAATGTTGTAATGATATATACATACGATTACCAAGAAGCTTTTTTGATTTCGGAGGTATCTCGTAGGTCTGAGGAATCTTATTCTGCCGAAGAATTCCTTTTAATAGTCAAGCTAAAAGGAGGGCCGTTGTTGACAGTTGTTTTCGAACATTGACTCATAATTATAAATCATGGAAATGGCTAACAAACAAGTCGGCGTGACTATGCTCATTGCTCATGCACAACTCAGCCGCGGGCCGTCGGTCAGCGCGAGCGTCCATGACACCTAAACGAGCGAGCAGCACCTCTGCTATCTGGTTTGATAAGACGCATTTTATCTGGCAGCCTCGGCGCGGGAGGGACCGGGGCTGTTGTGTTTGGTATAGTGTGGCGGAGCGAGTCGGGGCGAAGTCGTCGACGCTCGCACATGTTGCGGAACGTGCGGGCAAGGGGCGGAGGCGCGGGGCGGGAGCGCCAGGGACGGCGTCAGCACACCGGCCCGCCGCGACACGCACACGCGCACATTGCTGACACGACGCCCGCGCCCGAGGAGCGTCACTGCGCCTTATCGTAGCCATCTTTAAACGAGCACGCCGCACGCCACCCGCCGCTCGGTACGAATTCCATACGGCTGCCGCGATGGTCGTCGATGGTTGCGCTTCTTTCCTCGCCTGTCGGGCGCGCCGGCCGAGCGCCGACGTTGCCACCTTCCTCAAGGTTACGATAATTACCAGTCCGACCGGTGACAGCGGCGTGCTCGCAAATGAGACTCATCACAATAGAATCTTTCCTGCCCGTTTTATTCAAATATGCAGTTATATAGATATCTATAAACCTGTAGATTGAAATAAGGGTCCTCCAAATCCTATCCGTTTATAAGGATGAGCCGATTTCAAAACAGAATAAGAAATCTAGAGCAGAAGCATAGGTTTCGAGTGAATTCCTATTGAATTCTGTTCTGTACATAGTATGTCGTAAACCCCACATGGGTCGCAACTCGCATCTCTAGTCGAGGTTTTGTGGCAACCATCTGTACAATATCGATCCCGGGAGGGAAGCGTGGGTCGTTATCCCGTCTCCTCCGCCGTCGAGTCGACTGCTCTAGCGGCGGTTCCGTAAATTCCATGCCAGAGGCTGTCGGACGGGTGATACAGGAAAACTGCCTACGTAGCCGGCCCCTGACGGGTGTGCGGGTACGGGTCGGGCGGAGTGTGGTGTGTTGTCGCGCGTCTATATATAGCGCGTGGTGGCCGAAGCCGACAGCCGCTACGGACTGCGACCGCGCCCGCCGCCGCCGTCGCCGCCGCCGCCGCCACATCGCGCCGTCGACGCCCGCCAACGAAAGGTCAATTGGCGCGCAAATTATTTGCGTCGCAAAATCAGCAACGTCGCTGCACCATCCCACCGCCGCAACACGCTCAGTCAGTATTATTAGCCGATAGATAACATTCAGTCTATTTGGTGTTATTAGGTCTTTGAGTTGTTTGTGTCGCACATTATTTACACAATCACATAAAATAATGTCTTTATTACACGTGTAGGCGTATTGTTGGTTAAAAGTTTTGCATGTTAAAAGTTTTTAAAGAATGTTTACTATTCAGTATTTAATAAGCATTACAAAGTTACGTTACTTTACCGGTCTCTACTTTTCAAAGAAATAGGTGGCAAGTTCTCAAATTGTTTTGATGTCATGAATTATTTGACAAAATTTTTGTGGATCCAGCTATCTACCAGAATTCTACATGTCACATTAACTTTTATTTACATATAAATAAATAAAAGAAATTGATTATTTTTATGTCTCCATAGTTTGTTTTTAAAGCTCCTACAATTTCACCGCAATAACTTTCATAGGTAGGCACTTAATCCGTCATCTACCAACCTTCTCCTGACCACCTCTATAAAGAACAAGTAACATGTAACTACAATGAGCTTATAGGTAGATGGATATTGTTGATTTGTAGGGGATCGGCAAAGCGTCACATTGAAGCACTATACAACTTTAAGACCGAGGAGCAAGCAAAAACTCTTTGCCTTACATTGCTTTGTTTGAAGACACTGGGAGACGGTTACCCTAACTCGTCATTCGTCAAACAATGCCAACAAATGTAACAATAGAAATCGTTCGCATTTTGAAGTCTTTGATAAAAATTATTTTTTAAGCATACATCGACGATTTGAATGAACCCGTCGATGTATGCTTAAAACATTAGATATACTAAACAAGCAGTGTACTTCGTGCAAGAATAACTCTCGCCGCTACTCAACTATTTAATGCAATTAAATGCAGAGTCGTTGACAATACTTCCACCTGGTTAACTTTGCAATGATTTTATAGGTGTTAAAAAAGTTTACACTACATACTTTTTGCTGGGTCAAGTTTAAGGGTTAATTATGCTATATGCATTATTAAATTAATTACCTCTGTTGATTAGCTATTTTCAAGGATCTTTAAAATACCTACTTATAATTATTTTGAAAGCGTCTTCTATTGATCTATTGCTTAACTTTAACTAGGTTTTTATATTAAACAAAAAACATCAATATACTAAAATTTCTCGCCGATAAAGTAAAATAAGAACTTATGGACATTGTTTAAATTTGAGGATGATTTATTTCTCTTTATTTATTTTGACCAGTAACATAGTTAGCTAATAGATATCGGCTGTATAATAACTAATCGGTTAACAAATGAAAGCAAAAGTTCGCGTCCTCCGTAGGTAACTCCAAATGACTTGATATGCTCGATGGTCGGACCGATGGGGGAGTCGAACTTGAAAGAAACGAGAGTGAAAGGAATATTATTTAATGTATATTCATGCTTATACAATGGTCAACTGGAATGCGTTTACAGATCTTTACTTTATTACTATACTTCTGCGGGTTAATAAACATGTTGACGTGGATTGCCAATGCGCAGTGGAGCAGCGTGGGGTGGTATGCCCCACGTCTCTTTATTCGCTCGTAAATAGGATCCACTTTCGTGCCTAATATATCAAATAAAAGAAATTCAGCAAAAAAATTCTGCTTATACGGTTTTTAATTTAACTAACTAAAAATATCTTTATCTTTTTCGAATTCGTTCAACGTCGGATGGATAGTCGGGTCGATGGGCGCCCTCGCATGTCAGTATGCTCAACGGTACGGAATTGCGAATTGCTTTCAGCAGCTTGGTGAACGGGCGGATGCTATTTTTATATTCATTGTGACAAATAATAAACACGCGGACGTCACCCGCGTCGCAGGCCGGCGGCGTGCGTGAACACTGCTAGCGGCGTGTTCACGTAGGTACTAAGGTATGGAGTGGTAGAGTCGACATCCCTGCATCCCCGGGCACGCCGGCTGTGCCGCTATAAATACACAGCAGGTGTGGTGAGCGAGCGGGGGGCGAGGGGCGCGCGGGGCAGGGGCATCCGCCTCTGCAGCGCTCCAAACCGCTCGCAGCGGCCAACGGACCTTAGCGACGCCATATCGATTGCGAGGGCTCCCCCTGCGGCGCGCCGCCTCCATTGTACTCGGGTTGGGATGCCTTCTCCGGCCGTTTCCTGCCTGCCGTGTCGAGTTGTCTGCGTCGCCGTCGCCCCGCACCTCGGTCCCACCAGGACGTCCGCCAGCTGCTTCTACGATGTACGAGTATCAGCCCGCTTCGTGCACACTACTTGTCCAGCGAGCTTATTAATATTTATGCCGGCTACCTCGAGACTCATCCGAATGCATTGCTGTCGCAGTCGAGGCTGCCATAGCATAGGATTGTTACAGACATGTTTCCTTTGAGAACATTAGCACATAGTTACGTAACATGACAGGTTGGTCATGGTAACATAGCTTTATCTTCTGCAGAAACTAACTAAGTAAAACTTTATCTTTTCATTCAATCACTTAATTTTCGTAATCGAAACTCAACAAGTAATAAACGTCAACATTTTTCAATTAAGTCAAAAAGTTTTCATTACGTTCATCATTTAAGTTCTAATTAATGTAAAAAATTATTGTCATAAAGATCTTAAAATATACCTAACTTGGCAAAACTTGTAAAACTATCTTCATTTGGCATTCCTTTCTTTCATACTACGTATGCCTAAGGTTGCAAAATGTTTTAACGGAACTACTAAAAACAGAAATGCTTTGTCACAAAAATGTCTGGCGATAGCCCGTCCGCGCGTCCTTACGAGTACCAACGCGGCACGGAAACGAGGGGTCGACAACGTAGGGAAAGCCACCCATAAGAAATTGACACTAACGTGGGACTTAGTAGAGACTGCAGACTACAGTGGGCGGAGAAGCTATGCTATACGTATAAGTAGAGTCTGTAGAGTTTTATAAAAAGGTTAAAATATTTTAAGGCTTCTACTGATATTATTACTGAGAAAAGTTTTGAGGGAATATTTATTTCTGAATCATGGAAAAGTTACTTCTTTATTTCTTAGAAATTTTATATGACGAGAGCCTGAAATCAACGTAATAACACAGGCAATGTTTCAACACGATCGATTTGGACAAAATTTGAGATACATTGTGACCACACTAGTTCTGCCGCACATAGTTACACCAACAGTAACTGTAGTTGATATAGGTAGTATGAGCGGCATATAGGAGGTCAACTAGAAGTGGTTCTTAATTCCTACCTAAACGCAAAAAAAAAACAAAACAAACAACAATGGCACGAACGAAAGTTTAGTGTCATCAACAAATTGTTCCTTATTGACTTGATCTCGTTACATGTGGATAAATATACTCGTAGATATATTTTTCAATGTTGTTAGTATTGCAAATACAGACACTACTTCGTGGTCGAAAGCTGCTGAAGTGAAAATGAATACCTACCTACGATCAATGATATTGATTGGCTACGATAAAATTAATTCAGGTTACCTTTGTATGGTCTTTTACATAGTCTTAAAAGCTTATTGTTTACAAGCCTCGGGTATTACGTACATATTATAGTTGCCCCGTGAATACAATTGTTTTGTCTTCAGGTAAAAACTGGATATTTTACATCCAACCAAATTTAAAAAAGATCATTCTTACTTACCGTTACAGTTTGAGACTAATTTGATCATCCTATATGAGCGTTAACCAAGACTTATAAGAAGAGTTTCTGAAGTCCAAGTTAACTTTGCAATAGAAAAGTTTTGACATAGTTATCAGAACTACCCCTTGGAGCCTGATTTTTCCTGCATAGATTTTGTTACCATATAAAAGGAATTTTAGGCTGAATCTCACTGTCTAGGACCCACTCTAGGAGAAAACGTCGAAAATCTAAACCTGTTATTTAAATAACTTAAGACAATTGAACATACTTACGATATAGCCCACTGCAGGGTCCAAGTCTCCTCTAACAATTAGAAGGATGTCTATTGCATGCCTTCGAGAACATTGTGGAAAACTTTTAGGCATGCAGGTTCCTCACAATGTTTTCATCTTCCGCTTCAGCAAGTGACGTTTAATTAATAATCCTCAAACCTAACTGAAATGATGCCATATGGATTTGAACCCGTACCTCTGGAGTAAGGGACCCAATTCTGCCGCCACTGAACTATAACCGAACTATAATAATAAAAGGTTCTTACACTTTGCTCGCATTGAGGTTGTCGAAGTCTCTAATTGCAAATTAAAACATAGCGATAAAGCATGTCAACATAATAACTCTTTATTGTATACCTACTACCTACCAGAGTAAAAAACAAATATTAAGGTATTAATTAATTTAAAAAAGTAAAAAATATATTTTAGAATATTATTTGATTTTTTTTCATAATAATTGTGGTAAGTATTCGGTATTCGGCCAAATACCGAATATCAAATTCGAATGACCCAAGTTACCGAATATAAGCAAATACTTGTAGCATATTTCTAGTCCTCAGGAATAAGATGGACCTCGCGTGATGCGCTGGTGAACACGCCTTTCAAACGGAACGCAACAATTATTTCACGATATAAATGGGTGTGGCGGTGCTCGGTCGAACCATGGAAGTTGAACCACCTGCCGTTTTCACCGAAGCCGAAGCTTAAAAAGGTTTAATAACGTTCAAAATTGGCTGAATGTACTTGAATACTTTTGAAAACTTAAACAATTGGGCATTTGTCATCGTCACTGACATTCAGATTGATGCGCTTGTCAAAATCACGAAAAAAATTAATTATTAATTTAATGACGTGTAAAAGAATAACATAAATATAAAAATAGTGGTCTTCTTATTATTTTACACGTCGTACCACGTAAACACGGCCTTATTCTTATCGTAGAGATCAAATCACAAACGTGTAAGTTTCAGATTCAAGTCTATGTAATTTCGCTGTCATATAATAAAAGCATACAAACTTTACCAGGCTCTTTCAACTCTAGGTTTAAACTTCACGAAATATTTACGTACATGTACGGCTTGCGTAGTTCAAGAATCAAGTATCCAGCGAGTCACAAAAAATCCAGATAACCTAACTGATATTTTAACATAATGGTAATATAGTATCTTTCATCTGACTGTAATTATTCGGTACCTACCTATCGTATATTTAGGTCGGGATTTCCTTAAATATTCTGCATCATGTTGAGTGTTCCAAAATTCTTAAAGTTCTGAAGGCACTCGTATATACACATATTGTGTTTGTTTAACTAAGTGAAATATAATGTTACTAAAGATATTTTATAAGTTCTGATTATGCTCCGAGAGACATAGGTTACATAAAATATGACGGCGACCCGAGCCGCCGGAGGGGAGCTATGCAAAGGATACTTCGAGTAGGTAGGTAGGCGGGCGAGGCTGTGTGGCGTCCCACGCTGAGCCTAACATCGCCAAGAGTCCAAGACACAATTCATGGATACTTACTCTGCTTACTTTAGGCATCTTATCCTTCCCTGGTAGTATTACATTATATCCTTAATAGCACATAGTGTTAATTTTTCCACAACAGTCTTAAATGCCAGCAGTAGGTATTGTATCCATCCACATTAAACTAATAGTCTAAATGCTTTAGTGTTAGAAGTGGAATAACTGTGATTAAAAGCAATCTATCACGTATTTAACTACTCTATGTATTTTCTTCTAAACGTAAAAAATGTTATCTCTTATAGATTGTAAGCAACTTGTCAGTTATAGTAACACCAAGCTAGTTTGCAATTGCAAAGAACTAAGCAGGTAGCCGAGCACCACATCCATATTTATTTACCTACTTTAATCATATGTTTAAATACTTTAATCATACTGTTTATTATAACTTTAATTATATTTTAACATTTAATTAATAATATGATTGCTACTAATCAGCGCTTTTGGTGGTGTGCTTCCTAGGAGTGCAGTTATCCCCGCTCTATTTATCCTCATCTTTCGCGCTATGGGCATTATTTTAAAAGACATCAACGCAATTCAAACTATTATTATGTAGATGTTTGTTTCATAATTTGGTTTAACATACTGCGATTTAAGTATAATTGTGCCCAAAAAAATGTGACTGTCATACAATACAAGTAAAATTATCGGTATTTTATTGTAACAAACTTTTAAGAAATAAAACTTTATTTGCATAACTTTCTTATTGCTAAGGTATGGCTAATGTTACCTGTTAGGGTAAGTAGACTAAGTAGGATTCCTTTAATATTACCTAGTTAATATCTTCCTAACCGACCTTCATCTTACTCGCATCCAGTCTATCTTTCAAACCTTAACGTAACAAAAAATGCTGCACATCCGACCAGGTACGTTTAAATGATCCTCATTTTTATTACGACGCTAGTGGAGGCCGTCTGCCGCGGCGGCTCCCCTTACAGCGCTCGATGTCAAGGAGGATGAAAAACATTGGAGCATCACACGGTACGCTGTACACTCCGCACCCGTCCCGCACCTACGCGCCCTCGGGGACGGCGGCCAGCCACCGGCGCTCGGCGGTCGCCTGCCAGCCGGTCGCCTCGGTCCCTCGGTCCGCCTCACCGCCTCACGGCTCACAGCGGCTCGGTACTCGGTGCTCACTCTGCCGGCGACGGTCCCGCGCTCCACACACGCGCCGCCGCCGGTTGCAGCGCGCTGCACGCCTCGCGCGCCCCTCGCCGCCGCGCCGCGGTCGCCCTCACGGAACGTTTAACCGACATCGAGCATTGTTTGTTGCAGCGGAGTATGCTCCAACAGATGTCCTCGTCGCTGGGCGCGCAAGCTGGCGAGGTCGCGACTCTCGTGCGCCCTCACGAAGGCCGAGTGTACGGCGACGTGTCTTCGGAGACCTCTTCGGACACGGCGGAAGACTTGGAATTACCTCAGTGCAAAATTAGACGAAATTACAGCTGCACCAAGTGCACCTTCTATACGCAGAACCCGCGCGCTTACCTCCTACATACGCGTGATGTTCACTTTGAACGATTCAAAATACATGATTGTCCCCATTGTATATACGCTTCGAGGCACCAACAGAAACTCCAAAGACATATAAAAATGGTACATGAATCGACACCACCCGCGAAGGAATCTGTGGCGCCTTCGACATCTGAGCCGAGGGAACCCGCGGAACGAATGGAAGACCTTATGGAAGAAGTGGAAGATTGTGACGAATACATTCAAGTAGATATTGAAGAAGGCAACGAAGAATCGTTTGAAAATTGCCGGCTACCCGAAGATTATGACAGGTCTATGGAAGAGGAAATCCCGCCAAACTCTACCAGAAACAAAACCAATTTTTTTTCATGCGACAAGTGTAATTATGTGACCCATATAAAAGCAAGATACTCGAAGCATGTTAAATATCATTCCATGCCTATGATAAAATGTACCATGTGCGATTTCCGCACGCCGTACAAATGGAATTTGGATCGTCATAATAAAAATCACGGCGGCACTGGTAACCTGCACTGTACGATGTGCAACTTTACCGCAGACATCAGGCAAAGTCTGACCGTTCACGAGATTAATCATCACACACCGGCCGACGGTCAATTGAGTACGAATCGCCGTCGATACCGGGTCGGTGCCAGCGATTTGTTGGCGGATGAGGCGGCAAACGATCTCATCGCCAAGGAGGAAGAGGGAAGCGGGGATTCACGATCCTCATACTCAGCTTCGGTGAGTGTCACCGCGTTAAGTACGGGGCCGCGCCTAGGGGCGGCCGTAGTGCCGATGAATGACGTCACGCCGCTGTTATCACGTCGGCTCTGCTCTGTGATTGCACTCTACTCCAACCGGCCCCTTACGCACTCTGCTTGCTTACACTAATGCATGTCTTCTTTACACTGCTTGAATTGCATGAGTCTCCTCTCAACTAATCCAAGTAGAATTTCAGCAAACTTATTGGTTTTTAAAAGATGTCAAAATTACTAGTATTACCACTTACCCACATTAGCAATTAGTCATTATTGAGATTAGATAAAATATTTATGTAGAGACGATTTGATTTCATTTAGGTACCATCACTCAACTCATTATTCGTGAATATCATTTAAATTTTCATTAAACTGTTAAATCCTAAGTAGGTTTCTAAGTAGTATTTGTTGTGTTTAGAAGTTAAATATTTTACTCTCATGACTCTAGTTTGAATTTCTAATAGATAACAATCATTAAATACTCAATGTACCCAAGTTTATTTTGAGTCTTTAATTTAATCATACAGCGCATTCATTTTTAATAATTAGCGCCGCAAGAAACGTAAAATATTTTTAATTATTACATTCTTTAAAAATAATAAATAAGTTTGTCGGTTATTGAAATTATTATCAGTACTCATATATATTAGAGTATTTTAAAATCCTACCGTAGTCTTTCTAGAATAATAACTAACAGACTAACAACAAATACCATTATTTCCCTGTTGAACTTTCCACACTTTTGAACAACGTAAACTTAATCATTCCGAAAAGTCCATAATGTCAACTATTAAAAATATCAGTAATTAAAGTAATTACAATGAATTTTGTTTAATTAAAAATTAAATCAATTTTTTTAATGACCCTAATAAATATTTTATCGTGCTGCAAATTGTAGTTGATCTTCTGTGCTTTTTTAAGTTAAGTTTATCTCTAATTTTACGATGATTTTTTTTATACATTTTGGACGATCTAAAATCCGTTTCTTTATTCTAGTCCAATTAGGTAACAATCTTGCCATTAGTTTTTATTGAGAAAAAGTTTAAAATTGCCTTAAACAAATAAATTATAGTAACTAGAAATTTGTTTCAGCATTTAATGACAATTTGTTTTTAAATATTTATAATTTTTAGTCTTCGTTATTTTTAAATCTTCTTAATTTCGTGCGTTATTTTTAAGTCACAAGTTATAATAAAAACACGCTAAGATTGTTTACTAAATAGGACAAGTGTTGTACTATAATTCTGAATCGAGATATAGATGTGATAGCAGTGGACTCCTTAAATCTATGGAATATTTTTAATATTATGTATAGGTTATTATACTAATTTATAAAAATACAAAGTTATTAAAGAAATATTTATAAATGTAATTTTTTCTAAACAAACAAAAATATTGCTCATCAACTATAAAAATGTTTCATGTATTAAAATAAAAATCTTAAATTTAACATTTATAGAATAAAGATAGAATTATAATGTTTAATTTACGCATACATTACATTATCCTTAAATGGTTTAATACCATATTAGTACACTGTGTATTTTGTCATTGACTGATACGCACTTTTTGTCAAGAGGAACAGAAAATATTTATTTCTTAGTTGCAAAACCAAACAACTACATATTCATCTCCCAAAAATCAGATTTTAAAATTTTAAACGAAAGAATCATGACTCTTAGGAAAATAATTGCTCTTACTTCCTCTTCTATTGATCATGTAAAGCTAAGTAGATGATGTGTTCTCCAAAGCTAGTTTTAGAAAAAACATTTTAATTTAAAGTACATAGAGGTAAAATTCTAGAAGAAAATTCAATTAGAATTCTTATACTAATTCTTAACTTGTATTAAATTCCAGGACATGGGTCTACAATTCCCGGATAGAGAGATGATTACATGCAACAGTGATGAGGAACGAAATGATGCTTCATCATCCGAAGTTAAAGTAATAAAAGAGGAAAGCCAAAAAATTCTAATTCAACCACAGCAAACACCTAAACCTGATGTCGTCAAACAACAGAAACAAAATAAGAGGCCACCTAGACCAATACCTCAACTTATTCCTCTTAATTCGTCCACTCCTAATCAGAAACCTAACACTGGCGAACCACCAACAAAGAAATTTAAGGAAACACCTATAGTTCCCACAAACGATTTAACTGTTAAAAAATTAGAACAACTACCTGGTGACGTAAGTATGCCACCAGTTAGTAATACGCCCCCTAAAGATAATACAGTTCGAAAGAAAAATGAATCATCATTTTTTGATCGGCTCAAAGAAAGACTCTTGACCGAAACTGGTGAAGAAGGTTCTCTTATATGCAAGAACTGTGGATTTGAAAGTAAATGTTTATCCGAACATTCTGTGCACGAAAAGAATTGCACGACACAAGGAAATCGAATTTTGTCAAACGCCTTACTTCCCACTTTAAGCTCAACACGATGCCAAAATTGCAGACATCGCTGCAAGTCTAGTGCGGACTTATACATACACATGCAAAGTTGCGTTAAAAGTGAGACTGGATCTAGCGGACAAAATTCTGAACTATTAAATCAAGATAGCAATGACACAGCTTTGACCGATGATAAAGAAGCTGAGCCTCATCCAATGGAGAATGTTGTCTTCGTTTGGAACAACATAAACCAGGAGTCACGGAAATTTGATACACCGCTCGATATAAGTATCAATGATGATTCGACACTCCCAGAAATAAGCAGAAATTTTGATCTTGAAATCATTGATGATAATGAAGGTATGAACTTATCACCCAGCCAGGCCTTGGGTAAAAAAGTTTTTAAATGTCCACATTGTATGTTCTGGGCGTCGACAGCATCGAGATTCCATGTGCATATTGTTGGACATCTAAACAAAAAACCATTTGAATGTTCCTTATGCAAATACAAGTCAAACTGGAGGTGGGATATTACCAAGCATATTAAGCTGAAGTCTGCGAGAGATCCTTATCATGCAGCTGCAAAGGTACATATGACTGACGAGACAGGTAGAAGAAATTATACTAAATATAACAAATTTTTAGCAATGCCAATTGCTAATGAAAACGGAGAAAATGAATTTCATTATATAGATCCAAATACTTCAATTGACACAGCGTTAGATGATGACACGTACACCGATAACAGTAAATCAACAAATTTAACTTTGGAAATACATCCACTTAACTTACAAACTGAAAATAAAAATGATATGATGGACAGTAGAAACCAAGATCCAAAAAAAACCAAAAAGACTTTGTGGAAATGTAAAAGATGTAATTACAGGTAAGCTCTACAACTCAAAAGCTCTCCTATTTTATCTACAACTCAACCAAAAAAACGATTATATTGCTTATTCTCGTATGTTTGTTTAAATAATACTCATACATATTCATAGACAATCGTTGTTTATAAAAATGAACTTTAAAATTTTTCAATGAAATAGGTATATAAGAAAAGTAAAGTTTCTCCTTATCGATGTCACACAGCACTTCTGTCTCTCTCATGTAATATAAACATTAATCTTTTCTAAGCTCTAAGCACACACAATAGTAAACAAATGTAAGTTGTTATTGTTAAATCTACATTCCGTTTTAAAGAGACTTATTCGGCCACTATCCGGTATTCGTCGTATTCCGAACCTTTTTTTTTAATATTCGGTATTCAACCAAATAGCAACCAAATGCAGTATTCGGCTTAATACCGAATTTTTCGTGGTTTGGTAATGTTAATTAAAAAAGTTTAGCGTTTGTTGACCACTACTTATAATTTAATAGACCTCTGCGTTATTACGACCAATACGTTAATTATTTTCAAACAAGCAAAACAATTGATTCCGTTTCAATTGCTATAGATAAAACTATTAATTAGATAATGATATGACAAACTTTGTTATAGAGATACATCAAGAGAAGCACTATTAGAACATGTTCGAGAGCATTCAAAGCCGGATCCAGATGAGCCGAAGCCTAATCCGGTCGCAGCAAAAAGGACAGAAAACACCACAGATCCTGCTGACTTGGCGTACCGGTGTGGACATTGCAATCAACTTTCCAATTGGAAGCATGTCATACAGGTAACAATATCCTTCCCACCTTTGATACTTAACACTATGGACTTATATTAATTTACCTACGTATACTAAACTTCTTTAATTTTCTTGAAATGATTAATAATAAAATGATAAATTAGTATTCATAGAGTACAACCATTGGAGTTAGTTCCGGGAGGTACAGACCCACAATCGTTTTAGCCAGCGTATGATAAATATGTTCCTCGAGTCTTGTTAATTCTATTAGGCAGATGTGGTTGTCGGATATAGAGGCAGGTACTCTATTGGAGGTATCTAGCCTTTACGAATAGCGTACAACCCCAAATTGGACTTTTAGTTATTTTCAAGTTGAACTTGAATGTTAATGAGTGGCAGTAACGATTTAACATCGGGTGTTCGGCAGTTCGTTTACTACTCACTAACAAAATTAAATAAAGCTTTTGTTTTATGCGTATTTTAAATTAATGTATCTTTTTCAGCGACACTGCCGGCTGAAGCACGATGGCGTTATCAAAGTTGTGACAACAGTGAAGCCAAAACCAATCCCGATTTTACACGAGATTGTTGGTGATTCATGCTCCAAATGTCCTTTTAAATCTTCAGATAGAAATGTTTTCATAGCGCATTTACAGCAACATCAACCTTCCCCTCAGTCTATTTTCAAATGTTATTTTTGTCCGTTTTTCGTACGAGATGAGCACGAACTAGTACAGCATTTGACTTTACATGGTGTGGATGACCCAGAAGATTATATTGCTAAAGCTATGGGTTGTAAATCTCCTTTACCAGAACACGTTGTTCAAAACCAACATTCCACTAAACGTCATAAGTGTACTGAATGTCCATATGAAACCAACAGTAAATCTCAATATATGTATCATGAACAATTCCATCGCCTTCCAGCCGATACTCCTTACAAGTGTCAAGAATGTAATTATAGTGTATCCAAAAGACATTTGCTACATCAACACATGAGGGTGCACGGAATTTTTCCGAAGAAAGGTGAATTAGATGGTGATGACGCAGAGTCGCAGTCTCAAAATGGCGACGCTAAGCTCGATAATTCAACTATGGATGACGAAATTCCGTACGTTTGGGTTTCGGCAAAAAACGAATTTCATAAAATGTATAAATGTAGATACTGCTCGTATGTTAACTCGCAAAAATGTAAAATACCTAATCACGAGAAAATCCACTGTATAGTGTTTGAGAACAGTGACGATGTGATTTATAAATGTTTAGAATGTAAGTTCATTTGTGATAACAAGATGCGATTATCAGAACATTCAAAAACTCACAGTGCAATATATGGACGCATATTCTGCCCAGTGGAACCCGATGTTTCAGACGAAGAACAAATAGCAAAGCTGAGAGTTGTAATAGAAACAGAAAAAATAAATATTGCAGACGAGACTCCAAAAGAAGAAGGTACACTCACTGAACTACAGGAAACAAAAATTTTAAGCTTTTGCCAAAAATGTCCAGCTCGCTTTTTCTCAGAAGGTGAATTGAAAATGCACGATAAGTTTCATGTTTCAACATTTTCGCATAAATGTCAAAGTTGTGAATTTTCAGTACCTGAAGAAAATCTGTTAACCTCTCATGTGTCTGTACATTCAGATGAATATAATACTAAAACAAAGATGCTTAAATTCGTTCACATTACTGATCCAGTTCATAAAGAACCTCGAAAAGAGGCCAGCTTATCTTCTACGTCAGAAGAAATGTGGGTAGTATCAAGTCCAGGTAAAAATTTTCCAGAATCCAATAATAATAAAAAGAATTCTGACTCAAAACCTGTGCCAAAACAATACTTTTGTAAGGAATGTCCTGCGAAATTTTTTAAAAGTTCAGCTCTCAATTACCACATAGGATTACACGGAAGCGATGCTGAAAATAAATGTAAGAAATGTAGTTACGCCGTCAAAAACATTGGAAATTTAGCCAAACACGAGTTGCTGCACGAAAATGAAGGAAAAGCATCGACTTGCGATTATGAATCTGGAGAAGATGATTACAAGAATATACCTCTATCAGGAACAGATTTGTTTCAAAGGAAAACTGAAGCACAAAAGAGAGTTTTAACTGACAAAGACAAAT
Source organism: Erynnis tages (assembly GCA_905147235.1). NCBI lineage: Eukaryota > Metazoa > Arthropoda > Insecta > Lepidoptera > Hesperiidae > Erynnis > Erynnis tages. The sequence goes on from LR990072.1 coordinate 10,407,333, forward strand.
TAGTGAAACCGAACGATCATTTCCCACCGGTCCTTCAAGCTGATCCACAATTTGGATACTTAATGCATGGTAACCCAGAGTTTATTTATCCCACTTATTTAAAGAATGGAAGACAAAAGGAAAAGCGGTACAAATGTCATAAATGTCCTTCAGCTTTTGAAAAAAGGGAGCAATATAAGATTCATTTATCTTTACATGGTTCAAAACAAAGATACAAATGTGAACTTTGTGATTACTCAGTTAAGTATTACGCTAATTATGTCCAACATATGAGAAAACATCAAATGAACGACGAAGCGCAGGCTGAAAGAAAAAAAGGCAGTAACAATTATAATGAGACAGAGCTCGAAAACCAAGAAAATAAGCCAGGGGACAGTGGCGATAATATAAAATTAGCAATTAAGACTATGCCAAGGAGACTTCCAAAAACTGATTTCCAGCAATTTTCAATAAGTGACCAACAAACATTACGGTTACTTCAGCGTCGGCATTCGATAAATAATTCAGGAAAAGATAATGGTACACATGATACATCCCCTATAAAGGATCGTAAACTTCACATGTGTGTGCTGTGTCCGTATACAAACCAGCGTCAAGACGCTCTGACCAATCATTACAGAAGGCATGAAGATACTGACAACTATAATGCGGTGCACCAAAAGTGCTCTTTTTGTGACTTGGTAGTGATTCAGTCGCATTTCTTGCGAGAACATTTAAAAACTCATTTTACTTATCAAAAAAACCTTATTCCTGAATGTTTTGTGGCTAATGAGGACGTAAGTTTTACAATAACAAAGATGGAAGAAGATGATAATGCATCTAGTGATATCAAATTAGATATGGAACATAAGAATAGCACATGTAATGAGGACAAAATATTCGTTGAAATTAAATCAGGCAAATTGGTTGAAGAGTAAAGATACTTTGTAGGTAGATGCTCTTATTATTAGGATAATATTGTTAATATCGTTGTAGAATTTATGAAAATATAAGTACTTAAAATAACTGAGCAAAAAATTAGATCACTAGTGTGAGCCAAAAAAAGCAAAACTTGATAATCACCAAAGCATTGCTTGCCATATTAGATAATATAAAAATTGGGCCATTTTCAGTCACGCTTACCAGGGTGAAACTTTACCAAGTGTCCGTCTAGCGTCGAGGTGAAATAGAAAGTCATTGGTAATATGGAATATCTATAACTTAATTAATAAGGCTAATTTAAGACCGGAGAATTATATAGGTACCTGTAAAATATTGTAAATACGTAATAGTGTCTTAATAGCTACAGTACGAATCATGTTAACATGAGTTCTGTAACTGTTGCGGTACCTAAATAATAAAAAAATTCTTGATGTTACCGTCGTTACTTTTGAAAGGTACTTTTTTCTTTTTTGATCTCATAAAAATGGTACCTACTTATCTAAATTTTCTATACAAAGGCATACTCCAATTTTAATGTAAGCTGCGTTGATTGGAAAGTACCTACAATTACGCGTGCATCTTTAGTCAGGGATTTAAATTCATTTTTTTTTTCTTTAAAAAACGGTAACATTTTAGTAAATTTAGAAAATCGCTGCCTTGCCACACATTAAAAGTTTATAAATAAAGTCAGTTTTTGTTAAAGCTATATATTGTAGGTAGTCAGGATGATAGGTATTTAAGGAATCAAGGATTCTGTACGATCCGTTCTGAAAATTACTGTTATTCTACCATAAATGTTGTAATGTTTATTTGCACTTTTTTAAGTATTGAAGTCCAAAGTTTTCTTAACTTTGTGGTAAAATCATGGCTTTTTGTTAAAATTCCTTTTAAATGTATAAATATTCAATATTACCACCTAGCAAATGATCCTTTTTTTGGATTCATATTATATTTTAACTATCCAGGTAGGAACTACATTAGGTATAATTTTTTTAATTTCCATGTACCTACCTATACATTGAAATTAAACCTATACATTGAAGTGTTTCATGTTTCCGTCTCAAGCAGGTAATTATAAAAAAATATTAGATTTCTGGACTAATGTGATCTAACATGTAATGTAAATACTTAGAGTACTAGTAATGTAGTAGAAGCAAGTTGGACAAACTTGCAATGGTGAAACATAATAGCTAGATATATTAAAGATAATTTATAAATGTGTGGAATATTATGTTTGTAATAGTACATTAGTTTCTTAATAAAATTGTCCTATAGGGCACATTCCTGTTAAAGTTAGAAGATTGAGAAAAATACAAGCATATTCAAAAATTGGACTTTTATTTATCTTTAGTTTTGTGAGATGTTAATATATTTACTGTTAAGTAGACACCCTTACATTTGCAAATAAATAAAATAAAACCTCACTTAAGCAGATTAATTTATTATTTATTGATAAAACTAAAACTCCCTTATCTACTCAACATGATTCCATTGTCAGTGGTAGTAATAGGGTCAATGCAATCAAACCATAAACAATATCATAATTCATAAAGGTGTGGTAAATTTCTTGATACATTTACTGTATCAATGTAAAACATACACATTTTCTAATATATTAAAAGCAGTCTTAACAGAACTTCCAGCGATTGCCACATTCGTTACAGAGCACGAAGGTGGTCATAGGTTCATCAGAGCTTCTAGTCTGCAGTTGGTTGTATGTGCAATTCTTCTTTTTACACTTGCCGCACTTGAGCATGTCAGTTTTGGTTCCCTGTACAGTTGCCAGTTGAGCATCGTCAATAGCTTCCTTGATGAATTTCTCCCTTAATTTCTTCATTTCATCGCTGGCCATCTCCTCTGGTGTCATTTTAGCGAGCCTAGAGGCTGCAATGACTCCATTCAAAAAGTTGGTTCGCAATGTTGGATTTTTTGGATCTTTCAGATTGGCAACTCTCGATCTTACCCTGTTTCTATATCTCATATCGGTGTTTTTAAATTCAGCATAAATGCATTCCTCTAATTCCTCGGCCAGTTCTTCAACAGACGCACAAGCATTAGCAGCCTCACCATCAGTTTTCAATGCCTGCATGAGCAATTCCCGGCATTTAAGTCTTATTGCATCAGTGGTGTTGGATTGGGGTGGGAATGATGCAGGCAATTTCTTTTCTTTCTCCTTGTCGTCTTTCTTATCTTTATCTTTTGAATCCTTCTTAGACTTTGATGAACCGCTAGATTCTTTTGATGGTGTACTGGGAGCAGATAGGAATTTCTTCCAGTTTTTTATTAGGGTTTTGCATAGAGATATCACTTCCTCATCTTTGCTGGACTTCCGCAAGCCGTTCACTGTCATGCCTATTCTGGTCTTTGTAAGGACATCCAAATTGATAGCCATTGTTTGCAAAGCCTTTAATAGATCCAATGCATCCTCCTGGCCCTAAAATAGATATGCATATTAAGATGTTTAGGAACTCTGAACAATATAACACCAAAGTGTTATAAGACAAACCCTTGGCCCTAAAATAGATTATGCATAATAGGATGTTTAGGAACTCTGAACAATATAACAACATGCATTATATTCAAAACATAATTAACTTGCTAGATTACACGAGATACATTCTCAATTAAAGTAAACAGCACAAACAATCGTCAGAGAACTTTTAATATTTCAATATCAATAAAACCTACAAAGATAAATTTGTTTTATTTTAATTCCTTAGCCTGCACATACCGTCCCGTCATCAGAAATCATCTTTGTTAACTTTTTCTGTATTTTCATTACATCCTCCTCGACACTCATTGTGGCTAATATTTTTCGAAAAACAGACTTCCCGCCCAATTCACCCAACAATTTGTGAAAAATATTGGTAATCAACCACCATACCACACAAACATAAGACTAAAAGATTAAGAATTTTAGATTATTATTTCTTAATTTCAACTGTCAAAAGAGAAGCGTGTTAGCTCTATGGCTGTTAGGCTTACAACACACAATACACAAATAGTACGTACATTTAATCATGTCTAACGTGTGCTGTGATACTTATTTTGTTTGTCAACAGTGTGGTATTGGCATTAGAATTAATTTGTTTTAAATTCCCATGAAATGAAATGCCGTACAATGCTAAGCATTGAGAAACAAGAAACTGAATTGTCTGAATTGAATATTCTGAAAAAAATTAATCATGGTGTACTAATTGTATTTACTGCGCCCACAGTGCATAGAGTGTACCTAGTCTGTAGGAATATCCAATCACTACAATAAGTCTTGTATAATTGCCGTCATGAGTGGTGAGCAGAACTTTCATTGGTCGGTTTGACATTGACTGCGCTGCGGTGCACACGATTGGTTCGACAAACGTCAGTTCGTCAGTGTGCGTCGTCTATTGGTCCAGCAGCAGGCATTTTTTCGGCTGCTGTACATTGGCCGAAAGTTATACAATATCCCTACCACCAATAATCTGTGCTCACGACTTATGACGGTAAGACGGTTACTATACGGCTACGAATTACCGTAGTTGCCATCATGTTGTCACGACCACTTTGCCAAGAGTGTACGACTGGAGTCTGTAGGAGATTTCTTTTATATCAAACTATACGCAGAACCGCTGGTTGGCGAAATAAATTCTTTCTTTTGGTGGTCAAATACCTATTGTACATATTGGATTATTTTCTGGTTTCAACCTAACACCTGCGATGCGATGGCCAATGACCTGAATGGATCGCAACCTAAAATATCGAACCAATAGTTATGGGCATCAGATCATTTTGGGCTGGATCCCGACCATCCCCTTCTTCCCAAAATTTATACAGTAACCCATTAGTGGTCACTGGCCACACTGCAGCACTACAGGGGAGACCACCTCTCATAATGAAAACTATGTAGGCCTTAGTCCACGCTGGCTTAGCGCGTGTTGGTGGACTTTACATGAGAACGAGAGATCATTATGGAGAACTCTCAAGCCGTAGTTACAAAAGGCGATCGTTCTAAACGAATATTATAAAGACGAAAGATAATTTAATAAAGCAAACATTACTTACTTAATTTTAAGAAAGTCGGGATTCGAACCTTTTGAGTAAGAGGCTGAATTCTTAGCCACTATGCTATCGCCGCTTGCTTTGTTCTTGCAAATAAAAATATTGGATTTATTTATTATAAATTCAAAATATTTCTTTGAATTTCTGAAAGATTTTTTGTCACTAGTTAAAAAGCCTTTACTCTTTTATTTAGGTATATAAATATTATTTCTATTAATTAATATTTCAAATAAAATTTAACAGCGGGATAAATGAAGACAACGGTAGGTACATTGGACCTACTTGTACAATGGTATTTTTTTATAGCATTCTCTCCCGGTACTCTTAGAAGCATACTATAATGAATGATGCCATTGATCCAAAAGACGTTTAAATAAAGATTATTTTATATATCACATTTTCATCCCCCGATATCAATGCTACTAAACTAGTTAGATCGGGTATTTCCCATTTTAATACTTCTTTGGTATTATAACTTGTACCTATGAAATTGTTTATTTTCTATTCTAAACTAATAGCTTCGTCATATAACCACGCGTAGGTACGAAATGTATCATTTTCCCTTAATTGTAATTTATTTCTTACAAGTGGGTTTAATTTCTTAAACCCTATATTATGTAGGTTTTTCCGTTTGAAAGGAAAATATCCGAATAAAATAAATCTAAGCATAAAGGTTTAAGGAAAATATTTTGTTCAGTTTTATGTGGGTAGAACCTCGAAATATGTGTATATTTACATAGCCGGTGGGTCTATAAATTATACGATTATCTTCTTAGCGAAGTACCTATCAGCATTTTATGCAATGGTCCCATAAGTACTCCATAAGTAGCTATGGAATTACCTTATAGGTAGGGGTTGACTATGAATTTTGAAAACAATACATTATAAAATAATAAGAATGTAGAAAACTAGGTACTTATAGACTTATTTACCTACTTCATTTAGTACCTGAAGATTGGATAATAATTTTGGGGGTCTATCACCACCCTTCGTAATTTGGGTTTTGGAACTCTACATAATTATAATTATACCCAAGACTCGACAATGCGATACTAGAATAGTTACCTACCTATTTCTGCAAGGGTCGGGTATTGCAAGAGAAATTTCTGCGATTTATTGTAAAAAAAATTAAGACGTTCATGTAAAATTGCTGAACTTTTTTATAGTCACTGGCCGTAGTTTGTGAGTCGTCACTGAAAACCATAAACACCCAATATCCAACTTTGAATGAGATTGAAATTTCATCTGAGGGACACCTACCCAACCGAAAACACACAACCGACAAGGGGAGGGTACATGATGACTACAACCTGGCTACCGCCATCTGCCAGAGGGACCAGGAATTCAGAAGAAGAGGAGGAATTCAGAAGAGACGCCAGCCCAAAACCAAACGACCAAAAATATTTTTAAGACGAATACTTTTTTAATGCAGCAGACAATTAAACCCAAGCAACAATGACAAGCAACAACTAGCGGTGATAGCCCAGTGGCTAAGAATTTGACCTCTTAATCGAGGGGTCTGGGTTCGAATTCCAGTGGCTTTATTAAAAAGTTATGTGCGCTTTATAAATTTTATAAAATTAAATATCACCTGCTGCTACGGTGAAGGAAAACATCGTGAAGAAACCTGCATGCCTGAGAATTCAAAAAAGTTCTCAAAGGCATGTGAAGTCCCCAACCCGCATTAGGCCAGCGTGGTGGGCTATGGCTTACATCCTTCTCATACTGAGAGGAAACCCGACCCTGTAGTGGGTCATTAATGGCTTACTGACAATAATGGCAATGGTTCGAGGATGAAAATTAATAAAATATTAAAATCAGAACACAAGATATACTGGCGGGTTATGTGGATCACCAACCACGGTAAGGACGACACCTGGGTGATCCTAATTCAATTTAGTCATCCTGTACAAAAACTGCAAGATATGGAAGGAAAATGGATTATTCCTTTTGTTGATTATTGATTTTCTATGACAATATTTCGCCCTTCCATGCCGGGCACGGTAGCAATATATAGCTTTTAAACGGCGAGGTCGCACCATTCCTACACATTCACGTACTAGCCGACCTGTAGTTCGCTTCGTTAAACCTATCAAGGTAAATAAATATTTATCAAATTTATAAATAAACAATTACTCTGTGTTGAAATAAAAATATTTGATAAAAATAACATGAAATTATTACAGTAATGGAAATAATTAGCATCATTAATTAATTATGCAGCATAAATTATGGCTAAGTTATGAGTGCAATATGTGTAATTTATGCCTAGCTTAGTCGGTGCATTTTGAAATAAACGGGGTGTTGTTTTTTTAAGAATAACATTAATTTGCAATAAAAAAATATAAAATTACTTATATGAGAGTGAAGCTTCCTTTTTACGACCTTCTATTTATCTATAAATTATCCAAATAAAACAAGTTCTTTTCACAAATCCATCGTTGCCAAATAAAAGCGTTGTTACACCTGTAGGTATCTATAGTAACGTTTAAGTTAACTATGAATTTATTTTACATATTTGTGCAATCGTTTGACGATCGTGTTAAATTTCGTCACTTTACAAAGAACCTGTCTCTGAGACGCACAGCTTTGCAAGAACTTGAGATTTGAAGAACAGCGGGTCCGTGACCCCCTTTTCATACAATTTAATTTTATTCTTAATATCAGATTTAAAATTTTCAAAACCATTAGTTATTATCTTAAGCAATCTATACCTACCGTTATTCAACTAGCTCAAAATAACTTAAACGTTAGAGATAAACAAAAAGTTTTTTTTACTTAAACCTACCTCATTTTATTTCTGCTACCAACCATTTTCGTCTACAAAACACATAAAAATATTTTTATGGTAGTGTATTTGGAAATAAATAAAATCTCTACCTACTTACGAATCTGTGTTACAGTTAGTCAGTGTGGTTTAATATTGAGTTTTATTACAAGGGGCTTAAACTTCCAGTAAATACAATCAACAATGTGGAAGTACGCGGTTGTAGCGGCTATGGCGGTAGCCACCGTCTACGGATTCGGAGACGGCGCCCCCTCCAGCGCCTGCACCGACATGATCCCGCGCCACCCGGTTGCCGCACAATCCACCCCTGCCCCATACATCATCACCACCAGCACAAAGGTAAGTTTGAGTTAGTAAATCGATTACACAGCGATCGCCAGATTCAGACTGGAAAGTTACATACAACTTGGGTTTGAATTACTCTGCACGTGAGATGTTACTGTGCTCGATGTTTACTTGTTTATTCTTTCTAGGTCGTTAAAGCCGGCACGCCAATGGAGGTGGTGATCAGTGGAAAGAGTTCCTCGGACACCATCCGTGGTCTGCTGCTGCAGGCGCGCCAGGGCGACCAGCCCGTGGGCACCTTCACCATCAAATCCAGCGACCCCTTCAAGCTGCTGAACTGTGGCAAACCTGGCGTAAGTATTTACGACTAGTACGGTTCTAACTTCAATTTTGTGTACAAACAAATTTTAGGAAGTGCAAAATAGTTCTAGTCACGAGAAAGTGCAACTTTATAATTATTTTGTGTAATGATGACAGAAAGTAAAAAGGATTTTTTTGAAATGAAATCGAAAGTAGAGTAGAAAAGTAGTAAGAGATAAAAATTGAAAAATTAAAGTCAATACATGGATCTCACAACCTTTTACGGTGCAAGAACTGAGTTGCGAGATTTGGGTTTTTTCTCAAGTTACGTTTTTGATGGCATCTCATTTCTGTAACTTGTAACAAATGTAATATAACTTGTAAACCCATACAAATGTATAGGATTACAAAGTTTATGCAGTTCAAATTCAAATTCAAATTCAAAAGCTTTTATTCATTATCAGGTACAATTTATGCACACTTAATGAACGTCATACATTTAACATTATACAAACATCCGCTTTGATCGCCCCTCAGGCAAAACGTAGACTAGGAGAAAAAAGCGGGCGGAAAAAAACTCCCAGCACTCTTTTAAAAATAAGTATGAATTATTCTATGGTGCAGTATGACTAGGCCCAATAAAGGAACACACGTGACAGCTATCGTGTGTGTCAATATCGCTCCATTGCCATCCGCTCACAAATAAATATTGATACATGGTGTATAGAAATAGCCTAGTGAAGTTATTCAATCCCACGCTTTCTTATCGTCTAAATAGTCCTTAGTTTCATAATAAGCCTTTCGGCACAGGACTGATTTGATAGTTCTTTTAAATTTATGAAGAGGCAGGGATTGAATTTCGATTGGAATTTTATTATAAATTCTAACTGACATTCCCATAAATGACTGGCTTTTTTTATGAAGCCGACATCTTGGAAATATCAGCTTGTGGACATTCCTGGTTACAATACAATTAGATTTATGTAAGTCCTTAAACGTTCTGAATTTGTTCTTATTTTTATAAACATGCATAATATTTTCATAAATATATTGCGAAGCAAGAGTAAGTATATTTATTTCTTTAAATTTTTCTCTAAGAGATTCTCTATTCCCTATTTTATATATTGCGCGAATAGCCTTCTTCTGCAGTACAAAGACAGTTTGTATATTTGCTGCATTCCCCCACAGTAAAATGCCGTAAGACATAACACTATGGAAGTAACTGAAATAAACTAATCTAGCAGTATCTACGTCGGTAAGAGACCGTATTTTCCTAACTGCAAAGACCGCAGAACTAAGTCTACTCGCCAACTTACAGATATGGGGTCCCCATTGTAATTTAGAATCAACAGTGATTCCAAGAAAACAAGCTGTGTCAACAAAATTCAGTTCCTTACCATTAAGTATTGGTTTAGTATCGACTTGTTTAACATTAGGTAGCGAAAATTTAATACAATTCGTCTTTTTACTATTCAGTAATAAATTATTTACATTAAACCAATGAACGACAGTAGAGAGAGCATTGTTCACATCGTCATAACTATTTTTAGATCTTGGAACTTTAAAAACTAAAGAAGTGTCATCTGCAAACAGTACTATCTCATGTTTTTTCTCTACCAGGTGAGGTAGATCGTTAATATAGATTAAAAAAAGGAATGGGCCGAGAATCGAGCCCTGAGGGACACCCATTTTGACAATTGACCCAGACGACCGTTTACCATTTACCTCAACCCTCTGAGTCCTATCATTTAGATACGAAATCAGAAGACTGAGTGCGGTATCATGAATGCCATAGTGATTAAGTTTCCTGATTAAGGTTTCGTGTTGGACACAATCAAATGCTTTGGATAGGTCACAAAACACACCTAAAGCGTCGTGCGAATCCTCCCAAGCATTAATGATATTCCTAAAAAGCTCTACTCCCGCATCAGTCGTAGAGCGACCCCGTGTAAATCCAAATTGTTTATTATGTAAAAGCTCATTATTAGTGAAATGTCGTAGGAGTTGATTTAAAATGATTTTCTCAAATATTTTGCTACACGTTGGCAGTACTGATATTGGTCTAAAGTTAGTGGGGTCAGTAGTGCTGCCAGATTTAAATAGAGGTATAACCTTACTATGTTTCATAAGATCAGGAAACCTACCACTCTCAATACAATTATTAAATATTAAAGCGAGATGGGGTGCCATTACATCAATTATAGATTTAAATAATTTTACAGAAATGCCCCAAAGATCGGTGGCGTTTTTAACCTCTATTGTCTTAAATACTTTTACAATATCAATGGCGTCTATGGGTCTAAAACTGAAGGTACTCTTGCATTCGCTTACATTTTGTTTCAGCAATGATTCGGCCACGTCGGGAGACGAGCAGAGCGACTTAGTAACCGAGACTGGAATGTTGCTGAAGTATTTTTCAAACTCTGATGCAACATGTTCGTCTGACTCCACACTGACGTTGTTAATTACAAGTTTGTATTCACGACTGTGGGTCTTAGCTCTTCCAGTCTCGTTATTGATGACATTCCAAGTCGCTTTTATTTTGTTACTGCTCGATTTGATTTTATTCCTAATATGCAAAGATTTAGCCGCCAAGCACACTCTTTTAAATATTTTGGAATAATTTCTAACATGATTTAAGAAGGGCATACTACGATTATACGACATCTCGTGATAAAGGTCATATAGTTTAAGCCTACTTCTATGTATTCCCGGTGTCGCCCAATCACTGAAAGATTTACAATGATTCGGAGAGATAGTTATAGGTGTGAAGACAGTGTTATAGGATTTATTTATATGATTACACAATGAACCATATTGAATGTTTACACTAGCGTTAGACAGCAATGGCATTTTGTTAATAATATTATTTCTAAATCTCTCCATACGCTTTTCTGTAACTGGAATGACCACTTTATTCTTAAAAACCTGCTTTTCCATTCTATAATTGAAAATAGCCAACTGACCACTGTGATCTGAGCTAAGATTATTAATAATTAAAGACCTCGTAGGTGTCGCATTTGTGAAAATATTATCTATACAAGTAGACGTTGAATCTGTTATCCTAGTTGGCTCCAAAAACAGGTTAGTAAGATTGTGACATTTGAGTAGGGACAGGAAATTTTTGCACATAGAATTATTGTCCAATAGATTAATATTAAAGTCACCGCACACTATAATGTCCTTGTTTGATTTACCACATAATTTAATTAACAATTGTTCAAAAACTGACTCGAAAATATCATATACGGCATTTGGAGGCCTATAAATACTTACAATTATACATTTAGTGCACTCCACACAGGCTATTTCTATAGTTCGTTCAATGGATAGGCTCACTATGTCTTTACGTTCCTTAAATATAAGGTTCTTATCTACAATGATTAACGAGCCGCCACGCATTGCTGTCTTCCTACTGAACGAACTGGCAACTTGGTGCTTATCAAAGTTAATAGCAATCTGGCAATCTTTCAGCCAGTGCTCAGTGACGCAGATGACATTGATATTGTAATGCCTTAAAAATAAATCTAGCTCAAGTTCTTTACCCGACAACCCTTGTATATTTTGATGCACCAAATTTAAACATTCATTATTACTTAATAAACTATCTAACGATTTATTAGAATTGTTGCAAGAGGTTTGTACCTCCCTTGTCTGAATACTTAATTTAAAGTATTCGGGACAAGTTTCAAACTATTATCTGCAGCAATACTACAAGTACTACTACAGTGAGTCAATAAATTGACCTGCTCAATAGGAGCACTAGTCTTAACATCTAAATAATTAAAAAATAAATTGTATGATAGCACATATGCTATCTGTTTTGTATAAAAGTTTGATAGAGTAAATCTATCATTTGTCAACAAAAAAATATTTCTAAAAACATTATTAATGTCAAGTAAATTAATTGAATTTTTATAATTACCAATTGTCAAATTGTTATGTCCAATCATATTATACATCATTACATTAAATTTATGTCTAATATTATTTTCTTTAATGTCGTTCCTAACATAGGGAAATGTAAATAAAATAACTTTTTTTACTTTTAATGTTTGCAGTTGTTGCATATAATATGTCAATTTACTTTGATTTAAATTTCCCCTCCTACCAAAAAGTAGAACTAATGTGCTGTTAGGATCATGGGTACTATTTATCACCTTGTCCATTATTTGTATGAATGATGCTCCGGGCATACAAAAGTTGCAAATATTTGCCCCGGAGTGATCATACAGTCTGGTGCCCATGTTTCTTTCCATTTCATCACTATATATACAAACTTGATTCCTACATGGCGCCAGATTAGAAGCTACTGAGCTGACATTAACACCTCCATAAGACTCCGTTACACTTGATGGCCCTGGCTGCTCTGAACGTTGGTCTTGAAGGTTATTGACGAGTGAATAGAAACGTTCTTCATTATATTTAGATAGTCGTAGGACTTCGTCCATGGCCACCACGTGATCGGCAATGTCCAGTTGAGCAGATTTGTATTTGTTAGACATGTCCTGCAAAGATGATTGAAGGTCTTTAATCATACTATTTAAGACGCCAATGTCAGCCTCGTAGCTTTGTCTATTTTTTTCTAACTCGATAGTAGATTTTTTACAATTTTCCATTAATAATCTATGCTTTTTACATAATGAAACATGTTGTCTAGTAATACTGTCCTTTTTTATCAGCTTCTTCGTTTTTCTAATAAATCTGTTTAACTTGATATATTTTTTAATTCTTAAGCCAGAATTGACCCGACCCGGCACACTAATTGAGTCATCACCAGTCAAGTCAATTGTGACTGCTTGGGAAACGTTTGGAGCCAAACTGCCAGATGCATTGACCAGCTCTTGGTACAAATTTTGAGTAGTAGTGGACGCCGCCTTAGCAGCGTCCCGCTCCAGCTGGTCAATGCGTTCCTGGGCACTCGCGAGCTGTGATCGGAGCTGGGAAACTGTATTCAAGTTGCTGTTGTATTCATCGCAACAGCGATCAAAGTCTCGAGACTGCCTTTTAAGGCGGTCCCTTTCTTCCCGAACCTCCAGGAACTGCACGTGTAGCTCCGCCATTTCCGACTTTACATTTTTGTACCTATTAATAACATGTATAGTTGGTGTATTGTATCTAGAAAACTGGACCGAAATTACAATTTATTTTTAGATTTTCCTCGACTTATACACTAAACACTGCTGGGCAATTCACAAACGTAACCATTCGTCGCTGTGCTCGTCAACGAGCTCGCCTTAGCGCCAGCCTTCATTTCGACGTCGAGCTCAGCGCTGTAACAATCCGTATTCGCTTTGACATTTAAGCTCGTCGTCGAACTGTAGGCTGTGGCCTTTCGACGCTGTTCGCTAGGGCGAGTTAGGGCTTGACACAATTTGAATCGGTAAAAACGTACATTTATAGAAAAGTTGAATTATCTTGAAAATACTAAATTGATAAATTTCTTTTTTGCTACGAATGATTAAACTAATATCATATTTACAATTTTATGCATAGAACGCAAATTTACATCACATTCTTTATTTAATTTCTGATAACGTGGCAGAATATAGTAAAAATCTTGCGTATTAAAAATTAAGTGTCAGGCGTGGCGTGACAGACACCGGCCAAGCGAGCGAAAACTTTTTCTTGTTGGTAAACAAAGGGCCGGGGACCTTTTTTTTACACTTTACCACGTATTTACAAGTGCAAGCAATAAAATAACCCATGCTTGACGTAACATGTGCAAAGTGGCTATTGGGTCCCAAATTCCTAAAAAAATCACGTCTGTTTTGTGTTCAAGTGGAGACCCTCACATATGTTCCACTACTATGGTGCAAAAAGAGTTGTGTTGAATTATTAGTGAGTATCGTATTTCTGGCGCCAAGAGTTTGCTCCCCTCCCTTACAATAGGGAGGCAACCAAAGAACCATATATATTGTGAAGAAATAAATTCATATACCCATTCGTAATGAGCGTTGTGCGCGTCTCAATTAGATACAACATTTTGAAGTTTAGAAAGGCGTCACCAATAAACAGCACATATAATAATAGTAAGTTTTATTAAGTTTACTTAAAAATGTTCATAAGTTCAACTGTTGCTATAAGAACTTTTCAATGTTGGATTGGATAAAGTTGGATTAATAAAAAACCTGCTTCATTTCAGCAACTATGTCCCGTTCAATGGCACCCAGTCAATCCCAAATGGAAAAATTAGTGGATCTGCTAAACAATCAAAGGTTTCTTGTCACGGGATATGCCCGCACAGCACATGCCAGAGACCGTACTCGTGCAGCATGGCAAGAAATTGCTAATGTTTTAAATAGTGAGGGCAATGGCTGCATCAAAACTTGGCAGCAATGGGCTAAGGTTAGTAGATATTTCTTATCAGTGAGATAAAACTATTACTTGCTTACTTTTATTAACATCAACAATAGTACTAAACTACAGTTTCCATATTTGTATATGTTTTAGTATTGGAAAGATAAAAAAGCAGCCCTTAAAAAAAAGGTTAGCCAAATAAATCAGGCAAGACGGCGTACTGGTGGTGGTGCAGCTGAGGAAGTGTTACATTTAACAAGTTTGGAAGAACAATTGCTTGCCTTAGTTGGTGGTGAAGGTTTTGCTATTGGGGACAGAGAGCTAGAAATTAATCCATTTGAAGTATGTTTTGTTAATCTAATTTACTACAATTTACTACTTTTTACTATATATAAAAATAAAATTCTATAATTAATTTCTGTTTAGAATCCACCTGCGGAGCCTGAACTTTTACCGACATCTCCAGCTGTTGCTAGCAACAGTCCACCTATTTTGCTGGTAAGTAGTGTACAAAATAACAGTTTAATATTTGTGAAACAAAATATATCTATGAAATAAATTAAATTATTAAAAATTTTCTTTGTTACAGAATATAAATGATGAACAGCCAAATAATTCTGAGAGTATATTGCAGGTGCAAAATTATATATATAATAGTCATTTTATTAAGTCCACTTTAATATTGAGAATTTTTAACTTATACTTGCATTCTTTTTTAGGGTTTATCTTTTCCAGCAGAGTCGATGGTGGTTCAGGGAGGCTCAGAAATGATGGTAGGGCTTCACTTACTGTTACAGTGTATTACATGATTTGTAACTGAATAGTATAAGCTAACTAATGCAATGTTTTTTATCATTACAGAATGAGGCACAGCAGACAGTGCAAGCTACACCTGTAAGAATTATGAATATTTATTCCCAACTGTTGCTTTATTATTAAATGTTAGATACAAATTTTAATGAATATTTCACATTATAAAGGAACCTCAAGCTGGACCTTCGAGTACTGCCTCGACATTTCTCTCACCCCAAATTATTGAATTGGTATGTTATTATTGGTAAAAATATTCATCTCTTTATGTTAAACATGATTATGTTGGAAATTTTGACTTAAAGCAAAAAAGCTTAGTATTATTTTTAATATAATTGATATTTAAATAATAATTAATAATTATGTTATTACAGAATCAGCGAGCAACAGAGACTGTAGGGCAAAGAAGACAAGCTGTCAGTGCTGCATCGTGTAAGAAAATGATCTTTCTCATTAAAAATGTTACATTAAACAAAAGTACCAATATCATATGTATCTGTTTTTGCAGCTCCTCGCCGCCGTCGTGTGGCGCACGCCCGGCGGCGGTTATTACAACGTACACCTCCAGCACAGCGACACTCCCAAATGGCCAGTCTGACTGAGAGGTTTATTGCTATAGAAGAACGCAGGGTGGACTTGGAGATGATGCAAGGAAGGAGTAGAGAGGCCATGGCTCAAAGTTTGGAGCGTATCAGCCATGGTTTTCTCCAGCAAAGTCAAGCTATACAGTCTCTAGCTGAGGCACTTAAAATTTTTTTAGAAAATAAATGAAAGCATTATATATTACAGATAAATAAGTGTTGAAACCTGTTTTATTAAATACATTTTAATTTAAACCTCTTCTAATTTTTTATTAAAAACATACACATATTGCTCACATAAATTAACAAATAAATATACTAAAAAAACAACACTGAAACATGGGCTCAGGTTATTATGTTCTGTAAAGAATAATCATTTCATATCTATACTGTCTGGCAATATTTACATATTATGATTCGGATGATATGAGTAGAAATAAAACACCAAAATAGTTTAATGTAACTGTGAAACCCCTGCTCGCCCTGGTGACAAGGGAGTGGGCGGTTGACAGCCAATCTTTATTGTACATTCAACAAGTTTGAAAATATATTTTATTTATGAGTTATTTGAAAATATTACTCTTTTTATTTTTTAATTTGATTATTTCTTGTGATTATTTTAGTGGACAACTTCACATCCAAGATTTAGACTTCATGTATTTATTTAGTTGTTTTACCTAATCGAACTCATCGGTTTGGTGCCACCCACCACTGGGTCATTGAGAGAAAACAACCGGAGAATAAAAACTCTCGACACCTATGACTTTGATAATTTTATAATTTAGTTTTACGCACGGAGACACAGTACAGTTTTTAATTCCGTATTTAAATAAGATATCAAGATCCCAGAAAAATATTTTCAATTATTTATTAAACAATGCATTTGTTTATCATTATTAAAGAACTAAAGATATTAAAGAACTAAAGCATGTAAACATTTAAGAACTAAAGCCCCTTTTTTGTTTTTAGTTTGTTGTTTTTAACTTTTGCAATTTCTGCAATCCAAACTATTTTTTTTTGAAACCATCTGCAGGCCATTCTGAATCAATTGACACCTCATTCATATTTTTCTGTCACTGCTGAAAAAGAAAGGTAAAAAGGCTTTAACTGGACTTTACGTAGAAGCTAGCATATGGGTCAGTATCAGACAATATAACGTGTTCATTAATTAAAAAATCAAAAATTATTGCATGGTGTATAGAGACAGCTAGGCAGAGGCAGCTATCAATTATGCAGCCCATTTAATACTTGTATATTATATGTGTTATAATGTGTTATATACCTTAAAACATTTTATTTAACTTATAAGACATAAAATTTATGAATTACAGAAGTGATTTTTAGTTTCAAAACAATAATGTACCTTAACAAAAATTAAATTGAATTAAAATTATCTTGCTCGGGCACGCCAAAGTTGATCAACCAACCTCTGCCTACATGCTCTGCCAGTCACCAGTTGATCTTGGGTAGATGTTGTATTTCCCCGCAATATCTGGATAACTGTCTCTTCTTCCAAAACTTCTCTTGGAGTGAGAATTGGTGTAGGAACACCACCATTGTTACAAATATTATGCAAAACACAACATGCAATTATAATTTTTGCAACCATTTTTGGCTTATAGTGCAATACCCTGTGAACCAAAAGGCATCTGAAACGACCTTTCAGAATACCTATGGTTCTTTCTACACTGTTCCGGGCTGCACAGTGCATAGTGTTATAATAGTCTTCTTTGCTGTTGGGCTCAGGATTGCTATATGGTGTCATAAGATATGATCTTTGGGCATATCCTGAATCACCTGTAAATAATTTAAAAAGAAAAACATAAGTCAATGTGTTGAGGTACAAAAAACTACAGAAAGTAAAAATCAATGTCATAGTAGAATCTGACTTACTTACCAAGTAAGTACACTGATTCCCCATTGGCATTTAATTTTTCCAAGTGGTCTTTGATTATAGAATTATCAAATATTAAGTTGTCATGTGTTGCTCCACCATATGTAACATCCACATGTAAAATATTTAAATTTGCATCTGTTATCTAAAATAAAAATAAAAACTTATTTAACAAAAAGGATCAATTCATAGTATTATGGTTTTTTTTAACATATCATTACTTACAAGCATTGCATTTCGAGCATGATACCCTTTCCGACAGTAAAACATTTCCTCATTTTCATTGGGTCTAATCATAGCAACTAAAGTCCCATCAATGCAACCAATGACACCAGGGATTTTGAACTTCTCATAAAAGCTAAAAAGCAAAATAAATTGAAAGAAAATATAAGATTATGTTGATTAACATGAATACAAGTCCATTTCAAGTTTTATTGTGCCTTTTTGAAGAATTAATAAAGGTAGAAAGAAGACTTAAAAAATAGCCCCTATTATTTATATTTTCTCCTATTGTCAACCATTTACCCATTATTGACCTGCTGTAGGTTTGGATCTCTTCTATCAATTAGACTGAAGGTTGTAGGCCTTAGTCTACCACGCTGGCCTAGTGAGGGGTTGGTGAATTTCAAATGCCTTTGATAGCATTTCTTTTTTGTGAATTCTCAGGCATGCAGGTTTCCTCACAATGTTTTCACCTTTACAGCAAGTGATATTTAATTTTAAAAACTGCACATAACTTTTATTAGTAGTTATTGGTGCATGCCGTTGGGATTCAAACCCGGGTACCCCTCAGGTAAGAGGCTAAATTCTTAGCCACTGGACTATCACAGCTTCCAAATTATTTTCTCCTATAAATTTTTTAAGTATTTAAATGCCTTAATAGATATTTTAATAATGTTAGTATAACATTTAATTGAAATTTGAACCAAACAATACAATTAATGCAACAAATACATTTTCATACAGTTAACGAGTGGTGTTTTATATTGTTCAGTTAAAATGTAACTAGATTTCATGTGGTTTAACAATTTGGAAGTCTTGAATAAAAACATTAATTTTACTTCATCAAACCTACCAGTAAACTGAGTAGCACCTTTGTCAGACACAGGGTGCAAATGAGATAAAGTACCAGTCTAAGAACTTTCAATATAGCAAGTTCAATTTAATAAAATATGTTTCTTCACTGACCTTTTCTTGAGAGCCTGCCGTTCACTTTCATTTTGTGGAAATCTAATATACTTTTTTACAATATTAGGGTGGTTAAGAGCATTGACAACTGCATGAATAGCCCTTGAAACGGAAGACTGGGATATATAGCTGTCCATATTTTTAGCAAGTGCTTTCTGGTAACTTCCATGAGCCAGAAAAGATAAGGTACATAAAATCTGAAATAAATAATAGGTTACTTACATAATGTTTTTAAGATTTAGGTAAAACTTAGTCATAATTTGATAATATGTACCTACTCACATTAAAGCTTTTCAGTGAGTCTAAAATGAAACTTGCTTTATCAAAGACACAAAAAACAATAAGAGCTTCTTACCTTTAATCTCTTGGTTAGTCCACTAGATTTATGTCTGGGTATGTATGAGGAAATATCCTGTACAAGAATATTAATAAGGTCCTCGGAGAGCCTATAATTCGATATATATTCCACATCGCGAGAAATTGTTTGTATTTCTCGCAATTCACGAGCTTGGCGACGCTTTCGTAATTCATCAGATTTTTTTGCTTCCTTTAGCAAATACAGTATGCACAAAACACGAGCAGCCATTATAAATTAAATGTAATGCACAAACTGAACTTAAAAACACCAGAAACTATTTTTATCAAAGCGAATTGTTGCGGTTCGCCTCAGTTCGCCTGCAAAATTGAAGCTTTTGATTTTGACAGATAAAGTCGAGGCTGTGGGCGAGGTTGTAGACGAAGGTCGCGGCAATTTTGCATTGTGAATACCGATTTTCATACAAACATGGCCGTTTGACAGAAAGAACTGTCAAACGGCTCGACGTAGAGCTTAGCGTCGAGTTCAGCGTCGAGCTCAGCGTCGAGCGGCGTGGTTCTGAATACGAAACTGTATTTCGTCGCTGCGACAGCGTCGAGTTCTAGGCTGTTTTGCTTTGTGAATTGCACTGCTGATAGTATTCTAAATTTGAAGCTTTGATGTTTGCTAGAAGTGCCTTAGAGTTTTTAAGATCGGTGAGTGAGTGAGAAAATTAAGAAACTTTGACTAGTAATAATTCTTAAACTACTGACTCAAATTGAATGAAATTTGAAATATACCGGTTTTATACAATACCTGCCTGGCCACTAAAAATTCAGGCTCCTAGTTTTATTCACAATGGAGTTATAGAGGGTTGAAAATGGCCTGACATGCTTCGAGAAAAGGATGACTACGGCCGTGCGGCTCTTTTGCTCAACTTGACAGGGGCACGGCAGTCTTATGTAATTAATTAATTTATTGGTGAAAATCGAGAATTTTCGATTTTCAAAAATTTTTATATAATTCAAGACTTGCAAATTTCATAATAGTAACTTTCATGTCAAAACTGCAGAAAATATTTAATGTCCTCGATAAATCTACAAAGTTTGAACGAAATCTGGCCGTTTAATGTGGGTTAAAATCACGCCCAAAGAAGTCGGTTACAAACAAACATACATACAGGTGAAGTTAATAAAAAGCGTGTAATAAAATTAAACGTAAATACTAAAAGAGCGAAAAAACACAACGATGACTAGTGAATTTGAAATTACGACAATGACACATTTTAGAACTAATTCTGAACTTCCTTGTGTTACCGTTGAAATACTTGAAATAAATTACTTTGTAGCTTTGATCTTGTAACAAAAAGTTAACAAGATTCTTAATATCGTTCCATTGTTATTCAAAAAGCCTTCAAGTTCTAGGAAGACTGTGCTTTTTACCATAATGTACGATGACTCAAATGTATGTGAAGGTAACAAACGATGCTAATTATTAGGTAATTTTCTTATTGTAATTTGTTACGTACTTACTATAGTAGGTTCTTACTCAGCATCTGACCTACTAGTTATGCCCACGAATTTGTAGAAGTCAATTTGTCACTATGCTATACTGTAAGTACAATTTAATTAATAGACATTCTTAGCGTTACGTAGGTACATATTTCAGGATAACACCTTACCAATTTCGACCTAGATACTTCTTGGTTTTTTATTAACCAATAAGTAGTTGTTAAATTATTGTTATTGTGTTTCAAATTTTATGTAAAGACTTACGTTTTTATTGTTTTGTACTTATAGAAGTTGAGTTATTTAATTATATAAACCTTGTTACATTGAGTTCGTACCTATATTAATTATTATAATCTTAAAAAGTATTACGATTCTCGACTCTAGTCGGAACGGGAAATAGCGGAAGTATAGAAAGATAGATTAATGCACTGATCTCGTGGCGGTCACATAATATAGGTATCTCTAACTACCAAACCATACCCTTATAACTGATAACTAACAAACCTGTCACTACTTTCAAGGCATTATATTTGATTCGGCACTGTGCACTTCTATTAATATACTTCCTTCTTGGTGCCTACCATAGAAAACAGAATACTTATTCTGTTTTCTACCTACCATAGAAAACAGAATACTTATTCTGTTTTCTATGGTAGGCACCAAGAAGGAAGTATATTAATAGAAGTGCACAGTGCCGAATCAAATATAATGCCTTGAAAGAATATCTGAATAAATATCTGACTATAAAATTAAAATAATGGTCAGTAGCTACAGTCAGCGTCATATAGTTCGTGACACTCAGGGTACTCAAATATATAGACGCAACCAAAAAGTCGATAATATCGGTACACACAAAGTTGTCTTATTGTTGTCAACAGTTTTGTCGCTCAAAAGGTCGACACACTTAAAATGTCATATAAATCGGTTCAGTCAAACTGCCATAAATATGGTTACAGTCATCCCGCCAATGGTATCTAAACATTCTAAGTGTTCAAAAATATGGAACACACTAGAAAAATAAGCTAGCATTAAAACCTCATTTCGCAATCTAGTGTTTGAATGTAATTCTATTATCTGTCAGTGTATGTCAAATAACCATCAGTCGTATCAATGTCAAGTGCAATATTATAGAAAGCTGGAAATCTTTACTACCTACGTAATTTCTATTGAAGCAATTTCATACTTAATACTTAAATATGGCTACGTGTCGCATTGATGACACCACTAAACATCGAATTATATATTAAAAATAAGGATAGTTGAACCAAAACTTTTTTTATTTTCACCCTCTGAGATTCTTATCCCCTTATTCATAAAAACAAAAATCGCTTATTAAACCTAAAATTTTAGCCATTACATTGATTTGCCATTTTCTTTCAAACGTTGACAGCACCAAGAAAGAAAGAGACAGTGCAGTGAAAGAACAGTGAAATAGAAAATAGGTTTATGATGCGATTTGGCTTTATATGAATAAGGGGTCAGTCTTTTGTTGCGTTTGAAAGTAACTTTATCAGAACTGCTCAGTTTATCGTTAATACGGAATGTGTTCTTTTCAGTTAGGTACACAAGTAAAATTAAATACGAAATATACCTAATAACTCATATTCATTATCATTGAGGTTAACATCAGTCTATTAAGCTGTAACTGTTTATTGCATATTTTTTAGCATATCTTGAGATATATCGTCCGTACTGAAAATTCAAGCTTCTAGTTTTGTCGACAACGAAGCTATAGGGGATCGAAAATTGCCTGAAAAGGATGGTACGGCCGTGCCGGTTTTTTTGCTCGACTTGGTCCTCACCACTGCCGTGCCCCCAGATATCGTAAATGGCTATGCAAGAAATTCTGAAACTCAATTCAAAACAAAAGAGAAGTCTAGGACGTCGTGCTTAACATGAAAAGGACAGCAGTAATTTCTATCGCTTTCACTTTGTGTTTAAATTTTTTGATACTAATTGACGAGGAAAATAATATTTAAAATATTATAGCAGTAAAGTTTATTTTTCTAATGTGTTCCATATTTTTGAACACTTAGAATGTTTGGATACCATTGGCGGAATGACTGTAACCATATTTATGGCAGTTTGACTGAACCGATTTATATGACATTTTAAGTGTGTCGACCTTTTGAGCGACAAAACTGTTGACAACAATAAGACAACTTTGTTTGTACCGATATTATCGACTTTTTGGTTGCGTCTATATATTTGAGTACCCTGAGTGTCACGAACTATATGACGCTGACTGTACCTACCTTCGTAGGTACATAAACTTACTCGTATAGCTCTCTGCATAGAGTAGGCACCATAGAAAACAGAATACTTATTCTGTTTTCTATGGTGCCTACTTATTCTGTTTTCTATGGTGCCTACTCTATGCAGAGAGCTATACGAGTAAGTTTATGTACCTACGAAGGTAGGTAGCTACTGACCATTATTTTAATTTTATAGTCAGATATTTATTCAGAAAATTATTTTTTCCTTTTGGATGTGTTAATTACTGAATCCTTATATACCCTGAACAATGTAGAGCCAAATTTCTAGGAATCCATAATATTTTCAGATTAATTTTTCACTTCACTTTATATAATTTAACTATTTAATGTATTTAAGGGACTCAATAAAGACGTTAAAGCTTAACGGTACCTTCAATATGTAAGTAAAAGTAATCAGCCCCTTTAAACTCTACAAGAAAATTGGCTATGTGAACTTGGCACCCGACTTTGGAAAAATATGTTCTTTTATGTATTTAAGATAAAGGTAGGAAGTTGATAGTAGTGAAAATAATTTCGTTTGTAGATAACCCAAAAAAAAATACTTACTGATTTTTCCAAAGTCGGGTGCCAAGTTCACATGGCCAATTTTCTTGTAGAGTTCTTTTCTGCCTACTGATATATGTATAAAGGCCATCAAAACAATTCTGTAATAGATCAATATACCTTAATAGACCAGTCAACTGCCTCTATCAAACGACCTCCTATACTAAACAGCCTTGGTGTTGCAACTACTAGACTCCTCAATCTGTGCACACTCGTACATTTATAGGTTAAAGGTCGCATGGGTCATATATAGCGCATCAATTTGAACTTCTCCGCCCGTGACTTATTTATTAGCCTTGTTGCACTTGTTATAATGCACTTTAGTTTAGTTAGAAGCACTACCTTCTACCGGCTTTCTGGATATTCATTCTGTTGTTGATTACAAAATGTTAAAAATAGAAATTTTTTAGCATTCTTCACGTAAAAGTCGTACTACTTAACTATCATACGTAGGACGTGCTTTCACAGGTAAAGATCAAGTCCAAAAACGCGGTGATAATTTTCCCCTGATAAGAATGTTTTCAAAATATTTTGTTTCGGGTCCACAAAAATACACTTACCACCGAAGAACAAATTGTAATGAAATTTTGCATTGTGGTAGTTTGTAGCCCTAAAAACACAAAGGGTAACTTTAATCTACGTTTGTCACCCACTTAGTTGAACGTGAACGGAGTCGCGGGCACACCTCATCTCGTATATTATCATCATCGTGATTCAATCGTGATTCATCATCGTGGTTTAATTGCATCTATCAACAGAATGCTGTAACACACAAGAAACACGACGCTAAGGACGACAGACAGTCCGTCACCTTCACCTGGACTCCCCCGGCCGACCTCAACGATGTTGTTAAGTTCAGGTACTTACCTAATTGCTTTTTAATAACACCTAAAAATCTATTATACACTGTTCATTTTTTTACAAAAACGTTCGACAAAAAATATACATAAGCAACGGCGGTTTTAAAGTCGGCTTAACGTTCGCCTAATTACGGCTGGCCATTCTAGGCCATGATGCAGTAAGTAAATATTGTAATGGGCCGTTTGATTTTTTAATATTATATTTAAATAAGGCGGCGGTGATAGCCCAGTGGCTTAGAATTCGACCTCGAATCGAGAGGTCCGGGTTCGAATCCCAGTGGCACGCACCAATGACTTTGTAAAAAAAAAGTTATGTGCGCTTTATAAAAATTAAATATCATCTGCTGTTACGGTGAAGGAAAACATCGTGAGGAAACCTGCATGCCTGACAGTTCAGAAAAAAAAAGTTTTCAAAGGCATGTGAAATCCACCAACCCGCACTAGGCCAGCGTGGTGGACGGCGGCCTACATTCTTCTCATTGTGAGAGGAGACCCGACCCTATAGTGGGTCATTAATGGGTTACTGACAATATTTAAATAAATAATAACAAATGGACACCTGTAACGTAACGAGTATGTGCCTACTGTGGCTCCATGGCAGTTTGGGTCGTAACAGGGGTGTCCATCCACCCCCCCGTCGAATGTCAAAAAAAAATAAAAGTCTTAGCTGATCACCTAGCGTTGCTACACATAGTACTTTTAAGGTCTAAGATGGTCGTATGTAATAAGTATCTATCTCCGGTCACATTTCCCCAACCGAAGCAAGCGAAGACATGAAAAACAAGGTTCTTTACGGCGGGTTCAAAGGTGGAGATGGACCTTTGTGCTGGGTACAATGGCTCAACCACCTACGTTACCCACATACAGTACAGTATTATCCAAACATAATAATAATTAGGCTCTGTTGTGCAGCGAATATACGTTTCATACCACATCAAAACATAATTTCCTGCAGAAACGCATCAACCATTATGTATAATTGAAAAGTAATTGTACCTACTATAGTTATAATTATCTTTATTTTTCAGAGCCACTATCGCATACAACGGCGCCGTCTTCTGGGTAGGAGTTGAATCCGCCCCCGTCAAAGTGACCAAGTAGACTTATTGCCTATAGTTTAATAACTCAAGTATTATGATGTATTTATTTTTAATGCATACCGGATTATGAGTATAATATATACTATGTATATTATAATAAATAAATACAAATTAAATTGTTTTCTTTATACATATTTGAATTAAGATATTTATAGATATCCAACAACAGGTATAATAAAAGACTACTTCATTTTTTTTTAACATTTTTATTCTAATTTTAGCACCTAGCAAATTTGTCTTGGAGATCCATTTACAAAATTCGAATTCTACAACATTCACCAAAAACACAATAATTATTATTTATAGTTAGGAACAGATGCCCAAATGTACACTAATTTCAACATTGTATGGACGCGAAATAGACTTATTTTTAGGGGACGATTCCACGTGTCTGCTAATGCTATGTTATATTGAGCTTGTTGAGATTAGCCACAAAAACAGGCATTGAACACTAAAATGATCTTCAAAACTGCTTTAAACAAGAATTATTTTGGAGAGAAGGTCAAGAATACTAAAATATAATGTACAATGCAATTCCCATACTTACAGCCAATCCTAATTCAATAATATGTGTATAAAATTACATACTATGTATTCGAGTCTTTAAAATGGCAGTAATAGATTTGGTAGACTATCTAGGATGGTACCGATTTTTTAACTATTTGGTAAGTTGAATAAATAATTTATTAATGAGTTACTTCATTTTATTAAACTTAAACGAATCACAAGAAACATATTTAATTATACATGACATATCCTTTTATATACCACAATAATGCAAAATATGTAAACTAAAATCATAAGTTACTGTTTTTTTATCTTTTTATTAAGATATTAAATCTCGAGATTACAATTTTTATATTACACCAACTTACATAAATGTCACCTAATTATTCTAATCTTATTTATCGCGCAATCAGTGCAAGAATGGAAGCTAAGTTTAAAGTGCCTATTACTATACCGGGCACTCTGCATAGGTACAAGTAACTCCTTAATCATAAGTATTTAATGATAGTATAGTAACTATAGTATAGTAACTATAGTATAGTAACTATAGTATAGTAACTATAGTATAGTATAGTATAGTATCTAGTATACTATAGTATAGTATATAGTATAGTTACTATACTATAGTATAGTATACTATAGTAACGTATGTTAACTATGTTACTATTAGTTACTATAGTATAGTATACTATAGTATACTATACTATAGTAACTAATAGTAACTATACTATAGTAGGTATGAAATGTACTTAAATTCAACGATATGAAATGAAAAGAAGTAGACTATATCTAAGGATATAGTCGAGGCCTTTGCGAAGAATATTCAAACAAACAAGCATGCAGGCAGTGCAGGCCATCAGATGTAAAGTTATAACTTCAAACTGGACCAAATAACTGCCAGAGACTATAGTGGATGTATTGTTGCCATTGAGCACTAAAAAGCGTGTTAAAGTCACTGTTAATTGGTCTTTCTAAACACGACATCTATAAAATGATAAAAACAAGTTCAAATCCCCTATTTCCTTAGAGCACTATCTGTTTAATACTAATAGTTGCTCGTATTAGTTAAATGTAATATTTTATTAGGCATTACTAAGTTAATTAGTAATCAAGGCTCTATATTACTACAATCTAGGGGGTTATCTCTCGTTATCCATGGTTGCATTAATTTGTGGGATTAGAGAATTTTGTTATCATCAAGTTTCATATTGTCCTTATATTATATTATTATATTATCAACCATTAAATAAAAAATTAAATATAAAACCGAAAGTTAGTTTTAACTAAAAATGTTATAGACAGCATTTATACTCATATTTGCATCACACATTTTCATTCATGCAAAGCAAATTGAATGTGTCAGCCATCACTTTAATGGGCTGTTGTAAGTTCATTGAAATCTAGCGCACGCAAGAATCGTCTGATTAATTAAACTTCTACGTAATTGTGCACTCAGTAGAAATTGGTTTGGCTGAAACGATTGTTTCTAAGCCAAATTATTACATTCGATTAAAAACTAATTGCAAATACTGTGTGGCCTAATACACTTCAGTGTCGAAGTCATTTTGTCCATCACAATGGAACTATAATAATATGAAAATCAATAAAAAATTGTTTTTTTATGTATGTGGTTAGAGAAACGTATTTACATGTAAATTCATAAAAAAATCTATTTTCGCAGAAACTTTTCACTATAAATCTCAATTCCTGATTCATTCGTAGAACTTAAAATTGCTTAACAATGGAAGACTCAATGGCTCAACTCTTGTAATTAGAAGTAGAAAAACTAACAGTAGTTTATACGAATAAAGATTATAGTACCTCCATTCCTTGTACTGATGGCACATAAAAACTTTATCAAATATGAGCATATGAATGTAAATTTTTAAAAAACACTAATTCACTACTACTTTTCCTTTATATTACGTTAATTGTATAGCCTCCAAGTAAATGGTTCTAAATTGCAATACAAAAAAATGGATATCAGATAGGCCTATCTATAAGGATATGTGTCTTTACTAGTGATTACAATAGTTTAACATTAATATAAATGAAGTTGTATATGAAACTAACTACAATAAATTGAGTAACTGTGGCATATAATATACATACAATTTTATTTTTAATTAATTAATGATATAACTATTATTGTGAGTAATATAATTATTATATTATTTGTAAAAATGGAAGGACAGGAAGTGAATTTTGTATTTTTCTTATATTAATTATAAAACACATGTGATTACATGCTATTCAAAATATTGTATGTCTAGTGTGATAAACATGACGAATTATTGTACAAGGGAATAATTATTGTAAAATGAGGCGAGATGCCATTAAAGGCATGGCATATGAACACATGTTGTCAATATAAATGTGTAAAAGTGCAAAATTTTGACAAACCTGGTCCAATGTAGTTTTATTGCTTTTCAAGTTTTGTTTTTATAATTGTTTAATTTAAGTAAGTAGTATCACCATAATGTTATTCTAATTAAAATTAACTTAGAACCGATTTATAAAAATAAATTCTTTTGGATGAATACCAGTGGCAAACATTAAATAAAAGTATATAAATTAATAAATTCAAATAAGTAACAAACACATCATTGGTCTAAATTAAATGCACTTGAATTTAAGAACCCTATAACTAAACATTAATCATCACAGTTAATACTGAATAACAAAACATTTAAAAGAAATCATTCTGGTCATCATTGGTTTTGTATAAAATAGTTTTGTCTTTTTAGTTGTCTATAGAGAGAGATGTACTTTCCAGCAGCAGATGTTCTAGGAACCACATACTGTTTACAGAATAGTTTAGGATCTTGTGCTTTTTCAGATAGTTCACCACAGTCTAACGCCCTCAGGAATGCCAGCACAAAGGTGAAGCAGTTGTGTCTCTCTTCATTATACCTCTCGGCCTCCCAAAGAGGACTTAGGCTGACCTATAACAATTTTATGTTACATACAAAAATCATTCATAAGGAATCAATATATAAATGATACAATTTTTAAATTTTATATAAAACTAATTTAATGTATCTGCAGCAGTAAAGACAGATTCTTTAATACTAGAAATAGTAGTATTAAGAAATCTGTATAACTCGGGCGCAATAACTAGACACCTGGATCAAATGAAGTTTGTCTATAGTACTGAGTGCAAAAAATTTTTTTGACGTGATAATGTTTTATAAATTTGAATTTTATTTTTCTGGTTTATAAATTTAGTTCCATTGAAATTCCACCGTATGGCGAGTTTTGAAATGAAAAGTGATTTATAATTTATTTCCTACTGAGATAAAACATGTGTACTTATAACGAATCTAGTATTTTTTACTTAATAACGATTTGGAGCAGTAATAAACTATTTAGAGTTTATTTTGGGATTAACTTTCAATATTGTTATTCAAATGTATTAATATTTTTTTTATAAATTTAAGTTCATACTTGTTAAAGTAGTAACATTAAGTAGGTTAAACAATTAATTTGTTACAGAAATAAAACAAAAAAGGATGTTATATTCATTTATGATATAGGCTCGCTATATATCTAGCGCTACTGAAGAACAAGAGCGGGCCGCGCTGGGCAGCGGGAGGAGGGTTGAGTTTCGAGCCAGGTGTCAAGTTATTTCGCCCAGGTAGTACTACTACAGATACTTTAAATTACTTTTATATAAAATTTAAAAATTGTGCTAGCATTTGGCTTGGTTCTAATGAAAAATGATGATGAGTAGGATTGATTGACAAACACACAATTTATATAGAAGTGTTCGATTTTTTTTTAATTCTTTTGCTGCTTATAAATATGAAGAGATGGCTGGATGGATGATGATACATTAGAAAACAATAGGTAATAAATTTATTACAACATAATTGCTATTTATTTAAAAAAAGATGATATTCATTAAAACAATAGCAATTGATATCAGTCTGTGTCCACACATTATTGTTTCATAGTTTCCTGGTATTTCTTACTTGATATACGTTTTTATGAATCACCTTCCTTACAATAACAATTAACCATAATTGATAAATACAGTCTTGACATTTATAGCCCTTAAGGTACCAACAAAGAAAAAATTAAAGTTATTTAACAATGGATATTATACATATAACATCAACACACAGTCCAAAAATGTAAACACCTCTAAAGCTACTCTTAATATTCAAAAAATGAACCTGTCTACAACAGGTTTTTTGAATATTAAGAGGAATCTGAAACCAATCACAATTATACAGAGAAAATGTACTAAACTCACCTTGAGTAGTACACCATCCCATATTTCATTCCAGAGTTCATCAAACTGCTCCAGTAACAGACATTGGTCCCAGTCAGTACTTGTGTCAAAATCACTCCATTTCTTTGTTGAAGGGTCAACGCCCTTTATACCCTCTTCACAGAACTCAACAACACATCCTTGCGAATTTGTCACTCCTATGTGCAAGTCCTTAGAATTGTAATAATCGCTGCAATATAAATAGTAATTTTAGGCGATCTCTCAAAGACAATAATTTACACTGGGTATGAACATAATACTATCAAATAAATGAATGATTCTAATAAGAATGAACAACGTACTTGAGAAAATCTCCTTGAGTAGGCTTCATAACGATGGCTCGTGGATGCTGAGATGCTTTCACGAAAGGATACGGCACCCTGTAACAAAAAAGTTCTCTTAGTAATCACCATGCAATATGGGGCAAATGTTACTTTTTAAAGAATTTCATAATTCATACCTAAACGGCAGTAAGTTATAGTCATATCTGTCTAGTTTCTGATGACAAACGGGGCATTGTTCCGGTATTATAGTGCAAAAAACTTTATGTTCACAATGGTGGAAACAAAGGATACCCGGATCCATTATTACTTTCTAAATTTCACTGTATTTTCACTTAAACCTTTGTTATATAAGCTTTTAAACGTTAACAGGAATGTTCTAGAATTGTTCCAAAAACTGAAATTATACACGATGCCCCTCGATTTATCATCGAGAATCTTATTAGAAAAATAAACTACAGTTGTTCACTCCAAATTAAACGAACGAACAGTTTCTTTTTTTTTCCACATCTTGACTTGAAGGCTTGCGGTTCGAAACACTGTATTCTGTCTGTAAACGTCAAAAGTAGTAAAAAACTAATCCAATGGGTTTTAAGTCAATTAAGTTAAGACAATTTAAAAATATTATATTGTTAAGTTAAATTTATAAAATGGTCAACATTTTTACTTTATGTACTCCGAAATAAATAAAGAAATGTTAAATACTTTGATATATTTAAAATAAAGAAGATGATAGTATCAAGATTCTGAACACGACTAATACTTTCAGCCCTTTCAGGGTCAAAATGACAGCGGGCCAACATATGATTACAGCCATGGCTTATTGCGATTGGTTATTTAACTGAGGCTAGTATGTGATTGGTGAAATTTTGACACTATGTTTTGGCGGTAAAATTTAAAACTAACTAATATCATTGTTTCTATTAATACCAAAACAAGCTGCGAAAATTTTATCTGCGAGGGTGGGTAACTTTTTAATTGCCTATTAATAAATATTGAAATTCTAAATGAAACAATTTCTAAGAGCTTATTTTTCAGACATTAGAATCTTCTTTATGGTTAAAATGTATTTCAATAAAATGTATTATTATAATATAAAAAATATTATGTTTTACTGTCAATATTTAACAATTGTAATTTGTAGTGTAATTTGTATACTAATATCATGTTAATATACATTTAATTTGCCGTGGAATATGGATAGATCGGTTATACGACAAATAAATCAATTATTTTGTACATAAAAATATTTTTTAATGTTCCTATAATTATTTAATGAGTTTGTAACAACTTCTGTGATTTAGATTTTACTGATAAGTCCTACAGCAAATCCTTAAAAGGTGAAGGCGCTTTATTGGGGGCGTCGGAATTTTGTCAATAATACAGAACAGTAAAGCATTGGGTATTGTGTGTTTACGGTTGCCATGGCAACGGTGGTAGGGATCAACCACACCTCGACCACGAGACCCAGTTTTCATTCCAATGAACATTAGTTCGTTTCTTGTGTTGTGAGCTCTGACGAAGACTGACATTCGGTATATTAAAACATCCCATAACTAAGTCGTAAAAATAATTAATTTAACAAACTTTAAACGATTGTTTCTATTTAACAAATAACAATTCTTACACAAATTTTTAATCTTGTGATTTCGAAAATGTCTTGTTAAAAGTGTTCTATTACAGTAGTTTTGTTTAAATGCAATAAAAAAGTTAAAAATCAAGAAGTCTGCAATAAAACTTATAGAAACTTATGTTCGAAAATACTTATGTCTATAACTGTATCAATTTTCTGTATCAACCTTGAGTTAACAATGCTACCCTAGCAACTTGTTGTGAGGGGCCTGGAGCCAGCTCGAAGATGTCGGTGGAAAGTAATGGGTTTCGGTTTGCATGGGGGTTGTTGACGATAGTGCCTGCCGTCTCCGCCGGAATAGCATGTCTAGCCAATCCATGCTTGCATGGCATTTGTATCGATGATATCAATAGGTATTGTATCATACAATTTTATCGTAATTAATTTCGTAAGTGATTAATTGCCTTTGTTCAAAATATTAATGAAATTAATAACTGCGCCGAATTTCCAATGTCCTATTATGTATAGTTAATTAAAATAATATGAATAGCTATATAACAGAAATTTTGTCTAACCTCTTCAATTCATTGTTCTGTTCCTGTCTCAAAGGTTCCTGTGCTGTATTTTATTTAAATTGTACAATAATGTGTTTTTTCTATATTATATATTTAATAAATATGAAAAGTTAGCTTGGTTGTAAATAACTAGCAGTAATCTGATTTTTAACATAAGTATCTAATACGTCCCTGATGATAATAAAACCGTAATAAAAATTCTTAAAATAAATATATTTGAAGAAATATTTACAAATGTCTTAAATAACAAAATAATTTATTAATAAAGTAATTTTTAGCACATACGCCTGCTATTGTATTGACGGTTACACTGGGGTCCAGTGCCAGACTAATTGGGACGAATGCTGGTCAGACCCCTGCCAAAATGGAGGAACCTGCATCGACGGCGTCGCGGCCTACAATTGCTCCTGTCCTGATGGATTTATAGGTCAGATTTTTCTTTTTTTTTTAATACACAATATTCGCGACCGTCACGATACCTGGCTCTTGCTCTCCTTAAATTTTGTGGGGACGTCACGCCAAAAAGCGTTAAACCTCAAAAACTTGCTTTTTTTTCCAGGCGATAACTGCGAGACGAATTACAACGAATGCGAATCGAACCCATGTCTCAACAATGGTACATGCATCGACATGACCAATGAGTACGTCTGCCACTGCGTTCCTGGTTTCTCTGGGGAGCATTGCGAAGTGGACATCGCGGTCTGCAACTCCACTGAAGAGATTAGGTGCTACAACGGCGGAGAATGCATCGAAGGACCAGGCTTCAAGTTTTACTGCAAATGTCTGCCTGGTAAGCCAAAATGTAA
The DNA here is from genome assembly GCA_905147235.1 of Erynnis tages. Classification (NCBI taxonomy): domain Eukaryota; kingdom Metazoa; phylum Arthropoda; class Insecta; order Lepidoptera; family Hesperiidae; genus Erynnis; species Erynnis tages. The sequence continues at coordinate 10,441,041 of LR990072.1, forward strand.
ACACAGAAAAAAGAATCGGTTTACCTAAGCTCGGCAGGCATCCGAATCGGCGGGGAAGACTAGGCCAAATACCTACTCATGCCTTACTAGACATCGGAAAAAGTTTATTCTACTTTACAAGTTGTATGAAACTTCTCAGATCAAATTTTACTGGGTCGAAAACTAAGTGATAAACGTCTGGGGGGAAAGGAAATCTATTCAGCCCCTGGCTATCATAAACATAATTATTTTATTTCTTCATTCCTGTATGCTGAGAAGTTACCAGTTGTGATAAAGATGTAGTTTAATGACATAATATCCACATTTTCTCTCCATCACCTGGGTTGACTGGGAAAGAATGCCGCAAGGCATTTAGTCCGCCCTTTGTAACCTAGTGTTGAGGTTTTACAATAAAGCTTAAATAAAATAAAAATCTGAAGGAAACCTCTACTTCTAGGATGGACAGGTCCAAAATGCGAGGACCAAATTGACGAATGCGAATCCAATCCATGCAAAAACGGGGGTATCTGTATCGACGTCCACGCTGATTACATGTGTGCTTGTGCGTACGGTGAGTGAACAAAACTAATAATATACAGGGTGAATTTTTAGAAATAGCCGTTTTGGCCGTACCCAATGACCTAATCTATTAAATTGCTTACCAAATATTTAAATTCTATTTTACAGGATATACAGGCAAGAGCTGTGAAGTACAAATAGAATTTTGTGATGAAAACTCTTGCAGCAATGACGCACTTTGCGTAGTCGAGGACGGCATTCGGATGTGCTACTGCGTCCCAGACTTCCACGGGGAAAGATGCGAGCTACAATACGACGAATGTTTACTTGGGCCCAGGTAAAAGATTTTTACACTTTACAGCCCCGCTGCTTTGGTGGTTTATGGCTTTGTGGTTTGAAAACATCCGACATGGGTTGGCCACTCGCCCATTTCTCCAATAATCTGCATTGGAGCAGCGTGGTGGTGTATGCTCCAGCAATTCGCTTTGGAGCAGCGTATGCTCCAGGCCTCCCACTGTTATGAGGAGAGACCCGTCTTCAACATTGAGTCATGAAAGGGTTGCCTAAAGAGTTTTACACTTTCTGAGGAAATGAGTGTAGGGCACGTTTCGTTTTTCTTAATATTCTTTTTTCTGTCAGGTGTATGAATGGAGGAACATGTATTGATGGTGTGGACAATTTTACTTGCTCCTGTCCACCAAACCTCACTGGGGCTTTATGCGAGTGTCTTATTCTAGAAGACAACACTTATGATTGCGAGTACGTTAGTCCAACACCATATGCAAACGCCACTCAATCTATTTTACTGACAACTTTGTATGAAGACACAACCCTAGAAATGTTGACAACCTCTACTTTATCCGGGATAGACTCCGGAACTTCTACCACAACAGGAAATGACGTATATGGAGCGACGAGTATAGAACTAGTTAATTTGACAGAAAGTTCCGTTCAAACTCCAAGTGAAGCCAGTAAGACAACAGAATCCATTTTTGATGAAATGACAGAATCTACAACTTTTATCCTAACTTTACCGACTCAGGCACAACACAGCATAGCAACGGAAAATTCCAAAACGGAATCTACCACGGAGTGCACTGATGCTTGCATGAAGTCGAATGTATCAACTGATCAAGTTGCTACCTCAAAAGACCTAGAAACTACGACCAGTAGGCAGATGGGAGGAACGGATATCGAAGAAACTACTGCAATCTTAAAAGAACTTACACAAAGAACAACATTACCGACAGAAAGCAAAACTTCTACATCTACAACTACAGACAAAGATGTAGACGAAGGACTTACAACTGTGAAAGTAGAAACGACACCGGACATAGTTACAGAATCTTCGGTAAAATCTACAACAGATGTTATGACCACTCATACAGTTGACATAACTACGGAAAAGATGTTCACTGATACGCCTACTGATCAAACTTCGATAGCTTTGCCTACTCTTCCTATGTTGCCTGTTACTGATGCTTCTGATACCACTACAGGACTAGAAATTACAACACATGCTTACACTACAGTTGTATCTGAATGCACTAACTCCTTGTGTAATAACCATGGAACTTGCATCACTGGTCTTCACGGAACCAGGGTAAGTAAGCTTTAGGTGTAACTCCAAACCAATATAAATACAACAAATTTGTAATTTTTTTATATTTTTAGTGTCACTGCATATTCAACTACGGAGGACGATTCTGTGAAGACAAAATTTCAGTAACATCGGCAGCTTTCAATGGCAATTCATACATTGCTCATCATTTAAAGAATACGACAACGATTGACATACAATTTAATGCCAAAACATTGATAACAGATGGCCAAATGATGTATGCAGATATTGCAAAGGGAGTTTATATGGAACTGTACATGAATATGGGGTTACTGAAGTTCAAATTTTCCTGTGGCTATCAAACTATGCTTTTGAGTGAACTGAAAACATTTGTTAACAAAGGATATCTCATGAAAATAGAAACCAGGTATGGAATTAAATGTTTTAATCCCTATTGATTGAAGTTAATTATTTTTATGTAAGTAGTGATTAACTTAATAATTTGCCTTTTATTTCAATTATTTTCTCCTTTAATCTACAAATGTACCTATATAATATTTTCTGCTTTAATTTTTCCGTTTTTAACAATTTGTTTACAGATTGGATTTATATTTGGAAGAGCAGCATTGTAATGCCACTCTTCGTCTCAATGACACTGTGGCTATGAGCGGCGGTCAAGTGGCCAATATAACATCCCTGGATCATAACTCTACATTGTTCTTCGGGAATACTGTCAAAAGTAATCATTCGGAATATAAACCGTTTGTCGGATGCATCAGAGACCTAATGGTAATGTTTTTTCAGGGAAGTTTAATACTTTCACGCTATTCTGGTCACGCTGGTCTGTTTAAGTAGAAATAAAAATGTTCAATGTAATTGATTCTCGAAGAGGGCTGTATAAGCAAAATTAAGACGTTTCTTCACTTCGCGGAACAGAATATAATGTCTTCTAGTGAAAACGGGGCTTTATAAATAAATTATTAAAAAATTGGGGTTTTTAAGAAATATTTGCAATGGTTAAGTACAAAAACCAATTCCAATCTATTGTTTTCATTGATTAACCTTTGGATGTAATCCATTAGATAAATGGCGAAAATCGAGAAATATTCGGCGAGGCGTTCGATGCCAGTGATGTATCGGAATGTTTGTCCCTGTCATGTTTGTCCGGGCCTTGTCTGAACGGAGGATCTTGCAGCGATCTAGGCGACAAATATGTTTGTTCCTGTGCTAATGGGTAAAGTTAATTTTACAGATCATATGAATTTTTGTTTTAATTTTAATCTTAAAAGTTTTAGCATATAATTCGTTCGTTTTTAAATTCTATTAAGTTTCGGGTTCTCTTATTCTCTCATTACACAGATTCGTTTTTATCTTTATTTTTATTAAATGAAACTTAATTTTATTTATTTTCGTTGTTATACTAGTATCTACCTACTTGATCAGCATTGATCAACCATCCATAATATTCGGTCCTTTGGTATATTTTCAGATGGATGGGAGAGCACTGCAACCAATCGGTATGCGAACACAATCCGTGTCAATCCGGGGGCAGCTGTGTTCCGCACCCTGGGAGCGGGTTCCTCTGTCTCTGTCCATACGGAAAGCATGGCATTTTCTGCGAGTATAGTACGTTCCTACAACACTAGTAATCTTCACTAATCCACTAAACAATTACTTTTGGAAGTCAAAAATAGCGAATATTTTTTTACACTTATTTAGATTACTATAGCTGCGAACTTAGATTACTACTATTCTTGAATCTTGAGCCTCGCGAGCTTCGCTGTTACATTATTAATTTGTGAGAAAGCCAGTTTTGGGCCATTTTCGGATCCATTTATAGATTTGCTAACCACTTAACATACGATACATTCATTGCTACTCCTTTAAAAAGTTGTTTAAAGCGACTAAGCGACTTCCTTACCAATTACATACCAGTTGTCTGCAAGAGATGGCTTTGTAGATAAAACAGCCCTTTGTACTCTAATGATTTTAATTAAATTTAATCCTTTAGGATCAACTGAGTATATTTCAACCTGTGCTTTGAACCTTTTAATGTTATTTACGTTGAAACTACATTTTTATTGACTTTGATCATACTTTTTTAGACTTAACTATTGTATTATGGCTTTGACTATCTTATCCAATAAACCCTTCATCCAAATCTATAGCAAGTAAAATTCAATTAATTCCTTTAGTGTAGTTCAAAGTTACCCAAGTTGACCCTGCCAGTGAGGTACAATAGGTGTAGTGACGTACAATAATTGTATAAGTATTACTATCTCTATCTTCTCTATCTTAAGTATTTACTATCTCTATCTTCATGATCCTCTCTGAGTTATAGGTAATTATAGAGTACACCGTCTATAAATAATGTTTTAGATGTAGACATAACCCGTCCGTCGCTGGCGCCAATTATCACGGGGGTGTCGTCCTACGTAATGTACCCCCTCTCTCCGATGGCGATGAACTCGGATCGATTCGACCTGAGGCTCCGGTTCCAGACTGCAGACATGGACCAAATTGCCTTGTTAGCGTTCGTAGGGCAGAATGGGAGACACGACTCTCGAAGCCCACACATGGCTTTGACCTTTGTGAAGGGATACGTTATGCTCACTTGGAATATGGGTAGCGGTAAGTTTAGCACATAAAGAACTGTCGTAAAGTAACGAAATTCTTTGGTATGAGAGAATTTTTATGAGAAAAAAATTAATATGATGACTGTCAATTTAATTTATTTGCATATTTTTACTCTACCTCAATTAGGTAATATTATTGTTATTACCTAATATTTTGGTCCTTCGAGCCGCATACGATAAAATTTTAAGAAATATTTAATCTAAAGCGATACTTAAATGCGATTTATCAATATGTGAAAAAGTTCGTAGTGTTTCGTGTCTTCGTCCATTCAATTTCTATTTTAATATTTTCGTGTCTTATTCATTTAACGACAACGAACGCCATATCTTTTATATGAACTCTGCAGCCTTATAGACACATTACTCAACTAAAAGGCAGAGGTCTAAAAAATAAGTAGGTTTGTATTGTAGTATTGAAATTAAAAATCTTGTAGGTCCTCGTCGCATTTTCACTGCTCGTCCACTGAGTTACCGACGTGGCGGCCACGCTGTTCGAGTGTGGCGCCGCGGCCGGGCCGCCGGACTCAGCATCGACGGACGACACAACGTCTCAGGCAATGCTCCCGCTCATGACAACAAGATGACTGTGCTGCCCTATGTTTTTATTGGTAAGTTCTATAAAAAGGCAAGTGACATAAGCCTTATTAGTACTGCTTTAACTCTTTAATACGAATTGGGTATGAATAGATTCAAGTGTGTAGGTTAAATACTATCACATTTTTACCATTACCACCTATTAGCACACCCACCATAGATATAGTTAGTTATACATATAAGTCATAACAATAAGATAACTGTGCTGCCTTATGTTTTGACAAAAATGACTATTTCTATAAGGAATTAAGGATCCAGGACCTATCCCAAAGATTTACAAAATGGGTAGACCACCGATCCCGTGTAGTTCGACCAAAGACCACAACTCACCATCTTAATACCTACCTTGCCAATTTCATTGACCAAATAACATCATATAATATGTAGAAGTTATTTAAAAATATAATTATAAAAGTCACGGTCAGAAACATAATAAAATTAAATAAATATGCAGTAATCTAAACAATTGTAGTAAAATACATAAGTTGTGACACACTCAAATACCTACACAGTTTTACTTTTGACCTTCTAAAGTCAGCCTTGCCAAAAGTAAGAGTAGGTAACCAGACTGCTGTCTTTATGTCGTGTAGATAGAATCGTAATGTATTTACAGCAAACTTGATTTGTTTTTATTCATCTGTGAGTTGTGATAGTGACTGAAAAAGTTAGTTGATCTTTTAATTTTTTGTCGTCATCTGAAACAACTTCCTACCTACACTTCACTACTACGAGTACTTCTGCGTCTTAAATATTCTTTATCTGCTTATTTACACTTTAAAAACAACGCATTTGGGTCTCCAGGCGGCCACTCCTCCCAGGACTTCCGCAGCCTCCCCCACGACCTACCCCTTCACAGCGGATGGCGCGGGTGTATCTGGGAGGTCAGCGGCCAGGCCATCGGCTCGGGCAAGGCGGTGGGCGGCCGCGGCGTGGGACAGTGTGGGGTCGCGCAGTGCACCGCTAAATCGTGCAACGCTCCCAGAGGCGTCTGCATACATTCCCCGGCGACTTACGGGTACGAAATCATCACGATCAACTTGCTGAAATCAGTCTTTCCAGCAAGGCGATAGGCGCAGGAGCGTATCCTCTATTTACTCTATTACCTTAAAAGCAAAGGTAATTTATATACATTCTTACCCTAGGGCCAAAAGGGCCATGACTTGGGACACTTGGGACGACATTCTGATAGGAACGGCGCAACCTTACGGTCAGTACCCATTTTTTAGTAACGTCAACGGCCAACAGCCGGGGCCCTGAATTTTAAAATCATGGGTGGACGGTCGCTGCGTGGAACAGTGTGGTGTCGCGCAGCCAAGCCGTACATGGCTCGTGTTTGAGCTCGTATATTATGTCTGCAATACAATTCTGTCCGACAGGTCTGATGACGAAGGTAAGGTTTTTGGTTTTTAAAACTTTGAAATTTATTTGTCACTGAAGAAATCCTTCCAAAGATGATTTGCGGGATAGATTACTGAATTATGTCAAATTTCTACTTATGAGGCTTCCGTCGACGCTCGTATCAGTGATGTGCAGTCACACTGAGTTGAGAAGCTTACCGTTGGGGGCAAAATGTCAGGCAAAAGCGAAGCACAGTTCGGCTTTTGTATTTAGAGCGTGGCAGTCCTAACTCCTAATGTTGGGTCAACGAGTACTCGTTATTAAGAACATGATATTGAATTACCTCTAACTGCCTAGTCAGTTTTACGCTCCCATATTATACTATACTGTCCACTGAGATAGGAAGCATAAGTCGTGGAGGGCAAAATGTCAAGAAAAACGACAAAAAAAGAGCCAACCTTTGGGATTTTGTATTTAGGGCATGGCAGTCCTAATTATGGGTCAATGAGTACTCGTTAATTAAGAGCAGTGTATTGAATTTCTGTAACTACCTAATCTGTCTTACTTTACTCATCCAACTTTGTTGAAAATTGATACACTCCTTTTTGGTATTGCATTGGGATATTGTTACTGTATTAGTAAGTCCAAATATTTGAAAAAATAAATCTTCGTCTCGCAGCCACAAAAAATGTTTCCTTTGGTTTGATTTTGGCGACCTGCGTGGCGCTAAGACACTACGCTGAGCATTCTGGATTTGTTTCGTTCATTCGATTTGAACTATTTATTTAAAATTCAATCTAGGTGTGTGTGTTCTTATCTTGTGTATGTCCACGACGCCCACGACGCAGAGAATCCTGATGTAGGTTTAGGAGTGTGAAGCGTTTATTTAATTGTTGGTTTATTTTTGCCAGATGTATTTGCAACGAGGGCTGGTATGGAGCCACGTGTGCTAGTAAACAGAGTCCCTGCGACCAGTCCGTGTCGAAATGCCGCGGCCGATGCGTCATTACAGCTAATGAGCCACAGTGCGATTGTCCTTATGGGAAGACTGGCACGCATTGTGATGAAGGTCAGTGGAATTACTGGTAAAACTGTTTTTCCGATCTAGATGCTTAAAAATTACCTACATTCATGTACAAAAGACATCATACTTTCACAATATTTCGGTGTTTTACAGACGTGTTTCCAATCGACATCCTATTCAGCGGGACGCGATCCTACGTGAAACTCCATCGGCGTTCGATATCCAGTGTCAGCCTGTCCCTCGAAGCGGAGATTAAACCCATGAAAGAGAGGGGTTTGATCATGTTTGTGGACACACCGCACTTCTACTCGGCTCTGTCGCTGCAAGGAAGTCTATTGGAGTACCGATGGACAGGTGACATTTTTTTAGAAAGATTAAAATCAACCCTTAAAATTGTTATTCAACGCAAAATATAAACGCTTTGCTTTGATCGGATTCCAAATGTTATGTCACTACTTTTGGTGTAGTTATAATTCATTCTTTCTAATGTACTGAGTACCTACCGCGAGCACACGAATAGATACCATAAAAATAAACTCTACAAACTCTAAAAAGGAGAGACTTTATGTCGGATGAAGTGTTAATTTTGACAACGGACTGAGCCCTCTGAAGTTCCAACATATCAGTCTATTAACAACCTCAGATAGTGTTTTAGTAGAAAAACAAAAAACAAAACAAACTATTGTTTTTTTTCAGATCGACTATCAGGGCTTACATCTCTAGTCCGCAGCGGGGTAGTGGTTTCCCTATCCCAGTGGCATGGTATCCGTGCGGGCCGCTACGGAAACCGCCTTTACGTGTGGGTCGATGGAGCCCTCAGCACTGAGCCCATGCTGGCCCACGCCTACCCACACACCGCCAGCGACGCTACGATCAAGCTGGGTAAGTTCCTTTGGAATTAGATCGACGATTAATATTCATGAAGACTCTCCTTATTTTGTTTTGCTCTTCATGAACTGCCTTTTTGTACCCACTAGTACTATTATCATTGCAATTTTTACTACATTTTTCATGTTCACACCTAAAATTGAGATTCCGTTAAAATCGCGTACTACTTGTTCGTTTGTTTTTAGTTGTCTATTTTTTTTTCATGTGTAGCTGCAGCTTACGGATATTGTTAATATGTTCATGTTTCGATTTCAGGGGGTGCGAAAGATTTATCTGTTTTGCCATTTGATGCTATGTCCGGCCCTCCAGAATCTTACGCAGGTTGCCTCAGAAATTTCCACATCAACAATATTCCGCTCGCATTTGAACCACAAGATATTGAAGGTGAGCCATGGTTTTTAAAAATGTCCTTTTTTCAATAAATCATACGTTGCCTAACTATCAATTGAATGTTTTAGACATTTTGTTCTTTATAGTGTAGTATTTCTACCTTTTTCCTCTTTCTTCTTTCGATTCTCAATAACATCAGGCACCCATAGCTTGTTTGGGAAATATTTTGTATTTTATTTTTAACTAGAGGTAGTTCCCAGGTGAGGGTCGAAGTGTGTATGTGAAAGATGGGTTTGATTTTATTTGTGATTAAAGTGTGTGTGTCCACTACACACGCCATTCCCGTGTAGAGCTAGGAGCTGCATGCCAGGTGATAAATGTCTTTCATACAAATTTTGCGTTTTGATAGTTTTTTCCTCAGACCATACTTCTTTACTGGTCTGAGGTTTTTTCCAAGGATCTCAATTGTAAATGTAATGATCCCGATTGTTTGTCCGCCGCAGAGGGTCAGAACGTGAACGCGTGCGAGGGCGCGGCGTGCGGCGGGGCGGCGGGCGCGTCGGGCGCGCGCTGCCGCCGCGGCGCCTGCACCCCGCGCTGCTCGCCGCCCGCCGGCCGCTGCCGCGCCGCGCGCTGCGTGTGCGCCGCCGGCCGCGCCGGACCATACTGCGAGGAACGTAAGCTACACATTTTGTTTATTCACACACCCTCTGTGTTCTATGCACACACCACACCACAGACAGACAACGTCTTTTATGTTAGTATGAAATGTGAAAGGATTAATCGTCACTCCGTTCTCAAAGGGGCAGCGGAGAACGAACGATGAAGATCGCGCAGGTCATCAAAGTTAAAAACGTTAAAAAAGAATAGGACCCAATTTGGAACCTAGGGACTCCTGAATGTACAAAACATTCCTCAGATCTAAGACCATAAAGCGCCACGATATAGAGTATTTTTACTAAATACTTAGATATAATTTAACCAACTCTGTGGTCCCGCAAATTCCGTATCCTCTTAAGTGACATATCAGACGCGTCTACAAACCTTTGTCGAAGGCGCTAGAAAAATCCACTTACTCCTAAGAAAATTCATAAAAGTACACAGTACCGATTTTTCTCTCCCCAGATATAAACGTCACTATAGCTCAGTTTGACGGAGACGCCCTCATATCGCTGACGCGCGGCGGCCGAGGCCAGAGTCTCCGCAGCGTGGCCGCGGTGCCTCCGCTCCTGGTCCTCAACTACACTACTGCGGACCCCAACGGTGTGCTCGCTTGGATCACTCTGGTGAGTCGGTGGTAACCCCTACACTCAGAGCCAAAAGGGTCATGGTCCGAAGCAAGCTGCACTTTCCGTTGTTTTTTTTAATAACAGCCAGTGAGCCATCCATTGACCGGTCATATCAGTGTGGTCGATACGAGGGTTCAACACGTAAATGTATAAAAAATAATTTAACCGTAACTCGTTAAATTATTCATAATAATATAATTCTTCCCAATATTGTTTACAGGACTCAGATTATATCGGCGTTGGACTCGAAGGCGGATATCTACGCTTGACTTGGTCACTGCACGGTATTCACGAATCTTCAAAACTGGTGAAATTATCCAGACTGCTTCCACAAGGAGGGTTTATGGCAGATGGGGAATGGCATGTCGTCGCTCTAGACCTTAGAGGTCGAAACATTACCTTGGCATCCGACGGAACAATCATCCATCGACAAGAATCATGCTTCAGCAATCCGTCACTATATGAAAACGTGGAAGTCTTTATTGGTAAGTAGAGAAATGGTTAGACTTGATTGTAAGTAACCCATTAATGACCCACTACAGGGTCGGGTCTCCTCTCACAATGAGAGGGTTGTAGGCCTTAGTCCACCACGCTGCCCAAGTGTGGGTTGGTGGACTTCACATACCTTTGAGGACATTTTTTTTCTGAACTCTCAGGCATGCAGGTTTCCTCACGTAACAGCAGGTGATATTTTAATTTTATATTTTATTTAGACTTGATTAATGCGAATTTCTTATATCCCATTTGCTAAAAAACTTACGTTTGGTACGGATACTAAGTAATTACTTTCTTACAAACTTTAGGGCCTAAAGAATAATGTTTTGGTTTTCTGCTTCTAACAATGTTTTCCATTTCAGGGGGTGTAACCATGGAGAGCAATACGATAGTTAAAAAGATATTCCCACAAAATTTTAAAGGTTGCATAGACCACATATCAGCATCCGAAGACACTTATCTAACCGACTTTAACCATGTGTATAGTGAAAACGTTAAGTCGTGCCAATGGTTCCCCAATATGTGATTGAATCCTTGTTATTTACAGTTTGAGACAGTCTGAGTCTCCAGATAATGCATATTATTATAAGAAAATGGACGGAACTGATTAGTTGTTTTAGAAGTTACGATTTACTCATGTTTTATATCTTTTCATAATAATGAAAATTGCCCCAGGTCCCCATTTTCTCATATGCAATTTATGGATACTTATATATTATGTGCAATAAGTTTAATAACTTTTTGTCTTCAAACTTTGTAACTGTTGTTTTATTTAGGTAATTAAGAATAGTCAAAATTAAATTTGGTAGTCACTAACAATACTCATAGTACAAAACTTTTCTAGTCCTCTTAAGATATTAATATTTCTTAGATAATCAAAATATCCCCACTTAGATTGAGATATTTTTTGTAAATTTTATTATCTTGCAATTTATACAGAGGGAGTAGAACTTTTATATAGTGAAGATTTATAAGTTACTAGCTGTGCCCGCGACTTCGTCCGTGTAGACTATCTAACTATAATATAATTCCAAAATAAAAGTAGCCTAAGTTTGATTACATCAGCTATCTGCCAGTTAAAGTCCCGTCAAAATCAGTCCAGTCGTTCCAGAGATTACCCGGAATAAATACATTATGCATTTAGTAAAAAGCTGTTATTTTTATATTACAAACATAAAACAGACACTCCAATTTTATTTATTTAATTTTGTATAGATTGGGTTAGTAGTATATTGCGTGAAGAGAAATAAAATTAAAGTTCATCGTACACAAAATATAGTTTTATTGATATATTCATGTTTAATAAATTGTATACATAACATCATCAAATATTATATTATAAACATATACATTTCGTTATACGTTACTAATTCAAACACAAATACAATATGAGATGTTATCCCCATTCATTATAAGTATGATGTTTCATGAATTGAATAAACATTTAGTTTCAAAACAGTGTAATAATTTCGATTGGCATACATGTTCAGTACCTAAACATGCTTCTTACACAAAGCTCATGAAATTCAGATTTATTTACATTCCCATATTAAAGCAACATGTACATTTAAGTTGTAGAATTTATTAGGCCTATTTACAACTGGAATAAAGTTGGAATGCTTGACTGTAGTTCACATTGATCGTGGTGTATTGTACAATATGTAAAACTCATCTAGGAACATCGATTCCTTTATCTCGATATTATAAAATCTCGATATAATTTCTAAAAAATAAATATCATATTAAGCAATAGGAATAAATAAATTGTTAATTGCACATCATGATAAAATTTACGAACATCAAAACAATTTCGACGTAAGCCTAGCTTACGACTCCAAATGCTGCCTTTTGAAATTCAGTACAGATTACAAATTCCCCTCAGCCGGACAGAGACACATTACAATAAAACATAACTATACATTTGCAAACGAAAAATAAAATCCTAGGAATGTTTCGCATAACATTTAGAGACACAAAGAAAGAACAGAATAAGCGGATCACAGAAGTAAATATTATATATTTACGAAAGATTAGCCTATGCAAGTGCACGGTTCTTGTCCATGACAAACAAATCTAAGCTTACAATGACGGCTAGAGCTCAAACATCGAATGCAATAAGGCCTATGCAATTATAACAATAATATTATAATGTTACTAGTATAAATGTGACATTATTCCACAAAACTTTAAACATTAATAATATTAATTTGTGAATAATGACACTAAGAACATCAATGTATAGTATATCCCATATTTATGTATTATTTCCTATATTTTTTATAAACGAATACATTAAAAAAGATATTTCGCTTATCTTATAGTGTATTTAGTTAAAATTAAGACTGATATCATTAAACATTTATCATTTTCTAATGTAATATTCATTATTAAAATAACAAAGACCAATATGGGATCTCGTTCTACATTTTGATTGGGAACAAAACTCCTTACTGGATACATCGAATAAGACAATTCCTTATATACCGGGTGGTAACAAATCTCAATAAATTTATAATCTCTAAATTCATAAACAATTTAATCTATATTAAACAATGTCATCAATAAAATGTCACATTCTATTATTAAAAACAAAAATAATTGAATTAAAGAAATGATAAATGATAAATAGGTAAGTATGTGGGTATCAAAACAAGTGTTTTGTTTAGGCTACGTAAAATAAGGTGTAACTTTTAAAATCCCACTTCCATTATAGTGCTACTGTGCTACTCACTATGTCAACTCAAGTAGTCAGTAGTAGTCAGGTAACTTATACAGAAATATTGAGCTGTGGTGCTCATTTTGATACCATTCATTCATAAAAGTACATAGCAAAGTTACAGATCATCAAAATTTACTATGAAAGCGTTTAGAAACAATACCATAGAGAGAAAGCATTTATTTTTAAAAATCAGTCTCATTCGCATAAGGAAGTGATCACAGCACACACACTGGAAACTCGTTGCAGAGCGAGGGGCCATGTCCCTCACAAAAGAACATTTAATAATTAATAGAGCACCTTGTTGCTAACTTGCTATACTTAAATATGATAAAAAACATGCAACAGACCAATTTATTTTATATAAAAATATTAAATGTATGGAAAATATACAAAGCCAAGACTACTGATATTTCGTGGATGTACATCTCTAATCATAGTTACAAAATAAAGACCATTATAGATTTTATGTGAATGTGTAAACGTTTCGCTAAAAAAGTAAACAAAAGTCGACAGCGCAGAATAGATATGAAGGTTTACGGAAGTTTACAGACACACCAATAATAGACACAATCGGAGCTTTTTAAAAATAATACGTCTTTCACGAATAAAGCGCACACGAAGGCATACATTTCGAAAAAAATTTTCATCGGCGACAACTATTACAAATCGTGTGCAAGGCCGCGAAGCTCGTCACGTCACAATACAACAACGGGAGAACCTCAACGTTCACATTCACTTACTAAATTAAAGGTACACCTTCACGACCGCGACGGCGAGCGCCGCGCGTCGCCGAACGTCACGCCCCGGATCACGCACAATATACGACAATATAATTATATACATGTAAATAATATACCTTAGGTTACGTATCGGACCGGGGACGAGGGCGCGGCGCCCCGACCCGGAGAATTCGGAAATCTTCAAGCGCCGCGGGCGAGCCGCCTCACGCGGAGGGGGGGCGGGGGCGGAAGGCGGGGGCGGTGCGGCGGGCGAGGGCGCGCGAGCCGGCCGCCGCCAGCGCGCGTCACGGCGCCGCCGGCTCCACCAGGCGCTGCACCAGCACCGCTACGAACACCGCCACCAGCAGGAAGCCGGCCGCCATCAGCAGCGCGGCGTGGCGCGGCGTGAGCGAGCGCGCGGGCCGGACGCGGCGCGGGCGCGGGGCGGCGGGCGCGGCCGGCAGCGAAACGCGCGCGGCGGGCGACCACGCGCCCGCCAGCCCGCACCGCACCGCGCACACTCGCACCGCGTACTCGCCGCCCCACTCCAGCTCGTCCAGCTGGTGTTGCGTCTCCGAACCGGCGTACACCTGCCCCGCACATAACCATCGATTATTACCAGATTTGATGACGTATCGACGTATTTAAGGTTAGACAATTGAGAGTGGTAGATGAACGTTTCGTATGTTTAAAATATCTATAAAATCGGAGAGGTTACCTGCTTAAAGATGTTATCCTTGGCCTTCGCGCATTGCAAGATGTAGCTGGAGTTTTCGATCTCGTCCCAGGTGAGCAGTGCGGTGCGCGGCGCGGGCAGGGCGACGGCGACGCCGCGGGGCGCGGGCGGCGGGGCGGCCGGCGTGCGCGCGCTCACTGCCTCAGACCATGCACCGCGGCCGCCTCGCTCGTCGCTCGCGCGGATCCGGAACGAGTATGACGTTGCTTCGCGTAGCTTCTTCACCTTGCAGGAACGCGCCGACCCGCGGTACACCGGACGAAAGTCGCGAGCGTCGGTCGCGCGCATCTCTACGCAGTACTGGGCGCCCTCGCCGACGGAGTCCCACTCGAGCCGCAGGTGGTTGTGGGCGGCTTGAGCGCACCGCAGCTGCGGCGGCGCAGGCGGCCGCGGTCGCGTCGCCGCGCGCGCCTCCTCCGACCAGTCGCCGAGCCCCAGCTCGTTGGCCGCGGCGACGCGCACGCGGTACACGGTGTCCGGCTCGAGACCCTCGACGAGCCGTTCGGGGACGGGCCCGTCCGTCTCGTAGGAGGCGTCCCCGACCTCGACGCGATATCCGAGGATGTCCGCGCCGTGGGCCACCGGCGTCCGCCAGTACAGCCGGAGGGTTTCGGCGGTGGCTTCGTGGCGCAGGCCGGCGGGCGCGGCCGGCGGCGCTCGCGGTGTCAGCAGATCGCGAACGGCGGACCACGCCCCGCGACCGGCCGCGTTTGTCGCGCACACTCGAAAAAAATACGGCGTGAACGGCGTCAGTGTCGAGACGACGCTGAACGTCTCGACGCCGCGATACACCTCCGCGAACGCGTCGTCGACGTTCGTCGAGCTCATCTCGAGACGGTAGTCCGAAATGGGAGCCCCGTTGCTCTCTGGCGCCGTCCATTCGAGACGAGCGGAGCGGGGGGTTTCGACGTGAACGATCGGAGCGTCGGGAGCATCGGGAGGCGCCGGAGCGGTCGTAAAAGAGAGGGGCGGGGACTGGGGTCCGGGTCCGACGCGATTGCAAGCGATGACCCACAGGACGTAATCGCGACCCGGCAGTAACTCACGGACGATGCATTCGGTTGTCAAGCCGCAATAGGCTAATCTGATGACTCTGTCGGTGTCGGAGAGTTCGACTCGGTACTCGGTGAGCGGGAGTCCCCCTGTGCAGTCGGGAGCGCGCCACCTCACGGACGCCAACGTAGCCCGCGGCTCGGCGGCCGGCTCGGGCGCCGGACAAGCTCCGGGGCACGTCGCCTCCGTCGTCACCGTCTCCATGGCTGACCAATCGCTGTCACCCGCCACGTTGGCGCATCGCACTCGGGCGAGGTACTGGGTTCCCGGCAGCAGCCGGTCGCAGTGCGCCTCCCTCTCGGGGCCCTGATATGCCGCTCGATAGCCCTCTCCGCCGTCGATCTCCAGGGTGTAGGTTTCTACGGTGGCGCCACCGTCGTCGGTCGGCGGATCCCACCTCAGACGGAACGCGCGTGAATGGATCTTGCCGCGAGGCGCTGGTCGCCCGGGGGCCCCGGGGCGCTCCGGAAGAGTACGATACGAGACGTCGGTGGACCAGGGCCCCTGACCGTCGGGGGTCTCGCATCGGAGGCGGAATCGGTACTCGGTCGCCCGCCGCAGACCCTCGCAGACGTACGACTGCTCGGCACCACTGTAGACCGGCAGGAAGCCGTGGCCGCGGAGGATGTCATCCATCTGCAGCGTGAATTCCTCGTCGGCGCGGCGCTCCCAGCCGAGGGCCAGCGCGGTGGGGGTGGCCTCGGTGAGCGCGGGCGGAGCGGGCGCGGGCGGCGGCGAGCCGGCCGTCCAGACTACGGTCTCCTCGCTCCACTCGCCGCGGCCGCACTCGTTGACAGCGGCGACGCGGAAGCGGTAGCGCGTCTGCGGCCGCAGGTTGTTTACGGTGTGCTGGCGCGTGCGCGGCTTGGTGAGCTCGACGAAGCCCTCGCCGGAATCCATCTCGAGGATGTAGTGGGAGACGCGCGCGCCGTTGTCGGCGGCGGCGAGCCAGCGCAGCAGCAGCGAGGTGCGCGCGCGCTGCGTCACGCGCGGTGGCGGCAGGCGGTCGGGCGCGGCGGGCGGCGCGCGGAACGTCGCCGCCTCGCTGGCCGCCCCGGTCAGTTCCCCGGACCGGATTTGTAGGCAAACCGAGTACTCGCATCCCGGTCGCAGATCTCTCACGCTGAAATACAAAAATCGGAACTTAGTTTATATTCTATACTTTTATCTTCGTTTCGTGAGTTTTAGATTTTTCGGATTCGTCTCTTACCGGCAGGAGAGCGATGAACCGCTGTATATGGCCTTATATCGACCTCGATCTCCGAGAAGTAAGTCATAAGTTAAGTCTATGTTCGTGGTATTTACGTTCTCCGGTAGTGTCGCGTTCCATTGCACCAAAGCACTCGTAGGTGTCATGTCAGTCACCTAAAGGTATAGAAAAAATATAATTATGCGACAGTCGTTCACAGATGCAACATTATAATATTATTTATTAATTCAATATTATTTATTAAGTATAATTTATATAATATTGCATTAATTAAATAAATAAAAAATTCTAATTACTTCATTTTAGAGAACAAACCTGAGGAGTGCGCGTAGCCGAGAGCAGATCCAGCAAGGCCTGCGTGTCGTTCTCGTCGTCGCCCTGCACGGAGGCACCGGCGGAGGAGCCCTCGCCTTCGGACCAGGCGCCGGAGGAGGCGCCGCCGCTGCCGCCGCCGCGTCCGTTCACCTCCTTGCGCGGCGACAGCGAAGGTGTACTCGCGCCAGAATTAACCTCTGAAAAAAATATAATTTCACATATTTTACTTTCCATAATTGCAAAAATGTATGTAATAGTATGCACTACTGGTATAACTTTTGGTATTTTGGGAGGCAGTATATCAATATATTATATAGCGCAAATAAAGTAACGTATCTTTTCTACTTCACTATAATAGGTTTAATGGTGAACAATGAATTTTGCTTGTTAGAATATTTTGGCTCCAATCACTCCAAAATTTCTCAATAAATTTGGATTCAGATATCATCATGAACTAAGACAAGACAGGATCAAAAAACTGGAACATTAAGTGATAACTGAGGCCCCTGCAAAACCATAAAATCTATTGTCTCTAACCCATAAATGACCCACTGCAGGGTCTCGGGGTCTCCTCGCACAATGAGAAGGATGTAGGCCTTAGCGCACATAACTTTTTTTGGTGCATGACACAGGCATTTCAACCTGAACACCTTGAGTAAGAAGCCGAATTCTTAGCCCTGGGCTATCAGTGCAATATCTATTATTATCTAATAATGAGTCCAAAGTTCTATCTGAGGTTGAAAGTAAATACATTGGGCCCATGAAAATAGGTTTTTAACCTCTGATTTGCTTTCCAAAGATCAAAACTCCTAAGCCATATTATCAAAACTTGCTTGCTGTTAGCACATTATTCTGGGCAAAAAAACGTTGCAAGGACATAGATCTTTAAATTACAAAATTGATTAGCTGTGAATTGCATAGTGCTTTTGTGCTGATCTGAGGATTAGTTTTATTGAGTGAAACACTGGGCAACATTGCTACTACTATTTTTTTAAAACTAGTGATCCCTACAAAAACCATGGTACAAAAACTCAGATTATTACAGTAGAACACAGGGAGAACTTGGATAGATTAAGCACAGGGCGATACCTGCCAGGTAGACTACTACAAAATAAAACTTACCTATACCATTATTCCTATTATTTTGCTTTCGTTCTAATTTTTGTTTGAGCTTGGAGTATTGTCGCTGAGTGCGTTCATCCTTCTGGTAGACGGGTGGTGGGGAGTGTTGCATGTGGTGAGGAGGTACATGGTGGAAATGTGGCGCGTATCCAGGGCCGTAGAAGTGTTGAGGGCCCCCTGCACCATTGGTGGGACCCTGTGAAAATAAAATGTACTAATATTAATAACAGTTTTGATTATATAAAACTAGATGATCTGGCACACTTTGTTTTTCATGGCATTCATTTCAGATTTTCTCACCTTATAAACCTTCCTTGGACTTATATGAACATATCAAAACTAAAATGAGATAAATAATTGGTTGCAATAGCTGTTCTCAAGTTTTATCGAGACTAACCAACACATATGTATTTTTGTTATACATATAGATTATTATTTCGTCTAAATATTAAAACACCTTGAGCTCTTTTACAAGGACATATCAATAAAAAATGAAAAAAATCAATAAGAAATCAACAAATAAAAAAACCATCTCCTATGAGCCACACAGTATACAAAGTATACACACATTAAGATTCATGCAGTGATACTTATACAGAAGCTGCCACCGATATACACAAGTAGACAACATCCACAAAAACTGGACACAATTTAAGCATTTAACTTTCAGCTACAAGACACTGATGTTCCGAGTAATGTGCAGAATATGCCACGCAAATCGACAAATATTTAGTTCTGCCGTATGTTTACAAAAAAAGCATTGAAATGCTCTAAAAGAATTCAGCTCACCCTGACCTTCGCTGTATCTTTATTATTGGATTTTTTTATTGGATCCGGATCGTTCATTTTTATTTTGAATGTATTTATTGGCCACTTTTAAATCGGCCACCTTGTAAAGATTTCGCGGACGTCACTGCCACGTACCGCCAACTGGTTCGGCGATGGTGATAACGCTCACTAAGTAACACACACGAATAATATAACGCGACCGCGACCAAATTAACGTCAAGCAGACTAACGTCGAGGCTTGGAACTCACTCACTTAAACCGACGTTTAATTTCAATCATAAATTTCCCGTATTCGTTTAATTTACGAACGAAACAATCAATAAATCGACGGAAATTGTTTGCACAGACGGTTGAGTCGGTTCGCTTACCGCTTACTTATACGGCCGGCGTCGTGTTACGTTTTGCCGATACGATAACATAAAGTTCGTATCATTTGATTACGCGAAATAGGATTAACCTGTTTTTCAAAGTTTAATGGACTGATAATAACTAAATTAAACTGAAATCTCAACTATAACACTTTAATTTACAAATTACAAAGTTTGACGTTTGTAATACAAACAGCCATCAATCAATCTGCCAAGTGCCATGTCAACGTGTCAATATGTCAATGAAATAATATAATATTTGCGATATTTTTGACAATGAAGTTGACAGTTGTCGATTTTGATAGGGTTGCCAGGGGTAGCTAGGTTTTCTTTCATGATGAAATTATAATTTAAAAATGCATAATTAATTATGCAAGTGTACTGGTGTAATACTACTCGTATTTGGTTCGCTCAATATTATCAACATTACAAAAAAAGTTGTCATATCGTGCTGTGCTTAACTGCTTACATTATCTAGGAAATGAATGAGCAATTAGAATAGAACAAACTATCACATAGTTGGGCTTGGGCCTGGTAGTGAAGCGACTGGTGGTGCATTTATTGAAGTTAAATTATTATTTGAGTCACATAGTTATTATAAAAAGAAATATGTGACTCAAAAGCTTTGCCCAGGCCTTACATACATCAATATCTAAAGGAATAAACAGAATGAGTCCTCACATAATGGTGTTGGGGTTGGTGGTGCGGCTGCTGGTGGTGCGGCGGCTGGTGGTGCGGCGGCTGGTGGTGTGGCGCGTGGTGCGGGTGGTGCGGGTGCACCAGGTAGTGCCGCATGCCCTCGTCCAGCACCTGCGGCATCAGCTGCGGCATCATCGCCGTCGACGTCACCACGCCCATCCCACCTGCGAAAACAACATGTTACATTGTTATCATAGGCTCTTATGGATGTTTGTAACTCTTTCGCGAAAAGAGGCAAAATTAATTTTGATGACAGTTTCTACAGCTATATCAGAAGAATAAAAAACCTTCAATGTCGGCGCCACCTTCGTCTTTGCTAGGGCTACACCAATAGTCCACGCAAATTTTGCGGGCAGTGGCTGTTATCGTAATAATTCCAAAAAACAAACTAAACGGTTATCTTGCAGTCACGTTTCAGTAACATGTAATTTTCGATATCAAGTGGCTTCATGAGTGGCCGTTCCGGGCGGCGAGCTTGCCTAATTTTGCCACTGCGACCGTTCCGCCTCGTAAAATCCGGTTTATGAATGAACTTTATTTTGTGTGTTCGCAGAAACTGCCTTTGGTGGGCTCATAAACCCAGCCCGGCGGAAGCGAATCGCATAGTTTTTAACTCACTATGCAACGCAATTCAACCGCAAAGCATGAGCAATCTGTTAAGAATTCCATGATAGACTCGGGCTTTTTGCTTCGTCTAAGCTGCAGATACGACTGTGAGATAGAAAGATAGATACGTGTATAAAGTATGAATTTATTTAATATTTATTCCTTAAAAAATAACCCACATTTTGTTCGACTACAAAGCTCGTCCCCGCTCATGACGGATATCTATCTACAGGTCTTCTGCTTGAGGAAGAGATTAAATTGTTTACCATCCACAAAACAAAATATTATGTTAACCCATTTCCTTTATTTTCATTTGGATAGTAAATAAGATGATTTCATTAGTTTCCTTTAAAAAGGAATTTGATTGGAAGTCCATGTTCAGGATCAACAAGATTTGGTACAGAAAACGTTCGAACTCCGGCGAGCGTTGTACACATGTTCTACCTATGATACGAAAAGAAAGAAGTTAAAAGTCCAATAAGTATAATAAGAGAAGCGCTTACCATAATCAGTGTGCACGGCGCACATGTGTGCGTGTTGCGGGTGCTGCTGCGGATGCGGGCACATCTCCTGGGGCACGAAGGACGGGTAGTATTCCCCGTAGTAGCCCTCGGGGCCGCCGCCGCCCCCGCCCTCGGCCACCCCCACGCCCACCATCGCGGCTACCAGCTGCGCATCGCTCGCCGGCCACGACGCATCCGATGCGGCGGAGCACCCGCCACACAGCTCTCAGTCTGGAACAATAAAACAATATTATGAATCCCAATTTGGACTAGGTCAATTAAATTAATCTGTGTAAAAGTTCTATAATTATGTTTGAAGGATCTATGCTTATTGCAATATTGCAGCTGCATCCGTTTTTGGCCCAAAACTGTAAACGAATGGATAAAGTGTTAAATCAATAAATATTCAATGAATCTTACAATTAAGCTAAGGTAATTTTAGTGGAAAAAGTAAAATACATAAAAAACATTTAACTGTGAGATTCGATAATGATAAACTACAAATACACTACTTACAATTTTCTTGGCGGTTGGTCGCGCTAATCGCTGGTAGATACTAACAGTTAGATTTTTTTTATACTAGAGAGTCCAATTCTTGGGGTCGTCGGTTAAATTCAAAGTTATCCAGCCACAGGCATAGCTGTTAGCTACTTGGCGATAAGTGATCTGAACAGAGTTCCTTTACTCAAATCAAAATACAACATACATTCTCGTACTTAGCCTTATGTCGTGTAACGAAGGTCCTGTTATGAATCAGTTGTAATATAGAACAAAGGCTTCTCCGAAATCCATTATTGAATAGACAGCTAATAGCGAATCCTCTATCTAGCTCGGAATATTGATATTATATCCGCGTGAGCGCATCGTGACCGCATTTGCCTTTTAAATAGAGTGGTAAGTACGATGGCGCCTCACGAGTTGTGCGTGGATGAGCCTCAAATGATTGTGAAGGTGTATCGAGCACTTCAGCGCGAAACTTCTAGGCTAACGATCACAGAGATAATGAAAATGCAATGAAAAACACCGCATTCCAATATATCAAAGATAAAGATATGGCATTGAGATAAAATGGATATAATTTAACACACATTTGAATTTGAATTTCACGTTTTACCTACTTGCAATGTAAGCAAATTCATTAAAACTTAAAATGTGCATTATTAATCGATAAAGTAACATTACAGACAATAAAGATTAGTGTTTCACATTAAAATTAATCACTAAAAACTAAAAATGTAGCCAATTACGAGTATGTTGACATCCACGAATTAATTTATAAAAGCAATTTGGCCCTGATATTCAGGTACCGTTAATTATAAAGGTACATAATTTATGTGTGAAACCAAAACCTAAAGGATTTCCTTTATTATAAAAACTAATCATATTTCTGGATATATAACGATATTAAAAACATTAAGTATCTAATTATCTTTATCAATCAAGGACTCCATCTTGAAAAAAACGAGTAAAGTGTAATATCAGGTATTATAGGTTCTTTACTATACTGGTTTATTTACAGCTAGTTAATGATTGCACCGATTCCAAAAACTCTCAGTATGACTCTACATAGAACAGGTACTTGCTAACCTTTAGGAAACTTTGCCAAATGCAATTATTTAGATTGTAAATATTTGCATTGGCAATCTAGACATTAAATTCAGGAAATCCCTTTCGCATTAATATAATCTTGTGACAAGACACACGAGCTAGTATGAAATCTTAAAAAATATTATGCCTATATCGTATACTTACGTTTACTTTTTATTTATGTATTTTTTCAACAAGCTGTATATTTTGCCGACAATATTAAGTTCCTTTCCTATCTATTATATTATAATACTGAGCTATTAATTTCTGATGAAGAAACTATTATGTCTTACACTGTTTAAGTACATCGTGTCTATTAACACAAGTACTATCAAGCGTCACGCAACTTGCGTTGTGAAGCTTTTAGATTCAATTCAAAATGTGATGGACAATAACGCAACGCGCTTCAAACTACTTAGATATTTCAAATACAAGATTGTCAGGATGGTCATTCAATGGTGCGGTCGATCGTGTTCAATTGAATAAACGAGCAGCAGCGCCGCCGCCGCGGAGATCCTACGACCGTCCTGTAAACCCGGGTTCTCAAAGTTAGGTACGTATACCACTGGGGGTACGCCATTGTTTAATAGGAGGTACGCGCTACAATTTACCTAATAGCGGCGGCGTAGCTAATTCCTTCGTACGATAAACTGATTATACATTTATCAATTTATGAATAAAAATTGAGTAAAATTGATTCTATCTGCGACAAAAGAGCCCACCCATCACATTCAGTTAAGTACCTACCTAGTTATGTTTTTTTTTCTAATATTTTATAAAAAAAGAGCAATGCCTTTCTAATATTATGTTCAAATAAAAATTATAACATTATGTTTCTATTGCTCTTTTAAATAAAATTTTTCTTTCAAATAAAAGGCTGTGTTTTTTAAAGGGGTAGGTAAGCCGTAGCCAAGTCTGATAGCGGGTTAGGGGTTAGGGTTATCCAATACGAGGTTAGGGGTGCGATAAGATTGAGAAACCCTGCGGTAGACGTTGTTATGTAAATAAAGTCGTGGCCAAGCGCCTTGTCCAGAAAGGTCATGGCCGATTCTACAGACTCTACTAAGCTATGTACTACGGATTCGCCATAACCCGTCTTAGCCTCTAACTTTATACTCAAGCTCTCTTGATCCTACCCTACCTAAGTACTCTTAAAATGTCCAACAGAACAGATTTATTTTCATATAAGTTCCATGCATTAAAGGGCGGATAATAGAGTCAAAAAGTATTTAATACTTAAACTAAACCTTAAACTGGATTGACATTTAATACCAAAGTCAATGTGATTTTTTTATACGAATCCATTCTTTAAAAGGTATATACTACAACATGTATGTAAACTGAAAGTTAGCATCTCGGCATATTCAAATTTAGAATGGTTCTAAGTATGCATAGAATCTACGTAATCATCATATTCTCGTTTGAAACAACCTTTTTAAATGTCAAATCTCGATCCACGCGCAGCTTTTAAAACTGTATCTCAATTTGTTGGAAAAATTCGTTTGTACGGCTTGCGAACAACCGCAACACTTTAGTCTCAGGAATTTACGAGTGCAAATCAGCTTGTATATTTTTATGATTTTTCTATCGACGTGGGCCGATAATTGACACGAAACACGTATGTAGGTACCAATCTCGCTGCTGACGCACGCACAACACAACTGCATTGGAAACAGCCAACCGCAGGTATGCGCCGCAGATTCGACTCCACTGTGGAATTATTGTTTTTCCCGTTTGTTAACTTTTGGTAAAATTTGGTATTATGTTATATTTACTAGAAAGATGACGTCACTACTTTTGGATATAATTATTTAATTAAGTCTTTGGAGACATCATACCTAATATTGGCGTTATTACTCATATAAGAGTGTTACAACACATTGGGATCACTATAACCTGTTTTGCAGTCTTGGTCTAAATTGCACCTAGTTACAATAGTTTAAAGACAATAAAATGCATTGCATTGTACCTATTAACAATTTGGACAAAAATTGCATGTGAAGAATAAAATCTATGGATACCTACTGAAAAGGATGTACGGATGTATGAATATGAAAAATGTACAATACTTTATTCAGATAAAACAGGGAAAACAAACGATGTATCTAGTACCCAATAACTTTAATTTGTTATCGTTCTTCGTTATCGTAATGAGCACGTCTCATTTAGTTCAGCCGGGATTCCCAAACGGCTGGAAGTGTAAAAAGAAATCGTTAACGGCTCCTCGAGACGTTCTAAGAATTCATTTACATACCGAACGCGATGATAGCGCGACCTGCCCCGCCACATGAACGCCTCACAACTAGGTGAAAATCTTTGTTTCTGCAAAACCTAACATCGCCTTCTTGGTAGACTTTTGGCTGTTTGTCTATTATTAAAACGCAGGTCTGTACGAAAACAGCGTCTTAATCGGTATCTGGTATTGGTGCCTAAGAAAAGAGCAAAATAAGAACTATATTACTCTACAAATTAAATATGATAATTCGTCCATGTAAAAAACCAAATTACCTATCAATCTCTACATCATCGTTACTAGATACTAGATACAGAGCTTATTTAGGAAATTTTAACAAATTACCTACTGTATTCTTTATTGCATAATAATATATCTTTCACATGATATTATTCTCTCGCTTACAGTATCACTTTACACTAATTAAGTGTGTTCAGATAATAAGAAGTAAACAACTGTAATTTACAATGTTAAACCGAAGTTCTCCGAATCACTCTTAATGATGTTTTTCTTACAAATTTGTCCAAGACGAAAGGTCTTTTTTTGCGTATTATGATCGACAAGTCGAACATAATGATGTCAGCAGTGGTCGCTGCCACTATGTTGCAGACAAAATGTAAGGTATAAAAATATTACATACCTATAAACAGAATTTTAAAACCGAAACATTTCAATTCTATTTTCGCAAAACCTGTGTATACAGTAACGATTGTTTTAATTATACATATTGTTTTCCAAAACGTATTTTATCTATTTTCTTCCTGCTATTTCTTATCTTTCAAACTTGCTATTCTTAAATACTTTATCGTTCATCGATCGTTCACCTCCTATCTTCATCCTGCGTAGCCTGTGATGCATTCACCCATGGTGCGTCTATACGATTTGAAGGTTGTAAAGTATTGACAAAATTAAAAAATAAACTCCAAGATTTCCTTGCATACTATAGCTTTAACTCATCATGGCGCGCGGTACTATGTGAGTGAGTTTTTATGTATTATTATAGGTATGCAGTATGCAGTTGCAGTTTTACATTGTTTGGCCGTGACGTCGACCGCGCGATACTTATGCACAATCTTACCACTTTTTAGCATCTGATATAGCAATTATATCTTAACAAGCTTAACGCACACATATTGCTTTTGGTTTGGTAAAATTAATGTTAAGTTGTAGGTTTTTAAGCCACCCAGTCGTGATGGGCAAGCTATTAACGGATATCTGCATGCATCACCCGCCGCGTGCTGCGGGCAGCAGATGGGAACCTCGCATGAGCCGTCGCTTCACGTATTGTAATTTATTTGTCGCGTCCTTCAACCAACCTACATGTTCTCATACATCCTGTTGTCTGTCTATTACTATTATGAATAGAAAAGATTTGTTTTTTTTTTATGAATAGCGTGGAATAGCCTTAAAAATTAATGGTCTAAGCTTAAAAATCACCAATATCGTACATCATACGACATATTTAAATATATGTAGATTTCTACGTAGACTACTAACTACTACTACTACTACTTTACTAACTACTAACTAACTAATAGTTACGTTACTATGGTTATATTTAAAATTTTAAAAGTCAACCAAAACGCCTGTAGAAAATAGACCACTTCACCAGCTAGTCTTGTGCTGTCGTTGAATAGTCACAAAGTCGTTTATTACATTATAGTGATAAAAGTACAAAGTATCTGATCTGTACTACTGAAGAATAGCATAGTAAAAAGTGAGACAATGTCATGATAAAAAATGCAAGGAAAATGCTACCAATGTATGGATCAAGCCCAGTGTGATGGCGCCGACCAGGCGTAAAACTACGCATGATACCCTAACCGGATATAACGTACACTTGAACTGTAAATGGCCTATTCCTGGATTGGGGCCAATGCAAGACGAGACGCCGAGCAACTATTCAACAGTTCAACACACTGCGCCACCTCTACTGCTAGCCACTAGCTACAAAACAAAATAGACCTTTGCCGTTTTAATATTCGACGAATCGTGGATGCAGGGAACAGCAACGATATGTTTTTATGTCAGCAATAAAGTTATCCGTCATTCAACATTCGTGCTTACAAAAACATCATAGTTTATTTGTAAAATGATAATGTATTACATAAATTTTATTACCTATTTGATAAATTTATTTTTAGTTCCACATTAAATAAATAAACTGTTAACATATTTTTTTAGTTATTCATTTATCGCTTTTAAATTCTGTCTAAATTGCTTTAGCATAAAATAAACGAGACTAATATCATTTAATGAGATTGTGTCTGTCAACAGAATTTAACTGTTCGCAAAGCGACGAGCCGTTTTGTGAATATTGAAACCGGGGAACCTACTAGTCAGTTGTACATTGTACATACGTCACGTAAGCCAACTGCATTCCATAGCCAAGCCTCGGGTATCAAACTCAATTACGTTAAATTGGTAAAACAAGTTTAAAGGACACAGATACGCTACACATCAACAAGAGTTCTACGCATCTTCCTTTGTCTTAAATATTGTTTATATTTAGTATCTAGCCATAAGGAATAAGTTGTATTCCAGAACTATGTTATTCATGTAAGAAATTACGATGTTCAGTTAACAGATTCCGTAATTATGAGGGTCTGGTATCTAACTAGCTTGATTTAAACGACTTAACAGAATAGAGCAAAATTGGTCAGTAAAATAAAAACGGGACACCTTTATTTTGAGCCTTAAGCCTGAATATTATTTAAAATTTTGGCATATTATAAAGACACTGGAAGGCGCAATTCTAGTCCGTGTCCTTAGTCCAGTCATTTTGAACATTCAAAATCGAAAATTTAACAATAATTCCAAAAGTTTTCAAACTTCGGTCAAGTGAATGGTACATTGGGACGACAATAAATCTCATTTTGCAACCTTGTCCGCAGTCCGGAATATTGCTAAAATTGCAATTAAATTAATTTTTGCTATATGGTCGTGAAAAAAATTCCAAAAGTTCTGCAAACTTGGAGTGGTGTTAAATATATTATTTTACATCACGTGTCAAATTTGCAACCAATTTAAGTGTACGGAACATTCTTTTTTATTAAAATTAATGTTTTTCTTTATTAAACTGAAGGAAAACGTTCCAAAAGTTCTGCAAATTTGACAGATATATCGGAAAAATATACCGAACGATTGTATAAATTTGCAACCTTTTACGTTGACCGGAACATATTTATTTATAATTCTTTTTAATTCGTGGTCATTTTTTCGAGTAAGGTGGTCTCGGAATAATTACAAAAGTTTTGAAACTTGGTTGCAAACTTCGAAAACATCTATTCTGATGCATTTGCAAATTTGCAACCTCATACGCGATCCGGAACTTTATGCAATTTGCAAAAATGTAATTTTTTTATTTTATCACCTTATTACATTTTTGCAAATTGCATAAAGTTCCGGATCGCGTATGAGGTTGCAAATTTGCAAATGCATCAGAATAGATGTTTTCGAAGTTTGCAACCAAGTTTCAAAACTTTTGTAATTATTCCGAGACCACCTTACTCGAAAAAATGACCACGAATTAAAAAGAATTATAAATAAATATGTTCCGGTCAACGTAAAAGGTTGCAAATTTATACAATCGTTCGGTATATTTTTCCGATATATCTGTCAAATTTACAGAACTTTTGGAACGTTTTCCTTCAGTTTAATAAAGAAAAACATTAATTTTAATAAAAAAGAATGTTCCGTACACTTAAATTGGTTGCAAATTTGACACGTGATGTAAAATAATATATTTAACACCACTCCAAGTTTGCAGAACTTTTGGAATTTTTTTCACGACCATATAGCAAAAATTAATTTAATTGCAATTTTAGCAATGTTCCGGACTGCGGACAAGGTTGCAAAATGAGATTTATTGTCGTCCCAATGTACCATTCACTTGACCGAAGTTTGAAAACTTTTGGAATTATTGTGAATTAAATGTTCAAACTGACTGGACTACCTGTCCAGCGTCGCGTCTCGGACACCTCAAACACGTTTAGACATTAAAATGAAAAAATAAACTTTCAGTTTTGCATTTAGCTGCAACCGAGCCGCTGTCCGCGAGAAGGCCAACCAGATAATAATTTGCGGGTAAGCGCTTCTCGGCAAATAGCAAGGTTACACGTATTATTAATTGATATTTCACATAGCTCGCGAGAGGAAAACGTTCTTTATTAGTTCTTCGAAGTGCTATATTAAACCGGTAACCGCTCTTCAATCCGGCAGCATCCATTAGTTGAGTGCCTTTTTAATTTAATAATATTTACCTAAAAGATTTTGTCTCTTAATTATGATTGCCTATTTGTTTTTTAGCCGTGTGTCATTGAAAACTCTCTAAATATCACTAACTATTCTAAAGTTTAATTCGTATTTCATAAGCCTTCTAGATCTATCTATGAGTAGCTAGATTATATCGACGCAATGTCCTAATTTAATGACATTTATGCTGACAAATTGCTTTTATATTAGTCAGAATGGTCAACAACGCCGACGGAGCAAGAAAATCGAAATTACAATAATTATGCCGAATACTACAAAACAAAAACAACATTAGCGAATTAACATGTTTAGTGATAATAACCATAAAACAATTCAGATTTAAAACGCATTCAATTTGATTATAATCTGCTGATAACTTATTTTATCGTAATCCGTTGATAACAAATTATAGAATCTAATTGATAAAAAATAAAAAGTAGGTAAAGATACGTTACTTGGGTGGACTGGGAGAAATGCCAGTCGGCATAGAGTTAGGCCTTTAAGTTTGCACAATTTTAAATTCAATCAATGCACAAAATAGAGAACTCTCTGTTAACACGCTTGAATATTTGTCTACGGAGTTCTAGAAATCAATACGTAACTACTCATCTATTAAAAGGCTCGCCCAAACGGCGTTTCGTAAACACTGTAGACAATGTCTATCTTATAATAATGTTGGATAAATTTTCCACACATGAGTATCGGCGGGAGCGCGGGGCGAGCACCACGCATGGTTGCTGTTGCAGATCGATCAATTACGCAAATTAGGCAACGTTGACCTAGGTCGGGGAGCAGCCATTTAGATGCATTACTTACGTCTATCATATTGCTACCTCAAAGAGCACTTTAAATTTTGGTACACCACTACTTACAGACTTATGCTACTACTTAGTTGCGTTGCATGCATTAACCTAAATTAGGTATAACCTTAATTCTATCTTACGGACGTGAATATCCATGGGTTGTCAGTGACCACTGTTCTACTACAAAACCATTCCAAATTGTTCATGACGTCGGTGTAGGAAGCTTAGCGTGGGCGGTTGCTTTTATTAGCTTCACTTGTATAATATAATGTTTGTGAGTTTGTAAGATACGAGTACATACATGTAACTCTCCTTAGTCTAAGCACCGTATTACCATTCCGTAAAATTTTGAGGTCGGTATACGAAACATGATTATTTTTATGTATTTTGCTTATATCAATTGCTTATAACCATTTTTTAATCAATTATTAAAAAATAAATATTTGGGGATTATTTTTTTTTATATTGGGCAGTTTTGAGATGAAAGTTACTCCTTTTAAATTTGGCAAAAGTTGATAGTTTTTGAATTATAAATTTTAGAAAATTGAAAATTCTTGATTTTCACCAACTTTGATGATTAATTACAAATTAATTGATTAATTGAGACTAGATTTCATTTACATGGTCGTAAAGAAGAATATTCAAAGTTTATATTTAAACCATAATATCCCGTTAAATTTGTAGGTATTAAATAAACAAAAAATAAATCGAAATAAAAGTGGAAAATAAATATAAACTTTTTAGTTTGATGTTCTTCAAGGGTGTGTTTTTTAGTTTTTTGTAAACTATATTATGTATTACCTACTACCTACTCACTATTACCCATAAATATAGCAATATTATCTTTAGGTATCCCTGACTTGAAGGATCCTTATATAAGTTGTCAGTAGTCTGAAAATAAACAAATACAAATTCTATCACTATCGCCACAGAAAAGACCACGGTACGAAATAATTAGGTACTAGGAAGTAGGAAGAAAATTCACACCAATCATTTGCATTACACAACATGCCCGTGTATTCGCATACACACAACTCATTGTAAACACATAAATACCACATAGAGTACATTATTTATCATAATAACGTTTACAGTATATTTTGAAATAAAACGATTTCAAAGCAATCTGTTCTGCAAATGAAATAGTGGTGTAGCGATAGCTAAACTGTGAATGGATCAAATAAGAATGGAGACCGGATTACAAACGTAATGTTAAGCCCGGGGCCGCCGTTCGGACGATAAGGCGTTATCGTCACTTATTTTTAAATAATAAATACATAATATATTAGCTCTTGCCCGCAACTTCTTCTAACTAAAATATTTAGTCTTTTCCAGATTAAAAATCCCATCCCTGTATGTTAAATTTCATCCGTTTGGCGGACATAATAAATAAATTAGTCTGGGTTTATTGGAAAGTTCAGTAAAGTTTTTTTTCTGATAATAAGCGTTCCATCACCATGGCTGTATCTGTATGCATCTGGCGACACTATTTCATCCTGCAGACATGACTCTTTTACGTATCGTAAAATTACACTTACTTGTAACATAAGAATAACGTCACATTTGCCAAGATCCGTGTTCAACGTGAGATTAGGGCTGAACTCATATAATGTATGCTCACCGCCTAAGTTCAGTGATTTACCCTGGCTAGCGCGGCTCACCATCTGCAGACCACTCCACAAATAGCATCACAAAGTAATAGATTGACCGCAGCGTCTGTGAATTATCTCAACAAACAGCTACACGCACGCCAATATCTAACCTCGTCGTGATATATTATATATCATTATGTATTATATTTATTCTTTGCGTTTTTCGTTCATGGAATAGATAATAGCACACATTAAATACGATTTATAATATCGAGGGAATTTCCGCCTGGACATGACTGGAAACCAATCATACAAATATTGTCATTTAGCGTGTAATGACTGACGTCCTTCCTTCCTTCCTTTCAGCCCTTAGTAGTCCACTGCTGGACATGGGCCTCCCCTAATCGACGCCACTCCGCCCGGTCCTGGGCCCTCTGAATCCAACGGTTTCCCGCTGTCTTCTTCAGGTCATCAGTCCACCTGGTCGGAGGGCGGCCCGTGCTCCTTTTGCCTAAACGTGGTCGCCATTCGAGGACCTTTTTTCCCCATCGGTTGTCAGTCCTGCGAACGATGTGGCCAGCCCATTGCCACTTTAATTTGCAAACTTTGAGAGCTATGTCGGTCACCTTCGTTCTTCTACGGATTTCATCATTTCTGATTCTGTCTCGTAGAGAAATACCAAGCATAGCTCTCTCCATTGCTCTCTGGGCGACTCTGAGCTTGTGCATTAGGCTCACAGTAAAGGACCACGTCTCGGCACCGTAGGTCATCACTGGCAACACACATTGCTCGAAAACTTTCGACTTCAGGCACTGAGGTATGTTGGACGTCAAGACGTGTCGTAGACTCCCGAACGCTGCCCAGCCGAGTTGGATTCTTCGAGTGACCTCTCTCTCGAAGTTGGACTTACCCATTCGGATCGTTTGTCCTAGGTAAACGTATTCGTCTACAACTTCGAGAGCAGTGCCGTCAACAACCACCGGTACGGGTGTGACATGGACATTAGACATGATTTTCGTCTTGTCCATGTTCATCTTAAGACCCACCCGTTGTGAGGCACTATTGAGGTCGCTGAGCATAATGCTGAGTTCCTCCAGCGACTCCGCCAGGATCACTATGTCATCGGCAAATCGGAGGTGTGAGAGGTGTTCGCCGTTGATGTTAATACCACGTCCTTTCCACTCCATCAGCTTGAACACATCTTCCAGTGCAGCGGTGAAAAGTTTTGGAGAGATGACATCCCCCTGTCGTACGCCGCGCTGCACGTGGATGGGGTTCGTACTGTTGTCGTGTACTCGGACTTTCATGGTGGCGGCATTGTATACACACTTCAACGCCTCGATGTACCGATAGTCGATCTGGCATCGCTGAAGAGACTCAAGCACCGCCCAGGTCTCGATAGAATCGAAGGCCTTCTCATAGTCCACATACGCTACGCATAGCGGCAGATTATACTCCTCGGTCTTTTGTATAACCTGCCGAAGCGTATGTATGTGGTCCATGGTACTATAGCCTTTTCGGAAACCGGCTTGTTCGGGAGGCTGGAAGTCGTCGAGTCTGCGCGCTAGACGATTAGTGAGGACCCTCGAAAACAGCTTATAGACGTGGCTCAGAAGCGCGATGGGCCTGTAGTTCTTCAGTTGGGTTTTGTCGCCCTTCTTGAAGAACAGTACCACCACGCTTCTGCTCCACGCCTCCGGGGTACTTCCAGTGCTGATGACGGAATTAAACAGCTACTGGAGCGCGGCTAGGACGGGCTTGCCGCCCGCTCTCAGCAGCTCCGTTGTAATTCCGTCATCCCCCGGAGCTTTGTTGTTTTTAAGCTGTTTGAGTGCCCCCCTAATTTCGTACAGACTGACGTCCGGGATATCTTCGGTATAGTGCCGGGTTAATTTAGCTCGCTTGTCGTTCGCTGCCTTGGGAACGGGAGCTCTTGAGGAGGTATACAGCTGTCCGTAGTATCTCTCAATTTCTCTCAGAACTTCGGGCTTAGACGTAACTATGGTGCCGGAGTCGGTCTTCAACCTCGTCAACTGACTTTGCCCAACCTCCAGATCTCTTGCGAACACTTTCGAGCCTTGGTTCCGCTCGATCGTGTTTTTTACGCGTTTGGTGTTATAAACACGCAAATCGCGTCGCCTACTCCGAGAGATCTGTTTGTTGAGCAGTCGGTATTTCGACATTGAGGTTGGAGACTGAACACATAGTTCTCGCCTTTCCCTCATAAGACCGAGTATGTTCTGAGAGAACTTGAGGTTTACCACCGGAGGGGGCCTTGAAATACTTAGACCCAACCTCGTGGACAGTGTCTACCATCCTGGTGTTGTACTCGTCCACTGAACTGCATGTTTCCAGGCACGCGAAACGATTGCGGAGTTCCAGCTGAAAGGCCTCGGAGTCCTGGATCTGGGCAGGTGTTGGTCGGAGCGTAGACTTCATCAGGCGTGACCGTTCCAGCTTGACATTGATATTCAATGTGCCTCTGACCATCCGGTGATCGCTTCCGGTTTTAAACCTGCTGATCACAGAGACATCATTGAATATGTGCGGCTTGTCTGCCATAATGAAGTCTATCTCACTCTTAACGGAACCATTGGGACTAATCCAAGTCCACTTGCGCTGTGGCTTCTTCTTGAAGAAGGAGTTCATCATATATAAGTCCTCCTTCTCCAAGAAGTTAGCCAGCAAGTGGCCTCGGTGGTTCCGTTGCCCGATACCAAAAGGCCCCACCTTCAGCTCGTCGCCGTCTCGCGCACCTAGTCTTGCGTTGAAGTCCCCCATCACCACCGTGAAATGGGTCTTGGAGTTACGTATGGCCCTACTTACGTCCTCATACATAACTTCAACCTCATCGTCGGGGTGTGCCGAGGTCGGTGCGTAAACCTGTATGACCTTCAGCGAATACCGCTTGGATATTCTGAGTATAAGGTACGCTACCCTTGCCGACACACTCCCGACTTCCGTCACGTTGTTGACGAGGGACTTGTGGACGAGAAACCCGACACCACCTTGGGACAGATGTTCGCCCTCCCGGTGATAGAACAAGTTACCGGAGTTTAGGATTATCGTGTCCTCCCCCTGTCTTCGGACTTCGGATAATCCCACGACACTCCAGTTTAACTTGTCTATCTCGTCTTCCAGCTCACGGATCTTGTCGTCGGTCCTCAGTGT
The DNA here is from genome assembly GCA_905147235.1 of Erynnis tages. Taxonomy (NCBI): domain Eukaryota; kingdom Metazoa; phylum Arthropoda; class Insecta; order Lepidoptera; family Hesperiidae; genus Erynnis; species Erynnis tages. The sequence goes on from LR990072.1 coordinate 10,476,173, forward strand.
CCTGGTGTTGTATGTTGCCAGGTGCAGAAGTCGTCGTTTGTGGCAGCGCGATCTCTGCCGGAGATTCTTAGCACCCCCTGCCCCGCCGTTACCGTGGCCGCTGCCGGAGCCAGGAATAGCGGAGCCGCCGGGGACTGGGGGCCGTGGCTGTGTTGTGTTTGTCATGCGGGGGTTTATGCCGTAGTCACCACGCTTGGCAAGTGCGTGTTGGTGACCGCAGTAGGTGTTTAGTACTCAGGGAGACGCTGCTGCCCATCCCCTGGTAGTATTATCCCTCCGATCGCCTCTTACGATCTCCACGGGTCGACTTGGAGTGCCGCTATTCTAAGCCGGCAACCACACGGCATACTGACGTCCACGTGTAGACTAAAAGAGCACCGAGCGCCCTTCAACCTGATCTCAAGAATAAGGCCACAGGTGGACAGACGACCTGAAGGAGACATCGAGAAAGCATTGGATTCCGAAGGTCCAGGACCGGACTGAGTGGCGTCGATTAGTGGAGGCCCATGTCGAGCAGTGGCCTACAAAGGGCTGTAAGCAAAGTTGGAGCTGACAGAATTTAGATTAAGGTAAATAAAGGAACAGCCACACTACTTACTAATGAGTCGTGAGAGCTACGAACATGGAGCAAGTGGTCTGCTAAACGGTAAGGAGTAGTAAAACTGCCGAAGATAGTTTATAATGCAAGCGTATCGTGCCGTCTCACCTCTGACCCGGGGTCGTGCGTCGACCTCCGAATCATTCACAAGACACGATTCGATCGTCGCCGCAGCTAATGTCACCCGGCATCATGGTCAGAGAGGCCAACGGCCAAAATCTGCAAGCATTTTTTAAAATTCGATATTTTAATATTACGTCACGTAGTCCACCAGACTAGAGAAAAAGTCTTCCGTCAGTGGGATTCTGACGAGGTTAGCGCGGGGACGGCTTATTTTTGTAAAGAAAAAACTATACAGAATAGGAATACACCTCGCAACAACTTTCTAAAACCTCTAAATTATTTTGTGAGTAGTATATAAATTGAAATAAATTTTACGGACATCAAGCATGCTAGTTCTGTTACAGAGCTCGTCAGTCTCGCGTTGCAGTTTGATCCCCGCCTCTCGGGCTATCATGTCTCTAGAGGGCTGAACTGAATAACAATCGACCGAGTCGCTCTTGTGCTCACTTAGTTCACTTACACCGTAACACATCAGAAGGCGTAATACCAGTATTTATGGAATACTACGTATGAGTTGGCCGGACGTGTACATCGACGATTGGTAACGGTCATTTGCAGAATAATTTCATATCGGAATACGTTAAGCATTCAATGGCGAACGTCAATGTTAATGGCATTTCTATTAGAAATTCCCGCTGTTTCGCAAGAACGAATGGAATTTTTGTAGTCGTCTTATTGGCTGTCATAGCTGACCGAACAACTAACACGACAAATGTAAACACAGGGCTCTGTATTGCTGTATTGAATTATCCTAATTGGACATAACACTGATATGCAATTAAATGTACGCAATGACGTTTTTATATGAGCAACTTTTAGCAATTAGGACACGACATGGCATTTTTCGAGGTTGGCTAAACTCCATTACCCGCCGGCCAGGTCCGTATTTTCATGATTTCATGATGCCTGAAACACTTCTCGAAAAATATTTGCCAGCTCTTGAACTATTTAATTAGAGTTCCGATTGGTTACACCTAATTCTTTCGAATTTTTATAAATAATTTCGAAGTTATTTAAACTTCAAAAGGTTTTTCATTCTCCCTGTTGTGCTTCCCAGGTGATCAATTAAAAAATCTCGTAAGAGAAAATGTATCTCCGCCCACATAGACCTTCTGTGACGTAACAACAACGTCTTGCGTCACTGGGATAACCAAGAGTCTTCTAATGAAACCTCATTTATCTAAATTGATACACTGCTTACTCACATTACTGTCTTACCGTGACTCGTGTCCACCTACTTTCCAATTAGTAGTTATTATTCGCAGATAATTGAGTTTGAATCTCATCAGAAATTATAGAGGACATAGTCTCTCCCTAATAGGGAGGTTCAAAACAGCTTGGTTGGGATGATATTTAAATCCGGTTACATCAAATGAATTTATTTTCTGTTTAAGTACCTACTCACTTACTCAGCTTACTCTAGCATCAAGGGTGCTGTTCCTAATTGGTTTTATGGAGAAAACATTTCGTAAAGTGCTCAAGATCCTTTAGATCCTTTGATAACCCTGGTATAATATTAACGGGAAAAAGGCAAAACTTAAACTAAGCCTTATAAGTACTTATAATAAACATATCGAGTAGTACAGCTAACTTATTAGCCCTTCGATAAATTAACGAATCAATTAATTGACAACATAATTGAACGTACGTACGTACACAATTACACATGATATAAATATTTAGTATTTACATTTAGTATTTACAGACTCAAACAAAAGGAAACAAGTTCGAAATGATTTGTTAACGAACACCTAATTACCAATAAACTCCAATCTAGTTACATCGATTTACGTCTTTTACAATCCGTTTCGCTGTTTTGTAATCAGGAATGGAGCCGCGACCTACTTGCCGGTCAATGCCACGGTGGCTCACACAAATGCTATATTACATTATCACAATACTTCTGTATTTTAGATACTTTTATGAGACCCGTGCCCAATGGTGAACCAAAAAGGGTTGCAGCCAACCGTTTAGACAAAAAGTGCTAATAAGTTATGTGTACCTTACTATAATCGCAGCGCAAATTGCACACCCACTTGGTAATTGATTTGCGTGAACGCTAGAGTTCGGAGGCAGCTGCTGTGTTCTTAAAACCCACTTCCAGTATTTTCCTCCAATGCTCTAATGTTTTTTTCCACACAGGTATTCTGTCGGAATTCTCGTATATCGAAAATAACGAGTCTAATTTTATTTTACCGGCGTGATAACGTAAATGGAGCACGAACTGTGCCGCATACATTATTTACAATGTGCAGTGCGGAATGCGTATACGCAATCATACGGAGTCGGCGGGGAAAAAATGTCATTAGCATTATGTATGTATATGTGCCTGGTTAAAAAATTGATAGATGTTTCGAAATCTATTCTATTCGACTACTGTATTGGTTAACTAGCTAAATATATTCGTTATGCTAATAATTTAAACATTGGATCTTGGGTATAGGTTCTTTTAACTACATGTGTTCAGTGATATACTCGAAATGTTTCCACTTTTGAGAGGTTTCTATAAGGTCTTATCCACCAGCAGACACAGGAAATCAGGATAATAAAGCGGAAAACAGATAAAACGAAGTACGCGGTAGTGGTTAGAATGATCAAAAATAATTAGCGGTTGGAAGCGTAGCTAGCGCGAAGCCGCAGATGAGGCTGAGCGCTTATCTTCCGCAGGATATGCGTCTCTTCCGGCGACGCGCGCGACGATAGCGCCGCCGCGCCGCGCCACGCGCCACCTCCGCACCGCAGAGCAACCTACGCGCGCGATCCACACCTCATGTTTTCCTACACTAAATCTACTGCGGTTTTTTTTAAATAAATGAGCATGCAGACCACCTGATGTTAAATGGGCCGTGGGTGCCTTACTCATGAGCTTAAACGTTCACCCCAAATCAAGTAACGCTGGCAACCATATCTCCGAAACACAAGAACATGCTACTTTAAGACTCCTCCAGACGAGCTACTAACTATAGTTCTATTACCTGCAATTGCGGTTGCCTGCTACCCATTAGCAAATACCAAATTGAAACATGTTAAATTTATGAAATTGGTGTACCTAGAAGAGCACGTAAGCATTCAGCTAACGTTAATGGAAAATACGTTGATAAAACAGAATGAATAACACAAATAAAGGTCACGATGTGTATTGTACGTAATGTGATTTATGAATAGAATGACGAAATATACAAAAAAAGATTCATTGTTTTTCACTTCCTACTTACCTACTTTTTTGTCTGCATTAAAATGTTTTAATGTAACATGTTGCATCTTAATCAGATAAATGGGAATTATGTAAGCGATCATTATCATTAGCATTTTATTAGCAAACAACGCGCAATAGATTAAACTTTCAGTGAGTAATAAAGTAGGTATTAACGAAAACATTGATTAAACACACTTGCTTTCTTGAGTGTGGATAAAAATTCTAAGGAAGTTTATTAACCGTGGTGAATTAGTGTTTAACCTTTTGAGGAAAATAATATTTCTTATTGCAACTTAAGGTCCAAGTAAATATAGAAAGTTATGTTTACGAATTCACACTAATATCTTAGGTTTTAAATTTTAACAAACTTTAGTTGTTGAATTTATTAGTAACATATCCACTTTTTTTAAAGGTGGTCTAAAGGAAAGGAAAGTAAGGAAAGGTCTAAAGCATGTCGATTTCAAAGACTTGAGCTGTCATTGTTTGGCATATCACTGATCATACTCGTACCTACATATAAAACGTAGATCGACGCGTCGAGCCACGTCGCGTGTCCGCATTGTGCTGGTGTCGGTCAATAAGCAGCCCTTAATGGGGCTCATTCATGCGACCTTCGTATTCAATGAGCCAGCCTTCGTACAGAAATAATAAGGCACGTGGCAGATGCAGGTGATTAGACTCGAAATATCGACAAAGAACGCGACGAGGCGCGATAGTAGCGCAATAAATCGTTTGTTTCCATTAGGTTCTAATTGATACATCAATAAACTTAGTTACTGTGTCACCCTATTTTTTTCTATTTTCTGATTATTGCACCAATAACCAATCACTGATTAAACACCATAAAATTTTTAGTAAATGATTTTAATCAATCAAAACTAATATGCATAGAAAGAGCAGTGTCTCAATACTTTCTCGACGTACTTAGTCATTTATTTCCCTTTATCAGCATAGATACTTCACTGTACTTTCTTTCATAGGATGTCGTACCTATTTAGTTACCTTCTATGGAGGGAGAAAGACTCGAGATGGTGCAATACGGCCCTGTTTCCGGGCGCGTGTTAGATAAACTCGCAGCTCGGAGCAGCACTCAGTCTGCGGTTGCTGTCGACTTGAGTGGGGCTCGTAAAGATAAAGCGGTTAGATACCTATTGAAAGCTAATAAGGATGTTAACCTCCTGCAGTCGAATCCTCACGGTACCAAATTGATGGAAGAGTTTATACGTTTTTGAGTTCGTTTAGTTACTCTTGTCCAATTTGGTAAACAATGGCGGCACTACTTTTTATTGATTTTTAAAAAAATACTTGAATACATTGTAGTTACTAGGAATTTGTTTCAGCATTAAATTAAAATTTGTTTTTAAAAATAATAAAATAAGGTCTGCGTTATTTTTAAATCGCAAATTAAAAACAAGCTATGATTGTTTACCCAATAGGACAAGTGTAAAAATGGACTACACGTTCAAGCCAGAAAAATCCCGACCTTAGAAATACTACAGGAGCGCTCACACTGCGACTAATAGAAGTGTAACTTAGTCTATTTGAAACAAATTCCCCGTTTCAAAACCCCCTAATGCAGGCCATACACGCTAGGGCGTACCGCGTACCTGACAGGTTTGCCTGTACATTTTAACTGTACAGGCAAACCGGAGCGTGTATGTCACACAGCTGTGCAGGTTTTCACGACTGTACAGGCAAGTAAAGAAAATATGAATTCTGATATTTTTTGCCTGTGGGTATACTTGTACAGTTTATCTGTGCAAGGTTTACCGCTACGTGTATGGTCTCTACCCAGCTTAAGTTTACCTGTACGGTTAAGCTGTACAGGCAAACCTGTCAGGTACACCCTAGCGTGTATGGTCTGCTTAAAGATGTTTGATATTATTATGCAACAGATATAAGCGAACAGTTGTCTCATGTCAACCGTTTCACAAGTCAAACAGAACTCGGAACGCGAATATTGTTATATTGTCTCCAGCATCCGGTTGAAAGATAAAGACGTGACGGCGGCGGTGCATAGATTTCTACGAACCGGAGGTGCTGTGAATCTGCACGAGGCTATAGAGCACGAGAAACCTCTTGCTTGTTATTCGGAAATGGAGTTTCAATTTTAGTAATCCGTTAAATTTTTTTTTTTTATCAATATCGATTGTTGTGATTGTTGGCTTATTACCATAATATCAGCTCTACTTACATTTAAGAAATATTTCCTACCTGCCTTACTAAGTTTTATGGTAAAATATTTCAAAGGAAGAAATAATTGCTTTTTAATTTGGAATGTACCAGTATGTGAAAGAAAGAATTAAAGGTTCAACAAGCTTTAATAGAGATTTTATAGCCATGTAGAGCGCGTAGAAATCCTAAATTTCATTTCAATAAAAACTAAAATAAAACATAGTATCCATAAAGTTCGAGTTGGTGTTGAGTCGCCAACAAGCATATAATTAAGATTCAATTCGGCCGTCGGCACCCAGACTGAATGTCAATAAACCAGTTGCCAGTTAGCAAGCAGAGACGGAGACGGGCAACACTGATTTGGGTTTGATTTAAAGCGATATAAAGACAATTAATGGCCTCCGCCGAAAATGGACGACTGTAAGATTAGGAGCCTTTCGAGTTCAGAATACATTGACTGCGTTTAAAGATTGCCAGATTTGAAACTTGACGTGATAAACTTCGACCAAGTTTTAAGTCAAGAAAATAGAGATTTTAGGTTGAAATCTCCAGTAAATTGTTACCCACATCAATAGTTATGTACTTTAAGTTCACGAATAAAAGAATGAAGAAGTATTTTTTGGCAAATTGGTAATTATTAGGTACTGTTTTTATAATGATTTATCCGCGGTTTCGCTAGCAACTTTCTTTCTTAAGAGTTGTCTTTTGTATAAACTTTGATCATCATTTTCACTACACATATGCGACACACAGTCTGTTCTTTTCCCTGAGCAATATATACGTAAATTATATTAAAATTCATGAAAATTGGTCAGAGGATACAAGATTACCTTAACATTCAATATGGCTAAGTAAGGACTCAGAAAACAACTTGTAAAGGTAAATTTATGCCATACACTGCGAATAAAAGTAATAAGATAATGATGTTGAAACACCATTAACAGAATTCCATCAAAGTGAAATTTCCTCTCATTGCTTTATTAGAGGAACAATAAGAGCCATCGAGCTGCCGCCTACAAAATGCTCGCTTAATTAATTACTCCATTGAAACCAGACTTAGAAATCGATATTGTTTATTGAAGGAGAAGAGAATAGCATTCCAAAGGACGTAGACGTAGAATATTGTTGTCAATAAGCAGTCTGCTCATACGATAAATACCAACTTCTGCCCGCAACTCAACCGCTTGGTTTCAAATGTATGAAAAAGGTAAATAAAGTGCTATGCCTTAACTAGGACTTCAAACTGCGAATTAAATTTTGTTCTTTATTCGTTCCAACTGAACGAATTTAGTGAAATTTAAATTTAGTGAAACAGAAACAAACCCCCATCCATTCACTCATCTTTTCTAACAAACTTTCAAATTTATTACGTAGACCTTATATTTCACAAGTCTATCAATTTAAAATCGTAATTGTCTGGAATTTGTTTTTAGGTAAGGCTTTTTCCTGTGTATAGATGTTTGTAACTCACACACAATATATTTATGCCCCTGGGGTACACTCTGATGTTTGTAACTCTCACACAATATTTTTTTTATAATTTAAAATTACATATTATGTTGTAAAAATTTTAGCGTGCCTCAAACACATTTTGTATTTTATTTATAATATATAACTTTTCGGAAAAGTGACTGACAGCTCTTGGGCTACTTCAGGTTTTGTCTACCTTCAACATCGATGAAGACGGGACCAATTGACCAATATCTATAAATTTTATACTCAAATAGTATAGACACGTCTAGACTTTGATTCTATTTCACGAGCGTTTGGCAATGGGAATGAATAAAATTTTCTCATTTAGATACACTTACAGTCAATAGCACTTAGTTTTACTGTTTCATTTAGAAAGAGCTCTATAGGTACTTATATGCAGTTACATTAAGTTATATTTATAGGCCACTTCCATTTTATATGGGCTGAAACCCTTTTATGGCTCACTGAATATAACTGAATGTAACTGCAAGGCCGCTTGCTCCTATTAAAATACTTTACTGTGAAAAACACCACATTTAAAAAAAACGTGTTTACCTATTTTTACGTCTTTTTTTACGTCTAATGTCGCGATCAAAACAAGCAGGGTCAACGACTTCGAATATCCTCCGAGGCACGAACGAGATGCTGTACCCACCTATACGCGAGTACGTGACAATCGATACCTGGTAATCAGCACCGTGATAACAAACCCAATACTCTAGATTAGATGGCAAATCGAACTATAAATACCACCACCGATTTTCAATGTATAGCCGCATGATATTTTTATAACAATTTTATCGCTTTGGGCTTTATGTTTGGAATGTTATGATATTGGAATGTTTTAAAACCACGTTGCTGTAAAACAAACTATGTATTTTGTGCACCGCACCTGTGAATGAGGTTGTTCATTAACTCTCTAGTAAAATATTAGTGAAATAAATAGCTGGTGGTCAGCTACTGTGTTGCCTTGGCGGAAGCATAAACTTTGAAATGATTGTTTATCTATGTCAAGTGGGTTTTTAAATAAATTAATAAGGCTCGTTACTTTTCAGAATTTTTTAGCAAAGATGATATCTTCAGTAATTAAAAACGATGTCTTGACGTAACTACGCACCGTTGACGCACGAAGCTGTCTCAACTGTTTTGCAAGCGATGTCCATAAATAGAAGTATTAGTCATCAAGGCCCGCTTGGCTTTTGGATCATTTGAAAACCCAATGGCATTTTAGCCGTATTTGTTACTACCTATCTGCCAAATTAATCTGTTGAATAACTCGAATTTTACGAATATCCTCTTTGAGGTAGCAGGTTTTGAATAGTAAGCTATATGTTAGCTATTTTCTTGGTATCGAGAAGGCTGTACAGAGGGTAATAAAATAGCACTTAAAATCAGCGTTTCAGAACATTCCTATATAATAAAATGAACATACTCTAGTTAAGTATTATGGGAAACCGGTAAGCGAGGTAGAATTCCATTATGATGAGTGTGCGCGCTCCGAGTGGATCTTTAATGCTGAGACGGCCGCAGAGCGCTAAGCGCGCATAGTGCGCTAACCCAGCACCGCGAATGTGCTATCACCTGTTGTATGTCGCGCGTTTGATATTACTAGGGCTTGAACCCGGAAGCTATCGAAGCGCTCACGTATGTATTGGCAAGTTGAAATTACGCTCTCATTACTCTGACACGTTTCTTATTCAATCTACTTATGCAAACCAGACCAACTGTCAAACAGACGTGCAATCGAAGTGCACCGCTGGATTTCATACCGAATGCCATCTAAGTGTTTATACGGAATACGCCCCTCGACATTAAATCAATGAGAACTTTAAATACTCGTATTAAGGGTCATGGACACTCGATATAACGAAGATATGCAGTTAAAATATGTACGAGGAAATATATCAACCGTCTTGCAATTAGTGCTGAATAGCTTCAAGTTAATAAACGTCAATAATAGCTTATAAAGTGGATATAAGATAAATTGCTTGTGTTTGAAGTAAACAAAGCAAGACTGCTCGGAATTCGAATTAGGCATGATCCCTCTTCACTACTCTGTTACATCACGCGCACTTTCTAACTGCGACGTGCCATAGGATTTATATTGCTATCGGCTCTAATTAAAGTATACGAGCGATGGGATAACGTCCGACAACTACGGGTGAATTACACGTTACTAGCGAGTACTGACAAGATGGTATGTAATTGGAAACAATGGGATTGTGCAACAGATCCGACCGACTTCATGCTTTCAGTTTCCTTTCGAACAATAAACTTCCATCGTCCATTAAAGTGGTGCACGTAATGAACTAACCAAATACGAAACTATTCGCCACTCCGGCTAAAATACCAACACATCGAATAATTCGAAATACAATCACGGATGACGCGGCACAATCGGAATGTTGATGTTAAATGCATGCAGCACACCGCGCCGGATAGTTGGAGTGCACCGTAAGTAGAAAAGAGGTATCGCATCCGCGTCCGACTCCCGTCTGGTGAGTTGAAATTTGAGAAGATTCGCCTGGAAAAGCGTGAAGGTGAGACGAGGCTTTGAAGCGATGCGAGCAATGCGAATGTGTAAAGAGATAGAAAGCACTTTAGAAAGGAATCGAAGGTGCGCGTGACCCGCAGACGACGAGCGCGAGGTGAGCGGCCGCGCTGCGGTTGCGACACCACGCGGAACTGACGGCCTTCGCCATCAACCTTTTAATCACCAGCTTTTGCTAATAAAGTGGACCACTCGCAGTCTTGTCCCTAACTTTTCTGCCGCCCCTGAAATCCGACATTTCTACTATACACGTAGCGTAGTGCGGAATTAACACTTTGACATGTGATTGGTTAGTTTACAACACTTATTGACAACAACTGGGGGCTTATTCGGTATGACCATTCAGATTTCGTGTCGATATCGTGTGTCATCCAACCGTATGTCATATCATGAACTCGCCACGACAAGGAACGTTAATGTCTTTTCTATAAGGCACACAATAGATTGTCACGATATTTGACTTTTAAGCCTATTTTGACTTTTTATCACGGGCAAGACACGACATTGCCGCGATACGAGTGTGAATGGTCATACAGAATCGGGCCCCTGTATAGAAATTGAAAAAAAAAGGATGTTGTTTGATTTCTGCTAACCTAGGCTGCTTTATCTGCAACCAATACCTCGACATGCACCTAACTGTTTAACCATCTTAATGACTGATCAATGATTTAGAAGCGTCTCAATAAAACTTAGGTAAGCGTTCATGAAAAAAGGAATCACTTACGTCATCGGTTAGCACTGAAAGCGCAAGTCCGCGATTGGTATTTAGAAAAGGCGTTCGTGGAAGAATTTCATTAAATGGTGCGCAATATCTCATACGTTCCAGAGACGATCTCGAATCGTAGCAAGCCACGCGGCCCCTCGATTGTCGTGTGCATAGGGATGCCCATTACGATACGATATATCGTAATTATCAATGCAGCACAACACGATATATCGATATTTAATACGACATTTTCGATTCATTTACGATACATTTCTATATTACATATCGTATCATTTTAAAATATCGTATTGTGTCAAACTACGACAACGTTTTACTTTTATAACTTGAAAATTTGTATAAGGTCATAGCGAAACGATGATAATTAATGCCATTGAACATTTTGTTATGCTTAATTCTTAATAAGAATTAAATTTTTTGTATTAAAATTAAAGAATACCATAAAAAGTCCGTTTTCATTAAAAACACTAATTAAATCACAAAATTCAAAATTAATAAATAACCATGCGATACGGTTAAGATACGATATAATATTGATATAAAAGAAAGCGATATTTTCGCGTATGAATAACAAAGGAATACGATACGGTAACGATGCGATATATATCGATACTCAACCCTTTTTTGGCATCCCTACGTGTGCCTACGGTGTTCGCCGGGCCGTGCACGCCCGGGACCAGGGTTGTCAATGCTTGTTATTTGTTGCTCCCTATAAATGGGGCCTTATTGCACCTAAAATATGCGTATAAATAAAATGCGTAAAAAAATTGCGTATAATAAACTAAATTAATTAATTAAACCTGTGTCGAGAGTTTTTTCCTCCAGCTTTTTCTCTCTTTACCCAGTAATGGGTGGCACATTGCATAGCCGATGAGTTCGATTAGGTAAAATATTAAAATGAATAAATAATTTGGACTGCTGAACAAAATTAAAATCTTAGCAATTGCCATAAAATGTTAAATAAAGTTTTTAATAAACCAGCAAGAACTTTTTTGAGAACTTCTATCAAGAACTACCGAAAGAGGCAATCGTGGTAGGAATACGTAGTAGGAGTACAAGGTATATCATATATGGCATGGTGTTATGCAAGAGATTGAACAACTTAAGATACTCCGAATTCATTCGTAAATTAATCCTAGAATTCTAGAATTTTTCCAACGTTGACCTTTCTTGACAAAACAGTAACAAACGTAAATTTTTTCTACTCAAGTAGTTTCCAGCGAATCGAAAACCCTATCCGGTAGTTTCAATAGCCCAGTATATTTTATAGCAGTATACGCATTGACAGTTAAAGTGATGAACTCACTCGGCCGGCGAGCGACACAGCTATATTCCGATGTTTGGAGCCAGTCAGCTGTTACACTCATCAGTTTCTCATTTTGACACTCAGATGTACTCTACGTCATCTGGCGATGCAATCAAATAATCTAAGGAGTTCATCATCACCTAAACCGAAAATAAAATAGGTTGAGCATCATATACTTCTGTTCGTAGAGCAAAAGGAAAACTATACTTGAAAATTTGAAATGCATTGTATAGATAGAAATATATTTTGCGACGTTCATAATAGTGATTATTGTTAGATAACTAAATTTTATAGCGGAATTGGAGAAAGGAGCGCATCTGAAAATACGTTAACACAAAAAAAATTTAAAATAATAATGATTAAGTTTTGCATTGCATAAATCTGGTGGATGGTGTCTGGCAGGGCTCTCACTTCGTTTGAGTTATGTTGGTGCATGCAATCCGAGGTCGGCCGAACAGCTGCACTCATCTTTGAAGTCACCGCGAATGTGAATGATACTGACACGTCATTTATTCTTGCTTAAAGAAACGAATGTTGTATTAATTACGAATACCTACTACGATACGGATTTTAGTCATACATATATATGTTGCTAGTGCGATTTACCTTGTTTCGATTTTAGCTAATTATGGTTAAAACCAATAATTTATAACTGTCGGAACTGTATTACACATTTGCGGTTCTGCCGACGAAACATAAAGCCAAAATCACGTTCGATTACCTCGATATATCTATTCGACTCCATATTTGATAAATAGGTATACAATATTAATATGTATCTTAATAAAATATTATTATAACAAGAAGAACAGCAATCGATATGAAGAGGAGGAAAACTCATTTTATTTTACATTCTAGAGTAATCTGTAGATAAATATCGTCTCAATAGTTTATTTGTGTAATTCATGATAGTAAAACTCACAGTGGCGCCGTCATTATGGTCATTAAAATAATAATATCAGAACAGAACAATAATTTTATGGTCACAGGCACTCACCAGTGTTGGACGAATCCGGTAAATCCCTAGCGACTCATGCGCCTTCATCTTCAGTGTCGTACCTACACGTCCACAGTCGCGCATTTGCTCGATATCGCACAGTCGCACAAAGTCTTTGTAGACACTTAACAATGATTTCATACTACTCATAATTATGTACACAGCCAGAACAGTACGGCTGAATAATAGATTTTTGATATTTAGAACACACTCGAATGCATTACATTGAGATCAATTCTCAGCTGTATTTTTAGCTATTCAGTGGCCGTCGTCAGCCGCGATGCGCCTGCAGTTTCTAATGCGTTTCTCACCCACCTCACATAGATACGGCACGGTCAATCTGTGACTCAGTTGTAAGTGTATCAGCTATCATTTTCATAGTAAATTATTTCAATTATGCACGAAGAGAAAAATAATGGTATCGGTGGAAACTTTTTACGCTCAATCGAGTACATTTAATTGCACTTGAAAAATGAAGTCACACCAATGAATGTACAAGTAACTAACGATGCGATGAAACATTGCACGTAAAAAGTATAATGTGTTTAATTATTTTACAAGAGCTCTTTTCGGTAACTGATGAATATAACTTTCATTAATTGCCAAGTTGTTAACATTAAGCTATTGAGAAATCCCAGTATGCAAATTTGTGTGTAATGATAGTGTTTAAAAGTTGCAATTGTAAAATTAAAAAGTTCTGGAATGGCTGGTTAGCTAATCAATTCATACTAGAAAGTAATAAATAATAGTATCAATTAAGGCAAGCTTGATTCTAATAGCCTAATTAGTTCAACCCCGAAGGCGAGTGAACTGGTTTAATTAAAACAATACTTTCCCCATTTACTTAATGATTATTCGAAAAATAAAAACAAAAGCCAACCCGAGCAAAAGCAAAAATGAAAAAAAGTTTTTTTTAGACTAAACATGGATTTTCCTTTAAATTAGTTATTGGCTTCACATAAAACCCATAATACTAGTTGATAGAGAAACAATTTTTCAAATCTATTACCGCGTTTACAATGTTTCAAGTTCCTGTGTATTTTCTCGCAGGTGCTTTGGTATAAGTTATGTCGTAAATTATCGTAATCAGAGTAATTATGCTATACAAAGATCGTACGTAGGTAGTAAGGGACACGTGGCCTACATATGCTCGTACGAGAGTCCTGATACAGGCTGTTACAAATACACTGGTACCATCTGGTGCTGCATGGGCCGGCTGTGATTCATTATGCATCATTTTGCAATTACGCGACAAAGAGCACATAGATAACAAGAACGTGGTCACCATTGATAAAGCTAATTATACACTGTTAGTAGAGCAATTATTACGCACCGGGTTCAGTGTTAGGTCGTGTGCTCATATTCTTACATATGTACAACAATGTTACCTACTGACTGCGTACTGCCAAACACCATAGAAGTGGGAAGTATATTTCTACGTGCAGTTGTTTTAAAGGTAGTAAAAGATGTGAAAAGGTCCTATGTATAACCAAAATTACCTATCCTATTTTTAGCAGCGCAAAAATAATATGAGTCAATCACTCTGCAACACACCCTTAAAAGTCCAGTTTCTATTTTTTCGTTACTATTTTTACTTTTGTAGGCATTTTTTGTTTATTTAAATCTGTCATCTAAAATTTAAATATCTTTCAATTCCTGTTAGCATGATAATATTAATTAGATAACAGAGATAAACACTAGAGGAAAATAATATCAACTTATTATAGTTACTAGAAATTTGTTTCAGCATTGAGTGACAATTTGTCTTTAAGTTAAATCTTTATAATTTTGTGCCTGCGTTAATTTTAAAATGCAAATTTAAATAAAGAGACATGCTACTAAACTAACATTGTTTACCAAATAGGAAAAGTGTAAAAAATGTACTATACATAGTAGGTATTTAACTTATTTTTGTATCTCCGTGACAACATCACCAGTTAGGTACGTGGTATTCTGATATTGGTATACGTAATATGTTCTGATGTCTCGTGCTTGATAAACTTTGTAAATGATAATACCTACCTACTATGTTTATTATTAAACAACAACTATGTTATCATCGTAGGTGTTATCATTTACAAATTCAAAATTTACAACAAAATTTACGACACATGAATTGAAAATCTATTCAAAATCTACATTATACATTACGATGTCATAACAACTTAAAATTGTTTGTTAAAAATATTAAAATTGTAAATGTATAGGTAGGTACATAGATTTTGTACCGAAGCATTTACTGACATTTAGAAACTTTACAGTTACGGCATGTAAACTTAGATCTTTTTTCTCAATCTATTTAAAGAGGGACAACATGGGACAATGCCATGTGCAAAATACAGCCACGATGACAAATTCTCCGACCTCATCGACTCTACATTACCATACAACAGGATGGCTCTCCAAAGTCCTTTTTGTCTTTGTTGTACGTACCTGCAAGGAAACAAACAATAAATGACTCACAAACGGAACTACACACATTTTTACAGATCATGTTCGTTTATATTTCTTTAAACATAATTACATTTCTTAAAATATATATAGTACAAATTTATTATATTTTACAACATAGGCTTTTAAGTTGTTAACTACTGAAATGTGTTTGTTTGCATGGTTTCTTCTTTCACTTTAAAACACGTATTTTTTTATATTTGACCGGCTGGAGGGTATCTACTGGACTCTACTGCTTTTTAAAGTATTTATTTATTCTACTTTCAAAGTTTCATGAAACTCATTGATTGTCAAGTCAGTTTGGTACTTTAAATTGTTATTCAAGATGGGTTCATTCGTTCTTAACTAGGAGGATTGATCGACCGGAGAGCGCATAATAATTATGATTTGAAGCGTGCCAGTTTTCAGACGAACCTATGAAAAGAAAACCTTTGCTTTTCCTAATGTTTCCTTATTTATGGGCTTTTACAGCCGTAAGCAGCGCATAAAATTAATTAATAAATTACTCTTCAATAACAATTACTTAACTATAGTCTTTTTTGTAATGTCAACAATGAATTTACACGTTAAGTATGAAAGTTCAAATGGCGGCCAAATTGACTGTCGTAATAATAAGGCGGCCACGCAATTTCTCATATAAACCCAGTAACGTTTGAACTCTATCAAAACCTAAGTTTTATAATTTAGTAATTGGAAATAAGATAGCATTATCATCTTATTATCATCTAAATCTGCTCGATATCGTTAAGTCACTAAGTGTTATACAATGTGATTATACATATTGAGTGATATCAGCTAACGAGGTAGAGAAAGTCGGCTTGATTTATTTCCATTGCGTAACCGTGACGTAACTAGTGTAATTTTGTATGAGCTCCAATGAATATGATTTTTTTAAGACAGGGATCAATAACCTATCCTTCATAATATCTGTTCATTGCAGGTAGATACAATATTTTTAATTTGATCTCATTTATAATGTTATGTATTTTTTTCATTTGTATTAGATAGACACAGGCACTAAACTATGCAGCCCCTTAAAATAACTTCAGTGGTTTTAGTTAGAGATGGTGTAGATGTTTAACATTGTAGAGGCAAACGACCATATAAGTAACATAAAGTTAGTATTCACAACCCATGGACAGTCAGATCAAGCTTTAATATGACCAGAGTAGTCTAATGAGGTTAATTATTTGTTACTCCGACAACTATAGCTCCCCAACCAATAAATAAGACACGAAAAACTTGCTCTACGTAGAGTTCTAGATACGGAGAAAAACAATGATGTCATAATATTTTTTTATTTTATATTTTATTCTAAATAAATATTTTGACAAAAAGCGCGCTATAAAGATATAGAAGAAAAGAAGATACAGAAGAAAAACGTCTTTGAAATATAAAAGGCTAAAGGTTATAAGTAGACGGTGCTTCCCATGAAAATTGTGATGAAAGTAAACTAAAGAAGCAAGAGTGTGAAGCGTATACCGACTTGAGTCATACATAAGACTCATAAGCAACATACTCTACTAAACGGGACGCTATTGTTTTGTTTGCATTCACGTAATAGCCATTCTCAGAATTGTTATAGGTACAGAGATTAGCAGCAACGGCGAACTACCATAAAATTATCTAAGCCGGGACTTCCATTTTTTATTTTAAGTAGGTACCTATCGTTTGTTATGGCATGTCATAACATAACAATTAAATTTTAGTATAAGTATTCGTAATTAAAATCGACACCAACGACGACTGATACTCTCAAAAAAACCTCGCTAATTATGCTAATGTATTTAACCAACAATCTCTAAAAATAAACTGACCAAATAAAGGAAATGTGACGCACAGCATTGGTGGACAAAGTGATGGATTTCTGTTGGTATACTATAAGTCTACCTACAGAAAACCTAATTGGGGATAGAGCATGGCTTATGAGATCAAAATCCTGCCAGGCGGCGGTAACATTACCTATATCTACTTAAACGTCTACTAAAACGAGTCACCACATGATAGTGTCAAAATCATTAGCAACGTCGCCGTGTATAAGAGGCAGGAGACATAACATTAACAGTATTAAGAGGTAAGGGCCGGAGGTCGGCTATTTACGTCGCTGGCAGGAGCCAGCCGGGCTGCACTGTGGGCGGCGGGCGCTGGGCGGCGCGCCCACCAGCACTATCGATCGCGCCTCCCTTCGCATCCCCGATGCACCTCTCACCACTTGTTACATCTCCCGTCGTTAGCAAACCTACCCCCTTCGGAAATCCAGAACAACGTCCCATACGCTATTTATTATCGATGTCTGTAACAGGGCAAGTCTTATCATAGAATCTAGTCCCTAGAAAAGTAATCCATGGTTTAACAATGACTAGGAAAAACCGTGAAAAAAATCAGTGTATTTGCCCTGTTGATGTCTCAACATTGGCATTATGTGAGATTTACAATAAATAATGAAGGGGTAATAAAATACAAAATGTGGAAAAATGGAATGTATCACTTTCAATGGCCGACAGAAAAGTTATGATCGAGCACATTGATATTTTTTCATTTCAAACAGCGAGTAGAAATTTCACGGTTGCATGATTTTAAACTCATATCATCACTGATTGTGGACGTTTTATTACACCGGGCACGTACTCTCGGTTAAATAAAAAATTTACTTGCATTCTGGACAATACCAATACACTAGCAAAGATAATATTATTAAAGATACACGACAGGTTGGATTTTATATTTTTGACTATAATATTAGATGTTTATAATATGCCTATCATGTTATTAGATTTAGCAAACATACGAATGCCAGGTGTTTCATTTGACATTTAAACATTTTATACGAGCCTCAATGGTATCACTAATTGACACGATTGATTAGATTGAACAAGCAATAGTTTAGTATGGCGGCTCGCCAGAACCCTGGGAAAAGGGGGTATAACATATACATGTATGTATTATAAACATAATATATTTAAACTCAATTTTATATAAGTATAAACTCACTTTTTTGTCTCCCAACTTCCCGGTGCGCTGATAACAAGTTTTCAAAAGTTAATGAATAGCACCACACAACCTATGGACGCATGGATGGATAGATATGACCAGACTTTCCCCGCGGCTTCAACCGCGTGGATTTCAGAACTTGGTTCAGAGACTGAAAAAGTATCTTATATGTTAATCTAGGCTATCCCTTAACTATGCTGATTCCAAATTTCTTCCAAATCTGTTCAGCCGTTTTTGCGTGGAAGAGTAACAAACATCAATCCATCGATCCATCCCCACAAACTTCCACATTTATAATAGTAGTACGATTCCTAAGTTCGTACGTGGGTGCTTTGCTTTTCAGGTCTAAGATGGTCGCTTCAAATAAAGCATCCTCCGCGATGCCACAACTCCAATAGATAGGTAGATATCTCCCCAAGTGAGCCACAAAGGCACAAGCATCCCCCGCGATCCCACAACTCCAATAGATAGGTATATATAAATATCTCCCCAAGTGAGCCACAAAGGCACAAGCATCCCCCGCGATCCCACAACTCCAATAGATAGGTATATAGATATCTCCCCAAGTGAGCCACAAAGGCACTACGGCCTACTCAGCTCCCAGCCGAGCTACGGCTTATTACCACCTATTTACCTACCCCGGGCGAGCTACAATGGCTGTACCACACATTTTACTAGCACAGTTTCAGTCAGTTGCACCACATGCAACTTCCCACCCGCAAATAAGTTGCATCATGCAGATTGTTCGCAAGGGCGAGGCTCCATGCAAATATTGATACAGCGATAAGATAACACGTTTCTAAGCTCACATCCTCCATAGAAATTCTGTTATCTTCTCACGTAAGAATCGTAACAATGAGGGCTTTTCGTGGGGTAAGTCCGCCATGGATACCCACAGTCGCGTCAGGGCCGATGTGATGCGTTAAAAACGTCTTTTACTATGACAAATACCGCGATATCTGTGCGCGATAAAGATACGTTTCAAAGCTCTCCTTTTGACTTCTTTCCAGCTCCACGTTTGACTATCCCAGAATGCGTATTGTATAATATTGTATACAGACCGTTAAAATAAAAAAATCAATAAAACGCATGTTCATATACCTACTCGTAGCAACAATATGGAAACAGTTTAAAATGCGAAAGATTTCCCAAAAATAGTTTTTTTTGAACTTAACTAAACTTTAATTTTATGGCAGATACTGATTTGTGCAAAAATTACCTTCAATTTTTTTTATTCATTGAGCAACAAACGAGCGCGGAAACCACCTGATGTTATTTTGTCACTGCATCTGTGGTAAGGTCTTTCCCAAGACGAGCTGCGTGGCTCTACATGAGTCTAACATTCTTACTTTCTCGTTATTTCAAGAATAGCACAAGCGACATATTTGGGTTTTGCTGTGTTTACTGCAAAAAAGAATATTTGTACGGAGAAAGTGTCATAGCGACGCAGCGTAATGGATCGGAGAGATCGAACACGCTTGCAGTGATGCCCACAGAGTACCGAGTACCCAGTTATTAGTGGCGTTATTATATACTTTTCGAAAATGTAAAGTCTGAACCCTGATGAATACATTGCTCCAAAACGGAGCATCATCAAATCAAGATAATTGTGGATATTTCTAGATAGATATCATAACTACTCGTATACATTAGTTTCGTTGATTGAAGTGTTGACACTACAAAGATTTATTGCTAAGTCTTATAGCATCATGACTAAACAATACTTATATTGCCCTTTAAAGGAAAAATAGTGATCTAGCAAATAAATGTGCAGGAAACCTGAGGTTAAGATGGACACCTCAAACAGGAGCAAAACAATGTCAAATTACCTATGGATTCGTTTTTTTTGGTCCATAAC
Source organism: Erynnis tages (assembly GCA_905147235.1). NCBI lineage: Eukaryota > Metazoa > Arthropoda > Insecta > Lepidoptera > Hesperiidae > Erynnis > Erynnis tages. Next base: position 10,496,616 of record LR990072.1, read on the forward strand.
ATAAATGTAAATATACTTGGATCTTAATTACTAAGTTTGATGCAAAGGCGTGTAATTATATGCTATGTTGCAAGTGTATAATACATATATTACCATGTTTTCTAGTGTATCATTTAATGCAACAACGTCTCTAGTTAATAAATGAACGTGTCGGATCGTCGCAGTCAGTGCGCGGCCAATCGTTCATCTCAACGAGAAAAATCTTCCTACATCCTGCTAGTGAGCATGAATGCAGCTGTGTAAAGGCGGTCTCGAGATTAAAGCGTGACATTGTCGCTGTGGACGGTAAATCTTTGACGAGGATGTCATATGTTGCCAACTTGCAGACTTATTTGACTTGCATACGGACGAGGTTTCTATTTTCTCCCTCCTACGGAATTTTAAACTATCATTACGCACTCGCGTCTCGTCTGCAACTTTTTACCAGCTAAAATTAAAGCCTTTGTCGGCGTTTGCGTGTAGGTGGCATAATATACATATTGTATTCGGTGTAGGCATCGTACCAAAATAAGAATTGAATTTTAAGGATGTATTTTATTTTCACTTGTACCAAATATTAAGAACCTCTCAGGGTTTTATGTAAATTTATAAGGGTTTTTATCGCGTATTTATGACACTGCGATCATGTTTCAGAAATCCTAAGACTACATTGGATGTAGAGTTCATCTCGTAGCATTAGCTTGTTATTATTGTACGTGTACCTAGTACAATGGGTGTTGTTTAGTGTCAGCGCAAGGTTGGACGGTCAACGCTCGCCGGTTCGCGGCGGTCCCCATCAGGCCCCACGCACTCGCTCGCGAAAATAATGCACCGTACACCGTAACTTCCTACCTTGTCAAGCCTGTGCCTGCTACTTTACCAAAATTTACTTTCTTGGATTCAACAATTTAGGCAAACGGATACTTTAACCTTTTGCTGCAATGCCTTCATAAATGTCTGCACGTAAATGCGCCAGACGACAAACTTGGGACTTGGCAATGGTCAATGACCTGTCAGAGGCCAATTTTGCTATAAAGAGGACGTTTCGAAATAAGTTCGCAAGTTCTTTTTCTAGTCACACATCTAGATTTTCTAAAATCTATTATTACTTTTCCCACTGTTTTACGAGTGAGATTATTTTTCAATACCCTAATTATTGCATTCGCTGATAGTGAAATACTTCGGTAAATCATCAATTTAAGAAAACATTTAAAAGCACGTTTTGTGTTTTAATGAGGGTTTTACTCGAGTTTGAGGGTTCGCCGAACGAAGCACCTACCTATCGACTGTCACTGAATTAATTTCGTCCCAAGCTGAAATTAAGCCTGAATCATCGACATGAATGGCTGCGGTGGTTTTCTATTATTATGAACTGCTATTTCTAAATTTAATTTACGAAAATTACGCATAATCGCGGTACAAACGGGTTGCGTCGGTGCGGGGTGCGGGGTGTGGTGCGCGGGGTGCGGGCGGCGCGGGCGCGTTCAACGAACGTCCGCGGGCCGGCGCGGCCCAAGGTCGCCGCGTTCACTCGCCCACCAGTCCCACCAGTGCCCACCACCGTGCCACAAACTGCCACGAATTGCCACGACACACCACCGAGGAGACTGCCAATGCTGATACAACAGGGTTTTCCTTTTATACTATTTCTTAGTCTAGATAGCGATCCCAGCCAGGTACTCGAAGGTCTTTGCTTCGAAGTTCGAATACTAAGGACCAATATTATGAGCACAAGTGTTTGTATTATGTCTAATTTTTTTGTTTGTTTGTATTTATAAATAACCGCGTCTGTTTACCAATTTTCTAGATAGTTACAACAGACTCGTATTATTTGGCTCACGATATTAAAGTTTATTTATTTGTTACGTGCGAACAGTGCGAAAAAATTTCTATGTCTGTATAGGTACATATAATATGTTCTCACCTTTTTAATCTTTCTACATACATTACTACAGACAATAAAATAATCCCTAAGTCTGTATATTTTTATGTCTTTATAATTAAGATATGGTCCTCATTTTCTCTCACTTTTATCTACCGTAATCATCACTTAAAATTGATAAGTATCTTGAGCTATTCTTAACTGCATAATATTATTGTATTACATCAATTCCGTAATCCGATAGCTCTGTGCGAATGGCGAGCACGAACGAACGAAGATTGGAAAAGCGACAAAGGAAAAGGAAAATAAACTGAGCCTTCGAAATCTATAGGGCCACAAGTACCTTAGTATGTAGTTTTTTGCTCTCGATCTTTAACTTTAACGTTACTCAAAATTTATGTATCTTTCAGTGAGTGTATACAGAGTGACTTCTATAACGTATTCCCGCTAAGAGCGAGTGGATTAGTTCAAAACAAATCGCTTTTGTCATTAATCGAGTTCAAAGGTAAGTCAATTATAAGGTTAACTTAAGTGCCATACTAAGAAAACGTAACTCAAGTATGATGTTCACCAAATAAGTCACCTAACGAAAAATAGACTATAGACGGGTTTGAAATGTTTGAATCGTGTTCAAATAATCAAATCATCTGTTTCCAAGGTCTCAAGTTAGTCTTAGACGGATGTTTGTGCAATGTGCATGCATAGTTTCGAAACTTAAAAGTGAACGCTCAGTGACGTAATTATTAGTAAAATACCAACGGGGCAATGAGTGATGTTGATGTAATAGAATTATATATTTTGACAAACAATAATTAGCACGGTTACTTGTTACTACGGTTGTTAAATATTTGAGGTACGAAAATGCTGACTTTTCTACTATTATAGTACTAGGTGCCTACTTAAGATACACATGGATACACGAGTTCTTTGCGATCATCACAAAAATGCGTAAATAATAGACAAGCCCGTGATAAACAAGAAAACCGTGTTATTTTTTTAAATCTTTAAATTTAAAAATGTTTAAAAACAATATTGAAAAACACGTTTGTTGAGCTTACACGAGAGATTGTGCGCAGCCAGGCAAGCGTGACACGTAACATTACTATTTGGATCACGCAAAAAGTTACAAGCTGAATGAAAACAGTTCGTCGGTTCAAAATCTGAAAAACCACGCTCGAAATACTCGTAAAAGTATGTAAATTACGTTAATTTGTTTTTTTTTGGTCACGATCATTAAAGAACATAAAACTTATGCTTGTAGAGTTCTTTTCAATAATGTTGAAAGTAAAAATTGATTGATTAGGTACTAATCAACAAAATCAACTTTTGATATCGTCGTAGTTTTAATCATAGATTCTGGTAGGCATTTGATACAAATTGATTCATTGCACACTTCTATGATACATAAAGTCTTGCAATTCGCGAATGCCTTAATAGTTTTAAGTATTAAAACTGGTAAACCGCGCCCTAGACTGGTATTTCACGGATTGCGAGATTAGTGGCACACGTGTCTGTCTATGCAATTATTAATCTCCCTACCGTACTACATTATGGTTTATAGGATTAAATAAAAAAATATTGTGCAATTATTTTTTCAGCTTAACGCTACCACAATAAGCGTCAAAGACATTGATTTAGTTCAAACTTATCCTAGACGCCCTCGCTTCGCCCCTCTACCTGTCATAATTTTCTTCTTCGTCTGCTAGCGAAGCGATGGCGGAGGAGAAATTCCTCGAGTATTCGGTTCAACGGCCGCCGCACGGAGTGAGCGCCGCGCCTGTGTGTTTGCGTGCACGGTGGCACGCACACTCGCACGTTATAGCCTCTGCAAACACGGTGGAACCGTTACGCGCTACGCTCAATCCAACCTAAACTTCGCCTGCCGATCACCACCAGCTCTATCTAGAGTTATCCAGTTCATCTGACTATTCAACCATTCTCTAATTTAGTGGAACGCTACATATTTCCACAAACCTTAACGATTTTGATTCATTAACAGTTTATAAAGGTAGTGTGGTCAGTATCGATAAACTAGTATTAAAGTATCGATTTCAGACCAGAAGTAGTATCAAGCGGTAGTTAAAGACAACCTACTTAAAATCGAGTGAACGCAGTTCGCTATGCAGCATGACTACGCCGCCCGCCGCCGCGATAGAGTCGCCTTGTAGAGTCGGTGCGTTTACCGCGGAATGCAATTGTAACTCTTAAACATTTCATCAGTGAAACAAGTACCTGTGCTTTCATTTCACATTCCTCGCTGTTTACATTAAACAATATAATAGAGGGGATATTTAAGCACTGGTTTACTCCATTATTCGATCTTTCATATATTATTATAGAGTCGATGCGAACATTTGCAGCACTGATTAATTCAATCTTATTTTTACAATTGTATTGCAAGTCAATTTATTTCTCACTGCTGCATAAAGGGATTTCCCTGCAATGGTGAAAATATCTATCATAGACAAAAGACTCTTCCTTTGCCCCCACCGTTGATGGCTGGATCTATTTATTGACACAATATATATCCTACAATCTAAGCTATAATCTATAATAAGTACCTTTAAATGTCCTCCGAACACAAAAGCGAAATTTCCACTTGTGCTAATCTTCCACTAAATCATTTTTTCTAAATCATAAGATTTTTTCTTGTTATTATAGTTTTGTGCGTTTTTACTGACTCATATAGAACTCACCATACATATACAGGGTGATTTGTTATAGATAAGCTCAAAAGCAATCGTTTAAGCCATGTGAAGCTATATCGAAAATTCAACGGTTTTCGAGATATTTGATTGAATTTATCCATAAAGTTATTAAGTATTATAAGAGTAAACAAATATAGATAGATAAGCGTTAAATACCTACCTACTTCGAAGTTAGAAAAACGAATGTTTAAGTTGTTAGTGTAAATAAAACAATGAGATGAGGCGATATCTAGTTTAGTTCTGAGAATTAACAAAGGAACGTGTTTTAGCTATCTGAAACGAGATTAAAGGTCACCGAGATTGTGTAAATTTGACCCGAGACCCGGACGCCATATGATAATGTATTATATTATATTTGACGAACAACACAGTAACAAGATATGGTGACGATGTTGTAATATTAAATTAAAATTATTTTACATACCATCCCTATTAGAATACAATCCTGCTTCCTACTACTATTATAAATGCCAAAATTTGCGTTGGATGTGATGCAATGGATGGATGTTTGTGACTACCTCGCAACTAACGGCTGTACTTTATATGATTTTATTCTAGACTGTCAACGCAGATGAAGTCGGGTGCTGAAGCCTGTTATAAACGTGTTGCATCATAATTGCAAAGTGACCTGATAACAACATATTTAAAAAACAAATGATAGTGTTGATTGCAGCAAAGTTGCATTAAATGTTTGACATTGATAACAGACGTCCCGAAATTATTAAACATGCAGAATTCGATGCGGGGAACGTGGCAAGCGGATAACATTATTTGTAGGTACCTACTTATGCAATAAGAATTAACTGGAAAGTAAAGATATTTTTTTTAAGTAAAGATAATTTCTTGGAATGGTTAGGGGAAGTGTCCACTATTATAATTGGATTATAATCGTATTATAATGGATTAGTTATAACTAAATTATTGTAGTATTTGACAGTTTTGATGATTTATAAAGTTATAGTGGATTGGTCATGATTTTCCGAAAGAGTTCTTTTGGCGTACCTGCAACTGCCATTCATGTTTCAATTTTGACAGTTTGACGTACAGAACAATTGAATTGCAATAGTTTCACTATGCCTTCATAATGTCAAAATAATAGACTCGCCCCATAGGTGTCTGTGACGTCAACTGCAAGCGTCAAGAATCAATGGACATAACTCGGTTTGATATTTGCGCATGCGAATCAAATTTGCTTTGCACCAACGTCATAGATTCTACGTCATCGTAAATTCTCTTGAATCTACCATTCATGACAACAGAGTGCGATGGCACACTTAACAGTGGTAATTTAATTTATGGCAATTAAAAACGCACATTTCTTCGGCTTGACGCTAGTAACATATTGAGTTATAGGTAATTGGGAATCTGATTTTTTTGCGAATTGCGTTAAAAGAACGCCTGGTATTAGTATCCTCCATATCTAGTATCCTGCACAAACAAACTTAAAGGCATCGTTTATAACGAAATTTAGATTCACATCATAATCAACAATATTTACGTTTTAATCTAAATTGCAGTCCATAAAAAAGGAAGAGGCGACAACGCGACGAGTTTCGAAATACGCCACGCACTCTTGGCCGTTACTCATTACTACCTTTATTGCCCACACAACTAAGTACTTGTTACGAGATTTCCAGCCATCAACGCGAGCATAGCATTATTCATATATTTATACAGCCATTCTTCCATTCAAAGTCCATAAGGGTACAAATTCGTGGAACGTTGTAAATAATTACTATCCTTCTTAACATTTTAAATGCGAAAGTGTGTGAGGATGAAGACTGATGATTGTTACGAGTACTCTCACGCAAAAACGGCTGAACGCATCTAACCGAACTCATCCTTATTGTAAAATACAATAGATCATGTTAAACTATCAATATTACCTATATTGATATATATATATCCGGGTTTTTATAATTTGTGTCTAAGTGGATGTGAGAAAGTTCTTCATATAGATAAAACGGTGAAGTCCCTCCCTATCTCAATCAGAAGATATTAATTTGAATCAAGGAAATCAAATTAAAATCGAAATACCTATACACGTAACATGAAACATTCCAATTGCATTTTGGTAATCGCATTATTGCATCAAGCAAAGCCACGGCGTCAAAACTACAAATAAATGACTGATTAACTACCTAGGTAGGTACTACCAAAAATACGCCAGTAACGTCGCTAGCTTTGCTGCTGCTTGCGTCAAGAAAAAATTAACTAGAAGATAAAAATACTCAAATTGACATAGCTAGACCAATGAGGCTTGTACTTCAACTTCAATGTATGCTTCATTATGCTATTGTAGATGTAGAGCCACGGGTTTGCGGCCAATGTGGTGGTGTAAATCGCCTCAAGCGGTCAGACCTATCCTTTCAATCAAAATTACCAACCGCGCCCAACTGTCAACTCAACTTATGAAGACAAGGGCTTGTCATTTTTCATCTTTATATTGAAATATTTTTCTTTTTTCGTGGGTTATAACGTACATGTACGCGACTACTTGTTGATTCTGCATTGGAAATATTTGGGCCAGCGTGCAATTATTACATACATTATTTTGCAATTACTTTTGAATTTTAATATGAAAGTCTAGGTGGTAAATACTGGTAGGAGATGTAATAAAAGAATTTGCTCTCAACTCAAGTCTAATGACGCCTAGTAAGGAAGGTGAGTAATTTTATTGCTAAATAAAAGATTGTATCGAAAGCTCGAAATTCAACAAGTATCAAAACTAGACTATTGGCCAAATGAAGACAACGTTGCAAATATACAATTTATCATCACAGGAGGAGCGACGAAGGAGCTCAGAATCAATGAAGTCAATCACACTGACATTGCGTATAGTCCGGCATTCCATATGGAATGCGGTCGCTTGACCGGCCGCGCACCGCCCCGCGCCAACGCCCGCTCTCCTCCATGTTTTCTTATACATTTGTTTCCGTCCACCATATGGAATGTAAGGGTAAGGGTGAGATGGGACCAAATATGCCATAGCTACAAAGCGACCTATCTGTTGCAAATTTATTGCGCAAATATTGTTCTATTCTAACCGACACGGAGCGTCCTGTTTACAGATGACGTCATAAGAAAAGCAGGATATTTTAAGAAAATCGAGTAGGCGAATTTCCACTCGTGTACGGGTACGGTCACACTGCAACGGTAGAACCTCCGAGGATGTAGAGGTTTGTAGGATACATTCGCAAACGTTGCTCTCGCTCGACGATGTACCATTCCATCGTATCGACATCGACGGACGACCGCACCGCCACGTCGCGGCGGCGACGACGTCCCGTGCACACGAGCTACGTTCGCCGAATCGAGAATTTCACTCACCTTCGCGGAAAAGCTGTCGATCGTTATAAATATCCAGCGAGTCGGACGTAAAGATAATCCGGTTATCGTCCGTGCAGCACAAGTACTCACAACACCAAAACGACAACATAAATAAACGCGGGAGGAGCCGTCGACTCCGGGACAGATCGTTCACTGACGACGCACTCCTCGCACCGATCGAAATGCAACTCGGAAAAATGCACAGGGCGGGGTCGTCGAATGTCATAAACGGTCGGGTTCCAGAGGTCGGAGGCCTGCGATTCGAGAGCGCGACGGCTCGCCGCGGTAACACTCAATACGACACCACGAAGCGGACTGAGCCGAGCCGAGCGGAGGCGCCGGCGGGCGGCGGGCGCGGGGCGACGTGGCGGGCGGCGGGGGCCGGCGCCCTGTGTGCGCCCATAGCAACGCGCCGCTAGTGTGCCGCCAGCGCCACCGCGCCGGCCCGAGCCCGAGCTAGCACCCGGCACCCGCACCATCCCGCTCCTAGCCACCTATCCGCCTACAACTACCCACAGTACTCATTCCGCCACCCATGAACCGAATCGATCATCCCACTCGGTGCCATCTCGTCGATGCACCGACGAACCAGACGATTTTACGCGATACAAATGAGAGTTGAGACCGCTAGCTCTGGGTATAGAAGCACCTCGGTGAAGAATGGCTTATCTCCCGACATTACATTTATATACCCTTAGGTGATTTTTTCCTTCAATATGGACACCTAAAGCTTTAAAGCTTATAACTGCCAAACATTTTATAATATCAAACCATACCTTTATTGGTAAGGTACTCGTAAACTTAAAATATCACCTGCTGTTACGGTGAAGGAAAACATCGTGAGGAAACCTGCATGCCTGAGAGTTCAGAAAAAAATGTTCTCAAAGGTATGTGAAGTCCACCAACCCGCAGTAGGCCAGCGTGGTGGACTCAGGCCTACAACCCTCTCATTGCGAGAGGAGCTAAAATGATGATGCTAATGAACAAGCGATTTGATCAGAAATTTGTTGTGTATGATCGAAAACGTTAGCAGTTTCTGCACCAGCCCACAATTATTGCACTTTCTTTCCCATTGTTAATGATGAAATCAGTTTTACTATCTCTGGCGAACTGTCTTACTCGATGTTAGACCGGCGAGCGCCGCGTTATCAACGCCGCGCTCGGTTCTGCCATGATACTTTCTCCCTTAAGCTCTGCCATTATAGCACAGTTGCCATTGGCTATTTCATTTAAGTAAATCAAAATGCGATTCACTCATAAATTCATAACATCTATAAATAAAACCTATCCCTTATAAATAAATAAAAACACTAATACTTGAGAGCGCGATAATTTTTAAGCTGAGCTATGCTAATATAAGGAAGGGGACATACTAAAATAAAACTGCAAAAATATTTTAAATGACTTTTTAATAGCAATAAAGATACATAAAATCACAGGATAACATCATTCTTCCATTTTACTTTCTTACAGAAATTAGTTCAGTCAACCACTATAAATTATACAGCTTTTCAAATTACATACTACCATTATCACTACACTTATTAATAAAAATGGGTTTCAAAATAGTCAGGGCCGGATCTAGGGGGGGGCAAGCCGGGGCCCATGCCCCGGGCGGCAAGTTCAGAGGGCGGCGAAATTCACATTTTACAGACGAATGGATAACTCATCATTTACTTAACTTGTACCACGGAATAAATAAATAATAGTACAAGTACAGTAATTTCATGGCCATATCAACTCGACCGATACCCAGAGCGAGGAATGAGACGTAGTGCACGAAAATTTATTATTCGCGAGGCGCGTACGCATAGTTCAAAATACGCGCCTGCTCGCCCGCAGGAAGGAATCGATTTTATATACTTAGGAAGGAATTAGAAGGAAATTCAAAGGAATTTATATACTTAGTTCTGCAAAAGCAATGTGACCCACAAAAATATAATTTATTAACCCGGTTCCTATGAGAAGGCCTTCGATTCTATCGAGACCTGGGCGGTGCTTGAGTCTCTTCAGCGATGCCAGATCGACTATCGGTACATCGAGGCGTTGAAGTGTGTATACAATGCCGCCACCATGAAAGTCCGAGTACACGACAACAGTACGAACCCCATCCACGTGCAGCGCGGCGTACGACAGGGGGATGTCATCTCCCCAAAACTTTTCACCGCTGCACTGGAAGATGTGTACAAGCTGATGGAGTGGAAAGGACGTGGTATTAACATCAACGGCGAACACCTCTCACACCTCCGATTTGCCGATGACATAGTGATCCTGGCGGAGTCGCTGGAGGAACTCAGCATTATGCTCAGCGACCTCAATAGTGTCTCACAACGGGTAGGTCTTAAGATGAACATGGACAAGACGAAAATCGTGTCTAATGTCCATGTCACACCCGTACCGGTGGTTGTTAACGGCACTGCTCTCGAAGTTGTAGACGAATACGTTTACCTAGGACAAACGATCCGAATGGGTAAGTCCAACTTCGAGAGAGAGGTCACTCGAAAAATCCAACTCGGCTGGGCAGCGTTCGGGAATCTACAACACGTCTTGACGTCCGATATACCTCAGTGCCTGAAGTCGAAAGTTTTCGAGCAATGTGTGTCGCCAGTGATGACCTACGGTGCCGAGACGTGGTCCTTTACTGTGAGCCTAATCCACAAGCTCAGAGTCGCCCAGAGGGCAATGGAGAGAGCTATGCTTGGTATTTCTCTACGAGCCAGAATCACAAGTGATGAAATCCGTAGAAGAACGAAGGTGACCGACATAGCTTTCAAAGTTTGCAAATTAAAGTGGCAATGGGCTGGCGTTCGCAGGACTGACAACCGATGGGGAAAAAAGGTCCTCGAATGGCGACCACGTTTAGGTAAAAGGAGCACAGGCCGCCCTCCGACCAGGTGGACTGATGACCTGAAAAAAACAGCGGGAAACCGTTGGATTCAGAGGGCCCAGGACCGGGCGGAGTGGCGTCGATTAGGGGTGGCCCATGTCCAGCAGTGGACTACTAAGGGCTGAAAGGAAGGAAGGAACCCGGTTCCTTAACTCTTATCCGTTGAGGAGTTCCTCAACTCGGTATCTCCGAAACCCTTCATCAAATCATCAACAACTTAATATGGGACCAAATTAAAAGTAACAGCTCCCAAACCAAAAAAAAAAAAACAATTCAAATCGGTTACCAAATGACGGAATGCGGCGGTCAGAAATATAAAAAAAACGAGTTCCTCTCTATCATCAGTCTATATAGTTCTGCAAAGGTAATGTGACCAACAACAACAATTTATTAACCGAATTCCTTAACTCTTATCGGTTGAGGAGTTACATTGTGTATCTCCGAAACTCTTTTTTTTTAAGGAAAGAATACGTTTATTGTTGACTGTTACATGAGAAAGATGTTACAAAAATTTATAATAAGTTTAGAACAGTCTACCCTATGCGGGCATACAATAATTATGTCTTATATAACTAAAACTTAATTTTATATTTCATTGGCAATCATTGCTAGATTATATTTATTTATTTTTTATTTTGTTCAGCAGTCCAAATTATTTGTTTATTTTAATATTTTACCTATTCGAACTTATCGGCTATGCAATGTGCCCATTACTGGGCAAAGAGAGAAAAATCCGGAGGAAAAAACTCTCGACACAGTTTTAATTAATTTATTTCGTTATTTATACGCGCGTTACTACATTCCTTTATGTAATTGTTTATCTATAAACATAATTTAGATTGAAATTGCGAACCATCCATTCATTATTCCGTTCGTTATTTCCATTTTTGTGTGATAGTGCATTCTCTCTGATTATACCCTGGTATAAACACAGGAAGCACTTGTAGTCGGCAGCTTTACAGGACTGTAAATGTAGCCTCTGTCCTTCCTGAGATTGTTATTTTATTTTATCGTTAAAGAATTCCTTTTCGGTATAATAACCTTTGACCAGCTACTGTTTTAAAGACCATTTAAATTTATTGATTGATAGTTTTTTTAGTTCTGGAGGCAAATGATTGTATATGCGTATGGCAGATATATACCTACTTTTTTTTATAAATTCTACATTTTATTCTAGGTAAATACAATTGATTTTTATCTTTCTGTCTCATGGGTACATTTTTTACACGCATATCAGATTTATTTTTAATCTTCTTCATCAGATTATCATCAACTTAATATGGGACCAAATTCACAGTAACACTTTCCAAACCAAAAAGAAAAAATTCAAATCGGTTAACAAATAACGGAATGCGGCGGTAACAAATATTGAAAAATTAAAAAAACATACAAACGACTTGAGAACCTCCTCCTTTTTTTGAAGTCGGTTAATAAATAGGCTTAACACAGAAATAACAGCAATCAATGCATTATTTCCGGTAGGCCTATGTCCAAATTTCAATCAATTAGTGGACATCTGATAGCTGAAATTATATGAATGATAAAGGGAAAAATAAATGTATGTGGTCGGGGGCGGCATACTTCAGTTTTTGCCCCGCCTAAAAAAAATTGAAGATCCGGGGCTGAAAATAGTCATGTAATGCTTAAGAACAAAAATCTTAAAATACATGTTCTCTATCCGAGATAAAAGATTCATATTCCCAGATGTTACTCCTCTCTTAAGCATAATTATAAGTACTCAATTTTTCAAAATACTGTATCGGCAAAGTGCCAGCATTTCTTACGCTAGTTGACTGCAAATGGGGAGTTTTTACAAGGTTGAACTTATTTAAATTCAGGCGTTTTTACAAGGCAAGGTCAGTAGCGTTAGTAAACTTATATATATGAATTTTTTACAAAGCCAGTGAGGCTAATTAATAATACGTCTTAAATTCGGGGTTTTCGTCGTCAAATCAAGGAGGCCAGGTCGATTTAGATCTGAGGTCTAACAAGTTAAAAGTTTTCATTTGACTTCAATGGGCGTTTTTACAAAGTCAAACAAGGTAAGTCGAAAGCGCCAATTGACTGAAATTCGGGGTTTTTACAAGGCAAAGTCGACCGACTAAAAATGAATTTCACAATGCAAAATTGAATCAGGGTCGCATAAATTCGGTTGCCAATTGGTCGTTAGACGCTAGACCTTAAAGCCAGGGGTGCCACGCGGGGTCCATGCGGCACAGGTTGTCGTGGCTGCTGGCGGCGGCGACCAGCGCGGCCGCCTTGCTGTCGGGCCCGTCGAACAGCGCCAGCGAGCTCAGCCGGTTCGTGATCACCGTCACCGCCTTCGTCACCATGCTGATGATCGTCTCGTTGTCCATCTCCATCGGCTTGCTGTCGGCCGACGTGCCCGCCGCTGGCAGGCCAGACTTGTCCTCCAGTCTCTTCCTGTATCCAGTCACCATTTCGTCCCGCAAAATTGTCCGCAATATCGATTGGATCTGAAAGGATCGGTGCTGTATGAGATGATTTTTTGTAGTTTAACATTTTGATGTTCAATCGAATGTTAGTTGAGTTTATTTAACAATTACTGTTCAACAAATAAAATGACACTCGTTTTGTTAAAATGAACATGAACATTCTAGGATGAAAACATTTGTTATTGCCTAGCTTGAAACCATTGTGTGAAACTACAGTTAACTATGCATGTATGATTAAAAAGTTAAATCCTTCAATAACCTAAAATTTCGTCAATGAAAACGGCATCACAATCCATTTAGTAGTAACTACAGATGGGTTAAAATATTAGTGTTCATCTATTCACACATATATTTAAAGTATGAATTGAATACGATACTTGAGAGTTCCTCCGCGACTTCTGTCACTATCCTAATGGGCTAATGTAGATAACATGCACAGTTTACCTTGAAATTGGGTGTGACAAGACAGCGGGCTACCGCTATGGTGGAGGCGGTGAGGGAGCCGGTGATGCCGATGCTGGTGAGGAGTTCCGCGATGTTCGGCGTCAGCCGGAACGGAACTGGCCTGTTGCCGTCTAACTCGCCTAAAAAGGTTCCAACATCTTAAGCCAAAATACAGGTAATGAATCGTTGCAATAAGAACGCATTCCAAGGGAAAAAATTAAAACTGCGCTGTCCACTTCATTTGCTTGCTTTTTCAATAAATTGTTAGCAGATATTCGTTAGCACAATGTAATGGTTTTTCATTTGAAATTTTCAAATATTCATACATCCTATAAGTATACGTTCCTGACCTGTGTTTCCATTGAGAATATATTACTTGTTTGATTAAATTGTACAAAACAAGTATTGGCCTTGTATTTTTAATTTAAAAAAACATTGTTAATGGAAGTCTATTGTCTTTTTTTTCCCAGTCTATGTTTTGCTTGAGGTGAGATAAAAGCGGATGGATGTATTTTTTACAATGCAATATGTATAACTTTCATTAAGTGTGTTCGACATTAAGTTATACATTAGTAAAATTTTAATTTCAGGAACGCACACTTACAGTGGCCATTCTGTAATAGATCTTATCTGAAAACAATGTATTGAATGTCAGTATCATGCAATTTTGCATACTGGCTCATTTCCATATATAAAAGCTCCATGCAAAACGACTCAAAACAAATACTGCGATAACGTTAATTGCTTCCCTTTTCTTTACGACGATGTCTGAAGTGGCCCCGAACGATTAAAGGTCATCACGTTTCGCTAATAGCTGCCAAAAGCTTAATCTTCAATAAACAATATGACGTGATTGCAAACGAATCGAAACCTGTTCCTTGCATGCAAGGTTCAGTCAATGTCAATGCAAACATTAGACTTAATTATCATAAAATCCTTCGCAATATTTGTAAATTGTCTATCGTTAATTGAGTAATTCGGTCTCCTTAATGCGATTCAACGCTAAATGGGATCGTCGCGTCGTAAAATTATATGGAAACATGCATTTTTATTGGTATTTTATGTACCGTTTGGCTTATTTTAAATATAACTTTATAGCTGAAGGATAACTCGAATTTGTAGTATTATTAAGTTTTAAAAGTGGAAATTTTTTAAGAGACCATCTTCAAATTTTGATTATTATTAATGTCAACGTATGTTATTATGTCGTCTTAATTGTCTTAGTTTTACGACCAAAAATATTTACTATGGATGTAAAGCATGCAATATTATATAAACAGGCGGTGAGATACTGAATTATAGAACTTCAAAAGACAGTCAACTAATTTCAGCATTGGAGGGTAGCTTTTCTTACATATTTACCTGAGCTTATTTTACAATAATAACTTTTATTACCATACAAACATGAAGATAACTATTTATAACAAGACCTTTTAAAAGGCGTTTAATTCGTATATACTTTGGCACAATTCGTAATTTGGTATAGTTCACGGGAACAAAATTAAATATTCTACATAAATTTAATTAACTATCTACGTTCAAACCACCAGATCCAAGAAGTAATACCTCAGTGGGCTCACTGTCTTTACAGAAATTAAAAACAAGACGATCATCCTGCTTTAGGGTGGGCCACGAGGGTAGATATACTGCGAAGGTATCTGCTCCGGAGTTCTACCATCTATAAATCTGGTAATAGTTAATTAACTTCAGAATCCGATAATGATCCGATAATTATTTTAATGTTACCCTCCAGACATTGACATTGCTTCATTTAAAAAAGGAGGAGTAAATCAATTTATAGAAAGATAAAGATCACAATTTTTCACCTTATGTGAAGGATGAAAATGAATGTTATGTTTTTGAGCCCATGATCTTACAAAAACTTGATATGTATAACTTTATACAGGCAGAATTTCGGGCGGCTACCAGAAATATACTATCTCATGAAATAATTACTATAATGTATCAGAAATATACAGTATATATAAGTGCTCCTTCTCATTAGGTCACAAGATCTGCGCCAGCCGCGCGGCTGCAGCTTCTGAGAAACGCGACTGCCGCTTCGGTGATGACGTCTGGTAGACGAGAGGTGCCAACTATTATGCACTTTGACTTAGATTGCGTCGTAACGACGTTAACGCAACAAGGTTCCAGCGCATTAGCGATTTGCGATCGGTTTTAGTAGGAGACATTGAAGAAATTATATATTGTTATGGTGTAGCTACAATACATACGCCGCGCGACACGACTGGCGACATGTTACTAAGCCCCTTCGTACACAAGGCTACGTAAGTGTCCGATACTAATGTTGTATACGACATTAGTATCGACGCCCACGACGAGTATCACGCGGGACTAATGTCGGCGACGCGACAAGTGTACGAACCTTCTTGGATTTGTATGGCGGTAGTCGTATGGAGATTAAAGTCGTCGAGTATCGAAGACTTGCGTAGCCTTGTGTACGAAGGGGCTAAGAATGAGTGAGTGTTGACGGCGGCGCTACTGGGCGCTACTGGGCGCTAGTCGGCGCTAGTTACCTGTGGCGTCGTCGACGTCGAACTTGTAGTAGGAGACGTTGACGAGCCCCGAGTCCTGGTGCACGTAGAGCATGTCGGGGCCGAGCCGCGTGAGGTGCAGCGCGTACTCCGCGCCCGCCACCAGCGCCAGCTGCAGCGTCAGCATCTTGCGGAACGTCCAGTAGTCCGTCGGCGCCGCGAACGCGCCCAGCGCCCACGACCGCACCATGCCCTTCGGCACCATCGTCGATTGCACCTGCACCGACCGGTGTTCAGTCAGCTAAAAGTAACTCGATGCGACCAGCTGAGGATCTTGCTCAATCGCGCCCCTTAAGAGAGACTTATGTCCAACAGTGGACGAATGTTGGCAGAAGGAAGGAGAAAACCAAAAAGTATTTTTAAGTGGCGAATGAGAGGACTGGCAAGCCGAGGACGGAGTCTGGTATAAATCACTATGATACGATTGTCAATCGTATTATATCAAAACAAAACAAAACTATTGTCTACTATTTTCGGAAATTGTGCTTCTAACACCAAGTAAGAGCCAAGCATTAACTTTCATCGCTTAAGATACTACCTAATTCAGCAAACGAGTAAATTTCTAGAGTTACGTCCAAAATACAAAATACTGAAAAAAACCGTATGATTATTATTTATTCATAACATGTGATTTAGTTGAAATAAAAATAACGTGACCTAATCTGTTATTTGCCGCGTTGCTAAATTTACCGGATATGATGTAAATAACTTTGCTAAAACAACGAATAATATGCAAACATACATATATTTAGTACTTTGTTTCAATACAAAACTTACTGCTTGTTTACAGGATATGACTCAATGTTAATAATCTCTATCACTGATAACAATGGAAAAAATAACCTTAAGTTGCGTATTAACATTAAATAATTATATCATTCATTATTTATCATTTAAAGCTATAACATTTTGTTCAGTGTTCATAGGACTCGTTCCTTTTGATAATATCCCCGTCATAAACGATGTATCACTCAGTCGAACGGTGGGAGGAAGAAAGGAATTTCGAAACGCAGATAAAGCGGCGTTTGCGTTCGCGATAAATCTCACGTAAACAATGTCGCAAGTACCGACACCAAAGTTTTCACTAGCTGTTTACATGCTGTGTTTGAATAACTTAGTAGTTAGTGATAGTAAAATACAAATTTTAAAGTGTTTTCACAATAGTTTACGACCCGTATGATTTAGTGGTTACTACGCCAATGCACTATGTAGAAAGTTTTGGGTCAAATTCCTAGGGGAGAATAGACATTTTAATGATAAATTTAAGTTTCTGTTAAAGGTCAAAGTGAATTACCTACGACATGTGAAACCCCGTAGAGCTATGATTGTGAAGTATCATTAATGTGCTTTATAAATATTTCACTGGTGGTAGCTTCTTTATCAGATTAATTTACATTGGCTAGTTTAATGAAGGTACAAAAATAGTTATGGAATTGTTAGAATCAGACCCCTCTTTCCCAGTGGGCACTTTAGGCAAGTGCCCAGGGCCCCGCGATCGATAGGGGCCCCCCTTAGATCAAATACAAAGTCCCTAGTTCCTGTCAGATCACCAAACGATAACCAATTTTTATTACCAAACAACTTATATAATTCGAAGAAATCGAACCTTAATTATTGACTATAATAGGGGCCCCATTATCCCAATGTGCCCAGTGCCTCCAATAGGTTAAAGACGGTATTGGTTAGAATGCTCGCAATACAAACAAACACTTTCATAAACACAACTTATCTTTTAAAGAATTTATGATATCATTGCTTGAGATTAACGGAAAGCCGACATAATCAGTATTTCTAAATATTTTTAAATACATATTTTACTAACACGGAAAGAAGATTAAAAGGGTACCATTATATAAATTCATTGATTCATTCTATTTTTCGGAATCTATATTTTTTGGACTTTTTTTCCATTTATATATCTGACAATTTTATAAAACCAAACATGTATTTTAAGTGAGGAAATCATGTTTTTTGTTTTTAGGCAATGCTACATTTAATATTATAGGTAATCATAAAAAAATTCGAAACACTATTATAGAAATCAATTTTATCAAAAAAATTAAAGTCCCGCCATCGAAATGCCGAGTTTGACGGACACAATAACAAGGAAGATGAACTTTAATACTGCCTAAATTATGGCATACCTACTTATAAACTCGTTAATTTCTGAGCTGTATTAAAAAGCCGTTAATAAAAACGTTAGCTCACCTCTCTCAAGATGTCGCGTAGCACTTGGTGTGAGGCCTGCGAGCCGCGCGCCTGCACGGCCGCCAGCCGCTCGTAGTAGCGCGCGATGGGCGCGTCGTACTCCACGCCCCTGGGACATTACCATTACGAATTACGATGCTTGCTCACTATCAACTAAACTTTTAAACAACTTTTACTATACAAAACTATTTATTAACATTAACATGACCATTTAAAATAAAAAAGGGAAAGCGTTTAGGAGTGATTCTGTTCCTATGATAACAAGAAAATCACTTTATAAATTATGTTAAGTATGCTAGTCCAAAATGTCTACTCCCAAAAGACATGATAGAATAATAAAGACTAAGTGACTCACCTATTAGCACATTCAGTTCGATAGATGTCCAACAGGGACACGGAACTGGGGTTGTCCTCGACGAGCCGCATCTGTGGGGAGACCGACACCACCCTCGGGACGGTGAAGTGGAGGAACCTGCGCGAGGTCTCCTTCTGCTTGCCCAAGTAGTGGTTCAGCATCCTCAGCAGCTGCAGCACCCGCTCCTCCCGCCGCGCGTCCCCCAGGCCCGAGTCGTTCACCACTAAGTACGGGTAGATCTTGCCGTTGTGGCCGCGGATGTAGAGCCGGCGCGCCGACGTGTTGTGCTTCTGCACTATTTCGACCCGCGGCATGAACCGCGCGATTCTCACGTGGTAGTGCGTGTGCTTCGGCAGCAGGAACTCGCCCGGCAACTCCACTTCGGCCGTCTTCAGGCTGAAGTTCGACAGGAATCTGCACTTCTCCTCTATGAGGAACGATCTGAAACATATCAAGTAAATTTACCAACTCTTTACGCACGATTGATTACTACAACACGTACATTGTATGTTCAAATATAACACTTACGGCTTCATAACACCTAATTCGTCATTGAGCGATGTATTTGTGATTAAATTTCTCATCGTTCAAATAATGCTCGGAAGATGTCTGCAGAAGTGGTGTACGCGCTTTCACTTCTTCGCTTACATTTTTTGGACCGACGAAGTTGTCCGACGTCGTCCGAGCATGATTCGTACGATGACGGATTAGGTGTAATTCAGACGTTACAAATTCTCACAGAAAATCCAACATTATTTCTTTAAATCATCAGAAACGAAACGGAAACATCAAGCGCCCAGCCCCTTCGCCACCGCAGACGCACCACGACCACTCACTTGGGCAACACCTTAGTCTTGGCCTCCAATATCTTGACCCACTTCCTCAGCTTCTGTATGAGGTTCTGCAGCTTCATTGCGTTCGGCTGCGTGAAGTCGAAGTCGGCGGTGAATTGCGTCTTCATCTTCTGGAACACTGGGTCCTGCAGCGTGGCCTGAGCGCGCCGCGCCAGGCTCTCCGAGGCGGCTGCATGAGGAGCATCACATTACAACACTTGTGACATACTCGTATCCCCTTCAACACTTCACTGAACGATCCCAAGGCAGGGTCAGTTGGCCGGCGTCCCCTTCATACATACAATAATTTTACTGAAAGGGTCAAATCGCAAAGGTCAAAGTTTTGGTTTTATGGATGTTTATTCTTAGTAAGGATTTTTACATTCTCTTACGATATTAGTTTGGACAAAAAATAACATTAAAGAGCATACAGGCTCAATAATGTTAGATTTCTTAGAATAAAGGAATATTATTTTCTAATAATTGCTCCTGAATCACATCCAAACTTTAACATTATCAAAGCACTGAATAAGTGATGGCGTTTCTATTTCTGGAAACGAAGTTCTTGGAAAAATGGAATGGGTTCTTGGTTCATGGAAATCCTTGTCTTAAAATATGCCCTCAATTTGAAACACGGAAGAATCTGCTGTATGCGTTATGAAGGCGGCAGTGGTACCTCCCAGGACTAATTACAATGATTACACATATTGATCATGACAAGTTATGAGAAACATACTATTATTTTGTTATATGAAATTCAAAAATACCAAATTATGATTTGATACTAAGAAGGCTAGATTGAGGTCAGGCTAATATCTATCGGTAATAATAAACGACCAATAACAGTGAATTTGTTCGAAAAATCAAAATCTTATTTATTTTATTAGTTAGTAAAAAATTAATTTGAAAAGACTTACCTGAATCATGCACAACTATCAGTACAACATACGTAGAATTGAAAATCTAATAAGTATTGAATGAAAAGACATACATAAAAATGTTTGCAAATTAACACTGATCAGCGGATCGAAACTGAGGAAAAAAATTTTTGAGACAAAAAATTATAGTATAATAAATTTATACGAATTATATAAGAGAGATAATTGAAAATGCAGGCATTTTAATATAGATACTTATGGAATATGCCCATGCATGACACAGAAGCTATATAATCAAGAAATTAAGTGTAATAAACAAGCATGATCAGAAAATATATTCAATATTATACAAAATAATTATATTTATGCAAA
Source organism: Erynnis tages (assembly GCA_905147235.1). Classification (NCBI taxonomy): domain Eukaryota; kingdom Metazoa; phylum Arthropoda; class Insecta; order Lepidoptera; family Hesperiidae; genus Erynnis; species Erynnis tages. The sequence continues at coordinate 10,517,503 of LR990072.1, forward strand.
TAAAATTAATTAAATCAATTTGATTCAATGTTGGAATTGTGGCTTTCGATCTATAACTATTACAGTTATTAAAATGTATGTGAGTTATATTATGAATGTTATGATGAACGTTATGATTTATAATGGCTTGCTGAATGTAATAATACTCGTATATGTATGTAGTATCAAAGATTATTGGTTCATGAATCGGCTAGTTTTATGGCAGTTAATAATGTGTGAGTAAATGCATCATAATAATCATGTTATATTATCTGTGTTGAGGTGTTACTTTACTTGTTGCTCTGTGTCATTGTTTCAGTTTAATATCTTGAACGAAACAGCTCGATATAACTGCTTTATCTTACACGTGCCACAAGTACATCGAAACCATTTGAAACCAACATTAAAAAAATCATCAAAATCCTACACATAATCCGAACAGGCAACGGGCAGCCAACGAGACATCGAAACCAAAAAACAAGTACGACAACAACGACAACAACAACAACAATGTATGTTCGGCATGTTAACCAAGGAGGTGCGGTGCGTTGAGCAACTCACTTATCCCGATGCCGATGCCGAAGGTGGAGACGACTTTCTTGATGAAGTTGAGCGTGTGCGGCGTGACGGTGGCGTCGGCCACGGCGGCGCGGTGGTGGAACGCCACCACGTGGCACTTGGCCAGCCCCGCGCGCAGCTGCCGCAGCACCTCCTCGTACCAGTTCTCGCGGAACCAGACCATCTGCACCAGCACCACGCGACATTCAACATACATACATACACACATACGCATTACTTTACTTTACTGTATAAATGGTTACACATTTATCAAATTGATTATCACCTACTGGGACTGTGAAGAAGTCATCGTGAGGAGACCTCCATGTGTAAGAGTTCTTTATAATGTTCTTGAAGGCGAGTGAAGTCCACCGACCTCCAAGCCAGCAAGACAAACTAAGATCTACAAACTGCTCATTGTGATCCGACCCCATACTGCAGAGTCACTAATGGGTTGCAGGCCCGAATATATAGATAGAAAAAAGTAGTTAATAAGGTAACATACTACTATTCTATTCTGTTCTATATACCTCTTATTTTTATGAAAATGTACAATTATTATATGGATAGAAGATTGGAGGCTGCGACTGCTATCTTATCGACAACAACCCGGTCCAACGGCTTAACGTGCTTCCGAAGCACGGAAGCACGCATTCAATTCACAGCTAGCGAATCTAGCGATCACTCATCCCGGTTGCATAAAGCTTTCCGATCGCTTGCGATCTACTAAAGCAACAAGGCTACGGGCGCTTCTTGCAATACATAAATAAGGGCAAACTGATCTCATGACTCGCCTGGTCGACGATGCCCTCGAGCGAGGAGAGCACGGTGGGGTGTATCTCGCGCTGCAGCTGCATGATCTTGGAGCAGCGCCACATGGGCAGCGTGGCCTTGATGGGCCCCGCTTCGCTTGCACCGCTCGAACTGCCTTCGCCCTTGCTCGTGCTCGCTTGCTGCAAAACAAAAGTAAGTTGTAGCTTTACCGAGGCATATTGTACGTGGCCACGTTGCGGAAAAAATATAAACAAAATGTTTATTTTTATCGGAAACTGCATGAAATAATATCAATGTGTTATATTTTTGAGCTTATCAGCTTACATAAAATGTGACACCTACTTCGAAGGTATACACCCTGGTAAGATAATACCTGCATCAAAACTCAACATGAAATCTGAGAGTGACATTCTTAAAAACTTGAAACACTATATTTATCATTCAAAAAGTTATACCTTAAATTTATAGATATACTCACAGCCGAAGAACTAGATTGAGGCATATTCTCAGCACTTTTGTGCCTCTCGCGCTGTTCGATCTTCAGCGTCAAGTACAGCGTGCGGATGGGGAAGTACACTGCTTGCGGATACAAACGTCCCACCTGTGCCAGAAAATTCTATTAGTTCAATGAATCAGAAAATCAATGCTAGTAATTAAGTCAGTCAGAACAATAGAATCGTAGAAGGCGTCCACAAGTTATAAATAAAATTGTTAAATTGTTTACATTACATGACAAAGTGTGATTGTTGAAAACTCTCCGCGCTGAGCCCGTTACTGGCCTACATAGCGCGGAGGTATGCCCGAGGCGTGATGATTGTTCCGGGGAAGATTAGTTTGCGTGACATAAATGTGGTACATACTAAGGGTGGCGCTTGGCAGTCAACTAACCAGATGTACCCCACAGTTTGTTTGGCTACTGAGCCAAGTACTCACGTGGCTGAGCAGGTTGAGCACCACGTTCCCGTCGTACTGCACGAGGCAGGCCAGCAGCTGCGGGATCCACGGCAGCCACTGCACCGGCGGCACCCCCACTGAGTACTTGTCTAGGGCCTCCGCTAGGCTGTTCTTGTCGTCGTCGAAGCTCAGCATCCAGAGGACCTACGCGACAACATTGTCATTAGAAACTGTGAAGAAGATCCCTAAAATAGTTAATTAAGTTACTAATATAGGAAGGAATTCAATGCTTTATTTTCCACCACAACCACCAACACCAAAACGGTTTTTAAAATAATTTCAGCTACGCTTGTAAGTTACTGTACGCAATTCTTATGAGCGCATCAAGTTGCCGCTTACGCGTGGATAAATTATAGACTAAAATGTTAAGTTAATAAACATTAGAACAAACTAGATTTTTAAATTGAGTTTCAATAGTCAGAGAGCAATTACTTAGGTTGTCATTAACAACAAGCAATTACAACATGAAATTCTATTCGTTTACCTTAGCACAGTACTTCCTCGACTTGGACTCATTCTGGTGGCGACAAGCGTGCAGGAAGCACGTCATGGCGGACACGCCGACGCTGACCTGCCGCGGGTCCCTTATGAAGATCTGCTCGAGGTAGTCGCCCCACAGCGCCCACGCCTTCACCAACGTGTCGTGCAGTTGCACGGCTGCAGCGAACGCTTTGTTCGCGTCGTCCGACCGCCCCAGTTGCGCTAGGAGCAACCCTTTGAAAGCGTAGAACTCAGCCGTCATCTCCTTCGTAAAGTATTTGAAGTTCGTCGACTCTATCATATCTAGACCTTCCTGCAATTCGTCCTTCCCCTCCGTCCAGGACATCTGGATGTGACATTTCACTTGCTGTCGAATTTTTTGGAAGCAGTCTACTATGGGCACGCTCGGTATCGTGTAAATTCGATGTAACGAATCGAGACAAACGCCGGAGAGGTTGTGTTTTCTGGCGATTTTCGCAAAGTGGATAATTGCCTGTAACAAAAATTCTCTACAGTCAAAGAAACACAAACAGACAAAAATACGAAAGTAAACAATATGCATATAACGTAACGAGTGAAAAGTAATACTTTAAAGATAGCAAAGAAGTTTTTTTGGCATTGTAAAGCATTTTACAATCCCGTACCTGAGCACTGGCGTGTACGCCCAGCATGCTGTGGTTGGAGGCGTGGTCGGGCTGCGCGTCGTAGTGCGAGGCGATGAACTGGTAGTGGTGTTGCCGCCACGTGAAGATGGCGCCCCAGTGCGACAGCGGGTCCGCCACCACGGGCAGCCGGTTGCGCCACGTCTTCACTATCGCTTTCATGTCGTGCAGGGACGTTTGACGGTTGTGAACTAGACCCTGTTGATTTTAAATAGCGTTCAGTGACTCAAAACGTTTTTTAGTACATTTAGTTGTATGGAAATAAGATGGCACAAAAAAAATCATCAAATTATTATGTTTGATTTTTTTGTGACGGCGCGCAGCTGAGACATTTCAAGCGCACCAGCCTCTGGTGACGAGGCGCGGCATAGAGTGCACAGTGCACAGTGAGGAGCGCTACTCACGGTGTGTATCTGCGCGGCCTCGCTGAGCTCCATGAGCTGCTGGGCGGCGCGCAGCAGCGGCAGGTGCGCGTGGCTGACGAGGCGCGGCAGGCGGCGCCACTCGCGCAGACACTGCGCCGCCGCCGCCTCCGCGTGCCGGTCCACCGCGCCCAGCTGCTGCTCGCCGCCCGCGCATATGCACAGGTAGCCGCGGTACAGGTTCACCAGCCACGCTACGCAACCATGCAACAAACACGTTGGCATATTATTATCACGTTCCGACTATCAGACTTGTGGCGAGCTATCTCACACCTCACCCCACAACAACTATCATAGTTTATTAAGTTTAAAAGTACAAGTACCTACACGAAAAAATAGTTTAGGATATCAGTCATTGACTGTCAATTCCATTTCCTTTAATTACAATAGCGATTCTGTTTTAATAAAAAAATTATAAATGCTCAAAATACGACTTACCTAGTTCCTTGGGGCAGTTATATTCAACTTCAGCCAGAGCATCTTTCATTGTAGGCCAGTTAGGATTCCTCCATGAGCTCTCCAGTATCAAGAATGGGTCTCTGACACTCCTTGTAAGTCCTAACTCTAGCAGAGAATCCCATTGGTTCAACTCCTTGGCACACTTTATCCAATGTTGAGTCCATAATGTGCATTCCTTATGCATGTTGTATGATGCCGGATTGGCATTGTATTCTTGTTTTAATTTTGCCATTGCTACATCATATGCAGCCTACAAACAATATAAACATACAGTTAAATCCACAATATAATCATTCATCATTTAATGTTAAAATGGTACTTCATTTTTTAACACAAAATCCGAACAATAGTCATCTCAACATCTCTGCGTATTGACACATATAATATTTGGGGACCACACTGATTACCTGAGCTTGTTCGAAAAATCCCTGTTGTTCGTATGCTATAGCCACATTGGTTTCACGGTAACGCGCATGCTTTTGCCATAATCCCGACCACATATCCTCCTCTTGTAGTAATTCGTACATATCACTTAGCGAATCTAAGATCTCCTGTAATTAAAAGAAAAATAAAACTTGTAGACATTATCTAGACTTACACTGGAACTAGGAAAATACATGTAGTTAAATGATCAATTAGCTACTTTTACAATTTACATGTTTTACTTACCGTTGGTGTGGTAGTTTCGATTTCATAGTCATATATCTCAAGTACGTCGCGATTGTTGCGCCCGTTGGCTTGATCGATGGCCATTTGTTCTAAGTTGAGAGTCATTCGATGCCATAAGTTGTGGGTTTTCCCCAAATACTTCATCATCGGTCTGTAATAAATAAAAAAGGAAGTTAACAAGAGGTACGTTAAATAAACATTGTAATGAAATATAAGTAGAAAAAGATGTAACTTACGGTTTTATAGAAACAGGAGGATTGCATCTTGCAAGTGCTTCGATAAACGTGTTTAGAGCGCTCAACGGTTGGTCCCTTTGGATCACGTGGACTCCAGATATTATGAACGGTACTACCTCGTTCATCAATGTCTAAAAAAGAAAAATACATTTGAGTTATGGAAAGCATTTCTATATTTTGCGATAGTACATCTTCTTTTTCAAGTGCCATCTTCAATGAAGGGTGGCGACCGTTAACTGCCTCTTGTACCCTGGATACGGCTACACTGAACAATAATTGGGTGCTTTTATTATAACACTGGCGGAGTTTCTTCATCTTCCTCAACTTCTTTTTCGTGACACCTTGCCCAGAATTCCTAACAATCCACACTTTTAAGATTTCATGCCCTAACTATACTATACCTTAACTGTCGCTCGTTGAGAGTAGACCAGACGGCGGGCAACATGCGGTGCGCTAGGGCGTCGTCCATGTAGCAAGCAGGCAACGTTTAATTTCATAGCGATAGTGCATACGTACCCCTAACTGTCGCTCGTCGAGAGTAGACCAGACGGCGGGCAGCAGACGCAGCCACATCTTGTGCGCCAGCGCGTCGTCCATGTGCGCGAGCTGAGCGGCCGCCGCGACCAGCTGCTCCGTGCGGACGCGACGAGCCAACTCCAAGAACTCACACTGTTTGTTTAGGATCTGCTGTAGTGCTCTTTGTCTGAGAAAGTAATGAAAATTTCAATTAACAAAAACTGTTATTTAAGTACTCTACTTGTAGAAATTTAATTAAAACATTATTCTATGTATTGCTGATATGGAATATTTCGTTACAAACCCTATTTTTGTTTTGTTATTGATTTTGGCATAATGACGTAAATGTGACATGGTTCTAGCGCAGAGTAGTGTATTGGCAATTCGTGGGGGCTACAACCGTAAAATAATGTAAAAAAGATACATGAACAAATGAACATATCTAAAATAATATCACAAGATTTTTTTTACAAAGAATTATTTAACATTTAGCTATTTTACATTATCATTCCATTATTAATTATCGTACTCGCTATGTAAAAAATACAACTCACCTATTAGGCGCAACTTTTAGAACTTCCTCTTTCTGACTAGAATTGGAATCCAAATCCATATCCAGGACGTCGGGATCTAGGGAATCGCTGAATCCATCGGATGATTCCTCCTTTATATTACTGAGCACCACAAAAGACTTGCGCTCTTCCGCGTCCGCCCAGTTGATGACCGCCGTAATGTTTGGAAGAAGGTACTTCGAGTTTGAAATACGAATTTGAGTACCTGTGTAGGAAGAGATTCTTTAACAAATCCTGCACTGTGGTCTCAGTAGAGCTCTGTGTTAATATTGACAGTGGTGGAATTCCAATAGGTGCTTGTTGTAGTAACAGGGCGACCTATTCAGCACTTTGAATGTGCAGTGTATCCACTTACAACCTCAGACAGATGTCGCTTTCCACTACTTTCAACCTGTTTAAACCTCATCAGTACTGCACATCATCAACCTCAAACAGGTAATAAGTGATTGGTTTTCGACTGACGGTCATTGGCTGCTTAGCACCAGGCGACCATTACGTTTATTTGGTACTTTTAGACAAACAAGACTTAATAAAAATATTATTAAATCTTATAAAAATTAAATATCACCTGCTGTTACGGTGAAGGAAAACATCGTGAGGGATCCTGCATGCCTGAGAGTTCAGAAAAAAAAAGTTCTCAAAGGTATGTGAAGTCCACCAACCCGCACTAGGCCAGTGTGGTGGACTAAGGCCTACATCCTTCTCATTGTGAGAGGAGACCCGACCCTGTAGTGGGTCATTAGTGGGTTACTGACAAATCTTATCACCGGAAATCCATCTTCAAACCTAAAATATTTGCACACAACTCACTGGATACACAGGTGACGAGCAGCAATTCAAGACACTGCTTGATCCAGAAGTGCTGTCCGATGTGCTCCCAGTTCTGCGAGCACACGATGTACAGCAACCGGTCGAAGATCCGCCGCCGCACGCTCTGGTCGTACACCTCGAAGAACTTCGCGCGAATGTTCGGCTGTGTGCAACGAAGCCCGGCTAGGAAGGCCGGCTCGAGTTTCAACGACAGCTCTGTCATCTTTAGATGTTCGTCTCTGTAAATAAGACAAATGTTGTCGAAAAGATTCGCATCTTTTATCTGACTAACTACCCCAATCTCTATAGACAGTTTGATTTGAGAATGTTCCTTCATGTATATTCGAAGCACAAGGTAACTACCTTGTTTTTTTTATTTCCATAAATAAACTACCTTGTGCTCAAATATACATACTACCATAATAATATAGCCTAACACATAAAATAATCTAACCTAGTAAATTTATCTTGCTGGGTTGAAGTGCTATATTTTTTGACAAACCTAGTCTGTGAGCCATTCAATAACTTTGTAATGACATATACGGCTGAAAAGGAAACTAACCTGTACACAAAATTAATGATGTCAAGGAACTGCGCATTGAGTTCCTGGTCGTCAGGGAAGCGTTTCTCCACATACTGCATCAGTTTCACGAGCAGAATGCTCTTCTCGCGAAGGGACGGCCCGGCGGTAGGGCTGCTGCCGCTCTTCACCCATTCCTCAACCATGCGAGTGATGGCTCGCATTACCTGTATAAATACAATTATAGAATTGGATGACATTTGCTATACAGAATGTTTATGATCTGGATTAACGTATAAATTTTATCCCTCTCTGAATCAAATCCTAAAACCTATGCAACAACTCTAAGGGCTCGTAAATAATAAAGAGAAATTACTATTTTTTTATATGTATGTAATGTGCAAAAGTAATTAATTTTTTATTTCATTTTTTACTCCAATTGATAGGCAAAGGAACAGATCGGTTACCTGATGGTTAGCTAACATTGCTGCCATTAACATCATTGTGATTGAGAGGGAGATAACATTACTTGTATACTTACTTTAGCATCAGTCGTTTTTTCAATGAGTCCAACAAGCACTGTACCGATGAATGTTTTTCGTGTGTCCACAGGCATCACGGACACTCTGGCTTTGAGCAAGTCCAATGCAAGAATCTGTAAACGAAATTTAATAGATGTAACCAACCGACAGACCGACCAATAAAGATTGCGCTCACGACTCATGCAGTTGTTTACTACAATAGTTGGTTACCAATAGATCAGCAGTGGTGGCGTCGGGGTTGGGTGCCACGTGGTCGCGCGCCATACGCTGCAGCACTCGCATCAGTGGCAGCAGCAGCCGGTCCACGTAGCCGGGACTGGCTGAGCAGCAAGCCTATACAAACAAATAACTCATTTATCAAATAAGCAAAGAACCTGGTTGTCCGAGTTGATAGAACTAGAGTACCTAGGATTCCACAATTTCCACATATCTAGAATGCAAACGAAATACACACATATCGAAACTCTACAACTGGAATACAAATCATGAATAAGACAGCATGGTTTTCCTGTAAATTGCTTTCGAAGCAAGCAACAATGGCCATACCACCTTACCATGTTGATTTATTTGGGAACACACTGGTTGTTGCCACTGCCAATACTGCCAGTTTATGTCTTCGCCAACTGCTTAAATTGCATACAAATAGGGTATAGTTAATAAAGGGTTTAATACCTTCAGCATCATCAACGGGCCTAGGAGCGCACCAGTGCCGCTGCCAGCTGCGGACTTCTCGTAAGCCGCAAGACCCTCGAAAGCATACTTGCTCACGCACGCATACAGTGTTTCTAGCTCCTCGTACTGTAACAACAATTGTGTAATTAGTACAAATAATTTTTAATTTACAAGAGCCAATATTGGGTAGAGAAGCGTAGATGGCTTGGCAAACATGTCATGCGTTTGATACACTGTGGTGATATCACCGAGGCCGTGGGCCCTGATTCTGTAAGTCCCTTAAGATTTCGTGTCAATATCGTGTGACATCAAACCGTATGTCATTTCATGAACTCGGCACGACAAGGAACCTTAATGTTGATTCTATAAGGCACACAATAGATTGTCACGATATTTTTTACGATTTTTACGACTTTTAAGCCTTTTTTGACTTTTTATCACGGGTAAAACACGACATTGCCGCGATACGAGTGTGAATGGTCATACAGAATCAGGTCCAGGATCACACCAAGCAAACCTTACCTTAGAAGTTCCACTATTGGGCTCGGTAGGGAAGAGCGCAGTCAACTTGGCCAGCAGGTTATGCGTGAGACGCACTATCTTGGCGTTAGTGGAGGCGACGCAGGCGGCTAGCCCGCGCTGGAGGGGTTTCAACGCTGCAAGGCTTTGTTCTCGTCGGAGCACACCGAGCAAGTACACCAGCAGTTCCAGCGCAGTACACGCGTTAGCGCATGCGGCTGCGTTGCTGTCTGCTGTTGAAAACACCTAGAAAACACAAGAGAAGCTTTATCTTTAATTCAATGAACTCATTTAAAGGGGTAAGTGAAGCCATGATCATGGTTTGCATTTTGCATATACATAGCAGGTTTGACATTGGTTGATTGCTTGAGCTTAGTTTCGAATATTCTTCCGTCTCTCTCTTTGAAACACACATCCATCCACCTAGCCTCACTGCTGGACCTCCTACCCCATCAGATCCAGTTTTAAGAAATCCAGTGGCTTCCAGTTGTTTTCCTCGGTTAATTGGATGTAGCATGTGCTATTTTTGCCTTAACTTTTGACATGTAGTTAGGAAATCGACAAACCTTGTCCAGCCAGGCGAGTTTGGGTTCGCACATCGTCGCCCAAACGTCGGGCTTGAGTGCGGCCTTGAGCAGCATAACGCAGCGACGCGATAGCTGCTCGCCGGGAGATCCACCGCTAGTACCGGCCGCGGTGGCCGCAGCCGCAGCAGCCGCAGCCGCCGCCGCCGCAGCCGCAGCAGCACCAGCCGCTGCACCACTCGCAACGTTGCCTTCGTTCACCTGTTAAATATCAATCTTGGATCATCGCATCGTTGAACATTAAAATGACCAAAATAAAAAAAAATATTAAAAGGTCAGCAAGGGGAATTCATGCATGTTTCCCGGTTCAATAAAATAATAACAAAAATATCAAACAGACCCAAACCTGGCAGGCAAGCCTGAGTAGTAGATTGACTACGACATCGACGTGTTGTCGCTCCAGAGGTTTGATGATATCCGGCTCCATACGGGATACGGACGCGGCCTGTGGACTAGCCCAGCCCGTGTTGAGCGCTTTGCGAACTTCGATGGTGCCTTCGTCTGAAGATATGCGTTTTATGCCTCCAGTGGGGGATGTTACTTCCTGTATCGTTACAATTTTTTTGTTATAATAGGACTAACAAATGATATTACTTGACGAAAAGGTAATTGATGAAAATGAATTTCATTTACTACAGAGTCAGTTGGAAGATTTTCTACATAAACTTGTGCCATTGAGCGGCAACGATATAGTTAGTACCTATGTGATGTGTATTATAATGCTGTGTTGGGATTTGATTCTGACTATTTTACCTCTACAAAGAATCTTGGCCTGGTGGGCAGCAAAGTGGCGATCCCAGTCAATTTTTATCTGTTTCCGACTAACCTAATCGCCATAACATCGTACAGTACATCGCATCGCATACAACATAACCACTCACCACAGAGTCGTCGTGCGTATGATCACGGATTCGCTGCAACTCCCATTTAAGCGCCACTTCAGCCAAGTCGACGGCCAGACGACGGTGCTCTAAGGACGCGGTCGCAGAGAAGCCCAGTCGCTGCATGGCCGCCACCATGTGACCCACCAGCGCGTGTCGCACTGGGTAGTAAACCTAGAGACAAGACACACATACATTAATATCTACTCCTACTACCTCATCAGAATTTAATAGCGATTCATTCATTCATAGTGAATAATTCACTAAGCTCCTGCTAAGAGATGACGATCATGAGAATCTGGAAGATTTCATTCACAAGCGATCTGTACACATTTTGAATCGTCAATAAGTACTATTTTTTTTGGAAACACAAATAATCTAATAAATTGTACAAATGAATTTCAGGCCAGTAAAATAACAGAATTAAAGAGGAACAACAGGATAGAGGATACATAAAATGCTTGTTGGAGGTGTTCATTTTGGATTCAATTTATGCAGTATTCTGTTGACAACTTAATTTGGCTTCTATCAGTGATGTACAGTAGCAGGCAGCAATTAAATAAATAGCATATTAATAAGCAGACAAAACACAACACAGTTATTTAAGTTGAAAATATATATGTAATTATGAAAAGGAGTACCTTATAGTGCCTAACAACAAGCTGCAATATATGGAACAGTTGTTGGACAGAATGGCCGTCCTCGACGATGATTTTCTTTGTCCAGTGGGTCAACATGGTGTTGCCATCCTCCATGCGTTGTGGCATTGCGGGCGTGAGGATCTCCAGAGCTTGCCTCACTACGGAGCGAGCTTCCACCGCGTGAGCTTTGAGCAAGCTGTGGAATACTGGAAGAGGGAACAAATGCAAAGGTTACACTTCTTTTTTAAAAAAGAAACATTAACTATAAGAATATGGTGAAATGATGTATGGATTGATACAAACCTTGCAAAACTATCCGCTTGTGAATTGCGAACTTTCCGATTATGTGACTCAGTAATAAATGTCCATGGTATCTGTAAGAAAAATGATACAATTAAAAATTTGTCCTAGTTATCAGACCACTCTCATGGTAGTGGTCATAAAATGTTTGAATCTTATGACAAATGCAACTGTAGACTACTTGATTACATAGACAAACAGATGGATACCTAAGTTAATGAAAGCCAATTCATTAAGTAAATTCATTAGTCTGTGTACCTTAGAAATAGAAGAAACAAAATAAATTAAAACAACGGGTTGCACTCCGGGAGTGCCGGCAGAAGTAAAAACTTATTTTTTTTTCTATAACATAATACACTTATTTATGAATGTTTCCTTTTGACAGTTTCCATAGTTCCATCTAATTAGACGCACTTTGTTTATGAATTTTGACAGTTTCCATAGTTACCAGACAGAGTGGCGCCGTAACGCGTTACGTTACGAAGCGGTTTACCCTCCCATAAGAAGTTTTCACTTCAAAATATAGTTAAAAGTGACGATGCAAAGTGACCTGGTCGCGGGGTCGACGTAGTTCTTGCCGAGCAGACAGGGCCAGGCGAAGGTCATGAGCCGGCGCAGCTTGTTGCCCTGCTTCTTGTTGTTGGCGTCGTGGATGTGCGCCGACGCCTGCTCCAGCAGCAGGCACGCGAACTGCAGCAGCGAGATGCGCACCGCGTCCGAACACGCGAACGGGTTCTCCGGGTCTATCACCTGTTGGGGTTACAATTACAACTTACAATACAATACAAAGTAAATGTCATTTAGAATGTACGAAAGGAAAGAAAGGAAAGGTGTGACGCGTATTTTTTTTGTTATAATTAAACTGTATAATCTCTAGGATTCACTGTGTCGTCGGCACTCACAAGATGAAAACAAACTTATTGACACTACTTCAACCCATGTAGGAAATCTAATCGAAGGAGTGAGTGTTGAAGTTTAGAAGGAACCATGATGAGAAGTTCAATATTAAAGGCAGTAATTATGAGAGCGGAAGATGATGTAAATAATGGCTTTGAAACTTCATTGAAAGTGAATGAAAGAAATTTTGTACAAAGCATGAACTGAATATTATGTAAATAAACTTTGTTATCTACACAGCATTTCTTCCTTAAACAACTTAATTACTTATTTGTCATTTAATTGCCTTCAGTGATTTGAAGAACACAAACTATTGTATTTTGAGTTTCTATTTATCTATATCTTCTATAATCAAGCCTATAATGCAAGGATTCAGTTGAAGCAACCCAGTAGTATAAAGCCAATCTAGTATACTCACATTGTTTATGAAAACAGACACCACATTCTCCGAATTATCCTGGTAGGGGACGGGCGGGCCGCCCACGATCTTGTGTCCCTTCTCAAAGCTGACAGCGAAGCACGGAATGAGGATCATTTGCAGGACCTTGGCCTTTAGGTCCTGAGACATGGCGTCGCCGGGGAAGTGCTCCACGAAGCGGAAGAACGCAGAACGCTTCCACTCCGCCGTGTAGTTCTGAGCTACCGTGTTCTCCAAGAAATCTCGCAGAAACTAGGAATACAAATAATGATTGAAAATTGTGCTTATTAATTTAACACCTTCAGATATTAATGGATGCAGGCAAAAAATACTTTTCTTTTTATAATTTAGTATGGAGTCTGCAGGCGACTCAAGAAATTATGCTATGTATTTCGATTCGAGTTAATAAAAATAGTTTAACAAATTTGATCTAAATTTACACAGACATTTAGATTCATCTATACATCTCCCCATACTTTACTTAAGACCAAATACTTTAATTTAGACATGCAGGTTTTAGTATAAAAAGCAATTAAACTCTAAAGTGTATGACAAACTGTAACATAATAGTTTACCTGGAAATCTGGTATGAAGCGATCACACAGTGCCCGTAGCAATTGAAACAGCAGGTCTATATTAGATGGATGATGACAGAAGTAATGGAGTAAGATCTTCACTATTAGCTTCGGCTCCTTCCAGTGGGTACAATCGACATTCTCTACTTTCTTATGAATTTCCTGAAAAAACAATCAATTCTAAAAATTCTCGTTCAAATCTCAACGTTTGGATATTAAATTTGAATGTAGAATAATATACATGTTAAGTATAATTTTTTGCATTAACAGTCTTCTATTTTGGTATGAACATAATGGAACATGAACATAATATGCCAAAGGTATGCTTAGATACACAACTCACATGATACTGATCATTAGCCCATATGCGTTTAACCAGTTCCACTATATCGTGTTGTTTCGACAGCCACTGGTCGTCGTACTTGATGAGGAGGGACAGCGTCCTTATCGCCTGGAACTGCATTTCTAGTCTATCAGACGACGGTATGGCTGAATTGTTGGTTAGGTTCGCGTTCGCTGCCAACAGCTGCATCAAGCGACCTCGCTTCGTTGTTTGTAGGGCCTCCCTGAAGGCCGGTCCGGCGGCTTCGTGCTTCACCAGGTAGATGAGGAACCTACTCCACTGTTGGTCCTTGATATTGACGTCGCTTAGTATCAGGTCGAGAGTTTCTTTTGGATACCTGTTACGATAGCAAAGTAAATTAAATGAGAGTGAAAAAGCTATCCATATGAATGGGAACATCAATATCGAAATACACATCAAGGTTTCAGTATGTTAGCAAAGATATCTAACATTGTAAATTAAAAATAAATTTCATAGATACAAGGATGAATTACCTCAATAAAAATTTTACAAGGGGCTCTCTGAAAGGTGAGCCAGCTTCAATCATGAGGGACTTCTCAGTGTGGAAGATCAATCGACAAAGCACATCGATGAATCTAGGTGAAGCAGCAGGTATTTGATGGAAGATACCAATCAGAATTATGATCTTCTGTTCGTTTTCCAAATTTTTCGATACACTCTGAAGGAAGTTGCCCCCTAAAAGAGATGTCACACAAGATTATTTAAAAGATAAAGAATTTGTTTGTACCACTCAAAATCATCAATTATCAATTCCTAATAAAGCTATATCAGTGATGAAAAGTGTACTTACCTCTGTTTGTTTGTATGGAATAATCCAGAAGTTTCTTCAATAGCTGCAGCAGTTGTTCACACAATTTCTCACTGAACGTGGATGGGAACAGCTGAGTCAGATAGGACAACCGCTTGGCGCCGTTTACGCTCAGGTTGCGATGGTCACCGAGGGTCAGGAGCAGAGGCCTCATCACTGGATGCACCATCTCCATGTCAATTTGGAATCCGGAGAGGAATTTTTGCATACACTCGAATCCAGCCTGTGATGATGCCAAAAGAATGATTGGAATTAGTACAAAGATATGAAATTAGTGCAGATGATGATATGCCAGAACGTTAGAGGTATGTATATGGAATTATATTTATTCGAGGGTATTTCTATTCTTTTAAATAATCAAGTAACAAAGTCGTCGCGACCTACCTGCTGCAGCTCAGGGTCGTTCTTCTCCAGCGACTTGTACAACACCTGGAAAATCTTCTCCCTGCAATGTTTCTCCTGGATGTAGTGGCAGGCGGCGAGGGCGCGCAGGGCGGACGCACGGAGGGGCACCAAGTTGACGCCCTTGTAGCACGGCAGCTTGCCCAGCATCGCGTCCTCGGCTTCACATAACGACAGCAGCTCGCGGAAGAACACCTTGTGCTCATTTATGTTCAAATCTGTTACAAACAATGGGTATTTTCATAGAAATACGTATAATTAGAATGGCTATGAGGGCGGGGCAGGTGTACCCGTAGATTCTGTTGAACTGAACGCTATTATTCATTCTACCATTCTCAAACTATTTAGAGACAACCATCTTAATCTCTTAATTCAGTTGCAACTTCATAGTATACTTTAGTTAGATCTACTTGCGATTGAATATATTATGGCTCTGTAGGCGGCAATTTTTTTGCTGTTTGCTTTTTTTCAACTTAGGGAATGGTGAAAGTTTCATCAAAATTGGTCCAATAGTTTCCGTGATATGGGCTTAAAACTAAAAATTACGAAAAAAAATAATTAAAAAATAAGACATCAAAAAAGTATGAAATAAAATTTGTTACATACTTTAGGCCTAGTATTTTTTGGTGTTGGTTTTGTATCAAGTATATTGTTTCTATTGTTAAATTTTGGCACCAAAGTTAAATTATGATCAAAAATAAAATATGGGATCAATACAATTTTAAATGACTGCTATTGTATTAAATTGAAATCAATTGATCTAGTAGTTTTGTAAACGTACCAATTGTAAATAGCCTTGGTTTCAATGTGGTACAGAAAGTGGTCCCGTCCATGAGACCCATTTGTGCGTTAGCGGGCTGGTGTCGAAGGAGATGCTTCTTGGGCGGTATTATGTCAGCGAGTACTTCTCTGTGTGGGTCCATAACCCCGGTCACAGTCGTATTCTGTAGCTGTGCTATCAATTCCAATGACTTCATTGCCTAAAAATTGATCATTCTATTAGACTAAAACTTTTGAGCACTCTCAGATATTAAAACGAAAGGAAAACAGCAAGACAGGAATAGAAAAGCAGAATAATTCTGGATATGAAATAAACTATCAATGTTAGGTTACAAGTAATATCTAGTAGAGAGGTAAAATCTATGTTTTGATCAGGAAATAAATACATACCACCCATCTTTTTACCCGACTGCACACGATAGTTGGGTAAAATGATGAGTAAATTTCTGTCTATAAAACTAGTACCATAGTTAAAGTATCTAGGACTTCCATGACTATGACTCTACATGAATAAAAAACTATTGACAATTGAGTTGAATATACCTGCTGCCTCACAAGCAGATGTGGGCTGGTAATTTGCAGCACGAGCTCTTGTAGGACATCATGCAAGGCCCGCACTTTCGCAGCGGCCAGTTCGCCGTCGGGATCCACGCCCTGCCCCACTGGCCCCGTCACACAAACGCGCACTAGCTTCTCCAAAATCACCGTCGCCATGTCGATCGCACCCGCAGACACTTCCCCGGTTAAATCCATCATCACAAACAGCACGGCTTTAAGGAAGGTGAACACATGCTTGTAAACCCACTCGGGCGTCATCTTCTCTAGTAAGAACTTGACAGCGATGCAACCACCCAGTTTTGCGTACCAAGCCCGTTCGTAGCATAATGCAGCCATTCGTTCTGCGAGGTATTCCATAATGGGCAGTCGACAGGCGCGCTCCTTACTTCCGAGCACGGCCGCCGCACAATCTATCATCAGTATGAGCGCCAAGTGACCGGGTTTACATAGCTCCTTCTCCTCGTGAGCCATCACACCGGCTATTGCATCAATAATGACTAACGCGTCGAGACCCTCTTTAGGCCCTCCAGCGATTGCGAACGGTCCCGCTTCCTGTGCTAAAGCCACCAATGTGTAGTGACGTACTAAGGATACCATGGTCGGTAACACGTGATTACGCAATTCCTTTATAGCTGCAGCAACAAACATTCCAGTCAAAGCGATTCGATGCGTCTCCCTTACGATTGGATTCGAACATTTGTAGTAAGGTCCATTTTGTGCTGGAATCTTGCAATCTAAGTAATTAGGATGGTTAAATAGTTTTTGTAAGGTAGGTTTATCATCATCCAAGTTTAAGGAAGATGCTAGGTAGCATCGCAATACCTCCCAACATTGGCGCCGGTAAAACGGATCGGTTGTACTCGATTTGAGCGCAGCAAACGCGGTTTCTATTACCTTATCAACCTCAAAGTCTATCGGCTTCGCTTGATCTTGGAAATATGCTTGAACGGCCGGCGGTGGAGCATCTGTTTCGCGATATTCCAATCTCTGCGGTTCTATCATCATTTTCCTATTACCACCACCAAACTTTCCAAGAACTCTGAATGCTATCCTTGCAACTTCATTGTTTTGTAGTGTCCTCCACAGCGCCTGCATTAAGTCAGCCCTCACTGGCTGTATGTGTTCATACAGAAAATCAGGTTGCAAGTTATCCACACAGAGTTCCAATGTTCGTAAACCTTGAGATATTAGTGTGTGTGAGCCATTAAGAGCCGAAACTAATGGGTCCATCAGCATTGGTAAATAGGGTAACAGGCTACTTAGTCTGACAGGCACCGTCAAACACAGTTCGACAAAGAGATCTTTCATGTGCTGTTTATGAAGACCACTTTGAAGCCGATTTAGTCCTTCCAATAAGTTTGGCAACAAAGGTAAGAACTCTTGATACAATAGATCGTGACTCCCTCCACCGATCGAACGGAAAAGAGCTCTTAATAGCAAAAAATAATTATACGGCTCTTTAGCAGTCATGGCGTAATCCATAGCCTTGTTGACAATGCTGTGTAAGTGTGGGCGAAGCATTTGTTCATTTTCTGTTGGAAACAGACTCACTGACCCAAACACCAGCTTAAACAATCTCAAGTACAAGTTAGATCTCTCTGCATTAGTACCCATTTCTTCCATCCTCTTCAATAAGTACTCTACTAGAACTGTAGCGAATATTGGCGACGTAGCGGGATTAGATAAGAACGTGTTTGCAATGATTTGCAACGTCATATTCTTGTTTATCCTCTCAACCATGTGGGATATGGTTGCAGTGAAAATTTCTTGAAATGTTTGTGGATTCATCATTGAAAACTGAAAGAAAAACGAAAGCATAAACAGTGTGGATATGATGATAATACAGTCACATACATACACTGTATTAAACAGATATAGTATAGTGTATTAAGACCAGAAAAACGCCACCATCTTTCCACCAGCCAGATAGTCTGATTTAACAATGTGAGGACTGAGGACTGTCAGACGGCGTTGACATCAAAGGGCACCCATGCACCGTAGAGGACTTCGAAAACTTATGTCCCACAGTGGGTGTCTAAGTACTAAGAAGTAGATGACATGTATATACTCACCACTCCGCTAAAATGCTCTAACACCTCCTTCTCCTCCTTAGATCGCACGTGGGGCTGCGCAGGCAGAGGGGCGGGGGCCCGCGGCGCCGCCAGCGTGTAGATGTCAAGCGACTGCAGCCCCCAGCGTACCAGCCGGATGAACACTAAAGTTTCGCGCGCACTGAACTGCTTCTGGCCCGATATCGTGGCCGCCGCTGTGCCCTCGGTGCCCGTAGCTGACTGTAAGATTTGATTAAGAATAGTTAATTAACCTAACTCCTACTTTTTCATAATTTATGCCAGTTAGTTCTTGGGCACAAATGGGGCACAATGGATTGCAAAATTTACTGTTTAAGGCTAGATTTAGAAAATGTGAAACACATTTGTGGGTATGGTAGTTTTAGAAAATGAAAATGCACACTCTTTTTTTAACATATTAATAAGTACTTACTTTACACGAGGCACAGCCCCACGTAATGGTCTTGACTCCACAAACTAGTGTCTTCACCAGCGTCCTATAATCGCCGACATTGAGATTGTTCATCTGTGAGTTAGGGAATCCTATCTTTGACTTTTCCTCGGATTTATTAACGTTTTCTAAGAAGTCGGCTGGTGGTTTGTCATCCTCGACTCTGATGTCCATTGATGGCGTTTGCGGTGCTGTTGTAGTGGGAGTACTAGGAGCAGCTCCCGATGTGCCAGGCACTGTGAAACTCGCGTTTTTATTGCTGAAAAAGGAAAAAAAAGATAGATGCTTTTCAATTCCTTTACTAAAAATTTAAACAGTTCATGAAAATACATCTAATTTGGCAAGTGTTGTATATATTATTTTCAATACAAAGCAGTCGCAAACCTAGTATGTGAGTCTGAGTACAAACACTATTGATGTCATGGAATGTATAACTTTAACTGGAGGCGAGAGTAGTCCATCAGGTGTAACAATAGCATGTTACAATAGCTATTGACAGTAGATTCCACAGCATCTTACAGATCCATAGAAACTGGCAGGAGTTGTTACTTAATCCCATAGTAAGTTATAGTAAGTAGTCGAGTACCCACCATTTAGCCATGAGGGCTGGTAGCTGGAGCTTGGATATGGTCTTGAACTTGAGAACGAACACTTCGAGTATGCGCATGAGCAGCTGGCGGCCGTGCGGCTGCGCGCCCGGCGCCGGCGTCGCCTCGCTCTCTGAGCGCTGGCGGATGCAGTCCACCAGGTTCAGTAGCAATTTGCAGGACATTGTTTGGATGCTGTAATAGAAAAACATATTGCTGCAGCTGACTACAACTACATCCTACCTATGTCGAAAGTAACAATTGGGAAATTTATGGATAGAGAGATGCACGGCATACAGTGTATGTGCACAATCTTTATTGGTTGGTTTGAGGTTGATTTTGTTATTGGTTCACACGATTGGTTCGTCAGTCATTGTACATCATCTATTATGTGTGATGTAAACAAGCCAAAAGTGTACAATACCCCTAACACTGATCATCTGTGTTCTGTGCGCCTATAAAACCCACCTAAAAACAAAAGTCCTCTTATTTTAGGTGTTCTATTTTTGACATCTTGACATTTAAAATATTAGCATTGTCTATAATTACATTAGGTTCCTCACATAAGAAATCATATTAAGAGCTATCATCATCCTAACTGTCACTCATAAATCAATATCCTTTACCTGGTAGGTAGAGATTCATCGTGCACGTTCTTCGAGAACAGATGCGCGGCGATCGCAAGGTCCGTAAGGGGTAGATGTTGGCGGACGTGGTGCACTAGGTCGGCCAGTGTGGAGTAGGCGAGCGGCCGCAGTGATTCGTGGACCGTCCACCCGCCGCCAAGCAACACGTCTTCGTCGAACAAACGCTCCATGTAGGGCACAAACTCTGAAAATTGTCAGGAGTCTAGAAACATCGCCTAGAAATTTGTTTGACAAAAAATATCGCTTCACACTCATCACACCACACTAGTTTCCTGCAACATGGATGCCATGGAAACATAAAGGACAAGAAAATACACACCCAAACAGAAATTTAAACTCAAATGTTGAATCTCTTCTTTGCTGGAAGTCAAACTCAGGCCACTCAGGCAATCAAAACTTATGGTATAAGTGTATGGTACGGGTGATAAACATAATTAAAAATGAATGAATAAATTCAACTTTCTGAAGATGTTTTCTGATCTAAACATTGGTAGAGGTAAATGTAGACTGAGAACCTAACCAAATAAAGAAGAGGAAGGTACCAGGGAACACCAAGCAGCCAAAGATGGGATATTTAGAAAGACATTGGGTTGTGAAGTTTTTTTTTTATATCAGAGTTTTCTATGAAATTTCAAGTTTTGACTATTTCAGTAGGATTTCAAGTATTATTTGACTTACTTAATCTAAGATCTGTAGCTAAAATGTGTCTTGTAGCTATCACTAATTCCTTCCTCAGGTGAGCGACTTCTGGCGGACACAATGTTAGCAGACCAATGATGCCCTTAACCATTAGGTTAGCGTGGTTTGCAATAGTGTCCTGGTATATTCTGATAATGTAGGCTAAAAATGCCAATGTTTTTATTTGGGCCCCCATAAAATCCACAAAAACTTCTTTGTTAAATGAAGGAGAATTCCTGCAAAAAATAAGACACTAGTTTTGATAAACAAATAATTTCTTGGTCAAGGATGGTAATCTTGGTAAGTTTCAACAAGTTTCAGTCAACCAACACAATTAGGTATATTATCAGATCTACATGACAATGTGCAAGCATTGATATTATTTTTAAAATACTTTACCTAAGAGCAGGAGAAGGCTGTAGGGTAATTGTCTCCATTATCAAGGGTATAAAATTGCTGACCTCTTGATGAACATTCTGTTTATACAGCTGATACATTAAAACAACAATTATTGGCAGCTCTTGAATCACTTTCAGGGACAACACAGATCTTGGAATAAGATTGTACTGAAAAAAAGAAAACTGATTAATAATATGTTCAAAATTTATGTAGTATGGTGGTGTGGTAAATCACTCATGTATGTTGAAGTATTGTAACATACACACATGTGGTGGAGTATGTTTCCATGCATTGCACTGTTGGTGGTGAATGCTTATGGCCCATTCAAAAATTGCTACATTTAGCTATCAATGGCAAGTAACAAAATAAATATAAAATAAGACAATCAAAGGTACAGAATAAAAGTTTAAGCAAATATACTTACTGTTACAACAGTACCGTCCAATAGTTTCTTCTCAGTGTGTATGGGGGTGCTTGTGTATGTTTCCTGGAGTAGCTGCTCTATGTCGACCTCTGACAGATCCTTTACTCTCAAAATAGGCTTAGGTTCAAAGATCTTGGGCAAATGATTTGGCAGGTCTGAATAAATTGCTTTTACCCACTGAAGGAACTTGTGTATCTGCAAAAGAAACTCAGTAGTGGTATTGACTACATGGGACTACATTTTTTATTTATCATAAGTCGTTCAGTGAACTTCACGGCTCACTCATACTCAGTCATTCTATGTATCATTCATAACTATAAAGTGAACTAAATAAAGTGAATTAAATCAAAATTTATATTTTTTAAGATTTCATCATGAAGTAAAATAACTTGGGAGGGGTTTGAATCTAACTCCCATATCAATATTACATTTGATGTAGAAACTTAGATTTTAAAGTTTCTAAGGATCTGCACCATTTTAGTGCAAAATGGAACTAAAACTAAATATATCATTATTTTACTTTTACTTACATCAACATCAGTAGTGTATGCAGGCCTATATTGTTTATGCAGCTCCATAAATATCTTGAGACAAACTAGAACATTCTCTTCATTCTCAATTTCCATCAATTTTAGCATCAGAATAAGGATGCTTTTTACATAGGGCCTTAATGTCTCACTTATTGGAAGACGATGGATCATTTCCAGAATAAGCTTCCTCACTTGCTGTATGTTATATTCAGCAATAAAGTGTGGCTCGCCTTCTTGTAATATTTTGATAAATATTTTCAAGGAATGGTCTAAAAATTGAGGATATTGAGGCGAACCCAAAATCACCTGTAACAAAAAGGAATAAAATAACAAGATTTATTTAGCAAAAATGGTTATCACATAATTTAAATATGATGTTTCAAGGATCAATAAATGTAAATATTTTTTCAGTACTGAATATTTCAAGTATTGTTTTTGTGATCTTCCCAATAGAAAAGCGTGATCCTGGCCCAATAAGAAAGTTGGCTTCATAATAACATGAAAGGAATCACAGGCTTACCTCAAAGTTTTCACTGAGTTCCTGGGCAGCTTTGAGTTTAAGCTCATCTTTAGAACTGGCGTCCGCCAGCATGGTCACATAGCTGCGGTAGGTGTTTAGCTGGGTGTGTGGCTCACCGGGCCCGCCCGAAGACATCGCGGCCATCATTGCTACCGCTTATTTTCAATTAATTTCCTACATATAACAGTAATAGTAACTTAACCGAGCATGGTCAAGGAATTGATCCCAGAATCCCTCTCGCTCGTCGGCTTTTTCCACGCCCTAATCAACAGTTTCTTTTAAACAACAATCTCTGACTCAAATTACATTTTCACCACCTATATCCTATTATCTCGCACAGGCGCAGTAACGCTGGACATAATAGGTAAAATCAAAAATGATCACAATTTACAACAAAACCAAACCATTCCAAAGCCAAACCAAACTACAAGACAGACAGGGAGGAGCTCGTTAGAGTAATAGTGATTAGTGTTCTGTGGGGAGACTGACAGATTAATAAAAAAAATCAACAGTCATACCACAGATTCATAAGTATTTAGTCATACAGAACCATAATTGACCCACAGGGAACCTTTATTTAAAAATAGGCTACCTAAACACTCGTGCTGCTACGCTCCTTGAAAATGTGAATTGAACGTGATCGTAGACGTACTAACGTAGATAGGTACAATGATAGTAACTAATATTAAAGTTTTCGTAGAGTTCCGCAACTTTACTCTCGTTTCACAGTACAAGTTAGTGTATAACCCCGGGGGTATTGCGTGGTGCCATCACTAAATAAAAAAAAACCCCGGGGGTATAATGGGAATGGGATGGGAGTAGTGAGGAGAATCCAAAAAGGACTCAAAACGGGAATTTTACAATATATTATCTGAAATAACGACAAATTCAAGTTAGCAAAGGCTAGCCAAAAATTCACATCTAGGCTAATAGATCTCGAGAAAATATAATAAAGGAACCCGTGTTTTTCCTGGTAGAGCTAGCTTAGTGTATCATGACTGTGATCATGTCGCTATTCGCTAACAAAGTACAAGAAAAAGTATCTTTGTCTATGGTACATATCGGCTGTCTGTCTGTATGTATCGTGAAACAATAATCTACATCTAATACATGTTATTTAAAAAAAACTTGTTGTTTATTCCATGTCATGGGCATCGATGTTTCTTTTATAATATTTTTGTAAAATGGGTTGAAAAAGAAAAGAAATTATCGTAGTGGTTGTGAAAACAAATAAAATATTGCCCTAATGTTTAATTAAAATGTAATAATGGCTACCTTTACGACGGTGTTAGTCATAACATTCTGGTTACGGTGCACAATAGTGTACGGGTTCGAGTTCATATCACAATATCCTATTCACCAAAATGAGACTTTTCAATTCAATCATCTCGCCGTGGATAGAGTGAGTGGACAAGTGTATGCTGGCTCATTAAATTGGCTACACCAACTAAGTCCGGACCTGAAACCGATTCACGTAGTCAGCACCGGCCCAAAACTGGATAATCCGACGTGCCATGCAACCGGCTGTGTGTCGCCTGATATCGAGACATCGTACATAGACAACGTGAATAAGATTCTGGTGATCGACCAAGAATCCAGGATAGTGATCGCTTGTGGTTCCGTCGCCCAAGGATCTTGTTACAAGTACAAGCTGGGTGATTTGTCATCGAAGCCAGAGTTCGTACCGGAGAGCGTCGCAGCTAACGATCCGGAGGCGTCCACTTACGCTTTTATTGGGCCAGAACGTTATAATTCTTGGGACAGATCGAACGTACTCTACGTTGGGACGACGTTTACGAACAGTGGGGAGTACCGACACGACGTGCCAGCGATATCCAGCCGCGACCTCATGACACTGCAGCTGGCTCAGTTTACATTCTCCAAACAGAGTCTGATACAGATTGATGTGAAGTACAGAGACAATTTCCTTGTGCAGTATGTGTATGGGTTCAATGCCAGTGACTATGCATACTTTTTAATTATTCAAAAACATTCCCATCTAGCTGGTAATGAAGAACTTGGTTATGTTTCACGCTTGGCTCGCACCTGTGTGAACGATGATAACTATAATAGTTATACAGAAGTAACATTGGAGTGCCATGTCCAAGAAGAAACTACTAATGGTAAGATTGAAGTTGTCAATTACAATTTAGTTCAAGATGCTAAAATAGCTAAGGCTGGTTTAAATTTAGCTACACAGTTAGGTATAGAAGCGGGAGATCCTATCCTCATTGCATTATTTAGTCCATCTAAAGGCATCAGCAATGAGCCTGCATCAAAATCTGCAATTTGTGTATTTTCCCTACAAGAGATAGAGATTAAGTTCAATGAAAATGTTCATATGTGTTTTAATGGTAGTACTAAGGCTAGAAATATGGGTTACATATCAGGAATGATATCAGATGGCAAATGTCCCAGTGTTGGTTCTACAGGCAACATACTTAATTTTTGTGAAGTAGGTTTAAAGATCAGTGGCCTGTATCCTATAAAAACGATAGCAGTGATACATTGGAATGATACACTGGTGACATCTGTTACAATGTCTGTCACTGGTCTTCATACAGTAGCATTTTTAGGCACAAATGAAGGAACACTGATGAGAGTGCTAATTGATACTGAAAAGTCCTTGGAATATGCAAGCGATGATATATTACCTGGTCAAAAAATTCTACCAGATACAACATTATCACCATATCAAAAGACGTTGTATGTCTTAGGTAAAAATACTATTGTCCAAATACCAACTGAACGATGTGCTGAACATGGCAACTGCTCCTCCTGTCTGGAGTCCAATGACCCACATTGTGGTTGGTGTTCATTGGAAAAGCGTTGCACAGTTCAAAGCATGTGTCAAAAAGGTACACAAAGTGCACCTAGATGGCTCTCTCAGTATACAAGTCAACAGTGTATTGATTTCGAACAAATACTCCCGGATAGGATTTCAATGACAGAGGTGACCACAGTTCAACTTATTATCCGAACATTGCCTGAACTACCATTTGGTGCAAAATATAAATGTGTGTTTGGTAATGCTGCTCCTATTGATGCAGCGGTAACATCAAATGGTCTAGCATGTCCCACACCTGATATAAAACATAGACCTAAAATTCCACCATCTCAAGACCATGTGTATGTTCCACTATCGGTTCATTCATCCGAAACCAACAAGGACTTTGTTTCTCGAAATTTTGCATTTTATGATTGTTCTAAACATTCAACATGCCACACTTGCATTACAAGTGAATGGGCTTGCAATTGGTGCATTTATGATAACAAATGTACACATGACATATCAGTTTGTCAAAGAACAATCATCTCTGGAGAAAATAACCCAACTAAGTTGCTTAATCACGGCATTGGACACTGTCCAAGGATAAGACAATACAAGAAGGCCATTCTATTGCCTAACAATGTTCCAAAAGAATTAGAGCTAGAGGTAGAAAACCTCCCACATTTGCAA
Organism: Erynnis tages; assembly: GCA_905147235.1. NCBI lineage: Eukaryota > Metazoa > Arthropoda > Insecta > Lepidoptera > Hesperiidae > Erynnis > Erynnis tages. The sequence continues at coordinate 10,543,820 of LR990072.1, forward strand.
CCTGGTCACACAGGATTCCAGTGCATTGTGAGCATTGAGTTAGCTAATATGATATTACCAGCCAGAGTTGAGTCCAATCATTTTATAGTTTGTGACAAAACAATGTATTCATACGAAGAAGATGTAGGTGAATATAATGTCAGTGTTAAAGTATTTTGGAACCACAAGCACTACATAGACACAATAACAATAACCCTGTATAAATGTGAGATTCTTGGGTCTCACAGAGACCATGCAGATTGTTCTTTATGTATAACCCGAAATTCTGTTTACCAGTGCACATGGTGCGGTAACTCTTGCTCCTACAGCGAAACATGTCTTGAAAATCCAGTTACTGAATGTCCCAAACCTAGGATTGATATGATCAAACCTTTAAGTGGACCTGTTGAAGGTGGAACAATAGTCACTATTGAAGGCAGCAACCTTGGATTGAGAGTAGAAGAAGTGACTGGAAAAGTAAGAATTGGTGATGTACTTTGTGACATTGTGGACTTTGAGGTGTCTGTTAGTATCACATGTAAAACTGGGCCATCCAATAGTTCCACTGTAGCTCCTGTTATTGTTGAAAATGATGCTGGCTATACTGAGTCATCTGTGTTGTTTAGTTATAAAAACATCATGTTACAGGGTGTGTACCCTGCTTTGGGACCAGTGTCTGGAGGAACACAATTGGCAATAGGTGGACAACATTTAAATATTGGTTCCTCGGTTTATGCCTACCTAGATGAATTGCCCTGTTCAGTTAATAAAACACAAACTTCCAATAGTCGACTCATATGTATAACCCCTAAAGCTAACATACCTAGAGTTATTCATACTGTTACTGTGTCTATTGATAATGCCAATCGTACTTTATATGGTGACTTGTTTAATTATACCACTGATCCCACAGTCATGGAAATTAAACCTCTGAAAAGTTTTGTGTCAGGTGGCAGAATGATAACGGTTCATGGAACAAACCTACATACAATACAAAAACCGTTAATGAAACTATATTATGCTAATGAAGTACTGCCAGTTAATTATACTACATGTTCAGTATTAAATTCTAATCAGATGGAATGTCCCAGCCCAGCTATCAATAAAAAATATCAAGATATACTGCAAGCAACCAAATCACAGACAAGTACACCTCAAGTGGCCATGAAAGTTGGCTTTGTTATGGATAATGTAGAAACAATGCATGATTTAGAAAAATATTTTAATCCTCCAAGAACTCACATGGTTTTTGTGGAAGATCCCCATGTATATCAATTTCCAAACAGAATCAAGTCATATAAAGGCGATCCTTTAGTAATAGAAGGTGAAAATTTAATAAGAGCAAGTGATGAATCAGATGTTGTTGTCACTATCGGTACACAGCCATGTAATGTCACTAGCTTGACCATGCAACAACTGTTATGTACACCTCCTGAGATACAACCATTGAATACAGATGAAAATGGTTTACAAATAACTGACCTAAATTTGCCATTGGTAGTTGTAAAAATTGGACACAATTTAAGATTTCCTATTGGTTACCTACATTATGAGTTGTTGAGAAACTACAACTTTCCACCAGAAGCTATAGCGGGTATTGCTGCTGGAACATTTTTCTTGGTTTTAATATTTATGATAGTGTTGGTTATGTATAGAAGAAGAAGCACTAAGGCAGAAAGAGAGTACAAAAGAATACAAATTCAAATGGATACTTTAGAAAGTAATGTAAGATTAGAATGCAAATTAGCATTTGCAGAATTGCAGACTGATATGTCTGATTTGGCAGCTGATTTGGAACATTCAGGCATACCTACTTTAGATCATGTCAATTATGTCATGAAGGTGTTTTTCCCAGGAGTATCGGACCATCCAATATTAAATGTTCAAAGTCAATTTATAAACACACCAAGAACAAATTATGATGCAGCTATGTTTCAATTTGAACAACTTTTAAACAATAAATGTTTCCTTCTGTCATTTATAGACACATTAGAGGCCCAGAAATCATTCAATATTAGAGATAAGGTGAATGTCGCATCGCTTTTAATGGTGATTTTAATGGGTAAAATGGAATATGCAACTGATATTTTGAAGTCTCTCTTGTTACGACTAATTGACAAATCAGTGTGCAATAAGCATCCACAGTTAATGTTGAGAAGAACAGAAAGTGTTGTTGAAAAGATGCTTACCAATTGGATGGCTTTATGTATGTACTATTACCTCAAAGATTATGCTGGCTCCTCATTATTTTTGCTATTCAAAGCTATTAAACATCAAATCGAAAAAGGTGTGGTTGATGCCATTACTCATGAAGCTAGATACTCATTATCGGAAGAGAAACTTTTGAAAGAACAAATTGATTATCAAACTGTAACTCTACACATAGTGCAGGAAGATTTTGATGACAAAGTACAATGTAAAGTTTTAGACTGTGACAGTATATCACAGGTCAAAGCAAAGATATTGGATGCTCTATTTAAGAATACCCCATTCTCAATGCGCCCCTCCGTCCATGAAGTTGATTTAGAATGGCGCCATGGAAGAGGAGGACATGTCACACTTCAAGATGAAGATGTTACTACTAAAACGGTCAATGGTTGGAGGAAACTTAACACATTAGCACATTATGGAGTGAAAGAATCTGCCATCATGTCTCTGATTTCACGTCAAAATGATAGCTTCAACACCCCTTACAAAATACCATGTAAAAATTGTACTGGAATATATTGTTCAAATTCTCACATAAGAGTTTACAAAAGCGATATAACAGATCAGAACGTTCACTACTATCATTTGGTGAAACCTATTGAATACCAGCATATAATAAACAAAAGCTCAGAACATAGTCACAAAGCCATACCAGAAATATTTCTCACCAGACTTTTATCAACAAAAGGCACAGTACATAAATTCGTTGATGACTTTTTTGGTACAATCCTGACTGTTAATGAAGTACTTCCTCCGGCTGTAAAATGGTTATTTGATCTCTTCGATGATGCCGCCCGAGCTCACGGCATAATGAATCCCGAAGTCGTGCATGCATGGAAATCCAATAGTTTGCCACTACGGTTTTGGGTCAATTTGATTAAAAATCCAGATTTCATATTTGATATTAACAAAACTGCTACAGTTGATTCCTCACTGTCTGTGATTGCCCAAACATTTATGGATGCTTGTTCATTGACAGAACATCGTCTTTGCAAAGATTCACCCTCCAATAAGTTGTTGTTTGCAAAAGACTTACCTACTTATAGAGAAATGGTTATACAATTTTATCAAGCAGTATCTCAATTACCTCAAGTAACAGACCAAGAGCTAAGTACTTCAATGCAACAGCTTTCAGTAGAGCAGCTGAATGAATTTGATACCTTATCTGCTTTGAAAGAGTTGTACATTTATGTCAGTAAATACAGAGAACAAATTATTTTAGGTTTAGAAAATAAAATGCACTTAGCTCATAAATTAGACAATGTAGCATGCACTATGGAAGGTGATCCTACATCCATATGCTGACTATATGATTACATAATTGATGATTTAATTGCATTTACATAATTTATTTAAAACATCATATTTTGTAAAAAAAATAAGCTTTAATTTATTCTAAAATACTCAAATTTAAACAGATGTATTTGTAAAAAGACTGTAAAGTATCAGTTCCACTTAACTCAAGCTAGGTTTTAAGTTTTCTTAACAGCTAATATTTTAAAGACATTGACAATTATTATTATTATAATTAATGTATCTACTGTCTATAAGGTTACATAATATATTTTAAATTGTCCTCAGTAAATATAATTCTTTGATTGATATTGTTATGTTAAATTTGCAATTTATGCATATAAAGCATTTTCATAATCTCCCAGTGGCCATATTTTTATTCTGAATATCTTTTTTTAGTTTAATCCTTGTCTGTTAAAAAGTATATGTACACCGTTAAAAGTCCATTCTCATTTGTGTGGTAAACATTTTTTTATTAATTATTAAAGAACAAATAGATTTGGCACTGATATTATTAGATACTGTAATATATGTACTTGTAAGCAGCTAAATACTTAACTATTGATGTTAAATGCTAAGATGTATGTGTACATAGAGATAAGTTAAAATAAGCTAAGAAAATGTTGTGATATTTGTATTTGGAATATTTATAACATTTTAATGGTTCACTGTGCTTGTGTTGTCAAAAATATTAAGATAATAATGTAATACTCAATTTATCATATTGAAGAATTTTAGCCTTTTTGATTCTCCTTTTTTGTATGTAACTTTTGCATTTGTATGGATTCTATAAACTTATACTAACTGTTAATATGCACATGATCTTTAGTGTAAGCAACTCAAACTGCCCACTTTAAGTAAGAAAATACAGAATTATATGAATTAAATATCTATTTTCTCTCTTCGTCGTCCATTGAAGTATATTATTAAAGATTATAATTATGTATTATATCTCATTTTATTTGAATTGAATGAGTGTTATTTATTGTAATAATATGCTATTTATACTTTGTCTCGAATCAAAACCATTATATTTTGATCTCATTAATTGTTCATTGCTCAATGGATTGTATTATTCATATATTTGTAAGATATGCGATTTTCTTTTATTTAACTATGTTTAAAGTAATCTCAGTCTATGATATATTTCATTATTCATTTAAACTGTAAAACGCAAAGCACAAATAATAATTTTTTCACACTTAAATCTCAATATAATGCCATTTATAATATTCCATTTACAAAGTTGTATAAGAATAGAATGTACTTTGTTAGTGTGTAAGGCTGCGTAAATCACCCGTCTCTTAAAATTTTATATAATTGATTTAGAAATATACTTATTTATCAATTTTTTTGTAATTAATTATTTGGATATGAATGGGAGGAAAATGAAAGTCATCGTGCAGTATAATTTTCATTACATTTATTAGTCACAAATGATATACATATTCTATGCATATTAATACACTGAGGCTTTAAAAAAAGGAATACGTTTTGCCACTTTATGAATAACAATTTCATTTCGGCCTCTTATACTTCGTTGTAGTGTCTTTTGACAGTCAAAATAATTATAATTATTATATATTTTACATCAAAGTTACATATTTGTAAAATTATTTGCATAATTATTTTATTTGTTGTGCTCATAAAACCAAACATGTCTATTGATAATTTAAAAACATGGATAAACAATTTATTCTAATATCTTCTGACATTTGATTACTTCTCACTTAAATCACATTCCCTGAGAAATCAAACCACCTGAGATCAGTAATTTGGTCAGGCAATGAACCCCTCCTTTAGCAGGCAAGGCACATTTAAAATTATGTTCCGACAGTGGTTACGAACAAATGAAATGTTAATTAACCAGGTTTTTAATGTAAAAATAAAATTTGTTTTCAGGATAGCAATCCCTGCATAAGTTCCATAACATAAATTGAACCCCCTGCTACATCCGATAACTTCTTAATCTATTTTGTTCATTCATTCAAATTGGCTAGGATGAGATTCTGTTCAAAAACAGAAACAAAACCATACATTACAATAACACAAATCATGGTAACATGTTTATTAATTTCATACAATTTCTTCTTTTAATGTCATAGTAACCATAACTTAACCAGAAACCATTTTCAAACATAGTTCAGAGTTAAAACGTGATGTTCACAGTAAAGTCACATAGTTTCTTACACCACTACTATATATCAAAAGCCTTGGATCATATTGTTATTTTATGTATATATATCCTAAGAATTCTATAATATTTAAAAATAAATTTTTTTGCACCACCAATTTAAGGCATCTTTCAAACAAACTAGTCAAATAGTATATCCTTTATAAATAGATAGATTTATGTAACTAGGTAAAAAACATAATAACAAGTTATTAATTTTATAGATTACATTACTATGCCTCACAATTTCCTACACATCAAAACATCAACAACAATGAAAGCATAACTGTTATTTTAACTAAATACTGGTCAAGATGTGTAATTGTCGTAAGTTCCTTACGGCGGCGCCTGAGGGCTGGTCTCACACTGCTCCACGCCACGCAATCGTGCATAAAGTGCATAGGTTCTTGACCTTTAATTGAAGCATCACGAAGCGTAGTGTTTTCGACCTTGTGATTGTTTCAATAAGCAATCCTTAGATATGAATAGCCCTACTGTAGTTCGGTTTACAGGCAACTTTCGTTATTTCAGTGAAATTAAAAGAATATATTTGCATTTTGCAACCAGATTGTACACCAATTTGTTGTAGAGGCATCCATATCCGAATTATAGTTATTGAAACCCACCCCTCCAATTATAAATTAATGGTACCACAGACCTGTCGGCATTGCAAAAACAGGCAGGTTAAAAATTCTACATTACATCCCAAAACTCACTATCAATTCTTTACTTGAATTGTGAATTTCGAGACTAACTACTACGACTAACTCATCATCATAACAATCCTAAGTTATAAGTACCTGCCAATAAAAACGCTTATCACTGGCTTTTTAATGATGGCTACTTAAATAAAAACGATTCTTAAGCTGCCATTGTGATAATTAAATGCCAGTAATGTGCGAATTGGAAAAAAATACTATTTGATGAACATTCTAACAACCACTAACAAATATCGTTTGTACAATCAAGTCATTCAGTAAAGTACAATCTCTAACAAAATTACAGTATGAGCCTATATTATTTTATGGGTAGTTCCAATAGCAATTATGGATTACTTTATTACAATTGAAAAATCTGTAGACTTGTAGTCCAGTAATAAAAAACATACTTAGAGATACATACACACCTCAAAACTATGTATTTAACTACCCTGAAATTGTATTAGTGATTGTACTGTGCATCTAACACATTAATGTTCTATATATAAAATCTAATTTATTTTACATAGAAATTGTGCTTTAAGATTATTTGTACTACATAAATAGAACATAAGCGATTCGACAAATGAATACACATATTAATATGTGTAATGTGAATTCTGTAAGCTGTTGTCGGTCGCCACGCTAATAGTAGTTTGGTATTCTATCACATCAATGAACACAAAGCGTGAGTCTACACAGTATTAAACAACATGGGCACTATTGCAATAGACATAAAGATACAAGTAGGCCCTGTCATTTACCCTCCTTTAACATAATTTTATATAAATAAATGCAAATTTAAAATGTATGCTCACCTTCAAAATTTTAGGGCAAAAAGAGGTATCAGATAGTCACTGACCATAGGACCATTATTTTTTGAATTGTAGGCCTATTTTTATGACATTGCAACTTTTGGTCGATTGGCCTTATATCTGTCTAATTGTTTGATATAATAATATTCTAAAAGAGTAAAAATAAATACACAATTCATTAAACAACAACTCAATATAAGCACGCAACAAAAATACCTTAATAAGTACCAATGCTTAAGCAGACCTCTAAGAAATATCCCTTAGGATCAAGTAGGTACATTACACACATTTCTTGTTTCAAATTTCTGAAACATACAATCCTATTACAGTGCTTAAAATATATACCATCAGAATTTTATATCAAAATTTAGACAAAATAAATATGTATATTTATACAGCTAAATTACGGATGTCGATTTAATCACCTGCAAGTTAAATTTCTCAAATCAAAACATGTACATAATAAATAAAATACTTAAAACTTCATTCAAAACAATGTAAAACATCAAGGAATGTTATTTTTAAATGACAGATTAACGCATTCTTTTCACACCAAAACTGTAGGTGATTAATTCAACATTCTGGACCCCAGCATCTGGAACTCCACTGATCGGAAGTGTCAGTTCGTTTTACGACAGTCAATCGTATATTCGATATACCATGAGTTGAAGAGTAACACTTCCAGAAACGTGATTGCCATTAGTATTTAACCAATATCCTTAGTCTTGAGTTTCTACAATATTTAACCTCCATCAAATACAGAACAATAGCATCCTACTCTTACACGTATGACAGTTACGTGCCGCCATCTATTTAATATTTAGTTCACTTCGACAATTTCAGCATGTTTTATTAGATCAAAAGATTCGATATCCAATATTCAAACTCAGACTAAGATAAAATCTTTACTATAAATAAGTTACGTTTTTTGCGTTGGCTTTTCGGATTACGGTATATGATAGTGGCGGGTTTGAGGAGGTCGGTGGTTTCATCTAGATGTCGTTAGGCACGGTACTACGTCACCGAGTTGGCTTGAATTACATCAGATAAGCGCAGCCACATGCCGGCACTGACAAAGCGCACATAATGAGAATACTAACAGTTCCTGACAGATGCCGGCTCTCGTCTCGCGAACCCGCACGAGAAACGCACCCGCGAAAGAATATTTTTGTCTACGAGTCTGAAACACTGCGAGCTAGTAGATATTAGAGATGCGCCGAATAGTGGTTGCACGGAATAACCGAATACCAAATAATATTCGGTTTAACCTTTACCGAACCGGATATTAGGCCGAATTATTCGATTTACCATTTCATTTAATTATGAAATAAATATGTTCACTTGAGATTTCAAAAATATACCATGCTAATCGCCATTCCTTTTTTATCTCAAAATAAAATAATGTTGATTTAAAGTTTAGTTGCTTTATTTTATTACCTCAATTCAACAAATTCTTCTTCGGATTTCTTTGACTTACAATATAACAAAAATTTTACATTAGAACTTTCGCCCTTTAGTTCTTTACCGTTCCGTGTAGCCGAAAATAGTAATACTCGAACCGAATATATTCGACACTCTAACCGAATAATTCGGCTGAATACAGATATTGAAAAAGATGCCGAATACGCCGAATACCGAATACCAAACAAATATTCGACGCATCTGTTGATATGAAGTGTAATGTAAAGCGTCTATAAATAAGTTACGTTTTTTGCGTAGGCTTTTCGAGCGGATCGCGGTATATGATGGTGGCGGGTTTGAGGAGGTCGGTGGGTTGCTCCGCGTGGTCGGGTTCCGAGCAGGTGACGGCGCGCGCGTCCTCGGGCGAGCACTTGGCGTGCGCCATGAGCAGGCCGCCCGCGAGCCCCACCAGCGCGCGGTCCAGCCACGTCACCGGGTTGGCGTACACCAGCCCGCCCTCGTAGAAGCCCAGGTGGCCCCCGTGAGCCAGCTCCAGGTACATCGCCTTGTCGTGGGAACCTGGATTCGTTTAGCACTGTTAGTGAGCGCTTTATAGCTATTTGTTGTACGGTTCTTGTAATACGATTTCGTACACATCGTTATCGCGATACATACGAAACCGTTCAACGAAATCTAGTGATACTAAAACGTGTGAAGAATGCTATGTGATGCTAGGTACTATCCGGATCGGCAAATATAAATAGGGGTTTGTATGAATGAATGGGCCGTTCTTTCTGTAGCGTGATTCAGGATGTCGGTGGCGCCATAATGATGCATTCCGAAGGAAAAACACAAGATGCAGGAGGTACTTACTGACAAATTCTCTGATGGTTGGCAGCAATTGTTCAGGAACTATTGGGTCATCGCGAGCGTTTATAAATATCATTGGGGTCTTTAGATTGTGGATGTAGAATGCCGATGAGCTCCACTTGTACAGATCAGTCACAGAATCAAACCCGTGCACTCTTCTGTAAACAAAAAAATACAAAATAATTTAATTATAATACAATAAACAAAATAATTTTAAAGACATCTGGCTTGCTTCTTCCCCAGTGCTGCCTACATATTGACCTATTTTAGGATGTCTCCTTAAATCTCTCTCTGTCTATAAATAATAAATGCCAAAGTGTAGCAGCTCATGAATGCCTACTATTAAATTCTCATTTATATTTCGTCAGTTTCACTCAAGCGGGGTTACAATTGCAAAATTTCCTTTAACCCTACTTAGTATCCACATTGAAATGTATGTATCCATACCGGTAATAGTTAAAACTTTCATGGACAAATCGAAGGTCATGTAAATAAAATCGAATTGAACCGACTAAAGTAGCGCGTTACTAATATTACATCAAAGTGGATGCGTTAATGTTTCGCAACCAGTGCACATGTCTGCAAAAAATACAGGAATATTACGCTGGCAAACTATAGCTGTTTTCAATCGAGTTAAGTTGTCTTAATGTGTATTAGCAGCTCACAAGACTGCACAGGAGGGAATATATTACATATTTAAGTATAATATTATGGTACTCATTAAACAAAACCTGCATTATATTTTATTATAATTCAGGTTTTGTTCAATAAGTTCCATGATTCATTCGTTATCGTGTTTGCGTTGTATTATAGTATAGTTAGGTAAGGATATAAGATCTAATCATGAAAACAAATATCACACTTCGTCAGCACTCAATATCATGAATGTATCTGTGCTGTATCAATCCGTAATATCTGTATATATGATAATTGTGACTAAGCACATACGCATATTTTTAATAGCCAGTTGCCTAACGACTCCAACACATTTTCATCCAAAATCACGAAATCAGAGAAAGAAGCAGCTACTGATGGTGTTCATCTTTCAATCATATGAATAGTTGTCCATATCTGCCTAGGCAATTATAACGTCTTTTCTCTACCGCTTCGAAGCTTCTAAGCAGACACAATCATATTTTTGTCCAAAATTACTTTGGAAAACGCCGCACCGAGTGTCCATTTTTCAATCATACGAGCGTACTCCAAATCCCAGGCACATAATGTCTTAATGTACTCTCTAGAATTCTAGAGTAAACCTCGTCCAAGTCCGGCAAGGTACCAGCTGACACAATCTTATTTTCGTCCAAAATCACTTTGGAGAACGACACACCAGAGACACTGTTCATATTTCAATCATACTGAGAGTCCCGCCAGGCGCAACGCCTTAATGTCTTACCTAGAGTAAGCCTCGTCCAAATCCGGCAAGGTACCAGCGGACACGATCATGTTCTCGTCCAGCGAGTAGCGGCTCTTCATCTCGGCACTGAGCAGCACGCGCTTGTGGCGGGTGATGATGTTGCGGTAGTTGTCCGTCATGATGTACAGGTAGAAACGACGGAAGTTCTGCCACTGGAGCAGGTACAGCATCGTGCTGGTGGAACAAGAGAAGTATATTGAACTAGCTGACCCCGCAAACGTTGTATTGCGATATAAGTTATCGAGCGTTAAAAATCTACTATTTAAAAATAGGTGTTGGTGATAGAAGGGTGAAAATTTAGGGTTGAATGTATTTTTAATGCCACATTATTAAAAAATAAAAATATTTCCAAAAGATAAAATAAAAATGTTAGGTGCGGACAACCCTTATCACTTAGGGGTATGAAAAATAGACAGTAGCCGATTCTCACTTTTTTTTTTCTATGATCTTCGTTTGTTGTCCACAGACTCTAGGTCCGTGCCTTTTTTTGCATTAAGTTAACAGGCATTTAGGCCGCTTGATGTTAAGGGGTCACGCAGCCCATGAACACCAAGGTTCAGCCACAAATACGATAGAAATCCTAATTGAGATCACATGTGGGTGTGTAAGGACTAAAATGGTCACCTCAGAGTATTTCCAGCAACTACGACTCTCCAACCGCAACGCAAGATATGAAGAACAAGCATCTTCACAGGGGGTCAAAAGGGTGCCTTCCCGGGCGAGCTACGATGGGTACGATTGGTACCACCAATTGAAAATTCTACATATTAATGTGGAAGGAAAGATCTTATAATTTATTGTGTCACTACTAACAAAGAATACCTATAAAATATCATAACTAAAATAGCATAGTAAGATATGAGCATTCAGAGGATCAAGACAGTCGCCTGAAAAATTCAGCTGCAACCATTAATTGACTATGGAAACACAAGTCATGACATGAGCAACATGCTGTTTAGAGAGGTACATAAAATACGATGACCTAAACATCATTAGGAGATTATGCCAGCAATAATTGGTTACAAAACCAATTATTTTTCTTCAGCCAATTAGGGACACACTCCACCTACTTTTTAAAATCATAATTCATCAAACTTTACAGACTTTGAAATGAAAAAAGATTTGGGTTACTGCAAAAAATAATGTTGGATAAAGTTTAGTCATTTTTTACACATACTTAATTATCCAATTTTATTTCATACTCAATTCAAATAAGTGTTTCAAACATATTTCAGATAGGACAAAAGATAAATGCTGAGCACCAACATTGTTCCAAAGAAATTCATTGTCTACAGTGCTATGTGAAGATTTTAATAGATTGCAAGTGTCGATCAATATCCCTTACTCATGCATATTGATTTTTTTATTACCACTCAAGTGGAATACAGAAACCAGTTTAAAGTGGCACAATTCACTTACGCAACTCAAACAGTCCTTGATACTGATATTTTGCGTGAATCGTCAACCTTGACTTTGATAAACATGATGCTTTAAACCTATTGCATAACCTAAACTGATTTGATAGTTGTTAGTGTATTCGCGTGTTTGTCTTTCTGTCAGATTCTTGGGCTTTTACCATAAGTAGTTGAACTATACCTCAGTGAGAATAAGTAAACCTACAAGCCTGAAAGTTGCCCATAATGTTCACAAAGGGCATGTGAAGTCCACCAACCCGCAATAGCCCGTGTGGTTGACTAAGGCTTATGTCTTTAGCTTGTTAGGGAACGATCGATCCAGCAATGGAAAACTAAAGGGTAACAGACTATATAGTTATAGTCTGGAAAGTAGTCTAATTTCGATCACGCAATAAAGAGTATCGTTTCCAAAATTGAACTGAGACTAGACCAGACTAAGATGCCAAGATGCCAATCATAGTTTAAAGACCAGTTGAAATCGGCGAATTGATTTTTAATTTATTTAACCCAATTCCATCTCATTACAGGCGAATGACCATGCCCTTGATCTGAATAGATCGACGATCTTGTAATTCACTAAATGCTCTGTATAGGTGTATTAGGTACGTACATTTATATGTATGTGATCTTTTCTATACTTACTCAATCGCATTGTATCCTTGACATATCGATATCCCTCCAATTATATTCGGCGGTCGTCTCCTTTCTTCCCCCAGATACTTGGATATCAAATTGCCGCCCAAACTGAAGCCCACTAGAATCAGTTTTGTGTTGGGATACCGCTCCATCAAATTGTCTACCATGTAGCTGAAATCGTCTGTGTGACCTGTAAATAAGGAGATTTTTTGCATGAGATGCCGCAAGATAAATTATATGTATTGCAAAAGTACGATAGCTAGCCTTGACGTGACGATAACTTTTGACATTTGCGAGAGAATTTGGTAATTTACTGTTAGCATTTATACTGGAGCTGTTCCAAGCAGATTAATATTCTCTAGTTAAATATTAGGATTTGAGAAATTATAATATAGTACAGTTATAATATAATTATGATAAAGAACTACAAGAATCTTTTACTAGTTACTCGTACTTATAAGAGATAAGAGACAATTTAAAAATATGAATGTGATATAGGGAGGTATGTTTTTCATTAATAAATTATACGATTTTAACGAAAAAGTTATTTTACCTACCTATCGGTGCCTAAATAGGTACGTACGCATACATATACATAAGAATATCTAATCTAAGAATGGCTAATCGTAACTTTAGTAAAATAATGACTCAGTTAAATTTATGTAATATGTAAGGCAATAAATAGTCAATAAATAATTCAAACCGTGACTCATTTTTACCTGTTCGTTTGAGTGTTATCTCATTGTGGTATTTAACAAGCATACTTCAAAGAAATTAGAATACGTTTTTTATATAAAAAAATCTTTATTCATAAAATATCAAATATCATCAATATCATATCATACTTTAGTTAAAACTTTTTATTTTTTAATTTCTTATATTATGCCCGTTCGGTCTATAGGCTTATAAATAAAATATCTTTGGGTTTTTCAATGGAAAATAAGTGTATGCCTAAGTTTACAGGCGATTCATAATAAATACAAGGCTTTATTTGTCCAAATATTTCCAAAAGCCAGCTCGCTCCTACTTGCTCGGTTTCGTAATGTTTGAAACGTTTGAATGAATAATATCTAGTTTGAATAAGATAATTTAAATAAAGTCTTGGCGCCAATTAATTTGTAGTTGAACAAATCAAATTTATGACTCAATCATCCTAAACAATGGAATGAGTTATGAATCCGAGATTTGGTTTGAATGTATGCGCGCTGCACATTGTTAAGTTTAACGTGTTACAAAAATAGCGATGTCTCATTTGTACAATCACTAGTCACAAGGATCCTATAGAATAGATCACGCACTATTAAAGTTGTGCAATCTAGAAATCTTAAAATAGGTTCGCAAACGGTAAAGCAAGCCGCCCCTGGACACCCACGTTCAAACTCAAAAAGGATATAAATCCTAGCTGAGTTCATAAGCACGTAGGTGGTATTGCTACTCATAAGGACTAAAGTGGGCGCCCCAATAAAGTATCTTCTGCAAAGACTCGCCAATTAAAAAACAAGACGTGAAGGACATGCTGCTGCACATCAGGTTAGGGGCCGTCCATTAATCACGTGACCTTTTTAAACATTTTAACCCCCCCTCCCCCTTGGTACATGGTGAGGTTTAAGACTACCCCCCTACCCTCCCCCCCAACATCACGTGTATCTACAAAAAAACTTAAATTTTTTAGAATATTTTCTTAAATACAGGTATAAAGTATAGGTAATCTTATTTTATTCTGAAATTAAGGATCATGATAAAAATGTGAGTCAAGGTCCACACTACACGCCGCTTTTCGATTTAAAAATCGTGCGTTTGAAAAAATAATGAAAAATAAATACACGTGATATCTTACTACACCCCCCTCCCCCTTGTGACATTTCGTGATTTTTGTCAAACCCCTCCCCCCCTTTCAAGCCTCAATTAATGGACGGCCCCTTAAGGGCGTGGCGGTAAGATACCTTGCTATAGTAACAGTCATGAGTCGCGAGCACAGATTATCGGTGGTATATTGTGTACTTTCGGCCAATGTACAGCAGCCGAAAAAACGTGCTGGACCAATAGACGACGCACACTGACGAACTGACGTTTGTCGAACCAATCGTGTGCACCGCAGCGCAGTCAATGTCAAACCGACCAATGAAAGTTCTGCTCACCACTTATGACGGCAACTATACAGTGGTCGAGTTACTGTGCTTCTGTTTATGGTAAATAATAGCTTTCTAACTATAAACCAATTAAAATAAATGTCAACAATATAAAGTCTTATACACCACTGACTCAAACAGGAAAATGCTAAAACTATAATTAATATAATGCGTTCCGGATTATTATGTCATACAAAATTTAATTTTAAAATGATACTACATTAGATATTAGATACTTGTACATAAATACAATAAATTTAAAAAAAATGTGCATTATGAAATTTGTAAAATTAAATCCAAATAATGTTTATGAACAACATACAATCATGAATATTGTTTATATCTGAATACGTGAATTGGAAAGGTAATTTGGTAGTCAGATTCTTAAAATGGGTTAGACATTTTCAAAAGCTATATGTATAATCCTACTATATTAATATTATTATACCTATATCTAAATGTTTGTAAGGATGGATGGACGGATGTCTGATAATTTGGTAATAGGTACCAAATTTACAAATATTCGTATCCATCCATCTTTACCTAGTCTATAACCTAGATATTGGGTATGTTTTACTTCACTGTGGACAACATTCTTTGTCTACGAGGATGAAGTCACGGGGTGGAGCGTTAATTTTTTTGCAGAGCACTGCTGAAATATAATGTCCAGACAGAGGAAAACGACTCGTATTTAACAGTCGATAACAATTTTATGTTTTATACTATATTATACTTAAACAACTATAATTAGAAGTAGTAAACCTGATAATAAAATACTGAAGCCTATAGGGAACAATATACAATCTTAAATAATTACATTATTGCTTTTGTCTCTATTGGCAATTGTTTTAAAACATGTAAATGAAAGAAACAAGGTGATGTGTTGTCGAAAGATTGCAAATATTTAATGACTACTATTTGCATCGTCCCAATATTTTCTGTCAGCAAATATCGATCTACACTAGATTGAGGTACTAAGGTTCCATAGTGAGTCATATTAGTAGGTATTTGGAATAACGAACTCATTACTCAGTCACATCAGAGTTATCAACGAACCATTAGTCGTAAGACAAATTGTGCCTAGACCTATATTTCTTAATTCTAGCTACTTTACTTTGATTGTTATTCGAACGTCTTTCATATCAGTTGGAAAAGAATTCATTTGATGCGAAATTTAATGGTGGTGGATGGCGTGGTGGATGGTGTTTGGGTAAATACGTCTATTTTTTAATTTGGATGAATTTTTTTATTCATATAGTCTCGACTTGAGTAGTGACTCTTAGTCGGAGTCCAATCTTCGTGCGAAGTACAATATAAATATCTACAATAATAGCATTGGACGATGCGCTTTTAAGGCACGTGGACCTTGTGGTGCGCTATTAACATTTACACAAATCGCATAGTGTGGTTTAACAGGAGTAGGTACCTACTAGGTACAAGTTTGTAGGTAAAGAATTAAAATTGATATTTTAGGCGTCGCTCAAAAGAGAACCTCAGCGGAACCTGGACGTCAAGATATAATGGGGTGTATCCGTGTTACAACGTTGCAAGGCACGTATTACTCTTGATTGTAAAATTTTTAATATAATCAAAGCCTCTCATGCAGTTAAAACCTTGTAACAATCTGATCGAATCGATCGTCCGTACAGGTATCAATTTACTTTGACGAAATAGACGAGGCAATTATTAGTGGAGCAGAGAGAGTAATTCTTCTAATAGGAATCGCTTTTAGTGATAGATACTTTAACTTTGAGGAATGGATAGCTTTTTCGTGACTATTAAAAATTATATCTTTCTAGACCACTCCCGTACCTATCTACCTCAAATTTTGAATCACATTATTCTATCATCATGGGCTTCGGGCAGCGGGGCATGTAAGCCCATTAGCCAACACTAAGGTTACTGATTCGCGATTCTATGTTGGAATGGATTCTATTTCACAGGAAATGACATCCAAAGGACCAAGCCCACCACATAAAAAGTCCTAGTTGCGCGAATGTAATCATAATAAATACTTAATAATTAATCCAGCTAGCGCTTTTGATTCCTAGTATAGTTATACCAGTGACGCGTGAGATAATAACTTACTCTTACGCCTGAATATACGTACGTTACGTACTTACATCTGAATTCATGCGGAACCTTTTATTGCGCTGTAGAAGCATTTGCCGCTTATAAAATCACATACCTACAATGTTGTTCTCGCAATGTTAATTTGAGTAGATGGTTCGAACAACTTCATGATAAATCTTTAGCCATGTTTTACCACAGCTGAGTTTTATGTAAGAAACAAGTCACACTACTCAGTAGGCAAGTGTACATGGAAAGTTCCATAACGTTAATTTGCGATACTTGTATAAGCATCCTATAGCGTAGTAGAGTTCAACGCGCGAACTAACCGATCGATTTTAAAAATAAGCTTCCAAGTTCAGCGTAAACACATCGATGTGAATGAGTCACGAATGAAAACAGTCGTCCCACTTAGCTGCATGGGATAGTGGTACAGGCTAAGAGTATTTCCACCGTACCTAGGCATTCTCTAAAGGTTCATTGTCCTAAGGTTTTTTATATACATAGTTCATGTTTGGCAAACACATCATGGTTCCGCAGGCCACCCTGATCTATATTGGTCACTGCAACACATGGACACCTATGTCCAACTTTAAATAGGATAGAATTTCAATCTCATCTTATCTGTGGAGTCGATCACTTCAAATAGAGTACCCCAGACCACAATATCACCTCAATTGAAACCCGGTTATAAGTGGTATCCCAGACAACTGAAACCTTGACGTAAAGGTGACACTTAGGTAATTAGGTAATTTATTATGTCACGCTATCTCCTCAGAGCCTGCGAAGACAATGACCTACTTTATAGTCGCATAACAGTGAATACATGTAAAAAATACAATTCAGGGTTAGCGCGTGTAGCAGCAATAACCCATGGGCAGATGCAGCGAGTGGATCCAGGCTAACTTACTGGCTAGGTGCATCGGTGCATACAACATCGTTCCTCACGTGGCAGGCATATCCAGATGACTCATCGTACGAGTGCCCGACACCGGGACGCTGTTGAGAGCGCCGATGTGGTTGAGCACGGCACATCTGTAGCCGTGGCACTGCGAATAGTGCACGCTGCGTAAAGCGATTTCTATAGTTCGCAGGCTTAAACTTCGGATGCTTCATCGTACGAGAATAAGGCTGCGTTTCCACCAGAGATGTGCGAGGATGCGTAGCGAGGGATGCGTTTTTGAAGAACCAATGGAATTGCTTCATTTACCTAACCTCGCTTAGCACAGCTGTGGTGGAAACGGCTTAGCGGAGCGAGGCTAGGTAAATGAAGCAATTCTATTGGTTCTTCAAAAACGCATTCCTCGCTACGCATCCTCGCACATGTCTGGTGGAAAAGCAGCCTAAGAGCTCTCGGTAGGTCGCAAGCATAAATATATTCCAGATGACTCACAGACAGACAGACAGACGCGAGTCGTCCTACTCCGCGGCGTCCTAAACGCCACAGGAGGGTAGGGGTTCAGGCCTCGAGGATTTCCTCTTTACCTGGGCAATTCTCTCTCAGGGTACACTGCCCTGGGTGCGTCTCTGCACTTCTAAAGCGCAGGGCGGGCGGGCGGTCCTACAGCGGACCCGCTAAGCGGTGCAGTCCTCTCCCGGTTAGGCGGGGGAGTCCAGTCCCTCGATCTCGCGAGGGAGCGGACGTTCATCCGGGGGTCGCGCGTGTAACGGCGCTGATGACTCACCGTACGAGAATATTCGAGTGCCCGTCACCGGGACGCTGTTGAGAGCGCCGATGTGGTTGAGCACGGCGCATCGGTAGCCGTGGCACTGCGAATAGTGCACGTACGTGCGGATGTACACGCTCTCCGAGGTGTTCCCGATGCCCGGACAGATCGCTACCGTCACGTCATCTACAACAATTATGAAAATCACCTTTTATTTTTATTCAGTTGCCAGTTTTACTTCGCAAAAATCCAAATATATACCAGCGAACCAAAATATCATCAGCAGGGCCCGTATTTAAAATTTAAGGTAATCAATCATCACAGGGTACAAATTACAATTAAGACAATCTCAGAGACATGATTTACCATACAGCAGGCTTCTTTTTTATTATTAAACTAAGGAACTGCAAGGAGATGCAAGAGCATTGCCATGTATATAATTCGTCAGTCCTCAACCCTCAGTCCAGATGTTGCATGTATCAAATGGGGATATTACGCTTCATGAACAAAATCAGCTGTTTCTGACACTAAAGTATTTTTTTCAGATTATAATGATTAACAGAAAAATAGTTTGATGCCATTTTAGTTTTGGATGAAATAAACATACATACATGTTAATCAAAGCATTTTTAGTTTTAAATAGTGAGTGTAATTTTATTGTACTATTCATAAACCATTACAAATTCTTGTTGAAGTCCATAATGACCTATCTATGAGTGACTCATAGTTATTTTTTGACTTAATAATATACGTTCATAAAAAATATAATTATAATAAATTGCAATATGATAAGCTTTACCTGTATGGCAAGCACATGATTTGCGTATTTCTTCAGGACTTTGCTATCTTTAATACAGGTACTAAATTGTAGATTCCTAATCAGTAAAAAGTAGATACCTAAGATAATTTAATTCCTTTATAACACCACTATTACGAAAGCATTTCAATAATAATATAGGCTGAAAATACATTAGGTGACATTGTATGACTGATAATAATATTACTAACTATCACATTTACCTACTAGCTTTTACTTCACTAGCGCAACACAGAAAATACTACTTTATTCAGTTCTGTCTCGATAAATATACAAGTCTTTTAAACATGTCGCGCCCTTAAATAAAAAGTGACACTAACACAAAAACACGTTTGTTTTTACAGTACGGCAATTTAAAAATTTAAACTTTCGGTGCTTCATAAAAGGTAATACTGAGCAATCTTTTTGTCCAGCATATCAAAACAGACATAAGTTATTTGGATAACAGTTTTTTACAAAATCTTTGGTGACGCTTTAATTATGTAAAACAAACTAGATGTCGCCTAAAGGAAAAAATGATAAATTTCGGATAGTGACACTTCGGGGCATTTCAGGGTGCGATGTGTATTTTAAAATTTTGTAAAAAATGCTATGATACTTCTGGGCTCGCAGCCTCTTGGCTAGGGAATGCAAGGTGATTTTTTTGGTTTCGGAAAAATTGGGTTTTTAACTATATCAAAAAACCGGTTTTTATTTTTAGTTTATATCTCACTTACACGGCCTAGTGAAAAGATGTATGGCCCGGTCAAGAGCAGCTGAAGCCAAGCAGCTGAAATTTAACAAATTTTTAATAAAGTCCTTATTTACCAATCTCATGTGTGCAATAAAAATATTCAAGGTTAATAAATAGGATGGGGTTATAAAAATTACCCCAACGATTTAATTAGCATAATGGATAATTTTATGATAAAAATAATAATATGTAGAAAAAATTAATGATCAAATAATTATAATAATTATTTTAATAATTATATTTACTATGGATAATTATCCAAACAAATTGATCATACACTTTTTTCCTAAGAGAAAAAGCGTTTCTAAAATGTACTGAAGTTACATTTTCAGCTTTGAAATCAATGTTTTGATAGTTTTTGATTTTGATTGAATAAAGAGATTTAGTGAATGTGCTGAGCACTTTAAATATTGTTGTAATCCAAAATTTTATCTTAGTTTGTAAGCATTAAGACATTTATAACACTTATGCTAATAAAAATTGCTTTTAAAAATGGTATAAAGCGAGGATATATACTCTCATTTGTTGCAGAAAGTATACATATTTCAGAATTTCTGGATTTTCATTTTTATCATTTGGTATTCTGTAGTCTTGTAAATAAACCCATATTCGTTAAAGTATTAAATGAACAAGAAAGACTTTGCATTCCCTACTCTTGGCCCTATAGCTATGTTGACAAGTTAAGGAAGTAAAAGTTATTATTTAAGTTTAAACCATTAAGTATTTTTAGGTTACCTTCATGTTGAGATCCAACAGGTTCATACAGATCATAAGTAAGGGTAGATCTGTCTGGCAAAACGAGAGATATTCGCCCTCCAATCGGCCACGGGCATCGGACGCGCCCGATGAGGCTGTGCAAGATTGTTTGTACATGCCCACTGAACCCCCATAGCCGGGTTGGTATATAACTGAAATTTAACACTTCATTCAATATTTTTATATATTTTTTGTTAAGAGCATTTCTCTATACCAGAAGAGTACAGACTGCTTCTGCTAAGCATGCAATGGCCAGCTATAGAAAGAGACAGAAAAAATATGAAGTGGTGTGAATATAGGCTCACACTGTACTAATAAGTATGTGCATTCCTTGGTTGATGTATTCTTTTTGAAGTGAAAACTTCTTATGTGAGGGTAAACCACTTTGTAACGTAACATGTTCTAGCACCACTAGGCAAACTATCAAAAGGAAACATTCATAAACAAAGTACGTCTAATTAGATGGAACTATGGAAACTGGCAAAAGGAAACATTCATAAATTATGTGTATTTTGTTATAGAAAAAAAGCTAAATATTATAAATAAATAATAATAATAAATATTGTGGGACAACTCATACATGGCTTTCAGATCCCAAAGTAAGCTGTGAGCTTGTGTTATGGTAACCAGACAGCTGATAAACCTACATATACATACATACTTATATAGATAATTTACACCCAGACATAGAACAAAAACTTGTGCTCCTCACACAAATATATGTCCTGGATGGGAATCGAACAACCCTAAGTAGTAATAGTTCTGCCATCATATAGGCAAATCACTGGTCATCAACTATAGGTGACCTACTGCCCAGTTCAGTTTCAAAGGTAAAAAAATTAGTAAAACAATGGACAGCTGTATTCAAGGCTGAGAAGTTTACAAGTCAATGCCTGTATAGTCAGCAGGTTATAATTAGAGCTTGTTTACTTTCATGGCTTGCTTTTTTAATATGATAATGAATATGCTAACAATTTGTGCAACATCTGTTCCAATGACCATTATTTGGAAATTAGTGATTGAATGAATAGCACCTTAATACTTTGTATGTGACTTAATATTTTATTTAGAATTTTATTCTCTTTTAAATCACATAATATAGCCAAGTTTCCTTTTACCTTTGGAAATATAATTATCATTTGGAAACACAAGCACAGATTAGTGTGTTACATTCACCAATTCTAGAAATATTTGATAATGTTACAAGATAATTAGTAAGTAATATAATATGTAAGTGTAAAATTATTATCACTTAACATTTAAATATTAAACCAGATCATTAATTAAGCGTTTCAATTTTAAACGAGAAAGGGCAGAAAAATATTTAGTAAAAAATTGAAAACCAAAACTTTTATAGAAGCTATGTACAGGTGATACAATTCTAATTCGGGAGGAACTCGCGACATACATACATATTGCTTAAAAAGCATGTAAATTATCCTAATTTATGACGAAAAAAAATAATTTTTAAATTGTTTGATTTGTATGCCAGACTGCCAGTAGCCTTGGAAATGATTTCCACGGTAAGTAAAACATGATCATGGGCAGAAGTGACATCATCAAGCGGTGTATACAAAAATGAAATTATGCACAATATCACAAAGATCTTATAGAAATTATACTTAAATAAAAGCTGGTACTTACGGTTCGTTAAGGAATGGAGCAATGAACAAAATGTTTTCAATAAAGTTCCTATCCTTGCCGTAAATCACGGGTTTGTGCGGCTGACTATTAACGTTCAATATTCGGAAGAGAACACATAGTATAACAGCTATGACAGCTAGCAAAACAGTCGACATGTTTAGTTTTTTATGTTTTCTACGCGGTTATGAAATTATTCATAATAGCGGCAGAGTGCTACTCCATGAGAGAAAGCAATATTACAACGCAACAAACCATGATGCACCCTCCACCAACCAACACTTCAATTTGACTAAAAAAAAAGAATGACATCTGTCTGATGAAGTCTAGTTCTATCATTTACTAGCTTCTAGAATATTTTTGAAATAAAATAAATTTGATTCGTGAAAAATACGTTTACTTTATCTTAGTTTTAGTGTTTATTGGTTAATTCAAAATTCACTTGTTTCTATTGGCTGAAATATCAGTGTTTACTGTCAAACTTTTTTTAAAATGTTAGCGTTAAATTCCGGGGGTTTTAGCCTAAAAACACAAATTTTAAAAACCGACTAAATTAGTAAATAATGGAGCCTAGAAGTAAGGAGTATCTATAATTTCTCGAATATCGTACACTAGGAAAACAAAAATTCTTCCATGGCGGCGCCGAATTCTTCTTTGATATGGCCACACCTACTTATATCTCTCGCTCATCGGGATCAAAACGAGATAGGACAGGATACAAATCCTATAGGTATATCTGGAAAAGGACGTGTGTGGTTTGCTACTTATAAGGACTAAAATGTTCACCTCAAATAAAGTATCCCTGGAAACCCTACCTTCCCAGCCGAAAAACATGCAGTACAGTACCTCCTCGGACAAGCTACTATAAATACTATATACAAAGGCTCTACCACTTAAAAATCATTTACTCAAATAACGTTAGTTATTATTACATCTATGTACTCAAAGCTTGTTCAACTACTTCTACAAGTAGGTAAAAAAAAACAAATATTAAGAACATAATTTTATTAGCGAAAAAATAAGTGATTAGGATAACTAATTACCAATAAATAACAGTTTTGTCCTTAACTTATATGGAAATGCAACAAAAATCAATTTCGAAACACTTTTCAGTCAGTAATTCCTTCACAAGACAGTGAATACCAAATGTTTATTTTTTACAATATTATAGAAAATTCACGAAACATGGATAAGCTTATCAGCTTATGGTAAGTTAACAATATAAACGGCAAGCAATCACAATTTAGTACCTAAAAAAAGTTAGTGTGGACTCTGGATAATAAATATTTTATTGTGTGTAAGGATATGACATCTAATAAACTATAATAGTTTCTTAACGGCGGGGGTGGTGTATCTGTACATGTATATTTTAATAAAATATGGATATAAATTTTCATTGCAAGAATGCACAATTGATGACGTTTTTCAGTCATTTAAACCGACATTTCATCATCCCTGTTCCTATTTGACTTTAATTATGACCTGCGTATCTATCTGCACCTTCAATTTTTGGCTTATAACAATTCAAGAATATATTATTATAACTTAGCCAAATTTTTGGTTTAATTAATAAATATAACATCTGATTAGCATTTCAATGATGCAAACTATTAGTGCAACAGATGAAATTATAGTTAATAGTTCTCAGATTCAGATAATGAAAGAAATAATAAGTTTATATTTTACATGAAAGGTATTCATGCAAGCAACAACGTCAAGCAACATAATAATTACTTTTTTTATTAAGAATAGTATAATAATTTTAGGCTGTCCGAAATAGGCAAACGCTAAAATAATACTTAGTTATTTTTTGATAATCAGTTACTTACCTTACACTTATATTGTTATTGTTTAACATACCTTACAATATGAGCTAAAAGTATTGTAGGCGAATAAGGTTTTGAGAACCAAGAGATCAAATAGATTTAAGACTCAACAATTGTGTTTTCAGAATGTATTAAATTGCAAAAAGCTGTTCCGTTTGTAAAAGGTCCTTATAAAAATATTATAGATAAGTATAAATATATTGCATAACTTACTGTCACATTAGTGTACATGCCATTAAGAAAAAACTGAAATTAACAATTTCTATCAAAAACTTATAATTAAAATTTGTCATTACAATACTCATCCAGATGTTTACAGCATCAGCCTTCTCAAGTCAATAAATATCTGTACATACCCTTAAACTACAGAAATATAAATAGATGAGAAATCAGTGCACAATATCTACTCAAAACAACGCAGGAAACTAAATACCTCACCAGATAATGTTGAGGAGTTTCCGAAAAGTATTGCCAAAGTATTACTTGTTCTAACAGTAACAAATAAAAACAAATAAATTTAAAATAATGTGATGTTACCCTTACACTAAAAATATAATGGCAAAGTGAAATTGATAACTTACTCTAGCATTACGAAAACGATTATAAAGAATTTAATTGAGAAATGATCCATCTGTACGGCACTATACAAACATGTTGGTGTTAAATTATACTGAGTAATCAAAATCAGATCAGATCGCATTGTTACGAAGGAAATGTAACTTCACATACCCAATTTACAATTATTGAAATATTATCAGGCCATGGAATAGAAATATCTACTTTAATACACTACTTAGAAATTATACATACTTAAATATAATACGATTTATGGACACAGCTTCCTACAAATCATATAGAAAAATATAGATAAATCTTGTGCAATGTAATGTTCATTCAATATAACATGATTTTTAAAAATCCTATTTTATGTCATTAACAAGTTACAGTTCGAAGGTACATATTACTCCTACAACTATAAATAGTAATAACCTGTATAAATATACTTCCTATTGTTGCACCTAGGCAATAGTCCTTCCACATTATGGAACTTCTCATAGCTGTAATACCTTAGTGTAAAATTGATATAAATCAAAAGTCCAATGTATATAGATATACACAATATTATTGTAATCTGTTAATTACAAACAGCATTATAACATTACCCAAATATTAATATCAAAGATCAGGTATGATTAAAATGACAACGTTTTAGTACCGAAAATCTGCAGATATTATTATTGCTTACTTTTATTTTGTACTGAGAAGAAATGATTGCAGCAGTCCGGTACAATCAGTGTCCTTATAAAACATACCTACTCTTAGAATTACGCCCAAGCGCGAAGCAATCAGTACAGTTACATAGTATATAGGCATAACATCAAAACTTTGCTTATTTACAGAACATTGTTTTTTGCAGCTTTAGTCGAGCCGTGAATCACAAAAAATGACGGCGACATAAGACAAGTGAAGAGTTCTTCGTGATTCGCGACCAGGCCAAAATTTTATTATAATATCAAGATCTAACTCAATATATTTTTTCAACAAGATATGAAAGGATTAATTGTATACTTTTAAATTGTACAAAGAATTACATGCACTAAAAGAAAAGTACGAACTTATGTATTGCAAGTACAATATGCTAGCACCCTTCACTGCCATTCTCCGTATTCAGTGTCTATGTGCACTCACATTTAAATTAGTCCACACTGTATTGAGCTGCAATATAAGCATCTAACACTCATTTTGAGTGATCACTTCCAGCGTCACATTACGTACAGTTAAAGACGTCTCAGTGACGGAGAGGTAAGAGGACTCGGCCTCAGGGGCCTCGGGTCAGCGGATCAGGCAAGTCAAGCACAGCTCGGCCGAACCTATGCAGTCGTCGTGGCAGAAAGCTCCGCACTTCTTACACAGAATCATAGCACGCAGATTGCACACGCAAGCGTCCTCAGCTCCTACACTCCTGCACCTACTTGCGTTCTGTAAATGACAAGTCTATTTAAGAAAATTCAAAATTTTTGGCTAACAGTCCACCTTAAGGCAAAGTGCAATGGAGCTACATTAAATATAAAGTGGTCAGTCGCATTAGCAATTTGTGGGTTATCCATCACCAGATTAAAATATCCTTACTTAATAGATTTCAATCAAGCGCACAGTACGAATCTTAGTAAAGTAATTTGGTAACAAAATATCATCCAACTATAATATTACTGTGTTACCTCATTTTGCGCCATGAGGGAAGGTATCTGGCGCATGAGCACGGGCGGCGGCGGCCGGGGAGCGCGGGGCGTGCGAGCCAGTAGCGCGGGCGGCGGCCGCAGCTGGCCGCGCAACGCGTCGCGGTTCGGACTGTTCTGGATCACCGCCTGGCAGATCTGATAACTCCGCTCTAGGTTCACAGCGCCTGGCGGCACCTTGTTCACCGTACGGCTCCTGAAATATAAACAGTAAGCCATTGTACTTTGGCTGAAACCTATTAACAACCCACAGCACACTTCTCACAATGAGATGGATCCTTGGTCCTTGTCACTAGCCTAGTGGGGGTTGGACTTCACATGCCTTTGAAAACATTATGTAGAATTCTCAGGCATGCAGATTTGCCACCATGTTTTCCTTCAGAGTTACAGAAGCTATAGCTTAGAAAATGGCACATGCTCTTGGCTATCACGTTATACCATTATAACAAAAAATAATAGTATTTGCTGTGATGAAAATAGTAATACAACTGTAAAGACAACAAATGGTCACTGTTTTAATGCATGTATTTCATTAGTACATTTAGTAGAAGAACAGGATCCTTGGTGGTTCTCTTTATAGGGATTAAAACTCTGGACACAAATTTTGTGTGTAGAATAAATGTGCTGTGATTTGCATATTACTGATAGGTCTGAAACCATGTGAAATGTCCAAGACTAAGAATACTTTGAAGTTGAATAGCACACCTTTGTAAAACAATATTTAAAAAAATACCTGTTAGACTCCTTTCCAGACTTTGATTTCTTACTTGCCCTATTGTTTTGGGAGACTGTTGCAGAATTCACTGGAGGATTTGTAGCAGTAGTTGAAGACACTAAACTAGCAGCTGGGTCAGACTCTTGCTTTGCAGTTAGATCTTTCATTGACTGGCTACTCTCCGATGAATTTGAAGACTCCATGTTAAAGTTTGCATCTCTATCTTCTTTATACATGCAATTTTCATCATTAATGTTTGAGTCTTCCATACTGGTCTTGGAATCTTCACTGACATACTTTCCACTTTCAGAATTCAGGGCTGAAAAATTGTGTAAGGTTATCATGTTCTCATTATTTGCCCATTCATTGTCTGTTTTCCAAGAGACTGCTGAATTTTTAGGCTTGGCTGGGTCCTGCATTGAGTCATCAGGATAGGATACCATCTGAAATAACAATATCTCTCATGGTAAATGGCCAAAAAACACTGAAAGCAATCATGACATCTTCAACATTTTTTATACTTACAGATGTGTTTGTGACCTCCATCATGGGTATTGAAGAATTTTGTGTAATTGGCATTGTTACTACAGCCGTTACATCTGTAAAAAATAACTAAACTCAATTCACATTTAACAGTAATATAACTACATACTGTGAAATAGCTGAGTTATCATGTAAAATAATTCTAGAGCTACCCTCAATACAAAGTTGTCAAAAGACTAAGTGATAAAAAAATAAAATAATTGTGAGGTAAACTTGACATAAAGTGTAATTATAAAGTTTTGATTTTACTATCTGTTTTGCTTAGTCTGTTATGTTCAGTTATTAATCTGGTTTGCTAATTACTTACTTGCTTCACTCATGTATGATGTCAGTTCCATTAGATTTGGGTGAGGGGTATATTTCACATCTTCACTTTCTACAAAATAATACAATTATTCAGCATAGAGTAGGAAAGTAAATCATATTTATGTCACAGTCTATCTATGTATGTACTTTATATCAAAGTAGGCCAATTAAAACAAATTTATTGAAGATTTTATTATTATGTATAGATTGTTGTTCTAAACTTTAAATTTACCAAAAATAGAAAAAGTGAAGGACTTACGTGAAGTTAATATTGAGAGTCCACCTGTTTCTAATATAAAAGATTCTGCATCTTTAAAATGTTCATCAAAATAGTTAGGAACTACTGTTTCAGGGGGTTTGTGCTCTTCCTCAGATTTTATCCCAATGTTAGAGTCTTCACTCTGTAAATGTGACGGTTCTATAGTTTCTTCA
This sequence comes from Erynnis tages, assembly GCA_905147235.1. Classification (NCBI taxonomy): domain Eukaryota; kingdom Metazoa; phylum Arthropoda; class Insecta; order Lepidoptera; family Hesperiidae; genus Erynnis; species Erynnis tages. The sequence continues at coordinate 10,572,597 of LR990072.1, forward strand.
GCAGGGCATTCAGTCTCTTCAATGACCTCCATACTTTCATATGCTTCTTTTGCATCAGTAAGTGTTTTGTTGTGAAATGATTCCCCATTTGAATCATAAACAATAGTGATGTTGTCTTGATATGAATCTGTCCCAGTATCATCATTGTTATCACCAGGTGATGCTTTTGTGTCCTCTTTTAAGTTAACAGGACTTTGCACTACATTAGTTACAGGTACTTCATATTCATTGGCAGTTTCATCTTTGTCATTCACTATTGATACATTATTTAAATGGGTCTCAATTTTTAAACTCGACATAGAGGAAACACTTCTCTCATCATATTCATAAAGGGAGGCAGTAGCTTTGCTATCTTCACTGTTTGTATCACCATGATCTTGTGTAGTGTACATATGCAAATCCTCATTTTGACTCAACTGGTCATTGTTGCAATTTGTTTCAACATCCGAACAATTATTGCTTATTGATCCTTGAGCAGTGCTGTGTGTATAAAAATTTGAATCATCTAATGTATAATCATCTTCATACCTAAGTCTCTTAGGATATCTATATTCATCATTGTCATTGCTCAACCTTTTTATAGGTTCTTGGAGATTACTGTCGGAATCTGTGGCCTTATCCTCTTCACAGTCTTTTGAAATATTGGACTCTTCAATTGTAACCACACTTATATCTAGTTCTTGTTTTATTTCATTCCGATCAACCTCTCCATCTTGCAGCAACAGGGGATCAATAGGTGTGGTGGAAACTGTATCTTCCACTCTCTGGGTAGTTGTTGAATCTGTGAAACTAAAGTCTAATGGACACTCAACATAACCCTGACTGTGATTTTTGACATGTTTCAGAGGAAGTAAGTCTGGCACTGGAGCTGTAGACTTACTGCTAGTGGGCATAGGCTCCTCTCCATCTTCATCCACTTTTGCTGAAGATCGAGTCACAGCTCCAACATTTCTCATCCTTTTGCTACTGCTAGAAGATTTACTCTTTTTAATCTTTGGAACAGTACTGCTACTAGTTATTGAAGCTGTTGGCCTTAATTTTATTGTTGTTTTAAGGGATGGTCTTTCTGAATTGAGATTCATGGCAGATTTCTCCCTTCTAAACTTTTCACCCCAGAATGGTTCAAAATGTTTCAACTTCCAGGGGTCAATTTTACTTTTCTCTTTTTCTGCTTCAGTCTTCATTTTTTGTTGGTTCTCAGGTGTAAACTCACCCCCAGAGAGGCTATCCTGCCACTCTATACAAGCTCGAGCAAAAAATTCATTATTAAGACTAGATGAGCTAAGTCTTCCTGAAGTACTGGGCCTATCCACACTTGGTAACAACTGTCCAAGTTTATATTGGTATAAGGGAGGGAGCAGCGAGAATGTGTGTTTATTTAATAGTGCTCTAATATTTGTATTGACTAAGATGGAATCTGGCGTTTCTAAATCAATGCAACCTTCTCTTGTTTGCTGAAGTTGAGCTGCTGTTGATAGTTTTTTGCTATTTCGTTTTCTAGGCTTTATACAAAATCCTGGTATGCTGGCCAACACTTCTCTCATTGTAGACAACTTGTTGTTGGATGCATTAGAACTTGTTTCAGTGTATGAAGATGCTGCGGTCCATTCGCGGGTTTCAGGAGGCGGTGGAGGAGGCAGAGGTTTCACAATTATTCTAGGAAGAGGTCTAGAATGATTAGAGCTTTTTTTCCTTCGTTTTGATTGCTTTCGGGAAGAATGTTTGCTGGATTTTTCACCATCCTGAGGGATACGAATTACGGTGTACTGATCGTTGGTACACGAAAGGTACTTACTGTCAGACGAATTGTCTGAATATTCCATGTCGTGATTTCCAGCATGCGTATTCACGGGTGATACGTCTAATTCCATTGTTTCGGTAAAATGTGTCTCCGATTTCACAATCGACTCTCTTTTTCTTGAAAGAAGTACCTATGTATAAAACGAGGAATTATGCCGCTGACATTCACTATTTCAACCCATTGTGCATTACTTCACAAATTATATTGACATGAAATATACTTTGCAACATTTTGATAATGCATTAAAGTCAAACGTCATATATTATTTGAAATAATTAAAGAGAGCACTGCATTTAAGCGCAATATTCATCGATTCATTCCTTTTCACAACAGTAGAGCAAAAATCAAAATGTCACAACAACGCAGAAAATGGATTCCACTGGAGGGAGAACGTTCCGATTTATGCATATGCAACAGTCCGTTTATTTTTTGGACAATATAAAATAAAATGAAATTATAAACAAAAATAGGTATTATGCATGCGATTTGCTTATATATTTAACTTATTGAAAATATAATTATTTTTATAAATTCAATGCACATTCGTAATGTTAAATGTTTCTAACAGATCATGAAATGATTGAACCTAGTAGGTAAAATTTAATAATATTATAGAAAAATTCGATTTACATGCAATCAACTTGTGCAATTAAACGTGTTTATTACATAGTAGGTACCTATCTATAATATAAAGTAATATTTTTTTATTTCAATAATTTTTTTTATTTATAGCCTGTGAGGATTGATGCACCAATTGATATTTAATAATCTGTATAGTGTAAGTCAGTGTTTCCACTTTTAGGCTATCTACCATTATATGTGTTAAAAATTGTTGTCGTAAAAGTTAGTTAGTTGAATTCCATTCTTAATAGCAGCAGGTTCAGAAAGATAATGGATGGCCAATGGCTTATAATTATTGGATAAGATCTTAGAAGGATGACAAGAATAAGATCTTTTAGTGCAGGTTGAATTTTAAAATTAAAAATTTGATTAGTTTCGGACGGCTGGTTTACGGTAACTTTGACTTGGACTTTCATAGTCAACTACTGGCAACACACTCCCATTGCTTTTTTTTGTTCGTCGTTCGCCTTCGCTTCGCTTCCTTTTCGTTCACCGCCATTTTGTTTCACTCATGTGGTGTGGCGAAAGAATATTCCATTTAAGTTAAAAAGTGAAATAATTCAAGTAAAGGAATTATAAGTGTATTGTTTTACGCTTTTAGCGGTGTTTTTCTAATTACGCACTAAGGAAAGACGTTTTCTTTTAATAAATAAGCAGATATCAAGTATGGGTCGTGGAAGGTAAATAATGGCTTTGTCACGGTGTAATAAAATTATTTTATTGATATTATTATATATTTTGATATTATTTTACTAAACGATAATATATCATATTTAGGGACCGAAGTCGCGATAGGCGTCGAAGTCGTAGTAGGAGCAGAAGTAGGAGTCGAAGCCGAAGCCCACGCTACGGTCTCGGTTCCGGAGGCGGCGGTGGCGGCGGCGGGGGCGGATATGGCAGCGGGCGTCGAAGCAATCCTGGGGCTAACTTACGCAAGCCCAAATGGGATTTAAGTAGACTGAAACCCTTTAAAAAAGATTTTTATGTGCCTCATCCAGACGTCGAAAATAGACCTGAATCGGAAGTGGAATCTTGGAGAAGTGATAATGAAATTACGTTAAAAGGCCGTAACATCCCTAAGCCTACATTGACGTTTGATGAAGCAGGATTTCCTGATTATGTGATGGATGAAATTGATAAAATGGGATTTTCAAAACCTACACCTATTCAAGCTCAGGGTTGGCCAATTGCATTAAGTGGTAATGATATGGTAGGAATAGCTTCTACAGGTTCAGGCAAAACACTTTCATATATTTTGCCAGCTATTGTACATATTAATAACCAACCGAAGTCCAGTAGAGGAGATGGGCCCATTGCACTTGTATTAGCGCCTACAAGAGAATTAGCGCAACAAATACAGGAAGTCTGTGACAAATTTGCAAACACATCTAAAATTCACAATACATGCTTGTTTGGGGGTGCTCCTAAAGGACCTCAAGCAAGAGATTTAGATGCTGGAGTAGAGATTGTTATTGCTACTCCTGGACGTCTGCTTGACTTCTTAGAAAGTGGACGAACAAACCTCAAACGATGTACATATCTTGTGTTGGATGAAGCTGATAGAATGTTGGATATGGGTTTTGAACCGCAAATCAGGAAAATTATTGAACAAATCCGGCCCGACCGACAAACCCTCATGTGGTCAGCTACATGGCCCAGAGAAGTGCAGAGTTTAGCATCAGAGTTCCTGAAAGACTACTTACAGATCAATGTTGGCTCTTTGCAACTGGCTGCTAACCATAACATTTTACAAATTATTGATGTATGCATGGAGTATGAAAAGGAAACTAAATTGAGTACACTGCTTAAGGAAATTATGGCAGAAAAAGAAAACAAAACTATAATTTTCATTGAGACAAAAAGACGGGTTGATGACATAACAAGAAAAATGAAACGTGATGGGTAAGTATCTTTCGTGTTGTAATGAACTGTGTTAATAAAGAAATAAGGTAATAAGCAGGGATTGGAATAGGCAGTGTGAATTTAATGATACTCAATGAGTCTCAAAAAAACTTAACTGGTGCACAATACTCCCAAGATAGAATTCCTAAAACTAGATAGTGTTTTGCGATGAGATCTTTTGTAAGGGTTTGTAACATTGGAAATATTAAATTTTAGAAATAAAAATATATTACATAAAATTAAACCTTCAGAAACGAATGTACCATAAAATGTAATGTAAAATCTCATCAACCACATAACCTCAGAGACACCACATGTCATAGCTTCTACCAATCAACAACTCGGTCAAAACATCGAGGTAAGTGCGAAGAAGTGCAGAAAAATAAAGCATTGTGATTGGTCAATTTAAAAAATGTGATGCATAGTGATTGGTCAGTTCATAAACATGATATCCCATTTGATTCGACTTAGTGATAGGCGTGTAGTAATTAATGTAAGATGAGATAAACAAATTTGATTACAGCCAGGTTCCTACTGACATACTTGAACTAGTTCTGATTGTAGGAAATGTGCACGGGTCAAGGAGTGTTCGGTACTAGCATAGATATATATCACGCTCTTTGTCCTATAAGCTTATAAGCCTAATGTGTTGTCTGAAAGCGTTCACCCTGCATGAGGCGTCTATTTGGCCATGTAGTAGTTGTAAAATCTAAATTTACTGGTAAAATAATTATTGGCAAACTTAAGTTGTTGTATTAGCTCTGTGTTTTATCTCGCCACTAAGTTTAGGTAAATTCACTCTACCTATTCTGATTCTTGGTAATTGGGGATGTCATTCAAGTAAAAAAAGTAACTTAATTTAAACCATTCTGTTAGCCTAGGAGATTGAACTCCCACATTAGCTACAATCACTATAAAAAAAAATTGATAAGGCATTCAGAAATTTGGGTCCCGTGACTGTTTGTGTGAGGTGTAAAAAAGTATTTATCAAATGATTTATTTATTTCTTATAGATGGCCAGCAGTTTGTATCCATGGTGATAAATCTCAGAACGAACGGGACTGGGTATTGCAAGGTAAAGTTCATTTTATTTAGCAACCTTTTTGTTACTGCTTTGTTCTTTTTTTTATTTTCTACATATTATTATGATAACCTATTATTATATTAATTATGCATTGAAAAAAATAAAAAATTGACTCAGATTAGAAATTGTCAAAGGCTTATATACATATATATTTACAATGTAGCTACTATTATAACAACCGAGAAGCGGTATCAGACTGAAGTCGGACAACAGGTCGCGGCGAGTGTGCAGTATAGAGAGAGTGTGTCTGAACACGTGTCTGCATGTGCAGGCTGCGGAGGGCTGCGGCTGGGCGGCGGGGCGGCGGCGCGCGCGTGTCGCCGCTAAGCCCCGGCGGCGGCTCGCCGTGGCCGCACCGCTCCCGCCCCTAGTTGCCGGGGCTCTGTGTTAAGCTCTGTGACTCGCATCGTGTCTGAGCCGCTTCTCGCGTGTTGGGCGCAGCGAGGCTCGCCCCCTCGCCGGCGCCGCGGCGGCATCGCTCGAGGCGCGGTCGCCGTGCCGTTTGGCGAGCGGCGCGCCCGGGGACCGGCGAGCGCTCGCTCCTCGGCGCTCCCATCTCTGTGCGCGCGCAGACTGCGCTGCCGCCTCCTTGCTATCACTTGTTGTTTAATGCACGTTATACATCTCAATCTCCCCGGAATCCTATCTCATTAGTAAGTTTTATTCGAGACTTCCCATAAAATTAAATGTGTGGTTGCATTTGTGGGTCGAAATGAGGAGGTCACCTGGAAAGTATTTGCCCTGTGGGAACACATTTTTTTGATAATAATAGTAGATGGATAATGATGTACTTCTGGAGACATTGGGCTGCTCGTAATGCCACTTGACACAAAACAAGTGATACATATGTGCTCTTGTCATTTAACACGGTTAATAAATAAAATAGTAAGGGAGACTCTTCTGCAATATATGTAAAATTTTGAAACATAGCACAAATTGAAAAGTATAGTGTATTGAATTTAAAAATAATGATATAAAATTATATGTTATACCTGTGGTCTGGTAAGGAAGTTAATTTATGTGTTTATGTGATATTGAAGATTTACTGGTTTATTACTTCTTATTACATAAATTAATATTTTACTGAATTTTTGCAGATTTTAGGAGTGGAAAGGCTCCTATACTTGTTGCGACAGATGTTGCTGCTAGAGGCTTAGGTAGGTTCAAGTTGTCTTAAAAAGTAATAATAATTATATTACTTCACTGTTCAGTAATTAGACTTTGCTGTTAAGTAATTATGACTCAAACTATAATGATCAAGTATTATTAACAAAACTAAAAAACATTTTTTTTTTTCAGATGTTGACGATGTTAAATTTGTCATTAATTTTGATTATCCAAGTAATTCTGAAGACTATGTTCACCGCATCGGAAGAACAGGACGGACAAACAAAACTGGAACTGCTTACACATTTTTTACACCTTCTAATGCTGCCAAGGCCGCCGATCTGGTGGCTGTTTTGAAAGAAGCTAAACAAGTCGTCAATCCTAAGTTGCAAGAACTGGCTGAACGTGGAAGCGGTGGTGGCCGACGTAAGTATCCACTCAGTTAGGTTCACCCATGTAAAATATATTATGTAATTACATACAAACAGTTAACCGGATTTTACTATTAAACCCAGGTCACCGTGGTCGCGGAGGAAGGTACAGAAGACGTCGGTCTCGTTCTCGGTCGCGGTCACGCCGCCGCCGCACGCGCTCGCGCTCCCGCTCCCGAGACCGCCGCCGCCGCCGCCACAGCTCCTCGCGTTCGTCGCGAAGCAAGTCTTCCAGATCTTCACGAAGCCATTCACGATCACGTTCCCGTTCACGAAGCCGATCTCGTTCAGGCAAGTGCAGCCCACAGAAAGAAAACACAAATGGTGGGTCGCAGACTGCGCCCCAAGCGCTCTTGCCGACGCCGAAGCCCCTGCTGCCCACACCCATTGGTCCTCAGTTGCCACAGCCGTTTGACAAAATGAATGGAAAAGGAAATTACACCCTTGCCCATCGAAATGACTCCTTTCCCCATAAAGAAATACCCAAGAATGATAGTTATACTAAAAATAATGCTGTCAATAATGTGAGTAATGCACAACCATCACAGTACCAGCATCAGCCATCTAATCACGACCCTAAAAATCCACCTCCACATAACCAACAATATTCAACTCAATATCAAACACCACCAGAACAGCACTCGACGAATGTAATTCCACCTTTAATGGGTTTAAATCCTCAAATGAATATGTGCATTCCACCTCCTATGAATGGGACGAATTTTGTAATGCCCCCTTATTATCCTACTGATCAATACGGTATGATGATGCCGCCCCAATTTGATCCCAATAATATGTTCCCCTCTGTACAGACATGGGGTGCCCCTCCTCCTCCTCCACCTCCCCCACCCTCATCAGACTTGTCTAATGGTGAGGCACATAATCCGTATAACCAGGGTCATAGCGGCTTGGCGCAAAATGGCCTGGAATCAGATTCCAGAAATCGAGGAAATCGTGCTGGTGGGCTCGGAAGCTCGTCATCTCAGGCTCCGAATGCGAGCGGGCTCATGCTCGCGCCGAGTGGTGGCCCGGGACCCGGCGCCGGCTATGCCTCCGCTGGAGGCCTGGGCTCCGCCGACGGTCCCGGCTCCGGGAGCGGCTACGGTGGCTTGGGCTCCGGAGGTGGCCTCGGCTCGGGAGGGGGCCTGGGCTCCGGCGGGGGCCTTGGCTCGGATGATGCTCCGAGCCACTCGCGCTCGAGAGGCGGGCGGGACCGGCGCCGACGTGGAAGAGGACGAGACTACGACGACCACGGGCCGGATAATCTGGGCGGTGGTCTCGGCTCTGACGGCTCCGGCGGCCTGGGCGGCGGCCTGGGCCAGGCCTCTGGTGGATTATCCTCTGGCGGTCTCGGCGTATCCCATGGGAGCCTTCTGCCGCGCTTGTTGCCACAAAACGGCGGCGATAACCTAGGATCTCAAGGTGCCAATTTCACAGCATTTGGTTCTTACAGCACTAAGAATAGAAATCAAGTGGGGAACTCCAATGGTACTTTTGAGGGCAGTGATAATGTTCAGTATATGGGACTTGGTAGGCCCACCGGACCTGGCATGGATCAGAGTGGATTAGGCAATGCGCAGGCTAATGGCTCCATGGGGTACAGTAATGACCGCCAGAGGAATCGCCGACGACGTTGAATACCACCGAGGTTTGTTATATTCAAACCAATGAAATGAAACTCACCTCTAACTATCTACTCGCTCACCTGTTTACAGGCACCATCCATGGCACTATAAAATAAGATATACAAAATGATTGGCTCGATTAAATTGTGTACAATATGGCTTGTGTTCTGTAAATTTTAACTAATCTCACTGTTTTTGTTAAATAAAGCTGTTTATTAAAAACATACAGAATGTTTATCATTATCATGTGTTATTTCTATTTTACAGAGAATGGCTACAATGGGGATTCACGTCGACGCAGAAGACGCTAAACTGTTATGAACTGCAAAGAACAAATAAGAAATTAGAAGTGTACGAGACTACATAGAATTTCATTCCATGTATTTATTTGTGTTTATGCATACCTAGTGTTTTAGTAACATACTACTGAATATCTCATTAGGCATTTGTAAGGTAACCAATGTAACATAACAACTTTTAGTTTTAGAATTTTGTACAATGATTATAATAATTAAGCTCAGAGCAATCTTTAGCATTTTGTCATTTTTAAGTATTATTTAGCAAATAACCATTTCTTTTTAATCAGTATGTATGTTGCGTGTGTGTTTTGTTTAATGGCTGATTGGTTTTGTCCATGATGAACACTTCATATATTTGGTCTATTGGCTTTTGGTCTATATTTGTTACATTCAAAACTAGTTTTGATATTAAAACTCAATGACATGTAATATGTGTGTATTTACAAAAGTATACAACATTTACTTTTTATAAGGTAAGATATTTGTTTTGAAAGTTTAAAGTTAAAGTAACAACAGTTAATATTTTGTTTCCGATATTTTGTGTTGCACACAATATTTGTGTTTATGGTCTAATAACTTTCATTTTCAATTTTATAATCATAGAAATAATAAGGACTTTCTTCTTAAAGGCTTAACAATTGTACATAAATTGCAAATAACTACAGTTTGTATCAAAATTGATTCATTAGGGAATGTTACTTGTCGAAAGTAATGTATTCTGAATTTTACTTTACAAATTCTATGTATCTGAAAAGAGAAAATAAATTCAATGTATCAAAAATTTTCTTTTATTTATAAACCTATACACACTTCAGATTATATCGTTATACATAATACGAATTACTGAATAAATCTTTAGGTTTTTTATTTCAATTCTGAACTAGAAAACTAGTTCACTATCCTGACATTACCGAGGAGCAACTAAACAAACTTGAGCGCCTTCAAAATTTATGCATACGATTTATTTTCGGATTACGAAAATATGATCACATCTCAGAATATCGCAATAAACTCAAGTGGCTCCCAATTCGTTCTCGCCGGAATGCTCATATTCTATCTCTTCTCCACTGTGTGTTATTTATATTTAATCCCTCTGCACCTCCTTACCTTAAGCTATGTTTTCAATTTCTTCATGCAACTCACGCTCGTTCCCTTCGCTCCTCTGAAAACCGTATCCTTTGTATTCCTCCCCATTCAACTTCTTTCTGACAAATCCTTCAATGTCCTCGCCGTCCGTCTTTGGAATTCCTTACCCAAACCCATCCGAGATGTAAACTCATCATTTTCCTTCAAAAGCCAAATCAAAGCTCACTTTCTCAAACTCTAACACTCCTTCTGCCTTTAGCTATTCTTTCTATTTACCCCTATACAGTTTTCTCCCTTGATGTTCACTGTCCCTATTCTTATTCCGTCATTTTGCACTATACACTATTCCTGTATTCAATTCTCTATACTTTGTCATTTCGTGCACCCTACCTACAACTCTCTCTTCATGCTTTAACTCCTTACCTAGATGGTTGTCTGGAAGAGATCGCTCGTAGCGATAAGACCGCCAATTGTGTTTTTCTCTCTCATGTTTATTGTAAATCTGATTTTGTATGTATGTGCACAATAAAGAGTATTGTATTGTATTGTAACTAGTGGACCTGGCAGACGCCGCCCTGCCCTTAATTTACATTATCTACCCAAGATATTTTTATAGTAACAATTCGATTGCGAGTTTCGTAGATAGGTATCCCTTTAAAATTTATCTTAAATACAAACAAAATACTCGATACAAAAACACCAACCTCAAAAAATAGTAAAGTACCTATAAAAAAAAAATTGATGTATTTTGTTTCTATTGTTAAATTTTGGCACTAATCTCAAAAAATAGTAGGCCTTAAGTATGTAATAAATTTTACTTAATACTTTATGTCACTAATTTTTTTTAATTATTTAATACTCTTGTATGGAATTTGTACTGACCTCTGTTGGGTGTGAAACAAATGAAATAACTTGGTTGCCAAGGTGACCTTTATTGTTTACTTTTACATTTTAATTTGATTTACACATAAATTACGCGTATCTTTATTACCATGACTTTTTGTGTAGATTTGGTCTCTGAAGACTCTTTCTATGAAAATATAACATTGGGTGTGACAAAACTACTTGGTCAGTAACTGATAAAATTATATCTAATAAGAATTAGCTTTGTGTTTTGGCAGGAATTGGAAACCGTCTGGTACAGGGCCCAATATCATTTCACTTATTTTAACCCAGTCTGAACAATTGCTGGATGCCATCAGTGTTTCTAAATCATTCCTTCCAAAATAAGTGGGAGCCCGTTCATTAATTTTTTGTGGGGGTTGTTCAAGTAAGCCTACTGGAACATATCGGTACAGAAAAGAAAGCCATTCAAGTAAAAATCGACGAGTATTTTCTACACCTTGGGTGTCAGAGCCCCAATGTTCTAATCCATAATTTGAAAACTTTTTAATAATATCAAACCTCTCTTGACTACTAATATCCCATAATTTTTGCTCTTTAATCTCTGTAAACAACCATGGTTTGATTAGAGCTCCACGTCCTATCATAACACCTTGTACTGTAGGTGCTGTTTCCTTTCTTTGTACATAGTCCTCATAGCTTAGAATGTCACCATTACCATATACAGGGCAGGGAGAAGCTAACTTTGCACAAGTTTCTATGTACTCCCAATCAGCTAATCTAGTATATCTGGCCTCTCTTGATCGGCCATGCAATGTGATCAGTGATGCACCCCATTCAGTTAATTTAGGAATAATTGTGTGAGCTAATTTCTTGTCTTCATAGACACCAGTTCTAATTTTTGCTGTGAAAGGAATATCTAACAATTTGGAAGTGCTTCTGACAGCTAATTCTAATGCTGGTAATCTGTGCATCATACCACTCCCACCACCTTTTTTATAAATCAAATCAATGGGGCAACCAAGGTTCAAGTCAATAAAATCTAATTCTGTATTTTCTTTCAGCAATTGAGCAACTTTTGTTATAATGTATGCATTGTTTCCACAAATCTGAGCTCCAAATATGTCTTCTGATTCATGTCTCTTAACTAAGGCCCACTCTTGCTTTAAACCTTTAAGGAGTGGCTCACACAGAGCCATTTCTCCACAAGTAATATCAGCTCCAAATTCTTTACAAATTCTTCTAAAAGGCAAATTGCCTAGAGTGGTTAAAGGACTCAGGTATAGTTTATCTTGCCAGTCAATAGATTTTTTCTCTCTTGGTAATAATTTTATTATGTCTTCATCGGTAACTACACCAGCTGGAGCTACAGGTTCTGTTTTGTTCCGACGGTCTAGATGTTTAACAATATTTTCAGCCAGGGAAAAGTCATATTTCTTCTTTTGAAGTTTAATTTGCAAGTCAGATTTTAAGGTATTTTTGGTATCATCCTTCCAGGATTTAATTCTTTCATCAATAATATTGTAACCTTCTTCTGTAATATGACTAGAACCATAGCGACAGGATATGCCTCTTGGGCACTGACCACGGAGTTTAAATACATGACACTCTGTGCCTAAATCTTCAGGCTTAGATTTCAAATAATCAAGGGGATTATGAATATATTTACAATTGGCATATTGACATGCATTAGTTTCACTTTTTGATGTCAAGTTAATAATACTCGGGCACGGTTTGTTCTGCTTATCGTCCTTAAATGTCTTTGGCCTGGCTTTATTCTGTCCCCTTTTCTTATTTTTGCTTGTATTGGACTGTTGACTATCATCATCCTGTTTAGGTTTCTTTGAGTCTGGGTCGTCACTTTCACCTAATTTGTGTTTACGTACCGAATTACAGATTTCGTCATTTTTCTTTTTATCAGGTCTGAGTATAACAAATTCTTCTTTTACATAGCATACTCCAGCGAGGCCAGACATTTTTAGTTACAAAAAATTCTTCTTCTATGTACAATGGTAATGGTTTGTATTGTACAATCAACAATATATTAATGCAGTATGGTACATTAATAAATGGAGCTTGTGATAAAGAAGATATTTTAAATAGACTTATCTTATATCTTTATACATTATTTTAAGGTTATAAACAACGTTTCATTGCCTTTTTTCAATTTTCATTTAATTAAGCCGCTCGCTGTGTCGCTGTTAACCGCTGTTTCTTTTTATGTCAATTGTCACAAAAATGTCATCATTTGTCAAAGTGAAGTCTCACTTTTTTTAAAGGGGCGGTGGCTAAAAATTTTTTTCCTACATGCAAGAACGTCATAAATTACTATTATAAATTACAAGTTGCTCTAAATATTTGAGTTTGTTTGAAATTGGGTTTAAAATTTTCCAGTGGCAATATAATTTATAATGTTTATATGTATGACGTTCATTAAGTATGCACAAATTGTACCTAATAATGATTGGTTTGAAGACGTGTGAATTTGGCAAAAATGAATTTTATCTGAACAAAAATATCGGATTTTGGTTAAAAATATGTACCCTTTTTAAGCGTAATATTTCATTACAGAATCTGATCCTCGGATATCTAATGTTGTAGTGGAGCGTAGGCCTCCGTGTGACAGAGTAGCTATTTCAACGTGGGAGCAAAGACATTCTGCAATTTTACCAGAGGATTTGCGAAATTTTTATGCGTCCAGTGACGGTTTTCAACTAACTTGGCACTATAAATATTCAGGCAAGCTACACTTAACAACTTTGAAGTAGGAGTCATTTTTTATGTGAATAATATTATATAAAATATTATTATATTATATGCTTGTGTGGATTTATTTAGAACAGGTTCATAAATGAATATGTATAAAGCTTTATCTTTACAGCTGATGAAATTCTACCAGTAGGATCGATTCGTATAAATTCTTTGAACGAATTATGCCTATCGCCAACTCTTAAGGATCTCTTAGATTTTTCTTTGACGCGTCAGAATGCCGGCCCACGGCCAGTGTTCAATACTAAAAGCAAGGTTTTTGAATTAGATTCATGCAGAACTGTTGGAAAGGTAAGTAATGTTTATCGATCATTTATCTGTAAAATAATATGAAGTACCGTAACCATAAGCAGGGTCAATAAGTCCACCTGAAACTCTTTTTTTATGTTTTATAAATATTTTATTTTAGCATGCCGAGTGTAAATAGCTATACTCGCAACGTAGAGACTAAATTCTACATCATTGCTCCAGTCAAAACGTGATGAGAATAATATGAAAAAGAGATATGCTATATATTAGTTATTATTAAAATATTTGGTGTATGTCTGTCAGTTCTTCATGCTCTCTGAAGGATCATAGAGATATTACAGTAGAGCAGGGAAGCCAGGCTTTCAACTGTCCTTCGGTTAAAAAGAGAGAAGATTGCCGTACGCGTACCTTCTCGCGCATCATACATGCAATTAGCGAGAAACAATTGTAGGTATTGAAAGTGTTATTATTCTTTAATGCGCACGCGTTAGTAGAGACAGATAGGGTACCATAATCTTATATCTCTTTCTAAGTGTCGGACATTTCCACTTTACAGGAAGCCGCCGTATGTCTCCCCTGCTCTACTATAATATCTCTATGAGGAGGTCGTTTTTGTATATCAAATATCAATGTAGTATTTTTTTAGGTATGTTTGGTGTACACGGGCGGTGCTTGGTCTGTATGGCTGGCCACTCGTGAGGGCGCGTGGCCTAGCCGTATGTCTCCCCTGCTCTACTATAATATCTCTATGAGGAGGTCATTATATCTATGGTTTTTGTATATCAAATATCAATGTAGTATTTTTTTAGGTATGTTTGGTGTACACGGGCGGTGCTTGGTCTGTATGGCTGGCCACTCGTGAGGGCGCGTGGGGCTGGCTCGCAGACTCCTTTACACATTATTTTCGAATGGCATTGGTCCACCTCGGACTGCCTGGTTGGCAAGCCGCATTCGCAAACTTGCCCTTAATTCCCTGGGCTGAGGTAAAGTAACATTAATATTTTTTTCAAATTATTAATTTTGTAATCATTTGTAATTTTGTATATTCTTAACCTATGAAGAAAGAGATAAGAGACGATGATAACTATCGAACCAGTATTTAATTTGCAGCAATTGTTTCTGCTGATGGCGCCTCATCTTTTGGAGAAAACGGAACCAGAGAGTGGATTGATCGCAACTAGCAGTGAAGCTGGCTTCAATCACATAGATCCCAATATATTTAAAACCTCTGTACGTCAACATAAGGGGACAACTAGACAGAATAATTGAAATTGTTCCCATTTTAAACATCCTTTTTAGATTAAAAGAGGAGTCGTTCTTGTTTTTCATTAAGTATAAGATATTTTTAACATTGTAATGGAGCCGCGAAGAGAGAAAGCAATTTTTTCTCTTTAATAATAAACAATTCTTTCGAACAATGATTACTGTATATTTATTAAATTATATTTAATTGTATTGTGTTTTAATTTCCTTTAACAGTTAAGCAATTTTTTTATTTAGAATTATGGTTTCATACCATAGATAGGTATTCATTTTTTTATTTAAATTTGGTGACATTATTAAATTAGAGACAGACATGTTTGGTATTCATGAGCAAGTCATCCTTGTTTGAAATTTACCTTCCTATCCTTCCTACGGTCCAGGCTCAGTGTGGAATACTCGTTACACGAATCAATCAATTCATAATCAACAAATCATAAATTAATCTAAGAATTGGCTATAAAATAAATAATACAAGAGTTCGCAAATTATATTTTTATTCATTGCTGTAAAAAATGCAAAGAACAAAGACAGCGATAAAATAAAATTAAGCAATGTTCTTAAATATACAGCAAATATACAGAGCGTTTGGCTTCGAACTAGCGATTTGGTCTATTTTATGCCCTTAATTTTTATCGCAAGTTCGAAGCCAAAAACCTGTATTAAATTAAATATTGGATAAGTCATGATACAATAAAATTTATAGCTAAAAAACAAAACAAGTGGACGGAATGTGAGATTCTTAATGATTTTGTAAGCTAATTACAGTAAATCAATTGTGTATACTTATAATTAATATCTCTTATCTAAAATTTAAATTCTGCAGCCTTAATCTAATACCACTTAATATATGCTTTGTTTTACATAACTCAAGAGTTATATTATTATATGCGGATGTAGACCATTTTAACGTTATATTTTAGTTTTGTGTACTTTTTATATGTAAAAATATAATCTTTAACCTTATTGAAGATAAGTTAGTGCAAAAATAATCTTTCCGAATACAAATATAAATACTAAGATAAGGGAGGCCATAAAAGGTTTATTTCATAAAGTTTGAATGAAGAGTGATGTTCGGTTGTCTTCTAACGCAAAATTCTAAATTAAATCCTTACTCTAAATTGGCAGCGGCTGAATAAAGCTAAAATATCGTAGTACACATTTCTAAATATTATAGCTTACTTTGAGAATCATTTGTACAAGTCTTGTACATTTTTGTACATCAAAACTAGCACACATTTTCAGAAGACATTTCAATGACATACATGAAAAAATATTTAGTCATAAGAAAAATAATTTTCAAGATTCGTTTACCTTATATCTAAAATTAAGTAGATAATAAAGACAGATTTGCCTATTCTAAACATATGTTATTGTTTTGGTGGGATATTTAATTTTGAACACTACGTAAAGTAAATGACAAGGGTCGTATTTAGAGCTTAATTGAATAGGGTCTGAACTTTATTAACAACTTGAAAAGATATAGCCATTTAAATGAAAAATACATACATTGCTTTATAAAATTCTATTCAATTGTACATTCATTAAAAAGAGTTTCGCTTTAACAAAATATAATGAAAAACAGATATTTCTCATAACTTGTACTATGTACCTTTATCATCAGTGTGAAAATGGTAACATTGTGATAGTAGAATAATTATTCAATGGAATGACTCGTCCTGCTATCGTGCAACTATTCCATACAAAATGATAACCATTTTGTAAATAACCCGCATCAGCCCATTCTCTTAATTCCTAGTCAGAACATTAAAACATTTAATTACTAAAAAGCAAAGATATTTTTCTTGTATTAGCATGCATAGGCTCTTGAGCAATGATGTTAATGTATGCAGAAGTTAACTTAATGTTTATTCAGTGCATAGATGATCACTGCTTAGCTAGATCAGTAGCCGCATTTATTCAATTTTACGAGTTCAATACGCTCAGACTTCACCTAAAAATCAAAGAAGTTCAAAGATACCTGCCTCTATAATTAATATTTTTTTATGACTAATCTACAAATGGGTATATATTTTTTGTTTAAAAATGTGATGCTTGAAGCGTTTGGATAAAAGTTTTGCGTAAAAATATGAAGGTGTAAAAAACTAGCTTTAGATACTTAAGTAAAAAAGCGTTTTAATACTTCTATATTTATAATGTAACATAAAAAATATTTAAAAGGTTTTCTTATTGTTATGTGGAAAAATACAGGTAAATTTTATTAATTTTTGATAATTGTATATTGTAATGACGATTTTTTTTGTGATATCTTTAGGTTTTTGGAAATAGTTCTTAGGGTCTGTCAAGTGAACATGTCACCTTTAAAATGAATTATTTATTTATATGATTTCCAATTTTTATACCAACTTTACAATGTTTCACAGGATATTTCGAAGGAATTAGTTAAAAATAATTGTGAATAATATTGTGATAGAGCTATGTAGTTTTATTACAACTAACGACTAAGCATAGACTGATTAAACAGCACTTCATTTTAGAAGATAAAATGAGATCGTTATAATCTGGTCCTAAGTGAAAAAAGGGTATATCAGTTTACCTACTTACTGCTAAAACTAAGCATTAATTTCTTACATTCGACACTCAGGATCAATATACGATTTAATAATAATTGAGATATTTTCAGTTGCACATTCGATTTCACAATCTTCAAACGAAATAGTTATAATAAGAACGCCAATTCATAAGAGCAGATGGAAGACGTGGCGTCTTATTAAACAAGTTTTTCTGTGGACAGATCCAAAAAAGGTTAGTACTAAATCATCATCTTACACTAATTTTTTATTTGTGATGTTGTAGAGCTAGGGAATCAAAAAAGTTGAAATTGTTTTAACCAAGGGCTGAAGTTCCTTATTGTGTGTCTTTATATTTTACAGGCTTAGAATATTTATTTATTTATTTCAGAGGTTATTTTATTAGGAACTCAGCTGTCTAACAAAAAAACATATCAGTAGGCTTTATTTGACGGCAAACTATCAGGATAAGTGAAACTAGCGTTTAAGCTTAGCACCCTATCACTAGTGTAATGAAAAATGTTTATAGTAAATATATATAGGAGTAAATATCGACTTAAGGCAGCATTTGCGGGTAGATACAACTGAGTTTGATGCACGTGAGGCATACACAACGGTCCTAAAAGAAAATTACAGATTTACAGCATATAAGATAATCTTCCATAGCATAAAACTAAGACACAGTAACCATTAAGGCCAATCGTATTGTGCTTCTTTATCTCTTCTATCAACTTATTAAATGCCTACGCATAATAAATTCAAAAGCTTCGTCCACAGAAGTAACTAATAACACGAACGTAACGAACAAAACATTCATAAATGGCAGTCCATGATGGTCACTGACCAATAAATTTGACCGCACACGCTGTACCGTATCTTAGAGGCGCGGTGGAGGGGGATGGACGCCGTTGGATTCAGTCGGAGGCAGGAGCGAGTGCATCGAGTCATGTCTCATAGATAAGGTTACGCCTATGTTCCGCTTTGGCTAATTGATAGATTGAACATAATACAGATACATATAACAGATAACTTGTGTTATTGCTTTTATTTTCCCTCCCACACTACCTGAGATGCGGTAAAGCGCTTCCAGTCACTTTACAAGAATCTTCCCGCAATAAGTTGAGATGACAATTCTTTTACAATTTTTCCAAATTCCAAATTTCAGTTTCCTTCCAGCCGAAAACTCATAGAATACCTGTGAGAGTAAAACTAAGAAGCCTAGTGATCGTCAGCATCGGCTCCGTTGGTGGGTTGAGCAGGCTTCTCAGTTCTGCTCTCTTAAGCAATCTACAAATTATTGGACGGGATGAAATTGTTAACGAAAACGTATCGCTGGCTTTAGTACCATATGATTTTGTAAACATCGTTGAATACGTCGTCATAGTATGGTAGCGAAATACCTCATAGGCGGTAAAGAAATATCCCGTAGGTGGTGAAGAAATACCTCGTAGGTGGTGAAGAAATATCCCGTAGGTGGTGAAGAAATACCTCGTAGGTGGTGAAGAAATACCACTAGGTCAACGCCAGAGCATCACTATATCACTTACAGTGAGAGGTAAGTGTGAAAGAGAGATAAGTAATCATTAACATTTTATAGCGCCGCGGGCAGCGAGCGTTTGATTTTACTGTAGCGTTGTCGTCTGTCGACCTCAACTCGTCGCGGGCTAGACGGGTGCTCGGGTGGTCGGGTGGTCGGGTGCTCGGGCGCTAGACGGCTGGACGGCTAGTAGATCCAGCTGACGGGCACCCACTGGTGGTCGGTGGAGAGGGCGTGCAGAGCGTCCATGACCCCCGCGTACACCTCGTCCGGGTTCGTGTTCACGAGCACCGTGTCGATGTACTTCTCGTACTGGCGCTGGATGCGGGCGCTCTCCTCCAGCGTCTGCTTCATGTCCTCTTCCTGTTTGTACGGACGTGGCAAACTCAAAGATCTTTACTCATTACTAGCTGAACCGGCAAGCTTCGCTCTGCCAATTAATTTCTTTTATTTTTATTAAATCAATAAAAAATAGCCTGTGTTACTCAGGCCGAATGTAGCTTTCCAATGGTGAAAGAATTTTTGTAATCGGCTCAGTAGTTTTTGAGTTTATTCATTACAAACATACACACACACACAAAAATACAAATTTTTCCTCTTTATAATATTAGTGTAAATTAGGCATGCGTGTGCACTCAATAAAAGTGCGCTGTTTGCTTTGGACGCCTCAAGAAAAAAGTGATGTGGCAGTAGCCTAAAAACGCGACTCACTTTTGTATCATTGTCACCGTTGTATGTATGTATTACCTTAAAATGACGTGGAAATCCGTGAATTTAAAAGCTATAAGCCTTATGGTGATTAATTTAAAATATAATTGCAGTAATAAAAACATTATTTAACATTAACAAACTAACAATTTAAGACTAATTAACGCTTCACAAAAACCAGAACAAGAATCAAAATACATACATTTAATGCTTGCAAAATTAAAAAAAGACAATCAATTATTAAAGATATGTAAGTCTAATGCCCGAAATTAGTAACCGGTCTTCAGATTATGGATTGAGATTGATACTGTTTGGTTGCCAATGTACACAAATTCTTCATATAATTTCTTTGAAACAACAATGTTGCCTGAAACCAAATGTCATTTAGGCGATCCATAATCTGAAGATGGGTTATAAACTTCCGGTGTAAATAAAGATATAAAGCATGACATCTCACCTCGTAAAGCGACGCCAGAGATTCCAGAGTGCGCGCGCGCCTCGAGCTGTAGCGGATGGAGCTCTGCCGGTCGAACTAACAACACAACACCATGCACGAACACGTTCAACCATACTACACTACTCGCCAAGTTTTAACTTTTATTTATGGCATGGAACCATTTCATTAGGATTATAGCTTAGTTCGGGAGGTGCCTCACTGCCAGGCTCCGAATCAGCATGTTCTTCACGTACCTACTTCTGTTTTATGTCGATTGGGGAGGTTTGGTATTCGAAGATCTTTATTTGTGGCGACTATATCAGTCCTCATTAATAGCTGGTTTAAGGTATGTCCGTTTGCTACTCACTACTCAGTGGCTAGGACATCTGATGTGGAGTGGTCACTTCAGTAATCGTGTTGATGTTCATCTGACAGATATATCTGACCTATACAGATGTATAGGCTGACTAGTCTATAATATATAACGGATATGTATGGAGACTATATGAGGAGGAGGTCATTCTCTTTGTCATTGTCTGTTTATTCTCAACGATAACTTAGCGAGCAGTGTAGTAGACGTTAACGGGACAGGGTTATGCTTAAATTACTACCACTTTTTAAAAGGATATATTTTTGAATTTTTTGATTATATTATAGGTATAATAATCTCTTCAAGTTACTACGGGATTTAGGCATAACTTTGTCTCCACGCGGTAGAAAAAAAGTATACATAGGCACAAATATAAATACCAAAAAAAAAAAAAATACAAATTAAAAACAATTGAATGGCTCAAGCATGCTTTTCAAAATCACAGGAGGCAAACTAATTTTGGCTCTATTTTTTGTCGATTCAACAACTATAGATAGTAATCATAATAATGTTGAAAATATATTTTTTACTTTACATTTTCCTAATTACTATTTCCAAGCTTCTTTATTCAAAAATGTAAGGAAACTATGTAACTTACGAAACAATTATATTTTTAATAAACACTAGAGATATCGAATGTAGTACGCATGCCAATACTTAAAGAGCCAACATTAACAACATTACGATCAATATGCCAAAACACACAGTATGCAGAAAGACATGAAATTTTCTATGATATTTTACCGTTAAGTTGCGATTGGAGGCGTAGGTGAGATTCCTGAGCTGTTCGATGCCGGGCGCGCCGATCATGACAACGTAAGGTAGAAATTCGCTGCTGTTATGCAACAACTTCAAGGATTGGGGAGCGCAGTCCAAAACGCACATTTTTCCTGCAATGAATATACGTCGGATGTATTAAAAATTGCGAAAAATTTGTCGTTTAATATGATCCAAAAGTCTTTGAGACATGTGTTACTAATGAATGACTGACAACCACGTCTTGTTTAAAGAGCTACAGTTTAGCTACGGTTGCTACACATAGCGCGCTTTTGCCTCAATTGCATACGCTACTATCAATAAAACGAAATATCTCACTGCGGAGTGAGCTGTTATATACATACTTATTATGTGCCAAAGGCATGACTCGGGCTGCTATGGCAGGCAAAGTTCAGCCGGTCCTGACTATTTTGTTCTAAGATGGGCACCTAATTTGGATAACAGCATGGATGGACTCACGATTCATGCCATACAGTAGAATATTGTTGTAGAGTAGCATGTATAGCATAATATTACGTTGATAATAGGTGTCCATTATGCTCATTTATAGCAACAATAATGTCTTTCTACAATGTAAAGAACAAGCCACTGACCGTCCTTGATGACGGCGCGGATGGAGTCGAGGTGCGTGCCGTACAGGTGGCCGTTGTGCTCGCCGTACTCCAGGAAGCGGCCCGCCAGCGCGTCGCGCTCCATCTCCTCGCGCGACACGAACCAGTACGACGCGCCGTTCTCCTCCAGCGGCCGCGGCGGACGCGACGTGTCTGTGGAGTAGATTGTTGTAGAGTTTACAATAATCTTGAATAGCCACTAATAGGCCAAAAATTAAGCAGTTAATTTTGGTTGATTGAAAGAGGACAATGATATACATAGTTTTTTTGGGCTTTTTGGCATTAATTAGCAATATTCAAAGTATCTGGTTCTTAGTCCCCGATAGCCGTAGACCAGTGGCTTAGAATTTGACCTCTTACTCCAGGTTTGAATTCCAGCCATTCTTGAAAGCTATGTGCGGTTTATAAAATGAAATATCACCTGCTGAAACAGTGAAGGAAAACATCGTGAAACCTGCATGCCTGAGACTATAAATATCCTCAAAGGCATGTGAAGTCCACCAGACCCTGCAGTGGGTCACTAATGGGTAACGGACAATAGCAACTTACGTGGAACAACAGCACCGAAGCGGTCGGGATGTTCCTGTATCATGCGGTTCTTGAGCGTGCGCCTGCCCACGCCCCGGGTGCCCACCAGCGCCAGTGTGCGGCGAAGGAAGGGCGGAGTACGCGCTACTTCTTCGTACAGCGCGAGCTCCGCCCCCTCCAGCTGGACGCTCGACCGCGATTCGTATACGAATTTCTTCTTCTTTTTTGATATCTAATAAGAGTAAAATTGTAAGTAATAAAAAGCTGTTGTGAATCTTGGTTACCCCGGGAAAATAAAAAACATTAATAGCTGTCAATTCAGAACTAGTTAAGGAGATTTTTGAGAAGGGAAATTGGAATTGGTTCAGAGTTGGTTTTTGATAGGTCCCAAAACTACTAATTCACTAACTTATAGAGTATATAAGTCTTATCCTGTGATGACTCTTGGTTATCCTAGAAAACTAAAAATCTAGATTTGGATACCATGGCATAGAAATAGTCAAAATCCCAAGCCAGGTTATAGTATATTTTTTATCCCAAGATAAATCCTGATTAGCATGGGAAAACCAAAACACTTGATTAAAAAGGGCAAGGCAATGCCAGCTTGATCAACTAGGTAAGGCATATCAAATTAGATTTATTACCCAAATTATATTTGGGTTTAGTTTTAATTTGCAAACATACCCTTGCTCCACAAATGCTAATCTTATGTACAAAATCAGCTTCTGGTGGCACATAAGCTTTTCGTCTTTCTTCTAGCTCTGGCGATGGAATCAAACCAACTACTTCTGGATTCTCCACATGACTGGCTTGCCACCAGTTGGGGTCTTTTCTATCTGATACCTGTAATAAACATAGAACATGTTCAATGGAGACTTGCAACACTTTTGGAGGTCACTGATGTGTTGTTAGTAAAAGTGGTAGAACCTCTTAAACTGCTGTTACATCTAACCAGATTGGTAGATAGAGTGGTAATAATAAAGTGTATTTTTCAAGTCCTTAACAATTTCAACTTTACATTACAAAACATAATCTTAGGTTCATGATACAGGTTTTGTATGCTATGGATGTAAAGAATACAAATACAGAAAAAATACAAATCTTAAACTACTTACTTGTAAAATGTCTCCCCTTTTGAATTCCAATCCTATTTCCTTACATGGCAATAATGTGTCTTCACTAGGGTTATAATCAAATAAGGCTCTCATATAACACTGTAAACAAATTATGGGAATTCAAAAAAAGAATTCAACATTCATTACATTCAATAATTTACTGCACTCTAATTTGTCAAAGGATTATTTACCTCTGCAACATATTACTTATTGATTCACTCTATTAATACTATAAAACTAGGTTAAAATAGGCGGACCTAATCTCTTTCGGCAGTCTGGTGATAAGAAAGTGGTTGGTGGCAACACTAAGAAACATAAATATGACTTACACTGAGCTTATTGGTTGCATGTAAGCTTTTATCCTTTAAGTTTGGTCCTACTTTGAGAGTGACTCTGTCATTTGGCTTGGAGACTGCCTCCTTCAACTGGTCCTCTGAGTCTATCTGCACTCCATCTACTTCTAACAACACATCACCTACAGACAATAATGCTTGCTTGGCTGCCGCACTACCGGCTATTATCCTAGCTACTATCAACTGTCCATGTTCATCAGTTGTGACCTAAAACAAATCAATTTCACAGTTAACTTAATTTTGATTCAAATGTTGAGTTACTTGAGTGTTTGTTGAATAGGTTTACAAATTAGCCTTACATCAATAAAGCCCAATGAAAATAGCCTTTGCAAATCTTTCTAGAATAGTTGCACAACATTTAATCTAAATGATAAATATATGTCCCTTATACATTTCAAGAGCTAAATCATCCATCTATAAACTCTATCCAGCCCATTTAATAACACCTGTACAGGATTTTCGAATTTATTGGTCTATTGGTTTAAGTCTACAATTGTGCCTCATTTCCACTAATACCCTTCCTATTTGGTTGAGTCTAAGCTTCAGACAAATGAATTTTGAAAGAAATAATCCTTGGTAGTACCTCCATAAAATGTAAGAGAACACACAAGACTATGAATCTTATAGGAAGTTATCTTCAGTATGCAATGTATTAAATATAGTACTCACAGTTAATCCTAACGGTTGTCCAGGCACTTTCCTAAGGCCAACTACTTTGATAGTTTCCACAGGCATGTCTCCGTTCTGGTCGGGACTGTCTTCCGAGCCGGCAGCTAAGTCTGTACT
The DNA here is from genome assembly GCA_905147235.1 of Erynnis tages. NCBI lineage: Eukaryota > Metazoa > Arthropoda > Insecta > Lepidoptera > Hesperiidae > Erynnis > Erynnis tages. The sequence goes on from LR990072.1 coordinate 10,597,426, forward strand.
CTCTTCTTTTTTAACAGTTTTCTCATCTATTCCGGAACCACGCTCTAACCAAATTTTTCCAATTTGATCATGAGCATCTATAAGAGCCTGAAAACAAAGAAGATTTTATAAGTATATATAATGACAAATTTAAGTAATAAGTAGTGATAGCCCAGCAACTAAGATTTGGAACTATTCAACTGTGAAGCTTAAAAGTTATGTACGGTTCACAAAAATTTAACATCTACTGCTGTACAGTAAAGGAAAACATTGAGAGGTAAATTGCATGCCCAAGAGTTTTCTAAAATGTTCTCAAAGGCATGTGAAGAGTTAATAAGCTAAAGTTTATTGTGAGTTGGTGGACTAACTCACATTAGGCCAGAACAGTGGATTGAGGTCCACATATTTCTCATAATGAGCGGATACAGACCCACAATGGGGCATTACCAGGTTGTAGACACAAAGACAATTTTATAATTAACCAAAGTGATGTGAAAACAATTAAATTTTGAGTAAGCTATTATGATATTCACAAAGGACTCATTGTGTTGTTTTTTTGGTATTCGCTACCTTTTTGGCATAACTACAAATCTGTGTACATCAGTTAAATTCTGATAATGTTATCAGCTTTAATTTTTAGATATAAATGAGCCAAAATCTGGTAAACTTCTTGTTAGCTAGTTTCATTTGGATCAAAGTTATAGTTACTTACCTACCTACTTAAAAATAAAGAAATATGAAAAACTGTTTCTTTACAGTTTGCTGTACCAGTCTTTTAACTTTAATGATAAGTGTACAAAAAGATTATGACACTTTATAGCAGAAATAAATGTATTCTTCAAATCAACTTCCAATAGATTGCACTACACAAAGTAAGTTTATTCAAATCCATTTCTCTTTATGTGTTTATAATAAACTTCATAATAGTCAGGTACTCACCCGAAAATGTACTCGTGATAGCAATATAGCGAGCTCCGCTTGTTCAATAGTTCGTATGTTATTTCCTCTATACTCGCTTAACGATCGGATTATGTTTACGTTGTCCAGGGAGACTGGCTTTACGATCAGATCTTCTTCAGACTCGATGGACTGAAACACAAACACTTACGCTTATACCAAGCAGCAGATCATACACCAAATATTTATTGGCGTTAATATTACACCCGATGCTAAGGCGTGGCATTAGTTACACAACGTTTTTGAATGAAAAGTCACACGAAATCAATATTTTAAGTTTACATTATTGCAATTTTCTTCTAAATTAATCACCTACAAGATTTAGTACCAATATAACGCGATATTTACGAAAAAATCGAAAAATTCACAAAAATATTTGTTACAACAATACGAATTCTGACACACCCACCGAATTTGATTTCTCTTTCTCTCTCTGTCTCTGCGTGTTCGGGTGGGTGACGGGGAGAACGTTTTCCTTCCTGCTATAGTGCGACTAAAATTATGGTACCCAAAATACTAAAGATTACCAATCGATTATAAACTTTACACTGAAGCGATAAAGTTTAGAATTATATATAAAAATCTTCACTATGAAATCAACCCAATTTAGGCGCAGTGTTTTAAAAGCGCATTTCTGACAGCGTCTGTCCAATTTTGTGTATGACTCTATGTCAAGTTTTTTTATTAAAAGGTTTACTGAACTTTTCTGACCTTGGATTCGATCATTTCTGCTTAAATCTAGACTTTATGATTTTTTCTCGATCTCGCGTATGTAAATAAATACATACTTAAGTTCATTCACCGGGTGTTATTATAAAAGTATTTTAAAACACTACTTAAGTGGAAATGGCCTGCGGTATGACTCGTATATTAGGAATTTAAAACAATAGAAGATACCTCATACTTTCTTCCAAAATCGGGGCTTTCAACAATGCTTTTTAAAAAAATGTTTTCGTGATTAGATAAATCATCCTCCGGTTTTGTTTCTTGTTTTCCTGAAACAAAATATTAAAAGAAGATATTTAAAATTATGTCAACGACAAATTATTTGTTTTAATAACAACCTATAATTAAGTACCTCTTTAATTTTAAGTACACGAATGTTATCTTTCTGCCTAGCAGATATCCAATGTGCCGCTTTGATGTCTGCCTTCCTCCTTTCCGTCATTTTTATGTATTTTATAGAAAAAGAAACACTTAGTCTTTTTTAATACATTTTAAAATGAACAATTTTTAAAGGATGATAAAATTTAAGACATGATATATCATAAATAATCGTATCCTATGTTTTCTTTATGGGTGGATAAAAGTTTTAATGTTTTTTATATTAATTTTCATTTATGTTATAATTTGCATATCTTAAGTTAGTATTATACGTCAATGATCTTAGAAGGTATTTATGGATTAGTCAAAATGTGCCGTTAAACTCGTTAAATCTAACTAACCAACATTCGTACAAATAAATGTTCTTGAATTTTATTGGGCACGAAGTATTTTAAATACCAATACGGTAATTTTCTTTCTTCTATATTTTGGCATTATTGCAATTTATATCTTGTATTTTGATTTTTGGTAACTTCTAAATGTACTTCAGTTACAGCAGGCGATAAACTACCCACGAATGAGTACGCCCCTTGAGATTTGTCCCTAACAACCACCTCCGCAGTCGGCCCCTAACGGCGTAGCTTTGGGTCTGACTTCAGGGGGACTAAAGTACCTAGTCAGTATCGTTAGTGTTCGTATTATATATACGTATTGCATACCTACATACATACATATTATAACAATATTATTTTCTTAGTGTTAATACTTCTTACAAACATCCCACTATTTTTATTATTAAGACATAGGTACTTACGCCATCTAAAAGGTCCATATTCCGACCATATACTTACCTTCCAATACCGACGTAGGATTTAAAATGGCCTCTTAATTTTGAAGCACCTGACATGGGTGGATTTATTAGGCAATTTTGTCGAGATCAAATGGGACATTTATTGTCTTTCGGGCGAAATTATTACCTACTTTACTCATAAAATTCGTAATATTCATATGACCCTTATTTACTTTCTCCTCCTCCTGTTACATAAAATAAATAGGCAGGTAGGTTGCACTCCGGGAGTGCCGGCAGAAGTGAAGACTTATAAGATGTGTTTTCTTAGTGATTTGGACGACAGTTCAATTAAAACACAATTGAGTTTCTCTGTTAAAAATCATAAGTCCGCAACTAAAAGAGCTAACCTTCGGAGATCGTTTCAGCGCTGCCACAAGAACCACGTTACATGGTGCTAGGTCAGACTAATCGCAAGAGGCTACTCTAAGCTACAGCTTTTCAAACCTCTAAATAGCGTTTAGCCATAATTTTCTGTTATTCAAATAATCTAATACCGTAATACGTTATTACGTCTAACTTTTGCACCCTCAATTTTGCCTATACGCTACATGTATGTGTGCATATTTTAGCCAAACTGACCTTTAGTACCTACCTATACCTATCTATTTGTACTTATGTTATTATCAAACAAAAGCGCGTTGCCTTGAACGTATAAACCAATAAAGGTCAAATTGTAACAATTAACGGGCCTTTTTCATCGAATTCATCGCATCATTTTTAGATATTAGACAAACAGACAGTTACATTGTCTTTTGTTTAACAAGTGAAATACATAATGCTTGAGTATGAAAAGTAAACTTTTAAAATTACAACTTTTAGCATTTAAAAAGCTAAATAAGAATAAATTGTTTTATCGAGTTCGAGTCAATCTTTTGTAAAATTTATTTATTATACGCTTCTATTACCGTCCTTCGTCATTAACTCATTAGACCAGTCAGAAGATTTACGACCGGTTTTATTTAAATATAAGGAATTTAAGGAAAGAGCTATTTTTTGTAATATAAGGAATAACAAACGAGAGTGCAGTTTACCGAGCGTAAAGTTACGTGAGGACTGCTGTTCATGGCTATGATCATTAATGTTGACTATATTATTTTCAGGCCGCTTATTAACCCGTTTAGTTTAAAATCAGTGCCCCGAAGCATGAACACTATGGTTAAATTATACACGGTACGTTTGACATGATCTATTAGTATGGGAAAAGAGATAGTATATATACTATAGTATATTTTCCCATACTAATGGTCCACGTGGTACTAATGGTATAGAAATCAGAAATCCTCGGCTTAAAAATGTGTCATCGTCGTGTCACGGTTTGTGTACTACACACGGTGAGTTTATTTTAATTCCACTTTGAAGTACGTAATACAAATTTTTCGGAAAGTGAGTCACCCATTTGAAGGGTTGTACATGGTCGGCATAATTTTTAACATTTTATTTATGGTTTTGTATGCATTCAACTAAAATGACCAAAAACTACCTATATTAATAATTTATTTAAAAAAATGCAACGTTTTTAATGCACATTAAGGGCTTTTATTTTACTTGATATCACATGTTGTCACGTAACAAGCTCAGCTATTTGGATTTTATCTGATCTTTACAATCAGTTTTCATAAACACTGAACAAGTGTTTAATCTATTGAACACACTGTTATTAGATGATTGTAATTATTTTAAACAAATTTAGACATAAATGATTTATCTTAGTCTATCTTCTGTTTATCTTTGCAAATTGTTTTTACTAAGTCACGTTTTCTATATAGTAGGCATTTGCTGATAAATAATGTCGTACGCATTGTTTGCGCGAACCTAACCGGAGTTTCATGTTCTGCAGTCACTTGGCAATCACTTCGCGTGACTTCAAGATGTTATACATGCATAATAACATTTGTGCAGCAACGAAAATGCCGACAAATACTCATATGTTACGCTCATTGTTCGGCTTTGAGGTTAACAGCGTTCGTTCGCCGATTAGTCGTGATATACTCACCGTCGTCCGGCGGTTTATTGCCGAGGGTGTCCTTAAACCCTCTCCAGTTGACGGTGTAACGGCCGCTCCGTCTGACCATCATCGGGATCACGAACACTGTCGCACTAGTGACACTCACGAGATAGAGCGTGGTGACGGCATCACCCGCAGATACAGCGAACGTGCGGAATGTGCGCGCAGTGTCGGCGTCACGCGGCCGCGCCGTCAGCTGAGCGAGCGGCGGCGCGGCGGCGGTGAGCGGCGGGCGGCGCGACACGTGAACACGTCACGGCGCCGCCCGCCCTCGCGCGTGCGCACTCCGCCCGCCGTCGCGCTTGCTCTAGAGCTGCCAATCATTATTTATATCGATATACTCATCGATCTGTCGAAAATTGGTAGCTGTGATTAAAGCTATTTCCGAGAATATAGTGCCGTGCTCATCTTTTTTTAAACGGTTGCTATTTTGACTATGTTAGTAAACACAAGAATACATCTAATATTTATAAGCAGAAGTCAATTCAGATACTTTATTATAGGTACACTTTCATGTTTAAAGTCGTAAAGATCTTTTTATTTTAACATAATCACATCACATTGTGCTTGTGAATTATAACGGAACTGTTCGCTATTATTCTGAGAATTATCAAATGGACACATTTTTTAATAAAGTATCTGAAAGTGTAACCTTTATCTTATTGTTGTGACAACCTATAATTATCTTAGTGTGTGAATAACCTAGTATTTTAGAGATAATATTTTACTTTTCATTTATGTTAATTAACATGTATTAGCTTCATTATAACTTAATAATTTAATGACCCATTAGGCCGACTGTAACGAAACACAAAACGAAGTAAATTCGATTTGTATAAAAAGTGAAAACTACACAAACTCTACGTGCGGCTTACGCTTTTAATGACCACTTTTGATAACCTCTCAAAATAAAATAAAAGATCAAAGATGTCTATTTAATCGAAAATGGGTTACTTTAAAACTTTTTCGAAAGTCTAAACAGCTACTGATAGAGGCTACTTCGATAAAGGAGCGTAAGCTTCGCAAGCTCTACGCCGCTCTACCAAGACGTCGCGCCGCCCGCCCGCCCGCCCGCCCGCCCGACCCCGTTACGACGTTACGTTATTTCACAACTTCGGCCGAATCCATTTCCTTGTCTGCTACAATAACTCCTTAGCACGTTTTCGACAGCTTTATAAACAGAAATCACGTCATCTAGATACAGATAACGGTCTCATTAAATATTTAATCAAATTTAATAATATAACGGAATGATTAGGTACTTCTTTGTACGTTGATTTGCTTAAAACTAAAACAAATGAGTGTTGAAATAAAAAGGATGACTATTAAAACATAGGCGTGTTTATTCGTATATTTCATACATTTTAGTACTTTACTTTAGTGCAAATGTATATAATTTTCTTTAGAAACTTTGAAAGAAAAAATATGTTATATTGGATTTTTAAGCCGCTACCAAAATTTAAAAATAAAATGTACACTACACGTAAATAAAGTAAATAGTGGATGCCAAAATAAATACTTATAGGATACTCAAAACATGAACACATTTATTAACCACTAAAGGTATTTGGAAACCGCTGCAAATTCCTATGTTTTACGACTATTGTTACGCAAGTAATTGAACAAAACATTTGTATGTCTCATCTAAGTGCTATTACCAGAATATTTATAACAGTAAAGTCTAGCTAGGCAGGCCGAAAGTATGTCGGCAAGAAAATACCGTACACTACCGCCTTGGGATCGATCGTAAAATTTAAGTTTTAAACATGCCAATTACTTATAGACATCACACGGTCTGTTATCAACAGTTTATAAGTAGCTGTAAATAAAACATTAAAACTATTTATTTATCGTCAAACGTCTCGTACCAACAAATTAGGTAAAGCGGTTATGAAGACGGTGATGTAGCCAAGTATAAAATAAACAATATGGAAATCAGATTTCTCTCGGCAATTCGAGAGCCGATGTTAATAGATAAACATTATTGTTATTGTGAACCGACTTCTTTTTGTTTGTAACAAAATGTATCCTGTCTGTATACTGTACAAACCCAAAAATGTTAGAAGTCTGTGCAACATTTTAAAAAATAAAAAAAATATTTGAGATTTGTAATTATCGTTCACGTATCTACATGAGAATTTACTCTCAGAAATAAAATAATTGTTGTTACTAAGAAATATTTCATAGTATGAAATATTTTTTTCAAAACCGAATATAATGTTTGCGTCACTAGGCTATAAATAACTTTATTTTATTGAGCATCAAGAAAGTTAAACAATAAATTCGGCAGAAATGTTTTTATACATTACAGTGTCGATAAACTTTAACCTTGTTTTTCTTCAGCCAGGGATTTCGTCAGATCATCATCGAAGTAATTTTTTTTTATTTTATTTCAAGCAGTCTCATATACTATATAGTATCTATGATAAAAATTGGTGTTATATTATGTACTTGTAATATGATTATGACGCTTTCAATTTCATTTTCGTGTTTAGTTTGTAATACCTATCGGAAAAGATGAAAATAATATTCATCAATACCATCATACAAACGTTAAAGCTGCTTTGCTATGCGTTTAGCTTAAAAAACCGTAGTTTGAATCCCTTTGGTTGCATAAAATGCAAAAATGAACGATTTCGCGGATATAAACTATGATATAATAAAAAGCACCTTTAACTTATAAGCGCCTTGATAACTATAAATCATATAAACAAAACTATGCCATAATTTCCCCATTCCCCACAATTGAGGTGAGGCCTGGAGCATACTCCACCACGCTGCTCCAATGCGGATTGGTGGAGAAACGGGCTGTGGCCAATCCTTGTCGGATGTTTTCAAACCACCCATCCGACTAGCTTTAACAACTTCTATCATATCGATAAAAACCGGGACCGAAACTTAACATTCCCTCCCAAGCACGGAAGCACGCATTTAATTCGCCACTAGCCAGTCACCCACCCAGGTACTGACCGCGCCTGTCTGCCATAACTTAACGCATTGTTATACTGCAAAAATATTTATAACCGGTTGCAGGTGAAAACACACAGCCATTGTTTACATTTTCGATATTTATTATTCCTTATTAGATAAACGACATTAATAAAGAACAGATAATGTCCATTGGCGCATTAGGCGCGTGCTCGTCACTGATAACATGGGTCACAGGGTACCCTTATAAATGAGCCAGTGAGGTCCACTTATCACACACTCTTCTCGGCTAAATGAAACGGCGCTGTTTCCTACACACGCTTAAAATAAAGTAATTAAATTACCCCCAAAGATGCCTTGGACAAGTACTAACAGGTAAATTTATAATGTTTTTCATGCTGTAATTTACTGAGAATTAATTCTTTCAAGTAATTTAAACTCGGGCAATAGCTTAACGCGAACTTGTCACGACATTCTGGTTACTTAGTGTAATTTTATTAAAGTGAAATAGAATTGAATTTAGAATTTTTGAATTGATTTTTTTAAGTTGCGAGTGTAATAGTACCTATATGTACTTTACAGAATCTATGCAAAGCCCTCGAACACCAGTTCGGGAGAGGGACTTGTGTTGAGCGCGTCCAAGACGCGTTCGTCCCCGACCGCCGCCGCTGACACCGGCGGCCGCTTCGAACTCAGCGACCACGGCTACGGAAAGGGCTCCATCAAGCTCCTCCACGTCCACCGTGACGGAGAATACCACGTCATCCGGGAGTTCGAAGTGTCCACAGAGCTGAAGTTGACATCCGAATCGGCTTACGTGATCGGAGACAACAAGGAGGTGGTCGCGACCGACTCTCAAAAGAACACAGTGTATTTGCTAGCGAAGAAACACGGAATCAAGACGCCCGAAGAGTTTGGTGCAGTTGTTGTGAACCACTTTCTGTACACTTACAAGCAGGTGGTTGAAGCGAAGTGTCACGTCATCGAGTACCCATGGGAGAGATTGCAAGCGGGAACTCCTCACAACCATGCCTTCATCTTCGCCCCCATGGCCACGAGATGGTGTGAAGTGTCACAGGCACGTCATGGTAAGTTCAAATTAGGTCGAAAACTAATTTATTTCTGAAATAACTTCAAGTTCATATATTTACAAGTGTTCGTATTGGTTTACTACAGAGGCGGTAGTAGTGAAGTCGGGGCTGAAAGGTCTCCGAGTGTTGAAGACCACGCAGTCCGCTTTCGTTGATTTTGTTCAAGACGAATACACAACACTCGCTGATGCGGCTGAAAGAATATTCAGGTATTTTACGTGTGTTTAATTTTTACTTTTTACTAATCTAAATTTAAATATTTCTTTAATTAAAAAAACAAAAATTATAATTATCAATGAAGTAATAATAATTTTACAGTACTAGAGTGGTTTAATATAGTTTTTAAATCTGCGATTTTGTAGTACCTAATAAAGTAATATATTTGGGCACTAGTAATAACCTAAAACAAATTTGGATTCTTAAAAATAATGTCTTTTTTTCAAGAATTTATGTATCTAAACAGCAGCTGAGGTTTTTTATTTGAAGTATATAAAAAATGTATTATGCTTACCTTCAAAACAAATAATTGCAATTTAAATGCCGTTATAGGTACGTAGGTACACCTTTCACAAAGAAAAACATTTTATATGGGACTCGGTATACTTGCCAGCCCAGAAACTAAAAAAGCTTTGATATTATTAAAGCTACTCGTAGTATACGGTTATAACGTTTAACATTTTCATAGATTACGAGTAGCTACAACCCCTAATCACTGCTAATAAACATTTTAAATTTCATTGATTTGTCCTGCAGTACGGTTGTAGAGGCGGAGTGGACATACGACAACATGCGTACGACTGACTTCGACAACGCATGGTTGACCGTGAAGGACGCCATACTGGACAAGTTCGCCGGACCGCCCGACGTCGGAGTCTACTCCCCGTCGGTACAACACACCTTGTATCAAGCACAGAAGACCGTTTTGGAGAAAGTCTCAGAGGTATGATCCTAAATGGAATACACGCAATGATTGGCGACCTGCAAGCGCAGTGGTTAAGGCATCGGTGCGCAGTGCAGCGTCAAGTGTTCGATTCCTAGCTGAGCATAAGAATTATATGTATAGATTTCTAAATAGTTTCTAAAGTTCTATAGTTTCCAAAAAGGTTGATGAGTGAGCGAATGATCTCTTAGAATCAGGTCATCGTTAGCGTTGTCACTTACGTAGGAGAGTCTTTCGGTTTATTAATATTGAGGTTGGGTAGACAAGTGGGACGCCCCATTAGTATTAGTCACAATGCGTCAGCGTTGGCGCCAAACAGATTTTTGGGCGTTCGTCATATACTTAAATTTGTAAGATTTCATGGCGAAACTTAGGTAACAGTCATAAAGATTACAAATTACTACGTACTACAACATTCTTTAGGATTTTGAATCTGTTCTTTTAAACTTTTTTTTTTGATTGTTGCTATTATGCAACAAAATGAGCAACAAGGCAAATATCGAGTATTTTTGAAGGACCATCGGCCTCATTACGTTGGTTATCAATTATTTGTTTATCGCTGGTCATGTGCCCGGGCTATCTGCGTACCGACTGTATTGTGACGCGCCGGTTTGTACGAGTACCTATATGTAAACAAACTAAATAATTAATGTCCTTCAGCTACAATTAATATCTTGTGACTGGCTCATTGGTCAAGAGCAGTGTACAAGGGATAAGCGTTGCCCTTTTGATAGGTATATTTTTTATTGGAATTGAATAGTAAACGATCATGCAGGTCACCTGATGTTAAGTGGTCTCTACAGTCCGTGGACACCCATGTCCACCTCAAATAGGACAGAAATTCTTCTTTCGGTTGTAAGTCGTAAGGATTTAAGGACAATACTGTTAGCGGCTGTTAGCCTCAAATAGAGTATGTGTGACGAACTTGCCTACCCAACAGAAATATGAGGCATGAAGAATCAGCTGATTTACAGTGCACGTGCTACTCACGCCCGTTCATGATAAGAAGGAAACTTGGAATTCGATTGAAGCTAAATGCTGTCTATCGCCTAGCCTAGATCGAAATCAGATACCCATCTGTGAATAGGTCTATGATATTTATTTATCTAAGCTATTCTATTAATTCATTTTTAAATTTGTTTGTTAAAAGTGTTTGTAGTAAAAGCTACATATTTATCTCGTTAGAGTCACCTAAGTTCGTCACGAGATTTGCTTAGTTTCATATAGTTTTTACTGTAGGTCTGTCTGGTCTCACCATTAACCATACAAATTGCCATATTTTGGTTTATTTTACCATATCCATGTACCTTCTATCTGCCATTCATTCATTTGAGGATGAAAGTGGTTGAGGAGGAAAATGAGACGCAAATATCAAAGCTTTGAGTGGTAACGTGATAAACGTGATATCTAGTATCCACCATACTAGCGTCAATCCTACGTCAGTTATCACATCATGTGACAGGCTCGCACGAGCTCCAGCTAAGGGCAAAGTTTATCGCATGCCAAGAATTTCGGATGACCCAAGAATAGATGCGATTTTTTATACTACATATAATAATACCTATACTAACTTGCTTTTGGTACACATTTCCTGAAATCGGATAGGACGTTTAATTTAATAATTCGTCACGACACTTTTGTATGCGAATTTGCGTGTCTGACAAATTACCGTCTACTCATTTACGGAAATTAATAACCTATCCTCAGATTAGGATAGCCTGAATAAAATTTTGGTTGCCGGGTAACGTCTGTTGCTTCAAAGAAATAATATAGAGCAATATCTTGGCAACCAAACAGTCTACGAGTATCTCAATCCATATCCGGTTATTCAATTTCTTAATAAGTCAATAAATACTAGCTACTTTAAATATTTGAAGAATTTAATCATTAAATATGTATTTAAATAACTTCGTATTTATTTACTTTTGCCTGTTGTCATAAGTAGAAGGATTTTATCAATACAGAATGCCCTACTCATACATCTTAAACATTCTCGACTAAAAAAAGGAATAAATGCCTCTTTTTAACTTATCGTTTGCCATTCACCAGCAACTCATAAAATAACAATTTTGCAATTTAGAACACAAAAATCGACATAATTATATTATACCGAAACCATCTTTTGTATCCCCAGATAACATGGATCAGGATGACGATGCCCAACAAACATTACCTCAACATCGACGTGTCGAAGTTCCCAGCGAACGTCACGAAGGGCGACCCCCGCCACCACATCTACCAGCCCATCGACAAGCCCGCGGGACTTATCTACGCGCAGCTACGGCGTAGACCCAAGAGCCAACTGTGACACAACTAGATGCTACGCTCGTAGCAACTTTACTAATTAAGTTATGTCATGTAATAATATACTTTTACATATATGACCAGACTTAGTGATACTATACCAGAGAAAAAGTAAAAGCATGCTCAAGTTCTTTCCGCCAGAGCGTTTTTGGGACACCATAGTGAGAAAATTACTCTAACACTAGGGACACATGTGTTGGTAGTGGTTATGTATCACTAAAAAGTGTCATAATAACAGTTCCTACCAAATAAATGCAACCATTAAATAAAATTCACTTTAGGTGTCCCATTTTTGATATCCTGGTACTGTATCTTGACAAATAAAAGTCTTTGAAGTTAGACATAAAAAAAAGAATGTGATTCTAGTTTCCGATGCCACTGAATGTATTTTGCTTCAAGATTATTGTTTGTAACTTTGTTTCTTTTTGTTTTGAATTGAAAGTTATATCATTGTAAGATTAACGAGGTTGCCCTCGTTATAAAAGTATGAATGTGTTAAGAAGTCTAGTCAGGTTAATCGCGTATCGCGTATCTTGAAGTAAAATGTATATGACTAGTATAAAGTGTGATTGTCTTTGTTTATAGTGTAGCCTAATTATTGTAAGTGAATAAATAAAGTTGGAATTACGATCGTTTATGTGCATGCTGTCTCCTTTGTTTTCCGTTCCGTTTCTTATTTACCGCTTACCTAACTGTGGGATGTTGTCAATTATTTGCTGATAATATCAACTAAGTTGCGTTCATCGCTCTATTTATAGTTCGCAATGATTTGTGAACGATGCTTTGCGGTTTCGATCTCCTTATATAAAATTGTATATTACGATACGTAAGGGTTAAGTAAGCAAATTGCATGGCGTGACGCGGACCAGAGCAAACCTATACTAAGTATAACCGAAACAAAATGACGGTGCAAAAAGTACAGCTTAATACACGGAAAATTGTGGCTTAAGTGTGGATTTATGGCATTCTGTGTTGTAAATTAAAACAGGCCTGCTGCTTCTGTAGATCGAATAAGTTAAGCAACGTACGGCACAGTCAGCATTTATATACGAATGATACGAATACAAAGGATTTGTGTGAAAATTGTTTTATTTCCAAGGATCATAAATGCGTGTTTCGCACTTCCGACTGTCACAACACAATCAGAACACAACAGCAATACTTGGGCGTTCGCTAATTTGTATGAATATAGTTCCATTCAAAAGATCAAGTGCTACAACGCCTGCGTACTGCAAAATATAGGCAACATCGCAGCCACGTCGCAACCACCAGCGACGACTTCTCACGGTATCTTGTATTTAATAAAAGCAACAAATGATAGCAACAATGATGTTTTCATGATGTTTCCTCTCGGAAGTGTCTATGAGTCCAGTTAGCGAACACGTAAATGCAAGAAGCTGCAGCGCCACTAATAATCATTGGTTTTGGTGACGTCATGTTGTGTACCTGTGGTACGTGGGAAATTACCCTTAAGATGGAGAAGCGTGGTAGAAAATGCTTCAGACTTCCCCAAAAGTGTGGGTAAAGATCTCTGCCCACCAGTGGGATATAAAATACTTACCTAACATAAAATACAATACAAGGTACCACCCTGATTAAATGTTAAAAATAAAACAGGAGAAACTTTTGTTATGGGTGTTTATTATGAAACAGTGTTGCGTGTTTAACAGTAACATTTTAAAACTTTACAACTTTTTACTATTTTGTTTACGATAAGGTAATAACGTCACATAGTAACTGAATTTAATAAAAAAATACAATAACCATTCCGTTGTGCGAATGTAAAAGTCTTACAAAATAAATTACATTTACGCTTAAACAAAAATATTATTTTAGATACGTTTTGTGCCGATGATCTTGTCAGCCAGCGCGTACAGTTCTTCAACTGTCTGTAAAAATATAAAAAATAAATAATTGATTACATTATATTATATCCTGCAAATTATATATTTAATTAATCCATCACTCAAACTACAATTTTCATTATTAATTAAAATGATATGGTAAAGTTAATAAAACTAATATAATAAAGACGAAATATTTGATTGTTTGTTTGTTTGTATTGAATAGGCTCCGAAACTACTTGACCAGTTTGAAAAATTGTTTCATCAATAGAATGCTATGTTGAGTCTGAGTAAAATAGGCAATATTCGATTTTCAAACATAATAATTATGTACCTATGAAGGAACATCGCCCTTTCAGCTGAAGGGGAAATGCGTCTTCATACAACACTGTTGTTTTCTATAGACACAAATAAAAAATGCAATAAGCCGCTATGCTTTACTACCTATTAAAAGCACGCCCTGATCCTTTGACATCAAAAGTATATTTTCGCGTTTTTATCTTAATGTTTAAGTTGACCTTAGATTCTCACGTGTGACCTTACGAATATTTGTCATGTGGCTAGATTAAGTTACATAACCTTGTTAAAAGTAAAATATGTGAAAAAGGGGGCGATTAATTTTTCACGTTTAGGATGAGGTAACCTAACGTTTTATTAGACACTATAGTATGTTTTCAGATTTTTCGGTATACCTACATATATTTTTAACATCAAGGGTATGTTTAGAATCTAGGCTAGACAATGTGTCTGGTAGACATAAAAAAGTTCGAATTTGAAAGGTACTGTTATAATAATAATTGTCACTTTAATCGATAATTACAATCCTATTTACTTAATTTAATTTGGTAAGAGACAATCGTTTCAAGAACTGTATTTATTCTGTAATTAGAGATATTAAATACAAATGGTGAGAGCACAGCTTTGGTGGCTGATCTGTCCTTAGTCTGGAGATAAGACTAGGTTCACATATCAAGGCTAGGTCAATTGTTTCCGCTGGTGGCAGTAACTATTGATCCAGATTACACTAGTATTTCTCATGTTATTACTCGTTCATATACGTTGAACACATCACGTAGAGTGTTTTGCCTACCAAAATAATTAAATATGTCACGGTCAAGATGTTTTAATTGGGTATACACCATTTTACAGGTTTACCGGTTTACGTGTTTATAATTTCATAACTGATGTCATTTTTGGTAATAATTATAGGGAAAGCTAAATTTGTCATTTCGGCTGCTTAAGTTCAACAATATAGTTGCTATCATAGCGTAATAGCCAGAGAGGCGGGCAATTAAAAACTGAGACAAAAAGCCGGGTTATAAAGCGTTATGAATGTCGACGCGCGATTACAAAAAATCACGTTAAAATTAAACAGAGTTGCGCTAACCAGTGTGTGTGTTGCCTTCTTAACAATGTAGTTGCTATCACACGTGAAGCTAATATTAACGGTCCATAGTTCGCTCTCCTATCGACACCACGATGTACACGGGGGTTAGATCGAGCTGGAGTTTATCTGGATCGAACCGGTTCGCCACGAGCCTCGGTAAGTGGTTACGTAGGGAACACGTAAACAATCAGATCCGTATTCCAACAAGTAATCCAATACAGATTCTACAGTCCTAAACGACAATTTATTGATAGCTGTGACCCATTGACATTTGAATATTTTGCATCATTAGATTGATTGTTCCGTCTAGTCTAGACTGTTCTTTGGTTTTGTTTTGGCTTAGTGATTTTTTTACTGAAAATTATGAGTGCATCATTAAATGTACCCTGCAACACAACATTACAACATATTTACCGTGAGACTTTTGAGAGTTTTGACGTCGTTGGTTTCATACTTGAGCAGTGCGAATTGTTCGTCGGTGAAGCGGAAACCTTTCTCGATGTCTGCTTGTTTCAGTTCTTCCAATTCCTCGTGGCACTTCGCCAGTAGTTGTTCAGGAGTCAGCTGTTCGTTTTCTTCTTCCAAACCTTCTGCCTCTGCTTCTTCGTCAACTGACTGTGAGAACGATTTTGTCTTAAAACATAAGCTACAGCCAGTACGGTTCAAATCAATAATGTGATTATGTCCATTGTTTGGTGTTCTCTACTCATGTCTGTCAAGTTTCACATGTTTGTATGTCAGCTCCCCATTAGTGAAGGTTAGGTTAGGTTAGGTTAGGTCGAATCTGTGTGCTTGCATGCATGTACGTTTGTGTGTATCGTATATATGGTGCATTCATGTCCGTCATGTTTGTATGTAAATAAATAAATAAATATGTCAGTTGCCTGCGGACTTGTGGAGGTTGTTTCTCGGGGAATCACCGTCTATGTAGTTCGCGTATGTGCATGTTTTTTGTGTTTTTACATATGCAGTACACACGACTCTGGATGATCTAGTGAATGAATGTTATGATGTACGTTACGATGCCGGTCGAATGCTAAGTAAACTAATACCACTTAGACAGGCCAATAAGCAGACACAATAGTAAAATAATGCATATGTATAACATGTATTGTGACTCACGGAACAGTAAAGTGATTTAATTACAACCCAAATGTGGGTTCACATTTTGGTGGACAGGTTTTTTATACCTGTTCAAACCTCTGGGAGGCCTTCAGTTTTCTGTAATAAGCATCAGCTCTCTTCTTGGACGCTCTTGCTACTTCTCTGTTAACCATTCGCCAGAAAACAAACACTGGGTGGTGGAATAGTTCCGGGGGACATTCCTTCAGTGGTGTCTTGCCCACCAAGATCAGGCGTTTCAGTCTTTCCATCTCATCGAGCTGAAAATTTTCGTTTATTGAAAAGATTGAATGCTAGTGGCTTGAACAAACTGGTGAAAGTTATTCAACATTATATCATGTAAATATAGTCCAGCCGTTTTGTACGTTGTGGAAAAATTGTGATAATGTTTTACTGACAAA
Source organism: Erynnis tages (assembly GCA_905147235.1). NCBI lineage: Eukaryota > Metazoa > Arthropoda > Insecta > Lepidoptera > Hesperiidae > Erynnis > Erynnis tages. The sequence continues at coordinate 10,614,278 of LR990072.1, forward strand.
ACTGCGAATGATGCTATAAATGTCATGTTTTTGAGCCAATGAGAGTGCAAAATCTTGACATTGACAACGTCAAAGAAGACCGTATGTAAATATTGTGAAAAAAATGCTCCCTGATATTTAAATATGAATAATTAATTTAATTATTTTTAGGTTTTAGTAAATGTTACCTTTTCAGGATCGATATGAATTGCAGATATTTTAAAAATAAAGTTCCATAATTCCATAATACAAATTATTTGCACAGGCTTCTTTCAAACATCATAATATTGTAGTACCTAAATTTCATACTTTGAGCAATGTTTAAACTATTATATCTTTTAAACCAATAGGCGTAGGACGATAGATATTAGTGATTTTAATATATAATGGTCCCCCCTAATACCCGTCTGCCATTGGTCCACTGATTACGGGAAACCCTGTATATTACACTGACTACAGAATAAGTAACAGTATTAACATACATTACACGTTGAAAACTTGAGATAAATGACCCCTTGGCCACGTGTAATGTGGAGATATAATGCATATCTATGAGTTGTGACGTGGCGCTGCACCGCGTAACCTTGCACCTAGCGTCATTTGTTAATCTATTTGTGCATGATAATATAAGAAAGGATGACGTTAGAGGGAAATAACACTATTTATTTATTACCCCGTACATAGGTATTAATTTAGCAGACTATTATTATTAGCCCAAGATTTTGTAAGAACGTTGCCATTAGTATGAGATGGAGAGTACTCTGGGTCGATTTCAAACAAGATGAAAATATTTCGATAATTCTCATTTTCGTCTCTTTGCGAAAGAATAATTGAATGGATGTTCTGAACATTTTTTTACTATGCATATTGTAGTGTAACTTAAAAATCTTATTTTGTCCCCAAGTAGGTATTCGCTTTCCTTTTTGCTGAGTTCATTTAAATGTGGAGTCCCCAACCCGTAATAGACCACGTGAAGGTCCGAGGCGTGGGCTACATCTTTTTTATTGTGAAGATGTGAACCATCCCCGCAGTGGGTCATGAAATAATTATAGATTATAACTTATAAGATATAGGTAGGATAATGGCTTTATTAAGAAAACGAAATTTGTACTCACGACTCTTGCAGAGATCCGTTTGTTGAGGTTCTCCTCGTTGACGGCTCGGATCCTCTCCTCCAGCTCCGTCATGTAGGACTTGTCCGTAAGCCGCACCAGGTTCGAGCCCATGTGCTTCTCGAGGCGCGCCCGCACATGCGAGTGGGCGAAACTGCGGAGAATAATGGAAACTGATTTACATTACTTTATAAAATGATTATGAAATTAAGTTATTAAAACACAAAACAACGTTACAGGGAGAATTGTTGATGTTTTAATACAGAATGTTCGATCACGCGATCAAAGAAGAATAAATTAAGGCAATTACAGTGGAGTGGACCTAAAAATTTGAATACAGCATTATATTTAAATTTTCCTTTGTTGATGAATAGACAAGTATTTATTTTCAGTTATATTGAAAAACTACCTACTGAATGTTTTAAAAATGATGGAACAATTGTGTGATTAATTGTTATAAATAAAATTAAAAAGAATATTTTGAAAGATTGCATTTAAATTTAAATTATGATCGATAATATGAAGGTTGATAAGTACAATGGTTTTCTTCTGCTATTACACATAAACGAGTTCAATAAATGAGTGACAATGTTAAATGAATGCATTTATTTAAGCAGTGCGTTTGCATGTCACTCACTTGCGCCGGGTGGATCGTGGGTTATTATTTTGACTCGTTTTGTATACAAAATTTGATGTTCGACTGATTGAAACCAGCCCACCGTCTGGTTTCGGAGTAAGTTTTAGTAGTTTTGGCGCTAGGTGCCTCGTGTCATAGTTGGGAAGTTTATCGCGGCTACGACGGGCCTGGCACGGTATGGCACAGCCCCCGCTGACACCACATATACCGATTTACACGTTAAGGACGTTGCACACTCTACTTGCTAATATATTTTGATCTCTGAATCAATTATTCTTTCTCAGCCAAGTGTGTAGATGGGCTTGTTGACCTCAGTAAAAGCTACAAATAGGTGCTCATTTTTAAGTTTTACGAAAACTATTGCTATGTAAATGGCTTTTTTATTAACAAGTTTTCTTTGTGTGCTTAATCGGTAATGGGATAATGGGATAAAATTATAATTTGTGTTTCTGTTTGCCAAAATTTTGTTGTTTTCCTTAAATCTACACTCCGCTTTATATATCGTGACCAAGACATTTCGGCAATATCATACGTGGCATAAGAATGGTTGTTTAACGTTATCGTTTCATAAATATGCCATTTCATCATTTTTGCGTTTATATATTTTTAACTTAAATATATACATATTTGCAATGGTAGAATAATTAATCATAAATAGGTATGTAAGAACTTTCACTCAAACGATGAACATTTGTATATCTGTCTAAGACCAATGAAAATTACGATTAGTACCAACAATTTACCATTTATAAACGAATTTAATGATATTATTACTGCGTGAAGCCCTTCACGACCTACGTACGAAATTCGATATTTCACCTTCAAAAGCGTTCGAATCAGTTAAAACTGACGCAATAAATTGAGTGCACGATATGCCGTTCGTTCGTAAAAGCCATAATTGCTAACTCAAAAGGGTTTCACTTGTAATTGTGTTTACGGAACCTTTATCGCCGAAGGGCGAGGCGGAAAATGTATGGGCGGGCGCCGCTATTGATAACGAGAGTTCTGAAATTATAGAAATTACTTTACAATTTGTTACGTATTTTATTTGCTTAAGTTTTTATTAGAATTAAGATTACAAACTTATAGGTACAAAATATTCAAAAAGAAACAGGTTTAATAGATCGTGGAGCCATTTTCACTCGTCCGAGGGCGTCCAGTTGCCTCCTATGCAACATTTAAATGCTTATAGTTCGTCTGAAAAAAGCGGTTATCGATCAAGTAATCATCAGACAGATTATCAACAAAGGTTATGATTTTAATTTAAATCAATATATTAATGGATAAAATTTTGTTTTGATGTCATTGTCATCCAAAGTACCTTAAGTAACATTCTTGCACAAGAAAATTATTAAAGCTCGAAAAATCATTTTGTTCATTTCTTATAGACTTTATATATCTGTGGGCTACTATCGCGAGGCGGTTACTATGAGCGAACTGATCGCGTGATAGGCACGGATTCCATAGAAAATGGAAAAACAGCGTCTTCTGCGATTACTTGATGACAGCCTAGCCTAGACCTATATTTTTTTAAGCATTGCTAAAGGCACTGTAGGTACTGAAGAAGCTATAATAAGCTAAGTCTAGAACTACAAGCTCGACTTTGAATTTCATTGCGTATTATTCAACCTTTTGGGAAATTTATATTTACCGTTTAATACTTGGGGTAATCAAATCTGGTAAAATATTGTATTCATAAAGGAAACAAAAAAGATAATACAAAAGTGTAAGATGAGTAAGTTTAAAATTTTATAAATGTATACTCGTAGTATAAACATTAGCTGTACTTAATTTATAATGCAAAATACCATCAGATGAATTAATTATCCGATTTGACTCTACCTGATGAATTTGGTCTAACTTTTATCATCTCTATGCTGGTTTATGAAAGATTTAAACGATTACTGTAATAAGTATAGCGTATAAGCGTCTTAAGTGTATAAGTCACCAGTTAAACTGGTTTGTCAAATTTTTCAGTAGAAAAGATAAAAACAATGTTTAAAAATACCTAGGTTGACTTATTTATCATGTTTATTATGTTATCAAAATCATATTTTCAATACTAATTTTGCGATAAATTTATCTCAAGTTTGTCTTACGAAATAAAACAAAATTATGACAAGCTTAGTTTTATTTTTTATATTAAGTTTATGCGCGTGGATAACAGCCCAATATCTTGATTAAAGTTGCTGGGAGTCGAAATGTTATTATTTGAGAAGTGTTCGGATTTATTTTCAATGACCTTTCATCTTATAAGGATTATCATAAAAATTTCGACGAATAAGTATGGTTTTTCACTATGAGCTTACTAAAAGATAGAAGAAGGCGAAGTAGAATTAATATGGCTTTGATCAGAGCTTGGAGCACTACGTAACACATTTGACGAGCTTGCGAATTTTGTTAGTTGTGAAATATTTAAGCCTAAGTGTTTTTTTCTCCTTTATTTTTAAGAAGTGTATTTTTGTATAGTAGGTACGAACTTTTTATGGTTTTATAGGGTGTTTTTTAAAATTTCATCTTTCCTGTTTCCTGGGAAATTCAAAATCAATAAAAGCCATATCCCACCAGGACGACAAAGGCGGACATGGCGACGTTGCCGGCTACATATCCAAACAAATTGTATGGAAATTGTCAAATTTGCGACGTTGCCAAACCGTCGCCAAGCAAGTTAACTGTCATTTAAGTATTTCAATACGATTTGTTTGGATACGGTCGCCGACCATGGCGTCCCGGTGAGCAATTGTTCTAAAAGTATATACCAACGCAATTTAAGCACCACATTGCTCGTTACAGCGTGCAACTATTCGGGAATGTTTACGCGTAGCCCGAATTATACGTGACGACAAGTTTGCGCTACGTCACACATTTGACGCAAGCTTGCGATTTTGTTTTTTGTGAAATTGTTTCGCACTGAGCTTTTACGTTCCGATTTCTAAGAAGTGCCTTTAAATTTTTATTTCAGTCGTTTTAAACTTTTTCAACGATTCTGGGTAACTCCTGGGCTAATTTAGCTTTTAACTCTTACATACATGTCGTAAGTATTGTGTCTTATACAGGCTGATTTGGTCATTAACTAATGATAAAATTGAGGGCATGAAGAGTGCATAATTTTATCGACAAAGCATTTAGGAAATTGAATTTTTTATCATAATAATTTTAAGTACGACGACGACGTCGTGCGAAGAATGTACGCAATTAGGTTATTGACAACCAATTTGTTGCGAGCGACCGCTTTGATCATTGCAATTAGGACAAGGGGTTAGAATAAGAATACAACTAGCAACCGGGCATGTCGTCAAGTTCTGGCCTATTTAGGTTTAAATGTATAAAAAGCGCGACCCAAATCCTCGGCTTCGAAGAATGTTCACTCGATATTTCACCGATAAAATTACTTCTGAATCGCGAGCAATAAATAGCGAGAGCGCATGCAGTTTCAACGCCATTAAAATGGGGATTCACGATGGTGCCACTGGGCTAAATGTATATGGCTCATAGGTGGGTAGATATTGGACCAAATTTTGGTCGATGGCAAGGAATCATTTTAGAATTAAAAACGTGGGGTGTCCATTTGAGTTAAAATCAAATAAAACGTCTTGACGTTCTGTCACCCCAAACCGCAAATTGCTAATGTGCTGGAACTTTGACTCATTATGAACAAAGAAAATGAATAAAACGAAAAAATAGGGCTTGATATAAAATATGTTTTTATCCTTAATATACTAAATTGATTGATACATACTCGTACTTGACCTACATGTGTTTGACTTAAGTCGTTTGCAACCACGCTAAATAGCGTGATCGTGAATGTCCATCTTTCCATAAATGTTCAAGTGCTATAAATATGGTATTGGGGAAGTAGATTTTTGTAGTGCAGACACGTTTATTTTGGTGTAGAGATAGTGTGTGCTGTTATTGAGCCGATAAAAAAGAGAGTTGGAATTTCTATGGAAGATTATTTATTTAGAAGCTCCAATTAAATTGAATGCCACAATTTTCAATAAGAAAAAAGGTTTATTATTTTAAAGGTTTATAAACATTGCTTATGGCTTCCAAAGCAGTAAGTAGGTATCAGAAACATACGATACGATTATAAAGATTTTATATTTAATGTAAAAAAAATATTTTAGCATTTAATCTTATCGTTATTCGTTCGTTATTGATCCAACGGTTCATTGCAACGAAACATCAATATTATGTGCAAAACAAATATTTTATTTTACAAGAGCACGATCATATAATTTATATAGGTACCCCCGAGCGATAAATCTCAATGACATTATGCAATATTAAATGATATATACACCTTCGCATTGGTCCAAAAAGAGAAAAAAGTACCCTATGTATTAACCCAGTTTATGGTCTAAATAAATTTAATACCAAATTGTATCCAAATCAATTCAGCTGTTTTCGCGTGGAAGAGTGACAAACATCCATCCATCCTCACAAACTTTGCTGATACGAGTAGTACGATGTAGGATGATAGTTCCTAAACTAATCGATGATACAGAATTGTTTACGATACTGTTTTGTTTATTATCATCCGATGTTTGTTTTCGCTCCTAATAGATACTCGTATGTATCTATCTACTGACTGAAATAACAAGATTTATCCTTCGATCTCTGAATAACATCATAAAATCGATATTAATGTTTAACTTCAAGAGTCTATTATGCGTAAGCTATTTACGACGCGTGCTAGATAAACTAATTGGCCAAATATGTGCGTTCATATGACGTGTCTTTTCGTTAAGTAACTTTGTAAGTTTCTCGGATCGTAATCGTATCGGCGTATCCAATATGCTACGAAAGTACGACTCCAATCTCGAAAAGCTTTAAAAGAATTTTAGTTAAGAAAAAGCAGTTTTTTATAATCATATTTTTTATTAGTTCTGCCTCTGATTTAGGTTCAATTCAGACCTCGGAAAACAAGGAAATCCGACTTAGGTATGATGTATTAAAACCGCCTCCGTAACACAGTAGTAGTTGCCTTTCAATGAATAGATAGATACATTAAGGAACTCGGAGCCGTAAAACTGTCGGCAGTAAAACAGGATGGTGCGTTATTTTTGAAGCTATAAAACGCACGTCACAGACTTTAAACGCTCCTTAAATACTTCGATACCATTTTACTATTTCATTACAAACAACTGTGTGATCGTTTACACTATACAGTATGTGTATTGTATACACATTTCACAGTATAGTGTGCTGTGTTATAACCGACAGGAATGTTGTTAAATTTTTTTTATAACTTCGTACGTAAGAATATCAAAAGCATAAGAAAACACGGTTACATAACCTTCATCGTCATATGAGCCTTCTTGGCAGTTGGCATCCAGTTTGGATGTAGGCCAGAGAAGAATCTCTCTACCTGAATTGAGCACAGAACTCTCAAGAGTGGAGTTTTGTGCTCAGTTGCTCTGCGTGTCGTTGGATGTAGTCTGTTCGCTGCGGTGGTCTACCTCGCCCACTGGTGTCTGCTCTGGGTCGAAATTCTAGGACTGATCATGTCCACCGGTTCTTGTCCATTCTCGTAATGTACCCAGCCCATGTCCAATTCCTTTTTGCTATGGCACTTATGACAATCCTAATTATATACGCACCTATTATTATGGCTTATTTTCTTTTTTTGGCAATTTTTTGTAACGTCCAAGTAAGGAAAGTCCAATTTAACTTTGTTACACGTAGATAAGTCTGTATGGTTCTAATTTTATCCATGCTTTGTTATAATTAATGATAGCCCGATCACTATCGCAAATCTCTTATTTTTCCAGAGATATAAATCCGGTTCTGACCGTTTTAGATAAGTGAGATTGAGGTAATTTTATTTTTAATAAATTGTTGATAGTCATGTTTCTTAATTCTTCGAGAATGGTTAAATGTCATGATAATGAAGGTACCTGAAACCTGAAGGTATTTGAAATTTCACACAATCATCGGACGAAATTATAACCACGATAATTTAAATGACTTCTTCTTTTCTATAAGTACATACCGCACTGTCATCGATTTATTTATGAATAATGTTTGGCGTTTGAATCTCCCATTGGATACATTCTATAAAAAGTGGTAAGCCTCTCTGATGTGACGAGTGAGTACTGATAGGAGAGGGTTTATAAATTTTCTCCCGGAAAAGTTAGTTCCAAAAACTTTTGCACCGCACGCAAGTAACACGACGTGTTCAATTTACTTCGTAACAAAGGAGGGCGATGACCTTTTACTATTCTGTAGTAACACTTTCTAAAGAAAATTATATATATACAACTTTTAATTAATGTAGCACACAACAATATTTAAGCAACAATAATATAAGTGCGACAAATACCGATAACTAAAGAGTATTCGGCTGGCTTTATTTTTTATTCTTCACCATTAAAGCTCGGAATTCCTGTCTAACAGGAGAAGAATACCTATGACTGCCACTCCTTCACGCTTCTCCAATGCGGCTTAATAGAGGACATTAACTTCATGTGACATCAAGATCCAAATCGTCATACTACATTGACACACTCGTATGTAACGAAACGAATAAAACAGTTTTTACGTAGCCACATCACGGTCCTAAAGCTTCCCGAATGATGCAAGTCGACAAACAAATATATAAAATTTACGCTATGTTATGTTCATTCCACGGCATGATGTAGCAAAATATTTGTTCAGGAAGGAAGTATTATACGAGGCTAATAAAATTGTAAGAACGCCGCCCGCCGGTCCAACTTGCACTTAAATTTTACATTACATTTTATTATAGTGGAAATTCTAAAAAAAAGCATGACGTCCGCATTTAAAATTGGTTTAGTAAAAGGTATGCACACATGCTTGTCGTGTAGAGTTTTTCAGTAGATACGAGTATAACTACTCGTATTGTGTGAATGTGAATGTGAATTAAACTTCCACATGAGACAAAAATAATACCATTTTATAACTTTTGCCGTGCTAATTATATTTCCTACATATTTTTGCCATCATATGTCATGTATAACATTATGGGCACTGCATACTGTATACTGTACCTACTATCAAACATTTCCACATGGCAAATGTTCAAAGATATGAAGAGTTAGCGATTAATATTAGCCGTCAGCAATAGCAGTTAGGGCCAATGGTTTAGCTAAATATTTATGTTATCTCAAATCAAGATCTCTCGATTCAAGGAAGATGAACCGATGTACCTACCTACAAGAATTACCCACGAATTTATTTAAAGTAGTTAGTTACTAGGTAACATTTCTCTCGATGTGAGAAACTTTTGGCAAGAACTCTACTCTTGGTATAAGTATGGCAAAATGTTTAGATATCATGTTTGAAATAAATTTAAACGATGATCATCAATAATCATAAAATCACATATAGTAATGTAACTCATTTAAAAGTAGATACTATGTTTTCATTTCTGAATATAAAAAAGTGTCGAAAGTCAAATTGACTGAAACCTAGGATTCGTGCTAAATCTCAATAAATAACACAGCAAAACAGTAAAGTAAAATAATGTCCTAGAAGTATCCGCTTTCCTTGTGTTACCAACGAGCTTTGTTGAATGGAAACACTAGTAAACTTTCGTGTTGCTGAAAATAGTCATATCTACTACAAAACTTAGCACTATTACTACTACTTTTGCTTCATTGTAAAACTGCATGCAGGAACTTTATTTCAAGATAGAAAACACGAAATTAACCGGCAAAACCGTAAAATTGGAGACAGGGTTATAAGTGAAAACAAAAGTAGCTTATAAGAAAAAATCGCAAAATAGGAATCATGAAGAAAACCTGAGCGAAGACGCTCTCCTGCTGTGAGGAGCGCACTCCAGAATAGTATTCTCTGAGTCATCAGCATCCCCGGCTGACCGGCGCCGGCCTCTGTCCGCGAGCAGCTCGATCGTCGTCCAGAAAGATCCCTCGGAAGTGTTCGACGCCGTTCGTTGCATATTACAACCCCTGCACGTTGCCCGAGGCGGCTGAAGGTGCAATGACTGCTGCCGCCATTATCGTCGCCAAGTGCCAACCCACCCCAGCCCCCGACGCCTACACCCCACGTGTTTCACACGCGAACATTAATCTTCCAGCCTGACGCCTTTCATGGATAATTTTCCGCGGTGAAGTTTATCGATAGAGCCGCCACTCGACGCTTGGAAAGTCTATTGAGGTTGATATTCGATTTTCTTGTCCATTTAAAATGCAGCCTAGCCACTTTTGCTTTAATAGCCTGAGCTTACTTAGTAAAAGTAATGTTTGTGTCACGAATTAGGTTCATAAGTGGTGGGTGGGTAGATCAATAAAATCATACAAAATTACTCATCCTTCACAAAAAGTGATGGATGAGTAATTTTGTAGCACGAAGTTTGCAACTTGATGTAAGTATCGGCGAAAAACTTTATTCAAGTTTCCATCCCTAGTAGTATTTCTGAGTGTGTGTGTCGAACTAATGTTGTCATTTGTCGAGACGGCTGGTGCTGGTGGTCTAGGGGGGTGACCCGGATGGCGCCAACGTCGCAGGCCGCGACCGGGTCAGCATGATGCCTCTACGGCCTTCGCGTTACTATACAATTAGGTAAGTGATAAAAACTGTTTACAATTATAGAGTCGTTCACTTTATAAGTATTTAAAAGTTCTGCCGCAATGTTCTGTGTACATTACTATTATAGGCACGAAATTGTATACTTAGGTGAATAGTTTTATTGTTCGTAAATTATTTTTTTAAGAATTAGACGATTTATTTTTAAAATTATTGTTTAAATTTAATGTACTTAATTATAAAAATATTCTTTTATACTTACGCATACTGAATAATCTTGGCTTGCCACCATCTTGGCATGTTTGGTAATTGAAACCTCTTCATCTTTTTCCGCCCAGTCTCTCCCTCACCGATCTCATCTTCGCCTTCCACCTAATAATAATCCAACAGTATTTTAACAGGTAAAGAATAAAAAACAGTGGTGAATCTACGAGTCAACAGGCAAAGAACGAAACCAGTGGTATACAATAATATACAATTTATTCGAACCAGGGCAAGAACTTGGTAATGGTGCCCGGCTTTCTCCAACTTTTAAGAATTATTATTTACTAGACTATGCCCGCGGCTTAGTCCGCGTAGGTTTTAGAACTTGGTCCAGAGAGGGATAAAAATATCTTATATGTTACCTAATCCAGTTTATAAAGTGCATGTGTACAGAAATTATAATGTGTGTGTAATGAAATTTCATTAAAATCAGTTCAGCCGTTTTTATGTGAAAGAGTAACAAACATCCATCCATCCTCACAAACTTTCACATTTATAATGGTAAAGTAGGATGATCAAGTAGGTAGGATAAGTATTAGGTACTTATCTCAAAATGTACTTAGATATGGTAAGTTATTTGCAACATAACATTCTTCTTGGTACGCATAAAATTTAAATCATCAATCATGTAGAGATTTTCCAATAATATAAACAATGGTTATCAATGAATCCCATTAAAACGGATATACAAAAGACGTAAATCCTGTTATTAACTCGTTACTTCGAAACGTAATTAGACGAGATAGATTTACTCGTAATACTCGTAGATTAATCTAGTGTGTAAATCTTCGTGCGCACTTCTTAAAGATTTACACCGATGGGAGTGAATGAGAAATGAGTGTAGAAATATGAGTGTTTAAGTATATATGGATGGTCTAAAGTTCTATTTATGACTTTTTATTCCTATGGCATTTTTATGCTAACTGATATTGATTTATTCTGTTTTTCTTTTGTAACTTACGAATGTACGAGTACCTAATATGTGCAAAGGTGGACTTAAAGATAACAAGCATTTTCTGCCCGTCAAACTTAGATTAGAGGGAAAAGAAAACAAATTAAAGTCCTCACTGTTATACATTATCCATGAACGTTTATGTTTTATGTTAGGATTCATAGGCACGGACGAAGACTTGGAGTACAGTGACCACTGAACGCGGTTTCTCGTTTGTATTTTTATGTTATAAAAAACTTAACAGCCTTTACCAATTCAAACTATTGTATACGTGTGATCTCGGGCTTGCATAGGTACATGTTAGTAATATTATAAGGTATAATACCGATATAATCTTACTTGTATTTTGACTCTCTTATCCTTGTCGGCGCCGTCATTGTTAGCTTCAGGCATTTTGCTTACTTATTAAGTTTAGCTACTAAAAATTTTGATATTCGCCAAAATTTTATGTCGCAAAGCTTTTGTTATTGTACTATATTTTCATTCTACAATAATTTTGATCACAAAAGAATTTGGAAGAAATATATGATGAGATTACAAGACTAAAATTTTAAACATAGATAAATACTAATTTTAAATTTTGAAATAAACAGTGACATATTGACATATACGGGAAGGTATTGTTTTAAATGTTTTATGGTGCTAGGTTGTCATATCGTTCTGCCATTTGTACAGACCGGGGATTTGCATACTTGTGAAGCATGTTGCGGAAATATTTGAACAATTTTTTTTGGCAACTATGCAAATGTTTTTGAGCTGGCAAAAGCTTGATATCGACCATAATTATATCGAAAACGTAATAAAATCGGTATAGATATAGTATCTTAGAGAAATTATAAAATTATAGTTGGAGCTATGTTAAAGAAAACGGTATCTAATAGCACAAAATTCCCTTTTGTCACAAGATCCCTTACGTCACAAATCAAGCGTGGTCATAAATATTTGCGTTTTATATATTTTAGGCAATGAAAAGATAATTGCATTAAAATTAAACATTTATTAAATTTTTCTCAGATATATTACATTTTATTCAATAGGTCTAGGTTATACAGAGGGACATCGTGGTTCTGTTGTCGGGGCGCCTCCCATCGCGCTCGAACATCTGCCTCCGACGGGCCCCACTTGTCGTTTGGTCGGCAGTTTACACGGATCCGCTAAACATAGAAACATTATTGTGAGAAATTAAAGCTTTTATACGGCATCAAATACAGTAATCTCTAATAACATTAAGACAGGAAGATGTGGGTGACGATAAAGTACCTGCTCGAGCGATCAACAATGGCTCTACTCTACCTAATCAATGTAGCAAATGTAGAGCAGAAAGATGACATGCAAGCCACCTGATAATTGGTCATTGCAACCTATAGCCTATACCTACGCCCATCTGAAAATAAGACAGAAGTCCTTTCTGCTTTGCTTTTTATTAGGATTAATCCTTTTAACAGCATGTTGCTTCATAATCCGCTGGTTATGTGAGTAGCGATAGCAGAGGTATTGCCTCTACCGATCTATATTATCTTTACATCCTATATAGAGTGTGACAGTTTATTGTAGGTACTTAAGCATAAATTTCTTGGTATTTTATCTATTAATAAATAAATGTTTTACTTCTAATAGAGTTCCATTAGACTGTATGAGTATTTTGACAGCGTAGATCGGAATGCAGATGACAGAAACCATCGCCACGCTCCATCCAGCCAAGCCGGACGCTTCGCGCATTGCGTACACTGTTATGATCTGAAATTAATGTATTTTTGTGTTATTTGATGCTTCTGCATTATAACGGCTTAACCGAGTATGATGAAACTGACAAAAAGCTTAAAGCCAGCTTTTGACTATGGGATATATAATATAATTTAAATTACATTTTGAGATATAACATTTTATCGCTCGTCATACATTTTGTACGTGACCGTTCACACTGTGCTATAATATATATTACATCCCAAACTATAAATATTTTTTAGATATTTGAATGAGTATATTTCACCTTACGTCCCCGGACACCGCGCCCCTGCGTCGCCCGCAGTCGCAGTTTGATTGGTAATGGTAGTGGCCGAAGCTGTTCCAAAATATATATCTTACAATGTGAACAGCAATCGCGGGATGTACGTAATATATAGCTCTTGAATGCAACATGTAATTTATATTATATCTTATAGACAAAAGCCGGCTTAAGCTTGCAGCTGATCCCGTTATAAGCGAACGAAGCTGTAAGGGTTATCGTTATAATATGATTGAGATAATCGGGCTTCGGTCAAGATCGGTGGTGGTTTTAAGATTTTTCAGATAAGAAATCATAAAAATCTAAAGTTGCTGTCGGTACATCCGATAACTTTATCGACTGCAGTTAATCAAACAGAATCAGAATGTGTCATTGACGATTTGAAGTTATGTTCTGCGAGCTCTGAGAGTTTTCCATAAAAAAAATCGAAGTACCTGTGCACATAAAATTCCTACCTCATTATTTCGTGCCTAATAGGTACCTTATATTTTTATATTCCACAAAACATGTTACCAATAGCAGAGCAGGAATAACGTATCTCCACAGGATCATCCAAAACCGTTTCACAGGCTTGCCGGTCATGAAGAGTAGGTCTGCAGCCACTCTTCCAGGGCCGTATATGTACACAGTAACCAGCAGTTCCACTGCACATACCACCGGCACACACGCGACGGCTACATGAGCATCCAGGAGTCCTATTACGTGTAAGCCACCCTGTAGAACAATACAAACTAACAGAGCTTACAATTTGCTAAGGCAGAGTTAAAGTGCACTAGAACGCCATAAGATACTAGAGAGTCAGAACAAAAACGTGGTTCGTCGTAAGCTAACAGTACGATATCTATCAATGACAACCACGGCCGAATAATTTAATGTGCTCTCCAATACACGTCAATTAATTTACCCCCAAATTCCGTTTCAGGAATCGAACTTCCAAGGAACAAAATACTCGCCGCTCATTGATTAATATTTACGGCATGAATACATAAATCAATAAGCGATTCTGTGAAATGCAATGGCAAAAGAGGGTCACACGCATATAACCAATGGGCGCATACGGATAATTTTCTTTGGGAGCTCGTTTCGTGGAACGGACCTGGATGACTATCCGCACCGGGACTATTCTATTCAAGGACTATTCAATACAGACCGCACCTGACATTGCAACGTCGCGTCGTTAAACATTTTCCAACACGTGCGGTCCACGCTTTTAATAGAATATGGCTTGATAGATTCCAATGAGTCTCCTTATGGTTCTGTTGCCCATTAAAACAGAGTTATCGGAAGTGTGGTGAAAGCGCTTTTTGGCCTTTAATGGTGTGCAAACACTTGGTAAGGGCAGTTAAACCGTGGCTAAGCACACATTAACACGAGATCTGGGGCGATTAGACTAGTTATTGCACTAGGGGACAAAATAAAACTTGTTTGCTAGGTACTCAGGCAGTTAATTGATGGAGGAATTGTGATAATGTAATAAACAAAAAAAAAAATTTAAAGAGGCTAGCGTTTGGCCGCAGTCTCGCCTGATGGAAAGTACGTACACATGATCTAAATGATTGCCTTGGGTTCATTGCATCAACCATTTTTAAGCATTAAACTTATTTTAACTTATAGCTTATTCTACTCAAATTGAGAAGGACATAAACCTTAGCACACCACGCTGGCCTTATGCAGGTTTTGTGGACTTTATATGCCTTTGAAAACATTATGGGATCTGGCAGGTATACACTTACCTCTATGTAGGTACATACGTCACGATGTTTTCCTTCACAGTTACAGCAGGTGACATATTTTATAAAGGGTTGCTACTCTATGTTATTATAATCTCACCTCAGTGTTACATATAATAGACAAAAGAAAAAGGATAAAGCAGGCAACAAAAGTGACGAAAGGCTTGCATCGTTTCAGGTGCGGGTACTCATCCAACAGGCCCGCAATGGCTGCTTCGATCGTCACGAACTGAAAACCCGAAAATGTCAAGTTTACGTCAAGACACTGAATACATGCATGTTTTACGTGTTACTATGTGCAAGGGTAAGGGGCATCGGCCTTTTGTATGTTACACAAGTAAGGGGCGTTGACCTTTTGAATGTTATACAATTGTTACACAAACGTCATGGAACTACGCACAAGGATTGCTTGAAACTTAGGCCTTATTTTAAAGCCGGACCTAACATTTTTAATTGGCACGATGTGCGTAAGCCTTTGAGGCTTTAAGATCATTGAATAACGAAAATATTGATAGTATAATATTCGCGACTTGCACTCGGCCGCCAATTCTGTACGTCAACTGGTAGCCCTACTATTTTTATAACCCAATCAATAATTATTAAATCATTAATTATTAGATATTGTATGAAATGTTTTTGGTAATTCTTTTTTGTTCCGGAGGCCATCAAATCAAAATGACGTTAAAATGACAAAGTTCCAGCATTTCAGCAATTTCGAGAGTAACAAATACGAGTACAATAGCTAATGGAATTACCATGGAATCTATGCCAAGAAAGAAGAGCATCACAAAGAACGTGATAGCCCAGAAGTTGGGTGCAGGCATCATCGACACTGCAGCAGGGTAGGTGACGAAGGCCAGGCCGGGCCCAGCAGTGGCCACTTCTGCTACTGGTACACCTGCACGCTGGGCCGCGAAGCCCAGCACCGAGAACACTACAAAACCACCCCAGATACTTGTAGCGCTGTTCACTATTGGTATTATTATGGAAGGTCTGGAAATAAAAATATATTATTTATCATATTAGTAACAAAAAATAAGACTATCTATGTATAGGAATAGCATTAGTAAAGCTTTGTGGTAATTTCAAGGGCAATAAGACAAGTCACTAAAATGTTGAACAGCAATTATTGACTACCTAAATTAGAAACAACATTAAAGGAATCGTGTAAAGTAAACCAATCAAAATAGATTTCAATCTAAAACTACCATTCGAACATTGAAAACCAACTTAATTTATTAACCCATGTATGCAGCGTTCCGTTTCGAATTAAAAGTATTTTGTAACTTTGCAAGCCTTTTCTCGTTATTGGCTTCGCCAAATTCAAAATGCTACGAATGAAAGCAAATACTATTAAAATACAAACTTCAAGTTGTCATAGTTGAATTTGTTAAAACTAGCCATGCTGATCAATCCGCCCCATCCCGGTCCCAAGGAGTAAAATATTTGGGTCGCAGCATCTGCCCATACCTTGAATGAGAAAATATTATTGGAAACGAAAGTTAGCAAAAAAAATATATCAACATGTTTTTTTTTCTACATCATTTTTACAGAATTAAAAAATATTGTTTTTTCGTCATTTCAAAACCAGCTAACAGACAAATCTTCCACCTGATGGTAAATGGTCACCGTCGCCTATTGACAGGAGCAACATCAAGGGGTGAAGGCAGTGCGTTGACAGCTTATAAGGAGCTCTCTTTACGCCCTTTTAGAACTTTTGCCACTTACTTTAGGTTTACTCAATTGCTTCCAGTCTGGAAGGACAAAGTAGAGGATTCCTTGCCAAGCACCCGGCAGCGTGATTCCGCGTACCAATAAAATGCACAACACCAAGTACGGGAAGGAAACAGTGAAATATACGATCTGAAAGTATAAATAATACGCTTGTCAGAATTCCAGTTCCCAGGAATTTTGTGATTGACGTGGGCAACACGCCAAGGAAAGCTATTTCAGAGTGACATTTTGCGTCTAACAGCTCACCTTTCCAACGCTCTTGACACCATTGCAGATGCACAGGTAGACAATAATCCAGCAAATCAAATTACACCAGAACACTGGCCAAACTATGCTGCCGATCTCATGTAAGCCTGATGACATTCGCAAAAGGCGTAAGCTGAAAAAAATGTAGGCAACTCAGAATAAAGAGGGGATTTGAGGATAAGAACATACGAGTATAAAGAGCATAATAAATATATAGAAATTAAAATTTGTTTTAAACTAGTCAAAGTTGTAAAGTAAAATAAATCAACATAAATGCTTAGAGAGATACCCCGATTAATAAGAAAGAAAAAAAATCTTACTGAAAAAATTCATCTTCAGGAGTGGTTATAGTTCCATTGGAAACCAACAAAGTAGTGTTACCAGTTATCTGAAATGATATTAATAACTTATTTTTTTATCACTTCCATAAATTTCCTGTATATACATACGTACATATGCAGGAATTGTATTAAAATGCCTAATTAAAATTATTTTATTACTAATTTAAAATGATGCAAAATAAGCTTATGGTGGACATTAATCCTGTTGGTACCTCTAAGCATTTCTCCGTGTTCCAAGGGTTCCCACACCCTTTCCATGGCAGAGGCGAGCTGAAGGAATGGTACATGTAAAGCATAGGGTAAGCCATGATTGTAGAGAAGTAAATTATGGCTATTATGTTCAAAACGACCATAGCATAGCCAGCACCTGAAATATAGAATAAGAAATATGTAAATTTGTACAACGAAGTCTACAATTTTCAAATAAATTAGTTTGAAGTTGGGATCGCTTAAATAAGTTCGCTTAAATAAGTTAAGTAATATTGCTTAGGAACTTTGTCGACTACTTGGCAAATATTCGTCCTTAGCTGGCTAGTTAGTTAGTTACTACAATTTTCCATACCTCCATCTTCAAGACGTGAGTTTTTTTACACAATTTCAAATTTTCAACCCTTTTTGCACATTCAATCTATACGACTAGTGTATAAGAAATTCGCATGCAAATTTTAACATTCCTTGCCTATTTACTATTGGTTGCGATGACAAACGAATACGTTTATGGGACAAAGTAAATCAATCAATTTCGTCTTTTTGTATAGAGATAATTATAAAATCGTACCTTTAAATAATGGACTAATATTGAAGATTGAAATGCATCCTGCGTTTGCAAACTGTCCCAGGCTCGTCTCCAAGTAGACAAGCGGAATACCGCATATGAATAATGTTATGAAGTAAGGTATCAGAAATGCTCCTGAAATTGAAAAAAATAATTAGCAATTCTTATCATTGAGTACAGTGTAAAGATATCCAAATTCATTATTACTATGTGAATAAGTATTGTCAGGCGCAGGACTACAACCATCTTCACAGGAGCATCGTGGTGGAGTATGCTCTAAGGTTCTCTCTATCCGTCGTTGGGATTGGACCCATACCAGCAGTACAACTAGCGATATTTTTTTGCGTGACATTGCGATCGTAAACAGTTTATACTTACAGTTTATACCAAGTTTCTTGGCAGGCGCTACACATTTTATTACAAAATAAACGAACTTACCACCGCCATTCCTGTAACACAGATACGGAAACCTCCAAAGGTTGCCGATCCCGACAGCATATCCGAGACATGACAGCAAATACTCCAACTGGCTGCCCCAACGTTCGTTCGATCCTCCCGCCATTTACTCGTGTAAACAACTAAATCGGTTATGGGTTGTGACCCCCACATGACAACATGAACAAGAGCAGCTGACTCCCGACAAATAAATTGAGGATGTAGGTCTTTATTATGTCTCTTCCAATCTATTTCAAGACATATCTGACCCAATGGTATCGAATCAAATACCCTGTGAGTATCTGATGAAATTGACTTAAATTTACTGATGCGATTAAGTTTATCGATAAGTAATTAATTACATGTGGTTTTGGCATTTATACAATAAAATATAGCTCTGTTTGATTCAGGTAATGAGTAGAGGATTTGTGTAAACTTTTTGTCATTAAAATCTTCGTAAGTATTACAACACATTATTACTTTGGTACCGTTCAACTCGCGTTGTTTTCCAGGGAGGGCCTATTCGAGGTCTTTGACAAAAACTCATCGGGACTGGTCAACGAAAGAAGTCAAGCCGAAAAATATGCTTGTTAAAGAATGACGAATGAAGACTCAAAAGATTAAATAAAACTAAATCAGTAAAGTAAGCAATTAAATGACCAACAACATGTATTAAGCTCTCAGAGTGTCGATGCCAAATCCAAAATGGCACGTCAGGTTATCAGGAGTCATTTGTCGTGAAGAAGTTGGATCGTTCTCCTGTTTAACTTTGGGTGTCTTGACAGGTGCTTGGGTGTACTGGATAACCTGTACAAGAAGACAATGAAGCTGATTTCAAATTTGGAGAAGTAGAAAGAGGATTTAAGGGTCAAAGATTTAGGCCTAACATTTTCTCAGAGGAAACTACGTATATGACGCGTTGCTTCAGATTGCTGCAAAGATATCCTTCCATTCCTACTAGATCCAAACATCTAGTATGATCAGTAATGAGCTATTACTCAAATCGTTTGTTTAAAAAACACAAGCTCTTGGTTGCAACTTTATTTGGTTTAAAATTTCGCTAGAAGGTTTCAACTGGTAGAGCCGTAGTACCTCCCCAAGAGCTACTTTACCGCCAGCCTTTTTATCCGGCGTAAAGCCTGTTGAATGTTCTTCATGTCTTGAATTTCGGTTGGGGAAGAACGACTAGACTGTTACCGTGGCTTCGTCAGCGTGGATTTTTGAACTTTGTCCAAAGAGGGATAAAAAGTATCCTATATGTTAATCCAGGTTATTAACTACGTGCATACCGAATTTCATCCAAATCTATTTAGTTTTCTTGAAAGAGCAACCTCCATCCTCACAAATTTTCACATTTGTAATAATAGTAGGATTATCTAGTAAGATTATTATCGGAAAATTATACCGAAAGATCGCCATCACCCCAGTGCATGGCATCATTGGTGCCAAGAGAATCGTCCCAATGGAAATGTTGCGACGGTTGACTCCAGTCAGGTTTTTTCAAACCACATTTAATAGTTGCAAGAGTAACTCGGTATTCTCCAGCAGGCTTGAGAGTAGTCGAACTTTTTTTGTCAGCTTTGCCTTGTTTTGCAGTATAAGTCTACAAATAAAAATAATTTCATTACTAAAAATAGTAGAGCTGGTATAGAGTAGATAGGTGAGAGTCATCGTAGCTTGCCCTGTGACTTATCATTCTTTCTCCCTTAAAACTCGCCGTGAGGCAGCATGTTCTTTATGTCTTTTGTTCCGGTTGGGGATGTGTAGTTGCCTACTCTGTTTCAGACGAACATGGTGGTCATCATAAGTAGCAACGTACAAATTTTAATGTACGTATGATACGTCCCACTGGGATTCAAACCCAGAAAAGATTCGTGGTTAAAAGTTTAAATTCAAAGCCTTGGGCTAATGCCACTAACTTACTAAGGCAACAACAACAGTACGAAACGTGAAAAGTGAAGAATTACTGTCAAGTGTTGGTTGATTAAAATCCTATGCCTCCTTAACAAGTGAGCATAAAATTTATTTGCATTATAGTACGTACAACAGTATAGACAAGCCTCACTGTGATGACGCTGCGGAAAGTATCCCTAAGAGCCACGAGGTCGGGACAGAATATTCTGATGGCAGGCTCCTGAAAGTTCATCACTTTGTTCCACTGAACTTTGTTACTCTCAAATGTTGTGAAATGTCTGATCTCTCGGGAATTTTTAACGGTAAGACGATTATAAATGTCAGATTCGTGAGACGCTGTTTCGTCGTCCGGAGATAAGGCTGAAAACATAAATACTCTTAGTATGCTGATACGGCACGAGTGTATCAAGCCATAACCATATTCCAAATTTATTGCCATAATTAATTATTTGTACGGACAACACACAAACATAAAAGAAGGAGTTGTAGACAAGTAAGAAGACGGCACAAAGGTACTTGTGCTCCGTCAACACTAGTCTAAGAATTCTGAAAGCAAAGGGAAATAATAATATGAAAAAAATTAATTAGATAATATATTCATCTTAGGAGCCTCATCAAATATCGGCGAAGGCTTCATTTAAGATAATATGAAAACATGCCAGTCAGAATTTGTTACTAAATTGCGGAGCGCGATTGTCCCAGTAAATACATCATATCTCTTCCAGGGATTCTCTCTAAGCCGGGTAGACCTATAAAGCCGGAGCCAGTATTAAATACTTTATACCAACGGTTCGCTTACTTTCAACGTTGGAAGGCATTTTTGGTAGATTTTTGGTGGACCACTCGTCATCCTCGGGTGGTGGCAACATCTCGATAAGGGACTCGTTGTCACGATACATGAGAAATCTTCGTCTCGTAGAATCAAGAAGAGGTAATTCTAGCTCAACGTGAAATGCCGTTGTTGCTCCCTTTCCATGCATTTACAAAAAAGATATAACAAAGTTAACTTTATAGTTAGGGAAAGTGATGATAAACAAGGCATAAAATAATTTTATGCAAATTGTTGGGCAAACAAGCTGACAGAATTAAATAACTCCTAATAGAGACTAATATGTAAGTAGATTTTTGTATGGCATACAAGCTACATGCAAAGTATGATGGTAGAGATGGAAAAGTATTCACCGAAATCTATCCTTACTTATACGATAATAATTTGATAATTTTATGGTATAGAAAACCTTTTCTGGTTTCGGAGGTTGTGCAGCAGACATTATGCGGAAGACAGTGAAGTTGAAGTAGGTAGACCGGAGATCATCTGGGTGTGGGTCGAAGGGGTCTGTTGACCGATCCGTGGGCAGAACTTCACGGAAGTCCAGCCATTGTAGACGTGGTAGTCTCATAAGGGCAGTTCTTGCATAAGCGGCGCAAACCTTGAAAATATGCAAGAGGTAAATGCTAATATTCTTCCCCTTAAATCCTTTAGGTGACTTTAAATTAAATTTTTGGCGGGCATTATTAAAATGACTATTTAAAAAACTCTACAAAGAGGTAGAGACATAGAAACGCACTAATCTTAAGTATGATCAGTTTTGCGATGCTGTATTGTAGTAATTAAGTGTAAGTACAAACTAAAATTTTAAATGTTGCTTCGGTTTTTTTCTTACAGTTTATGTTATTTAAGATAATCGTCTTCAGATTGTGTTTGTAGACTCTACCTATTGAAATATGCGTAAGAGCGCCATCTATGAGTATGCTTATAAACTATAATATAAGTAAGCTGTAAGACATACCGAACACGGGTTGCCTGAGAGAACCAATGATTTGAGACTTGGTAACACGGCTAATCTATCTAGTACGGATTCGAGTTCATAGATGTCGTTATCAGACAAATCTAGCACGGACAAACACTGTGGGAGTCTTGATAATCCTCTAATATTGTCTGCGAAACATATTACATTGTAAGTTCATTAACAGATTACCTAAATTGTCTTTGAAATAAGTAATTTTAGAAAAAAATATCAGTATACCCACTATCCTAAAAGAGTAAGATGAATTCGATATTATAACGAATATTTCTTTACCTGTACATAAAAAGTTTTTTCCCAATCCCAAGTAAAGTAAATCCGTTGGCAAATTTTCGACAAAATCATCAACACTAGTTATACTATTAGCCTGGAGTTCGAAAAACCTCAGATTTGTTGGAATAAATTCGGCGTCAATGTTGCTGATATAGTTTCCACATAAATTAAGAGTTATTAAATTTTTATATTCTTGTAAACTCTGATCTAAATCTGTCATCTGAAAAACATATAGCTTGTAAATAATTAAATGAGTGATAGTTAATGATAGTTAAATGAGTCTTCATTTTTTTTATTTTTTATTTCCATGTTAAATGTACCTCAGCATCATTTATTCTCAGAACAGTAATCAACTTTAAATCATTTTTCAATACTTCACGGTCATTAACTCGAACGGCCTTTTTAATTAAAGAAATTACGTCATCTGTAATAGAATTTGCACAACGAAAACAAGTTTTCCCTTCGTTATTCGCAAACTTCTCATTATCCCAGAAGGTAATTGGTAATAATATGTCCCACTGTTCAATCAAAGTTAGACCTGAGTTATTTTCTAGAAAGCCACCTAATATACTTTTGTTAATTTTATCGTGTAAAGCTTCAGAAAATGATTTCTTCGGTACACTTGGCTGAATACATTTTTGCTTGTGATATCGACTTGCTTCTTCTATCAGGGTCCAGTCTATACCTGTTTCAATGCGGCTCTGGTAACCTTGAAACGAGTGTTGTAATGTTAGTATTTGTAGTATGTATTTCAAATATCTTGCAGTTGCAGTTTTATTTACCTCATACGATAGGAATTTAATGGTTGCATACAATAAATTAATCATTATTAAAAAAAAATCTATTAATTTTGCTAGTACCTAAGACTGTAAAAGTTTTGTAAAAGTTAGATCCTATATCCTCCATAGTCCATAGAGCTTTAGTAATGAAGAAAAACTAATACGATGATGTTGACTGATGGCTGATTCATTAACTAACCCTCGACGGCATCACTTGGAGTATATTTGAGGCTTGCGTCACTGATAGCAGGACGAAGTACTGGAGGTGCAGGCTTTTTAGATACTTCTTTGGGTTTCGGTGGCATAGTTTGAGGTAATCACAAAAATAACTATTAAAACAATGAATTCTAGAAAGAGTGGTTTTTATTTTGATCTATTTGATGCTTTTGATATTACACGTGTCATTTAATAAATGACAAAAATTAGACAACAATAAATAATTCCTTGGAAAACTTCAAAGTCCAACTTTTATTAAATAGGTACAGCTTTATAAATAAAATTAAAATATCGTTTTTTATAAGTAGTTTTGTTTCCTAACTTCTAAATTAATCAAAAACTCAAGTAATGTATTTTCCATTGTATTTTCCACAGTGCACAGTACTGTCAATAATATTTTCAGATTTTCTTTAAAAGTCGGTAAAGCAGTATTTTAAGTATACAATATCTCTCACTAGATGTCGCTATAAAGTTCGAATCGCCATGTGACAAGACGTGAGCAAGACGGCTACTGTCAATATGTGTGGATGTGTGTGTCATTGGATAAAAAGTGTTGCTAATTTCGCTTTACGTACGTCAGACAATTCATTCATTTGTATTGAGTATAAGAGTAGTGAGTCGTGCGGTGCGCGTTGGCTACGGTGAACAAAAATTGCGTGCGTGGTGCGTGGCCGGTACTGTGAAATCGCGTGTGGTTATTTTCCGTGTGACAATGTGAGCGAGTTTGAGCTTTGAGTGCCCTATAAAATGACATTGACATTTCGCGTGACGTATTGCGCGGGAACTTCGAGTAAAGTTTCCCGGGGAGTGTAAATGTGCGCATCATAATAACAATTTCAGATAAATCACCTGTAGCGCCATGTGTGCGGAGTGAAAGTTGTGCGGGCGAAGTTGTCGACTTTGCTTACGATTGGACTCTTGACGCCCTTGTGCGATTGGCAAAAGACCATAAATGTGAAGCATTTATGAGTACTTACTTCCTGAGTAGTAGTAGCTAATAATATAATCGACGTTTAATTTAACCGAAGGTAAAATATAATAATATAGTAAAAAATATTATGAATGATTTTATTCATAATTAATTTTATGCTTTACATTTAAATTAAAGTTTTAATTATAATTATGTTGTTACGAATTTGGCAAGAAAGAATATGTAACAGATTATTTATTTAATTTTGATTTGTAAAATGTTGTTCAACAGGTTGACTCTACCTGTTTCGCAGCTACAGCAGCTCTATTATCATTAATGTAGAGTTTTGGTGTTCTGATGTAGGGCGTCCTTGATAATTACGGCTCGTGTTTTATTTTATTTAAGTCGATTAATAAACGTGAAACGGTCTCGATAATTATGGTAACTTCTGTAGAAACTGTCACCATCATAATAATTAGCCAAAAATATTTATTTGCAGTAAGATGCATTTGTCAGTTTTAATGTGCTTGTACCCAAGATTAAATGATTACTTAAATATTAAACTTTATAAAGAACACAAGACAATCATTTGCCCTTTTTTATTCTCGTTTTTTGAAATTTAAGTCAGTTTACTTTCATGTAATTAAATGTTTCGCAAAATTACCTATCGTTAAGAAAAAAGCTAAGCCGTGATATGCCGTAATTTTCACTGCGAACAATTATGAAATATTCCAGCGGCGTTGCCGGCTGGTGTACAATTAATTGCATTCGGATACGCTCGTGCACAGATTACATAATGACAGAGATAATAATGATGGTTTTAATTAATCTCAATTACTCTCGTGACGCTCATTAATTAAATAATTTGGACCATTTTGCAGTAATTGTGATCGAAATGTTGGTAACATTTTGATACAAAATTTTAATGCTTAAATTACCGCCACAAGTGTCTTCATTAATAGATTATTTAATTGGACAACGGTTTCATTATGATTTTGTTTCATTTGTAAATAAAATATGCATCTGAATTGTATTGTAGTACAGCGCGAAAATACGAAGTTAAGACGTTTTTCCGTAACCTATTCTTCTTATTTTATTCATAGACAACGATTAACCTATCATTAATTAGATACTATTAAAAACAATTTTTACTAGTTCTATAGTTAAAATTATTAAAAACTTTCCTTGTAAGAAAGTCTCAAATTATGAATCTCATGTTGGGATGTATTGTGACAGGGTTTTGGAGTTATATAATTGTAAGAATCGGTTAAATATACGAGTAGATACAATTTCGAAAAAAGAAAACTACGAATGAAATAAGAAAATAACATAAAATGACCCGCTGATTATTTTATCGTCATAAAATATTCATAAATCATCATCTTCATAAAGTTATTATTTTGCTACGTACTTAATAATAATATTGTCTATCTTGAATGATTTTAGACCATCGAGATGAAAAACCAGTATTTCCTTTTTAGGAGGTACCTACTCGTTTTTTATAAATAGGCAAGCGCTCGCATAAATCTTAGGTATTTTCAGTGTGGTTTGCTGTTTTGATTAAAATGTTTGGATTTTTTTGTCCTTCAAATAAAATCAGTTTCGTCAATACCATAGGAATAACAAATTTTACGTACAGAAATAGAACTTTCATGCGGGATGTCTTCAAGGTTTCGTAATAGCCTTTCGTCTCGGGTTTATTCACCTATTTGATAAACAAACAAATAATATTTATATTGCAGTCATCATTAACATTATTAAGGCAATTATCAGTTAACATTAGCATTGGTAAGCCTATTAAACAGAAGACAGCATAAAAGCTAATAGACCCGGTTTACATTAAAAACTAAATACATAATATATATGTGTGGCCTTTATTCAACTTCGTTGTAGGCACTATGGAAGGTTTGAAAACTTTGCCACTAGCTCGTACCCCATCACTTGAATTGTAATGAAATGTGGTGGACTACGCTCCAGGCCTGTGGGTACTTAACAAGCAAACATTGTAGCCACTGTTTCTAAAACGATTGCTTTTAAAAATAAGAAAAAATATTTTTAGCACAGACTGCAACAAATTAAGTCTTCGGTGTAGTGTTGGTGTAGTGTTATTCCATTAATTCAATGTGTCATCCTAATCAATCTCTAACATGCGAGCGGGTGATGGAAGACCAATGAAAGTCGAATGAAGGGTGTATGCTGTAATTTCTCAGTGCACACTATGTTTGGATAATGATTTACTCGTGTTCCAGATCGGATTTAAACGTATCTAGATTATTTATTTGCGTTTTATAAATTTAAATATTACTTGCCGTAACGGTGAAAGTAAACATCGTGAAGAAACCTGAATGCCTGAGAATTCTCCATAATGCTCTCAAAAGCAGGTGAAGCGACTGAAGCCTACCCATCCGCTTTAGACCAGCGTGGTGGACTAAGGCCTACATTATTCTCAATGAGAGAAGGATATTTTGTTCTATTATTTTCAGAATTAAATTTTTTTTACACAAGTCTAGTTGCAAAAAAGGGTTGCTAAATACACTAAAATTCTGCATCCTAGCTTTATCTTTGGGATCATAGGCAGTATTCCTATGAAAAATCTAATATTGATGTTGACTAGGCCATGTTTGCTGCGTGTCCTCAATGTGATCAATGTAAAAATTCAATATGAATATAATATTTTACTTAGGTATCATCAAAACTGAATTTTAGCATAATATATTATTCGCATATTATTAGCACAATAGCATACAATAACTAAATTATTGTTTTTCGTAATGAAATTTTTCAGACGTACCTATCGTGTTTTGTTTTTCGATGTTTGTGGTCTTGGCCGGATCATGATGCTGCATGTTCTCAATGTGATCTAAGTTTAGATATCAATACGAATGAATGCTCATATTTCAGATTGAATTTAAGCGTAGGTATTATACATTTTTATTTCGGGTTTTGTTTTTCGCTTCTTTTTAGTTCGTACATAAGTGCACCTATATTTATTCAAATTTATATATTTATTAAGCTTTTATTCAATACATCACTTCTGTAGGACCTAGAGTTTAGGAATTAAAACATAAACTGTGACAGATTGGCTAAAATAAAAAGGTGTTAAAACGTAATAAAAGTCAGGAATTATATACTTATATACGATTTTGTAGTGCTAGTCACGATAAAACTCTGATGTACTTTGTACCGAATTATTTCAGTAGGGTCGATAATAACCAGTTGAAAAATCCTATCTTAGGTCCTTTGTAGGTGCATTAATGCTACTTAAGAAGTCTAAGTTAGTTGACTCTAAAAAGTCTTCTCTGGCAACCTCAAGCCCCAACCGAAATAGACAGCTTGTAAAACATTCTGCTCTATCGTGGATTATAAGGCTGCTTTTCCAACAGAGATGTGCGTGAATTGCTTCATTTACCTAAGCGAGGCTAGGTAAATGAAGCAATTCTGTTGGTTCTTCAAAAACGCATCCCTCGCTACGCATCCTCGCACATCTCTGGTGGAAACGCAGCCTTAGGGTGGTCAAAACCTTCCCAGGCGAGGTACAATGATTTCTGGGGACACCGACTACATTCTATAGAAGACAAAAAAAGTTTACCAAAGGTTGGCTATAAGAAAATGCTATTCAGCATCAAGCGTGCCCGATGTATTTTATTTACAATCAAATATTTTTTGATTGTCACATTTCAAAGGTGTTTTTCAAACAAAAATTTTCTTTACAGGTATCTACCAAGATGTCGTTCACAATGACAGAGGGTGGGTTTGGGGTGGGGGACTATGTAGCATTTGGGATGCTATGCGCCTCGTCCTGTGCCGGTGGCGTGTGGTACAGCGCCGTCGGCTCTCGGAGTAAAGCGGTGGTCGATATCAGGGACTATCTGCTGGGGGGTAAGGCGATGTCGACCTTCCCTGTCGCCATGTCGCTTATTGCTAGGTGAGTTAGTCAGTAATAAACGCTTCAGACTTATAGCCTGCTTCTATATCCCTACACTATGTTTCCTTGTGTCGTAGGTCGCATAGACACATCCAAGACAGGAACAGAAATTCAAACTAAACATTCAAACCTCTCCTCCATTGGGAATCTAATCCAATAACCCCCGCATTGTGCAACGGCACTTAACCACTGCGCAAGTCAGATCGTCGTCTTTAATACACGTTATAAAATTGTAGATTGCAAATATTCAGCTGCATCCACGATTCCATTCAATTATGTTTTAGAGTCCTAAACTGGACATAGATCGCTTCATTACATCACTAGTGGATACCGCTCTGGCTAAAATGTTATACGTAGATATCCAAAATGTAAACAAAAGAAAAAAGAACATTTTTAATAAATTCAATTATGGAACTAAATACAAAGTTAACCTTTTTAATTTTAAATCGAGGTAGATATTGTTTGGAAACTTCGAACTAATAGTAACTAATGGTTAGAGGTTGATGCATTGATGGTAAGGTGGAATTGATTTCGCAATACTAAAAGTATTTAAGTTGCTTGTAAGTCGTTGACTTGGTGCCCTTCATTAGTTGCTCAATAAGTATTTAAAATTGAATTTTATCTGAATATTATGATGGGATTCCAATCAATTAGAGACCTCATTTATACGCTTTCGTAGAATATGCCGCTTTACGTAGGTAGGTAAGCTTAGCTTAAGAGGTAAACCCATGTCAGTCAAATTCTTAGCGAGTTTTACAAAAACCTGTAGGATTGGACATAATTATTGGACATATTCGTTATGCTATCATCATATAAATAAAATGCATGACAAGGAAGTTAAACTGCCTATTTTTCCTTGTTGGTATATGTATAGGTGTAGCAACGATAAGAGTGGAATCTCTCTAGTAAGATAATGCGTGTGATATGTTAATACTCTCACGAAATTTGTGAAATTGCGTACGGACTTTGAACTCGATTTCTCACGGACATACTCGTATAGGTACTTGTAGTAATACGTCCGGAGATATCAACGATTAGGGTATCGATACGTGGGGTATCGAGATAAGATGAAAATACTTCAATTAAGGAGTTTGATATTGTCGAGGACCAAGAGCTTTCATGGTTTTTCAAAAAATCGTTATCTTTTTCCTCTTCATTTAGTTCCCAATTTGATAGATGCATCAAGGCTCTTGATCTAAGTAGGTTTTGGTGCGAGATTCAAACGTTTTAGGTCTTTGAATGTTGTAGCTTTGCGCTTTGGACAACCAGATATTTTGCGTTTACATATTGTTGTTGTGACCACCAAATATTATTGGTAATATTTATGTAAATTTTGGGCACGCTATAATTTTTAAAACCTTTTGTGTCGGTCGCGCATATGGATTTTATTTTTATGTATTTCCTTTATATTTGAGGTTGTGTGCATTTCACAAATAAAGCATTTTTCTTTCCTTCTAAAAGTAAAACAAAGATTATCAAAAACCTGTTCAATAAGTAGACACAATAGTAAAACAATGGGTGTGTATCAAATGTGACTCATGAGACAGCTAAGTGCTTAAAGGTAAATACTCATGCGTTTTTTCTTGCTAGTTACGTGTCCGGAGTGACGATACTGGGCACACCGGCGGAGGTCTACAACTACGGCACGCAGTACTGGCTGGTGGTCGTCGGGGTCACGCTGAGCTGTGTGGTGGTGGCGACCGTCTACCTGCCCGTGTTCTGCACGCTGAGGTTGTCATCCTCTTATGAAGTGAGTATTTTATTACTAATCGTCCGTCCAGAGTAACCACAATTCATTCTTCCACTGCAGGGTTAGGTCTGCTCTCACAGGAGGATGTTTCCTAATACCTATGGGTTACTAGAAACATTCAAGCGGGAAATTAAATTCATAAATAATCGTAAAACAAAAGTTGTTGCATATGGTGTTAGCTACCTAGTGCTGCGAGGTTGCTAGTGTTTTACAGGTAACCCTAGTTCGTCCGTCCGGAGTATCCACTATGTCTGTAGCCCACTGCATTAACCCACAGCAGGGTCCGGTCTCCTCTCACAATAAGAAGGATGTAGTCCTAAGGCCATCACGCTGGCCTAATGCGGGTTGGTGGACCTGTAGTGATCCCACAGCCACCACCCACTTGGTGGACTTTACATGCCTTTGAGAATATTATGGTTAACTTTCAGGCATGCAGGTTTTCTCACCTTCATAAAGCCCTACTGAAGATTGAATGAACAAATGCAACTTAACAGCTGTTTATAAAGTCATTAAAATTGTAACTAAGATTTGAAACCAGGTCACAGGGCTATCACGCATAATTATATAAAACGTAAAACTTAGCTAATCTTTTATGAAGAATCTCTATGTCCTCCACATCCATTTATCATAAACAGATTACCTTTACTCGATGTTATCTGTTCTACGAGTGATTAATCGTAAGTGGAGTCAACAGACGAGAATAACCGTGCGTTGCGGTAATAGATTTGTTATGAAAGATTAAATTATCTTTGTCAATAACCCATTAACAACCCATTATAGGGTCGGGTCTCTTCTCACAGTGAGAGGGATGGGTCGGGCTTGGTCAACGACGCTGGTCTACTGCGGGTTGGTGGACTAAAGTGGACTTCACATGCTTTTGAGAACATTTTTTTGTGAACCCTCAGGCATGCAGGTTTCCTTACGATGTTTTCCGTCACCGTAACGTGCATTCATACCTTAACATCTGCAGGTTATATGTACATTGTCTTACGACTTATTAATTTGACTAACCCGACTTAATATTTTATTTATATAGATAGACAGGGGTGTTTTATGATAAAATCGTTTATTGCCATTGTTTTTCAATATTAAAAAAAATATGGTCCATGCTCCTAAGCCTCGAGATTGTGGCTACAAAATGTTCACGTTGTCTCAGTCATACGACAGCAATTTTTTGCATAGATAATAGCATTCTTCCGTGAGAAGCCCAACATTAGCGTCAGAGTGCACCGATGCGTTGCACCGTGTCCTTGACGAGGTTTGATGTAGGTGATGAAGGAGGTTTTAGTTGGCGGAAAAGTGTGTGACATGTTTTACGATTACCATTAAATAAGTGATCATCTTCTTATAACATGTATGTAGTAAAGACATCCCTTCATTCCCGTGCATCCCTTTAGAATATATGGTAGCTAGGTACCTACATATATGCGAATTGTTGATTGACGTCTTTTTGTTTATCTATTTAACTTTTTACAACCTATATTAATTGAAATGTCTGAAATCAGAGTGATGTTAGGATTGGAATATGCTCATTTTACAGTTTTACTTACCTTGAACCTGTTATAATATTAGTTAGTTTGTTACAATAAAATTGACCGATAAAACCAATTTCCCTTTTGCAAATTTAAAAAAATTGTTCAACAACTCATATGAGTTAATAAGTTCGTTTTATTTTTTATGGAATTTTTAAATTTCTATTTCAATATCGTCATATAAGGGTTACGCCAATATTTAGTTTAAATTAATCGAACAATAAGATGAAGTGGCGGCGCTTACGTGAATTGGCAATGATAACATCAAATAACTAGGTACGAGTAATTAGCTCTGCATTATTGCATAAATTTTGACTACTTACGTAAGTGACCTACAATAAATATGCAGTCAAAGCACAGCTTGTGTACTGATAGTTGGTTCTGATCAGTGGTTTTTATTATGAACATCTTTTAAGTTTTAAATTCAGATTTCAATGGATTCCTGCTATGTTCTCTAGATCTTTAGTCGTGCCTTACTTTTATGTTAAACTTAATTTTCTTAAGTTAATGCTTTGTATTCTAGTTAAATTATTATTTTCTTTGTAGACAACAAGTATTATCTTTACCGGAGGGTCCTAGGTTCGATTCCCAGCAGAGCAGGGATTTGAATGATGAGTTTAAATTTCTGTTTCAAGTCTGGGTGTGTGTGTTCTTGTCTTGTGTGTGTCCATGGTACCCACGACACAGGGCATCTTAGTGTGGGGCTATGAGTGTGAAGCGTTATTATTTATTTATTTAATATTACCACTTACCATATACCCAGTGGAGCTAGCCGCGAAACACCAATAATGAAAATCTCTCTATGAAATTCTATCACCTGCCAGCCAGGTGTGCATTTTCGGTGTTCGGATATTACAAATAATCGATCCAACGTAATTTTATGATGCCTCAAACACTTCATGAAAAATGTCTGCCAGCAGCTACCCATAGCTACTTTTCTCACGCTCTCTTAAAAATGACTATAATAAAGAAAAAAAATTCTATACGCAAGATAGATTTGTTTTGATTACAATTGAATTGAACATCTTTCTTTAAACGATCAATATTATTGCTAAGAGCGTTTCCTGGTATCTTTCTTATGACAATTGCACGGACTTAGTCTTCAAGATTGAATAGGTGTGTACCTATTAGTTAAGAAGATTCTTTACAAATGACGTGTACTTTATTTGCATAACAAAATGACCGCGAATGTGCTAATATTGATTAGGATAATCTTTTGGTGAACAAGTTGACGAAACATTACTTTTACGGAACCTTACTTAAATGTCCTTACTTACACTTAAATGGTGATAATTACCTTGCATTCTCTTAAATTTATATAAAAACAGGTTTTGGATCCAATTAAGGTTCTTATAAGATTTTTTCCAGAGACCAGAGACTAATTATATCTATTAATGTAAGAGTATTTTTCACAAACTTTTTTTATGGTTAGATAGGAATTTCACGCATAAGTAAAATTTGTACTTAGTTGTGTTTTCACTAAGGGAATAACAAATAGTATCATGTATATTATTTCTGATTACCGCTTTAAATGTAATATTAGTGGCACCGTCAATATTATTGGGGTATTATTTCTAAGTACTGCCTTGTGTATTGAGTATTGTGTTATAAGTCTTATGGTCGAATATTGTTTCAGTACCTGGAGTTGCGGTTCAATCGTCATGTAAGAGCCGTTGCATCGGTTCTCTTCTTATTGGACGAGGTGAGCCTTATATTTTTATTATCAGAGATACACTGAATTCCATTTGTACAAAAGCAGTAGGCTATCTTATTATTTAAACTGTACCTAAGTATAATAAAAAGCAGTAAAGACGAAAAGAAGTTAAGACATAAAATATATTCATTGCCTTGTAATATACACAAAAGTATAATACATAAGCCAATTATTTAAATGTAAATTTACAATATACACTGACCAGTTTGATCTTAATATGCATTAAAATTCACAACTTAATTAAGAGTTTTTAAAATTGTGGAACGCTAACTGTATCTTATTTTTGTTAATAGTTAAATTGAAATAGAAGTTATTGGTAGGCCTTATGGTTTACATACCTATAAAACAATAAAGTTGTTATGAGGATAATTTAAAAACAAAATTATTTTTCCCAATGTAACTGATAATCAAATGTTTACTAATCAATATGCACCTTAAATCTTAATTAAGTCTGTTTATACAGTATTGCTTGCCGGCGACATTTGCCTACAGACATACAATATAGCTGGTAATACAGTATAATCAATTCAAATTAATTCGCTGGAAAGGTCATTAGCTTATATCATTTGATAAGATTTTGAGTTTTTTGTTTCTTATTAAGAGAAATCTTTATTATAGATAAATCAAATGTCAGGCGATATCAGTTTCTTACGTAGATTCAAATCTTATTATTATCAGATAATAATAAAAATTTGATTCATAGTAATATGATAAGATTCTTATCATATTTCTACGAAATCTTCCAATGTTTCTTAAGGAGATGGCCAATTTATACATCCTTTTATACGATCAGACAGAGAAAGAGAAAGAAACCCATAAAATAATTACATTTTTTTGTCTTTTAATGATTCCTATTTACCTTGCCTTTACGAATATTTGCAAAAAATTATTGCAGGACAGAATAATTTACTGTATTGCGACTTTCACTAACACAAGATAAACAAAAAAACAGCGTAAAAACCATGTAATTTTTTTTTCTATTCACAGCGCGTTGTCAGCCAGGATAAATAATATTTATAATTCTATGAAGAGCAGCATATTTTAATTATTTCCAGAGGAAGATTTTTTCAGTTAGGTATTCTTCAACGTTGAGGTCGTTAGCTTGGTATTGAATTGGACTTTGTCCACTGGGTGTCGCGTATTCATAGTCGTAAACACCAATTGTTTGTACCCGGAAAGGTATGTGAGGCAATGTGATTCGCATCAAATTGATTTGAAAACTGGTTTAGTGGTTTGGTATTTCATTTAGATAAGGCATTCAGATTTCGTATAGATAGAGTTACTACCATGAGAGTATGGTATAGGTATACTTAAGCAAAAGAGTATAACAATACGAGCCCTTTTAGAAATGTACATCTTTATGTCAATCATACGTGATCAAGACATTCAAGACTACGAGTACTTTAGACGAGTCCTCCACACGTCTGGGGCAAAGTCCATGTGTATACTATGCTATTTAACTAACACTATGACGAACTGATGTGTTATTTTTTACAGATTTATTGGAAGGTATACTGTGCCTACGTAAATAAGCTCTTAATTTAAAAATACGTGTTTATTTAGATAGCTAATTGTTGGCCAAGGATGGTTGTCGGATTCCAAGAGATCTTTGATACGAAATAACGCGTATAAGCAGTGGACAATGGTCAATTGGTCGTTTAAAAATGTTTGTGCACGTGTTTCGCGTGACATAGTGCAATACGCATGACTGTAACGTGACGTATGAATCTCTTTACTAATGTACATTGTTTGTATATTAATTATTTTGAAGTTTTAACTGTTTTATGTTCATGTTTTTTCGTACCGACACCAGTCTAAATATGGGCATGCAACGCCGCGCTGTAGAATCTCGCTTTGGTTCCAGTGGTTTTCTGTTGTCCTACTCAGGACGTCATTCCCCTTGTTGGTGGGCGGCCTGTAGAAGTTCTTTTGTTTGTTAAAGGTATGCCATTGTAAGGAATGATGAGAGTGAATGTGGGTGATTGTGGGAGGTCTTGGTGTCGGTATACCTTATCTGTCTACCTACTTGAAATCTTAAACTTTTTTAAATTGGTTAAAATATGTAATTGATTAAAATGAACCTCAAATATGGAACCCTGAGCGGGCGCTCCTATATTATGAAACAGACGTCCAAAGATATTATTACGCTATTACGGTTGTGAAAAATTCTAAGTTTTACTGTTTTTTTGCAGTGTAGGGTTAAATTTTATTAGAACGTGTTTTTCCTCTGTCCGGTTCTAATTTTATAAGTTACTAGCTGACCCCGCAAACGTTGTTTTGCCATTATAAGTTATCGAGCGTTAAAAATCGACTATTAATTAGGGGCATGAAAAATAGACAGTAGTCGATTCTCAGACCTACTGAATATGCCTATAAAATTTCATAAAATCCGGTCAAGCCGTTTTGGAGGAGTATGGTAACTAAAACTGTGACATGAGAATTTTAGTATATAAGATTTTCTAAAACACCTTATTAAAGATATTATTGCCTAAATATTTTGATTGTGTATTATAAATTAAAATCTCATCATGTCGTATTTATCTATAAAGTAAAAAAAATATAACTGAAAAATAAAGTTACAGGTATTTTTGTAACCACATAATTAACGTTGTTTCAGGTTTTGTTCCTGCCTATGGTGATATACGTTCCTGCATTAGCTTTTAATCAATGTAAGTTTTTAACTTATTGGCGAATCGATTATGGTGCATTAAAACTATTAGTAAGTATAGATTTTTGTGAAAATAACTGATATAAATATCACATTCAAAAATATGAAAATATTAATTGGAATAAAACAGGATATAGGACAATGAAAATTCGAGTCATCCGTAATTATGCAATTTAAATATAAAGGAGGAAAAATCACTACAGCTACATCACTATAATATTATTAAGGATGGCCGTTTTATTTTTTCCGGCAGTTAGTCAGTGGCTTTGTGTATTTTGTTTTGTTTATATATTAAGTTTTAAAATATTCTATTCTATTTGTTTCTAGTGACTGGTTTTAATGTTTTTGCCGTGGGTGGCGTTATGGTGGCTATATGCGGTCTTTATACAGTATTAGTGAGTAGACTTATTGTTTGTTTTTTGTTTTAATATTATAATTGTATGTTGTGTTGACGAATCTTTTTGTTTGTTTTATTCGTATGTATTGTCATAAGTTAATGTCTTTAAGTATATTTAAATCACGTCGCTAATTAGTGAAATATTCAAACTCTCAGTTGATCGGTTTTCAAAAATCATCAATGGGAATATTTTTTTTCAAAAAACACAGGGTTTTACTTCAGTACATATTAGAGCTGTCCTTACGGATTTCTTGAAGCATGTTATGACGGACAGGACAGGAAGGCAATTATGTTGGTAACTCAGTACTTAATCTTGTCATAGAAACGGATACGATAATATAGGCACATAAACTATTTTAAATCGTACTATGTAATTTAAAATGTTTAAATACTTTTGGTTATACTTTCCTGCAAAAGTGGAATGCTTATAATATTGTGAAAGGTTGATGGGCAGCAAATAATGTTCGTACCTCTAACGTCACACCTCGTCATACCCCAATGGGTTAGCGTGGTATTGTTTATTCTAAACTCCCCTGTAAGGAGATCTGTATAATCCGACACTGCCCTGCAAAACGTTTGCCGGATTACCGGGGGTCCACTGTAGCCATTGTTTCGTGTTGTTACTAGGGTGGGTTGCGTGCGGTGGTATGGACGGACTCGGTGCAGACGGGCGTGATGTTCATCGGCGTGATGCTGGTGGCGGCGGCCGGCACGCTGGCGGTGGGCGGCGTCAGGGCGGTCCTCGACATCGCTAACGAGTCGGGCAGGCTGGAGCTGTCCAAGTAAGTTATGTAGGGCATATCATGGCATATCTTGGAAAATGTTTGAGGAGTATTCTCTGCCTAACGCAGAGAAACACACTCGTTGTCAAAAGTAGAGGCAAGGGAAATTATGGAGGAGTCTTATGTGGGCTTTAAGTAAAAATGGGGCATGATGTCTTGGTGTTTTCAAAGGGTACAGCTAACGTTTCAAGGAGGCTGTAGTTGCCTAAGTAAGTTAAACAAGGCCTATTATAAGATCTGCGGACTGATGGCAGGACAGGTTATGGAGAAGTATTTTAGGTCCGAAGGAAAGATTAATTATAGAAGAGTGTTGTCAGCCCTCATTAGTCTCGATTATGCGACCAGAACCAGATGAACTGGAGTGGAGTGCAGATTGATATCGATCGAAGAAAAGTAAGTTATGATGGGTCCAAAATCTTTAACTACTCATATATTCAGTATTTATCAATGAATAGATCTTTTAGAAACACATACTCATACACTTAGGCTGCTGGGATTTTCCGATCGCGCGGTTGCGCGAGGTAAGGAAAACTGATCACAGGCAAAACCCTTTACAAGATAAAAGGGTCGATAAAGCACTTTGTATGAAGCTGCTGTCATGTGAATGCATACACCGCACGGTAATGAGAGAACCCGGACTAACATTTAACACTCAAGTAACAAAAACATAATAATTTGACTGTTTTACTTACAAAACTATTTGATAATCTCTTAACTGTATTTTTATTGATTATTATTTATATTTCCTAGTTGGAACTTCTCGCCGTACGAGCGTCAGACGGGCTGGGGTGCGGTGGTTGGCGGCTTCCTCTACTGGACCTGCTTCAACTCCGTCAACCAGACCATGGTCCAGCGGTACATCGCGCTGCCGTCGAAGAGGAAGGCTATCACGTAAGTCTTTAGAGGGACAGGACAGAGATAGATAGGCTTGCATAGATAGGCTTATAATACGTATTGATACACGACACAGGGTACCCGAGTGTGAAGCGTTTATTTATTGATCTACTTTTCTCAGCTCTACTTAAGTCACTAGAATCGATCTCCACATTAGGAGATAGGGCCATCGAGCTCGCTTGAGAACAAACCTTATCGCCACCCTCATTACGCTCTGTGAATAAAACTGTGCTGTTAATAAAACATTTATTTTATCACATTGTATTAAAGCTATATTTTTTTTGACTTCGCTAATAAAATGTCCTTGTGATGATAGCACATCAGTCATCATTCGTCAGACTTTGTTTGAGTTGCAATAAAAGTGATTTAAGTGTTATCTTTATGGCTGTTGACATTGCGTCCTAGGCTGTTTTCAAGGAATGCAGAGGTAAATTTTGCGGACGTTATATTATTATCTATTTATAATTCCAATCTAATGTAATAAAATATCTCTAACTTGGAGTAGTAAAAATTCCTCTCTTAACTTTATGGTCTGATCTAGTAATTTCGCTGCTCAGAGCAAAATCAATAATTAACCCCTTTTTAGACTAGATACTTAGCTCTTTAAACTATTACTAGAGTATTGTTGACTGGGAATTGGAAAAATCAGATATCATTCCGACAGGCTCGCGCCCCTTTTCATTACTGGATGATATTTGTGATGCCCACCAATATTTTTTCAGTATCACATAGGTTAGAGAATACTACTAAGCATTAAGTCCGTCCATTATAAACAAAATAAATAAATAAATGACGCCCTGGGCAACTGCCCTGCTTGAATCGGGCCCTGGATAAAATTTAGGTTAGCTGCAGTTATCAGTCCATAGACACTTTAGTCAGCCATGAAGTCCAAGAATCAGAATCCTCTACGACTGTTTGATGCTTTAATGTGAAACATTACGTCACTTCTTTCAGCGCTCTAGCGATATTTTGCGTAGGGGCTATCCTGGCGATATCACTTTGTGTGTGGTGTGGGCTGGCGGCGTGGGCGTCTTGGGTGCAAGGCGGCTGCGACCCACAGGGTAAGCCGCTGGTCGACGATCGGCTTCTACCAGCCTTCGTGACGTATGTCGCACAAGTACAACATTTGCCGGGACTGGCTGGCGTGTTCCTCGCTGGCGTGTTCGGCGCTGGGTTAAGGTGAGAATAATCATGAACCTAAGTTGGAAAAAT
Organism: Erynnis tages; assembly: GCA_905147235.1. Classification (NCBI taxonomy): domain Eukaryota; kingdom Metazoa; phylum Arthropoda; class Insecta; order Lepidoptera; family Hesperiidae; genus Erynnis; species Erynnis tages. The sequence continues at coordinate 10,653,770 of LR990072.1, forward strand.
TAGTTTCCTAGTTTGTGTGATGTGGATTGACGTGCAAATATCATAGTTTTAAGGAGTTTCACCTACTTGTCAGACTTTAGAAAAGTAAATTCTCGTCCCGATCGATTCCTTCCTCTTTTATTCCGCCGCATCTAATATAAGCAGCAGCACGACATGACTACTACTCAACTGATTGGTTACTACAAAAAAATATGGATACTTTTAAGTTAAGATTTTAACTTAAGATTGTGTATTTTAACTTGAGATTGTGTTATACCTATTGCCTTTTCGCAGTTCCCTCTCAGCGGTGCTGAACGCGTGCGCCCTGGTTGCCGTGGAGGACATCATGCACGGTTGGCTGCAGCTGCGCTTGAAGCCGTTCGTGGAGGGCTTGCTGGCCAGATCCGTCACCGCCTCGCTGGCCATCGTCTCGCTTGTCATGTTGATAGTCGTCGAGAAACTCGGCGGAGTACTCGGTGAGTCGGGAGAATTGATAAATATTTGATACTAATGTTATAATTTGTCTATAACTTGCTTTTTACCTCTAGTTCTAGTTACAGATGTAACTAAGTGAATTTCGTCACATGGAATTGGTTCAGGGGAGATATATCTCTCATGTGTCTCTTAAAAATTAGGCACGTTTAAACGTATGGCACGGTGGCAGTGGCGTCTTTGAAGTTTGATCAAATTACACAAAATGTAATTTGGTCACTTTAAAAATGACTGAACGAACGAACAGTGACACCTCTAGAAGATTACAAAATTCTTTATACCTATTGGAACGTTTTGACTTTATTGGATAACTAGTAGGTATTCATTTTAAGGACAGATGTAATGTAACGCTGCACTCCTAACAGGGGTAGCAACAGCTCTATCAGCAATTGCAGCGAGTGCCACGTGCGGTATCTTCACCCTCGGCATGGTGTGCTGGTGGGTGGGGCCCCGGGGCGCCATCGCAGGCGCCATCGCGGGGGCCCTGACCGCGGGCACGGTGTCCCTGGGCACCCAGGCGGCGGCCGCGAAAGGCCTCCGCGCTCCGCCATTAAACATTACGGAGGCCTGCGCTGCTAACTCGACATTTGTGCAGCTTATTAGTGAAGTGGTAAGTGTTTTTGAAATGTAAGATTTAAGTTTGAACGCTATGTCTTCATATACTCGTAGGTACGTAACATGAATTAAAAAATATCTTACCCAAATTGATTGCAACAGAATTAAAAATAATTAAAAACGTAAATGACACTGAATGAAAAATGTTTAAAAATTAAAAATAGAATTCAAAAGCCGTCCCCATTCCCATACTCCCTTGCAACACTAGATAACGTTTAGATGACATTTAATATTAATTTTAAACCAGCCATGATAAAATTTTTACTCAATCACGGCTGTAGATACTGTACATATTGTGCACTTAAAGAACAATAAATAAATGGCTCTATTGTAGGATTTGTTAAAAAACAATCAGTAAGATGGTGCCCATGCTGTAAACTGGGTAACATAGTTACAAGCCCTAGTTAACTGTCACTTATATTTGACACTTTAGGACCCCGAGACGATATTCCCGCTGTTCCGGTTATCCTACCACTGGATCGCGCCACTCGGTCTCCTAGCGACATTGACAGTGGGCGCGACCGTGGGCTGGTGGTTCGACAAGAAGGACGGTAGCAAGATGGACGCGGAACTGTTCACGCCCGTCATATGGAGGTGGTTGCCGATGGAAGCCCATGAACACGCGGGGGAAGTGAGACGAGCTAAAGCGGCTAAGGACGCGGACACTCCTGCACCGTCCGCGCCGCTGATACTCGGCCGAGTCTCGGATAAGGTAGATAAGAATGAGTGAATTACATCTGTTGTCGTAGAGAATGAGCACTAGCAATCCTCGCAAAATTTTGCATTTTTAATTGCAAAAAATGTTAATAAATGTATCTAGGACATACATTTATTTACATTGTGTGAGTGAGGAGTGGAAACGTTACGTTATGTTCCTACAGATTTCGACGCGATTTTAATGCAACTTTTAATAGATAAAGGTAAATAACGGATAATTTATTAAGTACTGCATTTTTTTTTACAGATTGAAATGAACGGTGAACCTAGCAGGTGAGGTATGAATTGAACTGGCGATTGTCGATAGCGACAATAGAAGAACATGTCTAAAATACATGTTCAGTACTTAGGAGAGAACAGTTATCCAACTTTGATACACCGTAAAAGAAGTCAATGGTGCTAGAAAAAATGAAAACAAAAGATTAAATACGATTATAGAGCGTCAGCAACATTCATGTATGACTTAGGAATTGACGTTATTACCAGTGCAGTAGAAGTATCATAAGTATATCGGGACATTTGTCCTTATGTTTAGTGCGTAGCTACGTACATCACCGCCTATTCTGGAAGGTAGGTAAAACGTTTCCTAAAGGCCCTCCTTAATTTCTAATAAAGTTGAATTTGCTGTCTATAAGATCAAATATGTAGTGGCAAAAAAATTTAAAAGCTATTCTACAAACAAACAAAATATTTAACTAACTGTACCTTATTAGGTGTGAAGCACACCAAGGACACCAAAACGGCAAGTCTGTTGCAACTAATGATGTACTACTGAGTCGGTTATTTTTGGTATTCAAGATTTCAATACTCAAAAAACTCCGATGGTTCGCGAATAATCCGTTTTTTTTCCAACTCACAACTAAAAATATTTGAAGTAGCACGAGTCAAGAGTCAACTAGGGTCGATTCGAGTCGTGAATCGAGAAGTGATTTGGCACACCACTGTCTCAACTGTTAGGCCCGAAACGACCATAATGGTTCTTATTCCAACTTAATATTTTCTAAGTATCGCTTTAAAAAGGTTTTCCGTTACAGTAGTTAGGTATTTATTAGGTATTACTGTAAGTGTAACATACAAATTAAAAAAATTAAACCAGTGGAATCGTGTATTATAAGCATACATACATACATAATAGACTAACAGCCGCACTCAGAGACGTCATTTAACGTAATATTCATTAACAAACAAATAAAATCGTCTTTATTCGTATTGACATAAGTGTCATCGTTATTTTCATAATGAACCGATAATGAATGTCAGAAACGTTAATGAACGTCTCTGAGTACGGCAGTAAGCCTTGTCTTTTTGGATTAGATACATTAGGGACCAATACAAGACTTTTAGGTTTACATTCTTGGTTATTTAATAGATAGTATTTTGCGTTAATCTTATGTAAATATTATCCAATCGATACTCGTATATCCATTTTTAAATGGCAAAATGGAAACGTTAAAACTTAGATATCCAACATGTCTTTGAAATTGGAATATATTTTAGTTGTGGGTTATTATAACTATCTATTACTTTCAATAAAATATACTTACGTAAATTATTATGAAGCTTATATTTTTATTGCCGATAGTGAAGAATTTATTAATTTATAAATACGAGTAACTACTATGTTTCGGGTTTAAATCAAGAAAAAGGTTCAAGAACCAAAGAATTTCCATAAAATTCATTTCAGAATCAAGGTACCTAATAAAATAAAAGTTGATTTGATTTGAGTATCTCAAATCTTTTATGTATTTAATTATGTTATATAATACACAAGTCTTTCTACGTATTCATCCTAGAAAACATTTAAATTGATAAAAATAAATGTACCTAACTTTGTATGTAATTATAAAATTTTCAGTATTTTATGTACTTAACCATCGAATTACTCGATTAACACTTAAAGTAGAATAATTATTTTAAGCAATTTATTAATATTTAAATATGTTTTATAGATTATGGGTAGATTTTGAAATTTTAATATATTTTCTATTATTGTTTAGTTACAAATAAAAATTCTGTTTGCTTAGAAGTCAAAATTTTGGACTGCATTTTGTACACCATATCGTGATTGTGAAGGTTCCTTGAAATTATTTTAATTTTATTTTTAACAATTTTATTATATGTATATATATAACAATTAGATTTCCGAAGTAGGTGGCTAGAAGAAATAGCAACAAAATAAAAATTAAAAATTTGCTTTATTTAAATATTTTACCAAGATATTACCTGGTAAAACCGAATATATTCGTACCCACAGAAGGCCCACCATGAAGGACCAGTTTTTTTTCAATTTTATATTTTCACCTAGTCCCAACGATTGTATTTAACTATTTTGCATGTGTACCTATATTACATGGAAACGAATGTTTAACCCAATGCCTATTTCGTAAGGATTCTGTAATTGTGACGACATGTACCTGATTCCACAATGTATGAAATCAAATATATTTTGTTACCACACATGTACTTCGATGTTATTTATTATTAAAAGTGAATTATGTTAAAATAATATACACCCAGAGCAACAGCAGTTTAATTTCCATTCCAATCCGTTCCAGTCGCGTAGGAAAGTCGCAACATTAGTAAAACGTGCGACAATTTCGTCGCATTTAACTTCTGAAGTTATAAAATTGCGAAGACGAGGAGAATAACGTATATAGTCGCGTGTAGTGTTTCTATATTAAAGGGACAATACAGGACAAGCTTCAATGTACGGCATTCTCTATACGATTTTTGTCCCAGATTCCACGATGAGTTAAGTTTAGTAGTTTATTTCTTGTACTGGCAAAAGTGCGAATGATGAGTATGTCATAGTTTTGAACCAATAAGCGTGCATAACGTCAAAGAAAACAGATATTGAGGTAGCCATATCAAAGAAGAATGTGGCATTGGAGGCCTACGTTTCTCCTGGTATAGCTACACTAAGGTTTAAAAAACAGAAAAAAATATTTTATTGGTTCATTTAAAACACGGAGGTACTCGTTTGCTCTAATGATGATTTACAAACTAGACTGCATCTCGAATATTCACGAGTTTAAACACTGATCTTTAGGATATCTTGCGTAATTCAAGGTCTCTGGCCACAGTACAAAGCAACACGAAGTAAGGAACGCACTCTGATTTACATTCGGCGAACATTTCTGCCATTAAAAGTCACAGAAAACAAGTCTGTGGTTTCTACGTGTAAAATATTATAATGCAAGAAACTTTATATAAAATTCAGAATGCACAGTAATGCAGATGGTATTTATATAAATTGTCTTTGGGTTTTCAACCCATACTAAGACCCATATGGATCATTTTATCACTCCAACCCCACAGGTTAAATGAAAAAATAAAAAACGGGAAAACATTCCCTTTACTGACATTTCGTTTTCACTGTTTAATTTTCAATAGAAGTGATCACGAGATGTTCAGGGTCCATCGTAGCTCAGATATAACTGAACGGATAGACGTCGGTGTGAAGTGGTCCTTGGGCCGCACCGCAGAGATTATTTAACATCAAGTGGTTTGCATCAACATTTGTTGCTCGTTTAAAGTAAAAAAAAATTACATACTTTACGTAAAGCGCCTTGTGGTTTTTATGTAGCAAGTATTTCTATATCTACAGTAGGCAATTTTTGTAACACTCACTTCGTAGTCATAAGTTAGGTACTGCTAATATTATCAGAAATATAATAATAAAGAATAAATACAAATAGAAATTACCTTAGTTATAATCATATGCTCCATGGTTATAATACAAATAACCTTAATATAAGAATGAATTTGTTTTGTGGGTCGTCATAAACTTGCAAACGTCTGTAATAAGCCACTGTAAAGCCGATTGGTACGTTGGAAAACCTCGAAGGGAGGCTAGATCGTAAACTGAATTGTTCCGAATAACTCTTTAATTGCTTAGGATAGGAAATAAAATTGGCTTCACCAATATAAACCAGGCATAACGCGTGGTTGAAATTTTAACATAATAATACTATTAGACTGGTTATTGAAGAAACAAATTTGAAATAATTTTAATACTTTGAGGTAAACAATAATCACAATGTAGTTTTCCATACTATAGTTACTATTTATTTGTTATTTTATAAACAACGCTATTAAATAGATATTTAGTAACTGCATGTACCTATTAGTAAAAAACAAAGCCATAGATAACGAATTTTATGATAGCACATACTCGTACGTTGCTGTTAGGCAATAATACCTAAAGCTATTCAGAAACACACGCAGGTAACCAATGTTTCTTGACACATATTCTAAAACAGTACTGTAACGTTATAACATTTTAATGTCGGTCCTCCGACCATATTATTATTTTGCCTCAGTGGCAACAAATGAAGCCTCAGTTCTAACCGTGGATGTAACCGAAAGCTACTACACGATACAATAATAAAACGGTATTCTTTTGAGAACTTTATAAATTACTTATTTACGTTTATGAGGTCTTCAATGGATAGTACATATTTTATATTTATTAACAATAGGAAGCAAATCTAAGCAGAGTTGGTCACCATTAGGGTCAAAGCGATACCCCGGTAGGTATCTAGCTAGGTTAGCTAGTGCTTTATAAGCCGCCGTGATGGTAGTCCTAGTATTTCCGTTGGAGGCGCTTGTTTGCTGGAGATGAGCCTACATCTAGATTTTTTTGCAAGCTTCGGTCGTATTTGAAGTTTTATTTTGGTGTCTATAATCTGCACCTTTTTATGATGATGTGGCCTGCATGCTCATTTACAACATCCGTCATCATTCTAAGCACTATATGTTAATTATGTATATTAAATAAAATGTACATTTTGGGAAATGCTATATCAACCATCCAAATTGATTCACATGTACTTATCTTGTTAATTGAACTCTTTTCGATTCCGATATTATTATGACTTATTATGAGCATTGAGCATTGAGAACCTTAAAATTTTTAAATAAAATGGGCTTACATTACATTTAGATTTTGGAATATAATAGATATGGTTGGTATAAAAATATTGCCAAAAAGGGCACCATTTTCAAGTTCTCTCAGCATATAGGAGATACTGTTTCAGTTTATAGTCATCGTAAAAACCGCGCTCATCGGTGGCCAGCAATTAATTAATGAGGCAACTTCAAAATTAATTACACCAATGGGACCGAGGTGTTCCAAATAACGACACTTAACCATTTCTTACTCGGGACGTAAAATTTTATGATCCGGTCCCCGTTTATTTCACCGGATGGTTTATAGTATTTTAAAGTACTAAGTGCGTAATACGAGCGTGTCTGTTATAAAACGCAACTTAGAATTCAGTTTAATGAGCGTTGAAGAATTTATTGGAGTTATTGTTTACATTATTTGAGGTTTATAAATCGTTTGATAGATGGTAGCGTTGTGAGCTGGATACTGTCGCTATTCTAATATGTGCCAAGCAGAAATAGATTTGTCTCTGAAAGGAATGCTGGATTGTGGACAGTTATATAGTCATTGGTAATGAATAAAATTGTTAGTAAATGCTTTGTAACATTCGTCGGAAACAGTCAGCAACGATCTTAGTTTTGCAGTAGATGAGAAAAGAGAAATGTAAAAATTTAAAACTATGCATATGTCGGTCAGTTTGTCAACTTGGGTTTGCTGCCATTTTTCACTGAAAATTTGCAAGAAAATCATGGAGAAAATATTGGTCAACCTGCAACGAGGCAAAGAAAGGCTTACCATTTTATACCATTTTATTTTAATGCATCTCAGAATTGTTTGTGGATTTATTTGCAATATATATTTATGTGTATTCGATTCATCAATATATTTCTCAAAATTACCAAACTTCAAGTACGAATAGTACACGAATTTAATTAGAAAACCTATCGCGAAGAAGTTAAACATTTTTCCGTAGCAACGTTACCCTAAGCTCCAAAGCTCACACAATACCACGAGGCTTATCAACACTTACCAAAGTAAGTATACTTAAGTTGGCTCTTATCACTTCTTATCGCTGGATCCTCCCTTCGCCGTCCATTGGTCAGTAAAACCGCGCCATTACGCCCCTCGGCAAATTACGACGGTGTGAGAAAAATCGCTGTCTTATACTCGACCCCTTGGTGGGCAAAAAATTGCCGCATGATACGGATTACGGTTTTTACGGTGAGGTTTGAGAAAATTCTACCTTTGGACGGTCAAATGTACCTGAGAAATTATACAAAATTCACAAAAATATTCATCGGTTAACAAGATAAGTACTGAAATTTATTTGACGAACTTATCGATAAGTGTTTTTGTGACGAAATGATATGAAGTCGATATTTTTATCAATGGCCACAATTTAAGTGCCGGGTGTGATAGGTAACCAATAACCAGACGATGGAATAGTGCTGCAATTTTAACAAAGGTTCTGTCCGTGATCTTTTCTGAGATTTATCCAGCGAGTAATAAAAACTCTAGCGATATATGGATTCAAGTTATAAACTATCTTCTACCTTTCCTCAAAATCCTTTTAAGAGGTTTTGCGTTAAAAACAAATAATCCTCCTTCTCATTTTTATAGATGTTGTATGATTCCATACATTATCTTTTTATTAAAATGTAGCATTTTCATTTTTTAATATGCAATTTTCCTTTGGGTAATCAAGCCTTCTTACCTTCACAAACGTAACGAATAGACATATCAATCTGTGTAGCGTCCATGAACGCTTCGCTTGCAGATAATTAATCAGTTTCCACATTCGGCTGCGAAGCGAAGCGCAGGTGTAATGTGCGGTACAACGTATAATACGTCGGCAACATTAAAACTGTTTTCTCTGATGTAGGGCTGCCACATAATATTTTTGTTGGTTTAATTGTTCTTATTTTTCGTTATGAAGTTGTTTAAAATTGATTTCTTTGACGAGAGTTGAGAGACATTATCAATAAATGGCTGTATGGAATATGGTCTTAATTTCGTTTGATGTAATCGAACGATTCTGTTTTCTGACAATGAATTACAAAAATTTTATAGCACAGTGTCAGTCTCGTAAGACGGGCCGGGCCGTCTTCTAGATCGAATAACCATAAATTTTGGCTGCTACATGCAAATTGTTATCTTATGTCTCACGTTCTTCTGTACCATTTTTTTAATTAATGAAAATATAATATTCAATTTGATTCATAAACAATAAAAGTTAATTAAAAAAATTTAAATTTAAAATCGGAACCCTAAAAGTTTTGATGGTAGCCCTACTAAAGCCTTTGTCTGCACTCAACGAATTACGGGAAAGGCGAAAATTTAAATACCCGCCGGAACTGTTTTACATGCAAGAGACTAAGAGATGCACTTTGCATGTAATGTGGCGATTGAATGAGGCAAGGCGTCAACGTGCTCCAGAAATTAGTGCCGCGAAAGAACGATAACAGGGTCTCACTTCATTATGTATGAGTTTCTTCATCGTCAATTATACCGTGATTATAACACAAGCTTATGAATGTACCTACTTTTGCAACACAACTCTGGGGTTTGGGCTGCGTGCAATATTTTTGATAATTAAGTACCTACATTTGAAAATTTAACTCTTTGATAAATGTAATTTTTTGTGAATAACAGATCTGAAAGGTTCTTAAGTTTTAAATTTAAGGAACAATTTCAAAATTTTATTTTCCAATAAACAAGTAATAAACCTCTGATTACGCCAAGTATTTGTTGTGCAAGATTATCATTAGCTTTAACATTGGTTTGAATTCTTTTCATGTAAAGTTTACCTGAAAAGGTACATATGGATGGATCAAATGCTTTTTAAAATGTTAACTAATTGTATGACGATATTCGTGCTAAGTTTTTGTGCATAGCTTTTGTCTTTGTTTTTGTTACTAAAGAAAAAAGTGCTGTGAAAAAATGATACTACGGTCGCACTTCATTATGTATGGGTTTCCCTTCATCGTCAATTATACGGTGATTATGCTCTGGCAATTAGTGCATAGGTGGCATGAGTTATGATGATTGATTTTTTAATCGCCGCTGTTGATGGGTTGGGCGTATGCATGCGGGTCCCTATACAGTTGTAAAGGCTAATTTGTCAAGTGCCTTTTAAAGAATTTTATATATTTTTTGTTTTAGTTTCTTCGTGTAAATGGAGTGGTCACTGCTAGTTCACGATATGTACCTATATAGATCTATGGAATGCTTTAGTCAACTATTTTGCTTTAAAGTTCCACACAATTTTAAGCATTAAATGTTGTCTCTTGTTGTTTTTACATATTTTTTAGTACTGCAACATAACTTTGTAAACATTTTTAGTGAGTATCAATATGCTAAAAAATGTATAATTTTCATAGTAAGTTGGTACTCTACATTTTTAAACAGCAAAGCTTTGTAAGTGTTTAAAATTCCGTTGCACACAAAACACAATTAATTCTCCGTATATCCGCTTGAGGGCCACACCATCCCCACAAAGGTGCAAACTGGAGAGAGAACTCGATTAAAACAACGACGAAAATGCAGTCGCTTCGTGTCGCGGTCGATTAGACTTGCTACGAACTAGTAAGAGTCAGAAAACACCTAGGTATAATCTACCTAAAAATCTATATAATTTTTTTCTACACAAGATACGATAATAATTATATTGTTATTAGTAAGCTTTTTCTAGTTTATTCCTTGCATAACCTGAACATTAGGTACTCGTAGGTACATTTTGTTTTCTGTACATAACATACCCTAGCTATCTTAAGCCTAACCCCGTGTGATAAAAGCAATTATCTTGTCTATCATTCAACAGAAATATATGATGCCTAATAATATGCTTTTCTTTAATTTTCATTTTCATTTTCATTCATTAACCTTAGTAAGAATATTTGTATATCGAATTGAGAAAGAGTTAAATGGATCAGAAACAGGTAAGAATAACCACATTGGAACACTAAAAATATGGAAATCTCGCTCACCACGTACACCCTAATCTGAACGGATTTACACGTCAGTTTAACCAACATACTCGTACTAATCCCCTATCAAAGAATGTTAAAATTTGAAAAAGCCACCTTCGAAAAAGCCGGTGAAACGACAGCAAACGCATTTCCGACACGTCAGAGTAAATCTCGGGGCGACAATACGAATGGCAATAAAATCCTCTGCCGGCTGACATCAGAGATCGAGCCCCTACTTATGATGTGGTTTACTGTGGGTGCATGTATAGAATACTAGGGAAAATTTAAGACTGACTCATTGAAACATAATGTTAATGTGTCATTTTGTATTTAATGTTTTTTATATTATGTTATTTTTTTCTAGACGTTTCTTTCATCCCCCTAAAGAAGTTATAGATTTCATGTAAAAATCTTCGCCTAGGATCTTGCATGTATTTTAACAAGCTTGCTTTCTAAATATTAACAATTGAAGTAAAAAATATCGGAAAATATTTTTGTGATGCAGTTTTGGTGATGTTTATTTGAAGTTATAAAAGCCGGCTGCCATCGGAGATCGAGCCCCTACTTGTGATGTGGTTTGCGGTTATTGCGGTAAGTTAATCGTACTTTAAAATACTACAGAGAATTTGTAATATATTTTGTGGTCTTTTATCAAAAAGTTTTTGTGTTAAACTCAAAGTAAAACTTTAGTTTGGTGTATTTAGTGATATTGTGGAAATTTGGGTTGCCAAAATACAAAACATTTAAAAATAATCGAATAATTTTCGAAAAAAAATTCGCGAAGTTTTTCACTTCGCAATCATCACATTAAAAAAAAAAAACTACAAAGCCACAAATGCATTTTCAATGCTTTGCTACGATTATTTATTTAGATGTAATAGGAATCAATGAATCCATCAATAAATAATAATTACCTTCTATTCTACATGTACCACACATTCTAATTACGTAGGTATATTTGTTATCTGTGTTCTTTATACGTCTACTAAATTTTCTGTTTAGATGTTAACAAATAGTAGGGGAAACGGTCTAGCTGTTCAGAAAAGGATTACCTCTCGCAGTTTTTGAGGAGAGCCACTAAAGCGGTGTAATTTAGCAGATAAACCGGTGGTTTGTCGTCCACTGGACAAAGATAGAGATCAGCCAATGAGGGTTGCACACTCGCTGAATCGTCGATATTGGAGTTTTTTTACCAATATAAGACAAGGCTTAGCTTAACTACTGTGGTAAAACTAACACTGATAAGGGCTTATGAGGATTTTTATCGACTATGTTTTTATCGTTTTTATGGTGGTTTACTAATACGTGTTAAATGCTACAGTCATGTCTTAGCTTAGCGTTGCTTTTAGGGCAAAGTGAAAAATGAAAAACGATATGAACGACGTTAACTACTGAGGTTTTAAAATTCGCAAAAAATAGCTATTAGTCCTTAAATAGCTAATCTAATTTTCACTATATATAGCTCTTTGGATATAACTATCCAACAAATAAATCCGTGCAATCGTGTAGGTGGATAAAAATACAATATAAACAGGACAGCCAGTTAAAAAGCATGCAGAATACCAGTATACATAGAAGACCTCTAATCCGAAATGAAACAATGAATTGTAGCCTAAACTAAAATTAGATAATGGTTCCAGACGAACGCCTTGCACTAATTGAAGTCCATTGTGGGCACTTAATTTTCAATGGTTCGAAGGCCACTGGCTTGCTGCCTCGTGCCTCGTGCCTCCTGCCTCGCTCGCCAGGTGGACGCTCCGTACGCAAGCTCTACTCGTATTTGCTAAAGTCCTCGTATTTATTTTAGATTCTATTGTGCCTCGCTCCCGACGCTTTGTCGGGAAATAGCTGCCCTCTCGCATACCACCGACGCTTTGTTAATTTTATTAATATGTGAAACATTTATAAAACGCGGCCGCACAAGAGCATTAATGAGTTTTATTGTTGAACAGAGAGTAATGTTCTCGGAATGAAGTGCGCCCGCCGCTTAGATCTCTAAATTCGTGGAGGGTGCCGCACGGATTTTCTCCTTTTAATTTATGTCGTTTATTTTATAATTGCCTTTCCCGTACTCGTACGATTATATCCACTCTTTTAGAATGGTTGAGAATGCGAGCACCTGCTGTCTTAATCGTGACTGCTCGGCTAGAGTTTTGGCAACACAATTTCACTGTAGGCAAGTGGATTTTCGTTTTTGTAGCTTTGTAGAGAAAAATCCAGGGGTGGAATGTGGAATGCTCTCGCCAGAAAGTTCAAAGATGGAATATGTGGGGAATATTTACGTTGATCCCGCGGTAACCGCACGTAAATAACTGGCCGGTCGTCTGTTCGGACCAACAAAAGAATTTAATAATGCGATGGTTGGGCGGAGATGCGGGGCGCGGCGCCCGCCCTCGCCGGTAAGCTTATTATCGCTCCGGCCGGGTCTGGCTCGGGGTCGCGCCACCAGAGCATATTTGCTCGGCATACGAATGTCAACCGGCCGAGGCTGGCGTCGCGGCCCGCTCAGAGTCAATACCGAGAGTTTGTGCGCCCGCTTAAATATTAAAGAGCTTGCAATGTTTAGCGACGACGCAAATTAAAATAGGCTTTATGTGAAATCTAATTTGCGAAGTAGGGAACCGTGCTTCGTTTGAGAACGGGGTACGGCCTGTCGTGAGGTAGATGTTTGTATTGGTAATGGAATTAATTCCGTTGTAGATTTACTACAGGTGAAGGCAATATAAATTAAATCGTTAAACAGTTATTTCTGTTCTCCTTAGATAAATTTGCCAAGCGGAGACGAGGAACATCTTTGGAGCGGTAACAATTTAATACGAGATTGTCCTACGTATTTATACATCGTTATAATTTTATGACTTTCTAACTTATTACATCTCATTTGTATAAAAAAATCTTAAGTATATTAAAATATGTCCTAAAAATCGTAATTTTTCATAACCACTACAACTTCCTAATTATTTATTATTCTAACTCTATGGGTGAGGAAAGTTTAGACCACTGAATTTCCACTGTTTACATGCAAATACATTTCCCTCATTCTCGCTCAGGAATGAGTGAAGCAGAAATAACATACGTAAACATTATGAAAATTAATTAGAAGCTTATGAATCCTTTACACAAGTTCTGAACACCGTTAGTTTCGTGTGGGTTTCCTCGGGTCATATTTGCCCCAATTTTCCTTTTAACCGGATAGCTTTCAGCTTCAGAATAAACATGCCGACCAGTGAAGTTTGCAACTAGCACACATTAAACGAATGTATATTAAAGATTCAGCGGGGGTTCGTTAAGTTACACCAAACCGCAGGCGGGAGCAAACGCGGTGGATGAATAAGTCAATAGCACGAAGAACACTCTAGGTCCTAGATGCGGTATTACGTATGTATTCGATTCTTACAAGTTTTAAAAAGCATTGTTATGTAGTTAAGACGTCGCAAACGAGCGTACAATATTAAGAAGGCACTGCGTCCTTTGGGCGGCTTTGAGTTTAAACAGTAACAAGTAACTATAAAAAGCTAGAAAGCTTGACCGGGACATCAGTCAAATCAAAGCTTAAAGGCTCCGGTGGTTTCGTTACGCACCTACAGATAATGGGAGGAATCGAGCAGTAAAACAATCGTATCTCGGAACTCAATAGGTCGAGAGCCCATAGGATGCCATTAGCAGTTCAACATTGAAGAGTGGCGAGCATAGGCCAAGGATCGAAGACAGTGGAATATTTTTGTTTGTCAGAGGCCCAGACACACTGGGTCATTGAGCCAGAGGAGTAAGTAAGTAAGAGTAAGTAAGCTGGTCATAATACATTTATTCAGCTCATTCAATATCGTACCTAACATGATTGCTTTATATTTATGTGAATAAACTTCATTCATTTCAAAATCAATGAATTTATGTTTAAAACATCAACAAAGAAGCAATGATTAAGGTAACATCGGTCATAAAGCATCGATTTATAAGCCAAATGAGTGCATTGGTTCTTGAAATCCACATCAAATACCTATCTCAAAATATTTTAAGGAAAAATTGAATATCCTATTTATTGCAGGCTTCTAGATCTTCACTGTACACTCGTTGCAATTCTTAGGAAACGATATTTTGATGGGTAACAACTTTTATTCTATACCTATAACATCATTCAGTAGTTGAGTTGAATTTTATAGCACTAATGCATCCAACATTGGAAGAACTTCCTATTTTCTAGCTAGCTAACTTTCAAGATAAAACCAACCACGACAAATATATTATAACCGTTTGACAGAAATTTTCGAAAAACATAATCGCTTTTCCATCCTTTAAAAGCACTTTATTTCATTTGTAATCTCAAATAAGGTTAAGGAGCTATGCAAATTCTACCCTCTGTCCACGACCGTTTCCAAAGTTTCTTTTTTAAGTATTCCGCAATTTTTTCACTCAGAAAACGTAGTTCCTTTCTGAATACCTTAAATAGTTGGAATACAAAATACGAGGATATGGTTATTTTGCTACATTCCTTAGCGTGGTCTTTGCTAGCGTTCAGGCAGGACGCTAATCGGGTTACCCCGCCGCAAAACCGCGGCTGCTCAAAGGATCTCGCAAAAACCTTTGACTCAGTCTCCAAATATTTACCGTGACCACAACTGCGCATTACTTTCAGTGTAAATAATAATAACCCTTTCATCCATAGTAAGCTCCTAAGTTATTCTGTAACTGCTTTGAGTTGGTAATGATTTGTGATGAGTTCCTTAATAATGCTTTAGGGCTAATGATAGTTGTTTCAGTGATTATTCCAAAAACAAGTGACTATTAATTTTGTGATACTATTTATGTAAAGTTAAATCATAGTTTCCCGATCAAAAATGAATAAATAAACAAATCAATTGGTCTGATCCATGCATAAATAAAGACGGACTAGCAAATATTTATAAGTATCTAAGTATCATAAAAAATAACATCAGACCACGAAATCTGCATTCGGAGAAAGATAAATAATGTAAAGCGGCGGTTCTTTAATATAATCATTTCATTAGCGTGTTTAATTATACAGAATAACGTGGAATCAATTCAAAAAATCGCAAGTGCAAGCTAACCGCAGCTCTCATCCAAAAGCGACATGGAACTAGTACCCATTTTACTCGGTACTCGGTATGATTGGCGACTACTCGAATATAAGATTGCTGGATTCGCTGGACATGAAGTCTTCCGCGGTCATAAATCGATAGTTAGCCCTGTATCTCCTGAATTGAACGATTTCTCTAACATCCCAAGATGTGCATTAGATAGCCAAGATTTTGTGCCATATCGGAAAACATAAAAAAGAAGTGAAAGGTTGCAAGTGGATTTGTTTATTTTGCTCATGACTGAGATAATTGCCAATCGAGTCGAACATTTTGTTCAATTAACGTCGGATAACTCTACCATGTGATGTTGCATCATTAGTCTGTGTCTATTCAAAATTTAGGTGTATAAGGTTTTAATCGATTCGATAAAAATCGGTATTCAATTAAGTAAAACATGAACTCGGTGGTAAATCTCTAATCATGATTAAACTTACACGTCTGTCGTCGTATGCAGATATTTGCTGTCGGTAGATTTAATATTGATAGCAAAGACTGCGGCTGCAGTCCCGAGGCGCAGGGTGTAAAGCAACGAAGTCAACCAGTTTGCTGCTGATACGAGTAGGTAGAAAGCACAGACATAGGAAGAAGATAGAGCGCCTAGTGGATCCTTGGCTGCAACCTATCGTATTTATGGCCCACTGTTGGGAACGAGTCTCTCCCGATAACACGGGGAGGCCTCGGCATACTCCACTACACTATTCCAGTGCGGATTGGTGGAAGTAGTTTCTGTTAAACTAAGGGCAGACTTATGTTAAGCTTATTGTATTATTCTCATTGCGACTGTCAGTATGAGTGATAAAATGATATTGGGCCGTGTAGGCTGCGAGTTGAGTGTTAGTACGGCTATGGTAGCAGGGTGAATCTGTTGGAGAATAAGATTTTTTTAGAAAACTTGCGGGACATCTGATGTTACATAGGCGCTGCAGTCCATGTTCAAGAACGTCTTACCTCACAATGAAGCAAATTAAGTAGTTTCTTTGAGCGCTTCATTTTCCATCTATCTTCTTGTTAATAACTGTCGATGGGCAAAGAATCGGCCCACAAATGGGCTACTTTTTCAAAGTTTTCTATGTGTTTAATCTTTACATACTAATCCAAAATTTGTTGTCACATCCTGTAGTAATAAAAATTGCCAATAAATACCTATACTTATGATCTCTAAAACTTAAAAAAATTTCTTGCTACAATATGGTCGGGAACGGTCGATCCATAAAGGTACCCGTCATAAAGGTAAACGCTCGCATATTTTATGTGATCGGCCCCTAATTCCGAAATTCAGTTTGCCGAATTCTTTTGCATAAACACAAAATAATAACTCAAGTCCGTCCGGGGATTCCGAAAATCCACCGAGTACCCTTCACTCAAACGGATGGCTCGACATGCCAACTTTCATAAATATCAGAGCAGGCTAAAAAACAATTTCTTGCGAATCCACGGGCAGCGTTCACACGTCGCTCCCGTTACTCGGCTAACACAATTTTATTGGAGCATAAAAAACGAGCTCATCATGCAAACGCCAAAGTCGTGGGACGTGGCTTGCTCTCGCGGTAAAACAATTTATCTGCATCGACGGAATTACGAGCGGCGCGGTGTGAATAAAATATGTCGCCGGCTGTCACTCCGACGAAGACGTCTGTCTAGGTGTCGCGTTTCCACGGACGAAGTTCTATCGTTGTTATTTGTTCTAAGTCACTTAATTCTAGATAACAACCCTTTTTGTGTCGCACGCATGTGTTTCGTGGCTGATACGAGGCCACCTCTCATCATCTGATAGGGTAGTTACCAATGTTACATGGTTACACTTCAGAGCAAACTATTTTAGTATGTGTAGTACTTTTCGCGTTCTATTTTAGTTTCAAATTGTGTGATTATAAGCTGATGATCAATATAGCTTACGTTGATGATTGATTACCTTCTCTATTATAATATCGTTACAATTCGAGATTGAGGTAAAAACACAAGTGGTAGGGCAAACACAGGTGATGCTGCCGCTGCCAAACCTGCCCTGATGGAATAGGTGTGTTTTATTTGAGGCGACCGTCTTAATCCACAAATCGCTCATGTACAAAGTCAGATAAAAATATTATTATCTTTGAGGTTGAACGTAGGTACCTATCTTTAACACCCTGCATGATCATTTGCTTTTATATGAAAATATAAGAGTAAACCGCCGTCTCGTCAGCGTTGAAAATGGAAACAGCGCCTAACACCGGCCAGGGGTGATGCATGCCTTCCCTGTTAGTACATCTGTCGATCCTGTACATTCCACAGCTTGCTCAATAATTTGTTACCGTCTATATATTCATTGAATTGCTTATCTCCATCGACAGTATCAATTACAACTATGGCCGTAATTAAGTGTCGATAATATTATACGCGTGTGATCAGGCGACACGCTTTGTTGGATATGGCCCTTCTTAAATTAGACTTTTTATTAGAAGGTGACCAACTCTTTTTGTTTGGTTTTGTTACAGGTTAACGGTATGTTTATGGTATAATTAATGTCATTTCATAGATGTTCTAAGTTTATATGGCAGATTGGCTGCGACTGGTGTGTCTCAGCTGGGCCTGAAATTAAGGTTGAATATTTTATTATATTACATATTATTTCACCTTCATTATTAACAAACTTCACCTACTTCAGAGCGATGATTTTTATACTGTTTACTAAACTGTAACACCAATCCAAAAAAGCTTAAAAAATCTGCGGGTCCCCGTGTGTGTACTTTTGGAAAACCTTTATATTTTTTGGCCACAAAGTAATTAGCAACATTTGGAATCCTGCAAAAAATAACAAAAAACAATATGACCCTAGCTTCATTAGAAATAAAGGTATAGGGATTCGGGATAATATATCTACTGTAGCACACCATTTCTACGAGGTATTAGTTCTGTGGTAATAACGAACGAAATAACTCGTATTTTGCAAGTTGTTTCCCGGAATGACGCACGTCAGACGTGGACAGGCACGCGTCATCCGACGTGACGTTCTTCGCGATACAAATCCCATGGGATTAATGTTGCGTAATAGAAAAATTGAGAATAGGTTAAACATCCGAGATGGTACGTGATGTTTTGAAAACTTTTATACTTTGTAGTTAATCAAACTTTTGTAGTTCGTCCAAGGGAGCAAATTTTTTTTGTTGTCAAAATAAAGGATGCATCAAAACTTGTGATATCCGCAGGACACGAATCGAGCGAAAATTGTATATTAAACACTTGACTTAACAAGTGACGCTAATAATGAATAAAAGTTCTAATTTGACCATTCCTCACGCGAGTACTTTCATGTCTTCAGTAAGTGAACATGAATAGCTTCCCGCATGGATCCCGCTAATGCGATAACGAGGCTCGTCGCTTAGAGCCGAGAGCTGCTTCGTATTCACGTCGCGTTCGACCGGAAAATACATTTGTCTCCGCGTATTTAACTTGGAAATTCCATGATTTGATTGCAGGAAAAATTGTGGAGTCAGACCTGCGATGTCTTTTTGGGTAACATATTTTTATCGATATGGACAATTCGACACTACATTATTGTACTACTTGAAATATATTCGTTCGTCGGACGATTAGGTTTGGGAAATGTTCCTAGTTGGAAACCTAGATATTTTCCAGCTTACCGTAAAAATTCCAAAATGAGACGAAAATTATAAAATAACACTGTTTAAGAATTAACACTTCGATTCCGATCGAGTCTGCCTCAAAAGTTACGCCTTGAACGATGAAAACGTTTGAATATTGATAAAATAAATATTGGAGCACGTGACCGAACGCCTCGCCGTTGTCTGACTGTTTGCCTTTCCGTCGACTGACTAAATTATTAGTTCAAATTTTCCATTCTCGCTCAAGTTCTGTGAGTTTTTAGTAGCGTTCAACAGAACTATAGGAGATCTTTTATTTGAAGCGAATATCTCTATGAGTAGCAACGCATCCACGTTTGATCTCAGATAGGTCACTTTTTTTTTAAATCTTTAATTGCTATCCATAGACTATCACGTTACTACCTAGTAATATTATTGCTCCAGAAAAAGTTCTTTGTCAATTTTGGTCCGGTGTCTCCTTGGATCGTCCCGGGCGTTCCTTTAGGGTTTCTGCAATGACTCAGATAGGTCACTTAACGTCATCATAAAGGTATAAACTAAATAGTAGGTGGTGAACCGTTGGGGAACTGTAGACTGTAGCCTGCATGAGCGTACATTTACGAGTCGACGATCTTTCGAATGATGCAGTGGATATTAATGCAGAGTGATCCGAGTGATCTAATCATACAGTCTGGCCACATCATTGGCTATACACAATTTTACATTGAAATTACACTTACTTACACTATTCATGTCTCCGAATAGCAGACAGAAATTCATTGAACACAGTAGTTTCAATACCTTCGTATTCCTGTTCCCCGTCGGTTTTCTTCCTAATGTTTGTTTGGGCGTGTGATCCTTCCTGGACGAAGCAAACGGATATTCAGCAGCTTCTAAGCACTTGTTGGAGTCGGCGGTATTGGACCGTGAATGGACACCTCGGGTAAGGTGCGATAGTTTTGTTGATTCGATGTCGTTGAAATTTCAAGTTAAAAATACATTTGTAGACATGTCCTACTGTATATCACTATAAAAGAGAGTAGGTAGTTATTGAAATGAGAATTCAGTACCTTCTTGGTCCTCACTAAAAGAACACTACTTAATCGGTAATTTCAGAACAAACAAAAATCGTTCACTTTATTTGTTGAAGTTTATGATTTACTTTTTTAACTACATACTAAAAATACTGACGGTAAAAATTTGATTCAGTAGGTATTCAAATTCTCGTTTCCCTCGGCTTTTTTTCGTGGTTTTTCCTATGTGAAATTCTTCTTAGCTAGGGCAAACTGGCTGCAATCCTTTTTATGTCACATTAGGGCCATGCCAAAAAGGGCAAGAGTCTTTTTCAGAAAAGGGGGAGACCAGTATCACACCCTCGATGAACGTTTTTATATTCTTATCATCCATCCTCAGACGAGGTTCAATGACTGGTATCTATTACTAACCACCTGGGACCGAAAGCTGAACTTGCTTTACGAAATAAGAATGTGCTATGTGACCCAGGATGCAAAACTGTAATCTTTTAATAGTAATTGAGTCACAAATGGGTATGCAAGCCACCTGAGTTCACCTGACGTTAAAGTGGATACTGCAGCCCATGGATACCCACATTCAACCTCAAATAGAGAAGAAATCCTATATTGTTGGGTAAAAGTCGTAGCGGGTGCTTTGCTACTCAAGAGGACTAAGATGTTCGCCCCAAATAAATTATCCCCGGCATGCATTTTACTAGTAAGCATAATTATGCATAGTAGTTACCGTATGAGTTACAGCGTCTATACCTACTTTACATAGACAGTGGCCCTCGGTCGGTACAGGTACATTTTCCGTCGGCTTTCTTCCGGGCGGTGTTTGTGCGACTATACTTACATACATGCTGAGGCGTTGTTTGTTCCCGTGAGATCCTGACAGACCTGAGCAAACCGACATTGGCAGGTACCTAAGCATTTTCTGAAACTACGTCGGCGTTAGTTCTTAGAGGACACTCTAAATTCGCTCTGATAGTTTTGCTCTTCGAATCGTGCTTTGTTAGCTTTTGTCGATAAAATGCTATCTAGGTACGTTAGATGTGTGCGTATGTGTGTGTATTCTTAAAAATATTGGAATGTTCTCTAGAAAGTCTAACATCAAGAACATTTATAAAATAGAAGCGACCGCCTCTCTTGTAGTAGCATTTCCTTTTACCAAATTAAAGAAAATCAAAATCAAAATCATTTATTTTCACTATTTGCAAAATTAAAACTTATTATTAACACACAATTTATTTGTAAATTTAGCCAAGTATATTGTAAGAATGGCCAGGCCTTTTGACAATTTTCTTGAAATGGGCCCACACTAGAAATATGAACTCATTTTATAGAGTCCCGTGATCGTCGGCCTTCTTCTGCGCATTTTTCTTGACTCTTCTTACGACTGTAGGTATTAGTTATAGATTTTTTAAAATCTACGTCACATAGTGCCACCTTCAAGAAAAACAAAGGATTTCGTATGAAGGTTTTTTCAACCGTTACTCACGAATGATTTGGTTTCGCAATCTTTCAAGGATTGCGAATATAGCAGTTCATTCATTGGTCTCACTCAAATACATAGGTACATATACATTTTTGGCAGGAATAATTTATAAGATAAGATTGCTTGTAGATTTGTAATTAGGCACTTTGGTCATAAGTATCCTAGCCTAGATAATAGACAAAGTGAAGTTCTTCCGGAAAGTATGCTTCTCAAGTTGGGTTTCAGGTGAACAGCCTTAGTTACCGAGATTATTTTTGAGATCACTTTAAACGGCCAGATTTCGTTCAAACTTTGTAGATTTAACGAGGACCGATGCCAATACACTAATTTGAAAAATGCCATTTTAATTTGGAAAATAAGTTTTTTTTAAATTTATATTTTTTTTTCAATAAAATTCATTTGTTTTAAATTAAATACTTAATATTTTGGGCAGTTTTGACATAAAAGTTACTCTTATGAAATTTGCGCCAAAAGTTAATAGTTTGAGTTATTAATTTTTGAAAATTGAAAATTTTCGATTTTCACCAACTTTGATGATTAATTACAAATTAATTAATTATTTAAGACTAGATTTTATTTACATGGTCGTAAAGAAGAATATTCAAAGTTTATATTAAAACCATAATATCCCATTATAGTTAGTATTAAATAAACAAAACTCCTACTAGGTGGACTGACGACCTGAAGAAGACAGCGGGAAACTGTTGGCTTCAGAGGGCCCAGGACCGGGCGGAGTGGCGTCGATTAGGGGAGGCCCATGTCCAGCAGTGGACTGCTAAGGGCTGAAAGGAAGGAAGGAAACAAAAAAAGTGATATAAATCAAACTAAAAAGTGGAAAATAAAAATAGTAGTTCGATGTTAGTTCGATGTTCTTCAAAAGTGTGTTTTTTTAGTTTTTTTATACTATATTTATTTCGATTCTTTCTTCATATAGCCAATGGACATTGGGAATTCTCTAAGTACACAAGTATGCCTTAGATGCGATAGAAGACTAATTTCTCATGGTATTTGACGCGGCATTAGTACTAATGTAGCCTCTGATACCTTAAGAATTCCGGTCATCATCACTCCCAAACCAAAACGTATGGAAATACCGTATAAAATTGTTACCTAATATTAGAAGAGTCTTTTTTTGCAGGGGTATGAAATTCTATCTCTATACCGATTTGGACACAAAACTAATATCTATTCAAATTTAGAACTGTGTTTGTTTTTCGTTCGAACAATAGAACGTTTGTCCGGTCGTTCTGGTTTTATGTGTTATATTATTTCTACAGTATTTTACAGACATAGATTTTTACAGAATTTGCAAAATATTTTGCAAATACCTTGATTCTGATAGTTTTGTTACTTTGTAGGTTTGTAGGTCGGTATACTACTTCATTTTATACGCCAACCTATAGGTACTTATTATAAAGAGGTACGAAGTAGGTACAGGAGGTTTTTTGAGAACCACTGATTTGAACCACTGGCAGAAATCATCACGTCCTTACAGGCGATCTTTCCCTGTCTTTTCCTTTGTGTGTGTTTATTTGTGTGTGTGTGTGTGTGTGTGTGTGTGTGTGTGTGTGAGAGAGAGAGAGAGAGAGAGAGAGAGAGAGAGAACAGAGCTTGCGCTTTTTTCGTCATAGAAATACCATGAAATACATAGTAAGTTAATTGGGTTGGTACCTAATTGCACCTTACATTTTCCTTAAGTTAGAAATTCTGTTTGTTATCTGTATATTTCCTGAGGAGTTTATATGCTACTTACAATGGATAAAGATAGCGATGCTATGCTTTTATATTAACTTCTAACGAATACATAAGAACTGATTAAAGAATTTACATTTTGCTTTTAATTTAAGTTTTTGATGTTTTTTTGTATTTTAAACATTGGTTTTGGAGGTATAAAAATAAGGTACTACCTAAGGCAACGATTTTTGGGTATAAGGCATTGATTTTTGTAGTTTTGTCAGTTTATTGAAATCTTGTCATTTGAACGTCTGGCCACCACAGTCTGCGTTCCGTATGAAGCCGCACTAATCGGGCATGCAGCGGTCAATTTCGCCGTGAATGACTCCACGGCGGAGGCTTTTGTGCCTTGTCCTCGGTTCTAATTGAAACTATTTTGGACACAGGACAATGCGGTATTGTCCGCGTGTCCGGCGGTGTTTGCCACCTTTATTAATTCAGATGGGCGTGGTCGCGGCTGGGCGGGGCAGAGGCGGGGCGTGTGGGGGCTCCGCCCAGTCGCGGCGCAGTCGTCGTGTTTCGCTTGTTCCGCGCCGTTATCCTCAGTCGGTCTGCTGACGCGACGATCGCTGCCCATCTCTGCGCGAATCGAGGCTCTGATTTCGCGTAACATGTTCTAACTTCGTAAACTGTAAACAGCCTGCTTTGACCCAGGGCTGATCCCTGGCCCGGTCAGTGTGAAGGTGTGTGACGGTGGGCGTCGGCCGCCAGCCACCCCCTCGGGCATCTGAAGCTGTCGCACGACCACACACACACGCAAAGTGAGTTCTAAACTTTTAAGAAGTTGTAGTTCGTATTGAGGAAAATGTTTTTGATGTGTTATAGCGATTTCTTTAGCAAGAAAATTGAAGTTGAGTAACAAATGTTTCATTACATTTTACAAAAAAAAAAAAAATACGTAGATACCTGCCAGATACATAGACTCTCTTAATTAACAGTGTACGTATCTGAATGAAACACATCTCACTTATTTTCCTAAGTATAAATATTAAGTACAAAAATTAAGTGTTAGTAAATAGTTCTCCAACTTCATAGAAGTTTTCATTCAAAGTACCTATTTATTTTAATTTTTCCTTAATGTTCATAGATAAGTGTGTATTAATATCTACTATAAAATGATTTTTATTAATAGTTACTGTGAAAAGAATAAAAAGTCTTTTAAAACTTATATCAAAAACTTCCTATTCTTCTCTCTGATTAATCTGTGTCTAATGAAGCAGACTTTTCCTAGGCGCATAAAATACAAAAAAGTCCATAATGTGATCCATCTCTGTATAAAAAAATTGAGTAGCTTCAAAGTTTTTATTTTTCTAAAAAGTGCCTCCTTAATTCCCTACTTACTTTATAAAGTACCTACATATAAAAGTACAAATTTTTAAAGTGACTCGCGTACGTATCGAATGCCTAATTGTAATTGAGCAAACATTTCTCGGCAAAAAGTTTAGGAAACTCCTTCAAAGTTTTATTTTATATCTCCTAGTAGTTTTTACGTGACTCGCGTATCTAATAGTTCTAATCGAGCAAACATTTCTCGGCTGCAAAAAGTACAAAAACCCATTTCAATCCGGACGCAATTCGACTACACTGCAAATCAATCGTCATCTATCCACAGTGATGTCGTTCGATTTTCCTCGGGGATAAAAATGCCCGCCCAAACCATGTTCCCGCCCGCCCTGGCGAATCATTGCTGAAAGTGCTACGATTTTTACGCTGATCGTATCAAATTTTTCGTAAAGATTGTTTTTGGAAATATCGTACAATGTAAATAATTATTATACAGTAGATTAAGTAAAAAGTGATTACTAGGGACTTAACTTCAAGAGTTTTGTATTTTGACTTCAGTAAGTTTTATTTGGGAAATACTTGTTGACTCCACTTTTCATTGTCGATACTTCAGAAGTTGTGTTATCTATCAGTCCTAAGTGGAATTTTTTTATTATTTGTATATACTTATACAAATGAATAAAAACATTTGTTAATATTTATTTAATAATGACGATTACTTTTTCAATATTTATTACTATTCTTAAAAAATACAATATTGCATGAAACAGACTTTTTTTTATTGATTTTTTTAATTATTTAAAATGTGTTTAATATGCCTTTTAAAATGCCTCAAAATTTTACAACAAAAAATGAAAAGTACGCTAACCTACGCTTGTCGTTCGAGTTACCTACCTGTGATAGCTGAAATGTGAAGAGACATTTATTGATGGGATTTTAAACTTTACTCAAACGAATAAAATCATTTCATCGTATCATATCGTATAACTTTAGAAAATATATTTATAATTTAGGAAATATAATTTAAGAAAATATATCAAAGGACTAGATTTTTTTAGAAAATTAGATACCTATCCATCATGTAGTTGTAGGTACAACACAAATATAAAATCTTTAAAAAAAGTAGATAACTACAACCATTCTCAAGAACAAATTC
The DNA here is from genome assembly GCA_905147235.1 of Erynnis tages. Classification (NCBI taxonomy): domain Eukaryota; kingdom Metazoa; phylum Arthropoda; class Insecta; order Lepidoptera; family Hesperiidae; genus Erynnis; species Erynnis tages. The sequence goes on from LR990072.1 coordinate 10,679,791, forward strand.
TTAACGAAAAACTTATAATTAAAAAAAATTAAACACTTTTTGTCTTTTAAATATTTATCTCGAATCGAATCCTGTATATCAAGTTCATAATATAGCTGCTCCACTGCTTGAAGATCTCGTGCGAGATAAGAATGAACACCCTCCTAAACCGTGTCTACGTCGACTCGTCGCTGACATTGTGGATTCGGGTTTATTGGCTGCTTTTTATGCCAATTGCCGGATTACTTTCCTCCAGATTCCGGGATATTGTCGTATTTTAGATTGAAGTCATTTTACTTAACGTGTACTATTAACTTAACGTGTACTCACGTGTACTATTAATTATGTATGTAGTAGCAGTTGTAAAAGGGTTAATCTGAATGTATAATAGTTGTTAATTTTTTGCCCGTTGTTATTCCAGTGTTTTGGAAATTTATTGGTAATAAGCAGATTTTCTTGTAGAAAGACTTAGTATACTAATATTTGGATATACAATATTGGTTATCGGGAACTTGAAATTATGAATAACAACAAGTACCTAGATTAGATATTTATAAGAATTATATAGAATTTAATAAACTTTTTAGTTTTCAAATATTTATCCGATATCAGTTTCTGTATCAAGTAAAGATTATAGTCGTACTCTCTGTTCGAAGATCTCGATCGGGATAAAAAGTCTACGTCGCTGACATTCTATTCTGGCTTGAGGTGGCTGCTTTTTATGCCAATGGCCCGATCGCTTTTATTCCAGATTCCCGCCTTTATCGTTTCTAAATTTATTTATTTTCTAGTTGTTATGTATTAAGTTGTTATGATCAAAATAAATGCCCACTGACTGTGATGAAAGCTATGAAAAAAACGTCTACTTATGTATGTGTATTTTTGCCATCAAAATTTTATATTTTACAGAATTTTACTCCTTAATAGTTTGACTTAATATTATTTTGTGTTTATTTTTTAATATTTTTTTCAAAAGTGTTTCTTGTTTAATCAAACTAAATATTTTTAAACAAATGAAGGGTCCACCAATTTTAATGGCAGTAATAAAAATTGTATGAGAGAAATTTATAAGCTTTTGTACTCACTTTAGGTACTGTTCATAAGAATGACTTTTACTTATTGGTCGCTAATCTTTATTGGGGTATTTATTATGACCTTTTTCTTTCACTTATGTTTTTTAAAATAATTCTAGTATGAACTTCTACGATAAAAAGTACGAACACCCTCCCAAACCGTGTCCTCGCCACAATCGAATCATCGCTGACAATGTGGATTCCGTTTTATTGGCCGCGATCTTTTTATGCCAATTGCCGATCGCTCGGTCGTTTTTCTATTTCGATTGGGGTGCTTGTTTGATATTAGACTGTCTTTCGTCCTCGATTGATATTGACTTTAAGACGATTTTTTTAATATGATGTACTTAATTGTACTTACTTCGTATTGTTTTTGTTACGATATTTTTCGATAGTTTAGATATATTCGACAATAGAAATTACATTGCATATTATTATCAAATTGATTGAAAAATGTTTGGGGCTTTAAAAAATTCGATAGTGTTTGAACTTTCGTAAGGTTTGTGGTTTTGTAACCTTGAATAAAAACAGTTCAACTGTAATAATAATTTATTTATGTTATAAACATGACTTATTATTTTATAATGACTACACAATATATATATACATCGTGGCTGTTCAACTGATCCAGAATTTGTAAAAGAAGTCATATCGATATAAAGGATCTATAAAGGATCGTAGGTATCTATCTACTATGTATTGCTGTCCGTAGTTCAAGAACAAAGCCGCAGACGAGCGCTTGTTGCGCGTAATGGCGTTGCATTGCGATAACGAAGCGAGCTCGTTATCGGCTCGCGGCGGACGAACCGATGTGATGTATCAGTGCAGTTTACAACTCCATCTTGTAATTTGACTTATTTGACTGAATTTCATTTCAACAGCTTATAATTTCTTCTGTTTCGTATAAATTGTATTTAAATATTTAAAATAACAAAAATTAAACGAAAAAATAGCCAAAAAAATTAAGAGATAATATGCTGACATCTACGTTAGCATATTATCTTTTATAGAACTCATAGAACCATAACCAAGAAAAAGACTGAAATAGTTGTTGGGCCATAGTAAGTGGTCACCGCTGCCCATGGAGATCTGCAAGACGACGCCTTGCCGGCCAGTGATTGTCCTTCCCCAAACATAGGGCAAGATTTTTTTACTTCGGGGCTGGTTATGCAAGTGACGGTAAGTACGCACTAAGCAATGACTCCCTTCATAATTTTTATGTCAATGATACTTGCAAAAAAGGGAACCGTAGTACCTATATAATAGTCGTGTAAAGTGTAAGTAAAAATAGTGTAAAGGTTTTGTCATTAACGGCATTTGTGAATTACACAAACGAAGGTCTGGCGAGCGATTTGTAGAGCAGCGATAATATCGCATAATGAGGTTGCGGCGATAGCGATAACGAACTCGTTTGCGCTCTTCTATCGCTGTGAACTCTCCTAATGATTGCACATTTATGTAAAGACTAAGCTCTATTCACATCTACCAGTACGTAGCGTGTCCAGCACGTCACGTGGGCGCTAACGCACTGACGACACAGACAAATGTATTCATATCTCCCGACACTGCACATGCACTACACATGACTGTGCATTACAATATAAAAATTTTTTTTGTCTCCCAAGCATTGATACGCTCCTTGTCCGTATATGAAAAGTACTTATGCTACCGCGGTGATAGCCCAGGGGTTAGGATTTCAGTCATTTAAGCTTAAAATCTCGTATAAGATTGCAATCAAAGAGTCTTATTTGACCAGACTGACTGACTGTTCCTATATAGGATAGTATAGTAAAGAAAGCGGTGGTAAATGTTTTTTAACAGTTCAATATGTAGGTGAAGGTGTCACTAGAAGAAACATAAGAGCAGTTCCCGCCAAAATAAAAGCGATTTAAAATAAAATTCTTCTAATTTTAGGTGTCCTGTGAATCCAGACATCTTTGGCTTCAATGCGATAATATGAACGAATATAACAAACCGCTCGTTTGGATAAAGAACTGTGAACTCTACTAATGATGCACATTTATGTTATAGAATAACTCTTGATTCGTGGTCGACATTTTTAAAAGTGTTTCATAAAACATAAATTAAATTGTCAGTACCCATTAATGACCCACTACAGGGTCGGGTCTCCTCTCACAATGAGAGGGATGTAGGCCTTAGTCCACCACGCTGGCCTATTGCGGGTTGGTGGACTTCACATGCCTTTGAGAACATTTTTTTTATGAACTCTCAGGCATGCAGGTTTCCTCACGATGTTTTCCTTCACCGTAACAGCAGGTATTTAATTTTATAAATCGCACATAACTTTTATTACAAAGTCATTGGTGCGTGCCACTGGGATTCGAACCCGGACCCCTCGATTCGAGGTCGAATTCTAAGCCACTGGGCTATCACCGCTGCAATTATAATATAAAAATAAACCGCTAAAATTATAAATTAAATTATTTATAAATGATTAAGATACAGTTAAAAATTAAATAACAAAAGTGTTAACAGCAACCTGAAGCAAGATGAAAGCCGTTACCAGTCGGGTCTGTTAACCATTTCCTTCGCTGTCATCCGCAATTAAGTCGCAGTCCACAAAACTAGCAGCACAAAGGCAGTCATTTGAACTTGGCTGTGTTATTTGTTAGTGATACCTGAAATAAGCGCGTACCGTTGTTTTCTAGTAGCAGGCGACCGAAAGGATTCAGCCGCATTAAAACAGATGAGGGATAAAAAGCGCGCAAATGATGTTGAATGATCGCTTCAAACGGGCGGTGAAGCTGCGTTCTACGACGGTTTGTGATTTTTTTACACAATGAAACTCAACTAGAAATAAAGTATTGAGTATTAAATTTGGTTGGATCTTAATGTTCAAAACTGTATCCGGACTATCATTTTGGTTATTTTTGGTACCGGTTTTAAATACCAAAAAGGAAATCATATGAAACCTACCGACCGACCTGTTTTGTAAACGCATTACAATCTAACCAATCTGGAAGACTTATATAGCATTAACTTAATCTCTCACTTAATAATTACTTATGTACCACACTTAAAACTCAATACTTTATTGTTTTCATATCGTTACAAATAGCGACTCCATATAAAATATGGTGTATAAATTTTACACAAGAGCAAACCGATCACATTGCAATCTAACCAATCTACAAAATAGTTCAAAATTAATCTCCTACTTACTGAAAGAATGACACAACATTGTCAACATTCGAAATCCTTTGACACAGCATCTCTCAGTTCTTCTCCGCATAAGGCATAAAGGTAGGGTTTATGAATGAATAACAGATCGGTTACGACGGGATATGTCGGTGAACGCCTCGTTACACTCGTTAGGGACCGACCAGAGCAGGGTGGCGGTTGGAACGCCGCGTTTATTTAAAAAAGATAGGTATTTATTGGTGATTGCAATGCCGCGTTTATAGAAAATAGGTATTTATTGGTGTTATGTAGACGAATCATTGTCAATTATGCAACAGAATTAATGAGCAGTGACTAAGACTTTCGAAGAGACTATTCATTTAAACAATCTAATTTATCTAACAAATATTTAAGTTACAGAGATTTTATTTCTAAAAGGACATGGTTAAATAAGGATGAAAGGAGCACATCGGAAAAGTTATTTGAAGTGAAAATATATTGTTAAATATAAATAACTTCTATCGGACGACGAGGCTGATCATTTCCTCCGCGCGTCTCATGTTAATAGTAAACCCTTGTTTCCCTATTTTTATCCAATCAAAAATGGCTATGATAGACCTTTACTTTCGTATAAATCGTACTGCCTATCAAACCGCCCGTCTGCACCAAAGCCACAGGCGATTGGTTTAGTTAGCGTCGCGCGTCGCCTCATTTGCTCGCCGCCGCAGCGCGACTTTGTACCACTCTTTTCACTCCGACACCTTCTAACTATTTGCACTAATAAGTCACCGTGGAGATGTAGATCACGATGACTTAGAAAGATTTAAAGGATCTGTTTACAACGGCTGGGTCATCACCACGTTATACGCGTTGTGGACTTCTCATGCCTTACGAATATTATGCGCGTATAGCCCGCTGATTGAGTAGATCGCAAGCGATCGAAAAAGTTAAGCAACGTCACTACCTGAATGGGTGACAGCTAGTGGCGAAAGGGCACGTTAAACCGTCGGTCCTGGTATTTATCGATACGATAGGTGTAGACTTACGCTATGTGTGATTTGTAAACATCCAACACGGGTTCACTGCCAGCCAGTTTCTCCACACATTGGAGTAGCGTGGTGGACTATGTTGCAGGCCTCCCCTGTTATGGGGAGAGACCCATGCCTAACTGACTGTGTGTTGGGCCACCTATAAGAATGATAAGGATATAATATGTATAATTGTATATCCATCATAATTGTCTACCCATTTTTCAAGTTTTCGTTGGTTTTGAGGTCACTATGAAGAAAAAGAATAGAAATTATTTTTTTATTTGATTCTAAGGCGTGCCGATTTCTTCATGATGCTACTGAAACTATAAGCTCATGCTATAAACAAGTAAAGTCAGTTTCAGCCCTCAAATTCTTTGGGGAACATTTATCAATTTCATCATTATTTTAATCCGCTTTAATACCAGTTCTTACACGATCATATATAAAAAAAAATATTTTATTGCAGTACCTATTCACATTGTGCGTATCCAACATATTGTTCGCGATCGGTCACGTCTAGTGGCGAGGCGTTTAGAGAGAGTCGAGAGGGCGGTGCGGGTCGCAAGGGGTTGTCATTAAACGCGTTTAATGATCCCTTAATGATTGTGCCCCCGGCTCGGTGCGCACTGACACCTTGGTACCTCTGCTGTTTTGCTCTGCTTTTATACTGAGGTAAATACAACTTAAGGATTGGGATTGTTGATATTACTTTTATATTATTATGTAGGTTCAACTGAAAAAATCATTTTAACATAGAGGCACATGATTTTCTTAATTGATGACATTGCACTGAATATAAAGTCAACGATGTCGCAGCATACCTTTGTTATTTTAGAAAAACACAGGTGCCAATTCTGACATTCATCAAAAGATGGCGCCACATGTATCTTAAATCACGCTGTCAGTTTACATAATTGCTGGCTTACGTCTGTCAGACTCAGACAACTAAGTGATCATGTAAGGGTTCGTTTTTCTCTTAATATGAAGGACGGGACCTAAAATTCTGTTACCGTTCGCCTCACGATGAACGGGACCTAAAAATAGGAGTATTTTGACACCATTTATACTGGCAGGATCTAATCACCACGGTTAATTATCCTTTTGCTTAATGAAGAACGTGACCTAAAAAAAGTAGACCACGTCTATTATGACACCGTTTAGTACTAAACTGACAGGATCTAGTTGCCGTGGTAAGAACACCGTGCGGCGTGCCTCTGGCGGCCCATTAAAAATAATCGATGCTTGCGAAATATCGAGGGTTTTCCACTAATGACATCGCACAGAAAACAAAGCGAACGGGGTCGCCGCCGCCTCATATCGATGCAGCTCTGATCATTTGGAACTTCCAGTCTAAGAAATGGGAATTTTTTCCCGCCTATGATCTTAATTTTCGATTAATGAGGTCTGGTACCGGTTCTGTAGGGTTACGAAAAATTTATCATAAATTACGTTTTTTTAAAATCTGCCAGTCAACCTGAAATAGGATATGTCTGGAAACCAAATCGAAACATAAATGCTCCTTCACGTCGGGTTTAAATATACGTATGTTGGTGAGTATATATATCTACCCGCAGAAAACTTAAATTGACCACTTACTTTATTTATACAAATATTCGTAAATATTAATAAGAAATCCAAAGCATAAATTAAAGTTCAAGTAATTTTCAGATCACACAAATTATTACCAGAGTGTTTGCATAACAAAAAATGCGATGCGTGTTTTCAGCTTGTTCAGTGAAGCAGGGAGAATTGCGTACAGTGTGTGTTGAGCGGAGGGCGTTCTCGAAAATATGAACCGATTTTACAGCATTGTGAGTGAAGTTTATTTCCTGAACTCGGTGTTTAATAGGTTAATTCGAGTGGAAGATGTTTGCGGAGCGCCGCGCCACCGCCGTCCTTGTTTTTCTTCCAAATGAAATTATTGCGCGAATAAAATATTTTACTGTCTGTCAATTTGCTGGGTTCTCGTTCCGTCAGATATTAAGCAGAGGTTAAAATTTTATTTGCACGAAGTTATTGCCCGAATGCCGACGTCTCGTGATGTTGTTAAATTCTCGTCGGCGGCGCGGCATCGTTCGTGGGCCATTATTGCATGATGTAAGACAATGCCTACAAATAGAATAAAATGTGAGCATTTTATTTATTGCCTCTGAGGATATTGAATGACCTGCCACGGAGGGCAACAGATATGTATAAATAGTTGATGTACCTATGCATTTTATTCCTGAAAATTTAAATTTCAGTTTTTAAATTATCTTATTTTATGCTAAGTTATAATACTCTCAAAGTTCTATTTTTTAAAAAAGGTCATATTTCGACGCGCTGAAATTACAATATTTTTTAACTTCTCTTTTCAGGTGTATCTCTAGCTTTTACATCTAAAAATACCGTAGACATATTTTTATAGTTTATGATATAACAAACCGTCCGAACTTTACGCACTCGTTAGAAACTTGTTAGCCGAATGTTTGTTAAAAATATAGCCGGGTATACATGTAAACTAAAAAATATTTTGCAAAAAGCCTTCGGGATCGTTAGAGGGCGCACGGTTTGAATGAATCTGTGATACGAATGGAGTTCTATGCAATACAGCCGATGTAATTGGTGCATTGTAGGCGGCCCGGGGCAGCATCGTTAGCCTTTCTTTCGTAGACGCGGTTTTGTCCGGACTTGCTAATTAACTATGAAATTAATTGATGCTGCAAAGTTTCCGAGTGAAACTTGAATTAATTGGCACGTCCGACTTCAGTCTAATTAGGAGCCTGAGGCTTTTCAGCATCGCGCTCGTTGAAACCGTGAAAAACACACAAAAGTGTTGTGAACGAACGGTTTGCGAGGAAATTCTCAATTATAAACCATGGGTGCATCGCCTCTAATTGCACGCTCTTTACGCCTTTATCATATCGCCAAGACTTTTTATTTGAAACGAGTACGTGTTAAGAGTATGCCATTTGATTTCCACTCTTTGTGACTACCGGACGGCGGGCGGTATCAAAGCTCAGTAAGTATTCCGAAACTTTGTATTCATCGCAGATATAAAGTGTTGTTTCACAAATTTCAATACTTAGTTATTATGACTGTCATATACTTTGTCGTGAATTAATCAATTTAACTAAATAATACTGACATATTTAAATCTGCCTTTTAAGATCCTTATAACTACGTCAATCATAAATATACGTGGTCTTAAATGAAGTGTAAAGGAAATAAATTTAATGATGATCATGAACACTTACATTTTATTACTTTTTAATTTGTTAAGTTTATGACAGACTATACCTATAGGTAACTATATTACCATAAGTATAGTTACTTAACGATGCAGCACCAATACCAGTTCTTAACGATCAGTTATCCCAATTTCATCCAAATGACTAAACAGTACGTGCCCTAATAATTTCGTATAGACTATAAAGGCAATTTATAACATCGATAAGGGCGGTGGACGCTTGTCCCGGGGCGAAGGACCCACCATAATTAACATACATTAAGAATTATCCAAAATGACCGCACCAATACTCATAATTACAGGTTGCTACATCGACCCGCAGATGTAATGAATAGCTCTGTGTTTATAAAAGAATGAAAGTAAGAATTAATACTTGTTTTGTGTTATTCGATATCTTTGTTGCGATGAATCATAATTTTATTGCTGTTGTTATGTGTTAATTGGGCTGTTTTGGAGTGATTCTGCTTTGTTTTTGGTGGCGATGTATTGTAATATCTTTCCTATAATTATTTGAATATTTCAAAAAAAGCTGCTAATGGAAAATGTTTTTCTAAAGGACAGGCTGTGACAATTTGCAAGATTCTTTCGGTTTATTTTAATTTCGGCATCTTTTCGACCAATTCGTGATATAATTCTATGCTTAATGATATGATGATATCGTTTTTTAAGCAATTGTATGGTTGTACTTGTCATTTAAGGTTTAGCTTCATTTTTATTTATGTGTACAACAGGACTGTAAAGTTTTAAATACATGCGCGTAATGCGTAGTTTTGTTCGATATCTACGCACGCACGCTACAAAATGCGAAGTCCTAACTAGTAAGTATATACTTTTTTACGGATGCGGATTAGTGGAAACGGTATTCTTTTGGAACAGATATAATATTAACTCTTTATTTTTAATGTAGTTTATAATATGCTTTTTATGCAATAAATAAGTTGAAATTGAAATCTAGTGAGTAGTTATTGTTTGCCCGTGCGGAAAGTTTGAATATAGGTAGAGAAAGCAACATAGAAGACTTGACAGGCTCATAGTTTATAAATACATGTATTAAACTATGTATGTATGTACTAAACGCATTTATGTTTTTATCTAGGTGTGATTATTCTTTTCAAGGGTTCTTGGTACCCACGATATAAGAAATTATAGTATGTAGCTATGATTAAAGTGTCTAATAAGCAATATTCATTTACCTATTAGGCATGTGAGAAAAAAATCATCAATAAGCATGTCAGTGAAAATCAAATGAAAACAAAACTAGAATGCGAATAAAATTCAGTAATTTTTACAAATGCAATATTTTATTTTACCTTAGGTTCGAGGTACGAGATTCGGGTACGAGGACGATATTTATTTGAAATCGGAACCAAAGCGGAATAAGCCTGTTGGCTTAAGCCTGCGTAAACTGAATGAACGAATGATACTCGTACCAACCAATCACAATACCTACATGTTCTAATTTTTTTCTGAGCGAACAGATTTTCATCACATCTTTATGAATACATAATTATTGTTTACATGGCTTAATAAAGCCTCTAGATAAGTAGGTCAGTAGATGTTCTTCATGCTCTGTGTTTTAGTTGGGGAGGTGTGGTTATCAAGGATACTTACTACAAAGGGAATCCTAGTGAGGGGCTAGTGCCGCGTTATATATTATTTGCGTTTATCTTTGTCCTCATGAGTAACAACGCTATCACATACGAGCTCGGTTGTTTTCTATCATATTATTTGATCGCCCGTCAGGCACAACGTAGATTTGGATAAAGAAGCGGGCAGAAAAATACTCCCAGCACTCATTTAAGGTAAATATGAATTATTTTGGAGTCCCGCCTAACTATTGGCCCAAAAAAGGAACTCACGTACCTATCTACTTCTTTCTAAGTTGTTTTATTTTACGAAGAAAGCGAAAATAAAATACAATATTTTTATTGAAATATCATCTCGTCTTCGTGGTACAGATCTACGAGTATTTCCAGCGCCTTGACGCCAGTGGTATTTATTCTCAAAAGAGCGGAATCAAAGCGGAATAAGCCGCGCGGTGTCGCACAAACTGAATGAACGATTGATACCATCGAAACATCCTGTACCTATATTTACACATTGCGTCTATAATAATACAGCTGTAAATTGTATCACCAGATAACCAATAAGAGCTGTAAGTTATTGGTTTCCATTTTTTACGATTAGAATAAACATGAATAACAAAATAAATAAAAACAAGATACGGATAAGGATATAAGGTGAATATTAGTGATGAGTCGCCTATACCTTACCGCCAGCTTGTTTTTCATGTCCTGTGTTTCTGCTGGGGAGGTATGGTATTTGAATCCCCTCAAATAAAGTATAATTGCTCAAATAAAAATAAACATGAAGAATTTAATAAAAAATAATGAGATTGGGATGGCCTATTTAACTATATGGCGTATGGCCATATAGTTAAATAGGTTATTATATGCCTTTTTATGTGATAGAGCCATAGAAGCTCCCCTTAACCCGTCCTAAAGCAATATGTTCTTCACGCCTTGAATGGTTGCCGGAGATACTTTATCTTAAATAAAGTATCTATGAACATCAGAATATAGGATTTCTTCTATTTCTATTTGAAATTCATGGACTGCAGTAACCACTTCACATCAGGTGATTTGCACGCCCTTAAATATTATTAAAAAATACATAAATTACTTAAATATTATTTAAAAACCCATGTCATAATCTGGTCTAGTCTGAAGACTGGAAAACTGTTCCAAAATTTAATTACGTACGCGAGAAAAGCAGCAATAAAAAAACCCCAACAACACATAAACCCAAAGTATCTACAAATTAAAATATTCAGAAACACATCAAATTACCGGCTGCGAGGTGACGGGAGCAATATTTTTATGATATTTTCAAGCAACCCCCGTCCCCGCAAGCCGCTCGAGTGACCGTTAATGACCCGTCCGGCGGCTAGTATTGCAGAATCACCTCGTTAGCGAGACGAGAGCCCATTGTCACGATAAAGAGTTCTCGATGCTTAAGCCACGCTTCCGATAACGCGGTTTGCGGTTGCGATTGATGTTGCGTTTTTAGTCCATAATGTGTATTCACGAGTTATAAAATAGGTATGCTTTTTGAGTGAAAATTATTGGTAATATTTTTGATAATAATGTTGGTATAGTTTGTTTTATATCAAATAGGTAAACATAATAACGATAAGTTTTAAATTTCAAAATGAGATTCAAGTGTTATGGCATTGTTAATTCACAACGGAGCTGTAATTTTGTAGAATAAGTAACGTTACAGTCACATCAGATTTTAACTTTAACACTTCGTATCTGGTAAATTGGTCACTTATAATAATGTTAGATGTTTGTACCTACTGGTAGAATTCGATGCGGTTCAAGCTCTCATCCTATTAGATAATATGACTATATGAATGGAACTTGATTTATCTATAATGCTTATCTCTATCGCTCTTACTTTAGTCATTTATCTAATTCAACTTGTATCTTAGGTATATTTGTGTTTCTCGTCATTGAACGGGCATACATAGAATGTTGTATACTACAACGTGTTTTACATTATAATACTTATATGCTATTGCTAATATTAAAGCTCAAAACTGTACAATATTTTAAAGTGACTAAAATATTCGTAGTTTCTAAAATAACATTGAGATAGCTAAGACAATAGTAAGTTTGGTTAGGTTTCATAATATAATACTTCAATAAGTATAAACAAAGCAGTGTAAAGACGAGTATAGAAATAATTGTTGTACTAGCCGTATTACTCAGGATTGAAAACAAATAGGTACAGTAGGTATAAGTTACAGTTCAGTTGCGGAACATCTGTTCTTGCAAATTTCTTGAAGATAATTTTTTTTGGAAAATATCCAAGAAATTCTAATTCTCCATATTCACAAAGTAGTGTCTATTGTAAATCTTAAAATTCAGATTGAAGATACGGCTATAAGCGATTCGCAATTGCCGGAAGCGCACCTTTAGAATCGAGATAATGCTTTTTCGTATGCTTGTACTCGAAAACTCTTGAGACTTCAATAATTGTGTAAAATAAAATAATGACGCGGTTTATTTTGTAAGTAATTGCTAAAAATAAAGTTTGTTGCGTGTTTGCGCTTAAAATAATCAGAATGTTGCGGATCCACTTGTTAGCAACTTTAATTGGGAATGCGAAGCTCTCATTATAAGTTTTATCGTTATTTCTTATGACTTTGTTAAACACGTTTCTTGTTATTTGCTTACATGAACCTGCTCATAGAGATTTTCAATTTATTTCAATGCCTCTCGTTTTATTGCACTACATACTCGTGTCTTGTATGTGATACTAACGTAAAAATAGTTGCTAGTAGCTTTCCTTCCTAGTATTCTACGTTATAAAACATTTAATTTTTTTGCCTCCCAAATTGAAAAAAAAATGCGAATGTAATACTTAAAGGAAACAATCGCGATTGTAACGCTTACAAAAGGGACGAGATAAAACGACTCAAACGCATGGAGCTTTTGCATTCAAAGCTTCAACTGTTGAAACTGCATTAGCTACGTTTGGCGACCTTAACCTTCTCCACGAAATGGCACTTAAATTTTAAATGACAGCACTACAAGCCAACAACAATAACATAAACAACAATACGCCATTAGAGGAGTTGTGGAAATTTTCCGGTTATTTTCGATTCACACCGATTGTTACGGTCGAGTCGACCATTCGAAGGGCTATAACTCGGCCCGCGAGCGACGAGTGGGGTCTATGGCCTACGACGCCGCGGAATGGTGTATTTGTAGTACGTACCTATATTTACGATCTATATAATGCGAGAGATTTATTGGGTGCTCCGTAATTAGCGGGGTGTTCGGATTTACGTTCGGTTGACCTATAGCCACTTTTTAATCGAGATTTATTCGCGCTAATGAGACGGACGACTGTGAACTCGGCATGTTTCACGCTTTGGATATATTTATTTGTGCGGTTTGTCTCGTATTTATCGTTGCATCGGCATCGCTAAGTAAAATCGATGTTTATCTGTCATAAATTAGTATAAATATGGTGGTGGGTGCGAGTGCGCCGGCGCCGCGGGCGCGCGTAAATCACGCGCAACTGCTTATTAAGTTGTTACGGCGGCGTGTTCGGGCCCACGCGCCCTGCGATATGTCCACGCCCTTATGTTTGTGCTAGCCTGTATCTTGTATTCCCTGTAATATTACAATGCTATCTTTATTTATTTCCCTTGGTTTCAATTTGTTATTCTTGTCGGCCCGCCATAAAATCATTTTCACGTAGCGTCTCATTGTGTGATTGTTACGGCGGAGTTAATTGTTGTAACAATTTTATTACGAGGCTCTTAACAAATCTTTGTAAAGGTGGTTCGTCTTACTCATGAATGAAATAAAATTTTCACAGTTGGATATACATATAGTAGGTATCTAAAGTTGAAATATCGGGTAGGTAGGTAGTAGGTACCCAAAATTTTAATCTGAAAACCTATGTAATTATTTTGGAAGCTAAAAGAAGAAAAAATGATCTTACTAACTTTCTATGATTGAAGACCAACCGGTCAATGGTTCAAATATATAAAAAATATTATTGAATGAAATTCGTTCATGCAAAACATTGTTGTGTTTATCTGTTCCATAACATCAAAGTTTTAGAGGCAAAGAGTAGATAACTGAGATAAGTATCCTCGTAGTAAAACCGAAGCAGTGTTTTGTATTTTTTCAATTCAGCTGATGTTCTTCGTCGCGCAGTCAACATCGAAGTTGTTCTTTGTGAACACAACAATACGCCATTTCAAATTAGTCGACGTTTTACCTAAGTTTATGGCGTTTAAAGAAATTGTAAAACTGTGCGATACAATGCCTGTATGACAGAGTTTCACAGTGAGAAATGCTTATCTTGATAATGCTTACCTTGATAATGCTTACCTAATTGTAAGTGTCATGTAGAATGTTGTGTGCATGACTAGTGTACATGACCTAGGAACTTGCTATTTGTTTGTTTTTGAATATGGTAATTGAATATGTGAATCAGTGAATACTTTAATGAGACAAGGTTCCAGTGTATTCGCCACTTGCTCATTCCTCTGTACAACTTGGAGCCAGACATCGAGCTCAAAAAATGCACAAGAAAGGTTTTACTGCCTATAAATATTCTCACTTGTACCATTGTGTTAGCTGTAATCCGTGAAATTTGTACTGCACAGACAACAATAAGCTATTCCGAATTAGCCCTCGATTATCTCTGAATAGTTTTCACAACTGTACGGAGGCCAGTGGGCGTGTGTCGCAGAAATGAGTAATGACTTCACAACTATTTTGTATTGTTAGGTAAGTTCAGACTTAGGTCCTATAAGAACGGTAATCGCTTCACACTCGTAGCTCCACACTAGGATACCCTGTGTCCACAACATTTATACATCTAGACCAGAACACAACAGTTCCCGGACCCTCCGCGGAACGCACTGGCATTTTAACAATCGCGCCATTCAAGTCATGTACAAGACGAATAGAAGCTGCGATACTGTTTGTTTTTAATTAGGTTTTACGAGTATATGTCTGTAACCTATTACTTTGTCAAATTGAGAAGGATGTAGGTCTTACTCTACCACGCTGGTCCGAGTAGTGTTACGAGAGTACTTGCATTAAATCTGAAAGATAAAAAATAATTTCTGCAACTAAATACTTAGAAGGGTTATACGTATTGAATTTAGGATCATAAATAATAAGCTAACACAAAAATCACAGGTTCAAGTGCAATTTATTCTGGCTACTACCGACAGGACCGGTACTCACATGCTGCGTGAGGCGGTAATACGATAATAGAGCAAAGTAAGGCTGTAACCGGGGTCGGGTCGACGGGTCTTCTGCCACAATGAGAAAGATGAAGGCCTTAGTCCACCATGCTGGCTTAAAGCGGGTTGGTGGTCTTCACATGACTTTTAAAACATTGTGGAGAACTCTCATACATTTATTTTCCTCCATCGTTACAGGCGTTACAGCAGGTGATATTTAGTTTTATAAAGCGCAATAATTTCAAGATCTAAAACCATAAGCTAACATGAAAAACCACAGGCTCAGAGTGCAATTTATTCTCGCTATAAGGGCGGGCACTCACGCG
This sequence comes from Erynnis tages, assembly GCA_905147235.1. Classification (NCBI taxonomy): domain Eukaryota; kingdom Metazoa; phylum Arthropoda; class Insecta; order Lepidoptera; family Hesperiidae; genus Erynnis; species Erynnis tages. Next base: position 10,695,351 of record LR990072.1, read on the forward strand.
CCGCGAGAGGCGTTGATACGATAGTGTACGTGATGATACGCCGCGCGTGAGAAGCGCCCCGCTATCGCTTCCCAACAGGGCCGCCATGTTGCATGAAGTAAACGGGATAGAAGAAAAAAACAAAAAAGTGCAGGGCATGGGAAATAATGGGGAGAGAGGAAGTTTAGTGTTGGTTTCAAAATGGTCATAAATTATTTTAAAGTTTCCACAAAAAAAACATTATCGTGTTTAACTTTATAACTAAGTGCCAAATGTTTCCTATATAATTATGCAGAATACTTTTTTGGCCGGAAATGAACTTTCAAAACTTGGCTGCAAATGTTTTATATGTCCATAATGAGGTAAATCCTGAAGTTTACTCCATCACGCTAAAATGCAATTAATTGAATGGCCACTGCATTTCAATATACCTTTACGTAACGAAAGGTTTTTAAGTAACGTCACAGTGAAAATCAGCAAATACAACCAATACAATGAAAAAAAAACGAAAACAAAGGATATGATTTTTTTAAATTATCATAATAGAAGTCAACCACACACAGACAATGGTAATGGATATAGTAATAAAATAAAACACAAATATTTTTACATTATACTTAATTTTATTAATTCCTAATAATTGTCCTTATTAAATACATTTGAAACGTGTCATTAAATGGGTGTGAACAACAAAGCAAGGCTGTTAGAATGCCGGCGCCACTAGAACTACACTTGAATATAAAAGTACAATGTTTTTGCAAAAATATTTGAATTTTAAATTTACCAGGACTGTCTGACACAAACTTAAATCTTGGCTGCACTGGTGGCTCGACCGAATGCAAGGAAAAAACGTAATCGTATTTGTTATTAACTCGTATAGCCTCGATTATTGGCAATTCAGATCGGCTTTAGTGGTTCAGTAATGGCGGATACTTTTTGTCCGTACATTGATCGTGTCCGGAGCTGGAAAGAATGGAAGTGTTTATTTTGAAGTAGATATGACTTTTATATAGGTGCGCTCAATTTTATATCACAGACTATGTGTCACTATCACAGACTACTAGATATAATACTAATTTCTCGATACTAATTTCAAAAAGCGGGGTTAACTTTTTCAACTGTCGGGGGACTAAACTCTCACCTGTAGGGGGAGGTTCAGCTCAGCTGGTTTTAAATTTCTAGCAGGGCCTCCGACAACGTTTAACGTGGTCGTCGACGCACGGTTGATATAGCATCCAAAACGTTTCAGGGAAACCATAAGTAGGTACTAAGGAAATTTCCTTGGGAATTGGTAAAAAATATCACTAAAAATTTACATAAGAGCAGTTCTCGAGGAAACATGAAAGCCGCTGTAGCGGTCCTCCATTCAGGACATACGTGCCTAACAGCATCATTCCTCTCTGCCCTGTAGTTCATTGCTGAACATGGGCCTCCTCTAATCGACACTAATCCCCCCCGCAGTTGGCCCTTTCTTCTCTGGTAATCAATCTAGCTAATCGCAGGTTGCTATTTGAGGACCCTTCAGGTATCGGTCCTTCGAACTACTTTTGCTAACTTTGAGAACTATGTCGGTCACCTTCGTTCTTCTTCGTATATCAAACATAACTCGCTCTATTGCCCGCTGAGTGACTTTGAGCTTGTGTGTGAAGGACCTTGTCACACCCAACCTCCCTCAATATCTATTTCAGAAACAGGGCTATCACGCATCCGACGAATAAATCAAGTATATTATTTCAAGTCTGTTCTCTGTTAAAATTATGCCGAAAGTTAGTGAATTACATTACATGGGATATCGACATCTACCACGACACACAGACGGACAAAAAATTGAACGAACCGAACCGTTCTCAATTTCCAATGTAATTCCTTGAAACTCATTCGATTAACTTTTTATCCTAAACCACCGAAAATCTCTTGTTTTATATTTTGTTTCTACATCATTGATGGTGCTTGTTTTACATCGATAGTAGTGCGTGGCCAAAAAGATAAGTAGAAGTTTTTTATATGAACTTGTCTGCTGCATACATATTTTTATATCCCATTAAGACTTAAGCTAAGAGCTTAGGGTTAGAGTGAAATTTCTTACAGAGCCTACGCGGTATTGAATATGCACTTTGACGCACGGATGTGTCTATTATTGTGCATGTCGTTTATCACAATCGGACTCTATTTTTTAGCTGTCCATCTAAAGAAGAATTCCCTCGTCACAAACCCCTTATTTTTAATGTTTTGGTCGAGTTGTCACAAACAGGCATTAAAGTAATGTGCCAGTAACTCCGATACTAACAAACTCAGCTATCTGTATAAAAATATAAGTACGTAAATTAACTTAACAAGTCCTATAAAAAGCCATAGTTGCAACTGTCACTCACACCGACATCACACGGCCTTTTACCCCCTAATGTCATAATTATCAACAGAAGTCCCCTAACACCTCGGAAGCCCGTCTCCTACACGGCACTGTACTCTCGCAGTCATCGGTTAAAAGACCGCCATTTGACATCCATTGCGGTAATAAGGCTCGTTACATACGTATTACGTGGCATACGCTGTGACGTCATTACTCGGGTTTTTTCGCAATTTGTCGGAAACATTAATTAAAACACTCCCTCGGTATTTGAGACAGTGAAGCGACTCGTGGTAGGCTGGATGTACACCGAGAGCATTCGGAGGCAATCATACTCGTAGGTGACTACTAGTAACTAATGTGCTGGGTTATATTGTAGGTGTCTGTCTATATCGTTTGTATGGATTTAGAAAACGTTCTACTATATATCATATTTATATAATTATATTTATATAAAAATTATTTGTTGTATCGTAAAGGCCAAGATTATATCAATCTAACTAAGGTCGAGCAATAAAAAAGGCAACAATTTTTGCGAATTATATTTTATCTGTAATTATTAAAAGGATAAATAAGCTAAAATAAGCCAAAATTTTATCATTTTAAAAATATGAACCAAAGAAAAATCAGATTTAAAAATCAATGTTACTATTTTCTAAAGATGTACGGTAAGGTACAGTCAGAAAAGCTTAAAACTTGTTTAAACAGACAAAAAACCGCTAATCATCTGTTTTGAACGTAAACTGAACGGAGTGTACCTCTGCCTTTCAACGTCGTCATTTCCTCGAAAGTAATTCAAATGGAATCGTGTGCGCCGTTATTAAATATTTCATAACTTACCCCACCCCCCCTTGTCTCTCGCCCCCACCCGCCGACCGCATATTAAAGTCATAAAAAAGGGTTGTTTGATCTATCCCCTAAAACAATTTACATATCTCCGCTCAGCCCGCCGCTAAATTATTTAATTAAGAGAGGCATAAGTTTTTATTATTTTAATATGACGGGCATAAAATTGTGTTAATGGAACAATGCCGCCACAGCCTGAATTTCAGCCCTCGAAAACCGATTACGGCAGCCCACGGACAACCAATGTGATTCTTTTGTATAATAATGTACACAAGTAACAGATGCAAATAACCTAATGTTAAGTGGTCCCTGGAGAAACACATCTAACCAGAGCAGGGCTCTGTAAGGTTTAACCAAACGGTTATGTAGAGTTGCACTACATGGAACAAACGTGTCCAACATCTTATAAGCTAGAAATTACATCTAAGTACCTACGTAGGTACATACTTGTGACGACTAAGATGGACGTCTTATTTAATAAGAAGTCTTAGAAAACCACACCACTCTAACTGAAACACAAGACATGAACATGGTGCCTAATGCTAGGTTATAAGGGTGGCGGTAAGGTCTGGATGTCGAAGAGGGCCTTTTATTTGTTTTCTGGAAGCAGCAAACTTCGTTCTGATAGTTGAAGCAAATATATCTTCAGCAATTGCACCTGTCCTGCCGAAAAACGTTCTTTCACTGAGGTTTGTAGGTTCACGAATCACTACCATTGTTACATTTTCGCAATCTATAGGTACTTCTATTTGAATATTTTTTATAAATAATATTTGTGAAAAGTGAGTGAGTGGCGCGCAGGTTTAATGAAATCCTAACGTCTTGAATAATACCTTATAAGGCTTCTTGCATAAGCTTCGAGAAATTAATATCACCTTTCATAGTAGATTTATACAAGAATAACTCTTTTGAGACTTTTAATAATCTAAAACTCTGGATAAATTAAGGATTGCTGGTCTATGGGCCTCCTATGAGCAGTTATTTTACTGTTTGTTTGTCTGTCCGTCCGTACTTCTAGAAATCAGTGTTTCTATTTCTGTGTGATTTTAACAAAAAATATTTTTTTTATAGTTTACGATTAAAGGTAATGTTATGTTTCAGCAGACAATAAAGTTTTCACAGACTGTTAGCCGTTATAACTACAAAAATTAAAACAACTTAAATAATGTGTAAAATAAAATTATACTTAAAAATAAGTTCGTTATTGCTGGCTTGTTTTTCGTTAACTTAAATACCTGGTCAAACTATTCCCATTACGTAATGTACGAGTATGGTACAAGTGCCCATAATTATATCAACACTTTGAAAACAAATAGCAAAAATAACGTTCAGAATTCATGATAGGAAACCCTTTGTATGCTAGTCTGTATCGCACTTGACTGGTTTTGACTGGCTTGAGTACTTCATGAAGAATGTTTTATTATTTTTGTAAAACTTCAATATTAACTGCTACTGGAATGAGTAATTACAAAGATCATCGCTCGAAATGTTTGTCCTTCTCAAAGTATTCAGACGGAGTTATTAAAAGCATAATTATTAAAACGATATAAAGTTCTTGATATTAATATTTCTTACTTCAGTTTAGCGATATTACAAGTCGTCGGGAAAATAAACTGTGGCCTTATTACGTTTTGCTGGAATTCAAATATGTAGTCGGACATGCAACATAACATGGACTTACGTTGCTTATTAGTTACGAGGCTTTATTTGCTTGCCTACATCACTGATATTTTATAAGTAGAAAACGTGTATGGTCCGACAAAAGTTACAAACATTATGTAATCTCGGTACGTGGAAGAAAAATATTTAAATTGTTTCTAATAAATTTATCAGAACTCAGTGCCATCTATTTTTGTAGAAATAAGACTTTAGATATCTATTTTTGTTTTAGCTCTATTGGCAACTAATCTACTAGTTTATAATATCTTTATATTGGTATGTCTTCCTCTAATCAGTTTAGTTTTGTATTAGTACGAAGGTTTACTTACTGTGTTATTTAGTTTTGTTCCACTATTGCTGCAATTGTGAAAAAAATAATTATCACTTATTGAATAATGATCTATCTCATCTCCTCGCCTTACACTGTTACGTTTTTTAATTGCATGTGTTGTTTATCTTTCATTGTAAAATTTCGGAGCAGGTATTTATTTTCCTAAAGGCATTCAATGTGTTAACATTACGCCCAGACAATAAACATTAGCGTGTATCAACAAAAAATAGAACCCGGAATTCCTGAAAGTAACATGGAGTCCGGTATGTTAAGCAACTCTGTAATGAAAAGGCGATATGTCTGAAGTACTGACGACGCGTGGCTCGTAAAACCTTTGGAGAGGTATTTATTCCTGAAATTACGTAATGCGGAGACATTATGGTTAAGCGAGGACAATGGCAGAGAATGGGCGCAAAAAACACCTCGTGCTTAAATACCTCATTGTTGTAAATGTGGTGACTGGTATGTTAAGCATAGCAATGAAATGGGCAACGCTTGGCATTTATTCAGGTTCAGTGTTGGTGTGTTAAATTTAAGGTTCCTTCAAAATTACTGAAAATGTGTTCTTGTTGTTGGTGTTTTGAACGCTTTGAGCAAAAGAAGCGTTATAAATTGCGTTATTATAATTATGTATATATTTTTATTTCAAGTTTAGAGGTGGATCATCGCGGTGCTTTATAAATGCTTTATTTATTGTTTTTAATAATGATGGTGACGGTGAAACGATTATTTTTTACGATTACAACTAGAAATAACTTTTGTAAAGATATCTGGTTGCGTACGTTACTGACGCGTGACGCAGTGGTTAAAATGCCGCTGCGGAGGATCTTGGGTTTGATTCCCGGCGGCAGATGAGCAGCAGAGATTTGAATGATGAGTTTAATTTTCTGTTTCTGGTATGGGTGTTTATGTTGTTGTCTTGTGTAAGTATGTCCATGGTACCCACGATGAAAGGAATTCTAGTGTCGTTTACCATAGACACACGCAAGAATGTGGGTGTATCATCGCTTTATTGCTTGCTTTATAATCTAACTTTCACCCTTTAAAGTCTGTTAAGATTAATAAGCATTGGCCAGGGTGGTTGGTCGTTGGTTGACCACCCCAGGTTAATGAGAGCGTTTTTATGCGCTCGCAATGAGGAATGCAAATTCGGAGGTTAGCGTCCCGGCCATTGTGTTAACGCCTTCCTTTTATGCTAACCCTACTATTATACCTTTAAATTCATTGCCCGTATTAACGGACTAAAAGACTTGCCTATCCTTTGTTTTATTTGTTTCAGTGTTGACTTTAATTTGCTTTTTAACCTTTTTGAATTTTTAAGAGCTGTGGGTTTTATAGCGTTCTTTTTGATAATTATTGTTTGAATTGATTACATTGAAATTAACGTAAATAGGAACACTACGCTTTGTTTGTTATTTAATTTAAGGAAAACAAATCAGGTAAGAATGAAACATAAAACAATAAAATTACTTTTTCGACGTCAATTAATTTTAGGGTTATAACCATGAAGGTTTGTTATTTAATTTAAAAAAATGTGTATGCAACTGTTTTTTCTTTTCTGTAATCAGCGAAGTGGGAACGGCCGCGCGGTACAAACCGTACAAATTGCGACTGAAGACTCGTGTTTTTCAGTTTTTTCAACAACGTACGGAATGAACGGACAAGCAATTCGTTCATTCACTCGCGAGTGATGATTACTTATGATTTTTCCGTTCACTGTGCTATGTAATAGATTAGCTCTGTGATACTCGTATATTATTATTTGATCCATAAGTAGTCCATTTATTAAGGAAAAATATTCATAGGAATAATATCCAATTTTTACTGCAGTGTAGATCAATTGGAGAATGTCGTCATGCAAGATATAATTCTTGCTTTTTTTCGCATTTGGTAGAACCATTGCAAAACATCGGAGAGGCATCTACTTTCTCGTATTATCCACCGAGAAGCATGCAAGGTTGCACTTCGATAAACTAAGTGCATTTCTCAAAGATTTTGATATGAGCCGACCATTTTAATCTTTAGGAATAGTAATGTGATTGCTTCTTTAATTTATTATCCCAATTATTGACTACTTTTATTTGCAGCTTTTGCATAAAATAAAGAAAATTCAAAAATTCCACCATTGTGCGTGCCACAATAAAATAATTTCGAACTGACCTGCTTGAAAAAGTTTGGTAACGGTATATTGGAATTTGTAACAGTCGTTCGTGGCAACCCTGCAGCCCATGATCCTCGGGCCCGCGACAAAGCGCCCGCACCACCGCTGATTAGTTTCCAATCTGAACTGACCTTAACTAGCAAACATCCAATCCACCAGAAATTACTTCGCACTATGCTTTGTTATGTTTGGTATTTTTGAGCTGAACTTAAATGAAAATTGCGTCAAATTCAAAATTTGGATAAAAATAGTTTGAAATTTTCAATTTCAATAAAAACAATTTTATAATTAAACAAATGTTATATACCCATAGTTTATAATTAATAAGCATTACGTAAGCAAGAGAAAAATTTAAGATTATTTAGCAAACAAAAATTCTTTTACTACTGACTGTAATTGCCCAGATTCATTATATTAATTTAACAGATGTTTTATTTTATGAGGTTCATTGTTCCTTGTGTTTTGCTTCCTGCGGATTCTTATATTTGATTTAATTTCTAAATTTATTTGTCAGGCTGGAATTTGGAATGTTATAGTGACAGCCCTGCGGCCAATGATCCTCGGGCCCGCGACAAAGCGTCCGCACCACGGCTGATTAGTTTCCAATTTGAACTGACCTTAACTAGCAAACACCCCAATCCACCAGGAATTATAGTAACCGTCATGAGTCGTGAGCACAGATTATCGGTGGTAGGGATATTGTATACTTTCGGCCAATGTACAGCAGCCGAAAAAACGTGCTGGACCAAGGGACGACGACGCACACTGACGAACTGACGTTAGTCGAACCAATCGTGTGCACTGCAGCGCAGTCAATGTCAAACCGACCAATGAAAGTTCTGCTCACCACTCATGACGGCAACTATACATCTCTACGTTTTAATAGCTGCTGTGTGTTGTTATCAACAAGATACTTCTGTGAAAAGATAAGTAACAAATAGACTCTTTTTCATTTTTTTTCAACGTCATTTACACTTCGATCAAGGTTTCTTATGTGGATAATACCAGATATAGTATCTCCGACGACCACTACTCTCCAATCAAAACACATCACCTTGACAATGCTGCTTTACGGTGGCTTAAAAGAGGGTCGGTAATGTACAATAGCTTTACCAAGACTTATGCGGTCACTGCAATATCACACGCCTGAACTCAAATCAAACAAAACGCATTTCTAATAGAACTCACATCTAAGGAAGCGCCTCACCAACCTACAAAAGCCTAATTCCTAGTCTAACTAGTCGGTTACTGGCCCAAGGCACTTCGAAGTCAACAGCCGGTGCGCATTTCACGACAAAGGGCGAATCCCACTAATTAATTTCCGAACTACACCCGAATTCCAATTAACAAACACTTAAACGACCAAAAAGTCATCCGTTCTCCGTTTCAGATGCACTCTATTGAGCCGAGCGACCATGGTTTTGGCATTTGACCTGCTTTTAAAGACTAAACGAGCAAACACTGCAAACAGGATCGAAGTACTTTAGAGTCATTCCTTCTTTAAAGGACTAATGTGGAAACATGTTTGACTTCAATTTATAGGTAGGAATATTATAAGTTTGCCATGGCGGTAAGGTAGCCGCCATAACCATGAAACTACTTCTTTCATGAAACTACCTATGTCATTTTTTGTCTATTCTGTAAACTATTTATGACCCACTACAGGGTCGGGTTTCCTGTCATAATGGGAAGGATGAAAAGAAGAAAAGAAAGTCTTAGTACTTGGGCTATCACAGCTTCATCTACTACTAGATCTCAATCACGAAAAAGTGTGTCGATAGAGTCTGGTTAAAGACGGCTCAATGTCAGTAATTGGCCGCTGTTCCTGCCACAGCGTCCACTGATTAATTTCCGAATTGTGCCCGAATCCCAACTAGCAAATAGAGGAACGGTTGGGAAATTACTCCGCTGAAGTACCTGAAGTACGTATCAACTGTGCGTATCAAGTGCTTATTTTTTTATAGTGTAGGCACTGACGTACTATGTTTTTAATGATTTCTTCATAATTTTTTTGGTTCAGCAGACAAGAACAAGGTAATTAACTCCCTTTCTAAAAATACGAGTTATTCTATAGTATTTCGCTTCGAAGGAAAAAGGCTCGATGAAAAATGTACTCATAGTGTCTTTTAATAAGTCTTTTTTAATGCAATAAACACAGGTAACTTTTTATTGCAGACTAAGTTTTTTTATGTTTAATATTATTTTGATGGTACTTTAGCTAGTCATGACCTCAAAATAACTACTCTACCTACTATCTACTACTAAATCTGAATCTCGAAAAAGGGTGTCGATAGTCTCTAGTTAAAAGCGGCTCCATGTCGGTAATTGGCCGCAGTTCCTGCCACAGCGTCCGCTGATTAATTTCCGAACTGTGCCCGAATCTCAACTAGCAAATAGAGGAACGGCGGGGAAATTACTCCGCCGGCATTTCACTCTATCAACTATATTATGCCTGTATTATTTTTCTTTTTTATGCTTGAGCTCCATCTAGTTTCAATTACATTTCTCTATATCTATCTTTGTCCGTCTTCAAACTAATGGCTGAATTAATTAGGTGTTTTGATAATTCGAATTTTGGATTGTGTTGATGATTTTCAACTATCATAATTATTTTCTTACTTATGCATCAAGCCGTGTTGTTTATATGTATGTTGTGGTTTGTTTGTTGCAATTTGATCGCGTAACAAAAACACATAAATCTATCCACGTTATCATGAGGATCTGGCTAAGATATAATTGGAAAAAGTGAAACTAAAGCCTCACTAGTCAACAGTTGGCCCGAGGCGGCTCGACACTAGTAATTGGTACCCGCAAAGCCACTGATTAATTTCCGAATTGCACTGAATACTAACTGGCAAACATGAAATAGTGGAAAATTTACTTCGCCATTGTTTCGTTTTATCAACTTAATCGCTCTGTTTCTTTAATTGTTTGTTATTGTTAAGGTTCATTGGTTCATTCATTTAAATAGAGCTTTATCTAAATACTTAATTTATTAAAGTATGTATTTTGTAACATCGCTAAGGGATAGATAAAATTAAAGACGAAGAAAAATGATGAGATTTTCTTTTTGTAAAGTTCTACGTTTTCTCGATTCATAACCAAAGAAAACTTTAAAAGCTCACTTTCATCGTTGCCTGTGAAACTGGTAATAAATCCATAGCAATTATTCTACCACCTGTTTGAAAAACGCTTAATGTTGTTAGTCCCACTTGTATCAACCGGCATTCCATTTCAAGAGCAGCTCATTAGAATCATTTACAGAGAAACCCACGACAAGTTTATTTACGGCGGCTTAGAGCTCGTCGTCGGATAATCTGCATTGTGCTGAAGAAAGTGGCCGAATGACGTTTAATTTCCTCCGCAGTGGGCGCTCACTGCCCCACTCGCAGTTATCTGATAGTCAACGAGACAGAGGTACTCAACTTATTGTGTGACATGAAGCTGTATCATGGATCAAGCTGTTATGCAGAGATGTTTAATATATTTGCAGAATATGTACTAGTATAAAACTAAAATACGACATAATGAGTTAAATTAAAAATGACAAAATAAAGCAGTGATGCAAAAGGAAGCCCTAAGCGGAAACACCATTGCTGAGTAAAGCGATCGAGATAAAATAACAGTATCATTATAAAAATTAAACCTAATCTTCCCTACCCAATTTCAGTATTGTGACAAGAATACGCCCAAACAAGAAACGAGAAACTATAAAGAGTTCGAATCCAAAATCATCATACGGAAATAATTATTAATAGTTTGTGTTGCTAAAGAAATTGTGTTAGATTTTTGATTTTATATTTCATTTACATTATTAAATAGAATTTTTTGCGTAAAGTATAAGAAGTTGCGATAAGAGTATAAGAAAAAGTCGCGGTCAAATGTTGGACCATTTTGTTTATTAATTTCTTATTATTGTTCATACAACTATTAAAATTATTCGTGCAGCACAGCCGTTTCGTAGCGCTAAACTTTGAGCGCCCCAGGTTCAGTGGGATTTAATTAACACAGAGTAGTAGTTTGCCTTTGTTTACCAGTTTTCACAGAAATCAAAATAAAACGCTGACAATTAAATTGTTATCTAGGAGCCAATAACTGTGTGCGCTCCATTTTGATCTCGTGTATCCACAAAAAATTCTGCAAATTGACACCCTTGATTGAGGCATGGGAGTAGGACTTTTGTTTCACTATTTTGATTAAAGACTGCAAAACATTGGCCTGCGCATTTAGTTTGCCAACGTAGACTGGGTACATTGATTTGTATGGAGTTTTATGCAAGTTGTACGACATCTGTTATACTTGTCTGCAACCCATTAGTAACTACAAGGTCGAATATCCTCTCACAATTATGAGAAGGATGTAGACCTTAGCCCACTAACGCCGGTCAATTGTAGGTTGATATGCTTTAAATGTCCTGGAAATCATTATGGAGGGATGTGGGGTTCCACGCGATGTTCTTCTAGCAACGTTAAACGACACACATAAGTTAGAAAAGTTATAGGTGCGTGTCATTGGAGTTGGTGGTTCTTACCCGGACTCCTCTAGAGTACGGGACCAACTTCTTGGCCATTGGGCTATTACCATAAAGGTAGAAAAGTAATAAAAGAACAGTTCTGTTATGCTGTTCTTAACGAATATACAAAGAAAATCAAATGACCAAGTGATCTACTCATTAAATCAACCCACCATATAGACTTTCAAGCAATCATTGCCATTTCCAGATATTCTTCTCGATATCAACTCAAATTGTATGACTTGTGCAATCGAATGTCACCGTCGCCAGGAAATTAAACGCCTGGGCCGTGGACTGCGAGGCTCGTCGAGTCATTCAAGCGCTAAGCCTCCATTAACTAGCGGCTGTGATTGAGCGCTCTGTTCTGTGCTCTGATCGAATTACCCAGACGGTTCGATAGTGTGAATCTTACTTACTATTATCATTTTTTTTTAATTTTTGGATGTATCAAGTAGCTGAATTTGCAAGCGATGTGATCTGTTTTCTGACTAACGTATCCATTTGCAATCTAAGATACTGATAAGGATTATTTGAGACTGGGCAGGGGTCTTTGACTTATTGTGGTCACTTAGGATCGGGTGGCATGTTGAGCTAATTATAATTTGCCAATGCTTTAAAAAGATATTTTATTGGACTATCTACAAAATTGCGCCAGTATAATAAAAGGTGCTGTGCTGCAAATTTATAAATAGTTGTCCTATTTATAGCTGATATTATAGGGCTAAGTGAGATTTCTGATTTCTGAACAGGTTGTGAAGCGCGATGTAGTGGTATGCCTAATGTTATAATAATTATGTATCGTCTTCATTGCATATATTCAACTATTTCTAACTCAATAAACCAGTCTAGTAACAACCTTCGTGTCTTTTACTCGCCTCCTCTTACACTTACAGTACATGGCGACCCGGCCAGAGCCATAGTTCACGAATTTGAGACGTCCCATATATGGGCGCTCGCCACATTCCGTGATGTGTTGCTATCGGGATTAAAATTACATTCCAATGAATCGAGTGCTAAGTAGTTACTAATAAATTATCACGATGTATCTTACTTTTAATTTCATTGTTCTGACGGGTGCACCGGTGTATAAATATACAACAAAGAAAGTATCGCGTCGTGATGGGGTCCAGCCAAACTAAAGAAGAAACTCAAATAGTCCAAACTGCTGCAGGCAATGGACAGAATGCTGCATCCAGCTACTCCACTGGGACAGTCACAAACACATTACTATTGATCATAGTGGGCGCCGTGCTAATTGCCTGGGCTTATGCCTTTTGTCACCTATACAAGAAGATGCATACGGGATGGATGGAAAGGCAGATGATCAGGAGGTCCCTTAATCGGCAACGTATCGCGAATGGTAGATCCCCGCAAGCCGATATTGTGTGAAGTGTAAAGTGTAAAATGCAAGCGAAGTGTCGGTTTACCAGTATAATGCGTATATGGGAATTTAATTAGTATAAATGTATTGTTTATTATCCGCTATAGTTATGTACTTTAATGTTTTTTTAGTAAACTGTATTGGTACCTACTCATAAGAATAATGTTTTATAAGTGGTTTGGTGGTAAGGTCTATTATGGCTATTGTTTTAGAAGATTTATATAAAGAATTAAAAGAAATACGAACATATTTAGTGAAAATCGGTCCAAAGCGACGGCAGGGAGAAGTACTAGAAAATAAACTAATTGAAGTGAATAATATTTACGACCAATATCGTAAGTATTTGGTTAAGTTAGATAAAGAAATTAGTCAGGAAAAAATTAAAGTTTCTGATCTTTCGTCAGTAAGAGATTTATGTCATAAATTTGAAACAACCTATAACGAAGTTCTGAGTTTATGTAAACGCGAAGTAAAAATGGATACTTTTGATTTGAAAACGGCGTTAACTTTATTACCTGTTATGTCTGATGATGAAGCATGCATTAAGCAACTTATTGACAATATACAATATTACGATTCCTTACTTAAAAAACCAGAATGTAAAGAACAATTATTAAAGTTTGTTTTAAAAAGCAGGTTATCTCAAACCGCAAAGTTGAAGTTGAGTCGCGAGTATACTAACATTAATGATTTAATTACTGACATGAATAGGGAATTATTGCCTAAAAAATCTGCGACTGCAATTCAATACAAGTTGCAAAAAATTAGGCAAAATGAGCAATCGATTTCTGATTTTGGAAAACAGGTGACTGAATTGTTTGTCGACCTCACGATCTCGCAAGCCAACGGAAATACAGAATGCTATAATATATTAAAGCCAATAAACGAAAAATGTGCAATTAGACAATTTTCCGATGGTTTACGTAATCGAAGGTTGAGTACAATTCTTTCAGCTAGGAATTACAGCTCATTGAAGGATGCAATCCAGGCAGCCCAAGACGAAGAGATATCTACACCATCTACTTCCGGAGAAATATTGGGTATGACCAACAAATATTTTTATAATCATAGGAACTTCCGTAACAATTCCAGGGGCTCGCGGACTGGCTATCGTGGACAATTTTCTTCAAGCAGAGGGCAGTGTCGGAGCAACTACGGATATCATCAGCCAGGTGATCAGCAATCGCATGGTCGTACGACACGCGGGCGACACAAACGAGGTATGTTTTTTAATAAGAATCGTGGAAATCGAGGGATAGGCAACCACAAAGTTAACACTATGAATATGAATGTTTCAGAAAACCATACTTCTGAGTCAGAGCCGCGTTTAGACAAATTTTTTCGTGACTAAAAACACGCACACCATTTTAGCCAGTAATAGTGATTGTTTTATAAACCTACCAATTTTTCCTAGTAATAAAAATTACTCATTCCTAGTAGACTCAGGTGCCTCTTTGTCAGCTTTAGAATATAAACATGTAATTGATCTCAACATTCCATTTCATCGACAGTGTGTTACCATAAATGGACTAGGAGGCAAAGTGCAAACAATCGGATATACTTACTTACCTTTGGTGATGGAAAATGAAACCGTTAGTCATAAGGTGTATATTTTCGACTCATTACCAATTAAGGTACATGGAATTTTAGGACGCGACTTCTTAAATCGATTTAGAGCGCAATTAGATTTCTATAACAATATGTTAACTTTACATACATTTTCTAATAAAAAAATTTTTTTGCCTATTGTTGATGACAGGAAAATGAATACTTTTATGATTTCACCGAGATGTGAATCTATTCACTATATTTCAACAGAATTTCAAGAAGATTGTGTAGTTTGTTCAAAGGAAATACAAGAAGGCGTATTTTTAGCTAGTTCTCTCGCAACACCCATTAATGGAATGATTCCGGTAAAAATATTAAACGTTACCGAAAGCCCTATTACACTTTCAACTGCGAATTTTAAACCAGATATTCATAGTTTACGTGACTACACTCTGTGTACTTTTGACAAAATAAAGACCGATTCAGATAGAGTAAAGAAGGTATTTTCTCAATTAAATTTCGATAACTTAAATGATGAAGAGAAGCAAAGTATTGAAAAAATTTGTGCAAAATATGCAGATGTTTTTTATCTCCAAGGTGATAAATTGAGTACGACACCAATTTATACTCATAGCATATCATTGAAATCAAATACAACTCCAATTTTTTCTAAACCGTATAGGATACCATATAGTCAAAAAACAGAAGTTCAACAGCAAATTAATAAAATGCTAAGTGAAGGTACTATTGAGCCTTGTAAAAGCGACTGGTCCAGCCCAATTTTATTAGTGCCTAAAAAGGTGGATGAATCAGGTAATAAAAAATGGCGATTAGTTGTTGACTATCGCAAGTTGAACAATATTATCGAAAATGATAAATATCCCCTCCCAGATATAACCGAAATTTTAAATTCATTGTCCGGTAGTATATATTTTACTCATCTCGATTTATACCAAGGTTATTATAATGTAAGTTTAGATAAAAATAGTAGGAAATACACGGCATTCTGCTCTGGTCAATACCAAATGACTAGAATGCCGATGGGCTTGAAAACTAGTCCTAGTTCATTCTCTCGAATGATAACCTTAGCAATGTCAGGTCTGAATAATGAGAAATGCCTTATTTATCTCGATGATTTAATAGTTTTTGGTCGAAATTTATCTTCACATAATAGTAATTTACAGGATGTTTTTGAAAGACTGAAAAAGGTAAACTTAAAATTGAATCCTTCAAAATGCAGTTTTTTACGGAAAGAGATTTTATATCTCGGTCATCTTATCTCAAAGGAAGGAATATTACCTGATCCTGAGAAAGTAAAGGTCGTAAAAAATTACCCATGCCCAACTACAGCAGATGAGATTAAAAGATTTGTTGCCTTTACGAGTTACTATAGAAAATTCATACCAAAATTTGCAGAAATAGCACAACCGTTGAACAATCTTTGTAAAAAGAACGTGCCTTTCTCATGGGATAAAAAATGTCAGCAGGCATTTGAAACCCTAAAGACTCAAATTTCATCTCCGCCTATTTTAGAATATCCTGATTTTTCTAAGCAAAACCATTTTATTGTACAAACGGATGCTTCGAATAAAGCCTTAGGAGCAATTTTATTAAATAAAAATGGCAAACCAGTAGCATTTGCTAGTAGAACCCTTAATAAAGCGGAAGCTAACTATCCAATCATAGAAAAGGAGTTACTAGCAATAGTTTGGGCTATAAAATATTTTCGTCCTTATCTATATGGTCAAAAATTTATTTTAAAAACAGACCATAAACCATTAATATATCTTTTTAATATGAAGGATCCATCAAGCAGGTTAATGAAATTCAGATTGTTATTAGAAGAGTATGACTTTGACGTACAGTATGTTAGAGGTTCAGATAATGCAGCTGCAGATGCGTTGTCTAGAATCTGCATAACATCAAACGAATTAAAAGAAATGCATAATAATGTTGTTAACGTTATTACAAGAGCACAGGCTAGGAAGATGAATAATGCTAATTCTTCGGTGGATATGGTACAAACTGACACGAGGTCTGATCAACCAAAGGTCGTGAGTACGCATATCAAACCGACAGAATCAGTTGAGTTACGATTAATTTCGAAAGATATGTTAGATAAATTTAGAAATAATGGAGAAATCACAAAAGAAAGTAAGATATTATGTTATGTTTCAAATAAGAGAATAATTTTTATTAAATATCTACACTCAGAATCACAAATGTCGCGATGCGAATTTGTGACTGAACTAGATAACTTTTGTAAATCGTTAAGTATTGATGAGGTATGCATTGTCAAGAACGAAAGTAACAAAGTTTTTATAAAAAAGTTAGTAGAAGAGATAAGAAAGAATACAAATAGGTCCGGACCGCGTATATGTGTATTAAATAATGTAGAGACGATAAATAATAAGGATGACAGAAAAGTAATCCTAAATGACTTCCATCTTTTGCCTAGCAGTGGCCATGCAGGCATAAGAAGGATGGCTAATAATATTAAAAAATATTATTATTGGCCTGGTATTGATAAAGATGTGAGAGATTATGTGCGACGATGTGACAAGTGTCAGCGTCAAAAATATTCTTTACCGGTTAAGGAACCGATGCACATAACAACTACAGCCAATACTGCATTTGAAAAAGTATATTTGGATCTGGTAGGCCCACTAGATGTCGATAATAATAATTACTCTTATGCGTTAACTTTACAGTGCGAGTTAACTAAGTACGTGGAAGCCTACCCCTTAATTTCTAAGAGAGCTGAAGAAGTAGCGAAGAGCTTTGTTACTAACTTTATTCTCAGGTACGGGGTGCCGAAAGAAATCGCTACAGATCGAGGAAAAGAATTCATTGCAGCGACTTTTCAAGAGGTTTGTAAATTATTAGGTATAAAACAGCTCAACTCTACGGCGTATCATCACCAGTCGATCGGGGCATTGGAGGTAACCCATAAAAATTTAAATTCTTATCTTCGTATACAGACCGACAATCACCCTGAAACATGGAGCAGTTGGTTACCTTATTGGTCATTCGCTTATAACACGACGGTTCACTCCGAAACGCAGTTCACCCCTTACGAACTAGTTTTCGGTAAGAAATGTTCACTTCCTACTAACTTAACAAAAAATGTGGAGCCGCTTTATAATTATGATTCTTATCCTTGTGAGCTAAGATATCGCTTACAGTTAGCACATAAAGAGGCTAAAAATAATTTAATAGAGTCTAAAATTAAAAGAAAATTAGTTTACGATAAATATGTTAATCCTGTTAACTATAAGGCTAATGATTTAGTATTAGTTAAAAATGAGTTAGGAAATAAATTTTTACCAATTTATTCTGGGCCATATAAGGTGATTAGGGATCTGCCACCAAACGTAGAATTAATGATTAATGGAAAAATTGAATTGATACATAAAAATCGTACAAAATTGTACCATGATGATATTAATTGTAATGTTATTCAATAAATATTATGCTTATATCGTATAAGGTATTATGCTTATATTATTACTGTTAATTTTGACTAATGTAACCTAATATAAACGGTTCTTTAAATAAAATGTAAACAACAAAAATAAGTTCTAGCTATACTTATTTTTTTTCTTTAGGATGGAAGGTGTAGTGGTATGCCTAATGTTATAATAATTATGTATCGTCTTCATTGCATATATTCAACTATTTCTAACTCAATAAACCAGTCTAGTAACAACCTTCGTGTCTTTTACTCGCCTCCTCTTACACTTACAGTACAGCGATATGAATTTATATTGCCCTATTTAATGTTGATGGTCTACGGATAAGTGTTGATGTTTATTTGTAATTATAATGTCGTATAAACTTTTGTAATAAAACGGTCGTACACTCAAACTGGCAATGACATTTAATCTACGCAGTTTTATGAGAGATAACTTGTATAAAGTTGTGAGTAAGGCAATAAATCGAATAAAATAAGATTGTTACTTTTTCATGCGAAAACGACTGGCAGTACAAAGATGCTATTAATCACATTACTTTATCTGTTATTAAGCCAAATTCTAAAGTCCAAGAGGCGAAATGGAGTAATGGAGGCGAGATGGTTGACCACCATTAGATTACCTCTACTAATGACTGCACTCAACTATAGTAGGTGGATAGGATGGCAAATAAAATTGTTTAACTACTAATTTTACTTTTTCAGTAGTTTCTAAGTATCCCATACAGACAGACCGACAGACATACAAATATTTAATTAATCATAGGAGCATCAGTATCGATTTCTTACGATCCGTGTCTGACTGAAAGATTTTAAATTAAACAGAATTCATCATTTAATGTTTTGTAATTACATTTACAGAAAATGTAGTTTGCATTAGACAATTTATTACATCTTAAATATTTGAAATATTTACCGGTGACTAAAGAGTTGGATTTGCTGAGTTACGCGACTGATTTCATATCGGCACATAGCCAGTGCTACAGGGTGTCAATTAAAGTGCTCGCTAATGGTCATTAACGCTCGGTCACATTGGGCCGTCGCGGGCCATCATCAGATCTATCCGGTTGTTTGCCTGCCGGTGCCTATAATGGCACAGAGAAACGTTGTTCTTTTTCTAATCAGATAGGTGTGGATATACAACTCTTTACAAAATCCAGGAAATAGTTCGCGGCTCGTTTCGTTATCGGAGGTTTTCAAATTATTTTATTTTCGTTATAACGTTATCTAAAAAATAGTACATAAAGTAGAGCGATATCGGGTTATTCTACCGGGAATTTCTACCCACTGAAACCCCCTCAGCACTTATGGAAGCCACTGGGACTGATGGAACGCACCAGTGTCTCCCAGTGCCACACGCTCGTGCCGAGCCCCTCCCTAAAGCAGTGCCATCCCTAGGTAGCTGGACGGCTAGATCTCCCATCCTTAACCTCCGTGACTCTAAAACTTTTAGTCGCCTCGTAAGACATGCAAGAGATACCGTAGCTCGTATTCTACGCCCGAGCTAGAGGGATACCCGGATAATAGTGCCTATGAGACTGGTTTGGTATCGGCGTGGAGCGCGTGCGCCTGCGTGGCAATTAAGGCTCGCTGCACGCTAATAGGCCATTAACACCCGCTCACACCAGGTCATCATCAGATCTACCGTCGTGTTAAACCTTGTTTAGTGTTAGACTTCACTAAAAATTAGCTAGCTTTCAAGTGCTACAAGTTTGTATACACAGTTGTGTATTTATTGAGCGTAGGTACTTTTTGTAGGATTCGTAGATCGAGAGTATGTTATTATCCTTTAATTAAATTGTGATAATTATTTTAATTCAAATTGTTTTTTAAAATCTAAATAACTATATTATTGTATATTTAAATGAGAAAAATGTGGGCCTCCATCACATTGGTCAATTAAGTGGGAACTCCCGTATCCCACCGAATTCGGGATTTAGGCGCAATTCCTGGAAATTCTAAAACGACCGCTCGCAGACATCATCGAAAACACTGCGAATCATTGCCACAACGCTTGTCCTTTGCGTCAGGAGTTGCGTTTCATCAGCGCCGCAGGCGATTCTAGGAAATCCAAATTAAACCAGGAATGGAAAGCCCGGGCTAGCTCCTTTATAGCACGCGAGGAGCGATGCCCGCGATCGGGTGAACGTTTCGCGTTAATTAATTGGGTATTTTCACACGTCAGAGTAGATCTCGTTAAATAGATCGGAACACGCGGCCCTTTAATTAGCTATATCTTCGGGACCGATCGCTGCGCCCGCGCACTCTGCCACGCCAATTTGGTGCTGTGCTTCGCTACGGAGTATCTACGAGAACTGTGATTCTCAACCTCTTCCGTAATCCTTTGTCTGTAACCAATTAGTGACCAACTAATGGGGGCAGGGTCGGGTCTCTTCTTAGAATGAGTAAACTTCTCGTTGTAAGCCTAACTCCAAGCTGGTCTAACACGCGTTGGTGGACTTCAAATGGAGAACTCTCAGGTATGCAGGTTTCCTTATCATGTTTTCCTCCACCGTTACGTATACCAGATGACATTTAATTTTATAAACCGCATATAAGTTTTAAGAAGTCATTGGTGCGTGCCACTGGGATTCGTACCCGGAGCCCTCGAGTTAGTGTCCGAATTCTGGACGATCACCGCTGGTACCGCGTTCCGTGAACGTGTCAAAATACACTCTTTTATTAATGCAAAATTCATCAGACATTCAGACTCGACATTTTTTTACTTCATTACGGGTTCGCGGACTCCAGGTTTGAGAGGCGCTGTCCTAGACCGATAAGGAATAGAATGCTAGGCAATAACCTCATTATGAAATAAGCGGGCTTCTGCCGCTCTATGGTTTGTACGATTGGTCGATAAGATGCGTTTCGCTTGTAATGATCGTTGTGACTCCGTGCGCTATATATCATCGCTGATTTGCGCAAATAAAGCCCCGGAAAGTCCGGCCAATATATTACCCGCTTATCTGTATGCAATATGCATGTTCCGAATAGATTTTCTAACCAGGCGGATCATATTTCTCCATCGGCAATTTTATCACAATAAAACTAAAGAAAGTTTGTGCGTAGAATCGTATACTCTGAATCATAAATAGATGACTGAAATGATAAGTGAATAACGTCATGAAATATCAATATGATTGGAAGTGTGTTTAAACTGCCCTTATCTAACGTGTAGTTATCCCTTTTGAGGTTGTGTACGTTCTCGTGCTATTCAGGGACTAAAATGTTCGCCTCAAAAGAGTAGTATTTCCGGTCACCTCACCGGAAATGAAAAACATACTGCTTCACGGCGGGTTAGGAGGGTGGCGGTGACATACCTCCCCGGGCGAACTAAAAGAGAAAGGGTTGCAGACAGGTAAATATGTCATGGAGAATTTTTTATGAATTTCCATGCCCTTATTAATATAGTATTATACTTCGTTCGAAAGACGCATGATAAGTTCATTCTCTATGAAGACGTCGTCGTAAATTGGTCGATAAGTCTAAGACAAAAACGAGTGTCGGTTACAAGGCGCGACCCCCGGTGTCGATCCGGCCACATGAACAATGATACGATTATTATAAGCTAGGGCTGTCGAATCGCCAAGGTTAAAGACTCTTTTGTTATTTTTAATGCAAATTATAAAATAGCAAAATGGACTCGTGACGAAAATGCATGTATGTGTGTGTGTGACGGGGTGACGCTCCAGCGTGTCGCTCCGCCGTGACGCTCTCTTATGCCTTTGTACTCTGTGAATACTACCTAACGCAATTTTTTATTGTTTTTATATATTGTATTTATTTGTATTTTTAGTGTTTATTTGTATGTAACAAATTAAAAAACCGATTTAAAATTATCACAATCATTCACAAATTCAAATATTTAGGTATGTAAACACAAAAACTAAGATAGCATAGATTTTGAAAAAATATTAAGTTTTTCTACAAATTTAGACATAAAAGGAAGACACAAATTAATAATATTAAATTAAAAATAAAAAAAACCACTGGGTATTTTCCCCACTTTTACCCCCAGAGTTTTTTCAGAGATCAACCGATTTTCATTGAACATATTATTTTGTAATGTACACGTGATGCGCTTTCATTTGAGACCCCACTCGATTATATTTGTAGACATTCGGTTATTCTTCCCCACTTTCACCCCCCACAACTTTTGAACGACTCAACCGATTTTCATCAAACAGGTCTAAGAACACTCGCCCGTAACTCACCTTTCATACAAAAAAAATAAATTGAAATTGCTTCATCCGTTCGCGAGCTACGGTGCCACGACCGACAGACAGACAGACAGACAGACAGACGAGTCAAACTTATAACACCCCTTCTTTTGCGTCGGGGGTTAAAAAGCGGATCGGTGACAGTACGGATTAAATTTACTAAACGGGTAATATTTACTTACGATTTAATATAGATAGCGAGTATCTATCTTGTTTAGGAAACCTAAAAAAAACAATATAATGTCTTTACTAGCGTAAAAGGCAATAAATCGTATTGGACGCTAACATGGAAGCCTGATATTGCGATAGACAGCCCTATGCGACCCGTCCATTGAGAAACCACAGATTGATAGCCATCGGGAAACAATTACCTTTTTGTCGGCAACGCGAAACAACGCTAATTACTATAAGTGATTATTGATTTTTTTTAATTACGCCGCCCATTGATGTGTCGATCATCGCGACTAATAGTTGCCAGTCAGTGCATTTAATAAAGCCCGCACCGACTTCGGAATGTTCGTAGTTTCGCTCGCGGAATTTCCATTATAAACTCTGACTTCGATCTAAGTATTTTTCAATATTAAAACCGAGGTCCGGCTCTGAAATTGCACGACTGTTGTTCATTACCGCAACGATAAATATTAAGAGCTTTACTTATGGTTTGGTGACAAAAAGTTTAAGCATAAAGGTCTGTTCATATCTACAGACGTGTATTTTGAGCGTGTCCGACGCGTGCTGTGGTAGACAAAAATATCTTTTATATAATGCATATGCATTCTTTCATGTATTCGGTACGGAAACGGAGCATGTCCGCGCACACACGTGCCGGCGGCAACTGAAAGCATTCTCAAGAAGAATGAATTGTCTGAGCGTTGAGCGTTAGGTTCACATTAAAATTTATAAACATTCATTTGTTTATATCTCCTTTCAATATTTTCATACTAAAAATGGTAAATATCGATTGATCTTAATAATTTATAACAACTCTATGCCTATATTTGTGCAAATAAATGTTTTTTCTTTGTCTGTTTGACTCGTTATCGTTTTCTTAGCGACGTCTGTCACTGTGTGTCTGCAATGTATACCTACTGTAAATTTTTTCTGAGCTGTCTGTGCGGAGTCGGCTACGTAACGTGTTGGCCACGCTTCCTGCTGGTAGATATGAATAGACCTTAAAGTATGTTTGAGTGTGGGTTCATGAGTCGAGTATGAGTGCGTATAACCTGTTTTCGTGGTGCACGCGTTGCATTCCTTTCATACACGAGAGATGTAAGAGGTGGTAGAGTCGTATAGCTCGTCCCGGGACCTTACTGACAACCTCTTAACCCGATATGGGGCAGTATGTTCTTTCTGTCATTTGTTTCTGTTGAAAAATGGTTGTTAAAAAAGGGATTTCAGTCCTTTTTTTAACATTCGCAATTCTATTAGGTTTCCCTGTCTCATGCCCACCATGGACACACACAAGGCACGAACACACATACCCAGACAGAGATTTAAACTCATTATTCAAATCTTTGCTCCCCAGGAAATCGGACCCAGGACCCACCTAAAAGCGCACATGCATCAACCACTCTCTCACTCAGGGCGTCATTTGTTGTGGTTACCTTTGTTATTTGAGGCGTTCATTTCTTGTAGGTAACTTATAAGTAACAGCGCACCCACATCCGAACCCAGATAGCTTTCCCATCGTATTTGAGGTTGGTGGTGAATTTCTATGGATTGCAGTGACCACTTATCTAACATCAAGCATGCCTGATTTGTACAAAAAAAGGAATGAAAGTGGTTGGAAGGCGCGGCGGCGAGACTCAAGCAGTAGGTACATACACATACGACGTGCAGTACCGGCCGCGCGGGGCATCGCCCGCCCCGTGAGAAACGAATGTTCCCGACCTCTAATTACGTTTTATGCGATATTGCCATTTAATTAGCAACATGTTTCCCATTCCGAAACATTAATTAATATTTTCATCAGAGTTCTCCGCATTTAACTGTGCCTTTATTGCTCGCTCGAGATTTTAATAAAGATTCTCGACCACCCTCGTCGGCTTAATTATTGTTTAAAGTCCTTATTAATTTTTTGTTCGTACGCCACGGCGTACGCATTGTGACTTGTCGATCGAATGCCACACGTCTTAACGTGGCACTTCACTTGGCTATGTGGTGATTGCGTATTTGTATTCAAATATTTGCATAATATTTGACGAATGTACCACAGACAGACGACAATAGATCGTCCACACATGACAGCCAAATAACAAATACAAAGCGTTTGACAGTAACAGGATTGACTTTCACTGTCAAACGCGTCAGATTTTCGTCAATAAATTGACAAGTGTCATTAAGCAATATGTTGTAAAGCATGGCGATTGTTTACCAAATATGCTGAATACACAAATACAAATAGCCAAGTGACGTGCTACTATTATGTAGTGGCGATTATCCGAATGGTCAGTTGGTCACTGTAAGAACTGTGCAACATTATCGCGTTCGCAATAATTATCGGAGTGTATTTGCACAAGAAGTGAAACGTTGCGATAAAATTGACACCGGCGAGTGAATTCACCAGATAAGGGGCGCAATTAATTCGATGGTTGGCGAGTACTTAAACGTAGCACCAGATTAATAACCGATCCACGTACCGGCAGACAAATTGCGACAGGTGACCGTGTAATGACATTACGTATGACATCTTTGTTGGCTCGCCAAGTCGCCACGCCACTGGAAACTCGTTACGAAACCAACTGTTAACTTACCGTTTCTCTGAAGATGAAACGGTATTTTAGGATCACCTGGTACTTAATTGGGTGGTAGGTATAGCGGGTAAAGGGTCAATTGTCATTGTGAATTTACCTCATGAAATTTATATGAACATAACGTAAAAAACGTAGAACGTTTGACAATAATTAGAAAAGAGCGATATCCCGCCACACTAGGTGTTCATGCCTGTAGGTTGCTACCAGCGCTTTACAAAACTTCGATAGCATGATTCAGGAATCAAGTGGCGCCATTTTTTAAAACCTTTAAAACGATACCTAGCCTCGGTAGTTGGGGCTATATTTTGATAACTGTGTTTATCTTTATGTACTTTTTAGTAAAATTTTGTGTGTTACACTGTCGGTGTATCTTAAATAAATAATAAAGATAATATTTAACTCAGTAAGTCAGTCAATTACCTTATACAAATGAAAATTCCGATTCCAACCTACCAAACCCACGAATTTTAATTAAAAATATCTAGGTTGCAATGTACTAATGAGACTCGCCAACTAGCACTCCGCTGTTTCCGTGAATGTATAAGTTTTATTTGGGCTCGTTTGCATAATTTGAATCGATGAAATTCCTATTATTTCGCGTGTAAAGGTCCGAAAGCGTGAGAACAGCTCTCCAAGGAAACTAATTACACTGAATGCGGACTGGGTCTTCAGTTAATTAGAGACTGAGTGGTTCAACCCTCTTAATTAATAGGCTCGAGCAGTCCTTATGCTTACCTCGACTGTTTTGTTTTAATTGTAAAATTTCAGATAAAACACGAACAGATATTGTGTTAAGTTTGTAATTAAATGCAAAGAATAATAACGACTCGATTTCTTGTTGCTAAGTCAAAAATGTTTTGAAGTGCCCATTAACAAGTTACATAGGTAATTAAAGGACTTGCTTCACCGTGATTTGAAGCTAAGAGAGAGAGCCAGAGTGCAATCATTGCATATTTTCCATGCTAGGAATTTAATTTAATATGTTATAAAGTTTCGTTTTCAATGTCACCGAGATAGACTTAATATTTAATATGTAGAGACTACCATCCAAAATAAACGACATGAGAAACAGACCAAGAGCACAGCAAGAATATGCTAGGGCGTTGCAAATACAAAAAGAGAAACAAAAATATTTATTTCTATACACTTAACTTGTTCAGAAGAGACACATACAATTACATTATAAATGACATAAATTAAAATTGCAATTGAAGGGCATAATACGAGTAGGTACCTACATATAAATGACAGGTCTTGCGCTTAGGAATTATGACACCCAGCCACAGACCTCCATAAAGCTACGAGTATAAATACCAGAGTAATTCCCAAACCAGCAACAGAAATTTAATATCATTGCATAATTCTGTTTCGCAGCATTAGTGTTTTTCATGAGCAAAAGTATTTACTTTATTTAATAGGCACTTACAACCGATGACTAGGCATTTATATCCACGTTTTATTCAGAAATACGTTTATCGCTTGACCATTTGTGGTGGAACAAGTTGGTTGAGACATACTCGTAGATATCCATTTGTAACAGGTTAGGTTCACGTAGGAGTCTGCGTAGGAGCAGATAATGGGTTCTCTTAATGTATATTAGTAGTGATCAGCCTTATACATTGATACTTCAATCGCCTTAACAATTAGGCCAATTCGTTTTCCTCATTGGCTTCAAAAATACACAATCACTTAGGCCTATTTAAAAGGAAAATCTTTGAATAAGTATTCGCCCGTAGCTGTAAGTTGCTATAACCCGCCGTAAAGAAGCACGTTCTCTTGTCTTTTGCTTAGATTAAAGACATGTATGTGTCTAACTAAAGGCAACCTTACTTATCTAGAGTAGAAATGTGTCAACGGAAGAATCCATATTGGACTTCTAATTTAAAGTTTCAGTGTACGTGCTCACTTAAGGTGCAGCGGCACGGTCATTTTCGCCTTAAACAAACAACACTTTAAACAAATAAAACAAATTATTTAGCATCAAAGAAATTGTAATCGCTTGTAATTCCTTTAAATCCTTTAAGCTATTTTATATTTTTAATATTTTATATGTTTAATATCTATAAGACTGTTATATCTAACTGTTAACATGTCATAGAGTATAAGAATGTCGTACACGCCTGTAACTGGCATGCATACCAAGACAAGCTGTTTGTCAATGGAAAATTGTAAATGTATGTTGTGCTGTTGGTGTGGCTTAATAATAAATAAATAAATAAATAAAGTCCTTTGAGGTAGCAACACGACCACTTGTTACCTCGCACAATGCTTGAGTCCTATCACTCCTATCTGAGGTCGTCCTTGGGCTGTAGATTATCTACAGGCCTTTCTTGAAACTTCTTTATTAAAAGGATTAATAAAGGGAAGAGATCCTCATAACAAGTAGCCCTCTTAATTAAAAATAAACGAGTCAAGGATGAATATTCATTTTATTCGCATTTTATACAGACATGTTTACATTATTTTGCCGGTTAATTAGAGGCGTGTTCTATGTTTGGAAGTTGTTTAAATAAGTCATTAGTGGTACACGCTTTCTTAATTGGTAGTGTCATTATTTTCAGCCCGTACATAATTAAGAGACTTTGTTGAAATTGCGGAAATAAGAGTTTTTCTCTTCTTAATTTTGAAGCTGTGTTCGAACAAGGTCATTTCATGTTTTAGTCAGTCTGTGATCTATAGTGGGCTTTAGATGGACTGCAGTGTGTGGTTATCAATGGATAATAATATCCCATATAAAATGTAGACTGATGGTGAAAAGAAGCGACTCAGATTGACTTTATTCCCTTCGGTACCAAATTAGTTTTTGAAGTGAAAACTTCTTTAGCAGTGCTGAGCACTTTTTGGTATGGGTAAAAATTGTTACACTCGCGACAGGACACGTGACCCTGATCGTAAGGGAAAATGCGTAAGTTAGCATCTAATTAGACGCACTGCGTCTAATTTATTATGTTTAACTTATATGTCATGTATGTACGTACCAACGGTTAGACAGGGTTGTACCTACGCACCGAGTTACTTTGGTCTAATTGGGACGACAAAATCGGTTGCTCGCGTCATTTTGGTCGTGCGAAACTGTCACTACGCACATTTGTTCATGTCAGTGCGGATTTTCAGGACTCACCTCCAGCCTGATCTTGTGTTATGTATCTACTATTGAAGGTGCCCTCTGCCAACTTTCCTTGAGAGCTAAAAGGATCTACCTTCTACAGTGATGGTAATTACCTATAATTCCACCACCTACTCAGATCAAATTTTATAACAAACATGAACGTAAAGACAGTCCACAATTTAACGATAGTATAAATTCGTGAGGCCGTGTAATGGCATATTAATGTATTGAGTGTGATCCCGCAATGTGTACCCGTGTTTCGACAGGAACACGGCTCTTCGATTAACATAAAATGGAGACGGTGCGTGGGCGCAGGATGCTGTACTACTCGGAGCTGGCACGCTTCCTCAAAGTTTACACGGTGACATTTCAATCGAGTGGACAGTGTTCGGTCGGCTAGTTTTTTAGTTGTTGAGTAAGGGTTAAACTGTCAAGAGTGTTGGAATTTTTTAAATTTTGATAGAAATAAGTTGATGATTTTTGTAGAATATAGAAGAACACATCCATTTTAACTTTTTTAATTGGCATGCAAGCCACCTAATTTGTGAAATACCTACTGGAAGTTACTCCCATCTAATAGTAATTTCACACTTTCCATGGTTTTGTCTAGATTCTAATGCCATAAACTAATTTCTCGCAATATATTTATATTGATGTACGTAGATGAAATTAAGGCAGGTAAATAAAGAGGATGATTTTTGATAGATGATTTATTACAAGCTATCTTAAAACTACTATTTCGTCTTATTTTAGATACTCTATATCCTAAATTTATAATCTTATGACAACTTTAATTACTTTAAAGTGAATACGTTATTTACAATGATAGTAGTGAAACCCAAGAATCAAAATCAAAATCAAAACCAAGAAAAGTAAATTCAAAACCGAATGACTTGTAAACATAAGTTAACCGCGTTTAGCAGGGTCATTACGGTATGGTTCGTGATCGCCTGTGTTTAGCTAGTTAGTCATCTTCGAAGTGTCGTAAGAGGCTGGGCGACAATAATTAGCAGTTGGGCGACCTCGGCGGGCCGCCACAGCTGACATTGACCCGTGAGCGGGCTCTGACAACACCAGCATTGCGGAATCTCTGTACTCATTTGTCTAAGTATCTTCGTTTACTCTTTAAACAATATAATATGTTTCTAATATACCTTTAGTTTTTGGGCGGTTTGAAAACATCTGATACGGATTGGCCATTAGCCCGTAATAATTACTAATAACTGCCTAGGTGACTAATAATTAACTAGGCAGATATTTTGCCTATAGGTAACAACATTGAAACTCAACGACATATTCTGAAGAAAAAAAGATGAATAATTTAAATGTTTTTCAAGGAAGGAGCTTATATAGTCCTCAAAATAAAACATTGACAGCAAATGTCAGTACCTACTCGTAGTTAACGTCTTAACTACAATCCAGAGTCAGAAATGCCGCATGAACCGGCAGTTATCAATTAGGGTATCAATAAGTCATATCAATTTGCTTATTATCTCAGAATACAGTTGTACATGTCACTATGCGTTACACGTTAAGTACTTTAATTAATATGCTGAATATTAAAGAGAGGTTTACAAATGTTGAAACGTACTCTGACGTGTACCTCGGAGTGCCGATGCAGCGCACTGATAACATTCCGACTCAGGATTGGAACACGAAATTCTTGGCGTGGTCAAATCTGAGCCATACTTGAGGTACAAAACGTTTCTCTCGCCATATGAACGTATGAAGTCAATGCTAGGAATTCGCTGTTAATTGATTGAGGTGCGTCTTCCATTGCGGCAGGATTTAGTAGGTAGGCTCTCGGGCGGCTAGATAACTCGGCAATGTTCTGCATTCCATCGCTCGACGACGTGGCATATTGGACGAGAGTTCTCGTCATTGGGCGATAGGATCGTGACAGAGAATTCGTCGGTCCGCTGCCGGTGGAATGCGAGCTGTAATTGATTTGTCCTGCGTAATCGACAGCCTGAAAGGGATTGACGGGAATATCGAGACGTCATTCGGATAGCTTAGCAACATAGTTTTCGTAAGCTTCTGTTAGCTTAACACTCCGAGCTGCGTGATTAAAGTTACACTGTCGATACATTCATTTGTTTTGTGAGGACGGTACCTACTGGGTTTGACGTTGCAAAACTTATAGCGCCTTATAACGCATTATTATGCTGTCATCCCAGAGTCGACTTTTCACATAAAAATTATTGGTCTCGCAAAATGACAGTTCTGCGTCACTACTCACTATTAAGTTTATCCTATAAATATTTGTTATAAAATGGACAGATACCAGATACAAAAGATAGGAGGTCAAATAATATTAATCCAAAAAGACAGCTGATAATCCCAAAACACTTTATAATTAAATATCATCGTCCCATTCCCGAGCAATTCGTCGCACGCGATGCCGGTCCGGTTTACTTATTACTCGCTCGGGCTCCAAATAAAATTAATATTCATAGCCGTTGTATTTATTGGCTTTCAATTAGTTTAATCTTAATGGAGCATTAACATACGCGGGCGGCGCGTCGGAGTATGCTCGCCCGTCAACGGGTTGCCACCTTCGGTACACTCGCGAGAGTTTAACATTATTAAGTTGACATATTCAATAAACCAATAAATGATAATAATTGTCGTATAGGGCTTAGTTACACGTAAAGGCTTTTCATTGACTATAATCATTTTAATCTGTCACTAAAGAGTTTTTGAAGCCTCGTGTAGAAACGTAAAATTTAATTATAAAGTTTCGACGTAAAATATTATTTTTCGTTGTCCACAGTCTGAGTTATTCTGCAAAAGTTTATAAAGTAATTAAAAGAGGAATACTTTAACGATCTCAAACATTCTCTCGATTCAAATTGCAACATACCGACCGTTCGTTACAGGCATCGTTTGTGCAACCATTAGAGACAAGCCAACCACACACGTCCAGCACGCGATATCCAATCCAATATATTCCGCAAGCAAGATAAATTGACGTGAACGAGCTCGTTAATAGATGCCTGAAAAAGGAAGCATAACGTTTCCGGAGTGTCCCAGTTCACCTCGTTTTGTATAATTACATAAATGGGCAACCGGCAATTCTAAGCTGGCAACACTGGTCGCGGAAGGCTCGCTGCCGATGACCTCCGAGGACCGGTTCCCGCGCTGCCCCGCGCCTCCTACCCTCCTCCTCCAAGACGTTTCATTACGTTATTATTATATTAAATGCTATAATACACATTGTAGGCATTAGTCCGAGACGTCCTAAGAAAGGGTAATGTATGGCTCGGTTCTCTCGTTTTTATTGGAGCCGGGATTAGCGTGGCTATGTTTATAGCCTTTCCGACTGAATTGTTCTGTGGCTAATTTTTAATGCTCAGTTCTCAGTATTTAGATCGCATTACCTTTTCATCCTTTAATTTATTTTCTCTTCGTGTCGGTTTGAATTATTAAAATCATATTACATTACGAGTACGCGTCACATTCATCAGTGCTTTTGAACTTAATACTTTCGTTTGGTTTATTGCGTATACATTTTGTTTTATGAATCGAAGAGACGATTATCTTTAAGTCAAGTTGTATATTGTTGGGTTCTAGTTAGTTTTAATTTCAAAAGTAAACAAGCCCTAGCTTATTTCCTACGCATAGCGCACAGTAAACGAGCATAGTCAAATAACCAATCCTTAATTTCGGAATGAAGACCTTCTATAAATGAGGATCTAAAGTCGCGGCTAAGGTAAAAACATCACATAGTAAAATAATTACATTGCGCTGATTTGAGAACACCCGGTTTAATTCTTATAAACAGCCACACCTTTAAGGCAAAAAGCGTAATCACGATGGAAATTACCTTATCTTTTAATTAAAGAACAAAAAAGGCGACACAATTTCAATAAAATCAACAGAAAAATGCTGTTAATTACGAGAGGATAAAAATTTCAATAGCCTTTTTTATTCCTTACGTAATTAAGTAGTGTAAATGAATTATCGACATGATAGGAACAGAGTTAAACTGTATATCGGTTGAATGCATGCCGTAATTAATTCAAATGATAGATTCTATCGTGCGGAGGAAAGAACATCAACGCGGTTAGTTGAGTACATATTGATCTTACTAATACTAAGTACTAATAGGTAAGTATGAAACTTTGTGAAGATGGATGGATGGATGTTGAAGGGATGAACATTGATGATTCTTGATAAAAATTAACAAACTACTAACTAATTGTTAGGTAGAGATACCTATACCGAAAAATCTACTATTCTCGTGGAATAGACTTGTTTTTAAGAATTTTACTGATTTTTAAAACTTGATTGATGTTTAACTTTCTTATTGGATTTCTGTAAAGTTTATACGTACTTCTAGGAGAATCTGGAACAATAACACGAAAATATACAACTTTTGAATCTTTTCTGTATTAAGTCCATTACAATAATGGCAGTTCGCATTTTCAATCCGTGTTCTTCTTTTTCTTCCTCTGCGCCAGCCAGTCCCAGCTCTTGAATTGACCGTGAAGGCCATAGCTTCAGCCATCCAGCTTCAGTACCAGCTCCAAACTCCATCTCACAATACCTACATCAAGTAGGTATACAGAGTTGGGTGTTAACGGATTTTAATTACCTACTTACAAACAGCGTCGGAATGTAGCGTTTTCGTTGCGGTGCACATTTGTTTTTAATTTAATACGAAAAAAATGGGCACAAAATTAGGAAAATTTGAGCCCTCAGTCCCTGTCAATTATTTTTAAAAATCTTTGCTTACATTCATGTTTTGATTTAGCATTAATTTATAAAATTTTGTTCTACAGCAAAATTTCTTATGCATATTGAGTTGTTGCATTATAAGAATCAATGTAACAATGTTACCTACATTAATACATAATTATATCTAATTATAGCGGTCGACTGTCTTGACGGTTCCGAATGAAGCGTTACAAAATATAGCGTTACATCTTGCATTGCTTGATATCGCGGTGTTCCATTTTTAATTTAAAATAAAAAAGAGGTAGTCACTGTCTTTTGTATTCTTCTATTTTAACTGTTTCTTTTTCTTACCGCTAGAAATGATAATTTTTTTAAATAATGGTAATTAGTTTTTAAATTAAATATATTTTTAAAAATAATTAAGTAGGTACTTCAATAAGTAAGTAAATAGGTAATTAATTTTTTTATATAGTCAAAGTTAAGCTATTTTGTCGAAGTTGTCAAATCACACGTAGAAACGCATCCTGCTAATTCGTGCATTACAGACAGACAGACGTTACAGTATCTAATTATAGATCGGCCGGTTCTGGCGGATCCGAATAAAGCATAACAAAATATCGCGTTACATCGCGCAGTGCTTGATCATGCCGTTGTCTTGTCTTTTATTTGTAAACTTGTTTATTTTTCGCTTTTTGTAAACTCCTTTTTCTGAACGCTATGAGCGACCGACGAAACGATTCTGGACTGGACAAGCAGTGAAAATAGTTTGATGGTTGCGCTAAAATTTATAAAATTAGTATCTTGATGGGATATTATCGATAATTATATTGTTTTTATTTTCAGAAGTATAATAAGAAGCTTAGGAACGAGTAGAAAAACTCCAATGATTACAGTCGTACCTTAGCTTATCTTAATCTTTCAATGAAAAATACCAATTATTTGATTTTAGTTTACTTTGATTTTATTGAAGGGATTTTCATAAAAAATAATCAGCAAATTTATTACCTCCCAATTTATAAACAAAAGCCTTTCTTAACTACAAATAAACTAAGAGCAAAAAACTTCCCATTATTATTTCACGAGACGTTGATTACCACGCTAACTTAGCTTATTAGAGCACTCGTCAAAGCACAATCGCGCAAATCGAGTTGGCGCGTCAAACATCGAAGTGAATCGGTGAAGTGCGTGCGCCGAGCGATCTCGGCCGACCAATTTATTCGCCGGGACGTCAGATTTCGAGGGCCTCGTTACTACTAAGCCTCCAATTAGACTTATCCCTAATTAAGAGATGCCAATAAATTACCCTCCATCACGGGCTAACGAAGACGCGCCGCACTAATAACGCTAATTGATTTTGAGTAATGAGCTCGAGTTTTGATGGAGCTGATTGGGAGAGGGGAGGCATCGATCGACGATGTGAGAGCGATTCGACTAGTACACTCCGTTTTGTACATTCTAAAACGAACGAAATAATCTTCGGGCCAATTAAGCAAATTGGCTTCTTATTCAATTGGGGATTAATGCGCAAAAATGTGCGATTCCAAATAATAAATAGGATTATTTTTTCCGGCTTGTTTATATCAGCACGCTTCCTGTTGCTTTGTTTTTTAATGATTATGAGACTTGAACTCGAATAAAGCTTTGAATTAGGTTACAATTTAAGTACTCGTAAGTAGGTAGGTGTACTTTGGAAAAAAGCTAATCAGCAATTTTGTTATCGTAAAATCTTTTTAAGTTTGAAGTTAAAATCAAGAATGAAAGATACTTGTTGTAGAATGCTCACAGCGTATGGTACGGTATATAAAATAAATTCGTAATTGCTTTAATAATATTATTTACTTATAATACTATAAGAATCATGCAGTAGAACGCAACTGTTTCATATTTAAATTTATTCTGTAAACGGAAGAATCCAATCGTAAGTTAGTATCAACAAGTAACTAAAGCACAATTTCCCTTAATTGAATACCATTACCATAGTAAAAGCTTAAGTTTAATTACTGAGACCGTACATTGGACTCGCTTGAAATATTTCCTGATACGTGAAATATCACTTTATATGCAAACACGTAATTAGCTTTGGAAAGGTTTCAGAGACAGGGACAATAAAGAAGTTAAAATGTTGACGCTTAAGTACTTAGGTACTTGGTTGTGGTAGATATTGACGAGAGATCTAACGAGTTTGGAACGGTTTTATTTTTACTTAGTAAACTTACATGCAAGTGGGATGTTTCCATTGACAATTACTTGAAAAATGCGATAAATGCGTTTTTGTTACTTGATTAAAAATATCTCAGTTAACTCAAAGGTTCACGCAACTTTATCCGTATTCCTATACTATATCCCTTCAGGCAAGCTTAGCATTGTTAACATATTTATCTATGATAAAATTTTATTTTTCTTCTTTCTTGGTTTCTATAATCTATAGTACGTTTCTTCTCTTCCTGTCTATCAAACGAATGAGTCCTAAAATACATTGTAAAATTAACACAATTTTACATATTTGTATAGGTAATTCTGTTACCATTTGAAGCAGTTTTTTATTTTCTTTGTGTGCTGGAACAAACACATACTAGAGGCAAATCAAACAAATTACCGTAGGTACCTGCTCGTACCTGCTAAATTGTTAGATAATAGTCTATGTTTAGACAAAGCGGTGGACACTGATAATTTCATATAATTGAGCTGTTATCCTAACATATCTAAGCATCTTCACAATTTGTTTCTCGATAAATAAGCCTCGTTTAGTCTTACATAATTAAGTTGTTATCCTAACTAGCCAAATAAGGAAGTCAAGCGGGCAGTTACTGCTTGCGTGTGTATTGTCTGCGCGTGCGCATCGCATGTAAATTTAACAATAAAATGTCAAGATGTAATGGTACTGCCGCTCTACAAGAAGTTTGCTTAGCTGCAAGATAGGAAAATATTATAGGGTACTTGTACAACAAGCCAGTTAAAATAATTTTCTCTTCGTCTATGTCTGTCTATGGGTGTGTCTTTTTCTTTCGCGACAAAACTAGTTGAATGGACATAGGACTACTCTTTTCTCAAAACATTAATTAAATTAAGACCTGTATGAGACGGATTACAATAACTAATTTGTAAAACCTACCTCAAAATTTACAAATAAGTATTCACTATTTGAGTTGCTTATAATATTTTATTAATAACGACGAAATACCTAGGAGCCGTAAACAATTTCTTATTTAATGTTGACTTCGTTTATTTTAATTTGTCAGTGCTTCTTTCTTCAGGAGAACCGCAATTCGAATCAATTACCTTGTAGCACGTTGTTGTTTCGTATAAACCACTGTAATTCTACCTCTATATGTTATAGATATAACCGGGTTAATAGATAGGTATATTACACTGTTAACAACAGTACATGTCTTAACTAAGTTAATTTTCAGTCTCATGATAATTTCCACCAACGATTAGCAAGTTTACTTTACCATGTACCTAACGTGATAAACAGACCGCTAATTTGCTATCTGAATATATGCAAAAGTTGTTAGGATTATTATGTTTAGAATTATGTGAATGAATATTCACAGAATTATCATTGTCAGTAACCCTGGTAACCCATTAGTGACCCACTTAAAGGTCGGGTCACCTCTCACAATGAGACGGATGTAGGCCTTAGTCCACCACGCTGGCCTACTGCGGGTTGGAGGACTACACATGCTTTTGAGTTTTTTTTATGTGAATTCTCAGGCATGGTCTTCACCGTCACATAACTTTTAAAAAAAATTAATTGGAGCGTGCCACTGGGATTTGAACCCGGACCCTCGATTCGAGGTTGAATTCTAAGCCACTGGGCTATCACCGCTTCACTTCAGATACACATAATCTCATGATTGTGTGATGCGTGTATTTAGTGTTTAAAAATATTACTGAGGTATTTTTAAATTAATTATAATATTATAGAAAATATTTGTGCAATATTAGTTTCACCACTCACTAAATACCTAATAATTATTATAATTTATAAACTGTTACTATATACAATGCTTTAATTTACATTGGTATTTCCCGATCAAATTAAAACTATGTTTCCATTTCTTTTAAAAATAAATCTTTCTCAATTTCATTATAGGCATTTGTAGGCAAACAATTGATGCTAAAAGCTTTTAAGATGTCAACCTTATCAATTAAATTACCCTATTGAGTCGACATTTATTGGTTTATTAATTCTATCATCTTTTTGAATATATTTTAAGCAAAATAGAAAACATTTTGTTCAACATGATTGTGGAATCATGTAGATAAAAAAAATTAAGCTCCAAAATTCCACATGTTTTTTTACCAGATTGTTTACCAAATAAGACAAGTGTAAAAAAAAATGGATTGTATGCGTATAAAGGTGTATAAATTTGTAGATGATCCAAGTTTTACCGCAATAAAATGAATCCATCGAATACGGCGCGTGACTGCGCTATCGCCGATGATATCTCTTCCACGGAGATAACTGCGGTATCACAATCTCGCCAGCCCACAATCCGATTGAGTGTCTACTCCGCCTAAGACGAGTCATTTGTGTCTAATGCTTTGTAATCTTTTTACACGCCCATACTTCATTTCGTAGGCTTTCGAAAGCTTTGGTTTTAATTTTTCTTTTTTTTTATTTATAGCAAGTCCAAGTAAACAGGAAGACAGACCTGAGCATAAATGGTCACCGTCGCCTATTAATATGAGAAGATACC
Organism: Erynnis tages; assembly: GCA_905147235.1. Classification (NCBI taxonomy): domain Eukaryota; kingdom Metazoa; phylum Arthropoda; class Insecta; order Lepidoptera; family Hesperiidae; genus Erynnis; species Erynnis tages. The sequence continues at coordinate 10,733,053 of LR990072.1, forward strand.
AGTGCGTTAGTACTGGCTTTCAAGGAGGGCCCTATATACCTTTTGAAGAACCTCGCATTATAGTCCTGTAGAAACACATACCTAAGCCATAGTTGGCACGTACGAGGCAAGGAATGTGAAGAATTTAGAAGAATTAAAACTAATACTAAAATTAAAACTTTAGAATAACGGCAATAATAGGGGAATTTAGAAGTGACATGATAATGTTATCTAAAACACCAACATTGCATAAAATAAATAGACAATTCTGATGAAGGTAGTTATAAATTTCGAAGATTAATCAAACATTTTGTAATGTTTAAACCTAATCTTCAGAAAACTGAATATCTACTTAAGTTGTCAATCATCAAAAAAAATTATTAGAAATGATTTTATTACGTGTATTTCACGCCTAAGATAACGGTCTTGGATGTCAACAACTATCACTTTACTCTGTCAGCAGTTGAAATTGATCTTTACCACCTAAGGAATAAAGTTCAAAATGCACGAATAAGATGACTCGAACGAGTTGTACTTGTAACTGATGACCTAAGAGGATAAATACATAAGGAGTGAAAACATTGAATTACAGTCTTGTTTTGAATTTATGTGTCGCATATTGTCGCATTAAAATGAACCTTATTAGTATTCAACGAGAATTTAAAATGTAACTGGCTGGAACTAACGCGAACCTGATTCATTAACTTCCGTAAAACGATACACAAAGTTCCTTAATTTAAAATAATGAAAGCCTTTTAGAGTCTCGTTCTGCATGGCTTACTTTACTTGTAGTTTTCGAGCTTCTAATAATAGATGCGCATTATAGTCTCGAGACTGGTTTCGAATCCTTGTGATCAACCAGGATAGACGACGACGGGTAGGTATAGTCAATTTTTGACTGAGATTGTTGGTGGCTGGCATCCTAGTTGCGCGCCTTCATTTCCCAATGTACACCGTCATTGCAATTCGGAATTTTTGGCGGATTTTTCGGAAGATGTGGCTGTCAATTAGTTGATAGAAAATATAGAGTTCAAAATAAATTAAAAAAAGTATTTTTGTATGTTTTATAGTCCGAATAATTTACCTGCGATGCCTTTCAATAAAAGTTGCGACCAAAACTTAGTGCGATGAGTGACGGATCGTCTCTCCAATCTTCGTCGGTAAATAATGGCCACAGTACCGCTTACAACACTTACCATAATGAGAGACCTTAGATAAGCGTAATGCATTTAATTGGATACCTTGATGCAGCTTATAATGAATGTTAAGATAGTGCATACTGGAAGACAGGCTAGGCCTAGCTATAAAGATTTAATTCGTCCCCCGTCCGGGGGCGGGCACGTTACCTTCACACTTTTAACCCGCTGAAAAGCTGCATGTTTTTCATATCTTGTGTTTCGATTGGGCAGACGTGATTGCCGGAGAGACTGTATTTGAGGCCACCAAACACAGAGTGGGCAACTTTAATTCTTTAGTAAATAATAAAAGAAACAAAAATACTTTACGCTTCTATTTTTTACGATGCTTTACGAAACTTTCTTAATTCGTCTTTGCAATCGGTTTTGCCACTTAGTTTTAAATTAGGAATGTATCAAAGACCAAATTAACTCAAATTATCTAGTACAGTATAGCGATGATATCACTCTGTATAACATCTGCCTTATAAACCCAACTAAACTCTCAATTCTTCGACGCCGCCGATAAGTTATAACGATATCAGTTTAAATAGCTCTCACAGCGCTTAAATCTAACAACAAACTAAGTGTACGTTGCTTTTAATACTTTAATTTCAATGTTTATCTGTAAATAATGATAATTTAGATAGTTTAATTACAGATTTCCTATAAAAGTGATAAAGTTAAGAGTTTTGTATCGAAATATTGAGATAACCCATTACCTAAAGACCCACTACAGGGTCGGGTCTCCTCTCACAATGAGAGGGATGTAGACCTTGGTCCACCATGCTGGCTTACTGCGGGTTGGTGGACTTCACATGAGACATTTAGAGAGGCGTCATCATAGATTTGTCTTAACTGTGATAGTAACTCTGGATAATCTGGCCTGGTTAGGTTATCAATTTTTTTACGAAGACGGTTATTTTTAATAGGTAGCTAATTAATATCAGTTTATTTATATGTTCGAATAATACTATCACCATACCATCCCTATCTATGTACGTACAGTAGGAAAATAAATTGGAGATTTTAGTTGGAAACGTCCGAGACTTGCTTGTTTCAATTACGTTTACTAATGACTTGACTTCTCGCTAATTAAGCACTTCCCTAATTAATCAAGGTACTCGTTACATGAATGCTGCCTAATAATATACGAATATCTCGTTAGCGTACTTACATACCGGGTTTCCATTAAATATTGCGGTAATTATAACACGTGTAGTGGTTGACGCGTAAGTAATGAGTTACGATTGTTAAAAGTTTTATTATATCGTATTTTTTTGTTAATGAGTAGGCAATGAGTATGCAAGGCACCGGATGTACATAAAGGATACAAATATAGGCCTCGGTTGGTTAAGCCAACAGAAGCACAAGACATGAAGAAATTTCAGCATCATGGATCCATCACCGGGTGAGCTACAATACTTCTACCCCTAATAAATCTCTCTGCAAGCCATTAGTAACCCACTGCTGGGTCGGGTCTGCTCACAAATGTGAAAGATAAAGGTCATAGTTCACCACACGGGCCTATTGCAGTTTGGTGGACCATTAAACTATATTTTATTGAAATTTTGTACACTAATATAATTGATATCCAAGATAAAAAGTATTCCATCTTTTTATGATCTTCAGTTCTTTCTATACCATATTCTTAAGTCTGAGCAGACGAAGCCACACGCTCTTATTGTATTTTTCATTCCTATACAAAAACAATTAAAGGAATGTTAAAAATAATTGGTTGGTATTGAGATGGTATCAAATAACACAGGTAATTAACGTGCGAGTAGTGTCATATGATATTGCAGCCAATTAAGACTTGTTTGATTTATGCTACTATAAATACATATGTCAACAGCAACTTAACTAACAGACTTAATTATTTTGGTGTCTTATTTAATACCTAATTGGGAAGACGAACGCTTTACACTTCAGCGTAACAATTAGCTTCTTTTTATTTTCGTGGGCACATTCACTCCCAGATCCAAAACAGTTGTTTAGGTCAGAAAAATCTGTTCTGCTGGACCGTATCCAGATACGGTCCCAGGAGCGTACCTGCAGGTCATCGTGTAAGTAATTAAATAGCTAGTAAAAATGTGGTCATTGGCCCAGTCTCTAAAAAAATATCACCTTTCTGTTACGGTGAAGAAAAATATTGTACAGGTTTCCACCTGTATTCCAGAGAGTTTCCGCAGTGTTCTCAAAGGCAAGTGAAGTAAACCAATTTGCATTTGGCTAGCGTGGTGGACTATGGCTTACTTTCTTCCCATTGGAAGAGGAGACCCGATCCTTTAGAAGATCAGTGTTGGGTAACACACAAAAAGTTCGAATTAGATCAAAGCATACTGCCCTTGACATATTCGTGACAACGCCGGCCACAGCCGCCACCTACCGGGGCTGTATGTAATTTATCAATTTTATTCAGGATTTTATCAGACACCCAAACCTAAATTAAAAAAAACCATTAAAATTTTTATAGACGTTTAGTATTATGTTACACATATTATAACTTGGAAATTTAAATAAGATTTTACTCTGAATGCCAATTCATATTATCTGGTTTATCAAGAATGAACCTATGCACAATACTGTGATCAAAGTCGGTGGGCCACACACATGTCAATTATAAATGATTTAAAGTAAGTTGTCTCTATCGTTTTAAATTAAAGTTTTTAATTAATTTCAAACAACTATCGTCTCCGTTCACGCGGAAACGTCATTCATGCAAGGAAACCTTTGAGCACCCTAATTATTTTTTTTCGATTTTCTATTTTTTAATTAAAAAGGGACGACAGGACCCTGTAGTAAAAAACAGATCCTGTATTACGACTGGTGAGGGAAAGTTAGACAAATTTGATTGTTAGTAGGTAGGTAACCTATGATTTATTGAACGTAAAACATTTTTAAGATTTAAGAATTACCTACCACTAAAATATTACGAACTAATATATAACTCTTTTTGTATTTACTAGGTGCTAACTAGGCTTTGTCTGTGAGTTCTCCGACTGACTACCTGCATTGTTTATTGTTTTTAGACCATATGTACCTTTCATCGTTTCGATTTCTGCAAAAATAATTACAATAATAGTAACAAATCTCCTTACATCTATAAAAATTATTTCATTAAAAGTTACAAAGAATTAAAATTCCATTCATTCGCAATTTAAGCTTTAACAGAACAAAATATACATTGCATATAATATCTGAGTATTGCGTAATTAAATTACGAACCGACAGACATAATTAAATTATAATTAGGAGTCTGCGGAATAACTTCGATGCCGGGATAACACTAATTAAGACTTTAGTCATTTAGCACGTATAATTTTATAATTGAACGTTTTAATTGGCTTTCGGGTACGTCTTCTCTTCATCACTATTTATCTAATTAATCGTTAATTAATACAACGTTTATGTTAAATGTTACGTTATGAACAAAAAAAAGTATTTGAAAAATGCAATGATAAATTCATTCAAATTTAAAACAATGTTTGAAACTCATACCAGAAGAGGTTGTTTCACATGCTATTAATACACATGTTCAACCCAATGTTGAATTGTTTCAAAATGAAACCGTGGCCAGTATAACATTAAAATGTATAAACATAATATAAAGTTTTATAAAACACTTTAAATCTACATACTTAGTTGGTTAATGTATCAATGTTTCTAACAAAAGATTGAGAATGACTTCGTTTTTTGCGTTGCATAATGAATACATGTCGGTGCTTTTAGCAATTACTTACTTGAAAATATGTTAATTTATCTAATTTATTTAGTTAATATGTTAAGTGCTTTAAGAAACCAGGTACGGATAAAATGCGTTGACTGAGGTACATAATTATATCTTTTTTAAGTTTCATTAATGAACTTATTATAAACTTACAAAGATAAATCGTATCTAATCGCAAAAGTACTTGATAGACGGTCGATTTAACTGAACAAGGTGTGGTTGGTTCGGTTGGAATCAATTTAGCATGGAGTTGGTCCACTTATCCAGCATTGTTCGACTGATACTCGCTTTGTCGCATCCCTACCGGCGGGGGTGCAAGATGATTGATGGGTGCCGGCTGCGTGCAAGAGCGAGCGAGACGGCTGCAGGTAGGGTTGACACTTACGAAAGCGTTAAGACTCAAATGTTTACCTAACTCACACTAGGCTAGTATTTAGTCGAGTGGTTAGTCATTTTGATCGGACTAAGTTATTTCCTGAACAACTTGAATAAATTTTCATGTTTAAAACTCATTCCTAAAATACTCGGCACTTGACCAAAATACTAGTCCAGTTAAAAAAATTGTTAGACTCGGTCACTTTATCTCAAATTTGAAGGCTTCTTTTTTAAAACGGTTCTTAATTAATTCAACTTCAAAAATATTGTTACAGAATACTTGATCGCTTGAGCGCATTTTAGTGGACAAGCATTTGTCTTAAGATGCTCTTTGATGATGACTGCATGTATTCTAATTTTCTTTTCTTTTAATAATAATTCATAAGCACTACTTATTATATTTCTAAAGGTCACATGTCCAAACAACAATGCAATGGTAAGTAATGTTTGTGTAATTTGAAGTGCAAGGCACAAATAATTTATGAAAAATGTACATTTACGTCACCATAGAAATATTCTATAATTTTCAACATAACTTCTTCATGTAACATTTATTTAAGAAAGGACATAGCCACTTAATTTCAAACAACCTGCATACCTGTTTGTTACTTATTTGTTATGACGAAATTCTTTATAAACAACAAGCGTTTTCTTTTCTATAAAACACTGTTCTCTCAAAGTGCTTACGTATTTGACAGCCCTAGATCCCAAGCGTCTGGCTCGGTCGCTGCGGCCGAACCGATCTTATAATTGAATGGCAATTACCTGCGCTGTAAATATGACACATGCGTGTAATTGCATGACGAATGTAGCGCTCTGACATAACAACTGCGAGAATAATAATATGTAGGTGAGCGAATTTAAAAATCTAAAGTAAGAAACGTTAGAACTTCGTAATTGAGAAGGAAATGAGGTGCATGTAACTATATTTGTCACTTTAAATCTTTTCATAAGAATTGAGCTGAATTTTATTGAAACCAAAAAAAACGATGTTACGTGAAAGTTTAGCTTAATGCAGATAGAGTTGATTGAAAATTACATAAAAAAACAACGGGGTGCACTCCGGGAGTGCCGGCAGAAGTGAAAAAGGTTGTGGTTTTTTAGTGGTACACGATCTGCAGAGATGGCTTGAGATTTTAACCAGTAAGACTGCATCATCCTTGTCGAGTGTATACATAGTGCTTATGACTCTTAATATTATACTTTTTATATAAAAGTTTAAGATTTTTTAGCTGCCAGCCCTAAGTTCGGTCTCGCTCGCAGCGGGCCGGACCCATAATTGAATGGCAATTACCTACGCTGTAAATATGACACATGCGCGTAATTGAAGTAGAATCGAAGACCGCAGTATAGACGCGAAGACCGCAGTGTAGATGTACCTTTACCATTAGGTATCGGAATTTAAGTAAAATTTATGATAAAATTTACAAATTCAAAATTTATGTGTTTATTTATGTTTTGTATTTAAACGTTGCGTGTAATACAATAAGTTAAGTACTCAAAATTCATTCAATTGTTAAAACGAGGTTTTAGGATAGATGAATAATAACTTAACTGTTCTATGTTATTTATTTTAATATTTATCATGCTCCAAAACATAAAATTTCTTTAAAGTGTTTGACCCAATAAATAATAATATTCTACCTAAACATTTTATTTTTCTGGAAAGGCATAACAACATGTTTGATAGTAAATTTCTTTGTGTACAAAAAATGGTAATTACCTGCTCTGTAAATATTGACTTGCGCGATATTGCAGATAGAGTGAAGTCGATCAACAATATTGTTGATAGAAGTCTTTACCACAAAATATTGACATTATGGATTAGTTAAATTCATAATATTAGTAAAACCAAGTGATATCCGAGGACATGGTAATTTAGTGTGAGGCTTATTTGTAAAGTCAAAACTATTTAAAGTGGCCCAAGAAAAATTGCCACCATAAGACATGGTGTCAAACAAATAAAATTACTTCTAACAAAACAAATAGGTGAAACCGAACATAATACTATACAAAAACTTATGTGGTCTGTCATTGTTTAAAATACAATAAAACCACGCATGTAGTTAACAAAAACAAAAGTAGTAAGTAAAGAGTAACCTAACACTTGACACAACGTCACGCTCTGTGAGAAACCCAAAAAATGTCACGAGTGTGAGTCGAATAATATTAAACATTTTTGAAAGTACAAAGTGAAAAACAATCTTAGAAATTGTTTAAAATTGCTTTAAAAATAGTTATACTTACAAGACATTGGTTTCAGCAATAAATTCCCCATGTAAATTTTTATCTAGCTAAAAGTTTATTTGTAAGCGTTGATTTACATATGGATTCTACGTTATAAAAATATTGTAAAACGTACTCGTAGTGTATACATAATTTATTAAAGGTTTTTACATGACTTAATTATTTCTAATTACGAAGTGGAATGAATATCATTATTTGAGTTATAGGTATCTACTTAATTAAACGTTTCCGGTGTGTGCGTCTAATTATAATATTTTTACCGTATAATTATAAACTTTTATTGTATATACGCAAATAATATCTATTAATAAAATTGTGTTGCTCACTTACTCATAAGAGTAGGCTTTTATTTTAATAAATTATACATTTAATTGGTACTTAGATCATTTCGTGGATATTAAAGGAAATTTATTAATTAATTATCATTATTTTAAATAAGTTGTTTGCAAAAACTTCATTTCAAATGAAGCCTCTAAGCTATATTTTAATTACTATAGCCTTAAATATTTGAATATTGTTGCAAATTAAAAGAAGTATTAAAAGGAGTATATTTATAAGTAGATATTGTTTTTTACCCATAGATGATCTTGTGATTTGGCTGGCAAACATTATGAAACCAGGCAAACAAATAAAATTACCAAAAATATCGAAAAAAGTTTTTTAATAGGTTTTTCTACCCTACCTTTGTTTATTCACATAGGCTATATTCTTGTCTTAATTTGAGTTATTTACGTGCGACAGATAGCGGATGTCATTGTTTGTTTGATATTCTTGAAGTTAATTATAATTAAGGTGGTAATGTAAGGTGGTACGCTGAGGTGTGCATATGGTGTACAACCGCCGTCTACCGCCGTTGCGCCCCGGGCGATATCACCTGTCCGAGCACGTCCATACATCGTGCATGGTGTAATGACGCCAATAACATTTACCTAAGTTGTGTTTCCACACGGGGGTTTTATACGGCGTTGTATGAAACATTGTAAAACACGTTAGTTTAATCTGTTTATTTTTCACCAATTACAACTTTTGTTGTACACAATGTTACTTGCCATGGATAATAAGATTCGTGGATGCACACAGATGTAATTTTTTCTTCTTTATAAATTGCTATGGTTGATCTATACTATGCCAATCCTGTAGCCAAGTTTTAATTGGCGCGGTGAGTGGTGGAGTCAGGGATCCCCCTATATCCCACAGTTTTTCTCCCTACAGCCAACAGGTGGGGTATCAACTGCTTAAAATGCAAAATATGTTTCGAATACGACACTATCTCACATATAGATTGTCTGATGATAACTATAAATAAATGTATTTATTACAACTCAAAAGAGCATATTTTTGAACGGGAAAAGCCAATTAAGTATTTAAAAATTTTGAATCTTTTTGATTTCTTGTTACTTATAGTAAACTAACAAAATAAATAAAGAATTTAGATTCGTACTTTTGATATTTGAATAAATTTTGGAAACACTAAAAGTTGCGTCTGTTAAACTAAATTATTTAAAGATTTGACCTGTTTAATATTTAGATAATACGTTCTTACCAACTGAAAGTGCGCCATTAATTCCATACTTTTATGCAAAATCCTAATTGAGTCGTAAATTGCATTGATGTCATCTGGAAACCCGTAGATGCAAGATAATGTTCATTTCCATTTTAATATTAATCGTGTCTTTAAATTATCATTTAAATAGTTAATTTCAATATAACCGAAGTTTTTGTATAATATTGAGGGCAAGACTGCGAAAAAACTGTTGTTTTAATTAAGCAATACATTTTAGCCTTTAGACACAAATTTTATACTTAACCATGTTTTATACGCAAATTATCAGCTGTTGCGGTTATTACTTTTTAATAAACAATTTTTTACATATTCAAAATATTATTCAATTAACACATAAGGACAATAAACTCAATTGAATCGAAGCTTTCGTCGCTTTATTGCGGTGATCGAATCTTGATTTAATTAAAAATGCGGTTTTAATCTTGCGTACGAATTTATCGGTGCATTCGTACGTTTCGTAAAGTTAATTTTATTTGTACGCAACATCGGAATTTTACGTCAACATAGCTGACTGCAATTTCTTCGGGAGCGCGGACGCGGCAAGCGTATTAATCGAGGCCACTTTAATATCAATCGTTCATTAAACCGAGCAGCATACAATCGTTCATTTGGGACGTTCTCACGCCTCATTAAAGTCTTTTCCGTGATTCGGCGACCGCGTCTACCGTTTCCCCGAACACAATGAGGGAGTGATTCGGCGGCGAATAACGAGGCCATTTTGTCGGCCGCCTCTCACGTCCGACGCCTTCCGACGCTCAATGAAAGTTTACCTGCAGCCGTAACGAGCGATTTGTCCCCTGGCCCCGGCCCCCGCGCCCTGGGCCCAAATCAAAGCCCATTCACATCTGCATGCCGACACAATGCCGGCAATTAGGGCGCTTCGCCCTACAATCGGGCGTAATGCGCGCTCGTTCGATGACGCTAAGCCGGTTCGCCCTGTCCCGCCGGGCCGAGCGCCTTCCAACAATCTTGAAATTTGCACTCATTCGCATGTATCAGCGATTTGAAGCTTGTAGCTTGTTTCGACTAATTGAATAACGCCTCGAACTAAGGCTGATGCTTCGGTGCGTTCGAGATTACTGAATATCTTACGACAACAACAAAGCGACTGAACTACTAAACAATATTCTAGACCATTTTGTGGATTTAACGATAACAATTAACACCTTGAAATTTAATCAATTCTACTGATGAAGATAGGAACGCGCGAACGTAATCAACGTTGCATCACGAGACTCAAAAAATGTGTTGTTTGCTCATCGTAAAACTTTACTACTTGTGTTGTAAAATTTAAATCAATTCATTAGCAAACACATTGATTAGTTTCCTCTTTAATAATAAGTATAATCTGAAAACCTCTGACTTCTAAAGCTAATATAGATGCATCAGCTGTCGAGGCTGGATGTCAAGGAAGGGTCAAGCTTTATGGGCCCCGTCACCACTTCCTTTGTGAGTCGATTTGCAGGGGCCTGGGTCAACATGCCTTGTCTACACCTGCGTCACTCATGTTCTACGATTGATTTAACAATTGTGCATTTTGTCGTTATCGTGCCGATATGGTCATTTCAACAGAAAGTAAATCAACATAAAGTGGGAGTATTTATAAGATATGTACATAGGTACCTATATTAGATTGCACTGTCTGCACTCTGTAACAAAACACAATACAAAACAGAATACTTATAAGTCGATTAAATTATTATAAACATGCTATGGGTCAATCTTGCATCTGTTATTTGCTCCTCCTTTAGGAGCCAGCAATAAATTACTTGTCACTTGTTAAGGGGGAAGAGTCGACGAAATGAGACATTGTGTGACAAGAGAGGGGTCCTAGATTTCGTTTCGCCTCCTTTAAAAATCTATAATAAAAATCGATGTATGTAATAAAAGTAGGAAAAATTAAACATCTACAGAATTTCAGAAAATTCAACTCTGTCGGTATTAGGTAATACTCTAATTCTTAGGTGAAAAATTGCAGAGTGTAGCGTGACAATAGGAAGAGCGCAGTTTCACAAATGTGACCAGTGTGACAAATAGAGGTCAAGAGTCATGAAATTTCTAAGATGTTATTTATGTATGACCTGACCTCAAATCTATTTGAATCAACGCGATGTCACGAAGATAGCACAAAGAGTATGGTTCGCGTAACCCCTTAGAACGTGAAAGGGGACGCCAAGGTCATCACATAAATCTGTCTGATTTGCTCTTGACGACATATTACTTTTGACCCCATAAATAGAAATTATAAAAACGGTTGTCCTTGATGTGGACAGGAAAACAAGATGCTACAATTTGGAACTCTTTAGTTGTCAATGCAAGCAACCTCTACGGTAGGACTTCAACTTTATCTGAGAAAAATAGAATGTAAATAGCGATTTATAAAAATATTAAATGTTTTAAATGGAATTAAAAAACTTGTTCTTTAAATTGAGTAATTAACAACACGACATGTAACTATAATAATAGGTTACAATTAAACTTTGCTTTAAGGCATTTATTGAATTTTTTTATTTACAATTATCTTTATATTATTATTATCTTTATATTATCTTTAAATATTTTTTTAATAATTGCCAACTATATTCTTCATTACGCTACCAGTTTCGCTTGAACTGGGCGCCTATCACGATGGAAGAAGGTTATAAAGTTGTACAATTTATTTGTTATGTTGTTTTATCCTTAAACGATTGGAATCTTATGTAATTAAAACGTAATGATCTTACATTTCTTATTGGATGAGTTAAAAATATCTTGTCTGTTGCGTAATCTTTTTATTTTATAAAGGTAGGTAACAAAGAGGGTTCAGGCCACATGATTTATTAGATTGACACTTGGTATAATATGGAGTTATGGTTGGAATATTGATTTTATTATTATGATGTTAACATTCTAGGAAAGGCCGAGGGTAACGGGACGGAAATGTTTTAGCTAGAAAAAAATTTAAAGTATTTTAGGGATTTAATAAATACGGTGATATCGTTTAAATAAAAATAAATACTCATTGCAAACAAGAAAACATAGTAATATACAGAGATAAATGTTTATAGGTCTCCATTAGGCTGGTGATTTTAATAGCAAACATTAAAGTGTTAAGTGATTTGAAACGCACACCAGTTATATTTATGTCATTAAAAGGCTATAACTCTAAGATAACCTCGATTTAGTGTTAATTATTTTAACGAAAATAATTATTGTTGAAATTATTTGGAATTGTAGAAAAACATAGGTTTCGCTTCTTCTCGATGTTACGACGACGTTTGGAATATAATACATTTTCAAACAAATTTGTTTGAAGATTAAAAACAACATCTAATGAATGAGAGTTACGTGAAAAATATCTTTATTGGTAGTTTTATAACAATTTTTGTACCAAAGTTTACGTTTCAGTTTACCGTTTTTGCTTATTATTATTCATATTTTATAGAATGAATAATAATAAAAATAACATAATAAGCATCACCGGTGCGCTGTCTTCGACATTAAGTACTCGTAATAATAATAAATAATAATAATAATAACTGTTCGTCAGTTCGTCTGCTCTTTATAACGCGTAATAATACTGGGATATTTCACGTTTAGAACGAAACATGCCATTCTAGTAAGTGTTCTCGGAATTTTTACTCGTTTATAGGTTACGGCAATGTTAGGTAGGTATGAGAAAATCAAAACAGTTAACATAATGTTCTAGCGACTAGTGTGAAGCTTAGATAGCTGCTTAGAATGCTGCATCTACAACTATAAATGAAAAGCCTTATTGACCACCTTCAACTAGAAAACGATTGTATATTTTACTCTAGCTATGAGCAATAAATTCATGTGCTTAAATTTCAATATTAATTTAGATAGCTGCTTAGAATGCTGCATCTACAACTATAAATGAAAAGCCTTATTGACCACCTTCAACTAGAAAACGATTGTATATTTTACTAGCTATGAGCAATAAATTCATGTGCTTAAATTTCAATATTAAAAAAATTAAAACGTATTTCTACCCGATGATAACCACGTTCAAACACAATCAGGATACCTAGAGGTTCTGAGCTCGTGTGTGCAAGAATTGCTACTCATGAAGATTTAGACGGTCGCCTCATCTCGGAAGTCTCTCCGGTTCCTACGTGGACCTACCTCCCGAACCAAAACACGGGACATGCAAAGCATGCTACTTCACATCGAAATAAAGGGTGGTTACCAAACTTCCGGGAAAGCTACAAAGGCGTAGTAGAACCTTTACCGGTAGAGAACCGATAAAATATAAATAAAAATTCTCGCTTCTCGCTGGCGATGACGCAATTCCCGTGTGTTTTGAAATACCACCAACAACTATTAGGTACTGCAATAAGTGGATAATGTCTCGGGTCCAGTTTCCATGAAGCCGCGGTCGGTGGTTCCAGGTAGAAAAGATTCGTTGCAATAGCAAGAGCAAAAGTAATACAGTCAGCTTCAAATATATCGTCATTGCCGGTAAAAAGTATAACTGAGACGCAAATTTTATTCTTTGTGAATCTGAACCTATTTCAGTAGCTTTTGAAGATGACAAAAATTTGTTAACAAAACGTTTGATCCTTCGTGTCCTTATTATCCCAATCGTATGGAGATTTTTTTATCAAAAGATTCAAAATTGCATGAAGTGAGTTAATGAATGTTTATTATATCCTTCGAATGTTTATACATACAAAATAATCAGCAGTAACTTATACTATACTGGATACAATGCATATAATATGTAATTGCTTTATTTATTTCAAATTTAAAGTTATTAATTCAATTAAAATTTCACTAACAATGCAACTACTTTAAAAGAGTTAGTGACTGAGAAAAAAAAATTAGTAGTAATTAAATTTAACTTAAATTATATCTACTTCCTACATTTTTATCACCCTGCTACTCAATTTACAGGGACTGACTGTACATGGCATAATGGCGGACACTAACAATGAGGATCCATACGTAACAATAGACTGGATTATCTTTTCTATTAACCTTCATAGCGGTAATACGGAGAAGTACGTACTCCAAAGAATTTCAATTTCATCATCTGCGTCGCTTATAAAAATACCACTTATTTTATAAATGCGAGTTAGTGAGGATGGGTGTACTTGTACTTTAAATACGCTCATGCAAAATTTCACGCATAAATTTTCGTTTTCTCAATTGAGTAATTATGAAAAAATCTTATTTTTCGGATAAGAGGGCTGAAAATTTTAAATTAATGCATAATAATAATAATTATCTCTTCTATACCTCCACAGCGGTATAATGGAGTCGATATATCAAATTAATTTTATAAAATTCAATGGGTTTTAAAGGTGCCCAAATAATTGAAAAAACTAACATATACATATGTATACCTCCTAACATCTCTGCCGTTTTCTCGATCAAAGTGAAAATTTCAGCGTGGCCCAGACAAAGTAACCTCTTAATAGTTTTGAAGGATTTTTACAGATTAGGTTGATAAGGTAGAAAATTTTTATCATAAAAAATTGATCACGTAGCTTGATTTAAAATTTTAAAATAATTCAATTCGAACATGAATCTAAAGATATGTATTTCACCATATTTTTCCATCGCATAGTTAATTAAGAGTAAGTAGGTATTAACATCTACCGTTGTTGTAAAAATAATAATATGATATGAATACTGAAAAATGATAAACTGCAAAATGATATGTTTAGTCCATGAGACAAGTTATGCGTTATAATAACAAGTGAGCATAAGAGGTGAGCGAAGTGGCTCGTCATTAAGGCGCATTCACAGTAGCCGACAATATTCTTCATTTGCGTGCGCCGGTCATTTGGCGTATTGTGACGACTCAAACTTCACTTCAGACTAGAACGCTATTTCAAAGACCTAAAATGTATACAAAGTTTGTTATTAATTTTAGAGCGTATTTGAATTTTTACGTTATAAGTTTAATAGGGAAGAAAAATCCAAGCAATAAAAACGTAAACAGTATTTAAATAACAATTTGAATTAATTAATGATTATTTATTCAAGGAATTTTAAGTGGATCATATATTATGGGTAAATAAAATAATACACCTACTAAACAGCCTCGGTAAAATTTTCAGTGTTGCCAAAAATGTTAATGGGTAATTAAAAGCAAATTTTCAAATAAAGATGTCAAATCAATGGCTTTTACTTACAAGTGTTTGCATTATAAAAGAGACATTAAAATTTGTTATTAACTAACATTCACGCTTTACGATTATTCACAATTTAAAGCTCGTCGTACCTTTCTTATCAAAAAAAGTATGTAACTACGTTGATCATTATTTATCTTTGCACATACTTACTAATACTAATTGTCAGCGGATCCTGTCCAAAAATAATTGCATACGCTACCTTTCCTTTTTTCATTTTTGAAGTTTTCATTTTTTAATCATTTCATAAATGTGATACAGTAAAACTTGTGAATAATTTTGCAAAAGGACTCGGATAAATTTTTAGATATCTTTTTGTGCAATGTTCTAGCAAATAATGCATTTTATTCGAGATTTCATTTCACTAGTTCTGTAATTGGAGTATTCAGATACCTAGAGCTTGATACAACAATTATCAGGTGCAGTGGGAGGTGCACCAGCACTCTTCATTAAGAGACATTCAACGCCCGAGAACCCACTACTTGTAGGTACACAGTGAATTGTTACTCCAATAATGTTGACATATTGTAAATATTATGCATATTTGCACTATTCTCACTTATTTCGTGTAATATTTTTTTATTGTATGAGTAGCGAACGGGAATGCAAGTCACCTGATTTTAAGTATTTACTGCAACCCATGCACATTGTTAGCCTTAATATAAACAGGGCTAATATTGGGTTCGAATCATAGTGGCACGATGGCATCAATTACTTTCTTAAGGTGTGTGTAACGGTGAAGGAAAACATCGTGAGGAAACCTGCTTGCTTGAGGATTCTCCATAGCATTCTCAAAGACATGTGTAGTCCACTAACCTACATTAGGCTAGCGTGGTGAACTAAGGCTTGTCTTCATCATTCTCATTATGAGAGGAAACGCAACCCTGCAGTGGGTCATTAATGGGTTAAAGACATTAATACTGATTATTTTTTTCTCATACTGTATACTTAAAATATAATTAACATACACCTTGATACAACAATGGCGAATTTGTTAAGATTGAAGTGAATGGTGCACGTCATTAAGAAACATTCAACACCGACTGTGCGTGAACAGCTGCTACTATGAAGACTCGAAAAATAAACAAAAAAAGATATATATACACTAAAAACATACTGATATTCAATCCATCTTTGATTATCGACCCCGCGCCAAACCTTAATCCTATTAAATTTTTAACTTTTAACTAATAAGTTTATTTAAAAGCAATTCGTTTTGGAAATCAGACATCTTTGTCGTGCAACAATGCGAAATTATCAAGAGCAAGTGGGCGAGGTGGCCGGTCATTAGGCTTCATTCACAGTGCGCGACAATATTCTTCATTTACGAGCTGCAGCGGTGCAGTGTGCGTCTGCCTTAATTGTCCCCTTGTTCGGACATCTCTTGCATAAAATAGAGATATAATGGATTGTCCAGTGCAGAAATACGCATATGGGTAGGATGTATGGTTTATGGAAAGAAATATTGTGGTTCGCTTAAGGAGAGACCACCGCCGCTCACATAACTCGCTAAAACAAGCTTTTCTGACATTCTTTGCGTTATTATGTTTCAGTAGGGAAGTGTTGACTCAATTGGAACAAAACCTCTAATTTTTTGTGCTTAATTTAATTTGATAAATTAAATTAACTGAATAACGACTGATCCATAACTAATTTAAATGAATTATTGTAATATCTTATACTAATAACGTTTGCATCCACCTGTCATTTTAAATTGCTCTGAAGTTGAGTGAATAACTAAATAACTGAACCCTGTGTAGAGGATCATAGAGTTGAAATTCAAATGACAAAGAATTTTAATCTAATAAAAATGGAAGTATCCAGGTCGTACCGCGACTAGGTCAACGAACGACTGTGGACTATTTTATCGTTTCGGAAACATCTTCCCGTCCCTTCAAATGAAAACAAATGTTACTTTTTACCTAAGAAACGAGTAGACTCCAATACTCGAACGAGTCTAAACAAAACAAAATTAATAAAAGAAATAAATAATCTTACAATGTATGTTACTACTATTGTTAAATCACGATTAATCAAAAAAGTTGTTACTAGCATTTAAATTAAAATGTGTTACTACAACAACTTTTGAACTGTAATACCTTATTTTGTGATATCTTCCGTTTTAAAAATAAGTAAAACTCAATATTCTTTTGCAGTCAAACGGCACCTTTAGGACAGGTTGTAACGGTGCATCTGTTTCGTAATAAAGCCCCGGTATCTATGCTCTGAGTCTGACTCATCGATTACCACATTATATTCATCTAGACGTAATGCCCGTGATTAATAAGGGCCATTAACTTTAAACAAAGATTAATTCCCGAACGGAACTCGCTCCGACACAGATCGCTCGATCGGGCCCGTACCATGAAATATCACGAAGTCAATATTTTACTGGATGATAGCCAATCTCAAAATAATGGTCCAGACAATAAATAAACCGGGACACGGTAATGGACATCGCTAACATTTTTAGACTTTTAACATTTTAACAAGATTGTAATACCTACACCTACTTGAATTATTTATCTATGGTTTTTGTATGAATAGAATATTTTAACGGAATTGTATTACGTAATAAAGGTTATAGCCTCTATTATTATACCGATTAAAAATGAACAGGACAGTTCGTTGGCAAAATAACTTTAACTAATAACCTTGAAACCAAACAATCGACTGTACCTATTTTTGTCGAATTTCGACTGTGGGTGAGCACTTTTACGTAGCCGTCTACGTAATTGTAAATTTTCCAATTCTGTGCACGTGGTCACTTTTTCAACAAATCGTCAATGAAAATAATAACTACTCGCTACATAAGCACAATATGTTGCTTAAAAATAGATAAAATCATGTGATGATAAATGTATTTTGTCTTTGGAGTAGATGACGTCAATGACTTCGAAACTATTACATTAGGAAAAAAACTGCTAGGTATGTAGGGTAGCGGACCCAGTAGTCAGCCAGACACCAGTACTCAGCCTTTTTTAACTTTAAACCTATAGAAATAACAATATGATTTATTTTAACCAATCAAGTTGTGCTTTATCGGTTTGACGACTCTTAATTGGTGGATTCCAAACGTAGGAGTTACTGTGAGTAGTCAAAATTACGAGCAATTTTAGTCCATTCTGGTGTTGTCCGCCGACAAGCTAGCGCTAGTGGCGGTCTCTATTTTTTTGTTAGTGGCAGGTGATTGCAAAATAGGTAAGATAATCAATATTATTTTCATGTATTGTATATATTAAATTAATTATATGATATATTTGGAAATTAAGTACTTTATTTTAATAATATTTCATTGTAAAATTACACATTTACTTAAATATTAGGGTGGCCGACTACAGGGTTGTTATGTTTTAGCATTTTCCGGTAGTCAGCCACCCCTGGCTGACTACTGATTTTAAGCAAAACTTTTTGTTTCAAGTGTTGCTGGTATCAATTTATAGCTCTTTTTTAACCCTTTATTTTGAAGTAAACATGTCATACATTATTTTGACAAAAAACCAGTAGTCAGCCACCTAAACATTCGCGATGTTATGCTGGCCGAGCACTAGTTGTGATTGATCCAGTAGTCAGCCTCAAAATATATATGAATTTAAATAGATATTTAGTTATCACTTTAAAATTTAAACCTAGTTGCTTCTAAGTTCTTTTTACAATTTCATTTTATTTTTACAATTTCTTCTATTTACATAGTTTCAGATTCCAATCATGTCATTTTCGAGGCCGATACTACAATATCCTGAGGATAAACTAGTACAAGCTATAGACCCCATAAGAAACCGTATGAAAATTAAAGAAGCCAGCAGAATTTAAGATGTTCCTCGAGGGACTTTGCAAAACAAGCTGCATCTTCGGGTTCCTGGAGGTCCGAGAAAGATGGGTCCTGATTCTATTCTCTCTAAAAATGAAGAATCAGAGATTGCAAACTGGCTGATTGCTCTTGCATCTTGCGGATTTCCACTGAAACCTGACAATCTATTGAATATGGATCAAAACATTATGATCGAAGATGGCAGGCCTAACCCTTTCGTAAATGGAAGACCATGTAAGAAGTGACCTTTTTATGCCTCTTGGTGATGTACTACATTTATTAACAATAATGTATTGGACAACGAAATTAATCTTCCTCCTTTTGAAGTTAGTGAAGCTTCTATTTTAGTAGCAAGCGAAAACAAGGAAGATCATACGATCTCTTGGTATTGAAAATATATCTGATACTATGATTTAAAAAGAAACTCATGGGATATCACCCATCATACGTAAAAATCATGTTATACCATCGCCAATAAAGAAGTCTTCAACACCGAGACACATGAATAGAATTGGAGCAATTTCTTCCTTAGAATGGAGACTGTTTAAAAAAGAAAAAAGCAATCCAAGAAAGAAAGTTATAAAGGCAAAGAATTAAGGAAGAAAAAGAGAAGTTAAAAGTTACTTACTAAGAAGATGGAATAGCAGAAAAAATAAAACTGAAACATCCCAGAAGAAAAATGATGGTTCGGACGGACGAAGAATTTAAAATTACAAGTGCAAAAAGAGCAATCTGAAATAAAAAAATTACAATGAAAATGTGGCGATCGAAAATAAAATAAATAAATGTGATACAACAGAAAAAAACGTCTAAAATAAAGATTCTTACAAACCAGCTTCACAGAACAGAAGAAATATCCAACTATTAAGAAAGAAAAGTTGCAAAAGAAAATGAATAATATGTTGATCCGAAAACAATTTATTTATTTGTAAACAATTCTTTTAGAAATGTATAAGAACTTGCTGATATTCTGAACAATAATAATATGACTGATTATTAAAACTACAGATAGACAAATAAGTTATAAATAATTGAAGCATACTCTTTTTGACTGAATTTAATGTTCCTGAGCAGATTAAGTTAATTATTTATCTCCTATAATTAAGCAACGGCCGACTATTGGTAACAGGATGGCTGACAAGTGGATTTTAGAGGCTGACTACTGGTGAAATGTGACTTATTTACTTTGAACTGATTTTTTGTTGCATTAAATAATATTATTGTCTTTGATATTAATTTTATTATAAATTTTAATAAATAAGGAACCTAAAAATATATGACACCTTTAATTTATTCCTCTGCATGTTAATTTCCCGTGACAATGAACTTGAAACTTCAGTTAAAAGGCTGACTACTGGGTCCGCTACCCTACTACGATTTGCGATTCGGATAAGTACCTACTCGAATGTGTTTTGTTTTGAGTTAGACTAAATTTGCATGTGTCAAGGACAGTTCTAGCGTCAATGTATAGAAATATCTGAATAGACGGAAATCTTAGCTCGGGGAGATAGCCTAACTTTATCCTAATAATCCGCCGTGAAGTAAGTAAATAACCTACGCGTATACAACAAAAGAAACCTTTCTTTGCTTAAATGTTGTAATATCAGGTGGCAAGGTGGTCAATAAATAAATGAATTATAATATTTGAGTTTTAATATAATTTTTAGGGACTATTATGTGTGCACCCACCTGCGCTGGCGCTGGTCGATCGAGGCCAAATTAACCCGATAATGCTATCCATCGAATTATTGAATCAACCCGCCCCGACCGACCGACACCGTAACCGGACACGGAGTAACCTATCCTGCTATGGTACACTATCCCTTAAGGCAAGATTATTAGTAGTAACATACAGACTGATAATGCGTTTCATTGGACTAGGAATTTTCATAAATACAAAATTTCCTAGTCTTGAATATGTATTAATAATTTTAATAAAAATGGAAATGGTGTCTCAATCTGCAAATGACCATTAAAGTGGACCTATATACCCTTTTCATTGTAAGAGGAGATCCGACCCTGCAGTGGGTAGGAATGCGAAAAAAAATCCTCTCAATAATAGGACATAATTCATCGTTACAAATTTACAATATGTCATCGCTAGTCATGGAGAGCGGTCATGCAGGGTGTACTTAAATCGAAGCTGAATTAACCCTGTAATGCTCTTCAGCGAATTATTGAATCAACCCATTCTGGTTCGCCTCTTTCTTGTAACCAGACACAATGTAACTCATCCTGTTTGTTAACCCTTTCCCTGGAGGAAAACATAATAAGAATAAGATTATGTGTTAATTCGACTGCGTCATTTTTTAATTTAATAAATTTGTCCCACACATTGATGACCCACTACAGGGGGTCCTCTCACAATGAGAAGGATGTAGGCCTTAGTCCTCCACGCTGGCCTAGTGCGGGTTGGTGGACTTCACATGCCTTTGAGAACTTTTTTTTTTCTGAACTCTCAGGCATGCAGGTTTCCTCACGATGTTTTCCTTCACCGTAACAGCAGGTGATATTTAATTTTTATAATTTTTTTTATAGCGGTGATAGCCCAGTGGCTTAGAATTCGACCTCGAATCGAGGGGTCCGGGTTCGAATCCCAGTGGCACGCACCAATGACTTTGTGAAAAAAGTTATGTGCGCTTTATAAAATTAATAAATTTAATTTGATTTAATTTTGACTTAACGTAGATGCCAGTACATTGATATGCACAAAAATTCATCGAAACATTCATTCTCTTATTAATAAAAAAGTTTAACGTTTATGTAGTAAAGTTCAATAAAATATATTTAATTAAGAGCCTGTTCATTCTAGTTATCAACTAAAGCGTTTATAGAGAATTGGCTTAGAATTGTAGTCTTTCTCAAGAGGTCTTTCTTAGGAGGTTCGAATCCTATGAGCATCCACACCCTCATTTGCTACAGTAGGTAATTATAAAAAGTATTGGACCCCGATTTACTTCCTGAAACAGGAATAAAAAAATCAACACAAACAAATTTACATCTTGATTAAACTAACGTCTTTCCTTAGTCTTTCCACGGTTACCGGGCCATCTTTTCACCCGTCCGTGGGAACATACGGGCTTCGGGTCACCAGCCAACCACTAATTATGACCAGCTTTTGTCGAGTTAATTGGTAATTTGAGATGCGGCGGCTTACGCCGTATTTGTATCGATCGCCACGCATCTATTTTTAATGTGCCTTACAACTTTTTAATTAGAAGTATTGTAGAGTTAGAATTAACCCATATTTCAACTGCTCGGTTACGATACAAATGGGCCTACTGTGTTATAGATCTCCGCGGTTTCTTCAATTTGGCAGTACAATGAAGTAACGGACGTTTACTTATCTCTATTAAAAATAATTAAAATAAATGTTAACTTGCAAAAAAAAACGGAACTTAATTATTCATTGCTTCTTACAGGAAATCATCATTTATTCTTACAGAATTCATCTATTATGAACGTTATTCTTGCAACATAAAACAATCTATGCAAATTCTAGATTTAGTATCTCTGTCGCACACGCACATTACACTCACCTTCCTTATTAGCCCGTCGTTGCCGCCATTTGACTTCGTCAAAATAACTCACTCCGACTTTATTTTAACTTCAGTATGCAAATGCACTCCAATTAGCGGAACTCGCGTTCCTTGGTAGGTATTACTCATTATTTCAAGCAGGGATTTTTTCTGCGAGAGCCCCGCAACCACCGTAATTAACCATGAACGGAGTCCTTCAGCGTTTGCTTATTAACGTCTAATCTTTGTTGGCGTCCGTCGACCTTAATTAATTCAATTAAAGTATTAAGCAGTAGGTGAAGGTTGCGGCCCTCGCGCTCAAATTTAAAAACTTAACGTTCATCGTCGTAATGACGACTCGGCGGGTATACAAGGGGGAGGCGAATTAATCAAATAATACCGCGGAGGTGCGGGACCGGCGCCCCCCGCTCGCGCCCCGCCGGCCGCGACCGCGTGGCTCAGTTGCGACCGTAACGCCGCGAGGGGAGGTGTCGTCGATCCCCGCAAAATTCACTACTTTTTTCGAAGTTCTCTATACAGTTTTTGTTTTAAAGTTTCACAAGGAAGTTTTTGTGTGTTTAGCCTTTTGTACTGTCTAACTCGAAAGGTACAAGACTGCATTCGACGGTGTAGTTTATTGGGTTTACGTTGAGTGTTTTTTGTTATTGTTAAGTTCTTTTTTGTTTGGTGCAACGGTGCCGGTCCGGAGACCGGCGCGGTCCCACCGAGGCACCGAGCCTGGACGCGCTGTAAAGGGATCCCAAAGGACACAGCCGCTAGGTAACTATTTGGAAGAATTGTGAATGACGTGAGACGGTCCAACAACAACATTACTGCCTAACGTCGCGTGCTGTAGTGTTTGTAAACAGATGGTTAAATCTACATTAATTGAGCTTCTACTATAGAATATTAGTATGAAAACAGCAATAGAGAGAAGAAATATGAAAAAAATGTACCTACCACGATTATTTATTGGCTTGGACAAAATACCACGTGCGCATGCAAGAGTAACTGGCCGCTTTTACTTAGAATTAGAAACCAGCAAATACGGCAATGAAGCGACAAAGTGAAGAATGTTATAAGAAGTTTAGAAAAACTTGATAGAAATATTTAAAAAATCATAATTATTATTATGCGTTAGACATAAAAAAGATATGAAAATAGATATCCTAGTTATAGTAAAATATCTTTCAATTTGACCAGTTTTTATCTATGTTTGTTAGCTGCAGATTACATTACATTACATAATACATACCAGATATACAGATACCAGTAAAAATTATACCGGTATATGTTATACTTATATTGGTACATTATTAAATTTTCAGTATTCATACCTATTTTAATTCAACATTTATTCTATTAAGAAATTTAAGATGTTTGATAAATAAAGCAAAATATCTAAACAAATTAATCAAAATAGCTTATAATTATCCTACTTTAAACTCTAATTAAAAATTGCCAATTAATAATACAGCAATACTGACTTCAAGACTATCAACAAAATAATTATAAGCGACTAGCTAGAACAATGCTAAATTTATTTTATCGCCAGGTGAAACTCAATTACAAAGAGATAATTAAACCATCAAGAATTTATTTACTTTGAACATCAATTTTCTTTAAAATACACCTACTTTAATTAAAGCCTTAACGAAAAACAAATAAAGAAGAGAAGGGAGCCAAACCCTTCGTCGAGAGTACTCAGCGGGATCGAAGAGTGAATGATCGAATTCAAGCTAATTTGTAAATTAATTTGGATGTTGTAATTAAGAGGTTGAAAGAAATAAAGAAATTTAAGAAGGGGGTATTAATATTCCATCAATATAATTGATGGAATATTAATACTTGATTACATACAGTCAACGCTGGTTATTACGAAAAAAAACTTCGTCATAGGTATCATTACACCCAACTGCTTGTCAGCTAGAAACGCAGTATTAAACGAGATTTAAATGAATTTTTAAAATATGTCTAAGCAATATTACACGGACCACTTCATTTCATCGCCGGTTTAATTAAAAACGAGTGCCCGCCCCTCCTCTTTTCGGGTTGAAGTACACCCTCCCCGCATGGCCGTCTCGCCCCGCTTATATTTAGATAATTGTACAATCATCTAAATTAATGAGTCTCTCGTCCGGTCCTGACCTCCATTGTTTCATGTTTATGCTACCCAGCGTGCGGATACTCAGTGACAATTTAATTTAAAAATATACTTACAAATTTAATTCAGAAAGTTTAACTCTGAGACTACCAGAAGGTTAATCAAAACTATTAAGTCAATTGTCTAGGTTAAACGGTAGTCTAACAAAGACTCCAAATTGAAACGACAATATCAGGTAATTGCTAGGAAGACTATGAAGCAGGGTGCATTAGTTGGTGCAAAGCTGATTTAACTTGTTTCTTGACTTGTATTCGCTGTTGACCATGCGACAATCAATTCCAATAATGATGAAAAATATTTATAAAGTATGAAAATTTAAAACACCCGATTAATCCTTTTGGAAATTTGTTTATTCTGGCGTTTGCTATTAACAAGTTTCCAATATAAAAGAGTATATTTGCTTGGGCGTTCATAACTCGCACTGTTGACGACAGTGATAGAGCTGAATGCAATTAAAAGTTTCACTACGTGCGTGGACGAGGCGCCCGCGCGAGAATATCTACCTTAATTTATGCCAGCGATAAGCTCAACTTATGAGAGCCAATTAATAACTTATTTTAGGTAAGACTTTCACGAAGTCTCAACTATTTTAATAAAAGATTCAAGTTTTATTATAGTCGATAATTGGCGCCTGGGTAACTTCGAAGCAAGTAACTACACAAAAAGTAAGGGGAACTAGCAAGGAAGGCAAAATTAATGAATTTGTTTAAGAAGGGTCTGCTTCCGGTCTCCAAAACGGATTTAATCCTGAATTGAATTAGCGACTGTCTATCATGCATTCACCAAATTAAATGCATCAAGCAATAGAACCTCGCGTAGAGTGGGCAGGTCTCCCCGGAAGGCCCCGGGCGATCTGTGTAATGAACCCCTACCACCCCGCTGCCTGATTTATTAACGAATTAAATGCATTCTACTGCACCCTCATGCAAATACACGGTATACGCAAGTATAAGTACACCGTCGATTAGTACGAAACCCTTTATTAATAAATTAGCCGTTAATCATTAAACCAATCGCAATCTCGTGATCTGCATTAATTACGATCTTCTTGATAAGCAAAATTTATATTCTATTACAGAGTCTATGTCGTTGTTACTAGATTTTATTAACTTCTGAAAATAAAGTAACACTTAAAGATACTGGACGAACACGTTTACAATACAACTTTTAAAATATGCTCAGAAGGGTTAAGAAAACATAAAAGACAAAGTTTGCGTTTTTGTACAATTGCGTTTTGAAATGAATACTTTGAGATTATATAATATGTATAACGTGATTGACGTGATGAACCCTTGGTATCATTAATTGCTTTAAACGTTGCATATTAAATAATTTAAAATAAACTTCAAAACAAACTGTATAACCGCATCCGCAGCTACCTCCAGTCGGCTCCAGTACCTCAATTCATTAATGTCTATTACTTACTTATAAGCGAGTATCAATAGCGGTCCGCTTGCTATGCTAATGAAGCTCGCTTAAACCATTTCAAATTGGTGCCATGGAAGTTTCGAAAGTTCTTTTGTTATCAATACTTCCTCGACATGAATAGCAGTGGATTTTGGTAATTAATTTTATCTGAAAGCAACTTTGTTTGTACTCAGTGTTATACTTCAAGTAGGCTGTTACAACGGCTGTAATTGGACTTGTAATTTAGTATGAGACTATCCCAAAAATCATCAACAAAAACTACTATGGTAGCATAAGGGCAGACAAAAAACAAGCACTTATCGTTGCTAATATTATCAATCGCTAAGCAATGCAGGAGTATGCATTTAAGTATTGAGCAAGGAGACGGTCTACTCATATTATTGTTGCATCCATTATTCACCACCGGAGAGGGACGGCGCTTCTAAATTATTAAACAAGCGTTATAAACACGCCACCCTCTTCCTTGGAGCTAGCCGGGGCTGATCTTATACCCATTGAGATAAGGCCGCGAATATTTCCAAAGTTTTGGGTCGTTTTCACGAGGAGACAATAGTTTTGCGATGATTGAAAAATAAAATTGCTAACAGATGCTTTAAATAGATAGCCTGTTATTATTTAAACGTATGTTCTTTGTTTGAAACTTTTATCGTACAAATGTAAAGTTATATCGTTACACCTGTAATAATTCCCTTAACTCCAGGTGTATCCCAGGTATCAGTTTCTAATTCAAACCGTAAATCTAAGGAACTATATAAGGATTGAATTGGAATTCTCATTGAGTCAGTAGGCTCAGAGGTACACCTGCTTTGATATCGCGCATGCCCTCTGCGTAAGTCCACATTGAGTTAACCGGTTTCGATTACAGGTTATAGCTACTAAAGTTACCTACAGATACGTTTGGCGGAAACGGATTTCTTAAATCTTTAAATAAGTCTTTGCATGTCTCTTCCTGACTTTTGCTTTGTAGTTCTTAGGTCTAGATTGTATTATTATAAAACTTTTACAACTTGTTTAAAATCATGAAAAGGTAGATAAGCGATTTCTACGATATAATATGTAACACGCTATTATGATCTAGCATTGGAGATTCAGTTCCAGTACAAATATTCTTTTGATTCTTAGATTTCTTTGAACAAACATCTTTGTTATTTTAGCAGTAGGTACTCGTGTACTTATTTACAAAATGATTACCGATCTCCCATTATTCCGGGAACGACCAATTTAAGTCGCATACAAAAATAAACAGTCACCCACATTTTATTTGTTTTGTGCCACGGTCCCCGAACTAATGCTTGCTCAAGGAATTTGAGGACGATAAAATTTAGTGGGATGGTTGCATCAATTAGATCTACGTTTACATTTTACATCATATTTATAATTTAATTTGGCTGTATGTTCAAAATATGCTTTTGTAAACGTTTTAGTGCTTTCCAATTATGAATCTTGTACTTTAAATATATTATTATTATAGCTTCGTAAAACAGTGCTAGCTCACGAAGATTGCTAGAGCCTCAGAAGCCAGAAGCCATTCGAAGAACCAGACAAGAGTTGACAAATTTATGTGTGCGAGATTGTTGCAAGCGGAGCCGTTAGAAATTTATTGCCTTATTATGAACACTTATAATTTGACGTTTTACCGGTCGTAAACGTTAGTGGCAATAATAACAAAGTGCTTGGCAAAAATTATTGTTATAAGATTGCAATCTTCTGGGAATGGACAATACGATTTTATAAAATTTCGTCAACTTAGCTTTATGTGAACATAGCTTTATGTGAACATTAAGGGAAATGATAAGTTGTCTTAATGTTGTACCATTTACCAAATACTTTGTAAACGATGCACAATAAAACCGAATTGTATTTGCATACGAAGCAGAACTTATTCAGTTCTGCCGGGGAGACATTTTTCACAATATTCAAATCTCAATGGTGTTGAGAAAAAACATGTGTTTGGTTGGAAACTGCTGTTTGCTTTTGCTTTTAAAGCAGTAGACCCGTCTGTCAAAGACAATTATATCAAACCCAGCGCCATAGATCTCCTACAGAAGAAGATAATTAAAGGGAAAATCCACTAACTGATTTCTTCTACCTTCGCCATCGAGGATTTCGGAAAAACAACTGCACAGCTTTAATTTTTTAAATCTTATTCAAACTGTCAACATTTAATACACTTTTAATACTAAACACATCGGATTAGGTAACTAGGTACTAAGTTTTATTATAAAAAACAATTCTAATACCAACTGATAGCTCTTCGTGACTAGAAGTCAAGCTGTTACGATTGATAGACACTGAAAATAATTCATATCTGTCTAAAGAAAATTAATTTATTAACAAACAATAGACCGTTTAAAGAACTTAAAACGATTAACACTTAACATAATTATAATGATACTAATGATTAGGTAAAGCAAATAGGTTTGCGAAAGATATTTATTATTTATTTTGTTTTTTGAAACGTACTCGTATTTCGAATTTAAAAATGATAATTTTTAAGATAACAATTTGTTTCTTAAGAAAATTAGATTAATTACTGTTTGCTATTTACATAACTTTTAAACAGATTTTTATTTTTAGGTAAAGTAACCAATTTGATGTAAAAATAAATGGCAAAAGCGGCAATTTAATTAACATCAAAAAAATGACAATACTAGTAGCTTAATATGTTTAACGAACCTTGTAGGATTAGACTAATGTAATTCTTAAGTAGTTAAGGTTCGTCTAAACGTAATAAAATTCGAATTAAAACTTGACGACTTTTCAAATTCTTGTCGAATTACCAGCATTATTTCAAATAAAAAATAAAAAATTCGAACACTCAATAACATACCATTTTTCCCATTGAAAAAAGACAAACGTGAGGTACCATTATTTAGAAAGAGATACAAATGTCCTTACAATTATGGCTATACTCGCTTCACCCCAGATCATCGTATGATCTTAATTTTGTGAGTCATAAGATTGAAAATCGCTGAGTAGAAAAGGGTAGGTAGATATCACCGCGTGCGGCCGCATAGTAATGCCAGTCATCCTTTTTGATTGTAGAGGGCTTTCTGTGTCGTAATTGGTAATAATTATTGTTTAGAGAATCGTTTATTAAATATTAACTGGTATAAAAATCACATCATGGTCACCGTCACCGGCCTTAAGATGGCTCGATGGCTTTTTATTACACTGTTTGAGGATAATAATATTACAGCATTCGCGTAGTATTATTATCCTCAAATTTTTGTGTCTTGTGGAGGAAATGTTATTTTTCTACTTTTTATGTTAATGTTGATAGTTTTAACTCACATAACTGTAGCAAGGATTATGTCCTGGCTTAGCTAATTTTCTCTATTATCATGGTTGTTCTGGTCTGAGGATACGTTATTTAATCGTGTTTTTTATTTATTTATTTTATTTTAAATCGTCAAGCACTTTATCAGACACTATTATAATGATTATCTATATTTTTGTGTATTGTGTTAACTATAATAATTTTAAATAGAGTCAATATTTTAAAGGTTGGTTCTTTAATAATTAAAAAAATGGATGATAATATGAAAAATAAAGTTCTTTATTGAAATAAAGAACAGAACAGATAACATCGCCCAAAAACGGATCGTAAGTAGTTACTTTAAATTTTATCTATGAAAGTATCGTACATACATAGTTTCTAATCATAAAATTTAAAACAACTAAGTTAAGCACTTTAATACAAGTTCCTTAAAGTACAGTAACGATGATACTGATAAAAACAATAAAGAAGGAACTAAAGACAGTGTACATATATCACCGGTCGTCATGGCAACGGGCCGCCAAACAGCCGGCGTGGGAGAGTACCGCAGCGGGTACCTACCTACCTACAGCAAGACTTGTTCACGACAGGTTACGTTCTTAAAGGGATTGCAATCTTAGTCAGCGAACATTAACTTTTAGGTAATAATTTTGATTAATATGATAACAAAGTGCTTGTCAAAAATTATTGTTATAAGATTGCAATCTTCTGGGATAATATCTGACTAAGTAAATATCATAAATCAGATCTGTTAATTACTACCTCAAATCTTTATCAACTAAATTAAATGTATTTTCATAGCAAAAGTTTGTAAGTGATAGTAATAGTTTTAACACTTAAACAATTTTTGTAAGAACTACCGCAAAACCTCAGGAATTCAAGACGTATCCACGCATGAGTAATAATCCTATACTGTTAAACTAGCAATAAGGTAAAACGTAAAATTTGTAAGTACTAGTAGATTACTATTGTCAACCTACTGCTATGAATGAGCATTAGCATTTTACATATATTTACAGAGGCAAGAAGCAAATCAAAATGTTGTGTCAAAAGAATATCTTCAGAAATTAAAAATTGCCTTCATATAATATACTGTAGTTACTGTAGTTATGACGGAGTTATTTTATAGCTTTAGCTACCATCTTAGTCCTCGTGAGCATGAAATGAAAATGTAATTTCAGATAGGATTTCTGCCTTACTTGATTGGACTATCTATAGGCATCTATAGACTTCTACTTAACCAGGTGATTTGCATGCCTATTTGCTACTCATATACATTCAATTAAAAATAATTATATAATTGGGCATTCATACTATTAAAGTCCTCCAGTCCAGCCATTGTCCGACCATCGTTACGTTCGTCGGCAACTCCTAGAACAATATGTTGCTTCATTATTGGGCGTCCGGAGCTAACAGCAACTAAGTAGATAACAATCGGCTGGAGGCTTGTTCGAGACACGAAATTAATTAAAACAAGTTTGTTCGCGGATCCTGCGGAACAAAGCAGTGCTGAGTCACTCGGTAATTACCTTCGAGCTGCGCCTCATCACGTTATCTTGGCTTTGCTGATGGTGACAATGTGTTTACGGGAGATGTCGATAATTATAATTTCATTACGATGAGGGTAGACACTAGATTTGTGATTGACAGTGTCATTGTTATTTAAGTCTTTGCGAAGCGTAAGTACATTTCGGACGTTCGACTATTTACATTCAAAAGGTACATTCGTTCAAAAATTCAATGACTTGCACTGTATGACGAAGAAAACAGATAAAGACACACCCTTAACCAAAACTCTCCGTATGGTGTCGTACATTTTTTTTGTACCCGCTGCATCGGTAAAATGATTATGGTAATTCGGCAATTCCTCTTTCTAAATTACGATTTAATTGACACTTGATTGATTGACAATGATGATTTAAAGAGTTGATAGATGAGGACGAGGTGGGGCGTTTCGGCTATGCCCAATTTTAAGAATATTAACCTTACAGATGCAGCACAAATAAACAAAAAAAAAACAATAAAAATTTCATTGAATATAATACACCACAAAAATCACCCAAAAGCTAGTTCTAACGTTGGCTCAAAAATCGCGAAAGGAATGATAACGTAGTAAAACATTTTCGTTCGCCTCAACCAAGCTTGGCTATTTACGACTGAAGCACGGCCATATATCAATCATAGTGCGGCCACAGGAAACAAGTAATAAACCCAGAAGGCCTGCATTACTACTATTACTGGCCAGCAAATGTATGTTCAATGTAAACAGTGCTGCAAGTTTTTACAGGAATAACTAAATATCCAGTTGCTAGGTGAACTGGTCGTGCCGCTTTTACTATCCTTTCAGTACCAGATATAACTATTGTAGCTTCTATATTGGCAGATTTTTTGTGGGTAGCTACTCGTATGTTTTGAAATTGCTTAACATAATTATGCTCTCTTACGATTACGATTATTGTTTATGTATCCGTACATTTTTTGGTAATAACTCTCTTGCACAGTCTCTTCACAAAACAGTGTTGGATTACTCCATTAATTGAAAGCCTGCAGTTATCACTTACTATGTAATTTTATAAGTTTTTATAAAGCTTATCAATATCTGTTTACTTCGTACTATGAATATCTAACTTCCGCAGTTATTTATCTAAAATTAAATGACGCAGCGCCTCAAAATGTGTTAAGTAAATATTTTTAACTCTTCCACTTAACTAACTTTTCCAAAGGGTGGGTTTCGTGGATCCGCGTTAATTTCGCCATGTCATCGGGAATTTTAATTATATACAATGATTAATTATATGTAACGAGCAAAGATGGGAGGGGGTTGATTCGCTGATTGATGAGTCTTCTTATTCTTGCGTCTTGGCTTATTGTCTTATGATATTATAGTATTAATTGTGACTTTTATCGCTATATTTCGTTTCATTGTTGCCTGTAGACTATCTAATTTGATTTATTCAGCGCTGAGTCACTACGCTTATTAATTTTAAGACAATGGTGTTTTACACTTGTTGCAAGCTGAATCATTCTTGGTAACTCCTTTCTTATATTTATCGTCAATTTCGCATAAGGAGTTCATGTAACTATTTAAATTTATTTTGCGTCATAAAAAGTGTTGCTTATTTATCAGGTACTACATATTTATAAAAATGCTCAAAAACGTGTAGAGAGTAGAATGTAGAGAGTAATAATTTTTTGATTGCATTAAAAATTATCAACATACATCATTAATGTTTCCTGTCGATATTATTTTTAGTTACTTTTAACCAACTTACTAAGTAAATCAAAATAATTTCTTTCATATATTCAATTACGCCCATGAAAGAAACATGAAAAAGTTTATGTTTAACTTTAAACCTGATTATACATATACGTCTAAGTTTTCATCTACAAAGTTGAAGACTTGGCTTATCTACATGTGAACACAATGGGCCATCTGTTCTAACTTGTCGACTGACGGCATCCATGACCTATTGACAGAAATACATTCGAATGTTATCTATGTAAAGGACACGAGATGGAAACAAACAAGCTTTATGGAAAGGATTTTACAACTTCAAGAAAAGGATTTTTATAGTTAATTGAGAAGCAATACAGGAGTAAACAAGCATGCATGCAATCTGTAAAGTGGGCAATGCAACTTAAGGGCACCAACTTCCGAAGCAGGCTAAGAGGCTGGTGGTAAGGCATGTAACTTGCAGATTTATTATACTACCAGCAAAGTGGAAACACCGTGACAAAAGGAAAGATTTTTATAAGTTTAAATAAACATTTCGTTTTAATTTAACGTTACACAGGATACTGATGGCTCAAAACCTATTTTAGATAATCATAAAATAATGTCAGAAACGTTCAAATAGAAACTTATATTTTTGTTATGTATAAGTTTATGCGATTTGTAGGAATACATAAAATTCAGCGTTTAAGAGAGTTAATAAAACAGCCACGAGGAATTTATTTGTATCGTGCATTTAAATAGATTATAGCGAGTGCTAGCTCCGGAATAGATTATTAAACGGGCCATTACATTCTAAATTTAGATCTGCATAGTGATCCGAATGAGTTCGCGTATTCCTACAAAATCCGCCAGTTTCAAAAAAATTATGCGCATTCGTTTGGTTCTTTGGTTCAAATTTGTACAAAACAAACGCTATTGCGACATTTCAATATCAAATTCCCCCGATGTCAGTGTTGCAATACGTTTTTTTGCTTCTTTTCAAAGATGTGGCGAAATCAATATCTTGTAAAATTATTGCTTTGGGTCAGTTTTAATTTTGATGAATTTTTCAATTCTACCTTAGTTTCTTACTGTTCTGCATTTGAATCAAATAGTTGGACAAGTTTAACAGGAATTTCCCACGTTGCTCGAAGAACTCTTTTGTAGTTTATCTAATCTTTTTAGGCTGGGCTATTTGCACGCTGATAATAAGATGGCAATACATGTCCCATTATGATCGCGTTTAGCGTTTATGTCTAAAATAGAAAATGTTTTACATTTAATTTTTATTTTACGTAAATAAACATGCCTAAAACACAGTAATTTACAAAACATTGTGATAGCACATGAAATTATAGTAGGCTTCTTTATAAATGGAATATACGAGTACGTACCTAAAGGAAGAAAACAATTTAACTACACGTTTAAGAAGACAGAAAGTCAAAATAAACCTAGCTCGAAAGCTCACCATTTTTCATGCGATGCTAAAAAATGTTTCCGAATCGTGCAAATAATACAAACTCAATATAAACAGCTGTTTGCCCTACTCGATCGGAGGGTGGCGTCCAAATTGGCAACGGTTCACAAGGGTGCTTCCCATACGTTAAATACGCAATTGGAAAGCTACAATCACCCAAATGAGCTCCTGTGAATGCAATCAATTACGCATATTTTTCGAGATAGGGTGACTCCCGTCGAACACTGGGTCACTATGCATGATTTGATTCTATTATATTTACTTTAAATTTGTACTAGTTTTATTTAACTAACTCATAACAAAATCTTTGGGTTCTCAAAAATCCCACTTAAATTCATTTCTTACACGGATATGGAATTCATAAAATCTTGAATAACAAATGACTCCATTGTCGAATTATTTCGTCCCTGGCCGTTTCTGCTACCGCTCATCGCCGTGAACAATGCGTGACCTGCGCCCGCGCACTTGTACGCTTCGTTACCTGTTTATGAATACATTTTCAAACTTGGAACAATGAAATTTTATGGAAAATTTTAATTTACGGTGTTGTGTTCTTTTTTTGATTTATTTTATTTGGACATTATTATGCGGTGGACGGATAAGGAACGCGTTATGAGGTGCATAATGATTTATATATTATTTACTTAGCATACAAATTGATTTCAACATAGACTGCGATGAAATATTTTTTGTAATAATCCTTTTTATTGCTTGTCTTAACCAGAACCAAGAAGGGATGAATATACTAGCGATAGGTACTATTATTGATATGATTCTATAGATTAACAATGTTCTCAAGTAGGTACACTGAGTATTGATAAGCAACTAATCAAAACTATAAATTTGTTCTTACAATCAAGAACTTCGTAAAAAAAATCTCCTGGAATCTCTGCGAACGGGTTCCATAAAATGCAGGCGTCAGATTCATTTTAGTTTTCACTAATAGATTCCCGTTGGCTCTAAAAGCCACTTAAATCGAGTGGACGTACTGATTAGCCACTTAACTCTTAAAAATAGAACGACAGATGTCTGTTGTAGCAACGTTTGGGAGAATTTCACGTATCAATTTGCTAGGATTTTTGAGTTCTTTATCCAATTACCTTCCATTATCGATGCTACGCGTAATCCTTGGCCTTTTCGCAATTTCAGGGCTTCTAGAGCCCGAAATCATATGTCTATGGAGACTGAGCACCATGGTTTATTTAAGCTGTCCGTTCCATTTCCATTTCAGTACATTCCAGAGTGTTTGAGGTTTTTGCAAAGCATCACGTCAGGCAACAGCCTGACGTGGTTGCAAGTGTAACAACACTTTGGTGCCTAAAAATGGTGATATAAAATCTGCTGGTCTAGGCAACAGCCTACTAAGCCCAGTGGTAAGTCCGCCACTGGTGGCATCTACACAGCAGATCGATAGCAGATCGACAACAGACAATATCTAGTAGCGATTACAATAATAATAGTTATTGGCGTCAGATAGTCTGAAGGGGAAGCACAAGAGGCGGGGATTCCCGCTGTGTCGCTCGTTAGCTACACAAACATATATTATAAATTATTTTTATCTGCCAATTTACCCCAATCGGCTGTATTGAAGACCCGGCGACGGCGATCATTGTTAGAAGAATTAGCTTTTTTATCCCAAATAAGGGAGGGGACGCTTATATCTACTGTATTATGTATGTGTCATTACAGAAGCGATGAGTAATCTAGGACTAAGATTGGCAATTTATGAACCCCTGGTATTTGAATCAATTTAATAATATTTTTCTTGACTTTGCGTTACGTTGTTATTTTAGTGTCACCATTATTTTATGAATTGCATTTAATGAAGCAAGTTTTGTATTCATAAATGTCAAAAAACTTAATAAAATCTTAAAAACTTAATTTTAGCTCCTCTTGTCTGAAATCACATTAAAACGTTCTAAAATGTTACCAAAATTTCCAAAATACTCCATCAAAAACGGAGCCAGGCAAGTTGAGCGAGGCGTATCTCCGCAACAAACAAAGCGGTATCTTATCGCCCCCCATTCCAATGAATTACCATAACTCTCATTTGCATGTACCGACGCATTATTTACGACGCAGAGATGACGGATTTTCTTCCGCTCTCTCTGTACCACGGGCCGTACCAAGAGATGGTCGTACGCACAAAGTTATATTTAATTGTACGCATAATTTACCTGAATACATACGAACATAATAAAAACTTTTACGGCCTTTTGAACTTCTAAGGCTGAGTATCGAAATGTAGAATTATTGAAATTGTCGAATATGACAAGCATAGAAATAGGAAGGAGATAGAGAGGCTATATGAGTGGAGCAAGTGTACCCGTAGATTCTGTTAATCTGAGCGCATATTAGCTCATCCTATTACTCTTATGAATGCGTGAATCCCGCTAGCTGCTAGCTAGTTACAGTGCATTCAGAACAAATAACCTATGTTACATATTATTGCCGTTCTGTATACTTTCTTTTTTTATGCCAAGTATATCAAATAATAAATGGATCTGATTTTGGTAATCGAACCATTTCTCTGGTAAATAAAAATAAACATAAATCTAATAATAAATTCTCCTTCCAGTCACTCTTTCATAATTCAAGAGATTTGGAATTTCGATTTTGTCGCTTAATTTGATATTGAATTATTAAATACCTCCGCATTCGCTGTCTTTCAGTCAACGTCGCTTAATTTTTTATAGAAACAAAGTCAGTAAAATAATTTATTAATGAAATACATTCAAAAATGGTTTCTATCACTGGAAAATATTTATAAAGTAACTACATTTGTTTCTTAAAAAACTAATTGTTAAATGGTGTTCAGTGAAACTAAGAAATAATCTGAATATGACTGAATGGATTTAAGTGAATATTGTTTCAATCTTTTTTCGTAAAGCACAGTAAGAGAATACTACATTTTTCACAAACAATTTTAATTTAACTTAATATCATGTGAGTTAGAACGGTTAATGAACTTTTTCTTCCGCATCGTTAAACACGCATTATGGCCGACCTATCTGCTTTCTATTTTAACTACAGACGCCTAAATTAGGTAAATTAAATTTAAAACAAGCCATGGTAAAGTATAATGCTTAGACTTTATACCACCTACTGTGTACTCATCAAGTGTCTTTTGATTCGCCCTTTACAAATGCTGCAGACTTGTACAGGATTATTTTTAATATACTTTAGCTGCCTTTGCTTAGTCTTGTCACGGTGTTGATCATCTAAGAATTAAACGTCATTCTCTTCTAATTAGCTAACCAACCAAATCTCACCATAACCACATCTAATAACCCATCTAATACCTAAATATACTAAAGTAAAATTCTGTCATAAACCGAGTCGAGTCTGTTAAATATAATTAGGAATTTGCAAGCCCTAATGGCTGGAATAAAAGAGTCCTTTGCAAACTGTCTACTCATCCCGTAATGTTTTAATGTGCTCTGAAATTAGGGAGCACTGATAAAATGGGAAGCAAGTCTTAAATTACTCACTTACAGAGTAGTTATCCGAAAGAGCTTTTAAATCATTCACAAAACACTAATGGACGTGGGGTGAGGGGGGCAGATGTTCCCCAGCGAGCAATGAAATGAAATGGAGATATAACAATATAAAGGTGTGTGCCTGAATTACCGTGAATTGCAATTCGACAGTACCGGGAAGAACTTGCTAATAATACGAGTGTTTACAGTTCAAAGAAAATGTGTTGGTAAAAATACGTTGTTTTTATAACTTCAAGTTAGTCAAATATCCGGTTAGTGTTTACATGTAGTATGTATTGGTATGGTAGGTATTGCTTATTGACTTCAGATTTGGGTTTCCAATTTTTCGTTCGGGAATTTTTCTTTGAGATGTAGATAAAAAATACATTTTCAATTTATAATTTGTTGCTTAGTGCTTTAATTATTTAATTTGGTAAGTGCTTCATTGTCAATATACCTCCAGTTTCATTTACTTAAAATATCAAATAGTTTATATATTTTATTTTAACGTCTGCTTACCTATGTGTGACATCCGTGAAAAAGATATTTCAGAGATTTATGAGATTGCATTGCGTTTCTATTATAAACCCGATTTTGAATCTGGCACTGCATGTTATTGACGGTTAAAATTATTGACTCAGTATAATGCCGACGATATTGCCAATTAGCTGGAAATAGTCATTAAAATAACGGCTTCGTATTAGTCGGCTAGTATTTTCAATCGTTCTGCTAAACGCACGTTCTTTGAAAACCATGATGCAATATATTCCTCAATGTTTACATGTTGAACAAACTGGAGCACAGTTCTCCCTAGGGTAACCAGATATTATGTCATTTTTTAGGACATTTCCAAACGATTCATTTTCTGTTTTATTAACGCATCAGTGATAATCCGAACGTTGCCGGTGTCCATGGATATAAAGGAGTAATCATCAGGTGTTAGCTAACTGGCACCAAAATAACGTAGTGTTTTAAGATATTTTTGTATCTTAGCAAGATGATAAAAAGTTTGTAACGAAACGTTAGTTTTAATTATTTGAAATATTCGTAGGCCTGTATATAAAATGAGTTTTATTCTAAAAAAATAAACAAGAAACTAAGTGTAAAGTTCAGAAATACTTCGTGTATCTTGTATTTGGATTCTTATTATTAGAACGTATTTAATTTAACATTGTGTAGCTATGAACGTATTAAGGAAATCAACAGTCTACCAAAATTTTAACATACCAACATGAACATTTGAAAACAACCAGGAACAATCCATAATATTTCATAGAGCTGGCAACTAGAGCCAGGGAACTGTTGCAGGAATAATAAATGTCGAGGGGTCTGCGAGGGGAGCCCGAGTGCCATTATTATCGGCGGCAATTTAATTAGATCCCCTGCGCTATTACCACTGATTCGTTTTATAATGCCGCTCTAATATCCCACCGGCGACTGCAAT
The DNA here is from genome assembly GCA_905147235.1 of Erynnis tages. Taxonomy (NCBI): domain Eukaryota; kingdom Metazoa; phylum Arthropoda; class Insecta; order Lepidoptera; family Hesperiidae; genus Erynnis; species Erynnis tages. Next base: position 10,772,078 of record LR990072.1, read on the forward strand.
CAACTCTTGTTTGTTGGAGAAAATTTAATACGACAATTCTAATTACGGTTATTGAAAACTAATCACGCCGCTTCGTGCCTCTAATGACCTAACTACGCGCTAATCACAGTTTAAATTACACACACGATTCCAATAAATCTTACACGATTTCGATACGTAATTAGGCCACCCAATAATAGATTCGCATCAGGCTCATGTTAATAATTTCATATCGAACACGCGTAGAGCATATGTCGATTAAAAATCACGACGCAAACCGCGACGAGATCGAACTAAAATTCAGTTTAAAAACCATAAAATTACTTTCTGTACGACGGAATTTGATCACTCGATGCAATCACCCGCGCCGATAGGCTTCCGCTCATCGATATTCGTAACGAATCGTCGAAATTCAATAATTATCCCGAACACGACTTCATTCACGAAAAAATCCCATAAAAAGGTGTGAATGGAGAGAGGAAATTCGTCAGAGGCGAGCCACCGGGCAGTTTTTGTGGGCGACTGGCCCGTCGGGACGGCGGTTCGTCCGGCGGTTCTTTGCTTCGATTCGAGGCTCGTAGTAGATAAGATTCAAAGCGGGCAGGCGGTAATCAGTGCACGACCAAACTGGTTGAATGGAGTCGCGATCGACTCCACGTTCATTCATCGGCGGCGAGATGCCATCACGCGAGCGCCGAGCGTCGAGCGGCTAGCCACGCGCCGCGTTCGCCGCCACTTGCTACACTTTGCGATCCGATCGCGCCTCATTACTGCGACCCGCTAATCATTCGTAATTAACCACACCGCGCCGTCACACCCGACCACTATTATCGGCTCCTCACACAACATGTGTCTTTCCAGACGTTTTTAACAAGCGTCTGAGACTACTCAGACACGCGGCACGCCGCCCGTCATCAGAGCGCGATGTTCATTCAAATCCTTTGAATTTCATAAAGTTATTATGGGGGATTTGGTAAGGTTTATTTTTCAGTGCTTTGATCTGTGTAAACAGGTCAAATCAAAGTGTAGGAAATGTGTTAGTTGTATTTTTATTACCAGTCGTAATAAATTTAAAGATCTTAGGTATACCTACCCACACCCACGCAGCTGTTTTACTGATATAATGGCTCCTACTGCGTCGAATCTGTGTAAATAAATATAACGCAAGGACACTTATTCAGATATTGGATAGCTAATGACGCTAATTCAATGATACATTTTGATTTTGATATAAGTGCTCCACAAAAACAGTAATTTGCATAATGAATTAACTATAAACTGCATAAAATTTTCGCGCGTTAGTGATTCACACGATTTGTGTCTATATTTTCAAGGCCAAAATGTCATTTAAATTAGGAATGAATTTTTTCTTTAATTTTTTTATTTCGTTAATTTTACAAATTACAAGTAAATTTGGAGTACTTAGCTATTAATTCAAGTTTAAAGAATAGAACATGTTTTGTAGTAGATAGTTATATTAAGTACTTCAATTAACTGTAATTTATTAAAGTGTTTTATTTGAATTCGAAAATATTAAAATGGAATTGATACGTTTGAACCTTTGGAACAAAAACTACGCTCATTTCAGTTGAAAAATTCAAGTGTCCATACCATACATTAAGAACGCCACATTTAATATTTAGTATCTACTCATCTTTGATCTGATGTTGTAAGTTTTTTTTCACAACAAAGACGACTCTACATTCCACTGTATATTAGCCATGCAGTCTGCGTGAAATGAATGTTTGTTAAGAACACCATTCTCCTCAATTTGTTAGGACAGTCTCATATATTAACAAAATTTTGACGAAACTAATAATACTTTTCTAAGCGGGTCTGCTTTACTTATTAATCTACTGCAGTGCCTGGAGCACGAAAATTATTGCCAAAGTTTTTAGTATATAGTAAACGTCTGCCTTAGTATGGGAAGATGTCAGACAGACATATGCCATACTAATAATATGTCTGTCTGACATGTCTAAATAAGAATACCTTGACGATAGTATTCATGCTTACGGCATAGATGCCTAGTAGGTACTACGTTGATTTTTACGACGATAAATTTTTAAGAAAGTAAAAAAAATATGTGGTATAAAAATCAAATCGTGTCACATCGCGGGCCACTCACACTTTAATCTCTTATCCTGTGTTTCGCGCCGACTATCTGGAGTGTATAGTATCTATGGCTCACAAATAAACACGGGTCGCACGTCAAGCGTAGTGATGGCATCCTTGACCCGATATTAATTTTACGCTTATTTTCACCTAGTAACCATGCGCCCGCGCACGTCGTTTTAGTTTGGAATACATCTAATACGTTATAAGTAAGAAGCTCTGGTTTAGTTATTAGGCACGTATATATAAATGTACGTACATAATTTTAATTCATAGACGCAGTAACTTGAAAATAAATTAATGGTGGTAAATTAATGGTATTTTTACAGGACTTCACCATGATGCTATTTTTATAACTACACCTTTATCGCTATAGCAAATGACGGTTTCATTTTGTTCTTAAGCGGTTTCTGTAATTCATAGCCGCCCTGCCAAATAAATTCATAGGTCCAGTAACTTTTACGAGATTGTTTAATAAAACACATTGGGCCAATAATTATCAAATCAATTTAATAACCGTCATGACTCATTTCATCCAATCAAGTATCTACTAAACTAGCCCGTTGTCTCCTAACTTTTTCGATAGCCGGCGATCACAGAACTCGGAGCAAGCGTTACTTTTGCTCTATTGGTATAATAATAAGGTTAAATTGATTAGCGGTGGTCCCGCGCAGGTAGACTGGTAGACCGCATTCCGGCCCTCCGCACAGCTTGTCATACCGCTCAAATAATAAAAACGATCGTGCGACAACCACGCTCTTCGAATATTTTTAGGTTTGTCGTGTGTCAAAACGATTTTGGGATCGGTTGAATTTGGAGTTAGAGAGCTATGTGTTATGGAATTCTGTTATTTATGGTTACTATACGGATCGTTCCTACATTCCTACGCTTTTTGTAATAAAAGTTTAAATTGATTGGGATAGACATATTTATAATTATGATTATAACATAACATTTTGGTTTCATCCCAACTCACTATAACTGATTTTAATTAGTTCATTATTTATGGCATCGTTGTAGCTACAACCCCTTTTATGTCCCCCTGGAGCATGCAGCACAACGCTGATTGTGGTGATTGATACGGACTGATTGATTGATTGCTGGCTAACTCGTGTCGGATGTTTTTCAAACCGCTCATAGGTCCTTTGACAATGTTAGGCAACTACTATCTAAAGTACGAACATGTCGCCACTAACGGTCACCCACTCAAGAATTCCCTACCAATTGCGCCACTTATAGTAATTTGAACATAGATACATTTTTAAAAAAGTGCTGCCAGCAACGAATATTTACAAAATCTCGAAGGTCCAGAATCGCTTCAAGTTATCCCTACTCCGCTGGTGTTTGCTTTACACTCGAATGACGGAACAAGTGGCTTTAGGACAGGCTGTACACGATACCGTTATCCCAAACTACGCGTGACGTTTACCAATTTATTGACTTAATAATTACGGTGTGAATATTGATGGGTTGTTTTGTAAGGCTCTACGCTTTTGTCTTTGATATATATGTGATCAAACGAACTTCCAAGTAAAGTTCGATATTATATCTGAAGAATGAAGCGAAGAAATGTAATTAGCTGTACACAGGTTGCTAGTTCAGTCACATTTTAAGTTTCATTTAGTTCTACATTAATATCATTGTGGGAACAAAATTAGACAATATTTTCTCATTTCTTATATTTTATCTCATTTATTATCAGAACTCTCGTAGTTAAACCTTTCTTGACTAGTCTATCAATAAATAATGTGAATCATAAAGTTGAAAAAATCAACTATGTATTCTCAAATGGCCACCTGTGTAAATATAAAAGATATTAGCATCTAAGTTAATATTTAACTAAGCAATTATCTCTACGACTATGGAGGTCAAAATGTCATTTTATATAAATATATCCAATTAACACTTACGTAACTATTAGGTTCTACCTATTAGATACGTGATAATTATGTTTATTTGGTGTAGCGCGATGCTAACATGACTAAACTTCCAAATAATATGGAAAACCTCACTTAGCGACATGAGTCGATTTATTTTTTTATTTAAATAATCCTTTTGTGATATATTTGAAGTATTTAACACTGCTCTTAAAAGCTTGCCCACATCGTTAAGAACAAATTACATTAGTATTATGTATTGGCTTATATTACCAAAATATACGTTGCACCTTTCCTTTTTGAAACCCATTGTGCGTTATCAATTAAATTCTCAGATGTTGCAAAATACGTGTTATTATTAATAGTTCTAATTGGGGTGCCAAATAAAAGAGGGCACAGCAACAATGTAAGCGGCGCGCACAGCGCAACTGTCCGTCAAAATTAAAATGTCCGTCGTAGCGTCACTATAATATTTTCCGTCTATAATCATAATGCAGAAAATATAATGTAAATCCCATGTGACTGGCAATGATTCAAAAAAACCCGACATGAATAATTACCTACTTACACAATAGAACTCCAAAGCGATGCATTTAAAAAGTAAAATCTAAATTCGAATTTGGAACAAGGATAGAAATATCTAATAAGTTGAAAATTTGTTTTGTTACGACTGTTAACTTGTTCGGATTATAAATATGTAACTTTGCTACTAAAGTATTTTTAAAATCAGTTAATAAATATAACTTTTAGGCATTAATCATACTTGCATACTTACCTAAAATGGCTAATGTAGATTGATCTAAATGTTTTGAATGTTTTTGTAACAATATACAGAAAATTTGCGCAATATATCTTTATATAATTTCATTTCATAATTATCTTTGTTAGGCATATTGAGAAACTCAAATGAAAGTAGAATTGACTCAAGACAAGATAATATGCTAAGCTATTTCTGGCATTATTCATTATTCAAATTCCGATCAAGATAACCGTTCAGTACGCCGAAAATTTATTTCATCTGTCGAAATTTTATGGCAAATCTGAATGATGGCATCTGTTTCCAAGATGTCAAGGGAAGAAAAAGCTAGTAAATTAGAATCACGTCATATTCCGGTAAGACCACCCACTGGTCCATGGCCCAGGCCCTTGTCGATCAATGTCATTGTTTATTCGTAGAACAAAAAATATATCGTGCGTTTCTCCATAAACCTCGCTGCCCAGTTTGTTTCTCGCATCTTGTTTATTAGGATGCAATCAAAGCTTTTTTCTATCAGATTTTTTTACATTTAAGGATTTTAAAGTACCTAACTACTAACGAATTCAATCATCATCAAACATTTCAACAACACAAAAAAAAAATTTTTTTCTCTTTTTATCGACATAGCAAAAGACACGCGGGCCAACTGACGTTAACTACAAATAAAGAAAAAATCCTATCTGAGGTAGTATGCGGGTGCTTTGCTACTCATTAGAACTAAGATGTTCGCCTCAAATAAAGTATCTATACGACGGGTTAAGAGGCAGGCGGTAAGATACCTCCCCGGACGAGCTACTCTGGCTCTACCATCTAATATAGGTAGGAACAAAAGTATAGGTACAACAGTTTTTCGTCTTGTCTTCTCGAAAATTAAGTCTCACGATTACCGTAAAACAAAAAAGAAAATTAGGCCAAAAAACTTCCCGGGGATACATATGTAGCAATTATAAAGAAAAGGGATGTTTAAATTGCCTAATGAGTTTCTAAGTATAAAAGAAAAGTCGGGTGAACTCTAATTAGTTTAAAAACAAAAGCATTTGGTGGGTGAAATTGAGCTTTTACTAACCGCGACCACGCCGCTCTTTTTTTTTAATATATTAGAAATTAACTTTTTAAATCATCTTTTGCAATTTGAAGTAGTGAACAAAAAATAAATAACACGAAAGTTAGACGGTCTAATATGGTTAACGCTGCCCATGGTCACCCAAAGCCAGACAAACAAGACTCTCCGACAACCACATTTTTTATTTGGTATCAATAAACAAAGCAAAATTTCCTGTATTTTTAACACAATGGGAATTAAATCTAAATTTAACAATTTTTTTTATTTTTTATTTTAACGACCTACAATATTGTCAGCTTGATAAATTAGTAGTTATAACTATCTACCAAATTTATTGAAAAACAGCATAACATTTTTAACCCAACGGTACAAAACGGCTTCACGTGTAGCCTCGGGCTTGACCTAATGAATCCAATACCAAAATTATTGAAAAGTCCAAAATGGTTAAAATTTGAATCCGACGCGGGTCGTCGAGGTCGTGTCGCCTAGTACGGGGGCGCGCTACAAAATGACATCACGCGTGGCCTCGGGCTAGAGCTAATGAGCCAGTAATGAGCCGACCTCTCGATTAACATCCCGTTCGGCCGTTTATTACACGTTGGAGTTTTTAACTCATTAAATAAATATCAAAGCCCACCTTGTAATGATGATGATGCCCGCGAGATGTTTTTAGTAACGACCCTTAATTATATTAATGTTTAAAAAGGCCACTGACCTCAGTGGAATTAGTAGACATTTATTGTTAACGATGTTTTGGCTAGCTATACTTAAAGGTAGCTGCGGGTTTTGGTACCTATCGAATGACATGGTAATTGATGGTACCTAATGAAAAACCCATAACATTACTTATATGTACTTACTAATATAATTATACTGAAGTGAGCCGTAAATCGATGAAAAAATTAAAAACTCATAAAATATTTGAAATCACTACCCAAAATCCCATTAATTTTGTCTTTTCTAAAAGATTGTCTTTTTGAATAAACCCTTCTCGAATAAAACCATTCTCGACTTCGCTATTAATGCGTGATGATAATGCAAGTACAAAGATAATTGCGCAATAAATTACAAGTAATAAATGCCTAATGAAAGGATCTTGAGAAATGCACGTCACTTTCAATTTAGCGAAATTAATATTAATTAAATTTAATGAGCTAGCTAAGTGCACTAAAGGGAAGCAATAAAAGGATATCGCGAAAAATATGTGTAATGAAAATAGCCGTATGAAAGATAACCAGTCACCTTATGAGTTGCCTAGTGTGTTGAGTATACCAAAGACAAAGACAAAACGTTTATTTGCACAAATATAGGTAAAGAGTTGTTACAAATTATTTAGATCAATCTACACAATATTTACCATTCTAGGTATGCAAATATTAAGGACTACGATAACCAACTACGATACTACTTGATTTTTTTTCACGACAATCGGGCATGCATGCCGTCTGATGCATGCTATGCGTTCATTGCAACCCGTGGACACCAACATCAAATCTCAAATAGGACAGAAATCCTATCTAGTATGGTATATGGGTTCGTTGCTACTCGTGAAGACTTACTCGTAGATGATCGCTTCAACTAAAAATCTCAGATACCAAAACTGCCAAAGCACAAGATATAAAGAACATGCTGCATCACGACGGGCAAAGAGATTAAGTTAAAAGCACTTGCCCGAGAGAACTACGCCACAATCTACGTATTAGTTCGGTATAAAGAGACTTCGATATAATGAGGCAAAGCCCGACTATTAACAACATCAATTGAGTCATTTGTCAGCGGCCTCGACAAAGAGAGCCGATGTCAGCTAATTAGTAGTATTATTTGATTGAAATTAGCTACATTTATTATAATTGAACCTTTTATATTCTTTCAACAACGCCGCGAGCTATCCCGATCTCGGATTGATCAAAGAACGTAATTATTCGCCCATTATTAATAAATCTTATGTTGTGTTTTATTGTAAGAGAAATAAACGCTCACCTGTTAAGTTTTTTTAACGATATAGTTGAAGTTTGTGGTAAGCAATATGCATCTGCATCTTATAGAAAAGAGGAACATAATTTTGTACTTTTTAAATTTGTTGTTTGAAATTACCATTAAGTTATCTTTTTATTATTTCAACAAAATTGAGGTGGTATACATTAACTAATATAAACCTTGTGGAATGAGTTGACTATAAAAAAACAATTGTAACAGGTTCCTTACTACGCTACGAATTCTTTATTCGAGAACGCAGGGTAAGGCTCCAGACATGAAAACTTATCGATTCCGTCACTTATAAAAATATAAGATTACGTTATAAAGAATCGAATATTATCTTATGACAAACCATTAATTTTAACTCTATCATATTAGTAATGTGTATGTAATTGCATATAAATTTGTATGCAGCCTTAATATTCAAGATAATAAGATGACATATCATCATAATTAGCTACCTACCACACCATCCGACCTATATTACTATGATGTCGCTGTCAATCTCTTACGCTTATCAACAGTGACGTCACGCATGCAAACACTGATAACCGCTTGCACCTATTGTTCCTTCAGTCAACGCACTTTACACTTCCACTTCGCAGTCTTTGACAAATAATATCGCCATTGTATTGCAGTGTTTATTTACCTGCTGTCATAGTAGTGTCGTTTTATAAATGAAGCGAACGTAAACACTAATAAAATTCATTGATATAAAATGTATTGATATAAACGCCTTATTTCGAGGATGTCTTCACAACAAAGTCCTATCGTCTACAGAATTCCAGAGGCTTGCAGCCACTTTATGTCCCACTGTTTGGCACGGGTCTCTCCCCAAAATAGACTAAGTTCTGGAGCATACTACACCACGCTGCTCCAATGCGTCTATTATTTCAAAGCAATTTAAAAAAGTTACTTTAAAATTTCTTTGAAATAACAGACGCAACCAAACAGTCCAATCCAATCCGATCCAATCTTAATCCAAATCCGAAGATCGGTTAAACACAGTTTAACACAAACCCACAGTTGCCCGCCCTTTGGCATAAAAATTAGTGGTGACATGAGAAAGAGGCAAAACAACATGTTACGAAAATAAAGGATAGGTATTTAAAAAACCCTCGAATTAAACAACTTTAGAAAAATAAGTTATTATCTCAGTAAAAAATGACAACAATAAAATATATTTTCATACCCAAAAATATGACATATATGCAAAGGAATTAAGTAATTGAGATGCTATCCATTAGATTCATTTCCACACAACATACCAACGCTACACAATTTCTTTTCGCAAGCTGCTTAATAATGTTTTATTGCATACTTTCTCCTCGGAGATATTTTCAACCGCACGCGGCATCTTTATCTTCAGAGATATTCATATGCTGTGTTAATTGAAATTGACATATGAGTAGATGTATGAAGGATTGATAAGTATACGCAGACTCCACAAACGGAGTGATAGTTACTATAGCAGAGAAAAATAAAAGTGGGCTCAACTTTTTAGCGTCTTTAAATAATGGGTGTTTTAGAAGGACCGGAAGAAAATTTATTTATTCATTTATTTGACATTTTAAAAAACATGTTGGTAATGTTATGTGTCACTAAAAAGTGGCATGGCAATAGTTCCCGCCAAAATAAAACCGGCCTGAAAATAAAAACCCACTATTTTTAAGTGTCTCATTTTGGATAGAGGGGGAGTCTCTTTAATAGGAATATACCATTTATACATGGTAGGGCTAGGAGTACGCTCGGGAACGCACCTTACAGTTACCATCATAACCCGCCGTGAAGCAGACCTATACCATCTCCTAAAGATTTTCCTAAAAAGTACAAAGGTTGATGTCACTGAGAATTGTTTCTTAGACAACCGTACCTCCCCAATAAAAGCATAAGAAATTACCTGCTTCGTTCACAGCAGCTGATTATAAGACCAACATTTATAATCAATTTTGATACAAATAAAATTAATTTAGGCCACAAAGAACAGGCGAAAATCTAAAGTGACAGATAAAATTTACCTTTGATACTATGAATGACGCGAGTATTTTGCACGTAAAAATCCTTTTTTCTCAAGTGATGTTGCAATGAGTTGATCTCAATGTAATCGGAACTCACAATCAGACGGACTTACTTCACCTGCAGGTGTAATACTATCAGAAGTCCTGAAGCCATGCGAATGAAATCCAATCTCGAGTCGAGCCCTCTATCATATTAACAGCGAGCCGACTGAAGCCGACACCTTTAATACGAGTTAAGTCAGTGTTCGATTAGGCTGTACATGTGGGAAGTAAGTAACACTTGAAAAAGCAAAAACGCAAACTCTTTAAATTCACTTTTTAAATTATGGTTATTATAAGTAACTCTATTGTACACAGAAAAACAGACAATTCCTTTATGGCATAAATTTATCAACGGCATAAATGACGGTCTTAAAAGACGATTTCTTCCAGACAACCATGTGAGAACATACTGTTATTATGATTATCTAAGTTATAATATCTAAGTTCCCTCAACTTAGATAAGTCGGCATCAAATATTAAATGCCGTCCAATCCTAACGCTCAAAGAGAAATTACAAAACAATTCATATTAATAAAATCAAATCAATGTTTTTATCAAGGGTTGATACCTACACAAATAAACGTCGACTCCCAGTGACCAGGTTGGTCCACGCACGCACGGCCAGTGTGGCGTGACGAGCCGCTCCGCTGACCGCGAAATCTCCGAAGTCTGTCAGGTAGTTAGGTAGTAACTCCTAATTATACTGAATACCATTGCAATAAGTGGAAATGTCAATAACACGCAACCGCGTCGACTTTAATTGAATTTTTCTGCACGACATCACATTATTCTCAAGTTCACTTACGAGTATATCCTAAAGCTAACACAGAGTATTACACTTCATTGCCCCGATACAAGCCAATGTTCGACTCGCAACATGATCATTTAATATACCTACTGGTTGAATCTAAATCGTTTTATTTAGCGCTAGAGAAAATTGTTTTGCAAGAAACGCCGATTTTCTTCACTATTTCATTGAATCAATTTACCTATAACCAACTCGTTGAGGGCTACAAGTATCTTTCATAACAGACTAAGATTTTGAGCATGCATAACTACAATTCTTCAAAATAAATTGGAGATAAATGGGTTTCGCAACTAAATGGTGCATGCAGCCACCTCTATGCTCTGGGACACAAGGCAGGAAAATCTTGGAGCAAACTCCGCTTCTGAGGGTGGAGAAAGAGTGGAGTGGACTCCACCCTGCTCTAACGCGAATTATTGCGGAAACCAAAAATTTTACTAAAGTTTTCTTCACAAAGAAATAATAAAAACCGAAACAAAACTGCTGGTGCTGAACAAACAGCGTTAAATTATTATTTTTTGTAATTCTATGTTCTTACGCCCGTTGACCCATGTGAGAGAATGTTCAACTAGTTACTAGTAGACATTGTACTCGTACTATGTCATTATGATACGTATTTTCATCACGACACACCTGGTTGATCGCGACAAATCGCAGGCTATTAGTGTCGAACAAATCTCTCTGCTGGTCATTTTACATTGTTCGACAAATTTTTTGATGTTTAAAAATTATTTTAGCGGTGGAGTGTTTTTGTGTTATTTTCTATTTAAGGCATTTTTTATCAGAAGCTACGGATTTTTCAGTGTCTAAGTAAATGTAACCATGTCCCGGCAAAGATAAAAAAGCTATTTAAAAAAAATGCATTTTTTACAATTTTTTCATAAAAACGAAGTTATTAGTCAAAAATGTTCAAAGCCGGCAAAAAAGCGAATGGGCACTTAACATCGTCCGCGACATCATTTATTTAATAACACAATGTTCAGTGAGTTGTCGAAAACAGCGTAAAAGTGGCGAAACGAGAATTCAGTCACAATATTCCCGAAATTGGCATCGGAGCTATCCATGTGAAAGTTAACACAGGGTCCATAGATATCCAGTAGGTCAATTTTCTATGCCTTTATTAAAAAAGAGGAATTCGGAATTTTGCTAACCAATTTCGTAACAGTTTTTCGAAGTTTCGTAATAGTTTTTACATAGATCACCTGGACATGTGGCAATCATCCGCAGTCTAGGTTTCACGTCAATTAATTAGCCCCGTACCTTCAAAGTACGGAACAATCTTCCGTCCGAGACGTTCCTCGGGACTATCAAATGGTGTAAAGGTATTCTTCAAGAAAGCTCTCCTTCTAAGCCGACAGCACACTGGCGATCCCTCGAGTGTAGCCCGTGTCCATAGCCAATTGTGACCACTTATTTATCGTCAGGTTTGCCTGTTTGTCTGGTAATCTTTGTATTAAATAGTAAGTATTCCCGTTACAGTCCACGAACCATAAGAATGACACAAGACGACCATTTCGAAAATCAGAATACGCAAAGGTTACCGACCTCCAAATGCCATGAAGTGCCAGAGTAAAATGGCTGTAAACAACAAAAGCTACAATTCAAATTAATAAGTGCTATAACCACGTAATCGTGAGTAATATAATCTGCTCATTTCCAAGCAATTCGTTTCGCCGTGCAACAAAATAATATTTTGCAGTAAGTGTGGCGGGAATGGTACACCGATCGAACGGTTCTTGCGGCCATTTTGAGGTCACGTCCGATGAATAATGCGCTGGAGCCATTAGCGGTCATTATATGCAAATAATATTACACATTAGCCGCTCGTACTGCAATACTCGTTTACTACACACGAACTTGTAAGTTCAATGGGATTGAAGATTACGTGACGTAAGTATAGGTTTGAGGGATAAGTAGGAAAATGTACAAAGTTTATCCTTGCATGGAAAAATATTCAGCTTTAACTGTAGCCATTTTAGAGGCTGTTGCGCAAGACAGGTGCAGGGACCAGGTATAGTTCAAAATTTATGGAACATTTTGAGCCATATCTAACTCATAGAGCCATACTCATATATATATCCATTGTGCGGTCTTAACAGTTAGTAAAAATTATGTGTAACATTATCGTCTGCTTATGTAGATAAAATATCAATCATAAAAGTATCTCACTTGTAAGTCAGAAACTAACAACTAAATGTAATAAAATTAATTGGAACAAAATTAAAGTTTCTTTACCAACAGGGTTTTAGTTGGAACGTATCTACATGAAATACTAAAAAAAATAGCGAAATAAAATATTTTTTCTAATAAACCAAAAATAAAGTAAGCAGAAGTAAAACAAAAATAAGCACCAGTATTGGCCTAAATGAGAATATTCCACGTTGCGAAGGATGTTACAGAGATTGGAAAGTGTTCTCGGACGAGAACGAATATTTATGGCCGTGTAAAAATTTGTCCCGATTGGGAATAAACCCGGTTGATGCATCTATACTGCAAAGGCCTCCGATATTAAACCGATCCAAAAGAGTATTTCATGAGTAGTTAAAATTCTGGGTAAAGATAAGGACTCGTTAATTTCAACAGAATTAATTTTAAAAATAACAACTAATTTCGTCTGATCCATTGTTCGTTTCGACATCATCAAGGCAAAGTACCGAAATTTAAAAAAATACAATTAATTATGTACTCAGCCACTCGCCATCGGATCACCCATTCACTCATGGTACTTGTTAGTTCAGTTTATTCATCAAATCAGTCCGCCTAATGAAGCATGACAATCAAGCGTTGAAAAAGTTGAAATCTCAGTCGATTGGATGAAATTAATCAATGGGAGGCAAGGCCGGTAGAATGGATATTTTATGTTCCCGTGGGCGAAGTGGGCTCCAATTTGTCCGCAGTTTTTTAATTAGTATGGATGTGAGAGGAATCGAATTGGTTTTATGCTTGCTTCCCGCGCATGCCACGAGTTATTTCACACGTGCAAAGTTTTTGCGGTTTTTTATTGCCCCTATTTCACATGGCCGCAGATGGAAGTGATTAAGCTATTGGGGTCTCTTAAAATTCGTTCTGTACGAGTATCTGTAGACAAAATAATAATGATTGTCTTATTTTAATTTTTTGTGCCCCTAGATTTGACTACTTATAAAGGTATAACTACACATTTCCGGACTTGTGAGTATACCAACACGTATATTTACAATAACCCTGAGTATCATAATCTCTTTTTTTTTTCAAATTATTTTAGTACATGTTCAAGCATTTAGCGGTGATTTGTAAGTATCTTTAACATAATGTATTTAGGCGCGCATTGATGTGTGAGTGCCCTTGTAAAATTCAATAAAATCACGTGTTACGTGGATGACATCATTGCTAAGTACACAATGCAAAACTGTAAAGTTACAAGAAAACTCACACATAGCTCCTCGCGCCAAGATGAGTTAAAGCGTCCATAAAAGTCTATATATCACGTATATCACAAACATAAGAGATGAGACAAGAATTTCAAAAATCTTTATATCAAGATATCTAAGCTAAGATAGGTCCATAAAACTTCTTAAATTGATTTTTCATAAATCGGAATCAAGTAACACGCAAATGGCGAAACCTGCGCTACAGCTGGCGTGCCACAAGGGCCAGCATGCGATAATATCATTTAAGTCATTTTAAATGCACATTAATTAATGCAAACCTTTAATTAGCGTTTGCTTTAGATCTCTCTACAGCTTAGGGTTTAATTAATTTGTAATGATTTACATATTTAGTTAGCTAAGAAATGTTTCTTATAGATCTTTGAACAATGTTAGCAAAGTATTTGAATTTTAATAAATTTGATTTATTAATATTTTTAACTAAGGGCTGTAACGGTTGATTAAATTCTAGCAAACAATAAACTTTCAATTTAGTTTGTTATCATAAGTATTAACATTTCTATCGTACCATGACTACTTATTATATCGTAAACACCGTTTGAGGAAACATAACATAGAAACACCATAACAAAAATCCATTAAACATAATTTATCATGTTTGTTTTCAGATACTAAGTCACTTTCTTAGTAAATAGCCCATAAATTCTAAATGACTGAACTACTGTCAATGAAAGATACACACTTGTATTGTGGATTAACCGACTGGACGCTTTTTCACTCTAACTCTCCTTAAAATTTAAAAACAAAAAAATACAAAAGGGAAGAACTTATAAAAGTAGAACATATTGATCAATAACACCAGCAAATCCTACTGCACTACAGCTAAGATGTGATTATTGAGTAGAAAGTTTCGAGTGAATGGTATTTACTAGGGTCGGTGAAAGCGATATGATAAATAGTGTTACATTGTAACACGATGTGAACTGGTTGTAATGGCCAGTAAAACCCCGTATTATATTGTTATTATTCAAATGTGTCAATTAAAGAGAAGTAAGCTAAAGGTAAAGTAAATAGGTACCTAAGGGAAGTGTTTGCGAATAAATTAACATTACTTACTAGTATATAATGATATTACAGTAGAAAAGACTAGTGAAGAGTTGGAATGGTCATGTATATTGTATGGTCGATGTTTCAGACATAAAAAAAAATTTGGTATGATATGTGTGGTATGTGTGTGATAAGTTCAATTGTTAAATGTTTAAATAACTAAATAAATAAATTAATTTACATTGACATAAGGTTCGACTTAACAACGTTTACCAAAAAACGCAACAATTGACCGTTTCCAAATTATCAAAAGTATTTGAGTCCTCGTGACTATTTACATTCACTTATGAAGGCTTCCTGTCAATAAAGGGTCACAGCTTCCAAGTGATCATATTTGTAGTGATTTTGCACTCGCGCCACGTGCTCGCGATTCATACATACGAGATCGCAATCGGCGCTCCATTAGTGGTTTAACGGTGGATTTACAACCGCCACAAAAACATTGTAATGAATTGTGACAACGTCAGGCCTGGGCTTAATAGGTGTGTGCGAACAGCAAAACGAATTTCAAATTATTTTTAATTACTCTGTCTATAGGTATTTTTAAGAAGTAGCTACTAATCCCAAAGAGGACTGAAGCACTTACTGATGTTGGAAATGGTCTAAAATGGATTGAAAGATTTCACTACACAACGCACAATGGAGTCATATTTCGTAACAGGCAGCGTAAACGTAAAGTAAAAACGACAGCTTTTTGAAACACGAAATACAATTGTGCATAATTACTCAAACTTATGTCTGTTGAGTTTCACGAGGATCGTGTGTGGGAAAGAGAACTTTATGTTTATAGTGTTGAAGTTGTGAATTGCGTTGTCGAGGTCCCGCGTAACGTGGTGCGTGTTTAGGCGCGGGGGTGGCCTGGGAACCTGGCAGGTGCCGTTTTCATTATTCAAGCCCCATTGATTGGATACTTTGTTGCCGTTTAAAAATCTTATTAGCAACCGCCCGACAACAAAGGCTCGCGATGAGCCTCCTCGGAGCCCTCTATTTACCTGTTAAGTGATTTTTTTCAATTACAACCGTGAACTGCACCTTCGAATGCTTAAGGAAACCGTAAGTCATCTTGTTAGACGTTTTATTACTTCGCCTTCCTTTTACTCGTACTACGCTCCGGTGTTTGTGAGTACGCGCGATGAGTTCACAAGTTTTCCAATAAAAAGAAATGTTTGAAAATTGTACCTTTAATGAGGGTTCGTTGTTGAAGGTTTCAGATGTTGTTAAGCTCAGATATCGAGTGATGAAACTTTGAGTGAAGCGAAATTGTAGAGAATAAAAAATATCAAATAAAATATGTATGTTGAAACTTGAATTTATTTACAAGTGTCGAATCCTAACATCTATTCGCGGATAGCTATAAATCTAATTTAATAAAATTTAATTTATTTTTTTAGTATTTTACATTAGACGCGAGACAATCCCTACAATAGGGGAAAGCCTTGTATACTCTACCACTCTGTTTCACTGCGTATTGCATACAATCTAATTACTTTTTATTACCTGCAGTGTTTATAGATATATCGCCTATAAATTTAATTAGGTATACTAATTTGTAGTATGTGTATTGCGTACAGCGCACCGGTAGCACGCCGATACATTGTACCTGGGGCTCACTAATAAAGCTGCAAGCTATTTTATGTCCTACTGGGTTCTATCTTAACGCAACTAAAGCTACTATTTTATTTGTATAGCTCTGATTAAAAAAAGACAGGTATAAATTCAATGTGCGTATGTTTCGTATGTTTCTGAATTTTATGTACATGGGTGGATCAACTTTTTCTTGTCCTGAATCAACAAAAAGTCGTTTTTTATTAACTTAATAATATTTTATCTGAGGTGTGTATAAATTAATTAAAATATATTAAACTTTCAGTGTGTGATCCGTGCAGCGAACTTTTTAATGATTTTCCAGTATTTTTGAGCACTTATAGAGGATAACACTATGATTTCTGTCCTTTGGGTCAACAACGATGTAACGCACATTTCAGCAATGAAACAACTCAATTTATACAATCAAAAGAGCTTTATTGTTTTATTAAGTGCAAAACTACACGGTGGCTCCATCAAATTAAATAACCAAAAAGTCATTATTCCAAAAAATATATCGATTGTGTCTCTTGGGTCACTTTTGTAACAAAAAATATCGAATATTCTCTCTGTAATTAATTTCCACAAAAAAATACAATTAAACAATAATACTTTCATTTCTCTTCAGGAGAAGGATTTACATACAAAAAAATAAGTTCGTTAATTATTTTAAACTAAACAAAAAAAGGGTTAAACTATCGTGAAATTAGGGGACAACACAATGACCCAGGAGACAATTATAGTGACTCAAGAGACAATAACAGTATCAAGTAGCACTACAATATAGAAAACACCAAAGTAATTAGCTTATTCTAAGTTGTGTTATGTGTATTTTGTTTTGTTATTATATACATAAGTAGATTTTGTTATATGTTTATGCTCTTGATCTGGGAGGTAAACAACTACAGTATGTAGCGAAACCTGATTCCTGGACCCTCCAAAATGGTGCGCTTGAATATCTTTATGGTATTAAGTTATGCTTTTATTGTGCCTTTAAGTTCCGGTTTTTCTTGATCAAAAGTTTTGTATAAAGCCTTCACTGTATCCAGCGGAAATCTCTTCTGAACTTTTGTGCCGTGTTTAATTTTTGTTTCTTTTTGGCCGTAGTCCTGTATATATCGTCTCGCAACAATAAAGTTGTAATTTTATTTTTTATGTCCGTCACATCCTTTCCTAGTTTTACAGTGGTTCTTACTTTCCTTTAAGTCCCAGTGTTTTTTTAATCAAATCTTGATTTTCTTGATTTATCAGCATTCAGAAAAATGTTTTTCGCAAAGCTTTTTCTTTTATCTTTTTTATGTTCTTGTATTTTCTTTTATAGCATTGGACAGTCTGTCGTATTTATCATTTTTGTCCAAGTCTGTCTAAATTTTAAATTTTCTCTGTACAACTTTGAACGATCTTTTCTCACTTTTTCCTTCCTTTTTCTTGCTTTTTGAAATATTAGGGGAATGTATCATATTTCGTGAATTAGATGTAGTGAACCATTCGTTTCATTGTTTTCATCTGTTACCGGAGGAAGCACATCATTATTAGGGATGGAAAACTAGGAGGCGTTATTTCAAATAAACGGTTGAGGTTTTCCTTACGGAGTTTCCATATAACTCTTGCGTTGTATCTTTCCGTCGGACTCAAATCTATTACTAGTCTTTTTTTCTTATGGTAATTCTCTCTTTTTTTTTCTTGTACTCTTCATACTTTCGGGACTTTTTTTTAACTTTTCTTTATATCTTCTTTGTTTTTCAGCCGTAGTTAAAGGCATTTTCTCTACAACAAAAAAAAAAGGATCCGATGAAGTGACTATCTTGTGTAATTCTTGTCAAAATTATGGTCTAAAGTCTTCTGGGTCACCAAATATTTCTCTTGGGTCACCGTCTTAGTGACTCATGGGACCGGTAAGCCAGGAGACAAATATTAGAAAAACGTCATTATTTCCAAATAATTACGAAAAAAATGCAACAAAAGTACTATCAATGGAAAATCAGACTTAATAACGATGTCATAATGTAAAAATTCTTAAATATTTTTATGGAACTTACCGTAATTTCGTGGTGAGGAAGCGGAACCACAATAAACACACGCATGCCGTCTCCGAGCGGCGGGCGAGATAGCCGAGCCAATTCAAGGATAAAATGACGCGAGCCTTGATCGCGTGATTTAAAGACAATTTTCCTATTGGTTAAGCGGCTAATAGCACTATCTCGATTTCATTTACAGATTTCAAATATGGTCAGCCAGCGGAACACGATATTTGGATATAATTAGGGACAGATTTATAATTACCTGTAGAAACGAAACTTAAACAAATAACACTTTTTCTTTCACGTATTTAAGAAAATTGAACATTACTATTGAATACCCGTCATTCACAATTATATGGTTTTTGGAGATTTTTTAAGAAACAGTGCAAAATTCGATGCTGCCTAGCTTTGGGGACAGGTTGAATTTGTATGGAGGCCAAATTTTGTCCCCTGGCAAACCAATAATTTTTCAATAAATTATAAAAATACGTAATATTTCTCTTCAAAACTTTATTACTTATTCATCTGATATAATATAAGACGTAATATTATTAAGTAAATAATTATTTTTCTGCTATATAACGTGGTTGATCTGTCAGGGACAACCTATGACAAAGAAAAGTTGATTCACCCACATAGTTACCACAGCTTCTAGTCTCGATCTCCACAACAAGAGAAAGCTGGCACCTAATGAACTGCCTAGCTCATTTTCAAAGATGTTAGTCCTTATTTTGTATGCACATATACGGAGAATTTGTAACTACTTTAGTAATAAGTACCTTTCATTTCTTCAGAAGAAAAAATCATAAGAGATCTAAACAAAATTATGTAGATCTCATGTCTGGCACCGTAACATGTAGAGTCTTATTGGAGTTAATAAAACTTACAGAATGTATCCGTGACGTAGAGCCGTTGCGTGCGTGCAGTCGTCGCGTGCTGACCGGTAGCACTGCGCTACATCGCACCCGCGGCACGCCCGTACGTTTTATTTGTTAGTTGAGTTTTATTTTATTTAATATGGATTTATAATGTAAATGAAAATCTTACATTATCAGAAGCCAAAAAACATTATTTTATAAATACATGAAGCTTCGACCTTAGGTTATCCTTGTTGGGTTACAGTCCAGGCTGTTTTCATTTCATACTGAACGGGTCTCTTCCGATGATAAGGGGAAGTTTGGGGCATACTTCCTTTAGACTGACTGAATCTGACAGATGGAAATAAGTATAAAATCGTATGACTAAAGTCACACATTCGCAAAGTAGTGACAGAAAGTTCTCCCTTACATATCGGTTTTTTGTATTGTGGCATATGAGATCCTCCATATGATAATACGAAAGTATTACTTTCATGTATTTTCGGGACTACGTGATTGATTTCTAACCCATACCAGATCCTTATTTCTGACCTGCCAGTTTCAACATCACGATGGAGACTGTACAAAATGTCTCAAAAAAAATTATGCTACAGGGACGATTGAATATGAAGTGGAACGAAATCTAATTTCTCTAACAGTTTTGACAAATTCACCTTAAAAAATCGAATCGCTCACCGTACGCGAAACTGTTATGAACATTAATCCGAGATGTTACAAGTGTATTGGAGTGAAATTTGTATGTGATTCATATTCGGAGTATGGGACGCGTGCTCGCGAATTCTGAACAGGTTATTTCAGATTGCAATCACTCTCATCCATTAGCGGATTAACGGTTGATTTACAGCTATGTAAAAACCTTATAATGAATTGATACTTATACGATTGATAGCTGATTAATTGGAAACATATATCAGAATTATGCATATAATAATTATTTTAATTTTTTTCTCATCTTCATCTATCCATCCTAATATAAAGTCCACTGCTGGATGTAGACCATCCCAAAACGACACTACTCTAATAAATTGTTTTTTCGGTAATTGATTAAGATTTTTTAAATAGCAAACGGGCATTCAGGCCATCTGATTTTAAGTGTTCACTGCAGCTCATGGACACCCACATCCAACCTCAAATAGAGAAGAAATCTTATCTGAGGTTGTATGTGGATGCTTTTCTACTTATGTTTGCTCCTAATAAAGTTTCTCCGGCACACAAAACACCAGATATGAAGACCACGTTGCTTTACGACGGTTTAAAGCCGGCTTGCTGTTCACATTGTAAGATCTATATTTTGGAACAGTTTAGAGCTTCGGCCACTACCATTCAAACTGCAACTGCGGGCGACGCAGGGGCGCGGTGTCCGGGTACGTGAGGTAAAATATACTCCTTCAAATATAGCTCGAAAAAATATTTATAGTTTGGGATGTAATATTATATTATAGCACAGTGTGAACGATCAGGTACAAAATGTATGACGAGCGAAAAAATATTATATCTCAAGATGTAATTTAAATTATATTATATCCCATAGTCAAAAGCTGGCTTAAGAGTCTGGCGGCAAGGTGACTGCTCTACTACCTACATAGATACAAATTAAGCTATTTAAACTTTATTTTTGAAGAAATTCGTTTTATTCGCCAAGAGTAGCCACAGTTTTCTAACGAGTTTCTTACATCATTTTTAACAAGTAGTATTTTAAGTCACACTTGCTTTCTCTAAATCAGCTAGTTATAACTTGATATAACTATCTTACAACGCGGTCAATCTCAAGCTCAACATTTTGAATAACGTAATGAGGCGTTCCGGTCAACTTTTTATCACAAACTTATAACTATTTATAAGTCTGAAAGGCTGATTCTCCTTAGGTTACATTCAGTTCCATTTTTTTTATTGCCATGGCACGCAAAAGTTTCTCGTACAACAACTTCATTGCATACATTTTGTCGCATGTCGGTGTCATGTTCAATGAGAACAGCTGAATACAAAGCCCTGTGTAAATTTTGTCGCGTTTTGTCGGTTATATCAGACAATTAGGACAAGGGCCTTATCACAAGGCCTTAGGTGATGTTAGGTGGTCACTGCAGCCCATACAAACATACATACCTACCTACAAATTCAAACCTCAAATTATGAGAACTGAGTTCTTCTTCCAAAGAGTCCAAAGAGCCCTGTGTGAGTTGTCCGACGATATTTATTTATTTAAGAACTAATAGGCTAATTAGCTTCCCTTCGTCAGACATTTTTGAAGCATAACAAAATCAGTTAAATTCAGTCATTAATACCGTTTAGATTAGAACTTCATTGATTTAACGAAGTCGATACGTTTTGCACGCGATGGCTCATTAGCACGTACCTACATACGTGTTGCACGATACTTTACTAAAGTGAAGGCGAAGTTTATGACTGTACCTATCCATATGCTTCTTTAATATTTTGATAAAAATACATATGTATAGAAGAATGTTACACTTTATATCATAGTTTGTAATGATCACTAGAGGAAATACCTACCCAAAGATACCACTGTTTTGAAAAAAAGCCACGTTCAAGCCATTGCAAAAAAAGACAATGACTTACATGTCATAGTCATACATAAAATACTAATATAATATATTATTATTTAGATCGTTACATACTTTGATTTTAGACTTAATTGGATTCCTTTTAAACCCACCTCGGAAAATAATACGAAGCTACGGAAGGGATTAGATTTTTTACATACCCAGATTGACCTTCTTATTTAATGTCCAACTTATAGTCAACTCATTTCAGACTTTATTTTATTCCAAACACGCAGACTACAAAAATATAATCTCAACAAAGCTACAACCCTTTACAGCGTTGGACACAAAAATTAACCAAATTACATTTAGCAAAGCAAATCGCTCCAAAAGAAAGGGCTACTGAAATAATTGTCTACTTTACTCTCGGAGAAATAGAATTACAATCTAAATTAATTACGCTTTTAAAGCGTCCGTTATTCTTAATTAGTTTCTGCACCGCAGCGGAAGCTCCCGGCCCGCCTCGCGTTCTCCTAATGAAGGGTAGTTTCAAATCAGTGCGTTTGATCAACTCTGTGCAGTCTTAATTACGGCACCCGTTCCGCGCGGGACAATCCGGTTATTTATGACTACATAAGCTTGATTATTCTTTAATGAATACTTGTTTTAAAACGTTTAATTAAGTTTTATGGCGACAGGGCCGCTCAGACGGCGTCCCGCCGCTCCGCCGGCCGCGAGCTAATTGGATCGGGTTGACGCACCGCACCCCCCACCCATCCAACCTTCGCTCCGCTCCTAATTGTATGAAATTGCTAATTGGAAAATTTTATAAACGCGACCGACCGTCCGCAAGCCTACGGTGCCCGAAAGGCCGTGAAGAAAAATCAGTTCAACGGGTCAACCTGCTGAAAACAAATTAAAAGAACATAATATTTGCCTTTATTTTTTAAATAGAAGCAAGGAGCGGGCGGGCCACAAGTAGTCATTTAATTTTGAGTTAAAAACTAAATATTATGTGTCGCAGATGGACAATTCACATTATCTCAACGCACTTGAACTGACATGTAGAACATAACTATTACGTCTCGAGGCTTGCTCCACTGGAGCTCTACCACCTTGTAGAATTCACTCAACAATAGTATTCAAATACTGAATCCTTTGAGTTTTGATTAATTTCAGATTATGTTATGTGACGTAATTCTAAAGTGCTTGTTTGTTTGTTTCAGGGCGTGTAGTTGTGGTGGTCGGTGCGAGCGGTCCCCGCTCCAACCGTCAAGCTGGCAGCGAGCGCGTTGAGCATGAACCCGCACTACCACGGGTACGCGGAGCTCAGCTCGCCGCACCCACCCTCGCCGGAGGCCGCGTTCGCTGCCAACGGCCACGATTACCCCCACAACAACAACAACCCCGCCTTGAAGGAATGCGCCGGCTGCGGCGGCAAGATCGTCGAAAGGTTCCTCCTGCACGCCCTCGACCGATACTGGCATCACGGATGCCTCAAGTGCACCTGCTGCGGCCAGGCGCTAGCCGACATGGGCCGCTCCTTCTATTTCAAAGGCGGGATGATCCTATGTAAAAGCGACTACACGAGGTCAGTAAAAAAATTTAATACAATTTCCGTGCGACTTGTGACATTCCTGTACCATGTTCGTAAACGTTAATTAGGAGACCCCGAATTTGGCATTTCGCTCCGACATTATTCGATCGTTCTTATCGATTATCTATAAACGGCAGAGTTTTTGGTTCATCATCTAACGATGACAATAGCGCGTCTGTCAAACGTTTCGAACACCCAAAAAAAGTATACCGAGAAAGCCGCGGGCGCATTGTTATGAAAATGCTTTGAACCGTTGTATTTTCTACCTGAGATCGGGACAAAAAAGTACAGTTTTGCACACAACAACGATTGACGGAATCTCGGCCCGACTAAATTGGGCTCGTTAAAAACGCTAAGGACTAATTTAGAATGTCGGTAGCAACGTTTTTCGTTGATTTTGTCACTAATTAACTGTTACTTCGTTGTAGATACCTACCGCATGTCTTCTCGTTTATAACTCGATATGAGCAAGAAGGTACTGCGTCGAATTTTTAATGATTTGTTGAAGAGCATTATTAAAAAGAACTGTTTTACGTAACAATAGCAACTGGCTAGATTCAGTTTATTTTTGAATGTTCTTATTTTGAATCAGAGACTACCCAATTATGACTGTGGTTTTGAAACGTTATCTTAGTTTCCAATTCCTTTTTTATCTTTTTGGTTACCAATATTGGTTTCAGGAGACAAATCACACACTCCTAAGGAAATACAAATTTCAAATAATTATTATTAGATATGTAATTAACGTATCACGTACCTATGTGTACTTACGATAAACTTCAAGTAGGTAAACGTGTCTTAATATAACACATAACAATTACAAACAAAATTATAATTATCTACTCGAAATAATACAACATAAATAATTACCACTGTTGACAAAAGCCGAGATTAAACAACATTAATGAACCGAGTCGAAAGGATTTTTCCTTAATCCCTAATTAACATGAACCAAACGCTCATAATTATGTTCTTCGTTAAAATACCTTCGCCATTTCATTACTTGTAATTATTGCATTCAAGTGCACTCCGAGGCGGTAATTAGGAAAAATATAATTTATATTCGTGTAAATACTCATAAGAACTAAATGTCTTTTTATATTATTTTTCTACGATAGTTTAAGGTGAACTTGATAGCTTAATGCCTGGATGCCTGGATTTTGTAAGTGTTAAAGAGTGAAGTCTCTTACGAAATTATATCTGATCTTAAAAAAATCAGATGTTGGACGGGACCACACCTTCATGTCATGTCTAGTTAAAGATATATTTAATTGTTTTGATCAAATTCCTTAATGAAAAAATGCATTTTTGTCCTATTTCAATAAAACCGACTTAAAAAAACAATGTTAGGAAGGTATTTGTTAGCAATGAAAACGGAAGAAATCACCGATCTTAAAAATTACTACTGAAACGATTTTGATAAAACTTTTATCATTCCCTCAACTACTTTTAAAAAGTTAACACAATCTGACAATAACGTAGAATCAGAGAACCAACATATCTACAAACATACCTACCTATGTAATTTTGTATATTTTTTGAAAGCCCCATTAACCAATTCCAATGATACTCGTACATACACACGTATTGTATAGAATTTTTTAACCAAATTTTCTTTAGTCAGTTGTTAATAATAAAAAGCAAGATGAACCAGTGGTAACGCATGTGAATTGTGAACCGCAGCTGGGTGAGCTCATTAACTGAACACGCGGCAACCAATTAGCAACCACCCTGCGGTAACCCTCTGCTATGTGTCGCTTGTAGATTCTGTTTCTCAAGTTGTTATTTGCCTTACTCAGGAGTATTTAAGATAATAAAAAAGGCAAAATGACACAGTCCACAACTGCACTACAGTATTTAAAACATTATACATCAAAGTGTCTTCATACAAATAATCGGAACGCGAGTCAAGCGTCATATTTAAATCCAAAAAGTCTACACATCTAATAACATTAAAAAAAAATGTGGACCGCAGCTGCTTCAGGCGCGTTTCAATTAACAATTCTTACGAAACACACCCCTTATACTGGGATCTTAAGGTTAAGTGGACAATAATCTTAATATTTGTGTTAAAATTCCAACGTAGCAATCTAAAAAACAAAAAACTATTTAAAAAATTAAAAACTGCAAAGTTTCTGTCCTCAAAACAAACAGTTTTAGGTACTTATAATACTCGTTACTATTTTAAATTTGCGTCGCACATACTTATTTTGTCATTAAGTCCCCTCCTGACAACTCGGTCTTAATACCTACACAACCGCTGGATTTTAAGAAAGGCGGAGTACGTATTTATACCATTAATGCTTAAGTAAACCTACTACTTCTACTAAACAAGATACTTGTCTTGTTAACATGAGACATACTCGTAGGAGGAAAAAAATTAGCGAAACCCGTTACTGGCCAAACTAAAGTCTGGTAAGTTTTAAATTTAATTAGACGCTTAACCCTCCGGGGCAAACTTCACACTAATTAGCGGAACTTACTTAAATGAGTCCACTGTTTGCTCTAGTAAAATGTTTGCACATACTAAGATCGTTACAGAATTTCTCCACGGCGATCTACTTTTAGACTTGGGAAATAACTCCGATAGATGCTTTTCCGAGGCAATGAACGTCGCCAATCTCCCTATTCAACGTTCATAAAGGAAATATAAATTCGTTTTACACTGATTTCCCTTGTTTACCGGCGGTTGCGAGCCAAACTAGGAGCGAAGAGTGGGCCAACCGCGGCGCGGCTCGTGCGTCGTAGATTCGATAAAGCTCGTCTCACAGTTGACAGAGACGGCGCGGCCTAACGAGCGGGGCAGGGCAGGGAGGGATGAAGAAGTGCGGTTCCGTGCATGTCTCTGCTGATTGACCCGCGTCACTCGGCAAACAACAACTAACGAGTCTGCCCCCGCGCCTCCAGGTACGGTAATTCGCTCGAATCGCTCCCGCGGCGACCGCCCGCCGACTTCACTTACACGTCTTCCCTGATTGAGACTCCTTAACGAAATTAACGCTTCACAAACAACCGCGTTTATACGCCGCCTTTTGTCCCAATATGATGAATTGCGGTCCCGCTTCAGAAAGACGCTGATGATGTTTCGTGCTTCTGATTACTGTGTACGCGCGATATTAGTCGACGAGGTGTTATGCTTACCGATCTGTGTACGGGAACGCACAAAGCTGCGTAAACATTACGCTTAACTAAAATTTTGCAATGATTTATTACGTGTGTCACTTTTAACGAGTCCTTACGCTTGATTATAATTTGTTTGGATAGTGCACCGTCCGTAGTTAATTCTATTCTATGTCAGAATCTGTGTATACAAATGAATCGAATAGAGATGCCCATAGAGATTCAACGACGTCAATCGGAGCAAATTGTTTGATTGAACTACCTTGCAATCAGAAACTCGTAGCACGTAACGGGTCTACGTGTGCGCTACGTCACAACTGAATCACAACTTTTGATTTTGTAACGATACGAGTAAAAGAATATGTTCGTATTTTCATGCGTGAATAAAAAGTGAAGTGGCATCTTTTTTAAATACTTATATTTTCTGAGGTTTTTTTATAAAAATTGATCAATTTTTGGATCAAATATTTTATTTCAGTTAACGATACTGGAATGCAGTAATGCTTCGGGTTTTTAAATAGCAACTTAGTGTACAGACTAGTAATTCCTTACGAAGCACAATACGAGTGTGTTTAACTTTCAAATAAAAAACCGTTAAAGTTTCATTTCAGAAATATTGAATGTTATGTAAAACTTATATATCTATTATCTATGTCTCTTTTTTCAAACGTAAAGGTAGGTACTGTACACGTCTACGCAACCCTTAAAGGCGGTTCGTTAGGGCGCCGTCAATCAGGCGATTGCCGCTCAATCGACAATCCCACTGGTGCCAAACTCGTGCCAATAAAATCACTTTAAGTGGCAATTGACAAATATTCCGGGTATTTGTGTGTCTATCGAATTCATTTGCAACTAGCTGTACAATTTTATTTTAACATATGTATACATTAAACCTTGACAACCCATAAACGCGATAGTATAGGTACTCGTAATGTGGAATACATTGTCAAAATATTGGATTTTGAATGGATAAGTCCGTGTTTATATTTGACACTAATTCAAAATAAAAATTGTATGGCATACTTATGTGGAATACGACAAGAGTTCAAGAAAGATTAAAATTCCTCAAATATACATTAGAATCTTATGAAATAGTCGTAAACCTTAAATATACAACGTCACTGACTAGTTTTCAAAATTGTTTAAGATACTAACCTAAAATATTCCTTAAGGAATACCGTTACCGCACACGTCCTCGCAGCCCTTAAAGGCGGTTCGTTAGGGCGCCGTCAATCAGGCAATTGCCGTTCAATCGGCAATCAGCCGCTAACGACCCGCAATTGACTTCTTACTCACACCCACTAGTGCCAAACTCGTGTAAATAAATATTATGAGACTATAATTTTATACTGTGCCATGAACTTAAAATCTATGTCTATACCCATTAATGACCCACTACAGGGTCGGGTCTCCTCTCACAATGAGAGGGAGGTAGGCCTTAGTCCACCACGCTGGCCATTAGGCCACCAAGCCGCATTAGCGGCTTGGTGGACTGTAATAGGTATTTTTTACATTGAACATTTCGAAATGTTAATTTTGACTCCAGTGCTTGATAAAATAATTGGGATGATGATTCTTAAATCATTGAGGTTTAAAACGTGACTACTATTAATAAATTAAGTGGACTTAGAAATGTCGGAGAATCCAGATTAGTTTCTTATACTATTACAATTTTTTATTTGTTTTAAATAAAACCATTTAATAATATATGCAGTTGGCTTATAAATGTAGTTATGTTCTACTATTTAATAGGTAAAGTATGTTAACGCATACTTTACAACCTACAAGTACTTATACATTTGTAAGACGTACTCGCGCTGTTCTTAAGGCACCGGCTCAATCAGCAATCAGCCACTAACGAGCCCGCAACCAACTTATTCACTTTGCCTCATTTCATCCATCTTGAATATTATCTGCGAAAGTTATTGATCAATGTTGGAATCGCTTAAAATAAACGAGTTAAAGTATTACCCCAGTACTGCTTATTTACATGGGCTGTATTATTGGAGTCGAATTAACCATTTAGCACCATGAGTCACATGTGATACATACCCAATGTTTCCCTATTGTATCTACTTCGTAAATATATACTGCTATTCTTTTATTCCTCCGAAACGTCCACTGATTTTCGATTCTGGTTTTAGTTCCATGTCCAGCTATATGTAGGTACGTACCTAACTACCTATTATTTCTTGATACGAAATTTTTTCTTTAACTTTCATTCGTATATTTCTATCAAATATAAACGTAATATTTGTTTGTCATAGCCTGGGTCTTGTCTCAACACGTGAATTTTATGTACTTAGGATATTAAAAAAACCTTTGACAAGTCGTCACTATATTGCAAAAAAAAAAAAACATTTTATATGCAACAAAAAAAATATAGCTACACAATTTTGTCGGTATGTATTCCATACAATCACGTCACGGTAAACCATTAAAAAGTGAAATAAAAAATGGAATATAGAAAGGCGTAGAGTATAACTATTTGTTTCTGTTGAAACATTGCCTCGGCGGGGCAAAGTTAACGACGTGAGCCGTTCGCTATAAAGGGAGGTCTTTTATCACGCCAGTAATATACTGCTCTAAAAGAAACCATCCATCAATAGTAATTATTTTGGCGCGGAAAACATGTTTTAGCAACGCTTCGATGACCCATTTATAAAGGGGCCTTGTTATAGAGTGCCAATAGCATCCGTTCCGTCAATGAGTTCTCAAACTCAGAACACACAGAAACCTATTTTTACTAGGAGTACATAGTAGATAGTTTCGGTCAAGAATTTAACTTTTTTTCTCTAGCTATTGCCAATCAATTACTATAAAAATTCACTTCTATTTATTTAAATATTAATTGAGCAGTAGAAGCTCATCACCTGATGTTAACTGATCACTGCAGCCCACGAATACATCTAACCTCAATTAGAGAAGAAATCCTATCTGAAGTTGTATGCGAGTGCATTGCTACTCACAAGGACGAACACGTTCGCCTCAAATAAAGTATTTCCAATACCTTATCACAATAACACACTTTTCCGTATTTCAGTCATCGCTAGTCAATAAAAGGTCCGCGGATTGTTAAGTCAATAAAGTCTAAATAAAGAAATAGATGAATGTCCCATCTAATAAAAGCAAGGATTTCGAAGATGACTGAAAGATCTTATTGTTTTAAATGGTTTATTTGTTATCATAATAATATCTAGTGAGTCTAAACTGATGAAACCGAATATTCGCGATGCATTGATGTGAATTTCGTGTGTTCCCTGCCTTGAAAGCGCATTTCACGTCAGCGCCAGAACATCGTTAAATCTTGCTTGACAAA
Source organism: Erynnis tages (assembly GCA_905147235.1). NCBI lineage: Eukaryota > Metazoa > Arthropoda > Insecta > Lepidoptera > Hesperiidae > Erynnis > Erynnis tages. The sequence continues at coordinate 10,802,206 of LR990072.1, forward strand.
TGCTCCGTCTATACAGAAATTGATCCAACCGTTAACTATGTAGATCATAAAGATGATAATTGCGGGGAGGCAGAAGCTAAGAATTAGGTCTTTTACTTACGGGTATGAATCCCATGCACCAATTTACCTAAGTTAAGTCTTCTTAGTCGTCTCCTCATGACTGAGGGTCGTGACCATCGATGATAGATAGGTAAGAAATTATTAAATCGACCGAGACAAACATACCTACGTCACATTTGTTAAACAATACCGTCATTACAGTAGTGTCACCAGCACCGGGTATTTTAATGCAATTAATGACTTAAACCAGCCTCATTAATCGATGCATGTCTGAGTGCGGAAGACAGTTGTAACAGCCCCACAAGAACTCAAGGCTAGCGAGTTCATTAAAATCTGTAGATATAATAAAAACTAGTGGAACTATGAAGCGCGCATAGCCCCAACGAACAAGTTAAAGAACGTCGGACGCGGTCAGTAAGTACTTGGATGGGTGACTGCTAGTGGCGAATTAAATGCGCGCTTCGGAGGGTACATAGGTCACTTACGGCTGTAACTCCCGGTTGTTACCGATAAGATAGCAGTCGTTAAACTTTGTCGGAAGTCCTATGGGCGGTTGGAAAACATCCGCCACGCCTCTTTCTCCAGCAATCCACATTGGAGCAGCGTGGTGGAGTATGCTCCAGGCTCCATTGTGGGGAGAGACGCTGTTGGGCTTGCACAACATGTCGGTGAAACATAAAAGGGTTGCGGCCGAACCAAGTGAAACTATACCAGCCTATTAGTGCCCGAGATATCGGTAATCGAATTCCAAACATAGATTGGTCGTTTGCCGGACGTAGTTAGACGCCGGACGCACGGACAAAGAGACAAACGAAATTAATTGGGGTCATGCGCCGGCGGCGTAATCCAATCGCGTGGAGCTCGTCCGTCTGCAAGCCTTTTGCACGGATCAAGGAAGCAGCCCGAAGTTCACTCCGCAGCAAAATTGTTTAAACCACCACGAAACTGGCTGATAATCGAATTTCGTTCTCGATTCGTCTCTCGAGCAATAACTTTGTTAGTTTATCTGCTTTTTCATTGGCTTGTTTGTGATTGCAAATGTTTGTCGTATGTACCTATGTCGTATGTTGGAGGCGCCAGGATGATAGTTATGTGTAGGATAATAGACATTACGATGGAATTTGAATTTTGTGCCCCAATTTGGGCATAAATCTCAGCCTTCCTCCAAGATAAAGAACATCAGGATGCTCACGCTCCACCACGCGTTAGTAGGTCATTGACTGCACTTGTACGCAAAACGTCACAATAACCAGGTTGAAGTTCAAATCTTAACGGCCAGCACTAAGTACCAAGTGAATTATGTTCTCAAAGGTACGTGAAGTCCATATTAACCCACATGACAATGAAGGCCTTAGTACTATTCTACTATAATATTGTCAACGTCAGCCCACTTCCAGGGGCTTCTCGCTCTGATCTATGGGTTGTAGATACGCTCCGCCAAGTATTTCCATTTCATACTTATCTAGCTGATTGCATTAAATTTCAGTCTTTGTTATTGCCGTAATAGATCTATCGGTTCAGACAAAGGAATGACCACAAGAGAACCATTACTCGATTCGTCGTCACGTCATAGCTATCAGTACTTGAGCAATTATCCAGCGCAATCACGGGCACCGATTAATATCTCGAACAATGTCACAAACGTATAGTGACTTGATGGGAATTTGTCATCAATTTTCGGTAATTGGACACGTGCTTTCGGATAAAACTCCTACGACAATTGAGCCAAACGATCGTCAGAGATTAAACTCTGTTGTTGAAAACCTCTAAAAAGTAAGAAACTTAATAAAATCACATAAAATTACCGTGATGGAATTATGCCAGCTGTTTTAATTTTGTTGTACCCTGTCTACTAATGTAAAGAAAATTGCTGTTTTAAGCTAAAAATAAAGTTTGTCGCTAGATTATCAAGTTACATTATATGACGCAATAATTTTCAATAAATGCTTATATATTTTAACTTTCTAGTGGAAGTAGACACCTTGAAATTTACCCTACGTAGGCATGGAAATTTGATTAACAAATATGGAGGTATGCCAATAATATTATATTTTTATATATTATAATTATGTCAATAATATGTCCAACCAAGATTAATCGTGGCAAAAAGTATCCCATAAACTGCCAACAGATTCCAATTATGTATAAATTACAATACCAAGCTTTATTTAATTCTAGGTATATCGCAGTTTCTGAATTATCTATCGCATACCCTGACAGACAAAATTTCACAAATCGCACTTTTGGCATCAAAATCATTTTCTTATTTTTAAAATTTATTTCATGTACTCTATTCCATTACACTTTCAGTACAGATGAGAGTTTGTCATCAATTTGCGTACAATGTCAATTTGCGAGAAACGGACACAGTCCCTCATTAGAGGCGAGCGGTCGCAATTAAACGCGTCTTGCGATAACGAGCGACGGAACAGAAACGTGGACACGTGCTGAAATAAAAACGGCTATATACTATAAAAAAATAAAAACATCTATATTGTTCTAGTTTTTAATGCTAATGGATGGGCCATCTTATGGTGTCTAAGGCCGTGGGCCGTGTTCTTATTGGTCGACATAACCGACTGACCAACCAACACCACAAAATTTCAACACAGAGCTCTGTGTATGGAGCTGTGCGATTTGAAATTCACATTGACTAACGACACGACTTGTCATGTCGACTTTTGCGTGCGACATGACAATTAGGGCATCTGGTGAGTGATCCTTCCTCCATGGACATCTCCAATTCTGATGGTGTCACTGATTCTAACATCGGGTGGCCTGTATATTGGTTTGCTACGCAATAAAGAAATGAAGTCGCAAACCATACCATTTTTATATAAAAATTTGAAAAGGACGGTAAGCGATATCAAGTTTCAAGTTATTCAAATTTCGGTCTGGAAAATATCCTATTTAAGTCACTATAAAACTCAAGCATTTCATGCGACGCAAAACTAAGAAAACGTCCCGAAATTCATCGCCGGTCGGAAAAATGTATTTGTTGTGCCAGCCTCTGACGTCATCGTTGATCAACTTAGTTTGCTGAGCGTAGGTCATGTTTGATACATCCGTGTACCCACGAGAAATTCAGGAGACGAGCCAATCATGTCGGTGCCCTCAAGTCTTTGTCATATAAATTGGTACCAGCTTCTTAATTGAAAACCTCGCATGTCGTAAGATCGAAGAACATCGACAATACTTGTAGCAACGTACAGTCAGCTGCGTAAAGATAGTCATATAGGTATAAAGTTACAGGGTGTTCGAAGATATTATATTATACGTATAGATGTTAGAAGCTATGTTTTAATTTTAGTATTAAAAAACTAATTAAAATCTTGTTTGAAAGCTTCAAAAATTTGTTATCTAAATCAAAATTGACATCTAACATGCCCGCGTTTTAATAGTTATCTCGTATTCAAGCCTCTATTTTTTTTTTCGCTTCATTGGTGCCTAATATGACGACATCATATTATCTGACCGCACTAAAAAATAAAATTGGTAAATATATTCCTATGATTTATTGACTACTTAGGAGGGTGTGCAAAGATAGAAAAATTTCACTATATCTGTATGTATGTAACTATACCTACTTCGATTTACTGTACAAACATAAGCAATAGACAAGCGTATTATGAAATGTTTTCCTCCAGTTGTTGTCGAAGATTGTTTGTTTGTATAGTTTATTGCATGTATAAGAGGATATTACCGACGCGTTCTTGGAAAGCGAAGGATTTTAATATTAAGGAGTGCATTGAAAATTTGAAAACAAGTATTATTAACATTTCTTTACTTATCGACAACACATTATCATTTTCCACAATTTTACAAATAAAAATGTGTAGATGTGTAGGTAAGGACTAAGGATGAATTAAACTGGCTCTGACAAGTTATTAACTGACATGTAAAGACCTATTAAACTGGTTGTAAAATTCAATCAAGCCTCCATGTCGTAGTTGAAAATTGGAATATGAGAACGATTACCAGAACCCTAGAGTGGGCAACCGTCACTCATTCAAACGAGACGCTCCGTGCACACGAGACGGGCAGCGAGGGCTACAGGGGTGCGGTGGCGCGATGTGGAGAAGTGATGTTAATTAATAACGTCTGTCTCACGAGCGCTAACGACGCCGTCACGACTGCATTATTTAACCACCTGATTAGTCCGCCACCATCTCGCCCACTCCTCTATTTAGAGCACCCGAGGACACGTAAATTTGATTTGTAACTGCACTATGCCTAATTGGAACTTGTTTGCAGTCGATCATTCCCCATATCGGCGCGGTCGCCCGTGACGGACCCGCACCGAGGGCGCACTATTTACATTAAAGTTACGAGCGACTAATTCATCCAATATTAAAAGCAAATCTGTACCGCGCCGTTTACGTCCCCGCTTCCGTCAACAGTGCCGTCTGGTTTTATTTCTATTCTATTATTAAAGCGTTTAATTTAGGGCAACAGTTTTACACAAAACGATCAAAACGCAATCTCCCCGTGCCGGCCGAATAGGATAGGAAACCTATTCGAAATTGATATGGGTGGAGCGCACGGGCGCATTGCCGAGTCGCCTATGCAGCTCGTAAACGGCGGCCGCGTGCGTCGAAACGCCACAACGAGTGCCCGCCTCACCACCAGAACGAGAACCGTATTCCATTGTTATAAAACTCATATTGGCGTTATTGATTGCATTCGAGAGACGCGTTACGCAGACGGACGAATTTTGTTAATAAATAAACGCAGTGCCCGGCGTCCGGCGCCCGTCAAAAATAGTAAAAAAATCCCGGGTGAAAATTTGGCGCAAGTATGACAGCAGAAGCTGGCGTGACGTACACAAATCATTATTCGATAGCCACCGCTGTCAAAGGAATTTTTAATATAAATGGCCGAGATTCAACGGGCCGGACTTAAAGTTGTCACTGTCGATATCGGACGAAAGTCAGCTTTTCGACTCTAGAAAAGCTTGGCGCTGACGGCTCCAAGTCCATTTCCGTATTACGTATTCTGTTTACCATTTCCATGTGTGATGTGAAATTTTGCATGAAAATATTTTAATGACAAAAAACTCGCCCTTTATAATGTATGTCCGTACTCTGCGCTACTCACTCTACTCTTTTCATTTTAAGACTAGTTTTTCGTATTGCGATCTCGGTTTTCACGAAATTAATTAGGTAGCATTATAATTAAACATACTCCTTTAAATAAGTACCAACGGCAAAAACTAATTAGAAGTGTTCGCTTTTAATGAATTTTAAATTCAATTACACGTCTGCGTATGTTATTTATTGTACTAATAAAACCGTTTTAATTATTCCGATTCATTCAAAGTACCGTCTAATGTTAATTACGGGCTGATATGGTTTAATATTTCTTTTTTACTGCTTTTCAATTTTGATTAGTGCGATAACGTTAATTCTTTCAATGTTTGATACGTTTTATCAGCTTCGGCTCAAGCGGGCAACTTAACCCTTTGATGGTTTTTAATCGCACTTACTGAAGCGATTCATTTATTTTCAGCTTACATTAGATACAGATAATTTCGATGCGTTATGTCACGTTCAATAGCCTTTGATATTTATACATAAGGATTAAGAGTCGTCTTGACAGTAGGTACCTACATATGAATCGAACTTTTTCGTCACTTTAAGAAAAATATTACTTTGATGTTTTGTTCCATTATTAAATACTGTAACTATCCCGAGATTTTTATAGAATTCATTCTAACTTTACTCAAAATGAATTCTATAAAAATTCTTTAATGTACATAATATTATTTTCCCGTTTCAACGTGTTGTTGTTATACTCTTGTTATTATTATCTTAAAATTGGTTGGTATTGTGATTGTTAGGTACAAAATAATATCGAATTTCTTAGACCCCTATAGTTTTACACAGTTTTTACTACAATATTTTTGCCCCGAATTTTCATAAATGTTTTTCATATCTCGATTTTACTGTGGCTTGATCTTTGACGTCAACCTTTAATGGCAAAAATGACGTGACGCGCGTTAATAACACGGAGCAATTATACTAACAACGGCATCGGATACTCCAATTTGTCGAACTACAACCCTTAACTTTTAACGATTCGCCAAACTGGCTGCCGCTCGTGACTCCGTTTGTACGATTTATTTAAAAATACTAGAACTTTTGACATTTTAAATAGTAATCGAGTAAACTAAGTCGTAGCATACATGAGTTCCTAATAACCAATAGTTATTAAAGTGATTAAAGTTGGTAGCAACCCTTTTATGGCCTATTTGTTGGGCTTGGGGAGGTCTGGAGGATACAGCGCATACACGCTACACCAATGCGGATTGATGGAGAAATAGGCTAGTGGTCAATCCGTGTCGGATGTCTTCAAACCGCCGCATAACACGGGACCGACGGTCTAACGTGCCCTCCGAAGCACAGAAGTGTGCATTTAAATCGCCACTAGTGATCACCCACGCTTGCTAGCTAGTCAAACAGCGTTTGTTTTGTTGGTTCATAAAGTTTTAAATTTAAGCTGTTAAATTTTAACTCATAAGGACGACCCATCTGTACTATTGTACTCGTAGCATCGCTAATCATTGGTCAAAGCCGTTCTGCTGTATGAACGCATGTAAGCGCTCTGTAAACTCCCGGCGCTAGAGGCAGTCTATCTTAATTAACCTCATGCGTTAACCTTCCATTACTGAGACGCGTGCTCCTCCTACTGCGGTGTTATGCATTTTGTTTTTTCAAGGACTGTCTTGTCTTTGAATTTATTTCTAAAATATTTATCCCACAAAAAAATTTAAAATGAAATTTAATACATAGGTACCTACATAAAGTTGTCGCGTTTTGTAGAATTTTTTTTGTTTATCATTTCTCCGAAGTGATCTCAAAAAACGAATTGTCTTAAAAGCAATTTTGTTCCAAAAATACCTTGGTTTTATATGTAATTACTCTGAAAGGTTTTATTCAATTTTACTACAATTTACTAAATGTCCCTACAATTTATTCTGTTCAATAGCAATTTATTCAATCTAACTATCGTTATTTCTAAAAATTAGATACCATACCGCAACGATGACGATCAAATCGTACCAATTTGGGGGAGTGAGTGAACTAGTTAACGCTCATCTTAATTAACCTCATACGTTCACTCCGCAAGTGTGTGCGAGTTGCTCTCTGCGGCTAGTACCCCCAAAATTCTGGTTCATTGAAGATTGTCCGATATCTTTTAATAAAGTTTGGGCCATTTTAAACACATTGTCAATAAAATGAATTGTTCTTTCTAGTTAGCTTATTAGTTTTTTCCAGTCAGAAATTCTTTAATTTTTCTTATCCCTTTAACTGCTCTGAGGAGAAGAATTTATAATAAACATGCAATGAAAATAGAATTTTATTTCAATTTTTATTTCACTAAAACTTATAACTGTAAACTGACATATTTAAAAATAATGTGTGTATTAAAATATTGTATAAAATTACTGATCGATCTACCCATACCGACTGGAAAATAAATTTAAATATATTGTAAATTTATCATTATTCTATCAAAATGCTTTGAGATAAAGTCCTTTATGGTCGTCAAACGTTGTCACACCACTCTCGAGTTAGTACAACTTATAATAATGGTGCTATGTCGATATGCAAATTTATGCTCAACTTGCCAAAGATGGTTTAATTTCGTTTAGTTCATAGTTAGTTCGTTCGTGTTAAGTGTTTATTTATGCCAATTTAGAGATATTAAGTTAAATATGTAGGTACCTACACCCGAACGCATGATAGCTCGATAAAGATAAAATGAGAGTTGTCAATTCCAAACATTAAGATAAGATTATCATCTTAATTAGAATTAAAAATAAATTTATTATCTTGTTTAAAAAAAAAACAATAAACTATAGAAGCTAGTTTTTTGGTAGATCTTCGACGAGTATTTGTTTTAATTTGAGTATCTTAAAAGATAAAAAAATATTTATCAAAATGCTCTTAAAAATCTTTGACTCACTTTTGCTTTCGTATATAAGTACGTAATTAATTTCAAAAAGTAATGTAAATATTACCAATAAAATGCTTTTTCATCCACATCGGTTGTCAGTCTTCGAACGATGTGGCCAGCTCATTGCCACTTTAAATTGCAAACTTCTACGGATTTCATCATATATGACTTTGTCAAGTTGAGAAATTCCAAGCATCGCGACCCTGAGCTTGTGGACTAGGCTCACAGTGAAGGACCACGTCTCAGCACGGTAGGTCATCACTGTCATTGTCTTACAATATATTAATGATAGTATCATTATTTGCAGCATCCCTCGGCCCACCTGCCCCTCTCGAATTAGTAAACAAACGTCTTTACGGGCGGTTTTACGACCCCCGCGATATTTCGGTCTCGCGCACGCTCTTTTACGACATAATGAATTTGTTGATGAACTACGTATTAGAAAGTTGGAAATAGACGCGTCTGGTCACCGACAGAGCTATTGTTGTGCTCCAACATGACTGTATTTTATAGGTGGTAGAGCTGCGTTACCTATCGTTGTAGGATCGTTGTTGAGATATGAGATCTCGCCATCATGTAAGCATGTTACTTGGAGAGGCGCAGTTTTATTTAGAGAAATTGAGGATATCGTCTTCTAAACTATAAACCCAATGATTTAGCTTAAGGTGTAGTAGATGATGTAGTTGAGTAGGCTGTAGTGATTTGTTTGTTATTGAATTATGAAAAATATCAAAAACCTTGTACAATGTACGGCCTATGTTGTGCTGACAGAATGACACGTCCTCAGCCTCATCGCAAAGCATCACTCCTAAGGATCAACCAACGCGACAAAATTCAAACACAGCTTTTTGTATGGAGTTGTCCTAATTGACACTGGTTGACATGCGACAAATGTATGCAATGACGTTGTCGTACGATGAACTTGACACGAGCGGCGATTTTCTTGTCAAACGACTTCGCAATTGGGACAAAACATAACAAAAGTTGGTAAAGGGCGGACGCAAAAAGCAACGTTTTTTCACGATAAACAAGCATATTATTATCATTTTTAAACCTTCCGACGCGACGTCTATTGTGCGTCCGTCCGCGAGTGATAGTGCGAAGTCGGGTCGTTAATAAGTGACGGGCGAAGTCGCCTCTAAATTGCCTCTGCAGGTCACAACTTTTAATGAGGCGAAATTCCCGTTGGTCTCGATTCGACGTCGCAACGCAACCTGTTCGTTAGCGCAAAAACGGGCCACGCTAACGCGCGATTAGAATACACCCCCGCTGCTTGGGGCACACTGGGAGCGATCGAAATTGTTTGTTATTTATTACCCTACTTTAGACGATAATGACTGGTGTAATTTTGTATTCATCTACTGGTTTTGTGTTTGATTTATGGACGAAACAATTTGTGAATGCAAGGGAAATAGTAGATTTTTTTGGGTAGATTTAAAGAATGAATAATATTGATAAAATACTCGAACTCGAATCAAAAAATATAAGAAATTAATAAAATTGTTCAACTAGTTTTCGAAAATATACAAATAATCATAGAATTGAAAATATACAATAACAGTATCGTTTTTTATTTTTTATGGAATTATCTATTATGTTAGAAATATACAGCAAAACTAGAACAGATTAGATTTGAACGATTAGACGATATTTCTCATTAGAAAGATAATATCAAATAGAATTCTCAGAAGCAATCAGACTATTAAATTCAGTAGCTATTAAAATGTCTATTTTATCAGTGTTTTATAATCGATATGATTATTAATGTCATTTGAAAGTATTAATTTCTGTCTGTCCGTGAAAGCGTTTTACGGCCAAACCGCAAAGCCGAACCGACTGAAACCGGCCGAACCGAAGTTTTTTTAAATGGAGTAAATCAAAACTTAGAAATGATATTACGTCCTATTTTTTCTCAATATTAATCTCTTGGAAAGAAACGGTAAACTCAGTAGCTTGGTACAATTAAGGAAACGGCATAATGACACGATCCAATACATTAAAAGTATATAAAGCTTCTGTAAACATTACAGTCTTCCTGTTCCTTTATTCACATAATTGTTTAGTATCAAGATGGGTTTTTAAAAATGCGTCGTTGATCTGCGATAAGTGTGTCACAAACCTAACCCAAAAAGATGGTCCCTCATTTGCGGCGGGCTTTCTCTGTTGTTGTCACATTAGCGAATAACTGCGAGCCGCTTCGCCGATACGTTAATGATGTCGACGGGACGTCTATTACGACCAAAAACTCTTTATGTCGAGAGAGATACCCATTATGTTGCCTTTAGATGTAGATATAGTTGGAAGAAAATCTAAAGGTTGGGAGGAAGTCTAAAGGAGTATTTACATTTATTTGGTGATGCGTGCTCCAGGACTACCCTTATTGTGGTTAACGACTTATACCCCGCATGACATAGATGTAAATCTTTCTTCTTATTGTAAATGAGTAGAAACTAGCATAAGAACACCTGATGATAAGTCAATCTCAAACAGGATAAAAAAAACAGGTAAGGTTAACAGCAGATTACTAAGGTGACGGGAAGGTTAATCCCCTGCAAACTACAAGTTAAATGGCTCTACCACCTCTATAAGAATAAATGAAATAACAAAAATAAAAAACGCAGCTGTGTAAACTTACTCCGAGAGGGTTGGCGTGCTTAAGTTCAATCAATTAATAAAGGTAATGCGTATTACGCGTTACTTTGTTTTTAAAGGCAATAAAACTATAATTGTCGCGGCTATGTTAAAATATGTTTGCTGGTGGAACGTCGTCACGTAAGCAACCGGTGTAGTTTATTAGTAGCTATTTTATTTTCTTTAAAGTTGTAGTTTTTTTAAATATATTTCATATTTTTTAAACGCCCAGCCTTGGTCTATTTACAACTTAGTAACAAAGTGGTATTTTATGAGGAATGAGTATGCAAAATCTAGATTACCTATGGTTTTATTAATATTGGGTTACAATTCATTCAAAATCTTTAATAAACAAGACTGTTGACTTACATTGTGACCATCATTATTTTGTACACTTATTTACACTGTTCAGGAGACCAATTGTATCTTAACAGTTAATTTTACGAACCGCCATCTTCGTAACTCGCCATGACGTATGTTCAGCCTGTTGTGGCCATATCCAACGTTAAAAACGAGAGAAGTCCTATCAGAGGTTGTGGATAAAACTATAAACAAAGAACCTCAAAATAAAATCACCGACAGAACTTACTACTTTGTAGACCACTTGATGTTATATGGTCGCGACAGACGTCGGCTAAACTCGACTAATTTATGAAGTTCTTCCTGAAAGTTGATACAATTGACTTTCCTCAGACAGGACTGAAAGGCTCACCTTTGATCTATAACTTAATATTCAGCAACCCTCAAAACCGTAATGTAAGAACTTTGTTTCAAGGGATTATTATTATGACAGCGGCGGTAGGACCCTTCATCGAACTACAAAAGTTCCACTACCTAAAGATCCTAATTAAGGCCTTTCTTGTAAAATTTTAACAAGACCCTGTACTAAATGGTTATCCGAGAGTAAATAAATTTATCTCAATCCACGGCGCAGGATTATCCGGCCGTGATCGCGAAGAAACTCATTTTTCAAGTTCATAAATTATCGGCCGATATCTGCGGCCGTTTTCAGACTGTACCGTAATGAGGTTGTAAACAACGATCTAATTAAACTCCTTAATCGCAAAACTCAAACGGTTACCGCTTTTAAAACAAAACCTCGCAATTTTCAGAGCGACCACCGCGTAAATAGCCTTCGTTATATCGGAGCGGCGATCGCGGCTCATTACCTTCGCCCCCACTGCCTAATTAGACTCCCTTCCTTCCGCACCCTCGCCCGTCCCGATTGTTTTCTAATAATTCCTTTATTTAGGTTTAACTCTTAATTATCCGCACACGTTTGGTACCTTTGATCGTAAACGCAACACAATCGCAGTAATGAGCTCGGGGCGATACATTTCGAGTAATAAATATCACGAGTCGACGGTGAAGGATTTAATAGGTTCCCAATTAATCGATTCGCCACGGAAGAAATTCAAATTGGCTCTCATTTCCTGTACCCACCGCGAGAGGGCACGCACAGCGAGCACCTGAGCCAGAGCGCTGCATCCGGGCCGTCCAATTACGGGCCTTTACCCTAAATAAAGCACCCTAACGATCGTTACTGGACACCGCACAAATGCACGACCTAATAATATTAGTGTCCTCGAAAATATAACTTTATTGATTTTACTTTGCTATTCGTTTTTTAATAAAAGGAACCGTTTTTCTGTCCTCTGTGATACATACTTTATAATTGTAGGTATTCGTGCGTCGGAGGGGAGTGTGATTTTTATAGGAATAAGATTAAAAGCAACCATCTTAGCTTCGATCATCGAAACTAGTGAAGATGATCTTACTCCTTCTAAAGTCAAACGCATTAACTACTATTTAAGACCTCATAATATCATATGGGCTGCACAGTAGCACACTCCGCCACTTTTTCAGTGTATTTTTTGTTTACCTATATCGAAATCTTTAAAACGATTTGTTCTAAAGAGTGTCGAAACACAAATGTGTCAAGTAACCGCAAAGATATCAGTCAGAGGTGTAGTGTGACTGAAATGTTTGCTTTGAAACGCCACACATCGTGCACGAAATTAATGGGCGTCATTGATGTACAGTGATATTCTGTCGCATCAATTATTCAAGCTCACGCGTCATCAAGCATACAACGATGAAAGATGGAGTGCAAACCAAGTCCCAGTTCCCTAACTATCATCCATCTCAGTCTCCGCATAGTCTAACTAACAAGGCTCGCACGTCACTCGAGTAGCAATCAACCAACAGTTGGAATAAAGTCTGAAATGCGTTATTGGCGCTGAAAAAGCTCGCCACCGATTAGATGGGTCCGATTTCATGCGGTGATATTAAACCCTTATAATAATAGATTAAAGGACTATTTTGGCGTGAGTTTGGACGTCTATAAATGTCGCGAGATGCTCGATAAGATCGGCGCAAGCGTCTCGGCTCGGCACCTTTTATTTATTTAATCAGCCTGAGCGACGGACAATGTGCTATTGTAACTTCTGATATATTGTCCAATGCTGATCTATAATGGCTCGCCTCATGTTTTGTGAGACAGATAAAGCGATGTGGTGTGTAAATTATTTGTTTATTATAATAATCGTTTTAAATTAACGCAATACGACCGTACGAAACTAAGTCGGTAATAACAGTCGCTGTAAATAACGCTCGTGATCGCTGGCAAAATTTATGCATTTAATTAATTAAATGTCGATAGATTCTCGTTATTGGGTGCTTATGGTAAATAATAAAATGAAATTGATTTAATAAATAACAACAATAATAATTCGGTTTTAAATTAATTATAAATACGTTCTAATTAAGTAAGGTCTATTTTAAAAATCCCGAACGAGTAAGTATAAATAATATTTAATTTAATATCGTTCTTTTACTCCGCGCGTTTTAATTAAAACTGGATATTGTTTCGTCGAGAGGTTTCTGGTAATTTTATATGTACTTTAATGAGACAGTAATATAATAATATAATGTAGAGATACGTCCAAACTTAGGGGTTAACCATTTTTATTTTTTTATTTTGGCGAAGATTTTTGAACTTCGATCGCTCGTAACAAAACCACTCATCCATCCATCTTTTGTAATCTACCGCTATAATAATTCCTCCTTCACCTTTTAAAAAAATGGTTTGTCCTAAACATGGTCGCCATTTGATGGTTTTTCATTCCATCGATCCTTCAAATGATTTTAGCTTTTTTTGCTTTGCTACGCTATCGTATGTCATGGTTTGATTTTTTTCACCAAACTGGAATCTTCTAGCTTAATTCTTACTTCTTACCTGTTGTTGTTGCAGACAAAAAGGATCTTAAACGAATTTGGCCGACTGTCTTGCTATATTTTCTTATCAATTTCTTACAGGTACATAGATTGGATTCGCAAACCACCTGTTCGCCAATCACCAGATGTCAGAACATAAAGTTATTTTTGGTTGACGCGACCTTGTCTGGTGCTGTCATAAAACGCCAATGCTAACAGAACTTATAACATGTTTAGACTATTTAAGATATTAATTCTATGCAATGTTGGATGGATTATAGTTAACGAGGCTAATATCCGACGCTAAAGCGTTTTGGGGATACCGCGGTAAGAAAATAACTCTTACTCGTGGGAAAATCTGTTGGTACAGTGAAAAATGACACAATTATTAGCGGTTGCCATCAAAATATAAGTATTCTAAAAATTAAAGTCCCCTTATTTCACGTGTCCCATTTTTGGTATCCTATCACTCCACCTTGACAAATAAAAGTCTTTGATTTTATTATTCAGCCAAATAGTTGTAAGCAAACTATTAGCATACCGTTCGGAGGCTAATCGCATCGTCAAAAATGTTTAATTAAAAAGATTGATGCTTACCGGTACAGCGGGGCACCAGAAGTACAGTGGAGTTGCAAACTTATCTAATTAGTTGGCGGGGGCGAGGGGGCGAGTGGAGGGGTGGGGTGGCCCGGCTTGGGGGCAGACGGGGGCAATTAGTGGTGATACTCGATTAGCTCATCGGGCCTCATCGTGCGAGTGCGGCTTTTGACAAATGTTACGAGTAATAAATTATTATTATTTATGAACGTCGCAGATAATTGGTGTAATTAATACACGCTCGCGGACAATTTAATCCGATGTGTTTGACCTGCGCCCATTATTTTAATTGAAACCGATTATTGTTATAATGGCGAAATTGTTAAAAATGTTTCGTCATTTTACGAGTAACTAAAGTGAATACCGATTGTCAGGACAAATTTGTATCATTATTTCTTAATATGATTTGTAATGCATTTTATTTTATTTAACAGCGCAGCGGTGATAGCCCAGTGGCTTAGAATTCGACCTCGAATCGAGTGGTCTGGGTTCGAATCCCAGTGGCACGCACCAATGAGTTTGTAATATAAGTTTTGTGCGATTTATAAAATTAAATATCACCTGCTGTTATGGTGAAGGAAAACATCGTGAGGAAACCTGCATTCCTGTGAGTTACCTAACAAAAAAATGTTCTCAAAGGCATGTGAAGTCCACCAACCCGCAGTAGGCCAGCGTGGTGGACTAAGGCCTACATCCCTCTCATTGTGAGAGGAGACCCGACCCTGTAGTGGGTCATTAATGGGTACTGACATACGTATAAGTCAATGTGATTCAGAAATGTTGATCCATCTATTTAACAAGTCAAGCCTTAAAATGTATCCTTTTAATTTACGGAACACTACAAATTTAAAATTCAGAAGCCCAAAGCTCGTTCACAAAACTAGTCGCTTCGTTAGCTCTCATTTAAAAATATTTATAACATGTCTTTTATTATTACATTTAAACCGGTATTGTTACAGGTTTAGTCCCATTTAATAAATCCACAAAGCATCATTATTAATATTCCATTTAATATGATAATTGTGGATCAATTCAGTTTAAATACCATTTAAATAATAAATATTGACATTATCCTCACTATTTCCTTTAATTTATTGCTGCATAAATATAAATGGTGCATAAGTATTTAAAATTATTGCCTACTTTTAATAATCCATTTTGATTCGTCGAATTATTTGAATCAAATAATTATTTATTGCCTAACGATCATCAATCACTCATCTATGTACAATGTTCTTGTGAATAATACTCATTTATGACTGGTTGATTCATTAATTCGTTAGTATCTTACTGTTCGTTGCTAGACATGGGGTTTCCCTAATCCACTCGTCACCCATTCCGTCTGCCTCTAAACCATACATACAGTTTTTCACTGTCTTCACATTGTTCGTCATTACCTACTTTCAAACCATTATGATAATAAGTAAGTTACCAAGAGAATTTAGATGGTAAAGCTTTTGTTTTCTTCTCTACCTACCTAAATAAGTATAGTTCATAGGCGCCAGCTTGAAGTGCTGCCGTTGCCACCATACCAGTCCAAGTCTGTAACCCAAACGACCAAATTTAAACAAAACACGTATTTTGCCTATCTTTAACATTTCTAAACAAAGATTGTGCAGAAGAGATTGCTATTGAACAATTGTTTTTGTATATTTTTTTTCTTTATTTCTTTAGTGCAATAAATAATATCTATCTATCTACTTAATTCGATCGTGTTGGATCCTCTTCTACCTCTAAACCTTAGTAGAAAATTGACGTAAGCACCCAAGAAACAAATTTTCAACCATAATAACACTCCTGTTTCAGCAAAGCTTATTCCGAAGATTGATTAGTGAAAGTTTATTAATAAAGCCGGAGATCGTAATACTAAAATAATTAATTCGTAGAGCAAGTTAATTGACAAATTAACATTAATTACGAAACTTGCTATTTACCTCTAACGTTCTATTTAGGGATGGTTAGTTCGTTACCTTTCGATTAGGTATAAATTCGCTACTTTCCTGCTTTAAACTATCAAAGATCAAATTAGTAGGTATACTTTGAAATCCGTAATAAATAATCATAGTGATAAGATAAAACCTATTCATTTCAGTATTCATTTGTTTATCAGGTATTTTTAAAAATAAAAAAAAATATATCCTCCTAACAATAAGCATGTAAATCTCTAATCACAAGTAAACAGTAATTACACGCCGTGTTAGCTTCTGAAGTTCAATATAGCGTTTCGTAATCAGATAGTCTTTGACATTGCAAAGCTTTGATATTCGTATAAAGTAGTCGGTAATCACAATGCATGCAGTAGGCGTAGTATCGAGTTAACACGTCGTTAGCAAGAAACTCGTTAGTGCAACGACAAGCCAAGAAACCTTAATGGTGCTTTCGTCTAGCGCGCGTCTACGAGTTGTGTAACTCATCGCGGCACTGGAGACTATGACCAATGAAAGCTGTGAAGCTGTGTTTTATATGTTTCGTGTTTCGGTTGGGGTGATGTTGTTGCCTATGACAATTTTTCTAGTGACCACCTTTGTCCTCTTGAGCAGCAACGCGCCCATGAAATACCTCAAATAGGCCTCATTAAACCGTCTTAAAAATTAGTCTGGGAGTAATTGTGCGATGTGACGATAATACTGAAAAAAACCATATAAGTTGTCGAGATTTTGTCAACATATCGCACCTAATAGATCTCAATAACTGTCAACACAATATCAGGTGTCATTATAATCAGAATGCATGTTGGAGGCGGGACAGCGCAGTATCGAGTTAGCGCGTCGTTAGTAAGAAACTCGTTAGCGCGACGACGAGCCAAGAATTTGCTAATGACGCGTCTGTCCCGCGCGAGGCTTACTCCGCGACGTAACGCGCTTCACCTAATGGGAACAACCCGGGTTTGGTCTTAGACACAATAGAGGCAATCGTGTCACGATGGAAAAAAAATTGAGCGCCACCCTCATAATCCGCCGTGATGCAGTGTTCTTAAATTTTGGTAATTCGGTTGGAGAGATGTGGATGCCTGATGATACTTTATTCGAGGGACCACCTTAGTCTAGCAGCGCATCCACGAAAGAATGTATATAAATCCTAGTTGAGGTTCGATAAGGGTGTTCATGGGTTCAGTGACCATTTTTTTTAGGACCCGGAGGTCCACATATTTATTTGCTATTTTTCTCAGTATTATTAATGATGTATAAAAAGATTTTTTACTACGTCTTAACGTTTTTTTGCGCCAAAAAAACAATTTTCACTTACTTAATACAACGTTTATTATACAATTATTTTACTTACACAAAGTTTAAAAACTAAATAAACTATCAGCGTTTTGCTATAAACATTAGCGCGCAGCCGTGAAGCAATCTCGTATTCAAATTGACATAGGTAGTAAAACAACAGAGGCTCCGACTAAGTTCCATAAACTCGTTTCCAACTCCCCTCTACACATTCTATCGGCGATTTTTAATTAAGTCCCAAGCGAGCGAGCGAAGTAACACCATCAATTCATTATCCTAAACTCCGTCCCGATTGTTCCTGGCTCGCTACTTACGCAAACTTTCATTTTAATCAAGCGTTTAATTAAAAATTATCCGAGAAAAACAAAATAAGCCCGTTAGGGCGGTCTGAAACTAATTAAGGCGCATGCGATGAGCCGCCCGACAACGGCCCTGAGGTGAGCGTCCTTAATTAAACGCCTGTTCTACTCCAGTGGCCGCCGCTTAGTGAAACTATTACAGCGCGGAAAAACCTAACAAGTGTTGGGGCGTGCCCCACTGATTGTCGACACGATTGTCCCGAGGCTGTTACACTTGTCACTTTGTTACTTAATGTTACAATGGTCTTAACTCAGCAAGTTAGAAAGAATGACTGTAGGTTTTCTTTTTTATATAAAGGTCAAATCATGCACTTCATTTATTTTAACATCTGTAAGTATTGAATACTTTTATAGATGCAGAAAAATCTAACAAGTGTTGGGATATGCCCTACCAATTGACGACACCATTTATCTCGGCGCTGTTACAGCTGTCACTTTTATTACTTAGTTGCAATACTACATTAGCATTGATTTTAATTTGATCGCAAAAAATTAATAAGTTGTTTTGCGGTTGTAGTATACTGTTATAGTCTTCGCTTTTGTTCCTTATTTAATATTAGATTTTAATTTGATCGCAACAAATTAATAAGTTGTTTTGCGGTTGTAGTATACTGTTATAGTCTTCGCTTTTGTTGCTTATTTAATATTAAGTTTAGTGCGTAGAACTCAGATTGTTTAGATTTTATGTTTGAATGAACAGCCATTTAATTGGTTTAATTTGTTGCGTAGGTTTTATATCGAAGCCTTTTTTTAAAAAATAGCTGAAAGTACATCAATAAGGTTTACAAATTTTGTTCTTGTTGGAAATACTCAGATCTTTACAATATTTTCTTAGGTACGTTCAAAGTTTGCGTTGAAAAAGTTTATGTTTTGTATTTGAACCCATTATAAGAACTTCGTATACGAAGTTCGAAATACATTATTAACCTATTCTTGCTATTGGACTTACAAGGTAATGATTCAGAGTGACCTATGACTTATTCTCATAATTATTAACTTATAAATTAGTCATCGCATTTGTGGACAAGAGACCATCTTGTTCATTATTTATTAGACGATAATTTTGTAGTAGGCTAAATGGTTAGGTAAGGTTCGTGGTGGACTACATTCATGGCACATCCCCATTATTTACAGACTGACATTTATTCGTCTTTTATACTATCATATTACTATTATAAATGCGAAAGTTTATGAGGATGGATGAATGGTGGATGATGGATGGATGTTTGTTACTCTGACGCAAAAACGGATGATCAGTGTAAGATGAAATTTGGTACACAGGTTATAATCTACCTGGATTAACATATAGGATACTTTATCCCCCTATGGGTTAAATTCTTAGGTCCACGTGGACAAGTATGCGGGCGGAAGCTAGTTTTCTCATATACTCTTGCATGTGAGAATCAATCCTTTTTGCTATATTGATAAAAAAGGATTTTATTTAAAAGTGAATAAATTGTCAGTTATTGAGTTTCTCGTAACGAGTCTAACGACATCCGATAAGGCGAGTGTGCGCTGCGTCTAACTAGCGTGTCGTTATCGCTTCGTTATAATAAAGTCTGCTTGCTAGGGACTATTTATAAATATATAAATTTCCTGACTTTTTTTAAATACATATATATTTTTTAAGTTACATAACTAGATACTAGATACTCACTTTCTACCAATAAGGATATTTTTGTAGGAACTTTTCAAAATATTTATTGAAATTTATTATCCATTACTAAGTAGGTCTCAAGTCCCATATAAGGTAAAAAAATTAAAATTAAAACAGTATTTTAACGTTTAATTGTGTTTTTTGTGAGTACCTAATACATAAACGTATCACATTCATACCGTCACACGAGAATTCTCTGAGTCGTAGGTGCCATGGACAAAACACGAACACACACCCAGAAACAGAAACTTAAACTCATCATTCAAACCTTTGCTTCATTGGAACTCGAACTCCGGACGCTCCGTATAACTTGCCGGACTCTAAACCACTGCGACACAGTGGAACGAAACCCCTTATAAACCTCAACAAACATTTGTTTAAAGACGGAATTTACCTTTAGAGGTTTAAAGCCATTAGAAATTCATGATGTTACCTTGAAAATTAAGCAGATACTTACTGCACTGTCGCAGGCATCCCACGCTGCGACGAAGGCGACCTAATCATTCAATTCAGATTATCTGCTGGTTTAATGAGCTTTCGCAATTGAAATTCCATTTAAAAGCTAATTAAGGTGATCAGACTGTTTCTGGGTCTGCATTTAACATGCATATCTACGTTTTTATGTAACTTCAACTTGATTAATTAGTAGACTTGTCTAGCTGAAGCAATTTTATATTCTACTGCGGGGTTTTCTCCTCCAAGGCCTAGAATATATATCATCGTTATCCACTTATTCTATTATCCTTCTTGAATTGAGCTCTCTATACTAACGAAACCTTAATGAGAACTCTCAGGCATGCACCTTTCGTCACGATGCTTTCCTTGACTAATACAGCAGGTGATTTTTTTATAGCGCATGTAACTTAACACTTACACTCAACACTTAACTTCGAACACGGACCTCTTCACTTCGTACAGTACTGTTACTCGTTTACTGGCTCCACAACATAAGGTTGCTTACAGTTTTGTGTGCTACTCCTTGGTAAGTAGGTATAGTATAAACAAATTAATAAAACTTTACACTTAATGAGCTTTCTTACTACCAACTCTTTCGCAAAGTACCTAGTTTCGTAATATAAATTCTCGCAATTAACGAGAATTTTAATCTGTCTTAGTACGAGTATTAAGTAATAGGAACAAAGCTTAAAGAAGGCAGAGAATTACTGCGAGATCAAACTTCCACTGTATCAACATGAACTTTGAATTGATTTAGGATTTTGTCACAATTTTTGATTTGAAACATAACATGATAAAAGTCATAGAAACATTTTCACCATCAAACCTATAAGTGTAGCGGACAAAAGACAGGAACTTTTTTACCACCATGCCTATAGGTGTAGTTACATGTAACCCATTAAACACAAAGACAAAAAGTTTATTTGCACAATATATTGACTTATATATTTACACAATGTTACAATTGTGATGGTGGCCACCATTCAGAATTAATATTAAATTGTACTTCCTCTAAAAGAGTGAAGTTAAGAAACGTCAGCTCAAGAAAACTTAGCTCAACTTCCAATATCTAAAAAGAATGGTTTTAATAGGTCAATGGGCTTCAAATATTGATGAAATAGTTGGGTCCTTTAGACAAAACATAGATTTCGTATGAAGAACCCAACCAACATTGATCTAGCTTTTACCCTTTTTTCGTTTTTGACGTTCAATAAAAGTATCTCAATTGGGTCTGCGTCCACACCCTCATTCTCTACAAGAGTACAAATAAGTCTCTACATACGCATTTCATCCTGTAATTCTAACTGGCTAATTATTATCAAAACAAAATATGGCTAATCTTGGCAGGATTTAGCTGGTAGTAAGCAATATTAAGATTATTATATTTTGCTTTAACTCACAGCACCCACTAATCGATGCAATGTTGATTTGTCGGAGACATTTGCATCAAGAGCAATTTGCAAATTTATCAGATACGATTTATGTTAACATTTATTACATTTAGCTGTTGATTATATTTGGCGACCACGACCCACGACTTAGTACGAATTATGGTAAGTAACAGTAGTAAGTAGCGATTCTCAAACTATTGGGCACGTTTGCAACGTAGTAACTTGGAAATCTTCTACAAAGACTGAATGTTTTGACGTTACGTTTCGCTATGTTTGACGATTTACAGTACGCGAGGACTAATTGTAATTCTCATATAGTGCTCAAAATTCGCCAATGAGGCTCTGTACAAATAACACAAAGATATTGTTTTTATCGATTCCGATTTGAATTTGAGCGATAAATTACAATTATAAATTGAAGTTTTACAATTAAGCGAAAGAATAACTTTCTTATAAATGCCACACCATTTATTAAGTTCACTTTGGAGACACTAAATCATAAGATTCAAGACAAAGATTTATATTAATTTAATAATAACATTAATGTAACTAGAAGTGCTATACGTAATATCATAGCGAATTTTTTTTCGATTATTCTAATTCAAAATAAATTACTAAAAAAACTTAATAAAACGTAAAATATCCGCTCTAGAACTTTTTAATAAAAATCCACGAAAGTTTCAAGTACTGATGTCTTATGCATCTTTCAGTAAATGGGATCGACTAACTCAGAAACTCCATAAAAGCTATATCCACTCTAGAACTTTTCAATAAAAAAATAAATGACAACTTTGGAGTATCGATGCTCTTTGCGTCTTACAGCAATATAAATGGGATCGACTATCTCAGAAACAATCCAACAACATCCAAACCTAGAACTTTTTAAGAAAAATCAAACGCAACTTTGAGATTCGATGCCCCATGCGTCTTACGGTAAGTGGGCTCGAAGCAACAAGTTATCCCGTCCCGGACGCATCCTTTATCGAGAGCTGCTCGTCTCCGCGACCCAATCGGCCCACCCCACCGGGGGACCACTTATTACTTAAACGCGAATCATTTCAATCAGTTATTCGACACTTGATTCCAAATTTTAGTATTCGTTTTCATTTCACTTCATTGTTATTTCATTTTCACAAAATTTCAGTAATCTTCACAAGTTGCTGTGTAGTTAAATTGTCACTGAAACTTAAGTAATTTTAAATTTTTTTGCTCTGAGTATTATAATTGTATTTGATGACATCGATATTTTGATCATCTTACGAATGTAAGAAAATATTTTGTATTTAAATACCTATTTCTATTAGAATACTTCAATAGAG
This sequence comes from Erynnis tages, assembly GCA_905147235.1. Taxonomy (NCBI): domain Eukaryota; kingdom Metazoa; phylum Arthropoda; class Insecta; order Lepidoptera; family Hesperiidae; genus Erynnis; species Erynnis tages. Next base: position 10,825,075 of record LR990072.1, read on the forward strand.
ACAAAAATATCAACTCTACGACTATTACTGGCGATGATGACCTAACAGTAAAGAATAATAAATCTTTGTACTAACTTTTCAAATCACAGTAACATTTCCTACTCTAGGATGAAGTCACAATAATTTTAATGAATATTCAATTCTGCCTATAAAACAGACCTTTTATCTTTGGTTTATCTATTATAAAAAGCAAATATGATATGTTGTTATTGAATCGTATTACATGACATTTTCTAGATTCGTGAGACATTTTCCTTAAAGACCTTGTTTTATAAGGTAGGTACTCATCGTCAGCCAGGGATTAGACTACAATGCGAACATTGCTTCTATTACTATCATTTAAAAACCTAATGTAATGTTACAAGTAAGTCTCACAAGTGGCACAATTAAAGAGACGTTACAAAATATTGAAACAAGCCTACAATATTCATCGCAACACCCCACCCCTTGCTCTAATGATCTCACGAAGAGGTTTTAAATTATGTCCCTCACAACAATCCAAGAACGCGAACACAACATCCAGGCTCGAGACATTCCCTTAATGAATAAAATAACATGTCAAGATACAGTCTTCATCTTAAATTAATGAGGATTCACGTCGACGTATTCAATTTTACACGTAACGAAGGCAAATAAACTTCGGTACCATCGCATCTTAGGAACCGATCGCACCGACAACGATCTGCGTAGCTCAGGAAAAGATATGAGTACATATTAGTGTATCACGGTTTCATCTGAGGTTACTTTGCAAGTTCACTTTATTACTACAGTTAAAGATCTAATCAGGATATTTGAATTGGGACCTTGATTAGGTATTCAATCCGCCCTTTCTTTCGCCCGCTCTTTGAATCCAACGGTGTCTTTTTCAGATCTTCGGTCCTTCGCACGGTATAGGGCTGGCTACATTGCCTTTAATTGTTTTTATAAAGATTCCGTGATCTCAGAATCCGCCTAGGACAATATCACGCATATTACCAGAGGTGTAAAATAAATAAAATTATCTACATCTCAGCTTACGTATTGATAGTATGGCACCTGCCTTACTCGAACACCAAACTTCCTCATTTATTAAACTCCAGTTAAACACATACTCCTTAATTAATATCAGCGTGAAAGGAAACCTAAAAGTTAGTGTTGATTAGAATTTGTAATAAACTTGTAGACACGCAAATAAAATTACAAATCCGTCGAAAGGTAGCAAACTAAGTCCTTTTATCAGTTTCAAGTAATTCGAGGCCCTTCGAAGTACGGAAAGTTGATTAAAGTTAGGAAATTTACGGACGAATAAATAAAACAAAACTCATGTGTGTCCCTTGCTAGGATTGTATTACGCAAGCATACACGGATTCGTTTAGAAATGTAAAGGTTAACGTTAATTAAAGCTTATATCCTTTTATGCGTACAGAAATTTGTAATAAGACTCTGCAGAGTCGTTTGTGTATTCAAAGTTCTTAGAAAGGGCAAGCAACATTCGAATAGTTGAGTTGAGTAATGTAGGATCTCGTTTTAAATATTTTCTGACCTTTTATATTGTATTGATAGGGCTTCTGTAATTCACGTTATAATTGGTGTTTAGTCCTTATTTCACAGGCTGACCTACATAATATGTTATTCAACAAAAGAAAAGATCGTGGGTCTTATTCCGATTCAGTGTAAATATTTGCGTAATGAACACGAGGGCCAATCAATACAAAAAATTATCGTTAACTTTAGTTCAGTGCAAAGCCGAGATATTATTTGTTTGGTACATAATAAATATCATACCATAAATACCATTCTTGTTGTTGTTGAGGGCCCAGGACCGGACGAAGTGGCGTCGATTAGGTGAAGCCAATGTTTTACGAAAAGCCGAAAAGAAGAAGGTAAAATTGTTCTCATTGTTTCCCAAAATGGAAATTAAATCATTCAATAGATCAATTTTTGTCCTACCTAAGGTGACGCGACATCCAGTATCGGGCCCGTATCCTGTACAACACAAATAGATTCGTACATGTTTGTCTTGGCACGGTTTAATTAATTTTACCTTCATACGCCGATACCTACTGTTTGGTCGGCGCTCCTTAATTGAAAACGCTCTTACCGAAGTAAATGAAACGAAATCCTATTTGGTGGGAGTGATTGAAGTGAGTTTATCTTTTAAGACTCACAAATTTATCTTTAAACCTTTGCCAATGTTCACCTCAATTCCGATCGGACGAGGCTCAACTAATTAAGTTTTAATTGCTTTCGGTGCGTTTTCATATCACGATTTTAATAAAGCTCAAAACATAATAATTATAATATCTTGATTTATGATCCGGTTGATGTAGTTTTAAAATCCTTTTAACGAAATTACCTAGTGATCTAAAAGTCATTGTTCCGTAACACCTATTGTATAACACTTACTCTAAAACGAAAATATCTTAAGTAAAAGGATATTTGTGATCGTCCATGGTCTTAAGTGACTACTTAAAATCATGTGGCTTGCGTACTTAGGTAGGCACTATATTATAAAATATGACAGAATTATTACCTATTCCTTAACATATTCAAGTTAGTGAGTCGCTGACGTTCATTACAATAATGACCCACTCAATAATTACTTAATGCAGCTATTAATAAAACAGCTGCGGATGCTGTCACGGACACTTTAAGTAAATTGACGTCATGATAAACGATGCTAATTGGATGAGAGCACACTGAATTTGCTCTACATTAATCCATTAATCTTTTAAAGTCCATTGCATCCATACATCCATAAGCCTGCTCTATTCAACGTTGGGAAGGCTTGGCTCGGTATGGATGACCGCGTGCCGTTATGAAAGACTTTCTCAGAAACAAGCCTGATATGGGAATGGCAACGGTGTGTTCCATCCAAAATCTTAGTCATCCATAAGTACTGAGAAAGGCTACGAGTATTAGTGGGTAGAAATCTTACTTCACCTGATATAACTCCCATGAATTCGGATATCTTTTGAAGATTTCCAACCACAACAAAAAAGCTCTCCCAATTCGACGCCATTACACTCAATTCGCGTTGTGCCGAGGCTGATATAAATTTTTCTTTCTAACTTAGAAGATTATTAGGTTATTTCGCAGTGAAAGCCGGTTTTGAATGTTAGTTTTGATTCCAGGCGCTTCCTGTCTCCAATAGAATTACTTACGAGTACGTATTTAAAAAAATCAAAGTAATAAAACTAAATCAATTAAAGATCTCACACCTTACGAACGCACGGAACTTTTATTTAAAACAGATAAAAAATAATGACACATCTATGGCCCCTAATTTCACCTCACACTTCACCAACAACATAATAGTTAAGTGTCAAAGTTTTATACGTGGGTATAAACATAACTAACCCGACATGACAGCATTAGTCCCTCGTAGGAAAGTTATCTTATCAGCTCCAAGTGTTTTATTATTATTTACACGTTTTATTGGCCAGTAAACTTCAATTAGGTACATAATGAGCACTTTCAACCTTAGGGACGTTTGCTACTGACAGCGAATAAACAGAAGAATATCGTATTCATCTACCGACAATACGTTTTGAGAATTTCATTTCAATAATCACGTCTGATAGCTCTTTGAAGAACAGTATTATTTTCCTTAAAAGATACGCACATGTGAATACGAAAGGGAGTACGGGAATACGAAAGAGGAGTAATTCTATTTTTCGAAAAATATTGAGATGCGCCAGAAATCCTTTGGCACACTTGCTTGTATCGTCGAATAGAAGGTCTCCACCAAATTTGAGCCAAATCGGATGTAAAAGTTATTCAGAAATGATAAAAAACTTAAAAATTTCAAACCCCCGTTTCACCCCCTTAAAGGCAAAATTTCGATTTTTTTTTACTCTAAAAAACATCTTATTTTGGGCTAAATATGAAGACTGCATGGTCAAAATTTGGCGCCTCGGAAATCGTACTCTTGCCATACGAAACGAAAATTAAACTTAATTGTAGTATCGTTTATTATATTGTATACTATCAATTCCACTGTAGTAGGTACTTGTTTTAATATTTCAATCAATGTAACAAGACAATCCAATAGAAAAATGGTAAGAAATGAAAAATTTACAAGAATATTTAAAATCATTAAAATTTACATCAAACAACAAGAAGACAAGTCGAATTTCCCTGCAAACTCACTGCAACAACTGTGAATAGATCCAATTTATTTACAACAGCCAAATTGCGTATCTTATTTTCGGCCGCTGTCCTTAATTCGTCCGCAGTATGACAGGTTGGTTAACGCAACTAATTTAGTGTAACGATAAATCACATTGAAACTAAACACTTCGGTTTCGGTACCATTATACGTATATCTGGTTTACGAGGAGGGCATAAATATTGTGGAAACACGTGGGATAAATCTTTGGCGAGCGTTTAACCTCGCGCTCGAGATTTGAACCGGTTTTAACTGAGAAAAAAACCAGTGGGTAACCGACATACCAATAATATTCTACTTACACGGCTTAGATTGGTACTGCTTCGTAATTACCCTGTGTAACCTTTTATATTTTTATTATTGAAGCAATAGTTGCATGAGTAGCTCCGAGTACGAGCTAGCTACATGTATACCTACGTAAAAGTATACGTATAGGTAACTAAACCCACCAACTATTCTGCTATTGAAAAGGACGCGTTGTCTTGTTTTATGAAGAAATTCTAATTGATTTCGTAGCCGGGTGCGTTGCTACATAAAAGGACTTAGATGTATTCTAAGTATCTCGGGTCTCCGCAACCCTATAATCCTAACACCTGAACATGAAGAATATGCTGTCAACGGCGAAAAGAGGGCCATGAAGAACCATGACTCTACCTCCTATAAACCTACAAACTAAACAAAGAATCATGATTCCAATTTGAAGACAGTCCGTACCAACCCGTCGACTGTACATATTTCCAATTGATTTATTACTGGTGTCATTACTATGCTTTATTAACCATTTATCAAACTTTAACGACCAATAATCGTGGCAGAATTGCTTGTTAAAATTGTTGCCGCCGTCTAAGATATCAAACTAACATTGAATTTAACATTCTCAAGTGAACCGATAAATTGAATGTGCTTTCATTTCGCTGTTTCTGTAATGGAAAGCTTTGACCGGTCCAATTCGATTTCCTTAAGCCCGCGTACATTAGTGACGAATTGCTTTAAGCAGATTAAAAAGATAATTTTAATGCCTTTGATAGATACATATATTATTCTCCTTATCTATTTGGAATTGGAAATTGTATATTACTTAAACTTACAGATATTATAAAATCTTGTAAAATTCGTGTATTTTAAATAACGCCTACATCCTATCTCTGTCAACTTACTATACCATGGTATTCGAGGACGGATTGTACCCAGTTAAATTCTTTAAATTAAAGACGTATTTCTCGCGTTCATAGATAAAAACTCACACGTAATCCTTAGGTAGCTATTATCGCTTTTACACACAAAACCTGAAATAAACAATTGTTAATTAAGAAAGTTCTGTTAATGAACTATCATAATTTGGTAATTCTACAAGTAAATTAATTTAAATGAAATTTTTCTAATTGTTTTTCTCTTTGTTCCAGAATGTTCGGCTCAGGCGGCGCGTGCGCAGCGTGTGGGCAAGCCATCCCTGCGAGTGAGTTCGTAATGCGGACGAACGCACCACAACAACCCCTTCACGTGTTCCACATAAAGTGCTTCGCGTGCTCCAAATGTGGCTCCCACCTCATGCAGGGCGATAGGTAAGAGTCTCTATCTTTTCCCAATATACAAATTAACAACAAAACGCTCAGTCGCAAATGAAGCGCCTTAAGTCATTACCATTCATAGCCGAACTCAAAAAGGTGTAAACATAGCTCAGATTGGAAGTGCTCGTAAGGTGTACTTTACTCAGAGAGGGAGATATACCGATTTGATTTTATGTCTTCAAACAAATATGAGCCTTAGCAGTAGGCTGACAACATTTGCTACAAAATCAACTGCCGTTTGATTGGCCTTTCCAAGTAGATATGGCACTATTTTTGCACCGGAAGGCAGGTAACTCCTTAAATGATACCTATGTCCAACTCTATGGCACGCCTCAAGAGAACCTATGCCCAGCTCAGCAGTGAACGGAATTAGGCTAATGTCGCGTGTTACTCATTTATATTCATATAGTTAGCAGCTCCTAATCTGCACGAAGAATTGGTAGGTTGAATTTAAAAACAATTTTACCTACAAAAACAGAAAATGACAAAACTCTTGTCATTTCACAGGTACTACATGCTCGGCGGGTCCCTGGTCTGCGAACAGGACTGGCAGAAGCTGATGAAAAGCGCGAACGCGGCGACGCCCGGCGCGCCCGTGCGCAAGGGCAAGGTGGGCCGCCCGCGCCGCTCGCGCGAATGAGCTCCGCCGCCGCCGCGTCACTCGTATCGCGACTTTGAGGAGGTGGGTACTTCGATATTTTTAGTTTTGTGACTACCTGCGTTTTACGTGACACAGGAAGCGTCAGGATTTGTTGCAAAAATTTTGTCTCGCTTTTTGTTTCTTAAATGAACCAGAAAGTATATCAGCAGGTTTTATTCATAAGATAATACTCCTATACTCAAATTTCCGGTTATCCTGTTCGATCAACGTCAATATTGTGCTGATAAAAAACCTACTTAATTAGAAAGTTGTTGAACCAGAATTATCACAATGTAGTGAAATCAATTAAAATTGTATAAAAAGATAAGAGTAAAGGATTTAATTGATCACCTTGTACATAATTATATAGGTACACTAATTTAAAAACAAATGATGGCAAATATTTTTTATGTACAACTTTTCAAATCCAAGTTATAGGTACTTTTGATACCAAAAGAATATATCGATCGATCACAAAAATGACCGATGACTACATCGGTCATTTTTGATCGATCAATACAATGACGAATCAAATCTTTTATCGCAATACGAACGTAACAAATAATTAAGCTTTGTTTTAAAATCTCAACAACAAACAGGTATATTAAATGCATTGAAAGATAACGTACCAAGGTAACTTAGTCATATATTACGCCTATATATATAGGTAAAAGGTAGATAAAAAGATTAAGCCTAGATAATTAAGACATATTGTTTTCTGCAAGCCCCTGCCCTTACTAAGACTTAGTCCTCATTATGCAGACATTATCCTTGTAAACAAGTTGTTTGTGGTCTTGTGCTTTATCTGATCAGTCACAATTAAAACTAAAAATAGAAACGGCCGACACTCTTGGTGCAGGACACGCCATATCTACCGAGCTCACCCAAGAATCTGCCACACGAACAGTGATGAGGCTCACAAATTTTAATACTTAAACGAAGACCCACAGATATTGAAAGGGTTAAAGGATCTAATATAGTACCAAGATTGTGGGAAGGGAGCGCGTGCAACCAATGACCAGAATTTTCAGCGGATACTATTTAAAGTCTGGCTCGATCCGAGTCGTCCGTACAATTGTCTAGGAGACAGGCAAAACATGTTTTTGTACCGGGCAAGGCCCAAAATTTTTTACTCGATATCTTTCTCGGTTATGGTTTCCTTGGGGTATGCAGTTCTCCAAATGTCAATGGCCGTCCCCATATTCGTCACCCTAACATCAGCTGAGTTTATGTTTAAAATATTGCTGAATGAGGGTGAGCGAGCTATGAGTGGAGGCTAAAAGGGCTGGGAGCGCTACACTTGACAAAGCATAAGTGAAAGTGTAAGTGTTCCAAGTAATAGTAGTAGTTGGGAAATCCTGATATCATTTAAATGTGATGGTTATTTCTTGTGTAAAGGCATGACGTATGAAGACTTCATTTTGACAGTTCATTAAAAGTACCCCAATTGGCGTAGTCTACCCAATTCGCTCCACAATTATCAGGCCAATCATCGATTAATTGAAATAGGCCACATTTTGATTGTGCTCACACCGCTGTGATACTAATCATAATAGAGTGTTATGGTTATCACTTCCAAAATATCGTAATTTGGATGCTCTAAAAGCTAATACCGCAGCCTCTAATGGCGTCTGTTTATAATGGAAACTATAGTTGTGTTAAAAATTTGAACGCTATTATATGGATAAATAGTGGAAAATTAGGCTTTATTTTATTTATTTCTCGTCTTAACATTTTATTATTGTCTCCTTGCTAGAGAGTACCCGTAGCTAAGTATAGGTAAAAATTCACCGAAACTAGTTGACTTAAAATATCTGTTTTATGTAAAAAAATAACCTTATTGGTTTATGTTTTGCTGAAAAGTGAATCGTGTGGTAAATCTTAATATTAAGAGTCTGAAAAAATCTAACAAAATAGTGTCCAAACAAAAATCGAAATCTAGCTTGGAGAACAACATAAATAAGATCTATGTAGTAACATAATAAGTTAAGTCAACAAGAGCAGGCCGTGTCGCGATATACGACTTGGTACTAATGCGTAAACTAACCGCTCTAAATTCGACTTTGATTTACAATTGAATATAATTACACGTTTACTAGTTACGTAGTAGATATTAAACCAATCAACACTAATTAGCAAGATCAAATAGGAGGTTAATAAACATGAACTAAACCTTTGGTACAAACACAACTGTTATACGACCATAATTGACGGTAGATTCGCTCTGAAAGCAATTATTACCCATTTAATGATAAACAAATTTGATAATGTACCTACGACAAAATAATAATTGTATGTAGACTGTGTAACACCGAGAATTGTTTGTTCTTTAAAAATCTTGAAAGAATTAAATCGATAACAAGTACCTTCATTGACGTAAATGTTGTTTATTTTAAGAAAATAGCAAGACGTTAATTAATATTTTCAATGCAAACTATTCTGACAAAGGATTTTAACATCCATTTCAGGTATAAAACGGTAAGGCTAATCCGTAAAATTAGTCTAGATACTTATAACAAATTTGATTTTAAGCTTAAACTAAGCACTGTTTTCTGGCGGAAAGAAAAGTAGTGGACCTTGAAGTGCCTGTAAAAAACTTTGCCTCACTATAAAATTAATTAGGTATTACTGTAGTTAATCTAGTCTAAAATGCTTAATCTATGTATTTTTAAGGTAAGCTTTCCTTAAGTAATATTAAAGATGAATTATTTTATATTTAGTCTTGTCCTACTTCACTTGTTTACGTAGATATGTACATACATATTTAATAACACTTACATTTTATTGGAACCTATTGGAATTATATCTTTAACGTACTAAAATTGAACACAAACCAACATTAGCACAAACAATAGTAGGTGCACGTCCTCTAAAAGAAATTAAAAATTCACGAATTTGCTCGTAGGCGAAGGGGAGCCATTTGCGTTCACTAAATGTACCGAGAATTACCAGTCCATCACGTTATACGCTATATTTCAAGCTATATGAAGTCCAAAGATTTTTACATGATAAGATGGAGTGTCAAGTTATTATTAAAAATGGAACACCAAATTTTTTATGTGTTAAACCAGCAAATCAGCATACGAGCAACTTGATGGTAAATGGTCATAGTTGCCTATTGACACCAATAACACCAAGAAAATTAAAAGTACCGCCATAATTAAGGAACGCTTTTGTTTTGGCGGGAATAGCTGTTATTACACTTTAGTCATACAAACCAGTAATAATCGCGACATCGACACGGTTCACAGTATTCTCACACATGACAACAGTAACACCTGTTTACACGCGGTCTTGCCAATGTATTCTCCAAGGAGAGAAAACATTTATTTATATGAAGTCCGAAGTTTCCGGCCGAGTGGGCCCACATAAACAAAGCGGTCTTTGTGTGGTATTCAATGAACAGCTTAATTGCGCTTCTTTGCCGCACTTCCCTGCGGTTTGCGTCTCATAATCCGGTTAATGCCAGCTCCGCAACGGGACATTGCTTTACGGGTCTTTACGTAATTAAAAAAACTGAAAAACACGCTTTTGAAGAACATCGAACTAAAAAATTTGAAAATAATTTTCAAAATAAGTTTAAAATAACAATGAACGAAAAATACTAGTATTATTGTGAAAAAAGCGTGGGCGCTTTCATATATCGAGCGCCTGACATAGTTCGATGTTCTTCAAAACAAGCAAGTCATTGGTGCGTGCCGCTGGGATCTGAACCCGAGCCCTCAAGTATGAGACCGAGTTCTTGCGTGCCATGCACTGCACAAGCACATTGTCACATGGTGACTGATCAGAAACACCGCAAAATACGATATATTGTTCGGTCAAGTTAGGGTTTTAATGAGCTGCCCTCAATTGGCTGAAATAATAACGAGTAGTAGAAATATTAATATTTACAAACGTAGTTTTGTATTTCAAAATGTAAAAAATTAAAAATATGTAGGTAGGTATATGGAAGTAAGTAGGACCGTTTACTCCAATTCGCATTAGAACAGCGTCGTGGAATCGCTTTTTCAAAGGAAAAAGAGATTCCAGCGAAAGCCCTGCTATAAGAAGGGAGACCTAACGGTAACTATCATTCATCATTTTTTATTTACTTAAGCTTTATAGGTAATTACGATTACACAGACGCCGCCCCGCTCCAATACGCATTGACAAAGGAGCCTAAAATATTCCCCCTATAATATCTTGTCTTTTCATAAATCTATTGCATTAATCGATTAGACGCGTAAAACAATTGTCCGCCCGAGCTGGGAATATTGTTAGCCGAAGTTGTTCTAAACCAGCGTTAATTATATTTATTAAGGCTTTGACGCAAGTTCCTAAGCGGGATAGTTCATAGAGTTAATTATCTCAGAGGGCCGGTCCAGCGCCGCGGGCGGACTCTGCTTGCATCAGAAAATGCACCGTTAACCAATTCACAAGTTTAAACACCCCAAAAACTTCGGACCCTCATATAACTACCGTCCAGACAGCGAGGCAAAGATCGTTGTATCTGACGTAATTTAATTTGATACCAGCAATATTACGCAACTTAAGTTTATAACAAGTCAAAGTCGTTTCAGTTCGAAGAATGTTATATTGTAATTAAAATAGGTACTCCATCTAACATACAGTGTTCCCTCGCTCCCGAATGTAATTTCAAATTTTCGTGCGTCACTTTTAATAATTGACTAGTCAAACGAAAAAGCTTTTATGTTTTTGAAGTGCAACAATAGCCCTGTTTTGCTAAATTAATATAATCAAGGCGCTGTGGCACTGTTTTTGAATGCAGGCGAGGGGAGCCAAGCGGGTCCATTACAGGCTCCCCTTTAATAAACTACGCAGTTAACTATAATAACAAAGCGCTTACTTTGTGGACGATGGTCAAAGGAAGTTAATTGGAAAACACCTGGCGTGGACGGCGCCTTTGCGTAGTTCGGCGCAAAAATCAAGTCAAAGACTTAACCGTTCAGTTTTCACCGGTGGCTTTGTAACACGATTACGCCGACTTGTCGAAAGTTAATTAAATAACGTTTTTCGGAATTACCCGCCGGGGTCGAGATCAAAGTGCTCGGTGCTCAAAGGGCCGCTGCAGGCTAGTCCAGCCTCTGATCTCCCTGTCGGCTGTCGACTGTCGGTACCCGGTACCCGGTGCACCGGACAGGTGGTCTTCACCTCTTTGTCAAGAGTTTTGCTGAGTTTACAACGATTTTGGAGCTGTGTGTGTGTGAGCCTTTTCGTATTCTCCATCAAATAGATTTCTCTTTGAGAAATACCTAGTATTAAGTAATAACTTGCCGTGATTTCAATTTAGATTTGGTAAATTATTACTACAATTCCACCGTTATTCATTACAATTCAATTATCATTTTATCTCTACATTGTGGTCGGGTTCAACAGTCGTTTCATAAAGCCTGGCCACTTTGATTGATGACCGATAGTATCTGTTGTCAATCTAATTCCATTCGCGCGAGCAGCACGCGACGCCGAGCTCGCTAACTAGACCGTAAGCCAGTGACAGGTTTTCGGGTCCAACTTCCTCCTAGCCAAAAATTTGTAGAATGCTTAAGAGAGTAGAATTAAGAAGCCTGATGATCGTTAGCTGCGGTTCCGTGGGTGGGTTGAGCAGCGACGGCCGCAGGATATGTAGAAAAGTAGTATGTAGAAAATATATTTTTTAGTCATTTACATGACACTATGTATAGATAGTAACAAAAAAATCCATAGATGAATATAAAATATTTTTTTCTACTTACTTTAGGGTCGAAGGCTGCCGCTGCTCAACCCACCCATGAAGCCGATACTGACGATTCTTAATTCTTCTCTCTTAATACGAGTTATTGGCCGGGAGGAATTATTTGACGAAATTTGCACCTGGCTCAGAGACCAAACTCGGTACATCCAAAACTCACACCTACCATACTTTGTTTTGTACAGAGAACAGTTACACTAATGTATTGTGTGTGTAATGTAAGCTAGATCAAGATTGATTTTTTGAATGAGATCTTTGGCAATAACGGCACTTAATCGATTTTAAGTTAGGTACGAGTACAATTTGAAACTAAACCATACAAAAATCTATTTTTACTTTTTTTGAATGTGTATGTGCTTTTGTATTTGTGTTGTGACCGCATTCGTTTTACCGAGTTATGACTTAGAGTTAGACCCTTATGTGATAATATTTCAGCGGTAATCGATAGATCGTTACTGACACTTCTAGAGTATTTTGAAAATTTGAAACTTAAATATTTTTACCGATGATTTTCAACAGATAATATTTTTCGGTTACATTCAGGTTTTATGGTGGTATGGTATTTTAAATTAAAATGCATTAGTTTATTTCTCAATCTTCAATCGCATTTTTTCTAATCTTAATTGGAACAACTTATTCGGTTCGATAAAAAACTCAAATTCAAATTCTATTTAAATATAACCATTTTCGACAACGTACCTATCTATCTCTCTATCTACAAATTTTGGTATTGTTTCATAGTTGGACATTTTTAATCAAACTAATGAAATTTAAATATATTAAAAGGATTGAATCAATCACTTTACAAAAAACTGGTTTTACGAAAACAAAGCCTGTAGGTATATTGTTTACATTGTTATTCGTTTTCCAAATGATTGGCGCCCTTCGTGAGAGCTGCCCGGGCGTCGAACCCGCTACCGTTGCGTGCCGCTAACGACCGACTGCTCTCACCTTAATCGTTTTCACACTAATTATCCGTTCCGAGCAACTCTATAAATGTACTATTTGGGTTATTACGTAAGGGTACTGATGTATTACTCGGAAAACAGGTGTAACGATGCCCTCAGTGGCCAGGCTTTAATGGCATAGAAGTGTCGATCTTTCATGCAAGTCACGACATGAAAGATATACGAACTAAGTACCTACTATAGTCATTGTCCGTGGGTTATAAGTAGGTTTTTCATAGGTCTCCGACCTTACTGCGACGGCACCTCATAATACATTCCAAGGAATTGAAATGATGATATCTACAGGTTTTTAGGTATTTTTGGTTATTAGGCAATTCTGAATGGTGTTTTTCAAACCACTTTTGGGTTAAAAATAAACGTTGAGGATTAAGAGGAAAATGAGTAAATGAAGTAAAATTTAACTGACTTATTCTGAGCCCGACAATCGATAGTTAATTGCGCCCACGTCTAAAACGACTATAAACCGACGAGAAGGTTCTAGAACATACGTAGAGGTATGACTTAAGCAGAAATGCTTGTCACGTATCAGAGGGACCACAGATACACTGGCCAGAAATAGTAGGATAGGTCTGATAGAAGTAGACCTATAAAGAACAAGAGATGAATGGTGTTAATCAATCTTGGTGATAAGTTAATTAAATTAATAAGTAACTGAAACACTTTCTCAACATTAGGAACAGTTGCTTAAGAAAATAGTAAACGTAAAAACCTTTGAGTGATTAAACCTACCTAAATAGCATAAAGTAAGGCTGCGTTCCAATTTACCGTGTACCCTAAGTACATACTCTACGGGCTAATACTACTGCAATTACGGACAAGGTAATCCACTTTAAACAAAGTATGTCAAGAAATTAGTGTTTAATTTATTCATTGGGCGGGCCGCGTCTAGTTTAGTTATTAGTACAGATAGCCTACTGACAAGAAGCAAATAACGGAGTGTGTGTTACGACTTAATTCTTGGTATTCATCATCATTAATCCATCATATCTCAACGCTCGTCACGTGAAAGAATCATTAAATCAAACGCAATGCAAAGTTCGTGAGATTTGAGCAAATTAAGAAGAAAACGGCTGAACAAATTTGGATTATTATAACCTGAATTGAAATATAAGTAGAATACTTATTATCTTTCTTTGGACCAGGTTCTAAAATACACGCACGCGGACGAAGCCGCGGGCAAAGTCTCGTAAACTATAATATTAACACTTAAATTGTTCACGTTCTCAGCATACTTTTATGCTAAAAAGTCTCTTCTAGTGTTCACACTTCGCCGCTAAGTTGTAGAGACTTATGTCATTACACGTAACGATGCTGTAGTAATATCAGCGGTTCAGTTAATCAAATCTCGCGCGAGAAGGGTGACGAGTTGATAAGTGATATGTGGGATATATAACCAGCGTTGTGAACGTTATTATATTAGTCTAGACGAGTTCCTATATCCGTGGTTTATGTATTACTAAAGAAAGATGATTCATTATTATTGTTTATGGGCATGTGATGATATTCAAACACGCATTTTATGGATTATTTAATTAAAATGTAAAAGTAAACAACAAACCAAATATCTTACAATAAATTCTTATTGTAAGATATTTTGTAAAGTACCAATTTATCTAACACCGCCGTGAAAGAACCCTGTGCATTGTACCTGTTACACTGGACATTCTTTATTCTTTAGTCGCAAAACCAAATAAAAAATGTCAAAAAATGAAGCTTCATATAGCACTCGAAAAACACACACATACGCAAGTAACGCACGTACAGCCTTAAATCAAACTCGAATCCCATTAACACTATCTAGCTTCCAGAAGTTAATGGACAGACGCTTGCTATTAGATCTGCATGTTCATTAGCCTCTTGTATAATATAAAAAATATTTTAAATCTTGAAGCCAGACATGCATTTAAAAGCTGAAAACTTAATTATCTAGTACCATCTTCTTCACGATACGTTCTCCACATATTTAGTTAAAATAAGTTTTAACGTACACAGCACCGACGAATAACATCTTGAGTGTTCTTAGAATTTTGATGAACGACCTCAGTTATAAAATATTCAATTCCATTAATGTATGACTTTCATTATGCGAGTAGTTTGAAGTACAAATTCAACTCCGTTTTATAATATAATAGAAATGAGTAAAATGAACGCTCCCACGTTCAAAAGTTTACAGCCTGAAATATGTAAAAAATGTTTCTCAGATATTGCAATAGGGGTTATGTTTAAAGAACCAATTTTACGAGCAAACTTCGAGACAAAAATTCATTGCAAACAATGAGTATTATTTTGTTTATCTAGCTACAAAGTAATTAAAAGGTATTTCATACATGTGGGGGACAGTCTATGTTCCACTTCTAATTTAAAATTAATAGGTACCATGGCGCTGGTGGAAAATTTGAAAAGTTTGAACGACGTCGCCGGCCTCCGCTCCGTCGATTGCATTTTTATACGAGCAAGACAACCTCTTAGCTTATTAGGGAAGTCTGTTATTAGCGGCCGACTGACTCTCAGCTATCCTTTGTTTGAAAATTCAACGCTAGATAAGGTTTCATTGCCCAAAAATTTCGTTTCATTTTCAAAAATAAAAGTCCCGCTTCGATTTCAATGGTAAACACGGCCATACAATTCAAGTTATGAAACGAACGTCTTTTAATTGTAATAGAAAATGCATATTTTTATTGTAGACCAATTAGTAGGTAGTGCGATTTAACTACCTATACAAAAAGTAGCCAGTCTGGGAGAATTCTTTGGGAAGCCTGATATTAGAGGTCCAAGGGATTTCTCTGCGGACGCGTGCTTTCGAAACGACTTCGCCCCAGTTAATTAGTTAAATGGATACGTCTCTTTCCGTTTCCCATTATGTTGCCATTACGGCCATAATAAACCGTTTCTTCGTCAGAATTGCGAGAGCTATTCAAATCCTTTAAATTGAAACAGAGCTTTCTGCCGTTTAATTTCGAATTGACCAAATCCAGGGCAGCGGTGGTGCACTTGCACCGGCACATTTCCCACAGCCCGGTGCACTGGGTCTGCGCGACAAAGGACATCCGGCCACAATGGCTCCATTAAAATAATGCAAGTAAATGAGGATTTTCGGAGGCGAGTCCGCCGTACCCTCGCGCTCGGTTCCGCTCACAATGCTCGGAAGGCCTCGTTGCGACGACGCTTTAAACACTATGCAGGAACATGTTTCATTAGCTAAGTGGCAGGCTTTTGGTGGTTGAATCTGTGTAATGCAGCTAGCTACGAGAGACGAAGCGTCGCTTTTACTTAAACGCCGTAATTAAAATGTCCCCTCCCCCTAAGGGCGCAGTTTTAAACTCGCTCCAACTAGTTTCGAGTGGCCAATTTAGTTTTAGTGTTCCGTGTTTAAGATACAAATTTACGAATTATGTTTCAGCTTTTATGCTGTTTTATTCGCAAATGAATACGAAAATATAATGAAAAGAGTTTGTGTATATACGTAGTCGAACATTAAAGTAGCCGAGTGGAGTGTAATATTGCTGAATATTATTTTGCTGACGATAGTGTCTGAAAGCTATTTTTGACGTTTTTACTTAGAATTTTAAATTAGCGTTATCATTCGTCACGAGTATAGAAAGTTATAGAAATGGCGAAAATAGCCGATCACAGGTGCAGTAGATAATGTATTTATAGTCCAAATCCCATTTGATCCTTCCACCCACGTATCTGTGAATACGGCACTTAGGCCCACATACACGATGGTTCTATCAATTACCCTTTTTGTAAAGGCGCTTCGCATAACTGCACGATCGAAGAGCGTAGTGTAATAACTTTATTGATCCCTAACGAGCAAAATTGATCGACATTGACGGTATTGATCGAGTTGGATACATTACGTGCCACTGAACGCGTGTTAAGTTAATTTGATTGAGCCCGAGTGGAATAATTAATTAGGAAATTAGCGGCCTCCGCCCTACTCCGCCCATTTCTATACGACAATTTATTGAGATGTCTGCTAAGGACAAGTTCTTAATATAAATGATAAATTCTTGTAAGTAACGAGAAAAACATTATTTCTTTTGATCTTGACTTGGCTGCAACCCTTTAATTTCCCACTGTTGGTCACACCCCACAACAGGGGGATACCTGTAGCACAACGCTGCTGCAATGCGGGTTGGTAGAGGTTTTAATTTCATTTGATTTGCGTTTAATTATGTTAAACGTAGGTACCTACTTACAAAAGTTCTGTTAATTTCAATAATTATTTACATTTTGCAGTATTTAGAACATACGAATCGAATTTAGAACATACGAAATTACGTAATAATAGAAACTATCAATAAATCGAATCGATAATAAGTTTAATCGTGTCTGATTCATTGTGTGTTTCACTCAACGTTGAGTTAATTTAATTGAAACCGAGTGGGGCAATTAATTAGAGAATGAGCACTCGAGTACGCGCCCCTACCCGATGTTTACGGCGGCTCATGCATATTGAGTGGAATGACATCTTTCTATAGATTAGACGAGATTATCTACTCAGTTATTAAGTAGAGAGATAAAGGAAATGGTAAAGATTAGCAAAATCAGGCAAAGAAAATTGAGAAAAAAAATTGACATAAAAATCTCCAACGAAACTTAATTCAATGCTAAAATGTAGTAACATAATATTATGTCACTATACCCCGTGATATGGAATTGATTTATTCCGAGTTATAGTGATACTTCGATAAGTATCTTCTTTATACTGCAATTTATTTGGTACCCACTCAGATTCTTCCTATGATGATAAATAGAGTATCCAATTTAAATTATTTAATTTTCATTACACTGTCTAAGAAAATAAGGATTTGGGAAGCTGTGGTTTGATGGCAATAAAAATATAAACATAAAGTTTACCAGAATATACGATTAGTTAAAGATCATCTGAAATGTGCATAACACGTTTTTGGTAATAAATAAATAAATAGGTCGACAACGTATAGGAGTATTATCAACCGGCATTAATACAGATTCGTAGCCGATTGATTTACTTGAGAGCATTGCGAACATTGCGACGCAAGGTTAATAGCATTTAATCCCGCTAAAACGTTAGGCGATCCCTCATAATGAATATTTATCCTCGACAGTCGGCGCATACTTTTATGACGAATACATATTTTAGTAGCCGACGTAATTCCGCTGATTACTTTCTTTAATTTTTCTGAAAAGTGGATAGCGTACCGCCTATGTGGATAGCGAAGTGTATTAAAGCTCGGAAAGGCAAACAACAAATGAAATGTTGACTTTGATGTTTTATGATTACGATACTAAAGTTAATGTTGCGATGTGTGCTTAATATTTATATGAGATTGGAGATTTTTTGGGCGGTAGGTCGAAAAAAAGTGAACATCTTGCTCTCTGTGATAAATAGTAATTTAATATAATATCGTACTAATTTCAAATAAATTTTAGCATCACAGTGCAGTTTACATAAAAAGTTAACTTACAAGTGTTTTCTTCACACCTTTTATGACCTGTGAGCTGTAATTTGCTGCAGTCCTGCCTACCCAAGTATTGTCACTATCTCACTGACACTTCACATTGTTTGTTATTCCGGTAAACTATAATAATTTACAATGGCCACCCTTAACACTGTTCTTGAGGTACAAAATGCCTTAGAAAGTAACTTTTTGAAGAAGTTCTCAGAATTTGAGACTAAATTCATGGCCACTGACCCAAAGAGCAGCATGACATTAGCCCGCTTGCATGAAGAACTCAATGACTTCAAGACACATATGTGGACACTATTGAACTTTCTTCGGCAACAGATTATGGAGCTCTCGAAGGCAGCTGATGTAGCAGAAATGAGGCACCGCAGAAAGTTTCTTTTAGTGAGTGGAGTCCCAGAAAACCTTGAAGGAAATCTGCCTGATTACATAGCTAAACTTTTCCAAGAAAAGCTTGGTTTATGTGATATGGCAAGTAGTAAATTCAAGGTCTGCCACCGCCTTGGAGTCATTGCCGATGGAAAATGCCGTCCAGTTCTCATCCGTTTCGTCGACTTGTCCTGTCGTTCTGCAGTATGGAGGAAGAAGTCAGCTTTCAAGGGATCTCCGTATGTAATTTCTGAGTTTCTCACTCGACAGCGACAATCCCTCTTCATCCTTGCCCGCAAAAGGACTGGTATGCGAAATTGCTGGACCACTGACGGCAATATCATCGTGAAGCTGCCTGATGGCTCGAGACGCCGAATTAATTCTGAGCGCGACCTCGAAGATTTTCCTCTCGACTCCGAGCCACAGGACGCTGGTGAACACAATGAAGCTCTTTCACAGTCTCCAGGGCCATCAACCCACATAAAACCCAAGCGCGCTGCTCGCAAGAAATAAGTGCTTCTTTGTACTTTGTCCTCGGTCCTTTCATCTAGTTTTACAGTAGTAACACTCCCTCTTTGTTGTTTTCTTTTTGTTTAAGTTCAGGCTAGACACATATACCTTCTCTTAGTAGCAACTTTCAATGTCTTTATACAAAAATTTGTGGGTAACTATCGCTCATTTCTTAGCCTGTGCATAAACATTATTCTATTTTTTCCATTGTAAATAAATTAATAATTAATTGTAGGCAACGTAGGTAAACAAGAATTAGGAATTGACATTAGGTATAAGGTTATTGTGACATCTGTCATTTGAAATGAATAGTTCGTCAGCTGTCTTTAGACATGACACCGACATTTTATAACGTTTCGTTTTTGCAATGTTATGATTTTTATGTGATCAAAAATGTCGGTGTGTGTATTGTTTCCAACTTTTTAGTTTAGTCATTTTTGTAATTTTTATAGCTCGTTGCGTTGTTTTCTGTACTTTTGGTTATTATTTATATTTAATGTAAGACGGGAGTATAGAATTATATTTAAAGTATTGTCATTTAAAGGACCCATATTTATTTTAAGTATTATATCGACTTTTTCTTCTTTTGTTTTGTTCATAGTTTCTATTTACTTACTTTTTCTTACTTTCTTTGTGTTTTTTTTTTTTTTTCATTGTATCATTTTCTAATTTGCTGTAATTCAGCCTTATTTACTTATTAACAAACATTGTATTCTTCTTAATTTAACTTGGTGCCGGCGGGACTAGCAGAATGCAATAATATATTAGGGCAGTGCAGTCCGCTGTTTAATTAATTTATTAAACTTCAATAATTTTTTTAATTAACTTAATTTATACACTGTCTTATTTATAAAGCCTTTCAATTTATAAATTTTCATATATTATAAAATTAGGGTGTAGTATATACATACATATATATTTATTTTTCCTATGTCTGATCCTTACTCTGAAGATGACTCGTTTTTTTCCGCTCACAGCTCTGACTCGTCTATCGGAAGTGAATCGTTTGAGGAGCCAGCGACTCTCCAAAATTTGCTGCACAGCTCGCTTGACCTTTCCTATCTTACTTTTAATATATGCCATATCAATGCTCAGAGTATACCCGCCCACTATTCTGACCTCCTCGATACCTTTTCCTTTTCCAATTCCTCGGTTCACGCTATCTTAATCTCTGAAAGTTGGTTAAAACCCAGTCTTGATTCCACCTCCTTCTCTCTTCCTGGGTATAAGCTTGTGAGAAATGATCGCACTGGCAAAACTGGAGGTGGCGTAGCGATTTATCTTCGCACTGACATCCCTTACACCATCCTCTCTTCTTCCCCATCCGTATACTCTGCTACATGCGAGTTTCTCTTTATTGAGGTCCGGGTTGATCGTGCCAAGGCTGTAGTTGGCGTTGTTTACTGTCCTCCTGTCACTGATTATTTCTCTGACCTTGAGCATGTTCTCGAATCGCTGACTTCGGAGTACACACATCACATAATAATGGGTGATTTTAACACAGACATGTTGGTTAATTCACCACGTAGTGTAAAACTCAGCAAAATTATTTCTTCTGTCAACCTCTCCATACTTCCTTCTTCCCCAACGCACCATAATATCAACACTGCCGACAGCTTATTAGATCTGATTATTACTTCTTCTCTTTCCAACGTTATTAAGCACGGCCAACTACTAGCTCCGGGCTTTTCTAGACATGACCTGCTATACTTGTGCTACAAATTAAGGCCACCTAAATTTGTACCTGAGGTTGTCTGGATGCGTAGTTTTGCGAATATCGATCCTGATGCACTTAGACATGATTATAAACATACCGATATTACATCTAAGGTTAGTGGTGCAATGACAGTTAATGACAAAATTTCAGTTTTAAATAAATCTATTCTCAGTTTGTATGATCGTCATGCTCCTTTGAAGGCAGTTAAGTTGCGTCGGCCTCCAGCCCCATGGATAACGCGTGGAGTTAGGATGGCCATGACTCGGCGAGATCGGGCATTTAGGAGGTTCAAGCGGGACAGGAGCGACAGTAACTGGGGCCTTTATAAGGTGGCTCGGAACCGCTGCAATCAAATGGTGAGAGCGGCCAAGCGTAGTTACTTTCATGATAACCTTCACTCTTCCTCGTCTGCCGAAATATGGAAGTTTCTTAATTCACTAAACATTGGGAAATCCCGAGTTCTGTCTAACACTTCTCCTTTCTCTCTCAACGAACTTAATATTCACTTTTCTGCTTCCTCCTCTCTTTCTCCTTTAATTAAATCTGCTACCATTACTGAAATTTCTTCCATGGCTACTCTTGACATCAATACTTTTTCGTTCTCTCTAGTTTCTCTGGAAGAGACGCAAAAAACTCTCTATTCCATTCATTCTAAGGCAGTTGGTTATGATAACATCAGCAGAGCAATGATTATGCCTATATTGCAAAGTATCTTACCTGCTATCACACATATTATCAATGATTCTTTGTCCTCAGGGGTTTTTCCATCTGTTTGGAGTAAAGGCTATGTAATTCCTCTTCCGAAAATACCTAACCCCTGCAATCTTAATAATTTCAGACCCATTTCTATCTTACCCTTTCTTTCAAAAATCTTAGAAGCTACTGTCCATAAACAGGTCTCCTCATTTATCTTCAAAAATAACCTGATAAGCCCTTTTCAGTCAGGCTTTCGACCAGGACATAGTACCACAACGGCTCTGTTGAAGGTCCTTGAAGATGTTCGTGATGGCATGGAGAATAAACTGGTCACTATTATTGTTCTTATTGATTTTTCAAACGCATTTAACATGGTAGACCACGATATTCTCCTTGTGGCTCTCCAACACTTCAGATTCTCTCCTACAGTACTTGAATGGTTTTCGTCATACCTTCGTGGTCGCCAGCAAGCTGTTCGCCTGAATAACACAGTATCAGACTGGTGCGATGTGGTCTCTGGTGTGCCACAGGGTGGGATTCTTTCTCCTCTACTTTTCTCTATCTACATTAACTTTCTTTCTTACTCGCTTGACTGTTCCTACCACTTGTATGCCGATTATCTACAAATTTATGCGCAAGCAGATACCGACAATATTGACGTTGCCGTTCAGTCAGTAAATGCTAATCTGAAAATTGTAAGCAATTGGGCACACAAATATGGCATTAAGGTTAACCTGACCAAATGCCAAGCTATTGTTGTTGGTAGTTCCCGACAGTTAGCTAAACTCGATCTTAGTTCTGTCGCTCCTGTTATGTTTGAAGGATCTATTGTCCCATATTCGTCTAGCGTTAAAAACCTTGGGTTGTACATAGATTCTTCATTAAGTTGGTCAGTACATATTAATGAAATCAGTCAGTCGGTTTTTGCGACGCTGCGCATCCTTAATCGCCTCCGTAACTTTCTGCCCACGAAAATTAAAGTTATTCTGGTGCAAAGTTTGATTCTACCTATTTTAGACTATGCTGATGTGTGTCTCTCTGACATCAGCGAGGAGCTGCTCAATAAGTTAGATAGACTCCTTAACTATGCAATTCGTTTCATCTACTGTCTACGCAAATTTGACCACATATCCTATTATCGTCGCCAGCTTAAGTGGCTTCCCATTCGCGAGCGTAGGCAGGTCAGATTTCTCAATACTCTTCACTCTATTCTCTTTGATTCTCTTTCTCCTGGTTACCTGAAACAAAGGTTTCAGTATCTCTGCGATTCTCACAAGCGTGAGCTTCGATCTACAGATTCCTTTGTTTTATCTATTCCTCTTCACCGCTCTGGTTTCTCGTCTAACTCTTTCTCAATCCACGCTGCTCGTCTCTGGAATGCTCTTCCCGATGACCTCCGTAAGAAATGCAGCAAATATAACTTTAAGATGAGAGTCACTGCTCACCTTCGGAGTCAACTATCGTCATAATTTTTCTTTTCTTCTTTTTCTTATTCTTTATTATCTTTAGATCAAGATATTATATGATCGATTTATCTATCATCACAGTGTTTTTTTTTTTTTTTTTTCTTTTCTTCATCTACTATCCATATCTTACTACCTATAATCTATATCCTCACCTACTATCCTTATTGTCCTATTATCTATATATATGCATGTACTTATCTGTTTATTTTTTTTTTCTCGTTTTTCTTTCCTTTTATTATTCTCAATTTTGACACTTATTTATTATTATTCTTATTCGCTATTATGTTTTATGCCGCCTATTGTCATTTCTGCTTAGCCCAAAGGTAGACTGGCAGAGAATGCTAAAAGTAGCATTAAGTCCACCTTTTGTACCTTTATTTTTTTATATAGGTATGATAAAGAATAAATAAATAAATAAATAAATAAATAAACATCGAAATGTTAAGGTTCAATCAAAAGCTCTGTCTAATTGTATCGAACTCAATTCTGATAACAGATAAGAACTGTCACAGCCATTTATGAAATTAAATTTGAATCTGCATTGGATTGATTAAGCCGTATTGATGTAACGTGTAGTACGAGTGCACCAAAACATATCGCACGACAATATCCTAATTCACTCGCGCGAATGTAATCCATTAGTGTTCCCTTCCTCAGGGCACGCCCCTCGGCCCGTCATTCATAAACCTCCATATCATTTGTATTGGCACATGTTTCATATGACTAATGGACGGTACATTAAATACAGCGACATCAGAATCTGCAATATACAATGTTGAATAAAAATCGGAATGTGATTGATAGGTAGGTACTCGTACCTACGTGGCTATCGCCTCGGTACAGTTTAGTTGTGGAGTGAGTGGATTGTTTGATGGTCGTGGATAGATGTGAAAAGGATATTTTTCTTCGAAGATTTTTAAGCTGACTTCCACCTGTTAAGATTTTTAACTTTCATCTGGGTGGATTTCAATGAGAAATATCATATCCTATGGTCTATTTCACGTTCAATACGTAGCTACGTGTAACCAATTAGATACTTATTCTTATGTTGAAACTTAGAAAACCTATAAATATTTGTGCTTCTATTACATATTTTTCGTATTTGCTCTAGAAAACGCAACCGACCGCTTACACACTTTTGATATTTTTTTTTAAATTGAACGCGAAAAATTATTAATCTTGGCCAATAAACCCAATGTTTACTTAACTCAGTTGTTTGGTAGACAACAGATATCAGCATCTGTTGTTGACCATTACAAAATCTTCAAAAAATAGTAAGTAGGTTTTATTAAAAACGATATGTTAAAAATGAAAGTTCTATCTTACTCGTATTTCTTTTATTACGTACCTATAGATTTATGTAAATCGAGCCTACACTATCTCCCATTTATTGAATATTTTATTAATTAATCAGAAGATACTGCTGTTAGAATTAAATAATCAAGGTATGCGACTACGTCCATCCGCGCAATTAACTCATTGACCTAATCAACTCGTGAGTTCCCGGTCTTAATTAATAATTCTATTCAGTACAAAAGGACTTCGTTCATCGATGATATTGAACGAGCTACCTCTTACATGCTAGTAACTATAGTACCTCTTACATGCTAGAAAAATATAGTAAAGCAGTATCTTACCATCACCCCTATAATCCGCCGTTAAGTCAAAACAGTTCTATCTTTAGATCAATATGACCTTGCTTTGAAACCAGACTAAAATACTAAAGAATTCTTAACATGCATTAACAATTAACGAGTCCGTGAAAACTCCCGAGATTAACTGTCTTTGCATTTCAAAGAATAAAAGCTTGAAATCACAATGGCTTATGAACATAATCCGCAATTAAACATAATCGAATACATATTAACCGGTTTTATTGGGTCGTCAATGCGAGCTTTCACTTTTAAACAAGCTTTCGAGTTCCTGCAGTGATTGTTAGCTTTGACTGATTGTTGCCGAGTGCGGAGTTACGACATTGCTCAATTACATATAATAAGAGGGTAATGTCGTTCTGACTTTCTTATCAGTAAGCAGACCAGTCAAACCCATTAATGACAATGAGAAGTATGTATGTAAGCCTTACCACCACGCTAGCCTAATACGTGTTGATGGATTGCACGTTGCACATGCCTTTAAAAACATTATGAAAAACTGTCAGGCATTTAGGTATGCGATTGCCTTCACTGTTAAAGCAGGTGATATTCTAATTTTATCAAAGATAGTCATTGTTGCGTAGTAGGTACTGATATTCAAACCCAAATCCCTTCAGTAAGAGGCCGAATTGTTAGCCACTGTGCTATTACCACTACTACTCAAGAAAACCAGTAGAAAGCATTGGTAGGGTTACAGCATTTCACTATATCAAATAGTCGGATAGTCAAATATGTATAAACCTATTAGTGACCCATTGCAGGGTCGGGTCTCAGAATGATAAAGCTTCAGTCCACTGCGCTAGCGTATTGCGGATCTGTGTCTTATATAAGCAATTAAGGACAATATGGAGAACTCTAAGGCATGCAGATTTCTTCGCCACATATCTATTTAAAACAAATTCACCTGATAAGCCGTTACATTAATAAAATGTATTATGATAATACTCACGATTCATTTTCTGAGATATTTCAGCTGAATCAGAATTGGATTATAATCGTGTGAGAGGCTGACTTTTTAGTAACTGCGATCGTCGCTTTCTTATTTTTCAACGGGGGAACAAGACGCTTGGTGAGCCAGACTTTAAATTCCAGTGGCCATTTTCGCTTGAAAACAGCAAGGTTATTCTAATTTTTCCTGCTACACTATAAGAAAAACTCAGGTCAAGCCAACAAAACGTATGGACGCCTGCATCCTGGAAGTAATGAGGGCCGGATCCCGCGGGAAAGTTACGAGCGTCTCGTAAACGTCACTTTAATTAGCATGCCCGCTAATGAGGAGTTATGGCGCTCTAATGAGAGGACGTAACCGGCGTATTTATTTATGTGCAATGTATTGGAGCACACGGCACCGTAGGCTGTTGCTGCTATAGAACTAGTCTTGGTCTACTATTAGTCTAGTTTTGGGCCTATAGCCTTAATTATCAGGGATCTCGAGTTGCCTCCACATGCCTCCGTGGATTGTCTAAGTCAGTTTACTATTAAAAAAGGGGCACGGATTAAATGGGCCATTTCACGACCAGTTGCTAAACTTTGCTAGCCAACAGTCAGAAAACAGATAGTCTCCACTTATCAGTATACCTATTCAAAATCCATACGACATAAAAGCAAATTTTAATATATCATCATCATAACGTCGAAATTTAGAAGCTTGCTTGTTTCGACGACCTACTCTTACATTTGACACATATGTTTCAACTAAAACCCTAAATATTGGTTAACATTCCTGTCAATCTCAATCGGTTTGCATATTTCCACTTATCGAATACCGTCGTAACGACAAAGGTATGAATTATTCTCTCAGAGTCGTTCGCTACACTATCGTGAAAGCAGTTAAATTGCTCGATTAAGCAGTTTGTCATAAATACGGGTTGCCTCCCGTTGCAAAAGAAAAGCATGCGTCTCATTAATAACCGCGCCGCTAATGAGGAGTTATGGTCCCTAATGAGGGAGTTGTCGACGTTTATTAACGAGTGCTACATATCGGCAACACTGAGGCAAGGATATTGCTTCTACTTGCGACTAATCGGAAATGCAGTCTAGTTTTATTTAAGAATTTTTTTGAAAAGAGACGTAGTAATAAATTAATATTGTTATGTAATTACTCGTAGATGACGAGAAAATTGTTTAGTTTTCTCATTAATTTCAGACATTTTGGCAAAACGTTACGATTTCGGACATTCGGACAATTATGCTTTAACTTAAGATAAGTAAAGATTTAACGACGCAAATCGTACGTTAAGTATGAAGCGCGATTATCAGTACAAGTTTGTATGTTTACAAACTTATAAGTTAGGTTAGTAGCAAAGAGCCATGCAGGCCCTGGTCCTGACGTTAAGTGGTTATGGACACCCACATCCAATTTCAAATAGGGAAGAAATCCTATCAGTGATCGTATGGCTGTATGCGGGTGCTTTGCTACGCATGAGGACTAATATGTTCGCACCAATTATAGTACGAGTATCTCCTGCTTCATGTGTAGGATACGTCCAACGACATTGAATACTTACCACAAATCATGTTACCAATATATCTAAGTCACTAATGAGGCAATCCTAACATGCACAAAATGAAAAGGTAACACATATTTTAACACATTCTTACGTTTTACATTATATTGGACTATATCGGCACGAACTCGAAGCGTTGACATTATAGTTTTATACGCGGCGATCCATCACTGGTGTAACTGCATGTTTTGTCTTTAAAGACTACAATGCTTTTCGATTAAATGGACATTACCTTTAAATTGCATTAACGTTTACTAAGCAATAACTGTCAACGGATTAATGTGGGAAAGACCGGCAAATATTCATGAGAAACTTTTTGCGATATTCTGTACTGAAGCGTGGTACCTAAGTGAAAAGTCATTATTCAACATGTTTAGTAAAAAATGAACAGATTAAATTGCTAAGAGACGATAAGACAAGTAGGTACGCCAAATTTTACATTATTTATTAATTTAATTGCTCATTTATTTAACTTTAAAAATATATTGTATGACCTTTAGGTCAGACCGAAGGTCTCATTGTGTTTTGACGAAAAGCACATTTTGTCTTTGGTACCGCTTCCTAGGCAAATACTTTTAAATACCGACGAAACAAATCTCTACTTAAAAACTAGGCAACGAAATTAAAAAGCAGAGAGAGAATAAGAGCAACATTTTTCCAACGGACAACCCGTTCGTAGGATAAGTGTGATTCGTTGTAGCAAAGAACAAAGCGCGCATTACGGGGAGGAGGGAGCGCAAAAAGACGTTAATAATATTCGTCAAAGCACTCCGGTTACATTAAATCAATTTGCCCTTTCCGCGCGGTAAGTAGCGAACGGTGTAATTGATAAGTTGAAACCCTTGTAGCGAACTGGAGTTCGGCTGCCACTCCGCCCGTCGCCGGTTGCCACATCATGTGGTGTCTCCCGCGTAAATTGCGATTTATATTCCTTTTTACTTGTCTATGGTTTGTCTTTATTGTCTATACGTTAAAACTACGCCACAGAAAATGACGCGGAATCAAAAATCAAATGCAAATGTTCCATTTTTGAATGCAGTTTAATTCGACGCAAATTTTAAATTGTTGTGTGATTTCTTACTGTGGAGCAAATGTTTTTAAATTGTTCAAGAAAATTGTACGAGAAATCGTTTTTATATCTTTATACGAGTATTAATAGAATATGGATCTCAACTACGAATGCATATATAGGTGGTAAATTGTATTGTGACCTTGTAAATTTTGTTGTTATAAATTTCTAGGGTTGAAAGGAAACCGTAACTACGAGTATGGCAACCCTTTAATACTGGTAGGTAGATGCTTTATTACTTACTCTCCTGTTTGAAGAGAGCTTTTGAACTAAGAAGTGTTATAAATGAACCATTACACTGTAATCGATAGTTATTTACCGTTGAAATAGTGTGAAATCAATCCTTCATAAACTAATTTAGCTGTGGTGACTGGCACAGAAACAAAGTTAATATCATAGCATAGTAATGAATGAATAAACAAAAAAACATAATCAGCTCATTTTGCTTAGGAATCATCACATCCGCACAGTAAGTGCCTTAAACTAGAAGGATTGTTGGTGGATGGAGGTTGAATGTGGCTATCGTGGACTTCAATAACCATTTAACATTTGCCTGTAGAGCCTTAGAGTTTTTGCCGATAAAAAAAATACAATTTTTAATTTTATTTCATTGATACCTAATTATATGGCTAGCACCAAACGGGTGTTTATAAAATTAAAATTTTTATTATGCCTTTTCATAATACTAGTTATTCGCTAACAGATATATGTGATAATTTTATTGGACGAGTTAGTTAAATATGCAACTTTTCTCTAAATATACTTACAGAGGAAGTATTTTCAGAGGAATAATGCTACTACTTAGTGTTATGTAGACAAATTTATTACCCTGTCGATATTTAAAGATCAAGACTTTTAAAATTGGACTAATCTTGTAATTAAAACCATTATGCATGCATAGATCCTATTAAGAATAAGAAACATTTTATTTATGCAACGAACATGGGTACAAAAACATTAAATAAGTTCAAATAAAAATTATACTAAATGTTAAGAATCTTAAAAAATTAAAATAATATGAATTAGTAGAAACCTAAGACGACCAATACACTTACAACAAAGGGAGGCCTGAAGCATATTACCATGGTATTCCAATGCGGAATGGTGGGGGTAGAATGGCTAGATGTAATCCATCATAATTAAATTTTATTCACGGAATGACTTCGCTGTGGTAAAGTAGATGCAATATAAAGTTTGAATACCGATTCAAACTTTATTTATGCCCACGGTAATTTCGGTAGGAACCAAAATATAATAATAATATATTATCATTGAATAGTTACAATTTATTGACAACAGCCAAGTAAAACACAACTACACTCATTAAAAAAGAACTCTACAACAAAGTTTTACTGTTAAGTGTCTGTTAAATTAATTGTTACAAAAATGCTTTTGGCGACTTAATTAATTGTTACAAAAAGTAAAAAAGCTTTTGGCTACTTAATCTATTCACTTAAATTATAACGTTAGCACTCAAGGCCAAATGTTTAATTTTCAAAACCTAGGACTCACTTGAAACGGATTGATACCTTATTTATAGAAAAAAATGCGAGTGCTGACCTTCAATGACCGTAGGCTTATAGGCTTATAGCACAACAATATTGTAAACGTAAAGCGAGCTATCACGGCTCCATCATCTGCGTAATTAAAGCTTAGAGCAGAACTTGCACGTGAAGATCGTAATCACGGTCATAATTTTAAATCAAATTAACACTTCAACTTTAAGCCGAGGTCATTAATGCCATTACAGCGAAACAATATGGAGTCGTGACCGCACGGCGGATATCTAAATAATAAATAAATAGCTCGGAGCTATCGCGCCATCGCATCTCGAGTTAATGTTCAACGCCAGTTTTATAATTAACAATAAATTCGGCGTGTTTTTTGTCGAGTACCAGGGCTCGCTGCAACATCGATATTTTTCCTATTACTAACGATATCGATCTTAATGACACATACTCTATAATATTCGCTCCGGTGGTCTATTATCTTCGGGCTAATGTTGGTTTGGGATATGATTTTTTCTTTATTATTAACTCGTTAATTAAAGTAGATAATCGAAAAATTTCGTTCCATGTAAAAGTAATTTTATTTACCCGTGTCATGTTATTATGTACCCTCTTAGTTTAATTAACTTATATGACACAACACACTCCACCAAAGTCCATCAATGCTTCTTCACAAAGAAATACTCTGCCAGCCCAATTTAATATAGCATATTGCTTCGATCCGTCCGTACCGAAATAAGACCCATCGAAGGTGAGCCACTCCAAAATAATTAGCTTATTTCTTACCTCGGGCGCTTCACAGCTGGGCCCTTCAAAATTTCTTGATTCTGTTCAGAAACACCAAAAATACTGCGGACTCCCCACTCGAGTCTCGGCTCCGTTATCTCGTTATCCTAATGAAGTCTACGCTAATGACGAGTAGGTAAATAATAGGGCGGCTAATGGCAGCCCCGGATCTTCAATTTTTTTTAGGCGGGGCAAAAACTGAAGTATGCCGCCCCCGCCCACATACATTTATTTTTACCTTTATCATCCATATAATTTCAGCTATCAGATGTCCACTAATTGATTGAAATTTGGACATAGCCTACATAGGCCTTCCGGAAATAATGAATTGATTGCTGTTATTTCTGTGTTAAGCCTATTTATTAACCGACTTCAAAAAAAGGAGGAGGTTCTCAATTCGTTTGTATGTTTTTTTTTTTTAATATTTGTTACCTCTGCAATCCGTTATTTGTTAAGCGATTTGAATTTTTTCTTTTCGGTTTGGAAGGTGTTACTGTGAATTTGGTCCCATATTAAGTTGATGATAATCTGATGAAGAAGATTAAAAATAAATGTGATATGCGTGTAAGAAATGTACCCATGAGACAGAAAGATAAAAATCAATTGTATTTACCTAGAATAAAATGGAGAATTTATAAAAAAAGTAGGTATATATCTGCCATACGCATATACAATCATTTGCCTCCAGAACTAAAAAAACTATCAATCAATAAATTTAAATGGTCTTTAAAACAGTAGCTGGTCAAAGGTTATTATACTGAAAAGGAATTCTTTAACGATAAAATAAAATAACAATCTCAGGAAGGACAGAGGCTACATTAACAGTCCTGTAAAGCTGCCGACTACAAGTGCTTCCTTGTGTTTATACCAGGGTATAATCAGAGAGAATGCACTATCACACAAAAATGCAAATAACGAACGGAATAATGAATGGATGGTTCGCAATTTCAATCTAAATTATGTTTATAGATAAACAATTACATAAAGGAATGTAGTAACGCGCGTATAAATAACTATATAAATTAAATAAAACTGTGTCGAGTTTTTTCCTCCGGCTTTTTCTCTCTTTGCCCAGTAATGGGCAGTAATGGGCACATTGCATAGCCGATAAGTTCGAATAGGTAAAATATTAAAATAAACAAATAATTTGGACTGCTGAACAAAATAATAAATAAATAAATATAATCTAGCAATGATTGCCAATGAAATATAAAATTAAGTTTTAGTTGTATAAGACATAATTATTGTATGCCCGCATAGGGTAGACTATTCTAAACTTATTATAAATTTTTGTAACATCTTTCTCATGTAACAGTCAACAATAAACGTATTCTTTCCTTAAAAAAAAGAGTTTCGGAGATACACAATGGAACTCCTCAACCGATAAGAGTTAAGGAATTCGGTTAATAAATTGTTGTTGTTGGTCACATTACCTTTGCAGAACTATATAGACTGATGATAGAGAGGAACTCGTTTTTTTATATTTCTGACCGCCGCATTCCGTCATTTGGTAACCGATTTGAATTGTTTTTTTTTTTGGTTTGGGAGCTGTTACTTTTAACTTGGTCCCATATTAAGTTGTTGATGATTTGATGAAGGGTTTCGGAGATACAGAGTTGAGGAACTCCTCAACGGATAAGAGTTAAGGAACCGGGTTCCTTCCTTCCTTTCAGCCCTTAGTAGTCCACTGCTGGACATGGGCCTCCCCTAATCGACGCCACTCCGCCCGGTCCTGGGCCCTCTGAATCCAACGGTTTCCCGCTGTCTTTTTCAGGTCATCAGTCCACCTGGTCGGAGGGCGGCCTGTGCTCCTTTTGCCTAAACGTGGTCGCCATTCGAGGACCTTTTTTCCCCATCGGTTGTCAGTCCTGATTCTGTCTCATAGAGAAATACCAAGCATAGCTCTCTCCATTGCCCTCTGGGCGACTCTGAGCTTGTGGATTAGGCTCACAGTAAAGGACCACGTCTCGGCACCGTAGGTCATCACTGGCAACACACATTGCTCGAAAACTTTCAACTTCAGGCACTGAGGTATATCGGACGTCAAGACGTGTCGTAGATTCCCGAACGCTGCCCAGCCGAGTTGGATTCTTCGAGTGACCTTTCTCTCGAAGTTGGACTTACCCATTCGGATCGTTTGTCCTAGGTAAACGTATTCGTCTACAACTTCGAGAGCAGTGCCGTCAACAACCACCGGTACGGGTGTGACATGGACATTAGACATGATTTTCGTCTTGTCCATGTTCATCTTAAGACCCACCCGTTGTGAGGCACTATTGAGTTCGCTGAGCATAATGCTGAGTTCCTCCAGCGACTCCGCCAGGATCACTATGTCATCGGCAAATCGGAGGTGTGAGAGGTGTTCGCCGTTGATGTTAATACCTTTCCACTCCATCAGCTTGAACACATCTTCCAGTGCAGCGGTGAAAAGTTTTGGGGAGATGACATCCCCCTGTAGTACGCCGCGCTGCACGTGGATGGGGTTCGTACTGTTGTCGTGTACTCGGACTTTCATGGTGGTGGCATTGTATACACACTTCAACGCCTCGATGTACCGATAGTCGATCTGGCATCGCTGAAGAGACTCAAGCACCGCCCAGGTCTCGATAGAATCGAAGGCCTTCTCATAGGAATCGGGTTAATAAATTATATTTTTTATTAGTATATAAATATAATTTATAAGTATATAAATTCCTTCGAAGTTCCTTCTAATTCCTTCCTAAGTATATAAAATCGATTCCTTCCTGCGGGCGAGCAGGCGCGTATTTTTAACTATGCCTACGCGCCTCGCGAATAATAAATGTTCGTGCACTACGTCTCATTCCTCGCTCTGCGTATCGGTCGAGTTGATATGGCCATGAAATACTGTACTTGTACTATTATTTATTTATTCCGTGGTCAAAGTTAAGTAAATGATGAGTTATCCATTCGTCTGTAAAATGTGAATTTGGCCGCCCTCTGAACTTGCCGCCCGGGGCATGGGCCCCGGCTTGCCCCCCCCTAGATCCGGCCCTGGCTAATGGTGGCTTTATCATTCTGGAGTGCGCTCCAGGTAAGGGCCAATTAGGGGCCGACATCGGCCCATATTGTTCGGCGCAACTCGCTTCGATTACGATTATTTTCGAACGACTCTCAGCATTGATAAATTGGGCAAACTATGGCGAAATGACGTCCGCGGTTTGTGGCCGCTACTTTAAATTGTCTGCTTGATTGTCGCGTGTTCGCGTCACATATCCGATCAAATAGCTGCATTTCAGTCATTCTATAGTACGTATTTAAATGGATCAATGATTTATGCTCACGTCTCTGCCGCGTCAAACCCTATCTCGGTGTTTGGACTTCGACTGTGCCTTTCTAAATGCATTGGCAACTGTTTCACAACTTCCTCCAGAAAACTAAATCTCAGCAGTACTTGCTTTTGTCCGCAAGAATTTTAAAATTTGATCCCGGTAGGCGTGATGATTATTCTGGTGTATATAGAATATTAGAATATTACTGAAAAGTTTCATCAAAATCCGTTCAGTAGTTTATGCATGGAAGAGTAACAAACATTCATCAATCCTTCCCTCCATCACCACTAACTTTCGCATTTATAATGGTGGTAAGATGAAAGATTTTCGTGTAATGTAGCAAAAAGGCGGTAACAAGCGGATAAAAAGTTAAACAATAATTGTAAGTTTTATCAAACGATGTAAGCACCTAATAACAATTGGCAACACTTACGTGTGTGAGCTTTCCATTTAACATTGCAAAAGGATAAAATAAAGCACAATGGCTCTCTATAAACGGCCTGCGTTCGAACAATGCTATCGGATCCCACAATCACTTGTGGGTGGGCTAATTATTACATCAAGCTCGCATTACCGAGGGGTGAAATGGCACGACACGGGACGACAACGGGGCGACAATATTGTGTTTAAATATGCCATAAAATCAGCAATGTGTATTGAAAATGAATATTTTACAACCCTCGGCTGCATCGGCTGAATCGATAAAATCGAACTGATTATACACGTAGGTAATTATAACTCAAATTAGCGAGTGTCAGCAACTCTATAATAACCCAGGGTAGCAAAATTATATTTTGTGTTCTTACTTTCTTATAAACATAAGCCTTACTCCACCACACTAAAATCGTCATTGGTGATGACCGTGATTTGTAGTGAACTCGACTTCACGAACAAAAACAAATTGTGATCAACATTGCACTCAAAAGTAGAACACAAACTAAGTAGCCTCCTTAAGATAATTCGCTTTTGATTAATAGAATATTATTTTTAAAGCAAGTCCTTATACCTGGATAACAAGGAGAGATAAGTTTAACTAGGAAACAACCCAGTTAGAGAATCAAAGAGTGAGCTCTCGATACAACGAGCCAATTGCCCGCTAACGACGCTCTTCAGGCCTTGAGAGAACTGCTGCTTTTGTTATTTATACTGCGTCACGTATCTATGCGGGATTGTTAAGAACTAACGGTAGCCTCCGAGTTTTTCCTTGTTTTTCCTCCGTGTCCTAATTGTCATGTCGTCGCAAAGTGGTCATCCGACAACGACATTGCATACGTTAAACGTTTACTCGTAGTTGCACTTCAGTGTCATGTTCAATCAGGACAGCTCAATACGGAGCTCTGTATTTGAATTTTGTCGTATTGGTTACTCAGTCGATTATGTCAGCCAATTAGGACAAGGTCTTATAAAGAAAAGTCATGATGAGCGAACATTTTTGGACACAACAAACGCTAGACCATTGAGGGACTCAATCAAAGTAATAGAGTTTGCTACAGGTTTTATACAAACAAGCCAGAAAGCGTAACAGTTGGATCCTCAAAACTAGGTCATTTGACGCCTGTAAAAGCTTTTTCTTTTAGTGTCATAAAGTGTCAAGTATAATTAGCTAGCTTTAATTAGCATTAACGAGCTAATTAGAATCCTTGACCTAAAATACTATCAGCCGAAGAAGGATTTCTTACAACACGTCCGCAATTATTCTGAAACCAAAAGTTCAGCGAGAATTTGTCACCAGCCTGGGCAACCTAGATTGGGCCACTGTGTTTGTGGAAAGAAAAAAGAAATAGTGGGTAGGTACATATTTTATATCGCGAAGCATGGTAGACGCTGGAGCGTCTTCAATCCCTTGGCCGCAGTGAAACTTCTCCGATGTTTTTTATTGCGCGGAATTTAAATGCATTTTTGATGTTACGAGATGACACGCGGCGGACGTCCTCCCCCGCCCCCCGCGCTCGCCGCCTATAATTTTCAAAGTTGGAACTTCAGGACGGTATTAAGGCCTGATTGCTTGAAGAAACTTGAGACATTTTGGCGTATTCTTTGGACTCCCTGTAGATGTAGCATAGCGTACGCCTTTATTACCTACTAACAGTAATTCGAATTAATCCAACTTTACCCGCGCACCGCTTTACAATTACGTTTTATTCTCTGAACCAATTTCGAGAATAGAATATTTTCGTGTTCATTTGTTTAAGTGCTTAAGTTATTGGTACCATAATAATATTTCTGTTTTTATCTTTTTCTACTCACCTAATAATATTGAATATTCAAATTAGTATCTCTGGTTTAGTTTTGCTATTAATAAATTCTTCCTTCAAATTATTTTCTTCATCATATCAATTAAGTATCCAGTTACTTTTTACTTTAGTATTTGCCCTTTATTTTCCCAACTCACATGTTGCCACCGAGGTCAAATAGCTTATATTTCGAATGGAATACTGCACATACCAGTATCGATACGGCCATGCATGCATAACCTATATCTAAACAAACTCGATCTAATAGCACACAAATTCCAATGGAGCAATCACCCAATTAGGCGACTAACCAGGCGTATAATTTATGGAGTAGTTTCAATCCACGCAGAGAGGGTTGCCGTGTATGGGATATATGACGTGTTCAATTAAGTAGTTCGGACCACATCGGCGGAACACGACAATACGTTTAGCGGCCGCGGGCAGGTGCGCCAGATTATATCCGTCCGAATTAAAGCTCATCTCGATTTTAGCGGAAGCGATATCGATTTAAATGTGCGTTTATTGACAAACTTCAAGATTTCATAAGGATAGGAAAGTTAATGCTCATCTCGATACTAGACCTAGCGGAATCGATATTGAGGTCACCATTTAAATTTTCAAATCATTACCAATAAACATAATACACGTTTATTGGCACACTTGATATTCTGACGTGTTTTATTGTAATATAAGTCACACTGTAAGGGTATAAAAGACGAGGCTCACGTGAATTTGACTCGCAGCTATGTACTCGTTTAATCTGAATCGTATCTCAGATCGATTAGCGGATACAATACAGTTCATTTGGACGCTTGTTCTTGTTAAATCTATAATAAATGTATAATATAGTTTTAGATTGATTCGAATTTCATGCTTAGGCGTGAAATGTATTGGATTTGTTTCACTACATTATTTTGCGTATAATTTGCATGTTTAAGTTGTATTGTGAATAACTTTGTTTTGGTTCAAATAGATTCGTATTGCAGTCGTGTTGAGTATTATTGACTTGGAACTAAGAATAGATCAAAAAATATCATTTTTTTCGACTACTCACTTATAAATTAACAAAAAATTCATAGAATATGCATCGTTTCTAGATTTTTGTAAAAACATCAATATTTTTTTTGTTTTAAAAATATCTTAAAATTTCGTAATAATTTTATTATTTATGTTTATTAATATATTCATCGAGATTTCAGTTTAAAAATAATTTTAAACAGAAAACTATATTATATTTTCTGTAAAATTAAATGATTTATGAATTCGGGTGTGTGTGGCGGCGTCCTAAGTCACTTCCAATAGTTTCGCTGAACTCTGAAAGGATTGCCGTGTTCCCGCTGACACTTCTTGGACTTTCTGAACCCCTTTATATTAGAATACCTATCATTTATATATTTTTTAAATAACCTAGTTTCCAGTTAAATTGATTGAAATTAAATATACCTTCCCCAGATATCTGTCGTAATATTGAGATGAATTTTGTTTTATTTCATCTGCTATTCTAGCCTCCGTGCTTTAGTTTAGACCCTTGGTGATACAATTCAGGAATATAATAGAATTCGCCTTTCGACTGAACGGCCGCCTAATTTGGGAATAGAAATATTTCTGTGTTTGATGTTTTTAAATGCAATATGATAACAAATTACCATAAAGTAAAAACATTTATTTTTTTACCTTTGATACATTATAATCTCATATGGGATGTTTGGATAACACAATATAAATTTAATTTTTACTACCACGTACTTGAAGCATGCAATTAATTTACTGGTGTATTTTAGCAATATTACATACTTCTGTCTGTAATACGATGATAGTTCAAAATAGTTCAAATGCTGCCTCAACTCAGCTTTCCGAGTAACAAGTGGGGAGGGCGTCCGAGCGTCCCGGGACGCGTAATTAGCGTGATTCGTCAAGCCTTTTTATCAATTTTTCAAAACATTTTCAGATTGCACTCGAAATCTGCTCATAGGTTCTGCCTATTGAATTTCGGTTTGCGTTGGATGATTTCTGCAGTTGGACTGAAGTGTCCTTCCGTCAATTGAACTGTTATAAGTTATTTAAGAAATAAATGTTAAATATATTTTTTTTATTGATGCAAGTGTCTCAACATTTTATTTTTAAAATAAATATACTTTTATTTTTTTCAAAATTTGTCATCAAAACATCACAACTATCACAACATCACATCTTTAAAGGAATACTTTTAAAGCACATCATTGTTAAAATTCTCTACACGTGTATTAAGTGTCCCGCGCCGTAATTAAACGAGGGCTCATCAAAGTTTACCAGTTAATTAGGAGCCGCCTCACCTTTGTAATGTTGTGACGTGGCTCCTTACTAGCCCCTGTAACCTCTCTATTTCATTGTTTGACGTAGGGTTTTTTTTTAGAATTTCTTAGTTTATTATGCGCGCAGCCAGATATAAGTAAAACAATAAGCGAGCGAAGAGCTAGTGAGTGAAGCAGAGACAAATAAAGGTCACGCACATTAACCAATGGTGCACGCAGAATCATTTTCTTTAAGAGCTGGAATGGGCTCTACGATGACATCACCACTTATAAAAACTGCAAATTCGTGCATAGTTCCCGGAATCAAGCGCAGTAAATAAATTATTAAAAACAATAAACCAAAGTAATCCGCAACGCTAGGCCGAGGTTTAAATTGAAGTGAAGCAATTAGTTAGCTACGGCATCTACTATACAATTCCTTTTCGTTCCAGTGAGATAGTAATGCTTCTGATAACTGAGGGCGTGCGCTGCGTATCTCCAATTAGCCTAATGGATGACTTCGACCTGGACCTAATACTTTTAAGGAGATTAACTAAAGAATAGGCCTGCCTTTCAATACTTAAACAGTTTAGAGCTGAATAAAATATTTTAATGTACCTTGTCAAAACATTTTCTCGGTCTCAACAATAGAAATATAAAAAAAAATAGCAGTGAAACTTCGTCTTACTACAAAACTTCGTATAAAGAAGGATTTCATCGATATCGAAAGATTACGACTTTATCATACATCTACACCAATGCAAACAAAAGTATGAACCGCCTAGCCCTGAGATACGAGCTCGCAAATATGTTTCAAAATTGAAGCATCTTTTAAACAAACATTAATGCCAGCAGTTAAACATTGCTGGAGTGGTAACAAAGGGCGCAGTAGGCGCTGTGGTTCTCGTGTCCAATTAGGCTAATGGCCGACCTGCATTCATATTCGAAATCCTCCGCTGCAGCTAATTTTCGTCTTAAACGTCAGAACGCGACAGACGAGCTATTTAAACGCTGTGTGAAAATCGCGATGGAGAAATGTGAAACGCTTTTCTCTTGTTTTATTGAAAGTTTCTAGAGCAAGTTTTATCTTATTCATCGGTAAGACGAGAACGCCGCATCCTTTTAATTTGTTGTTAGTGTTTGTAGATTTATTACATGTTAAAGTAAGTAGGTTCAGTTCAGTAGGTAGATAGTTTAAATCCAAAGAAAAAAATGATTGTGAATGAAATTTCCTTAAAATAAATTCAAGATTATAAATGCTATAACGTTGCGACAAGAAGGTACGTACCTCTACATCTTTTACACTCAAACCGTATTCGTAGCACGGTCTTGAAAGAAATGTAACTAAAAACAGATTAGAAAATTAAGATATTTAAAATCTTTCCATATAGTATATAGCACGCTCGTCTGAGCAGCTCTTCCATTTCAGACATCTCATTACTTACTAAAGTAATGAACCATTTAAGTAGATTGCTATCATTGCATATATTCTAATGCTTTTCAGCCTTCGTTTACTTTGAAAGATTTTTAAATATTCAAATAAACCATATTATTATTTGTAATATAATATAATAATATAAGATGACATAGAGTTATTGCACTTATCGGTGAGGGTTTTAAGTATTTTTGAAATTAAATATAAAACCAAAATCCATTAATTCCTGAAATCTAGTTAACCTATAATAAAAATAAATAAGGTGAACGGGCCCAAATCGATTGGTAACTAGACCACGTGATTGATAAAAAGGTGGGATATTGAACAACAATCTTATCCTTTTATGTTCAAACGCTGTGACTTCACGCCACGAGCCCGCCCGTCTGCGCAGTCGGGCTCTATTTTCAAACGCTGTATAATTTCCCACCACGTGTCGCCTGCCCGTCTGCGCAGCCGGTCTCGGCATGCATCGCGACTCATTACTCCACTAATGAACCAATCTAACAGATTGCTCTCGAATCTTCATCCGACCGCTGATTTGAAAGCTCGGCGACGCTAGCGCGGTATTTTTAAATTAAATACAACTGGAGAATGCTAAGTACATACGGAATTAATTAAGTGCTCTCTGCATTAGAACGCTTAGCATTGATTGGGGTAATTTTTTAAGAGAGCATTAGCTGATGAAACGTATTTATGCTCACAATAAAAGTGAAGTAGGTAATGTTAATTGATATAGACATCGCAATTCCATCGCTTTTTGTTGTAGAATACAATAACGAAGCGTTATGTCTTTGAGTGGTTGTTTTACTTATGCCTCGGTAAATTTTGTTTCAACAATTATCCAATTATTTAAACTTAAATATTACAATTTATTTTCTATTGTAGTACGTAAATCATCGAAGACGGTTATTTCCAAAACGCTCAACCCCACAAATTTTACTGAAGTAAGTAGAAGATTAAAAAACCTAAAAACAACCGTTACAATGAATAATTGAAAGAATGCGTAAACAAAAAGAATTTTTACACATTTTTAAAATTGTTTTTTAAACGAATGCATGTAGATTAATCATCTTAGTATAGAAGATACCTATAATTCCAATCTAATTAAGTATTTTCATAGCATAGATTAACCTTAGAACAGCGATGGTGAGATAAAATGGGACCTCTACAAACTTCCTCTCAACTCCAATTTATAGCCCAGTTTAAAAGGCCCGCGAAGTTATATTAAAAGGTACACGGTGATTTTCTTGACAAACACACTGAATAATGAATGTGTGATATAAAATTCGGATTGAGGAGGGCATCTCGTCACATGTCCCTGCCGTGTTTGTTTCTCTTAATTCTGTGTGTTTTTGCTAATTGAGTCCCGCTTTGGCACCTGAGCGCTCATACTCGCGAAATGCTTTCTATTCATCCATCATTTTACTTCTAATTTTAACGTGAAAATTGTTTCGACGCTTCATTCTTCATTGTCGGATTTCCTTCTTAATAATAGCTATTATAAGTATTATCTCGTGCGGTTAATTTTTAAATAGATTCATTTCTGCAATTACAACGTTTCCATAAATCAATACGCTCCTTTTGAATAGTGTAATGAAAGCAAAAAGTCGCAACTTTCAAATTACTCAGAGCGAGTTGTTTCTTACGTTGTGCGCCGTGCGAATTCAATCAAATTGGAATTCAACATAAGGCGCAAGATTTATGATCGACACAAATCGAATTCGCTAACAAACAATATAGTATTCGAGGCGGTACGTTGGATACGATACGAGTATATCAATATTGCAGGCGCTATTAATACGTCCGTCTCATGAGCGGGCGGCACCCCCCTCCCCATACCCCCCACTCGCCGCTCTTAATTGAATGAGGAGCGGGAATTGTTTCCCAAAATGAAACAATTAATTGTGCAACGGCTATTCCGCCTTACATGGATAATACGTTCGTTTATGGCCTCCTAACGCGGCTGCACGGCGTCCTTTATTGGACCGACTCTAGGAATTTGTGTTCATTGGCGCTCGTATCCAAAATTTAATCGAGAATTTATAAGAACGTCTCTTTGTTGTCCCGGGACCCCGAGTTTTTGCAGCTGGTCGCAACTGAATTAATTTAAAAGTACTTCGCTTTAACATTTCCTTGTGAAAATATTTCGCCGCTACCCTTTTTTCGGCACCGCGCACCACTCTAGCGAAGCTTTTAGTTTTAAGTGAGGCGTTTAAAATTTTCATGGTCAGGTCATAGCACGTGTAATGCCGTTATACCGCGTGGAAATTCACGAAACACGCTAACATGTGGCGCATTCAACTCGAAGACGCATCGTAAACCGTCTTTACGCCTCTCCGCGAGAGCCTCTCAAAACTTTTCATATTCCCCGACCGTAAACCGAGCCAAAAAATACGACCAGCCAAAACATTGTAAACGCTCGCAGGTTATCGACGCGGCTCGCCGTTGCCGTACGGGAATTAGTTTTAAAACATAGTTTTAACTGTGCTTGTTGCACCCGAAATTACCTGTTTTTGCACTCTAGTGAGCGCGTCGAAACGACGCCGGTGCCGCCAACTAGTAAAAATAAAGTGAGCCAATTTCGTCTGAGAAGCACAAGGTTATCGATTAAAGAGTATTAGGTCTGGTTTTAATTCCGCGGTTCGGGGCACTAAGCGGTGCAATTTGGATTTTTGTAATCGCGGGGGCGACGCGACGTTTTGTTATAGATAAATCTAGTGCGGAGATGTGAAGCCGTCACTAATACTTGCATTACAATCGAGTGTCTGACGCAAGGGTACGTCGAGTGTGTACGAACAGGCGGTCGTACAGGGCACACATTCAATTTGCTATTTATCTGGGAATGGATCTAAGTCATTACTTAGCTGAGCGAGAGAGATGGGATGGGATGCAGTGGAAATTACACGGGGTGGTACAACGTTCATTGCCGACGACTACGCGCCTGTGTTCGCTTACGTGAATATGTTTATCACCTATTTGGGTTTACTTACTGTTTCAATTAACCGCTTTATCTTTAACTGTTATTGGTTTGAATAGACGATACATTTTACCTGCGATATTTATAATATGGTTTCTAACTCTCATTCTTTCTATAGAGTTTATAATACAAATGTGTGAAATATCGTAGCATTTGCAATGTACAAAATAACATATAGACTATTTCCATTACCTTTCATTAATGGTTAGTTTCGGGAAAATGGGCTCAAAGTGAATAAATTAACTACTTACGACGATTTGTATCTACTTACTAATATTCCATATTCAATGTCTCTTAAATTGTTAAAAACATTACTCGCTTATTGTGAAACGAATCTCCATACATCCATACACAAAAACCAAATATTTACCATAAAAATATCTTTAATAATCCAATACTTGCAACATACAAAACGATTGTAATATCCCTGCCGTATCCTTCCTTACTAATGCATGTTTCCACTAATGGCTTATTTCGGAATATTTTTAATAATAGGTACTCGTAATCCCTACTAAATAAAATATGTAGTAAATCCATGCTATGCACACGCCTGTAACATCCCCGACGCGTCTACTAATGCATATTTCCACTAATGGCTAATTTCGGGAAAAAGGATCGGAGCAGGAGCTCAATCACAGGAAGTGCCTCATCGCGGAAGTGGTCGCCCATCCCGCTCGCGCCGCGCACTACGGGGCTCTTCATATCTTCATAGACAATCTGCGCGGCGGAACATGGACTCACAATTGGATTGTTATTCCTTGTGTTTTTGTTCTTGCTTTTCACTTTTGCAATTAAAAATGACTTTTATAGCACAGTGTGACATAAAGCGGCACGTTAGCCATGGACCGTGCGTAAAGATAATAAAGTTAGTTGCTCGTCATTTTTGCGGCTTTTTGTCTTTCGTGTTACAAAACAGTATACTCGTGTCTGAAGTTATTCTGTAGTACGCCGCTTAGCGCCCTCGCTGTGCTTGGGCACTCGGGCTTACTTCACGTCGAACAAAATTAATAGACTACTTAAGTC
The DNA here is from genome assembly GCA_905147235.1 of Erynnis tages. Classification (NCBI taxonomy): domain Eukaryota; kingdom Metazoa; phylum Arthropoda; class Insecta; order Lepidoptera; family Hesperiidae; genus Erynnis; species Erynnis tages. Next base: position 10,869,094 of record LR990072.1, read on the forward strand.
ACTGGTACCCAGGCATTCATTTCATACAACTGTTATTGATAGGTACCTATTGAGTATTTATTTTGTTTTGTTTTAATTTTACTAATAATATATTTTTTGTATTCGGTGGGGTGGAACATAATTTTAATATATACCTTTAATATGACTGCATCAAATTCCGAAGGACACGTGGACAAAGTTGCTAGCAGAAGCGAGTTTTTCATAATCGACAGATGGGCCGTAGCACTTACGAGAGTAGAAAGATTGGTATCGAATGCCTGCGTTCCCATCAGCCGGAATGCGCTCAGATTGAGCACTTACACAGCGAGCCGAGCCATTACACTATTTCCTAAATATCTACAAAATAATTTTTTGACATATTTACTTTTACGCTTTATCAAGTAAAGTTAAGAAATGATTAATCTGATTACTTTGCCAGTTTAGGGCTGACAAAATTACATGTGTGAAGTTCTGTAATCATGTATATTTATTTTTGAAATTTGTGTATGGTCTAGAACTATAAAAATAGTTAAAATGATAAATATAATATTTTCGAAGTACTAAACGAGCAAAGCTATCAAATATTTTCAAAAAAGCGCAAATAAATTGATGATAATGAATAAATGAATAGAACCTAAATACTTGCTTAAATACACTCCAACCTCATATTATAAACATTATTATTGACAAATCGCTCAAAACCTGCCGTTGCTTGAGGGCTACGACTTACAATCATCGTAGTAATACAAAAACCTTGAAACCGAAAAAATTGTTTTACTACCAAACATTTGCGAAATGGTAATAATAATGTCTTAACTTTCTACAACTGCTTTTATCATGGAAATATTTTACGTAATTTGTCGTCGTTTAGACAAGTGTTACTATGTCCTCAAATTGACATGCTTATTATGTGCCGAAACGGCGAATAATTCCAGTAAATTATATTCATAAAATATGTCTTTGGAATTTTGTCGCTAAACACATTGAAAATTTATTAACGTAGAAACAAGTTATCCTTGAAGATTGTTGCATGGATAAAACCTACTAACTACTTATTACCTTATTAGACTTACTAGAACTGTGTTATCTACAAATATTTATAACGTGTTTTTTTTCGTTAGGTACCTACCAAATCAGTTAAGAAGAATATCTAATATAATTTTCATGTTGATTGCCAATTTATATAAAATAGTTTGGATTTGTTTAATAATGAAGTTTTTAACATGTAGTTCGTAGCATTGCTACGAAATCACGGCTGCCTATCGTATGTCTACGCAGAGTCTAGTTTAATGAACAAGTTAACATTTTTGAATTATGTAAACCGTTTAGAGGTTATAAGTCTGTGCGTGGACTCATAAGCTGTCGTAGGCAAGCAAATTCTTTTTTAAAAATCGTTGCCACATAATATTTTTTATGGCATTTGGTTGTCACATATAATATAATATATTCATTAGTTTATAAATCTGGATAGTGTATCAGTCTATTGTTACATTCATAAATACATAAACCATAGACGAAAAATATACTCGGGAAACAGCTAACCGTACTCGGACAACCCTAGCCGTACGGCAGAGATGCAAGCGCTCGATTAAAATGAATCACAACGGTGCGGTGGTGATGGGGTCTCCGGGGCTCATCCAATTAGCCGCGACTTAGAAACCCTGCCGCCTAGTAATCTGTTCGCGGGGTACCTAGTATAATTGTAAGAAAAATCCTTATTTCAAAACTAAAATAATAAATTGGTCTTTTTCATGTCTAATAAAAAATTTGTAACCGTCCAATCGTCCCCTGTACGAAATACAGGGGTCTAAATTGGTGTGACAGCCCTAGATATGAGGCACGGCAGCGGTGCAAGCGCTCAATTAAAATGAATCATAACGGTGCGGTGGTAATTGGGTCTCCGGGGCTCATCCAATTAGCCGTGACTTAGAAACCCTGCCGCTCGGTAATCTGTCCCCAGCACGGAACGTGAAACCTGCGAACACCATTGAAACAATGTCATTAAACTGATGAATTAAAAAAAAAATAACGAAAAATAAAATACCTGGTTACATGTAACCTACCTTTAAACAAATTTCAAGTATTCTCAAACACAAATATAAAAATAAAAGCATACCTCAGCCAGCAAAAAAAAAACTTTACTTGACTTTTATAGTCAGCCATCAAATCTCCAGGCACTGATTACAAATTTTTTTCAATTAATTTGGGCAACCGGATTATTTTCACACGCACAATGGGACCGGGTCAGATCTCACTAATTTAATGCTAATGCGTGAGTTAAAATGGTTAGGAGCCCAAGAAGTTGTAACAGAAATATCTTTAAACTCTTGTGTTTCACTTTACTAAGCAACAAGAAGACATCACTAACTGAATTACCAACACTTAGCTAATTGCCAAGGATTAGCTCCTTAGAGGGTAGATAGATATGGTAGAATAAGATACCAAGATACCGAGTGCTTCAATTATACAGGTCTAGTTCTGTGTCTATTGTATTTTATGCGAACAGTGTGGACTCTAAAAATGTATTCGTAAATAGTGAAAGAATTTTGGAAGTTAGGGTAGTGTCAGAGTTTTCTTTAAAAATAATCTTACGAACCATCTTACTCACTACGTCGAATATAGGAATACAACTATTCAACTATAAGTATTTCAAAATCAAACTACTGAAATTTCAAATCGTTCGATCAAAACATTTGTATATTGAAGAATTCAAAAACTTTTTAGAGTCAGCCATTTTTCTCTGTCAATTAGTCAAACTTTTCCACCGGTACCTTTTCAGGGTTCATATTGCTACAGACGAGCAAATTACAGTGCACTGCACCAACCAAAGGTTTCTAAGTCGTGGCTAATTGGACAGCCGCTGAGGTCCAATTACCGCAGCTGTGATTCATTTTAATGGAGTTTTTTTGCACCACCTTTTGACATGCGACCAGTCATGTTTGGACCGTGATCCATATACCCAGTTCGTTCACACTACTGGGCGATTTGCTAGTTACCTACATTTCGTTTTAGCGGTTTAGTTCGGCTTACATGATTCGAGGACTTTATATTTGCCTGTGAAATATATGGTCATCGTCCAATAAAACGACTTTTTGCTATTTGAAATAAATTTCTACGTATGTATAAGAGCGTTGCAACGCAAACGCAAAACGAATTGTGGATGAGGGTTACTGACTTACATCGTAAGTAGTATGGGTAAAACACCTGAATAGTATAATAAATTGACGATATTAATGTCCTTTTAAGTTTTATTGTTCTTTTGTTATATACGTATGTCCTTTCATATATTCAGAAAGTTTGTACATCGCTATCAATTTTAATACAATGTTACTATTTTATACACGTGCCACCTAAATACCTACCTACGTCACATCTAGAACTAGAAGTAGGTAAACACTGCCAATTCTGCTGAGACTTGCGTGTTACAAAGTAGGTACTCACTGCAATCAGTAAATAACGCGACACGACCTCATTTACACACTTTTATTCAAACTCGCCAAAACATTTAATAAATAATTAAAATAAACACCTACAAGTTCAAAAATTTTAATTTGTGCCCCACTTACTTAGTTTAAAGGGACGTTCATTTGCGATGAATAAAGCACAGTTGTTTAGACAAGAAGCGATAACGAGTCGCGTCAAGACTTCGCGACGTCTTTAATGACGTCGAAGTCGGTAGGCCCCGGTTCGCGTGCGCAATTCTTGTTATATCTTTATTACAAAGGAGTGCCTCATTAATTTGGCAGCCCCTCAGGGTTGAGTCGCGAACCCTTGACCTCGTTCACGGGACCCGCGACACTGAACCATTCCAAATTGAAACGACGCACCTTGCGATACATAATTAACGATTCTCATTACTACGATACAAATATCACCTAGCCCCCTTGTTATTCGGCGTCTTCAAAAACTCCAACAACCTGCCCGCCGAACGTTCCCGCCGTTCTGCAAACGACGGAACATAAAAGTCAAAGTTAGATCATTTCAGCCGCTCACATAATTCCTCGACTCATCGTTCTAGCTAGACAGTTTCTATTATCCTTAATAGTGGCCGTAAGAGTTTTAAAATGGCTCGGATACAAAACTTGTTCCGCTCGGGAAGTGTTTCCAGGGCCATGCAGAGCACGAAGTCGGAGAAGTTCGATATTGAACGTCGCATTTTATTGGACAAATTCGATAATCACAAAGCGCATCTAGCGGAAGGGAGACGTTTTCGTACGGGGTAATCGAGTGCCGAGTCGTTCGCGAGGCGAACGGAGCGGCCGGGATCACGTGAAAACGGAAAGCCGATCGCAGTTAATTTGGAGAGACGCGTGTAAAGAGGCTAATGAACGCGGCTAGAGGCCCGTGTCCGCGGACTCGTGCATTTTTAATGGCTAACGCTAGCACACTCACTATTAATATTTACCGAACACGTCAAGAGGGTGCACTTTACCTTTTAGTTAACTAGCGTCCGGCCGTTCATTAAATTTTCACGCGCGTCAGTTTCGGGCGAATTTTCCGCGGCGCTGGCCGGCCGGCCGATAACGAGCGGGCCGCCTCGTTACAGCCGCGCTGCCTCGCCGGACCGGAGCCTCGCCCGCTGCCCGCTGCCCGCTGCCCGCACACAACCCGACCAAATTTTATTAATAATAAACTGTAACTGAAACGCCCGCTTTGAAGTAAGAGACCGACTCGAACGCTCGTTATCGAAAATTATGCAGAATCCTTTGACGTTACCGGCCACGGAGCGATTCTTAAAAGTTAACATGGCGATGTATTTGCTACATCCATTATGTTCGGATACGAGGACTCTATTGCGATCTGATTAAGGCTCTTACAAAGTAACTACTGAGGACTCTTGTTAGCCGAATGTAATTTTATTTTGCAGATCAAACGAATATAGCTTTATCGGTGGAGCTGACTTGGAATATAAACAACTCAAGAAGTAATAAGTATTTATTGACATAGATATTCAATTTCATATTTGGAATTCTGTATTCACGCTAAATTCGAGCTAGAGATGTTATTTAACATTTCTTCTCATCTACTTTTGTTCACGTACCTGCAGACAATAGAGATGAAGTTATTCATTACAGACTGTGACAGACTGTAGTAATCAATCAGATGATAACCACGTGATGCGGTTAGCGTGCTCGAGCCGCATGAATAAGGAATGAGCGCGCGCGCACGCAACGCGGCTAACGGCTGCGGCGCACGCGACCGCCCGCCCTACGCCCTAATTTATTGCCGCCCGCCTCACTATCACTCGCCTATCTTACAGAACCAAGCCATATCTCTTTGTACTTTGCTCCAAATATTTAGCGACAAGGACGTCTGCTTCGTCTTTTATTTAATATTAAATTTTAGTGCCGGCTGTCGTGTCTAGATAAAAATAGAGACCTAGGTGGAAAAATGAATTTGGATATTAGGAAAGAATGACTAACACGAGAATAACATTACTTTTCATAAGAAGTACCTACCTAAATGAAAATGTAATACGGATTATTTAGAAAAAGCAATAAGTTTGAAATTAGCCTTTTAATATTGTGCCAGTTTATTCGTATTTTAGAGGTTATATTATACATAGAATACATTTCTTAAGTAATAAAGCTTCTTGCGACAATGATATAATGAATAATTACATAGAACATCAGTAACAGTTATGATATCTGTACCACGTAGAACTAAGCACGGAGTTATAAAAAGCAACATTTTTAAGTTTTGGCAGTAACTTAATATTTAGTAAAAGTTAAGCCATTTAATAATTCTTATTAACATAAAACGTTGGTGTACCGAAAAACTTCAAAAACAGTTCTCGTGGATAGTTTTAACAAATCATAACTAAAAACGCGCGAAGGCAAAAGTTATGAGGGCCGCAGATAACTATCGAGGAGGTGCTTCGCGAAGTTCTGCCGCAAATGAGCACCGACCCGCACAATAGATAGCGGCCCACTCTGCGCCACTAGCTCGTTATGCCATTTATTTTTTAGATATTTCTAACTTCTAAGTAACTTTCTAAATAGTAAGTATCGTTTAGTAATGATGTTATGTTTAAGTTTTGGTACCCAGCAAAATAAAGATGAGCAGTACGCGAGAGAAATGTTGTGGATCATCTATAGACAACCAAGGTTTTATTCGTTTTATTGAAATAATTAAAATTGCATTCGCCAAAATAAACAAATACAGATAAGATAACAGGTCAATGTCATAAATTATATTTTCAATAAACCAGGGCCCAAGATGTTGTCTAAAAACACGGGCGTACAAAAATAACTTTTCTGATAGCAGCCATTACTAAGCTTAAGAATCCTTATTCATTTTAGAGTAGTTCCCACTCCACTTAATATTTGTGGGACGCTCCAGTTTACCTTCCTTTAGAAATAAGGTAAGCTGCCAACGGATGTGGACAAACAATCAGTCCCAAACTAGAGACGTTATAGACAGTTTGCAATAACGTGGAACGGTTACCGATTGTTTACTGACCGCTTGAGCTCACTATTAAATTATTTAGGCCCGTCTTGCATTGTCTCGCGGTCGGTCCCGCCGCTGCCAGGATCGGACCCGCTAGTGTAAACAAACGTTACTTCTGCACACTACACACAACGTTTAAGTCAATGAAAATGTAATGGAATCTAAAATACAAAGATTTCTATAGATGGAATATAACGATACTGAAGAAAACGTAAAAATGGGCTCAACTTTGTAAAGAGAAAAAGAGGCCCAAGTGTTTCAAAAATACAGTAGTAAGAATGACCCCAACACTTCGATCTACCTATAGATATAACTACATACTTCGTTTCATTTCAAACTTTTATTGACCAAATCATAAACAAATTCGATGGCAAAACAGATTAAACTCTTCCATTTCTCTCCATAACTCATAGGACACTACCCTACGTCGGTATGTTTGCGCGGCCGATGGTCCATTGTGCGCGTTCGAGCGTTCCATTCACCGCGGATATTAAATTAAGCGAAGGTTGTTTGCGAATATCCCTTTCTTAAGGGCTGCTATTAATATCGCGATTGTTACGGCCCTGTATTGACTTGTTAGTGAAGCAATCGAATCTATTGTTACGGCGAACAATATTGTTTTTGGACGCTTCATTCCACAAGTTGTAATAGTTTGGATTCTGTTAGTGTTTGTGATTACAGTAATAGGATTCAGGATAGATACCTTTTGTGTAGCGGATTGGTTTGTACGTTAAGTGCGCTACAGGGCGGTTCTAGGTTCGATTCCCAACAGAAATTTGAATAAGCGAGTAAGTAAACTTTAATCCTATTAGATAAAGGTACCTATTTCCGTATAAGAAAGTATCACTTCAAAAGATTATTACGGTTTTTTTCATACAAAGCCGAGTTATTAATGAATTCAAGGCCAGACACAAAATTAAAAATTCCGCTTAACCGATAGTGGTATCTAATTTAAAATTCTAAACATAAGAACGTTGTAATTAAAACTTTGGCAACCTTCCTGTTCATAAAATATAATTACTGACCGATTTGTTTAATCACAATACATCAAGATAGGTAAAGGTCACTGCAGCACGCTTGTAAAGGTCACCTCGTTAGCTAAATGCAGAAATCACCTTGGAGCTATGATCGATGATTTGTTATTAATCTACCTCATTAACTGCTCAGTATTTCTTTTTCTCATTGGTACAAGTTAATGCTGTAATTAAGATCCTATCGGGACTGACAAACTCCGCTGTAATTGGTCATTGTCTTTTGCCTATCTACATCGATTTTTTTATAATTCAGCGCACTCTTATGCGGCTTATGTAGATTGGCTATCTAAGAAATTAAGCAATGTCGGGCGTCGTGTTAATCGTAGTTAGCTCTAGATACCTCCTACTGGGATGTACTGGTGCGTTCCTAGGAGGTCCATGAGCCTCTCGAAATACACCGAAAGGCTACATTTAGCCGGTTTTAGTAGGTATTAATCCTGTAACCCAATATCTCCCCCAAGATTTTGGGTATTTTTGGACAAAGGGAGATCTCCCGCTAGGCCAGATAATCGTGCCTGGAGGAACAAAGCATTCACCGGATTAATAATGCGAACATAATTAATTGTTACCGACTAAATACCGACTGCAAAAATAAACGGACCTACAAAAGCTTTTCTCCTAAATCGTTTTATTTTTATATTTTCAAGAACACAAACTGATTTACAAGTTAATTAAATGTGAGATTAATTCTAAGAACTATTTTAATTAACAAGCTACTAAAGTTTCGAAAGTTTTTCCTGATAAAATCGAGGTCCAGATTTTAATACCAGGAAAAAAATAAAAAGCAAACTCAGCTGTGCCTCACTTTTAGATTTGTTTAGGAGCACGAGCATATTTTTCAAAATCAAAAGGTTTTCGTATTCATGCGTCACTAGATTTATTCACTTCAGGGAACTAAAAAAAGGTATGACTGGTGCACAAATTAACTATTGGTTTTGGGTATAAAAATTGGCTTTTGGTTTCCATGCCTTCACATAAGTTCTTTATTAATTTATTCAAATAGGTGTGCTAGCTGCTTTTTATTAAGGTTTTCTTACGTCATCGCCTTGATTTTTATCCTACTAATATCATACTTATTATTATACTCCTGCTAGCTGGATTGGGAGATATTTTATTTCATTTCGTTGTTATTAGCCAGCAATATTGAATAGTATTATGTCTAGATATTGAAAGGTATCGTAAAGCTGATACAGCTCTAGCTAGAGGTACCTATTGGGAAAGGTCAGGTACTCGGGTGTCTAACCTAAACTTTGAACTACATCTTGCACTGACCGCCTTAATGAAGCTTCGATATCTTGATAGTTTGATGCCAAATAACTACGTTTAGAGGTTGTATCCTGGATGTGGAGGATCAGGTTAGGGTAACGTTATGGAAACTTGAGGCCCGAAATTTGCAGATTTAGGTACCTACCTAAATCTGCAAATTTAGGTAATTAGTAAATAAGTTTTTAGTAACCAACACATATCTTTAGCTCGAAATAACGGCCAAATATGCTAATTATTATGGTTATACGCATGTAGATATGTAGGCATGTTTTTTGGTTTCTTTGATGTTCATTAGTTTTTGCTCGCGTTTTTGCTGTGTATCTATCTATACAGATACACTGGAGTTACCTAAATAAAAATCTCAATTCAACAAAAATTCATATTTTAATATCTAAAGTGTGAAAATGTAAAAAAAGTGGACATGGTACCTAATGCTTTATTTGTTTTCTATTTTATTTTTAACTATCTACGATATGTTTTACTTTCCTTCTAAAATAACGGGCACGCTTCGGTATTGCAGAAGAAATTAGAAAATATTTTCTTTGGACTTGCACACACTCTTAGAAAATATTCCTTATTCTTAATGAGATGAGTTCGACGTGTGTTTATGTTGTAGGGGGACCAATAATGTATAACATGTTTGGAAATCCAGTTTTCATGCAATTATTTGAAAATCGTCTGTCAATTAGGTGGTACCCAATCAGTTTCAATTTTTAGTTTAACGTACCTAATTGAACATTAAACAATTAAGTAAAATTTTTCAAATTTTTGATTCTATAAAACTAGCAAGCATTCCCGGCCTTTGTTTCTGCTGTCCGATTTTTGACGCTGATATACCTGGTAACCCTAACCTGCTAACCTAACTAGCTGGTTCAATTAGGCGAAATGAAAATGCTTACCTCTAATTGAATTAGGTTTAGGTACCTATGCGTAATCTTTACTAGGTCGAGACCAATCTACATGTCTTAACAACGTACGGAAAATTTCCTTCTATATTTCTAAGAGACGAATCTAATTTTCTACTAGATAATATATTAATGGTGATGATAATAACAAAGTTATAAGCCTTAAATAATTTGATGTGATATTAATATGCGCAATCCATAAACGGATTCATTTGTGGACAAATTATACTCCATATTAACATTAAATGACCGAATGCGAACGAGCTTATTCGGCACGGATAAATCAACACATAAATACTCGGTACAATTGAATAATTTCATTGTAAGCTTCGCAATTGTGGATGTGTTTCGTCCGCAGAGAATAGCGAACATTCGAGCGGGTAAGTTTGAATGGCGTCCGTATTAGTTTGAAACCTAATTGTTTCGCTACGAGTCGCCCGAAGCGCTGCCCGCGACAATGCCGGCGATACGTCGCCTCCACAAATATTATGCATGTTTAATTAACGCCATTCCTAATTCATAATCCGACAGTGATAAATTAGACGGCCCCGTCCGCCCGTAATTAGGTACGCAATTATCGCGGCCCGTTTGAATTCATTAATACCGAAAGTATGCTCTAGGTGAGCGTGATTTATTGCGGCCGGGTCTTACCGATCGTAATTAATATCGCGGCGCACCGGTACACGTGCCACGTATCGACCCCCACCGACTAGTATCAATCACATCGCTTCCTGCTTGATTTTTAACCCGCGGCGGGCGTAGCGGCCGGTGCGATATAATTAATCAATTCGGCTCCTCGTATCGTTCGCGTATCTATTATTAGGCAATAAGCGACTCCCGCGGCCGCGCGACCGTAATTGGAAGCCCTATACGGCTATTTAATTTACCTAGCGGCCTGCGCCGCACCACCTGCTCGATGGCGAAACGATTGCCGAGCGCCTAATTATATTTTAATCGCAACATGACCCCCGGGCCGTAGGGCGGGCGGGCGGCGGGAGACACAACACCACTAATTCATTTGCGCGGCGAGCTTCGTCCGGCGCGCCGCCTCCGGCGATTGTTTATTCTCATAGGAGAGTTTAGGACTCCTAAAGCAATACCGACGCTTAAACATATTAACCGAAGCGTTTACGTGAAGGGTTTAATTATGCACTATACGCCCGGGCGCAGGCACAATAGCGTCGAGTTAATTAAGTCGTACACATTGTTTTAAGGCTTGACGTACTCCGGAGCGGTGACATCATGGACGCTCGCGAGTCTTTTTAATCAACTTTACATAATGCAAGTACACTCTCTAGACGTCGTACGTAGGTAATATTACTTGCACTAACTTGCGCTGAGTTCATCAAGTGCAATAAATATTAAAGTTACAATATCATTGTTAGAACACTCCGTATACGCGCGCAGCTGTTTCCGGGAACTATTGCCAATTGTGTGGAGACCTTTGTTCGCTACATTAACTATGAAATTGTTATTACAGTATATTATAAGTAGGTACATGCATATACACATAATATTCATTTAGCAGAAGCTTTGTAATAGTATTCATTGTGACATTAATAAGGTAGCTAAGTTTTATAAGGCTAGTTTATGGAGATTCTTCATCGGGCCCTGATAGCCTCAATTTCGTAGACGATGTGTGAAAAATGGTATCGACGGTGCGATATATAACGCTGACTGCCGTATTTATAATTCCTTTAAGACGTACCTATCGCCGAACGCTTAACTGAGAAATACGTATTAGATATTTATAATCCAATAACGCTTTATTGGATATTGGATCGAAAGAAATACTTACTTATTTTTTTACGATTGAATTAAATTGAGTTTATGCAATTTTGATTTTGCATTACTTTTTATTAGAATAACCTTATAGATATTTGTCTCTATCCAGACCAAGGGAAGGCCTCACAAGGCAGTATACTATGCTAGTGCATATCTTGCTCTCTCAAATTTACGTATCGATCCCGTAGGTAAGCGGGGAAACCTTTCGGGTGTTTTTCGCCCATAGAACCTAGTAAACAACCTGAATGCATGGTTTCGGTAAAACCAAGACCTCCTATTCGCACTAAAATTCATCACATAAGCCCATAGAATACTTCAGGGCTTTCAAAGTTATGCGGTAGTATAGCCATGGGACAAAAGAAAATAGGGCTACAAATGCCCAATAAATCTTAAAGTTTACAAATTCCCCTTAAGTAACAGTTGATGTTATTTCTTATTTACGCGACAAAACATAACAATAACACTAAATATTTATACCCGTATATATAGGTACTTTCGCATTCGATATGATACTAGACATGGCATAAAAATCTACGATGGCTACATAATTTTTGTAGAGTTATTTTAATGCGAGAAAGTTGGTGGGTGAGCGGACGTGTGATACGATTTAGCACTAAACTGCTCTGCTGTATTACCGTAAAAGCCTCCTGAAGGGAGGCATTGGCCATTAGCCTGATTAGAGAGCCGGCGCCACTCGCTCCTCTTTAGGCCTCCTCATAATACTGCCTACATATTTCATTATTTATGTAAGCTTGTTTCACTCCAATATCTCACGGGATTTAGTACAATGTGCGTTAAGTTCGTCTTAGATGGTACGAATTATTTTTAGATACTTTTAACGTTATTTGATTGAGTTCTTTCTTTTTATTCCTAATGTAGAGTTCCACTTGAAGATTAAAGTCAATAGTAATCTACTAAGTAGATACCTACTTACGATAAATTCTTAAAAGGTACCATCTATTGTAATCTTTAATTATATTTTAAAGCATTGCTATAGCTAATTCAACAAGATTATACCCAGACATACTAGACTAGTCTAGACTATTTTTTTATTACATTACGTTAATTCACTAACTCGATTACGGCTGTTTTTCCGTAATAGATAACCTTTTAATCGACCATGAGAAGATTACGAAAACTAGGAAATAATTGTCAACATTTCTTACAAGCTTTCTGTAACTCGATATTTCTAGATACACCACGTTTCAAAACTACTTGATCACACTTTTATTAACTACATATTTTATTAAAATTGTCCTGCCCTTCACATTATTACTAAGATGATTTGCAAAGAATGTCGTGACTTCAATCTTAGTCAATTACACCTTGTTATTTGTAATTGTACGTGCACGAGTATCTGTTGTGGCAATTAAATATCATCTTACGAGTTATGTCTATATCTAAATTTACATTTTAAATTATTACAGATGATGGCGTGTTCGTACCTGAGCGCGGCGGGGGCTAAACCTGAATCTTCCACGACGGGTTGTTGGACGCCGCCGTACCCTCTGCCTGAGCCGGAACCTCTACCGACCATGGCACCGTTCCTGCGACCGCCGGCGACGTTGAGTTCGACCATCACATCGGGTGTTATGCCACCGGGGATCGCTCCATCGGTCGTAGCGTCGGCTTCCACCTCGGGGACGGCCATGCCCAACCTCGAGCCGGCCCTCGACCTGACGACGTCTCTAAAGCCCCGCAACACGACTCCCAGTGACGAGTCCGAGTGACAGTGCAGTGACTGACAGTTTGATCAGACCTTGCTGCCGTGAATATTGTCGCAAAGAGCAAGTTTTAGTGTTCGGACGAAAAGTGATAATCTTGCGGTGACAGTGACACTAAGTTAAATATTTTATATCGCCCGTAAATGTCCAGCGATTCGCATTTGTTGTTGATTTCTAATATTATTTGTTGTGTGTCATATCATAATATGGAGCAAATAAGCGCGGGTTGTTAAATCTAATGCTTTGTCAATTTTCATTTAAGGAAATGAAATGAAAAACGTTGATTTGATATTGTATGCCATGTTTTATACTACATATATTATCTTGTATGTAAAAAATATAGGGTTTTCCTGAGGCATTACACCAGTGCAATAATCGCTCCATTACTTAGTGAGTCGATTGGCGGTTCGTGTAAATTACTACACTATTGACATAACAAGTAATTAAAAGTCAATAACATTTGAACACATGGCTTTACTGGCGATCGTACTTACGTATATTTAATTTCGGTTGTGAATATGGCAAATCATATATCTTGCTGCTATGTAAATTCTCATTCACTTCTTTACTTAGGATTGCTCTGAATGATATGTGTTAAACACACGTGTGGTTTTACTATTTCAAACGTGATAATGGGTAGATGTGAAACGAGTATTGCATATCCTACATTTAATGAATTTGTATAGTAATCTTAGGATCACATATGAAATTAATTGCGACTATGTATTTTAAAACGAATGTTAATAGATGATTATCTTACACCGTCACGTCTTGAAATACAAAATAACAATACCCCTTAGACATATTACGATGTCCTAAACAGGCAACAAACTTGACAGAAAAAATATGATTAAAGCTTTTCTGTAGTCTAGTGAGATGAGAAATAAGAAAGAAGAAATACGAACACAAAACACTTCTTTTTGAGGTCGGTTAAAAATAATTGTTATTGAATACTATTCAACTACTATTCATTGAATAGAGACGCCACAATCCTCATTTGAAAATCGGTGCCGTAATCATGAACACACACTATCGTCAAAGTATTCATATGATAAACGTCAGTCAGCAATAAACGTATTAAATTAACCATATGAATAAAAAAATGTATCATCACTCAACATAATTATTTACACTTTTAAAATTAGAAGATACCTTCTCGTAGGTCTGCCTTTTGAGACTCAGAATTATTATTTCAAAACAATACATACTTACATCCATTTTTATTTGATATTTTGTTTTTAATATGTGACGGTTTGATCAAGTATCCTTTTCCAGACATAATCATAAAATAAATGTTATTAATGTACCATAAATTCATAAGAAGTACATTCAATACATAACAATTTAAAGTTTTAATGTGATTATCTTGCCTGTTCAGTTATTTGTGAATTGCTATTAACTTTCTTTATTGTTCCAAGTATTGATTTTTGTAATGTACCTAATTAATAAAATTATGTAGTGAATCTGTTTCATTATATAGGTACATAATTTTATGTATTGACAAGTTTTAACACTACATTACCTAAATCCAGAAGGACATTTAATTTTTATCATCATTATGAGTTGAGGTTCAGTTACTATGTTATTTATTTCAATGTTAGTTGCTTATATGATATTTTGACCCGATATATGTTGATTCTTGCCAGATATTGTAACTTTTTTACAAATTATTATGTTGTTAATTGTATCAAAAACATTATTTTCCTTTGCACGCGTCGCTGTGATTTGCTATCTTGCTGTGTAAATAAATCTCGAATAAATTTGTTATTTCGTTTATAATCGACGAGCTGTTTCGTAACATTTAAAATAGCCGTTTCTATTAATCTTTGAATTGTAAATATTAGTATAAATATTTTAGATTTAAGTAGACACATTTTGTGCCTAAAGGTTTAGGCTCAAAACTTCGTAGCAATAATTATGATGCCAACATCTATAAAGTAAAATTCGACTTACTAACGTTTTCTGTATATATTGAATTTATTAAATCACGTTGTACCATCAACTAAACTTGTTCAATTCAACTTTTGAATGTACACTTAGTGTAAGTAATATTAAACGCTAACATTCCTTTTCGTGTATAATACTTAAGTCATTATAGACGTGGTTTGTTACACATTTAAGTATCCGCTTATTGTAAGTTGTTTTAAATCCTGTTTTGCAATTTCAATTACTAGAGTTTTAAAATTGATAATCACTGTAACTTTCAATTTTGATTGAATATGAATAAAATTGTAGTACAATTATATCCTAATAAAGAATGCGATTCAATTTTGTATTTAATATTTAACTATTCCAACACTATTATTATAACGATAAATAAGGAATATATACGTTTCAATGTTAGCGTTTAGTGAATCTTGCCATCTAACCATATCTCTAAGTTTATCTGTAAAATTGCACAGACTTGAAGTTAGTAACGATTAAAAAAATAGTGAAGAATAGCAACACTATTCACCTTAAGTCTGTGGCAATTTATTAGAGGAAATGACAGTTATGGTGTTACCAGTACCTACACAAAGAAAGAACATTGCAACTACTTAGCCTAAGAGATGGCGGCAGGAGAAATTAAATTTTGTAAATTATTTACTTTGTTTTACTTAACACACCTTATAACCACACAATTTTGCACGAGTAATACATACTTCTAACAACCGAGGATGACATTTTCCTCTGAATAAACCGTGCCATCGATTTTTTGACGTCTAATAGTTTTAATTGAGAATAAAGCTTTAGGTTTAAGAACTTTTATCAAAAAAGCGACGATAAAACCTTGACGAAAGCAGATGAGCGGTAAAAACACGTATTGGTGAAACCTACTCTCCAATACACACTGGACCAGCGTGGATTTGTATCACCAGCTTCAGAGTGCTGGCTAGATGTAGGCATTGAAAAGCTTGCAAGGCAGTCAATGGATTGAAGTGCTACTTAAATTAGAATTAAAAAATTAAAAACTAACCTATGTTACAGACACACAAATACCCTTTCTACAAGTAAATGCACTAATAGCTCGACAATGTCTTAACTTTTGAAAGTAACAACTATAATATTATTTTCCAAGAATTTTCTTGAAAAGATATGTAGGTACTTACGCACAAACGTAGAAATTTCGCATTTATAAATGCACTCAGGTTTAATATTTAATTAATCATCGCACATGTCAGCTGCTCAAGAAGCAAGAATACCAGTATGGCAAAAAACGTATTAAAATGTCTTATTACCATACCATGCTCAATTCCTATTAAATTGAAAACATTCTGAAGACAAATATGGTATAGCTAATATGACGAACGGTATATTATGATAAAATTTAAACTCTTACCACATTTATTTTTTATAAAAAATGACAAAACGTGTTTCCAACAATGTATTGAATAAATACGAAAAAGGCAAGTAGGTACGAGTTGCATATCCAGGTTTCTACAGCGGTGCGGTGATAGCCCAGTAAGAAGACAGAAGGCTAAGAATTCGGCCTCTTAGCACAAACAAATGACTTTTGAATAATAGTCTAGAAAATAAAATTATCAACCCTAGCAATGGCGCAGAAAACTATCATGCATGCCTGAAAGTTCTCCATAATGTCTTCAACGACACGTGAAAACTACCAACCAACCTGCACCAGGCCATGGTGGACTAAGGCCTACATCCTACTCATTTTGAGGGACCCAAGTCTGCAGTGACTTACAAATGGGAGGCGGGCAATCTTCTATAAAATGCATATTTTTTCCATCTCACACGGAACCCTATAAAGCAAGAAACAGATGGCTCGGACTGTTTAACATTGCAAATTGAATGATTATGTAAACAAGCCTTTTTGAAGGCTTTTTTGCCGACAACATGACACAATTAGTCACGAGATATTTAATTAGTATTCAAAAATATTTCAATGGGATTCTGTTGGGATATTGGAAGAAAAACTCCAGAAACAATGGATGTTGTTTCAAAAGGCAAATTAGTTTATTTATAAATTGAATTGATTTGTTGCTTAATTAACTTTGTAGTAATTTATTTTACTTTTAAGGCATCAAATGAATTGAATAAAGTTTAAAGCATTGATTTTAAGTTGGTTTATTTCTTACAGTTTCATTTCATACACTCAACTTTTGGTGATGGGGAACGATTGAAAAGTGTGCTAGTAGTTTTCCTTATACAATAATTCCAGTAAATGCTGTTTTCCATTTACTGGATTATTTGTATAAGGAAAACTAATAATTAAAAGAACATAAATAAACAAAAAAAATCACTTTGTTTTAGGCGACAAAAATAGATCAGATACCAACAATAGGTATGTCTAGTGGGCCGGGGTATCTAAAACATGTGAGCGACGCACACAGTCGATCGAACCTTACGCGGATTAAACTCGAATTTGGACACATTCACAACTTTATTGGATTAACTTATTGTTGACAACTGACGGATAAATCTTTACAAGGGACCCAACGAATCGAAATCGTTATTTTCACTGGATTGACAACGATCTATTTCCATACATGTAACTTGGAATCGCGAACGTTGTTTATAGGCAGTTTTTTGTTACCGTGTGGAAAAATTCAGTCAGTTGTAAATTTATCAAAGATATGCGGGTTTGCTACCTGGTATAAATCTATATTCCTGGTATATCCTATAAATCTAATTGTATTGTAACCAGGAATGTCCACAAGCTGATATTTCCAAGATGTCGGCTTCATAAAAAAAGCCAGTCATTTATGGGAATGTCAGTTAGAATTTATAATAAAATTCCAATCGAAATTCAATCCCTGCCTTTTCATAAATTTAAAAGAACTATCAAATCAGTCCTGTGCCGAAAGGCCTATTATGAAACTAAGGACTATTTAGACGATAAGAAAGCGTGGGATTGAATAACTTCACTAGGCTATTTCTATACACCATGTATCAATATTCATTTGTGAGCGGATGGCAATGGGGCGATATTGACACACACGATAGCTGTCACGTGTGTTCCTTTATTGGGCCTAGTCATACTGCACCATAGAATAATTCATACTTATTTTTAAAAGAGTGCTGGGAGTTTTTTTCCGCCCGCTTTTTTCTCCTAGTCTACGTTTTGCCTGAGGGGCGATCAAAGCGGATGTTTGTATAATGTTAAATGTATGACGTTCATTAAGTGTGCATAAATTGTACCTGATAATGAATAAAAGCTTTTGAATTTGAATTTGAATTTGAATTTATTATAACCACGCAATTGTTGGCTATTTGGAATATTATAGTAGCCATTTAAAACATTTGGGGCGACCGTTTTTGACTTCTATTGTTTGTTTAAGTGCGATGTCATCTGACCTGTCCAAGTTCCACGTAGCCAGAAGCAATAGAAAACAACATTGAGATCGTTCCTCGAAGCTAGAAAAGCTGAACTACCTCTAAGCTGACTACCTTAGCATCAATCTTAGAGGTGGAAAACTACCTGTTTATCATATCGCTCTCCTGTCCGGTAGCCGCAAAGTTCCCGAAAGGCCTAATTACTTCCGAAATGGAAGTTGAAGTAGGTAGGTAGTTGAAGTGGAAAAGCAAGGCATTCGAATAGCCTGCACGTATAAGCAAATTGAACGAACCAAGTAATGTATGCAGGCATCCCTCGATAAAGTGTAGGTACTAAACACCTAAATAAAAGCTTCATCTCTACATCATATCTATCCCAAAAAATACCTGAAAAGGCGAAAACCACCGTATATAAAAACAATGAAGGTAGGTATCATAATCCTATTAAAAAACCGCCATTAACAAGTTTCCGATGGGGAAAAACAACGGCTTTGTGGAGCGTTGGACGGTCGGACCAATTACGTCACACTTCCTTCCTGACGCGGCGGCATCAATATGTACGGACGAACGGACAAAAAACTCCTAAAACTGAATGCTGACGAAGCTCTGACGGATACCCTGAATGAGCGATGGCAAGCTGGACTAATTAATAGCTTTTCACTATTCGGAATTCGTAGTCAATTAATTTAAATAAAACTAAGTTTTAAAAGGAAGAAAAAGGACCTCGAATAGCTTCTTAGCATCTTGGAATAGCTTTAGCTATTGGTAAAACTGTAGAAAAAGAATTTGAATGGCTTTTATGTTATGGCAAATAGGGTGCAGACCGTTAGTTACCTTATCATTTGGATTGCGGTCTAAAAGACAACAAAAAGCAGACGGATTCAGAAAGGTAAAGTTTCGGAAAGACATCGATTACGGAAGGCCTATGTTAAACAGTGAACCATCTCTGCTCCTAATTCTGGGTAGTAAATAATTTGAAATTGGAAGCAATTGTCAACAAGCAGATTAAGCACATTAATAATATTATTAAAAGTTAAATGTTTATAATATAAACTTTCTATCAAAAACTAACATCAATGTTTCATAGCTTGCAAAATGTAATTTTATCCACAGGTGTAAATGTATGTATTTAATGGTTATTAGTTTAACACGTGCATGAGCACTACAGGCTATTACAAAAGTGATAAATCCAATCGGGATCGAAGCACAGACTGATGTTTGCAAAACGCTGACGCCTGCAGCTATTGTTGAAATATGCATAAACTACTAATTGCCGGACTACCGAACAATGAACCAACAAACTTTTGGAGTATATCGAAATTTAATAACGTTCAGTTACTAAATTATTGTGTAGTCCACTTGGTTCTGGCCACGACTTTGTGTTTTGTTAAATTTATGAAACTCTAACCAATGAGCGGACACATATAATTTTCTTTGGGAGCTCGTTTCATGGAATTTACTCGAGTAATTTCAAAACTTTCAAAACTCATTTACTGTTTTACTCACAGATCTATACAAACATATGAATAATTGCGTCGAAAATGTAAAAAAAACATTCAGACAAATTGAGAACCTCCTCCTTTATTTGAACCGGTTAAAAATAGAAACTTTCAACGTTCTTACGAATTATTTACAGTCATGCAAATTTCAAATTTCAAGGCCACCTAGACGTCAGTTTTGATTAGTCTACCGAGTTTACATGACCATTTAGTTCATGAGCGGTTATGGGACGCCTATTTTTATTTTACTTTCAGGCTCCACATTAGTGAAATGGAAAACAAGTCCAAAAACACCTTTTTAGGTAGGTATGCAACATAAGATAAAAAAAATCTACATAAAATGTAAATATTAAACAGTTCACTTTAATGTGTCAATATCTTTTACAATTTTATTGACAGAATCTTATATCTAGTACCTACTTTTACAGTAGGTACCTACGTACTTATAAGCAGGATAGGCTGGTTAGATATGGGGTACTGGTAAAGAGCCTTCATTATACGGTCTAAAAATGTATCATAATTTATTCTACTAATAGCATTTTCAATATTATTAATGCTGAATTTACCTATATCCAAGACTATCAAGAAGGCCCGAAGCCATCGTTATGACATATGGGTAAGGCACAGAGGGTCGCTCGGACCCGCTCGTCTGCCTTACAACCGACGAAACAAGTTGTGAAGGTTAAAAGTTAGGTATATAATGAAAACTATGTGCTTTTGACTAGCCTGAAATTAAAATATGTTACTTTAAAACAAATGTACGCCTTGACGTTGTAGGACGACCAACTTGTTGCAGAATTTTGCCGCTGCATAGGACAAAGGGACCGCACGCTAAGAACTCATAAAAAAACAAAAACACGATACGGTTTTAACCCGCGCCCGTTGTGGTGGCGGAACCGCCGATTTATTTCCAAACTCACGAGACCGGAGTTCTGTGCGGTTCCACAAATGCGCAGGCGATTATCGCTGAAGAATGATGTAAACACAATGGTGAAGTTGCCCAATCTATGATGGCTGATATAAACCGCATAATGCTTGAACAAACTCGGTTTAACTCGATTTCCTTTAATCTATACGGCAATACTCCAATGGCAACCTTTTTCGCAGTCCGTACACTATTTTCCCCAGCAGCGGCTTATTATGATACACTTTAATAATGTGAGCATACATCATTATCTATGCGTGCTCTGTCCAGCGGCCATGCGCTGCGAGTAACGAGTTAACATGCCCGAACTCCACTTGTAAGAACGTCCACTGACAACCTAACCGCCTTAACCACTGTTCTTACCACCGACGATAGATCTAAAATTAATAAGATGTTGGTCCAGAGAGGGATACAAAGTATCATATATGTTAATCCAGGTGATTAACTACCTGTTTAACAAATTTTACACAAATCGAAACACAGTGAAAGAGTAAAGATCTAACCATCTATAATCACAAGCTTTCACATAACAACAATCGTAGGATAGCAGGAAGGATATTTTGGACATGCCAGTCGAGTCGACGCACCAGCACTGCTAAAGTGTCTGTCTATCAAGAACCAAGACATCAAACGTGTTAAATATAGGGAGTAGCACCCGGGAAGATAAAGATCGAAAGAACTAATTAAATCTCGAATTTAAACGACTTGAAAGTGAACATCTTAGTTCTCAGTACAACAACGCATGCTAAAGGCAATGCTTACAGCCCCAAAATTTCATAAGTAGGTACCTACTACCTACTGTTTAAGATTGGCTTACTCAATAAGCCGTACCTATATTGTTTGGACCTACCTTATGGAATATTATGGTAATCTATCTAATATCCCCAGAAGTCTGACTAGCAACCTAGTATTCAGGCGTCCACTCTATTATTTTGTGAGACAAGTGGTTAAAATTTTGCGGAATACTGATGAGCCCCTCAGTGACGTCCGACTGTGTTTTCTTTATGGAAATGGGAACATTGGGAGACATTACAAATGTTGAGCTAACAACTAATATTATTATTGGACAGAATTATAACAGCGTTTGAATATAAAACAATCAACCAAAACGAATGTAACGCGATGATTTTAATGTTAAAACTTAAGATCGATATACGATAGGGGTACAAACGCCTAAGATTGGCAAGCATATGATGAACCCGTGATTGTTTTACGCGAAGTTCGTTAGAAAATAACTCATATAGCTCCAATTGGCATTATTCTGTTCATAAAACATTTGATGCTGTTCCATACCTTATCGGAGTCCCACTTTCGCAGATATATGTGAAGTACACCTGTTATACCTATAGGTATTAAAAACACGAACACAAACCGTAACCGTAAAGAAGTTGGCTAATTAGAGATGATTATAGTCAGCACTGGCCTCCCCATCCACCACGCTGTTCCACCGCGGATTGACTGCACGGAAGAGCTAAATTACAAAAGCCATCCTAATTACTACCCAGTTAAATAATCCCGCTATAAAAGACAGCAATGCCGCATTAAATCTATTTACTCGGTCGTGCAAAACTTGTACTGTATAGGCAAAGTTTTAATAAGATCGTTTATCCCGCAATCAAGCCGGTAATAAATTAACGCCATTACTAAATTATATCAAGCTTCTAGATTAATCTAGAAGTCGGTCCGCAGTCCGACGCGGCCGCTCTTACATTATTACAGCATTCATTAGAGTTCGCTAATTACTCCTTGCTTTAATGAATAAGCTCTAATGAACCACTTTCTGTTAATTAAAGGCGGCGTGGGAGGGGGAGGGAGGAGGAACTTTTCTCCGGGCTCTGATTGCAAATGTGAATTTGTGTAGGAAAGAGTGTTTTCACAGAAAAGGGGTTATGAGGCGGTCGAGAAACGCCGAATTAGATGCAACTGCACCTCTACATAAATCACAATATTGTAGCCGACATTATTTACGTGTTGCTAATTGCAAATAGTTACTTATATTAATACGTTTATTATATAACCTTCTTTCTAATCAAAGCTATGGTGGGTACCTATACACTCATCGCCAGGCTCTTGTTTTGAGTGTTTAAGCGTATCAAATTTTTAACGGCGAATTTTGACCATCAACGTAGACCGTAGTACGTACCTGTTTCTTTTACACATCCACAAAGGGAAGCATTCTCCACCACGCTGCTCCAACACGCACATAATATTTTGGTTTAATATTTTATTGAGAAAGAAGAAGTAATCGTGCTTAGTCATTATGGAGTTTATTAGTTTCTACAGACTAGGTAGTCAGTGGGTGCCGTAATTAGACTTGACGCTAGTATTTAATTTTCATTTTGTTAATTTGTACCGCATTGCGAAACAGTTCATTATGACTAGGTTCAGTAGTGGCGAGTGTTTTACATGTTGGAATACTTTGTTATTTTACGAAGACTAATATTATTTTAGGTCACTTTGAAGCAACGTCATGACATTGACGAGACCTACCTAACCCATTCTTGCTGTAACTTTCTATATTTACTGCAGCAAAGTTACTGTCACAAAACATAATTACTGCTTGACCACTGCTTACTTTTGTTGACGCTTTGTGGTGTGGTGCGAACCTTCTACTTTCGCTAGGGGAATATAGGGGAATATTGGGCACGTACCAATGACTTTGTAAAAAAGTTATGTGCACTTTATAAAATTAAATATCATCTGCTGTTACGGTTAAGGCATCGTGAGGAAACCTGCATGCCTGAGAGTTCACAAAAAATGTTCTCAAAGGTATGTGAAGTTCACCAACCGGCAGTAGGCCAGCGTGGTGAACTAAGGCCTACATCCCTCTCATTGTGAGAGGAGACTCGACCCTGTAGTGGGTCATGAATGGGTTACTGACAAATAGATAAGTACCTACAAAAATGTATTTCTTCGTAGGAAAAGAAAGTGTTTCTACATACGTAGTTTAACGTTCAAGTTCAAACTATATTTCCATTCAGTTTTAATTCGGGCTTCCAATTATCTCTTCACTGCCAAATCTGTGGCTTCATTTCAATTTTCTGTTCCGAATTGTTCGTTGCACAATCCTCCGCATACTTTAAGGTCTTCTGAACTGAAAAAATCGGTTAATCGATTCATTTAAAGTTCGCATCCCGCAACTTTTAAAAAATATTGGTGCGTGCTTTATTTAATTAGGGCTTAGGCAAAGATTTTTTGGAACTTTATGTCCGCCGTAATAATCTCCATAACTCTTTTGCGATCGCGTGAAACAATAGCGTTATAAGTAATTAGCTATCAACGTAAACATTACACAATATAGGTACTTGTTTTATATCAATCGCCTGTGCATAGATGCGTTTCAATTTTAAAAGAATAACATTTTTTAAATTATTTGAATAACATTACCTAATACCTAAAACTGCAATTAAATAATTGGATAGTATTATTTATTGGCTCTATTAATTTTCAACAAGAACTGCATCAATAAGTACCTAATTACTTAAATTTAAATAGCTAGTTACAAATGCTTGTACTTAATAGAAAATGTATGCATCGTCATGAATATAAATTAGATGCATTTAGTATTTTGTCTTGCAGTTGTGTTGTATAAATGTGGAATGAATTTATGAATATTTTTAACATACCTATCTACCTAACTCAGTATACCTGTATTATGTAATATCTAGTGTCTACTACCTACACAATAGGTACAAGACAATGTATCAGCTTGTCAGAGGTAGGTAAGAGGAGGCTTATGTCCAGCTAGTTACTAGACACCCTAGATAGACACATTAATGGCGCGCAGTGCTATTCGTATGAGTTTGCGTGGTCGACGTCACTGCTACACAACAAAACTGTACTTACAAAGACACTCACTTCACACACACAGCACCTCGCAACAAGATGAGCTAGTGTTATTAAAATTGTACTTACTTAAGAAAATTAATAAAATTTATTGGTCTGTTTCCTTTGATCCGTTATATTTTCATATAGATGGTTCTGAATTAAACTTCAATTAGCAAATAGATTATAAATTTTACCACGTATTTTTCACCACGCATGACGGTTATCTATCTATTGACTTTTACAAACTTATTAAACTGAGTGAATGAGTGATGTTTATAACACGGTCTCTTGCGTGTGATGGTCAATGAAATTAGACCAAACAGTTCGTAGCTACCGAATATTATTGCAGTTTTAGAGATACGCGTTGTAAGTCGTTTCAATCAACATTTTCACAATTTGCACTGATTTCCACAGCTAAGTATGCTTCAATTGTGTCATGTTACATTAGGCGCGCTGTTCCGGTTCATAAACGCACCTAGATGCATGATTTATTGTATGAACTGCATTGATGAATTTCAACGACATTGGTGAAAAGTTGCTCATCGAAACGTTAACAAAGAAAGAGAAATTGGGTAAAAAAAATTTTCTTGAGATTATGTTAAATGGATGTAGCCCACATACAACTATTTTCAACATCCGAAGGACCGAGAGTGTAGGTAAGTGAATGGATTTTTGTTTTATAGGACTGAGGTTGGCGAATGGGAAGGCATGGTTGCTGAAGAAACTTCTTCAGACATCAAATAGATACCTATATGTACTTACTAAGTTACAATTAATTTCTGGCAAAATAAAATTAACATTTACTTTGTAAGACATTTATTGTAGTATAAACTTATACTACTTCAATCAAAGCCTGTAACTATCACGGAAACAAGCCGTTAGTCCGGTTTCGTCAGCTCATAAATTCAGACACACTCCACGTAAAGGGGCTGACTTTTCTAAGTCTTTACATTGCTGTTTCTTACAATTAAACACGCACGTATGCACTTTCATATGATCAAGTATAATGCGTTTCATAACTTCAATAGTAAGCGTAATTTAGTTTACCTTAAAATCATTTTTAGATTACGTTAGTTGAGAGTTGCAATCCTCCTGGTATAGCTTAATTAAATAATCATGCGACTACGAAGCGATTACAGTTAACTTATCAATATCATTCCTAAAATATTTAAAATTTCAGCTAATGAAAGTAGCTACTGCAATATGATAGCCCACTTATACTATGACTAACGCACTACTGTGCTTCAAATTAGCAATTTTACGACATTACGAAAAGAGTACATCGTGTGCATATACGAATAGCCAATAAGCGTAAAATCTAAAGGATAATAAGGGGTTGACTAACAGGGGGCAGCAAAGCATATAAAGGCGGTCACTACAACTCTATTGTTACAAAGTTGGAACTATTCGTATTGAACAGTCCACTATCAGTTCAGCATTCAACATGTTCAGTTACGTCGCGGTAAGCAGGTTTTTGAAGCCAATTGTGTTTCTGGATTTGCTTATAACTACTAATATATTGTGTTTAACGAACGTTTTATAAATTCAATTTAAAGTATATTAAGATTATTCGTTCTGGAGAAAGGCATCGTTGTCGTAAGTTTTATACGCGACAGGATAAACTTTTCAGTGATGAAATATTAACAAACTTCGTAAAAAGTATTTTTTACTTTAACGAATCCCAGCTTATGCTCAGCGTACTAGTGACGTTTCCTGTGGATGTCCTGGGCGGTCATTGCCGATAAAACTGAACCGATCGCAAACCAGCATAATTATAGAATCAGTATCCAATGCATATCCCGGAATGGAATTCCCTTTCTATAACTTTCTTGCTCATTAATATAAAAAACCGTGCTTTCCGATCATTCGTTAATATTTAGTTTAGCATACCTACATGTGGTTGGTAGGTCTGTTCCAGTGAATCGTTCCTGTACTAACTCGCATTCTTTCCAGATTGCCTGCATTCTCGGAGCGGTATCCGCAGCTCCATACCTGCCACAAGCATCTTACGGCCTAGCTCACGTCGATACCGTTGTAAGTATCATAGACAGACTAATTATTAAAATCTTCTTATTAACAATATTATGTTTTTTCTGAGTGGAATCTTGCGACTGAATTTTAAATCAGATATTGCTATCATAAACCATACTTATTTCTTATTGGATTACTAATCATTCATAGTTGCGTGAACTCTTACAGACTTGTCAAACTAGTGTTGATAGTCGGTAACATTCGAACAAAGTAAAAAATAAGAAGACAATGAAGGTAAAGTGCAAAGTGGAATTATCACTATAAAGAAATCTTTAGAAACCATCTAGAAAAGTCATAAGTAGTATGAGTTTGGCAGTGTACAAAAAGCTAGAAGCATCTTTTTCTTATTGCAGGAACGTGTTTTAACTACCTATTTAGTCTGTCAACTTGCGTTAGTTACAAACAGGTAACCTTGCCTAATCTTATCATTTGTTCCAGTCCATACCTCGCTACGAGTTCAACTATGCAGTGAATGATCCCCACACCGGCGACAACAAGGCGCAGAGCGAAGTGCGCGACGGCGACTACGTGAAGGGCTCGTACTCGCTCGCGGAGCCCGACGGCACCCTCCGAGTGGTGGACTACACCGCCGGCCCGCACTCCGGCTTCAACGCCGTCGTCAAGCGCATCGGCACCGCCGCCCACCCCCAGGTCTACTCCAAGGCCATCGCCGCACCCATCGCGGTCGCCGAGCCCGTCGTCCCCTACTCCTCCAGTCTCGTCAGCCTCGGGCACGGATACGACCTCGGCGCGAGTCTCGGCTACTGGGGCGGCCTGGGCCACGGCGACCTCGGCTACGGTCTAGGCCACGGCGACCTCGGCTACGGTCTAGGCCACGGCGACCTCGGCTACGGTCTAGGCCACGGCGA
Organism: Erynnis tages; assembly: GCA_905147235.1. Classification (NCBI taxonomy): domain Eukaryota; kingdom Metazoa; phylum Arthropoda; class Insecta; order Lepidoptera; family Hesperiidae; genus Erynnis; species Erynnis tages. Next base: position 10,896,663 of record LR990072.1, read on the forward strand.
CCTCGGCCACGGCCACGGATGGCACTGATCCCACCAACGTACTGACGCGTCCTATTCTCTTTTCGCGTATGAACGCGTTGCACGCGGCCACGTGCAACCAGTTCACAAGCGAGAATTCCAATAGTGACGCCGTATGGACTAAGGATAAGAATATTAAGAATAAACGTAACAAATAAACGTGTAAATATTTATCCGTTTATTTATTTTTTTCCAAACCGAGTAACGAACACGTAAATAATTTACTAGACATTTATTTATTATATTTATTATACATACGTAGTTCACTTTATAAATACACTGACACATCCATTTTTGTTTTAAATGCACATACGTTTGAGCACATACGTTGGGTACACACCTACACACAGACGGTCACACCGATTGGACACATAATTATCTAATTAATGAAATGCAAATTAACAACTTTAATCAAACAATAAAATTTGACCTGATATTGATCTATAGGAATGATACATTTCGTTCAGTTATTCTGTACTTAAAAATGCATCGTTGTAATATATACGCTTTGACAAGAAGACAACGATTAAAATACTTTCGTCAGTCAAATTGTGTTACAGAAAAATTAAGTTTCTTTAAAAATTTTGTACTAAACATATCTAAGAACCAACATCAATATTCAAAATATATAATATCATATTTATTCCTAAAATATATTCTGGGTAACAGCTAGCGTGAATTCAAACATTAAAATACTTGTAACCAAAGACCTGGAGGAATTCTACCTTTAATCAATACATCAATTGGGGCGAATGTATAACACCTTAAAAATTGTCTATGGTTCCTGAGCGAATATCACCCGAAGAGCCACTGACATATCCGGTCCACGAAATACGCGAACACCATGTCCGCTATCAGCACCTGCACCACGATGAGCCGATACTGAAATAAATAATAAAAGATTCAATCATGACAACAGCATTATGTAAGTTTGTATGCGCAATAGAAATAATAAAGTTCAGTTCAATGTCAGGAGTGGTCATTCATTGGATTGATGGATCTCTACTTTACACACTGCAGAAAGCATGTTAAGCCATCACGATTGGGTACCGATAGAACCTTGTCACATTCAGATCTTCACAATTACAGGTTTCAATTGGTCGTTTTAATCAAAAACCGGCTGGTCGCCAACCTGCATCATGGAGTATGCTTCTTCTCTCAACAGGGCCCATCATATGTGAAATCTGATGTGACTATGACCACTTTCCATAAGATGGCACGTAAACCTGTCTGCTGTTTTTACTTTTTTTAAAGTATGAACAACCTTTATAGCACAGTGTGACCTAAACCTAAACACGCTTTTTCGTGACCTAAGTTGCCTATTTCTCTTTCCGCCCGCTCCAGTCCGGGGCGGGTTTACGGCACACTTGCTATAAAATAGTATACGATACTTGTGACCAAAGTTGTCTATTATTGCACGGCGTGAAGTTAGCGCCCGAGCGCAGCGAGGCTGCTTAGGTCACGCGTATCTTAATGTACTATTAAAGTACTCACATCGGGAGGGAAGTACACGATCTCGAACATGTTGGAGAGTTCGGGCACGAGGCCGGTGGCGAGCGCCAACACCGCGCCACCCGACGCCAGTATACTGTACAGCAGCGGCTTGTTGTCCTTCAGACCCTCCATAAACGGCTCCCCCTGGAATATTAAAAGAACGAGTATTATACTCTGCTTCCTATTATTTCCCCACCAATCCGCATTGAAGCAGCGTGGTGGAGTATGCTCCAAACCTCCCCTATTGTGAGGAGAGCCCCCCTGCCCAACGGTGGTCAAAAGAAGAGTTGCAACCAAGAAACGCATATTATATCCGAAACGTGGTCACTAACATTGGGAGCAGTCTATCAGCTCCATGAGCACCAAATTAAATTGAAATATTTAAAAATAAAATCGGTAATCAGAAATTCTGACAGATACACATATTCTGCCAAAACAAAATTAAGACAGAGGACCTGAAAAAAAAAACAGACAAAAGTCATAAAGGCACACCCTTCTTAGCAGACAACGACGTTACCCTGTAATTGATCGCGAAGGTGGATATCTGCAGCGCCATGGAGATGAGGTACACGGTGCTGTTCAGCAGGTCCGGCGCGAACTCCTGCACCTCGTCTTCAGCCAAGTCCATGTCGAGTTTTGGTTTGGAGTCCCTGCAAAAATATTCAAAACTAGAATTTTGCAGCTTGAGTCGGTCGTAAGCGATTGAACAAGTTACAACGTCGGGCGCAGTCAGTTCCTGGATGGTGGCTAGCGGTGAATTAAATGCGCGCTTCCGTGCATCGAAGGGCACGTTAAGCCGTCGGTTAGCCACTAGGAAAAGTAGATTGTGCTAAAAAATGTGAATACCACCCATTTTAATGTATATGGAAGAATTTTTGTTCGCCACAGATGTTCTGATACACATTTATAATCATCTTGATACTGAGTAGTACTCCGAAAAATCACATACAAACAAAAGTTTCTAGACAATATAATCGTTTCCCATACCTCTCCGGCGACCTTATCGTGGCTTCGTTCACCAAATATATGAGGCATAGGAAATGTACCGCGAATTGAGTGAGCACCGTCATTATGGTGTACACGTTGAAGATGTTTGGAAGCGGTCGCTGCTTAGAAAGTTGCTTGAGGGGCTGAAAGCAAATAATAATTGGAATAAGTTAGGAGCAAGTGATGAATAAAGGTAGAGAGCAATAGTAAAGAAAAGTGTGCAGAGGATATAACATTTATTGTAAGTACTCAAAGATGAGAAGTTGAACAGTTCACTCTTCAAATAGGGGTAGCCTATTCAAAGGTCTCAGGTGTCGAACTGTCAAAAATGTTCTCTTCAATACCTCCCTTCAATATCTCAAGTCAACAAGTGTTTTCGTATATGATAAAATCCATTTTGTAAAAAATATTGGAAATTGTGCTAAGTATTCAGACGTTTCTGAAAGAACCCTTTTATGGGAATTATACATTAAAAATTAAACTTAATTATTAATCACTTCCTATAAACGTAGGCAAGACCTTTCATAGCAAAAAGAATCATAATATGAATCACAAACATGCAACTCACCTTAGACCTAGATATGAAGAGGAAGCAGGAAGCCAGCAATAGGCTCTGCAGCGTCGCCTGCGTGTCACTGAACTTGATGCCGTCCAGGTACAGCACCGACTGGCTGTAGGCAAGGATCAGAGCGTTCAGAGCCAGGATCTTGAACATCTGCAGGGTTGTTACCAGCGTGCAGCGACCTTGTTTTATTATGTGACATACTGGAAATAGATAAGGTGGTTTCGTTATGACATGAATACTTTTGTTATTTAACAGAACACTTGTTCAGTCTGCAATAAACTTTTCAATTGTATGTGTATAAAAAATCCAAATGTGTGAGGATCGAAAGCTGTTTTAAAACGAAGGAGAAATACAAATTGTAACTGATCAAAAAAATCTTCTGAAATAACTTAAACAAAGAAGAAATTAGTGAACAAAGCGAGACTTAACTGTTTACAAATTAATACTAGTGGTTTTAAGACTGATTTCTAAAACCGATTTCTGTTGATGAAATGTTGATTCATTATAAAAAATGCTATTGTTTGTACACTGTAAAGATTGAAGACAAATTATATATGTTACTAAAATTGGAATGCTTACTGATTTCCTTGGTATGTTCCTATTGTTCCTTTAAAGTTTTTTAAAGTCCTGATAATCTGTTAACAATACTCACTGCAAAGTATACTGGACAGCCGGCTAGTGAACGGCGCGGCGACGCTAGCGTCTCCCAACCTGACCAGTTGCGGCTGGTCATCTTCCTCCAACTTTTTCATGGCCCTTCTCAGCCTTGCTGCCGCCTCAGCCCTGGCTTCAGCTCGGGGGTCACGCAACGCTGGTCGCCGGGGAGGCTCCGGTTCGGGGGGACGCTCCTCACGAGGCTTCTCTTTCAAACGCTCTGGGGCATTCGCTAATATTGCTACACCCACCTTAAATGCATAAAAAACAGTAGGTTTTAGAACCATTGCGAGTAGTTTATGGAGGCTGTGCATGCTTTTACTGAATGATGAAACAACAAGTTTATCATGTCTTGTATACAATCTCAGAAAAGATTTCTACCATATTACGACTTAAATCAGGTGGACCGCAGGCATTCATTTCACCTGGCCACTGCCAAAATTATAATAATATTTTTCTTTCTAAAAAATAAAAAGGACTTACATCAGCATGTTTCAAGGCTCCAACATCGTTTGTGCCATCTCCACACATAAGTGTACAATATCCTAATGATTTGAGTGTGACAATAACGAATTCCTTTTGTTTCGGCGCAAACCTTGCAAACACCTTAATATATGGAATGATTTGAATTAAAAACTTCTTATGATTTTCGTTGAGGTATGTGAGGCCTTCGCCCGTTATACACAAGTCATACTTAGATGTCAACTCCTTTGCGGTCTTAAATGGTTCTGTGGGAAGTTCCACAGTTTCATTTATTGATTTCCATTTCCATTCATTTATTTCTTCTGTCAGAATAAGAACTTCATTATTTTGTGTGAATTTTAGTTCTTTAGCCACATGACAAGCTGTCAGAGGATTATCGCCTGTGATCATTACTACGGAATGTGATGCGTGTACAATTTCAGCTATCGCTTTCTTTGAATCACTCTTCAATGGACATGATATGATCACAAATCCCACAAAAGTCAAATCGGATTCGACATCTTCTCTAGATAGCTCCCTAATTTCTTGAGAAGTCAATTTACCTAAATTTCTATAACCCAGTGCCAATACTCTTGCACCTCTTCTGGATAAAGTTAAATAAACGTGATCATAATGACTAGGAACCTCTTTAAGCATAGTTTTGATTGTCTCTGGCGCACCCTTTACACTACTAATGTAGTGGTTCTCCATAAAACCCCTCTCATTAACTTGATAGCCAGCCACCACAGACATCCTTTTAAGGGCACTTGAAAAATGATTTCTGTGTACGATTTTCAGACCGGGCGATTTTCCTTTCTTCGGCACGACTGCATCGCCCTTAGTAAGATTCCACTCAGCTGCTTTTAAAGTAGCTTTCTCTAGAGGATCCCCGACGACTCCATCATCTAGTTGTACAAGGGAGTGACAGGACGCTAATACTTGTATGGTTTCTATTGGCGCTTCAGATAATGGAATGACAGTAGCATCTGTATGATTGCTGATCCCAGCTACACCCTCTACGACCAAATTGTCACTAGTAAGAGTGCCAGTTTTATCAAAACAACAAATCTCGACTTTACCCGCAAAAGGTATTCTGAAGGGCTCTGTACAGAAAACAGCTAATTTTGATAGTGATAATAGCGAAGTATTAACTGCTAATGATAACTCTATGGGCAACTCGGGAGGTACAACTGATGTCAGAATTAAGGTACATTCTAAAAAGAGCTTATATCTGTTTCTTTCTGGGTCTTCACATCCCTTTATCCACACATACGCAGCGGCTGCGATTGCGAATATCAATAGGAACAATATGAAACCAAAGGTCTCTAAGTTATTAGCAGTAACTCTTTTGACTCCAAACAGAATAGTCCTCAAAAGCTTGCCTTGCGATGTATTAAATCCGTTACGAATAACATAACCGATACAACCATTGTCAGGCGCTTTTAATGCAGATGTGACATTTTTACTTGGAGAGGAATGTTGTACAATTTTTGTACCACCAAAAAGCATATGTAGTTTACCATCACCTTCAGGGTCTAAGTGTACATTTAAATCCTTCTCATTTTCAATTGCCTCCTTCATTTGAGGGACACTCTCTCCCGTCAACATAGATTCGTCTACTATACACGATCCTCTCAGAAGAACAATATCACAAGGTACTAAGTTGTCACTAACCGACCGAGTGAGTGATACTATATCACCAGGTACCAACTGATCACTTACAATCTGTCGCCACCTTCTATTTCTATACACATTAATATTGTAAGGTTTATTTCCCATTTTCCTTATCTCTGCCATGTTTCTGAGTTGTTGCTGAACTAATGTACATTCAAACATAACCAACATAACTAGTGTAAATATAGAATAGTACCAATATTTATCTAGACACCATAATGCAACACAGAATACTTGGAACACAAAAAATGGGGCTGTTGCTCTCTCTTTAAACAATTCCATGAACTCAGGTACTACCTGTAAGGGCAAAAAATTAAATGTTACATTGCAAAGGTGATGAATAATTTATTGACATATTTTTTTTCTAAAATTTCAAAAGATTTTGGGCACTAATGAACATTTCTTATTTTATATGTTTATGATTTTTTTGTTTGTACAATAATATTTCACACAATATTTAACATGGAAATCAATTACCTCCATATAAATCAATTTAACATTACCAAACCAATTTTTCAATCAATCAATATTTTTAGGCATGAAATAGTATTTTTTATATTAAATACAATAAAACTTGAGGTTGAATGTGTCCATGGACTGTAGTGACCTCATAACATTAGTGGCCTATATACCCATTTCCTGCTCATAAACAATAAAAAAATAAGTGATCTGTTGTTATTATCACTATTTCATTATTAACCATTAGTGTTTCACATGAGTAACATTATTTGATAACATATGAAAAATACCTTACCATAATCATTTCATTCTTTCCAAATTCCCGTTCTGCTATGTCTATTGACTCATCATCTAGGTAACCCTTTGATTCCATGTATTCTTCATAGGACTTGTTGATGGGGAAATCAACAGTGTGGAATGTTTTCTTGTCCCAATCGTACACATATTTGCTCTTTTGGAATATAAACCACACATCTGGGTTAAGGTTCCCTTTGATTGTGGACTGAAATTTGAAATGAAACTAAATTATGCTAACAAAAACCTGGGCATTTTAAATGGCAAGACAACAGTTTACAGTTAAAATCTCTGGCCGAGTTGTATCTTCTTGCCCAGCATAAATTAATGTATTTTGTCTTTTTTGTTATTATGTTAAAAGGCAATAATGGTTTTGTAAAATTATTTTTATTTAAAACTTTTACTACCATTTCTTGGATTGTTGTAAACTTTTTTTTAATTTACTGGTGTATGTAAAAGTCTATAATATTGTCTTATACTCTATGAATAAAATACATGTTTTCCGTGCTTCTGAAAGTAATTAGACATTAGTCCCATTTATTGTCAACAGGTAGCTCAGTGGTTAATACTTATTGAGGTCCTCCAGGCAATTAGAAAAACATATCATTCTGGATGATGGAATCCCAGACAGCTATACAGGCTATCTTGGTATTAAGTCTAAACTTGTAACATTCAATACCTAAATCCCCTAACCTCTTACCTTTGTATGATGAAGTTTGACAATTTCTGAAAATCCATTATTAGAAGTTGGAACCACCTTTACAATTTCAGCATGAATTGGGTCTTTTACCTGAAATAAGCAACTAAATGTCAAGAATACTGTTTGTCTTACAATCAGGTATTTATATGAAAGTGGAACAAGTAAGCTAACTGAATGATTAAGTTTTATTTTGTCATAATTTTGTTGATGTTGCAATATAGATTACCCTATTATTTCCACACGTGTTCCTGGTTATAATATTCAGAAACATTCGACGCTACACCTTATTGTTATTTAAGCATGTGACCATTGTAAGCCGACTGTTTATGTCATAGATACAAATTCCAATAAGACACACTCAAAACGGGAGTTGATAAAATGAAGGTACTTACCGCTGTACAGGACAGGAAGCATTGAATGTGTACGCTCCAATAACAGCATAAACATATTAAAATTTGAATAGTGGCAACCACAGCAACGATCACGAAACCAGCCTCAAAGTTTTCTTCAAACCCGTAAACCGCAATCCAAAAGTAAAACACTACGGGATATATTATCAAAAACGGGAGCACCGTTCCTTGCAAAACTGTCGCCACAGGATTAAATAACTGCACATACTGAACTAAATCATCTAATGACGATTGCATTTTTGTTGAAACCATGTTAATTAACGTTACTCTTAAAAATCCTCAACTATTTCTGAGGATCCGTATTCACTGACCGCGGTCCTTACTAAACATATTAATTTGCTCTTTTTAAGCTAATTCATTCAAAACGGAAGGAAATATTCGATTTTGCCGAATTTTTAAATACCCATAGTGACACGGAGTATCCATCAATTCTACATGTCACTTGCTTGATTGATTTCATTTAATTTGACAGGACCAATGACATACCTTACTTTCCGACAGTCGACATACGGTACTACCGCGGTATTACTCTATGGTCAACAGCAAATTTTTGGATAATTTTTTGTATGTAGTTGGTACTATGGTGCTATGGTGGTATACGACATTATCAATTTGAGACAGATAGGTCTATCCGTCTTATCTTATGTCGAAAGCGCTGAACGTGTTAAATAAACTAAATTTGTGTACAATTTATTAATAATTTTGTTCTCGTTTTATACCAATTCCGAATATAAAAGCGAGTCTCTTCATCTCTTGGTTTTGTAAAGGTTTTAAAACAAAACGTTAAATACGCCATCTATTAATAATAATTATGATGTCAATATTAAATATGTAATCTTTGTTTGAAATTGTTTGGTTCATAACTTGAAATTGGCGATACTTGAAATTGCGTGGCACTGCCAACACTAACAAAAAAAAATGTTTGGCATCAATCAATCAGTTAGTTGTCAGTTGTCACTACTGTCAAAAAGAGCGCGAATTCGCGAAAGGTGAAAAATTCAGAAACAAATAACAGAACTAAAAAATTTATAAAACTGTGTTAAACTTAAGATAGATGTGTTTTGTGTTCAAATATTATCATTTGTAGACCGTTTCACTAAAATGGATTTCAAAATTAAAAGAAAATCGACCAAACATGCCGAAAACGTAAGTTTATTGGATAATTACTCACATGATCTCCAAATGTATAAGGTGCCACCGGTTAAAGACATAAATTTAATAGAGTTCGAAAATGTGACATTGGATAGGCTCAAATTACTACGAATTTTGGAAACAGCTACTACTTTAAAAGGTCTGCGATTATATTCAGACGAATGGAAAGAATTTGTTCTTCGTGAATTGAGAACTCAAGGTCTTAAATATTACGCGAAACTGTGCGAAAAGACAGCATGTGGGACACAGAAAGCAGATTTGCAAGCCCGCGAGAAAGACCACATTGCACATTTCATCCTCAGGCTAGCACACTGCAGAACTGAAGAGAAACGGCGCTGGTTTATAGCCAGAGAATTGGAACTATTCAGGATGAGGTTTATGACAATGGAAAGTGATGCTATTGATGCATTTTTCAAGTTAAACAATCTGTGCTACACAAATATTTCAGATAAGGAATGTCATGAACTTAATTTTTTTCTAAGAGAATCAACACCATATGATGACATAGATAAATTCAAATTTTATAAAGTAAAGTTCTATGAAGTTTTAGACCTTGTTAGAGCAAGGAAAGTATTTATCAAAGGTGGATATGCCTATATACCAGATAAGGATTTTATATCAGTACTTTCAACACAATTCAGAACACATTTGAAGCAGGCCTTAGCAATTGCTCGTCATCATCTAGAGGATATAGAACAAGATGAACGGTTGGTGGGTCTATTGAAGGGGCTTCATCTCTCATATTTAGGGAAAGACTATAGTGACACAAAGGTTGTAGTTCCCATTGAGAGCATTGATTCTTTATCCGTTAAGTCATTCCCACTTTGTATGAGGCAGCTTCATGAAACTCTCAGATCTGCTCATCATTTAAAGCATGGTGGCAGGCTTCAATATGGTTTATTCTTAAAAGGTATTGGAGTCACTTTGGAAGATTCACTAAGATTCTGGAGAGAAGAGTTCACAAAGATAATGGAACCTGATAAATTTGAAAAATCATATGCATATAATGTGAGATACAATTATGGTAAAGAAGGTTGCAAAAAGGATTATTCTCCATTTAACTGTTTAAAGATAATAACAAACAATGTTGGTCCCGGAGACTGCCATGGCTGTCCCTACAGGCATTGTGATCCTGGCATTTTAAAAAACAAGTTAAAAGGATATGGACTGGAACCCCAAGGTATATTTAAATATTTTATACATTACATTTGATTTTTTTAGGATTTTCATACTTCAATACTTCTTTTTTCCAAGGACAAACCCAGTAAAAATTTTGTCAATGTTCCAATCTAGTGATACTCTAGTGGTCCTCCTTCTCCTGATCTGTTATTAAATGCTGACCATCTCTCAACTTAATATGTTTGTGGGCAGGTTGAGGATGACCATGGTAGGTATCCAGAAATAATCCAACGGTTTAAATTTTTTTTTCTATAGGTGGTAGAGCCATTAGATACACTCTTAACTAACAGAGAACCATCATGCTCATATTTTGTTTTCATTGGGGAGCCTATTTGCTTCTCATTTAAAAAAAGCTTTGAATGATGTTTTCATTAATAATGAGGTTTTTCCCATATTACATGTATAAGATAGTCATGAATAAAATTACATTGTTTCCAGCTGTCAGTGACATAGTAGATATGGCCAAGAGAGGACATTACCAGGTTTCATGCAGTAAGTACTTTGATGCAGTGCACAATACTGATCTCGGTCTTGGTATAAACCATCCCAATCAGTTTTATGAGGAAAGCCAGAAGATCTTGAAATCAGACATGAAGGTTGAACCAAAAAAAGAAATCAAACAGAATAATGTTAAAAAGGAACCCATCAATAAAATTGAAGATATGGACTTTGATGAAATATCAGAATGGAAAGAATAAAGAACAGATTCAAGTTTTAAAAAAATTATTGATTTAATACATTACATACAATGAGAACATAAAAGTGTCTTATTTTCTTTTTATATACATAGCCCTCTTTGTCATCCTACCACAATACAAACCGAATATAAAAATTAAACCTATGATTGAAATAAATACAACTAAGAAATACTTTTTTGATGGTGAAGATGAAATCTCTTGATACATATCACCTAAGTTTACCAAATGTTCCTGTAACAAAAAATATTACATTGTATAAACTTATTTATTGTGGCCTCAATGGTAGCTTATTTTCATGTTAGAAAAATATACTTACTGCTTCCAAAAATCTATACATTTCTAATCTTTTTGACAACTGTTTTTCACATTCTGGTTGTAGTTTTCTTTCAGCATCATTGAGTATAATTTTTAAACACTTTAATCCTGAAAATTGAAGATTCATTATAATTAAAAACATATTAGCAGAATAGGTCTTTTAGGTCTGAAAAGTTAAACAAATTCTCTTACGTCTGCCAGCACCATGCTCCAAGTCCTTACAATAGTTCAATAAATCTAATGCACAGGCTCTCTCCAGCAAAGGATCAGCTTCAATGTCCACCTCAGTTTCCTCTAGAATATTCACAACCTCTCTGGCACACTCTACAGTCACAATTTTGCGTTTTAACAGAGCATCTTTCAAGCATTCCTCTACCTGGAATAATGGTACATTAGTATCTTTGCATGGCTTTCAGAAAGCACCTGAGCAAAGACTACTCAAAGCACTAAACAAAGTAGCCTGCATTCTTGTTAGTCAATTGGGATGCAATTGTAGGTGATAAATAAAAAGACAGAAAAAGAATACATCAATAAGTAATTTAAAGCAAATATTAATATGTATTAAGTATAAAGAGTTAAAGTTACTTGGCCATCAGAGTTGGTAATAGAATCATTTGGTACTGCACATATTGTCTGAATCTCTGCTTTACAGAGTTTCCCTATTAGTGGGTCCAATCTGTAGTTCAAAGCTTGCTCTTTGAGCACATTTGCTAGTTCATTCTCACATTCTGTTTCTAATTTAGACATCCTCAACTGTTCTTTCAAACAGTACAACACCTTCCCTTGCAATTCTACATCCTGGGGTTCATTTGCTGAAACAATAATAATAGGGTATAGAACCAATACTTGCACTTGATTAGTAATAATTATACAGCGGTGATAGCCCATTGGCTGAAAACTCGACCTCTTAATCGAGGGGCTGGTTCGAATCCCAGTGGCACGCACCAATGACTTTGTAAAAAAGTTATGTGTGCTTTATAAAATTAAATATCACCTGCTGTTACGGTGAAGGAAAACATCGTGAGGAAAACTGCATGTCTGAGTTCAAAAAAATTTTCTCAAAGGCATGTGAAGTCCACCAACCCGCAATAGGCCACCGTGGTGAACTAAGGCCTACATCCCTCACATTGTGAGAGGAGACCCGCCCGACCCTGTAGTGGGTCAATGGGTTACTGACAGTAACAGTCTGTGAATCAAAACTTGGAGAGAATGTGTACAGGCTGCCCTCGATCCACAAGGACCCTTGAATGTTGAATTTAGGAGGCAATGACAGGGTGTCTATGGGTTGCACTGACTAGTCAACCTGTGGCCTGCATGCAAGTTTTGCACTGTGAATGAGTTCAAGTATAAAAAAATGTTTTCATTCGTTCATACATAATAATATAGCTCAGTACTTACCAACAGCTTCTGAACAATATTTTTTGATGTCATTCTTACAAGCAGTCTGTAAATTACTGTTAAACCGATAGTCCATATTTTGTTCAATCATTCTGTTAACAATTACCAATTTGCAGTTATTATCAAATTTTGGTTCTTGCTGATGAGCCTGTGGAGAAAAAATTGTTATTTATTATTTTGACTTTGAAATCACTCTTCTTTTATTATTGTGTTGGTAATCTTAAATTAATTTTACAAGTAATGCATTGATAATAATTTTCAAGAAAAGAAAAAACACTGTAAAATTACCTTTAGACAATCCAACATTGTAGTAGGATCTGTATTGTGACAGTACTTGTCTATCATGTCGCTACAACTTGTCATCAAATGATAGTCAATAGCGTTGTCAGTGAATTCTTGTTTTCTTACAACAAAAATAGCTTTTCTGCAGCTATCAGTCAATTTCCCCTTTGCTGTCTGTAGACATTCCAGTGCAGCTGCCTCAGCATGGGGTATGTTAGGACACAAGTCCTGAAGATCTTTCTTACATGCCTCTTTGAGTTCTGGATCTAAATCAACACTTTCCTTTTGTTGGAACAACTGACTTCTCAACTGTTGCCTACAATCTTTAAATATTGTATGTTTCCTCCTCATAATCGTATCGTTCCTGACAATTTCACTTAAACATATAACAACCTGACCTTTAGTTTGTGCCCTCGGACAAAATCTCCCCACATATGACCTACAAGCGTTTTTGAACTTCCTTGTGAATCTATAGTTTTTGAGCAGTACTAACTGTTCATGTTCAATCGCTGCCCTACACTTGATATTACTTTTTATCTCTGCTTCATTCTTATGCAGGATTAGACAATCCAAAACATCATCGTCATCTTTTTTGCTCTTAAGTCCTGAAGAACATAGCTTCTCAATAGGAACTCTACAGTTAGTGCTTACAATAGCATTAAGTTCTATATGCCCACTCTGGGTTTCTGTAAAATTTGTGACAACTTCCCGACACTTAGGCGCCAACTCCTTAATTTTGTTTTGTAGACATAATATTTCTTCTCCTTTTCCAGTGTTTTCAAAACACATATTTGCCAAGTCGTCCATGCAATAATCCTCAATTTCCGGTAACAAATCTACACTCATTGCCCTTTGTCTCATTACTTTTCTGACTTCCTGCTCACAAGCTGGCTTGAGTGATCCCTTCAGTTCAGAATTATATGCATAATTATATAAGCAGGGGAGCACTAGAGGATCCTTTTCTGACTGTTGTTCATTTAAATCTGCCCATTGTAACTTTGCTTTACATTGAGTAACTGCATCATACTTGCAAGCTTTGTACAACTGCGGGTCAAGTTTAAAATCCCTAGATATAAAATACTGTATTTGCAACAATGCTGTTTCACAATCTGGAATCATATAGACAGTTCCAAGCTTTTCCATAAGGCATGACATGACCCTACCATTACCGCCATCAACCTCTCTACATGCTTTATCAACAACAGGCTTGCACGCCTTACGCAAAATGGGATCAACTCTCCAGTCTTCCCCTGGGTCCGCCTCTTGTACCAAAATCTCTAAGGATTTTTGACATGCCATAGATATCCTTTTATCTTTCCGCTTTCTAGGTCTGGCATGCTCCATTAAACAATGTATTGTTTTACCTCCTGTTTCTACACCTCTGCAGAGATTTGTGATATCATTTGCACAATTCTGCATCAGTTCAGGAGACAGCCTATAATCATCCATGAGCATTTTTCGATGATCAGTCATTTCTGTTATGCATTCTGTTTGTAGTTTTGAGCTGTCACTTCTTAGAATGTTTTCTAAACATAATAATATTTGTGCTAGTCGTACATCTTTGTCGTCCACCACACCTTTTCGACAGTGGTATTTTCTTATGTCTTCCTTACATGACTTCACCAAACCTTTGCTTGCTTTATAGTTCATGATTATATTTCGCTGAACATAAAACAGCTGGTCTTGACATCTTTTAGTCATGCCTGAAAAGTAAGAATTTTTTTATAAGTTTAATTCTAAGTTACACTCAAGATGTCCCAAAAATTAACATCAAGCGGGCATGGGGCAATTCTTGACAAGAGCCATGCCGGTAACTAGCCTGGCACATCCAAGATAATCCAAGACAAGACCAATACCATACCAAAACAAGTTCAAGGTGTGCTGCTTGTTGCAAAGAAATATAAATACAACTTAAACAACAATGGATTTCCGCAAAGTAACACCTGATACAATATATTAAATAATAGTTATATTGAAAATTACCTCTTTCATATTTATGTCTCACAAGGCATTTGTACATTAGCAAGGATCCTGGGAGCTCATCAGGACAAAAGTTCTTTTGATCCAAGTTGCATGCAGCAAACACTAGCTTGTCAAGCTGAAGTGTAGTGTACTTAATTTCTTGAAGAACAGTCAATTCAGATTGGCAATCTGGCCTTAATTTTTGTTCATAGCCTTGCAGGCATTTCAAAGTATGCATTTGTGACAGGCTTTTCGGATCAGGTGGAATCCTTCCACAGACGTGAGCCTCAATGTCGTCCATGCAATTCTTTAAAAAGTTAGTAGTTATTTGCCAATCGTTAAATATTAAAGCCTCAATTTTATTGACCAACCTTAAACAGTTCTTATCTTTTATACTTGGCTTACGTTTTAAAACGCAATCTATGGACTGTATCGGCGGTACTGAAGAGTACAGACAGTCCACAATGTTTGTCTCATCTTGGCATGGTATCTTTAACTTTTGTTCTAGGAAAGTATTTTCTATAAGTTCTGACTGACGAATCCATATTTTGTGCTGACAAGGAAATGAAATTTGAGTTTTGTTATTATGAGTGGCGTTTAGTGCACACGATAATAATGCTAAGTCTTCGTTAAGATGTGAACACTGCTTTTCAAACCAGGTACATTCGCTTAAATCAATTATGTATCTTTCTCTAGGAGCTTTTAATAAATTTTCTGCTGCATGTACATTTTTTATGTTATATATTAATAAGGCTGCCAAGACGCCTATTGTTTCTATGAATAATAAATTAAACATTTTCAAACGCCGGGTATTACACAGTATTTAGTTACAGTCATTGAAAATATTTGATTGAGAACGTCACGTTAGAGCACATTGATATCACTTCATCATCCTAATAACTTCCTTTTCCTACTAATATAATACTGTTACTTGTTATATTTAAGAACAAACGCGATGCGCAATGTAATTTATTAAAAAGAGAGAAATCGACCAAAATTAATAAGACAACGAATGACAACAAATACAAAGATGGGATCATAGCCGATGCAAATGCAAGCAGATAATGTAAGAATGGGAACTATAAAAACCACAGAGATTTTTCTGTTGTAGTCAGCCCCAGTCTATGGATGAGGGGAAACGATCAGTTTAAATCGGCAATGAAGTGTTAAGTCATAGACTATACTATAATAGTTTTTTAATATAAGTCTAAAGCCAATTCTACACTTGTGCCGTGAAGCTCCACGACAATTTTATTTCAAACAAAAGTAAACATGAATGTAGATGATTTTCATGGAGTCCACTCGATTTTATTCTCGTTTCCCGATTGGAGGATCGCCATTAGGTTAATTGTACACACGAAAAACTGTTGGCGGTCGGACATCGGGACATGGATCATTTAATTTCATCCCAATTGAACCTTGTCTACGGTCACGTCAGTACTGTCATCATGTAAGTGTCAGCGGATGTCAATTTATTGCCAGATTATGACTCAGAGTCCTAAATAATAATTAAATATTAACATTCCGTCCGTCAACCAGCCAGTCAGTTTTAGCGATGTGCCGAGTCGGCTATTTATAGTATTCGAATATTTTGGTATTCGTTAAAAAAATATTCGAATTCAGACTCGAGTCGGAAGACACGGACAGGTATTCGAGTACTGGCACGAGTATTCGAATACTTTAGTGGACTCGAGTACCTTTTGAATCGAACTTTGACGACAATAACATATCCTAATATTTCATCACAAATCATGTAAGATATTAAAGGTGTATTTTTTTCAAATGTTTCAGTAAATTTGTTGTGTTCCCAAAATTTACAAATGTTTTTTTGCACTCTTTGCACTCCACTTTTTTACCTTCTAAAATGTTGAATAAGTTCATATTTCCGATTTTTTTTGGAGCCATCCTATCACAGACCTGGCTAAAACAATTAAACTAAACACTTAATTTCACTATTTAACTGACAGACTAACAGTTTGACTGATTAAAATTATATCTATCTTTATATTAATCTTAATCTTAATTATACCGTTGGGAAAACATAAACACGTTGAAACCTGCAACGATTCATCAGTCACGCGGCGGGACTAACTTCACAATGCTCTTTAAAGTGAACGGGGCATTCAAAATTCGACTGTACGCGTAAAGCAGAAGGTTTCTATTAAAGTACACGACTTAGGATTCGAATACCGTAAGTACTCGAATCCTGAATTCGAATACCGTAAGTACTCGAATCTTGAATTCGAATACCGTAAGTACTCGAATCCTGAATTCGAATCATGTGGATTCGAATACCGTATTTTATGTATTCGAGTACGTGAGTACCTGCTAGGTATTCGAGTAAGTACTCGAGTCAGTCTGACTCGGCACATCTCTAGTCAGTTTCTCTCTGTCACGGACTTGAGTTTGACGGACTTGGTCTCTGTTTCAATTTCAAGTGTTCATACTGTTGTTCATGTTCAGTTCAGTCTTCAGTCAATTCAGGCTCGTTTAATGTACCAATCTTTTTACAACAGAGACTTTTTGTGTAAATTGTGGTGTGAATTTTGAGGAATTGTTTGGTCATCGGTTTCTCTGTAACAATTTAATTACATTATCTAAACGTGATAAACCACACTGTTATACTTACATTACAAAATATGGAAGGATTTATCGAAGTCAATGAAATTTCCGATTTTGTGTCTTATATCCGCAGTGTAAGTATTTGCCGCAATTATTCATCAAAATTTCCCGTTTTAGGTACATAGTATAATAATAATTCAAGTAACTAATTACTTGTACTTTGTTAGTATTGATCAGTAAGATGCCGAATAATTAAATCAAGTTCACTGTTGACGTTTGTTATATATATTTATTTATTGTGGGAAAAATATAATAAAAATGGTACAATTGTTATGAGTAATTTGCCTAAAAATGATTGTAATCTACATACAGAGTATCCAAACTGTAAATATTCAGATTAAAGTAATGTTAGCAATGTTAACTTTTGCATAAACACCTAACAACATCTTAGAGGGGTTTTGCGAAATTCCTCACTTTTGTATTTCATGAAAAAAGTTTTAAAAATCAGACACTAGAAATATAGTTAATATTACTAGATTTATTTCATTTTAAATTTACAAAAATAAAATATAATTTCAAATTTTGTTATAGTTCTTACACTGGACTTATGTTTTGGGTCCTTGATTGTGTGTGTTTTATATATGTGCACAGTCTGAAATGGTCACAACGGTCAGTTGCTAAAAAAGTTTTAAATGATGTTTCATTATCAGCCAACTATGAAAGTACCGTTCTGGCAGACATCTGGCGGTTGCTTCATCATTCCTTATATATTTGAAAATGCAAAAAAATTAATATTGTTTTTAACCTGCTCCCACAAGATAACAATTTTAATGTGTTATATCCCCACAAAGCTCAAAATTTTAGGGAACATAGGGTGTAAGATATCCCCCATATTTTAATCTGTGCGCTCAAGTAACTCCAAAAATCCTCTCTTGGGCTCCCAACCTACATGTTGGAGTTGACAGTGACTGAAAGTAATATATTGTATCAGGCGTTACTTTGCGGAAATCCATTGTTATTTACGTGTGCGGATTGTTGCAAAGAAATATAAATACAACTTAAGTGACTGAAAGAAAAAGAGAGGATAGGCCCTTATTTGCTTATATAAATTTTTTGCTGTGGAAGTGTTACACAAATATTATACATATACTCTTAATTTCTTTTTTCATGGCTTGTTTGCATATGTCAATAAGTGTTTTAGGTGAAGTCCCACTGATGTTGAATTTATATGCATCCCAAAACATCTATTTGCCTCTGTCACACACGTTGAGGAGTATGAGCGTGACAAAGATAACTATTGTTTTGTTATCCAATTTAAAAAAAAAGTTTGATGTTTATTTGAATTGAATGACAATTAACATGTAGATTCAACAATTGAAGAAAATATTTTTTATAATAAAACAACAATTGAATTAGTATTTTACATAGTACAATTTTGCATAATGTCAACAACAATTTACCCTCATATTAATTTGACTCTTTGAATTGATTTTAATGAAATAAAAAAGCTTTAACCTATCTATTTCATTCAAAACAATTTATCAAACATTCTATACATATATGGAAGTTGAATACACACATAACTGACACAGCTGGCACACAGTATTAATATGTATACAGATTTGTCTCACTCAACCATATCTAAAAGCTCATAGTGCTCATAGCTGTGTAAGAGCCATACTTTATTAATCATTTTAAGTATTATGTAAATTGCTGTAAATCAAGTTAGTCTAGAATTAAGTATACTTGAATTTAATAAATCTGCATTGCATATTCATACTTAACTTTTCATAATTATGCAATTTAGGTTAGTAGAAACTAATGTTCAAAATAATATCTCATTGATTCCACAATGTTACTCAACCAATAAATTATATCTTTATAACCATTGATTTTTTAGTGGAGGCGTCCACATTTCTCACCATCCTTGCATAAGGTAGGGAGTATGGTTGGGGTCTCATGACACACAGACATACAACCTCATATAGGAATTTTGTCCTATTTGTAGTTGGATCCAGAGCCAACATCACCTGCAGCTCATGAACACCCAGGTGTCACTGAACAGCTCTCAATTTCAATAAAAAAATTGATGTTAAGTACCTGCAAGTTTCATGCATTTGTCTGGTGTTAATTAAGTAATTAATTTCACTAGTCAACAATCTAAAAAGATTTATGAACAATTCGTTAATCATATGTGTCTATTTTATTAATTTTGTTTGCTTTAAACTTTTTTATATAATTTATTTATTGTAAACTCATTAATTTATTAATTTTTATTATAGACTGTTTGTATATTGTTTCAGATTGAGTGGCAGGATCCCTGGCTCATTGGTCTCCTGTCCTTCCATGTTCTGGTTACATTCACCTGTTTATCTACTAGGAACTATGGAAACTTTCAAATCATACTCTTCATAACTCTATGTGAGTATTCTAAACATATAAATATAACATTGGTTTTGAATTATGACATTCACTGCTAATGCAACAAAATTTTCCATACTTGTCTTATAGCTTAATATATTTTTACGGAAAGCATGAAGTTCACCCAGATGGAACTAAAAAACCCAAACCCATAAACTCTATAAAAAAATTTAAAAAAAAAATCACTATTAATGATGTCATAACTTTATGAACAATAAAGAATTCCTCTTATTAGATATAAAGAGCCAGAAGATCTTGTGTTTCTTTTAGAACAAGTAAGAAATTTGGGACAAAAAAAGCATAAATGAAGGGACCTAATTGTATTCACTACCAGCATCTGAATAATACTGAACTAGACAAATTTTCACAAAGGTTGAGCCTTAAAGGTGGTGTCTAATGATGATTTACACAGAAACCAGGTAATTGTTTATTCAATTATTCAAAGTAGAATTTCAAATTCTATTTTTGATAACTGTCTGGTTAATATAAATATTAACATATGAAAATCAAATAAAATACATTCAGTTTAACTACAATATGTCAGCTTTTTCATACACTTTCAGTATGGGGTCATTGCATTTTATTGTAATTTTGACCCTAATGTATTATGAATGTAACTGATATATTGAATTGAAATGTATAGCTATTTATCATTCAAATTTTAAGGGTTATTGCCTTTTAACATTGGGTCATTTTAATTGAACTGTGAACTGAGCAAGGTTTAGTGCAGTTGCTTTCATTTGAGATAATCAATTAATTACGAAGGCATAATCAGGGTTCAAAAACCACATACATATTCGCTTAGAAAATAATAAATAGTTATTATAACATGTATAATAAATTTATTGATTAACATACCAAAACTTCCAAAGACCATTTGAGAAATATTCTTGGATAGGTACTTATGTTGTTAAATAAATTACGTGCCTTTTTTTTTGTACTAAATAAAATAATATTTTACTTAATAAACAGTTTTAGTAAATAAATAATGAAATGGCTGATTTGAGATTTCCTGAGACTAGAGCTTTTAGCTGCGCGCCGAGGCGTGCAATTCGTATGTATGTATGTATGTATATTGCTTTTAATTGCGCCATGTTTTATTAGCATCACAATTATTTATTTAAACATCTGTATCCATATCTGCCGAAACACCTGCTTGTTCTAGCGCCAAAACCAAACATAGGAATATAAAATTAAAATAGTTGATGCAAGTTAGTGCCGGCCGTGCCAGGCTCAATTTATCAAATCGGTTGGAAGTGTATAGTCTTCTATAAGCTACAGTAATATTCTAGCTAGGCACTACCTAGGCAATACCAATATTCTAAGTTACTAGATGATGTAAACTTTGGAAATTGATGCCACACTCTGACCCAAATACCACCTACAATGCCATTTTATTAAACATATTATTAGCCCAAAGATAATGAAAAATGTGATATCATTGTATAAAACAATTGAATTTTTATAATCATTAAAGCACCTACGTATGTAGTAATGATGAAACTGATGCACTCATATATTGATAAGTAAGTTGTTTTCGAATGAAGAATTGCTTTCATAGTTTATTTACCAATAATTAGTATGGGTCTTCTCAGAATAAGAAGGGGCTGGACTGGACTAGAGACTAGAGACTAAAGTTGGGAGTAAAATTATTATTATCTTAATCTAATTATTTGGTTGTCAAAAAGTTTTCAAATGTAGCCTGTATCTATGAAGTTACATCGTTTTGGATGATATTTTTAATCAAGAAAGGTGTAGTGACTGAAAGTATTTAAATAGGTAGCTGAAATATCAAGATAAGACTAGTACAAACTTCATTTGAAGTAGTTAGCTGGACCTCCTTATCAGTTATCTGCATTTTTTAAAATTGCCCTTACCTCTAGTTCCAATAGCAAACTGTCATTTAATGAAGACAAAGTGCTAGTGTCGATTGCCTGCTATGGTAGACTTCCGTGTGTCTCGACCAATACAAAAGAAGAACGTTTGTAGGTCAACAATATTTTGTACCTGTCACTGAATGCTATTAAAATTGGCAGCACCTATTGTTGCTCAAACTACAAGTTTGAGCTCAGCTCATCTCATCACAAATCGTCAGCACCAAATTTGTGAGCACATGTGTTTAGTTGATATATCTCTAGGTGTAAATGTTCTGCGTAAAAAGAAATTGCATTTTATTAATAAAGTACATCTTAACGCCGATGGGAGTGAATGAGTTGTCCCACGATATGTAGGTATTTCAAATAACTTTATTTTTAACTTTACAATAAGCTCTTATCTGAATCCTACATGTATTGTGTGTTTTGCACCCATGTCATATTTTTATTTGGCGTTATAGCGTCCTTGTTACAGTAATAGTGTGTCATAATGTCAACAATTTCCCATGCTATTTAGGTCTCTGTATGATTTGTTTCCAAACATACAAAATCTCTGCTAGACACTCAACTTTATCCGGACTGATAAGATATGAATATGTAGGTATTTCGTTTGCATTTACAAAACTGGTACATACGAGCACACTACATTTGTCTGCAATTAAACTCGTGATAGAATTTAAATTGACTGCCGAAGACCTACCGCCGCCCCTGTAGCCCGTCTCCTGTGACGTCATGCGTCACCAGCATTACTAACCCTGGCATAGCGCAGACCATACAGGGGCATACAAAAAAATTGAGAAACATTTTTGGGTGAAAGTGAAAGAGCCGTTTATGATTTGCATATTTCAAGGGCGCGATATTTAACTGATATGAGAATATTTGTTTATTTTATTGTGTAAATATGTATGGGCACCTATAACCATGTTTCCACTCCATATGTAGGTATTAATACTTAAGCCCGCTACAGACCTTCAGTTTTAACTGTACAGTCGAACTGTGCAGTTATAAAGCCCGCTACAGACCTTCAGTTTTAACTGCACAGTTCGACTGTACAGTTAAAACTGTGCAGTTGAAACTGAAGGTCTGTAGCGGGCTTTAAATTAGTTTGGCTATCTTTATACCCTGTAATTGTGATGCCTTTGTTATTGGTGTGCAAAGGTATTATTATGTCTAAAATCGATAATTTTCTGGAGTGTTGTTATATTATAAGGAAAAGCAAAATATCCGAAGTAGATATTGTCCGAAATAAATAGACTACAGCGAACCATTGCCCTAAATTACATAATCGTCATGTCTGTCATGTCAGTAACCCATTCATGACCCACTACAGGGTCGGGTCTCCTTTCACAATGAGACGGATGTAGGCCTTAGTCCACCACGCTGCGGGTTGGTGGACTTCAGATGTCTTTGAGAACTTTTTTTTTCTGAACTCTCGGGCATGCCGGTTTCCTCACGATGTTTTCCTTCACCGTAACAGCAGGTGATATTTAATTTTTATAAAGCGCACATAACTTTTTTTACAAAGCCATTGGTGCGTGCCACTGGGATTCGAACCCGGACCCCTCGATTCGAGGTCGAATTCTAAGCCACTGGGCTATCACCGCTGTCATGTCTAGTGGATGGAATAGCGTTCCTTTTAACTGCGCCGCTGTTTGTGTGTTCGATGCTAGCACAAATGAGTGAATGAAATGAGCATAATATTTACTTGTTTGTGCAAAGTATTATTTATAGATTTCTATATTTGTTAGATGTCTGGTACAGCACAGTCCAGTTTGGTGAATGAAAAATCTATATAAAAAAGACTAATAAAATGATTTTACTTTTCAGTACTGTTGGTGTACTTTTCGGAGAGCATAAATGAGGTGGCTGCGAAAAATTGGACACTATTTTCAAGACAGCAGTACTTCGATAGCAAAGGCCTGTTCATATCAGTAGTGTTCTGCATACCTATACTGCTTAATTGTATGATAATGGTGGTAAGTAGATATTATCTTGTTTTCGATGGAGTCACGAGTTTTTATTTACATTTAATACACGATTTTGTCCACTATCTGTAATGGTGTGAAAATTTTTACCACAATGTTTTGATAATAAACGAATGTTGTATTAATTTAAACGCCAACTACCCAAGTGTTATTGCATGAACAAAAATATAATACGGTCATTAACAGTCTTGTGTTTCTGATTACGAATAACAAGACTTGAAATATAATTTTAATGCATTTACTTCGTTTTCTATAGGTATTGCTTACGATTCGCGTTTTATTTTTGCGCAAAACAAGTCGAAAATAAAATGTAGAGTGCCGGCGTTGAATGAGTCATAAAAACAGCATTTGGCTTTAATTAGACCATTTCAAATTAATCGAGTCGGTAATGACTACCTAAGTTTTATAAGTACGAGTACCTACGAATGGTTGCCCGGTAGTGGAAATTACACTGTATTTAATTATGTCATACCTATTACATTTAAGACACGAAAACAATAATAATACGTCACTAACGCAAAAAACATAAGGTTGATTTGCGGAACTATTTCAAAAATTGAACTTTGGACCTCTATGAACTGCACTAAGCTCTACGAATGTTTTTTTAATAATAGTAAAATGTGTGTACACACAGGTACTTATTTATGAACACTTAAATAATCGATATTTTTTCATATCATTACATACAACACATTTTAAAAATTACATACATAAAATAACACTAGAATAATTTGTAAACATCAATGTTTATGTAGGCAATTCTATATGATTGTTGTATCTGATTCAGAGTTAATATACATAGCGATTTAATCACCCAATTGCAGGGTTCATGGCTGTACCAGTCCACGCAGTTGATGACAAACATAAAGAAAGCCCAACTTCGGCAGCGCTTGAAACAGCTCAACATGTCGAGGGAACATCAACACATCAAGGCGGATTAAAGATAACCCGGACAATGGAGTTAAGCAATGACGGGCATCGTTCTTGAGCTGTCGCACGGGTTTGTTGGTTTCTGTGTTCCGAAACAAAAATGTATTGCCACAGGTGCACTCCGTCATAGTTTTTGGCGCGCAATGCTCGCACTAATATTAGCGACGCTGCCATCAAAATGCAATCAGGATGGTAGAGGCCTATGCCCTCCTCGTTGTAATCAGGGCACCCGACCGGGGATTTATTGGCTTACATTGAATTCACGGCATAAGTGCCTAACCGCTGCGATTTAAGGGAACGATTTCAACACGCAGAGCGGCAGATCTCTCGTTAGTTCAACCATGTACAAAACATTTCTGCTAAGTGAAGGTCACAGCTCAAGAACCTTGCCTTAATATGTTTGTTATTTGATAGTGTTGGAGGAGATATTTTTGCTACGCAGCGGATATATCTATGTTGTTATGTATTTGGTTGGTTGGTATCGCGGTTCGGATGCAGGTAGTGTAAATTGTATGCAATCTCAATTCTGGTTTCATAAATTTGTTATCCTTTTATGATTTTATCTTTTAGCAAACCTGTTATATGTTTCTATTGTATACGTTGAAGTAACTAAATTCCATTCCGAAAGGGACATAATATCATGTATTTACAACTAAGTATTTACAAAGGACATCATTTCTTAGAATCCTTCAAAATTTATGTCTTTTGTAGTTATAGTATTTTAAGTAAAAAATTATGTCCCTTATAGTTGATTGATGCTTCTAATTCACCTTTAATTTAAATAATGAGCTAGTTAATGTTAATAAGTATGCTAGTGAGTTCGTTTCTTTAATTGTTCTGATAAAGAGCCCAATACTTTTCCAATAATTTATACTTACTGAGTTCTTTGAAGTTGAAATCGATACATATTATTTTGTTAAAAATAAGTGTTTTTATTATTGGAGTGTAAAAAATTGTTTTGGTTAAATTGGTTTAATTATGGAGCTGGTAGGCCGTTGTGTGTGCAATAATTGACTCGATGTGAATTTGGAGAAGTGATACTATTTGCCTTTTTATTCTTTCTCTAATAATTCTAGTATCTTAAGATTATCATGTTCATTATTCTAATATAAATCCTATTACTGATTCCTAATACTACTTTATACATTTTTGATCAAATGAGATCCTGTTCTATTACCCAAAATTGTAAAATACAATAACAATAAAATTTTACAAATAATAGTCTGATCTATGTATATGGTAGATCTGTTTTTACTTTCGCACAGTTTTCCTGCTCCTTCGTATTTGCACGTTGGGGCCGCGTCTTGTGCTGTTACAAAATTTCTTGCCTCTAGCGCCAACTTCTGTTAATGCTCCGTAAAGTTATCCTAATTATTTGCTGTGGCTCAAAAGTTTATTTTGGTCATATCTGCGTCCTCTGCCTAGGCTTCGCTGCACCCCCCGTGACTAACTGCGCCCTATGCAGATATGTCCAATCTGTAATAGAATATGAAGTATGAAAAAACCAATTAGAAAACCAGTCTTACAGTAGTTACAGAATATCATAAAATTGTCAAGAGATTAACGTTCGAAGTTTTATACTTAGCTGACACAAGTAGTGTACTTAGCCCAAACGCCATATCAAAGCCAGTGCCATTGATGGCACTTTCAGTGCCATTAGGACAATAATTGTTGATTTTGATGTAGTTTGTAGTACCTTTTTATACCACCCAATCTCTTGAAATAATGCTTAATGTAAATTATCGTAAGGCATTCTTAATTGGCTGAAATCTTTAGTATAATCAAATGTATCAATCATAAATTACACGTTAACTCGTGAAGTAGGTTAGTTGTTGGGTCACGATTGCCTCGATTAAATAATTAACTATACTGTCAATTACTGTAAATGTTCGGTTTCATATATCTGGCAATATCACGCGATGTTTTTCATACTTAGAGTTTTCTTCTACTGATAGTGTTGGTTGCATTATTGATAATAGTGTCTTATTATAGTTTCTATGTGTCGTGAGTCGTTATTCATGCATTATTTTTATTATTCACAACGCATGTTGCGTTTGGTGATATTTTGGTAAATTTAAAATTATGATGGATTGAATAGCAACGGAAGTATATTTACATACGGAAGCATCATAATTTGAAGGTCGTTAGTTTGCTAAATGTTACTTTATACTTATAGGCACTCTGACCTTTGTTCAAAAACTGGTTAGTAGAGATTTGAGTAGCATCATACATAGTTACTTAACTTTATTATTTATTTTACAGCTTCACAAATAAAAATCTTTCATTTTAAATCTGCTAATATTGAAATATATCTATTTAATGGATAGTGAGTATGATTTTAAATTAATATTGAAATAATTTGTTTAATAGTCAAAATAAAATGAAACTACTTTTTTAATTAATTACTCTGAAATAAATCTATATTGAAACTCTTATAATATTTAGAAGAATTTTTGAATTCTAATTGGAACAACAAAATTATTCAAAATATATTATTATGTCAGAAAAATAAAAAACTTTTAGTGAAAAAAATTCCTTGATAAAAATTATATGTTTAAGAATTTTTAATCACTACCAGTGAAGAGTGTTCTTGAGTATTCCCTATTTAGGGAATATAAATAGAGTATTTACTCTATTTCTGAAAGGATGACGAGGATCGTAAAATTTCTTTGGATCCTGTAGAAATTTCGGATTTTTATTATTTTATCTTGACATGACACCTTTTTCAAAAATCTACCCAGACAAAGTTACGGAAGATCGTTTGGTTATGTATGAATACATTATATTAGTTTTTTAAAGAATTGTAACTGGTGAAATTTTTACAGTACAGAATAATCTTAATTTTATGATGTAAAATGACATTCGTGAATTTATGTAGAATGGTGTTAACATTTAATATTTTTATAGAGATGAAAGGGAAATTTTTCTGCATACATCATTCACAATGGCCTCAGATCATAAAAATCTAGTCAATCATTTATTATTGCCATTTCAGAAGACACAAAGAAAATGTCAAGAACTTTAAACTATGTGTGTATGTATTTTTGTCGTTATTTTTATATAACCAATAAAATAGGTTTCGTCAGCAATATTGATGTGCTTACTTAATTCTTCCATATTCCATTCTTCCATTCCTTATTCTCGCAGAACTGCAACTATTAGTACTTAATTACAAAATTACAATAATAAAAGGTTTATGCCTTTACTTTTTTATATAAAGTCGTTAAAATCTTAATTGTACGTAAATTCTTTTTGTATTCACTTCTAAAATGACAAGTGAATTTTAACTTATTATGACACGTTATTATTTTTGTAATGTTTTGTACAAATTATTTTCTTTTTAACTTTGCAAACTTTTGTGTTAACTTGGATGAACTTGGTCATATAATATTATGCATTTACGTAGTGTATACATTTATATGTATTTATATACATATATATAAGTACAATTTATTGTGATCACAAAACCTTATGTACGCGGCTCATTACTTTTCGGGCAAAGTATTCTTTTTAAAATGCATTTTTGTGTTGTATTAATTTAATGTTGCGACACTAAAACTGTTCTTCTACTAACGTTCTTTAGATATAATGGTTTTCACATATATTGTCTTATGCCTAGCTTAGTGTCGTATAGTTCGCTATTTTGTCATTTGAGAATAGTACTGTACTTATAGTGTTTACACTGAAAGTACTAGGTACTGGAACTTAATTTATTAAGTTGATTTCACTGTAGATATTGTAGTGACGTATCTAGGTATGTAATTTATAATAGAACTCAATACGTCCATTTGCGAACAACAATGATTTAAGTATTTATAGACCAATTTTGCAAATCATAATGACAAGTGCTCTTGCAGGAAAGGATATTAAAAAATGTTCTAAAGAAAGTAAGGATAAATTAAGTCTTCTTCTAGTCTTCAGATGAGTAATATTTTGTGTTCTAAATTTTATTTTATTCCATCGTCATTAAGAAAATCGAGGTCTATAAAAAACTTAAATTATTTATATTGTAATGGAAGACTGATCGTGTATAGTGTGATTTGGAAGTCATTTATTTTTAATGTGTTGAGTTATCTGCAACGGCTAAATATATAAGTTAAATATCATTTTATCTTTACCTGTAATTATAAAATATATGCACTTGAATCCTGCCATGATTTCACGTTTATTTAAAACATATACAATTATTAATGGTATTTAAAAATACATCTATATATGTATCTATAATATTTAATTATATATATTTATAATAATATCTATCGTATTTAATGTTTGTTTAAGAATGCCTTAAGTATAGAAAGTTAAATATAATGTACCTATACAAGAATGATGTGACTATAGATAGATTTTACGTGAATTCATGGAGGAATGTTATATACTTATTAGAGTAGAACTGGTTTTGCGCTGCTTTGATCGACATAATAAATGTTACATTAAGAACAATGAGGGGCAATGTGTAACAGAATATTGCGTCAGTGTCAGTGTGCAAACGGTACAAATAAATAAAATCTATTAACGATGATATTACAATGTATTTTTCTATTTGGATCCTTAACATATTAAATAACATGGCCATATTGTTAAGGTCACCTTCGAGACAAATTAATATAGGTATTAATGTAGGAAAGATGATATTTTTAGGATAACGTACAATCTTGGTACAATGTACCGATGTACAAATTATGTATTGTTATAAAACGGTTATTGCTAGTTTAGTTATTGTGACATTGTTATGCTTTATTATGCTACACATTGACGAATTGTTGCGCCTAACTTGTTGCTTATAAAATAAATATAACGTAATACATAATATTATAAGAGTTTTATTTTTGGTTAATAAAATATGCTTAATAAAAAAAATTAAATCGGTTAGTTTGTCATTAAACACCTTTATTTTTTTATTTAGTAAATTTGTATATAATTCGCCAGAGAGGATGGATCTTGTTATTTTTATCTATAAGCGATAGGTAACACTAAAATGCAAGTTGTCAAAAACCATTGGCGACAATTTTTTCTTTGACTTCCTTGATCATGAGGGCTACCAGATCATCTAAGTCTACTTCAGGTCTCCAGTTCCAGTCGCGTCTTGCTTCGCTGTCGTCGAACACCTGCGGCCAGGTGTCGGCTGAAACATTTTAACAGATATTGTCAGTAACCCATTAATGACCCACTACAGGGTCGGGTCTCCTCTCACAATGAGAGGGATGTAGGCCTTAGTCCACCACGCTGGCCTAGTGCGGGTTGGTGGACTTCACATGCCTTTGAGAACTTTTTTTTTCTGAAGGCATGCAAGTTTCCTCACGTTGTTTTCCTTCACCGTAACAGCAGGTGATATTTAATTTTTATAAAGCACACATAACTTTTTTTACAAAGTTATTGGTGCGTGCCACTGGGATTTGAACCCGGACCCCTCGATTCGGGGTCGAATTAAACAGATATACTTACATCAAAATCTAGTAAATTCTAATTTGGCCCATAGTCCAGTCACTTTACTTCTGTAGATCGTTACGAGACTTAAAAAGTTTTGCAACTTTGCAAATAGGAAGTAGATAACAGTTTCGTGGGCGTAGCAGACCTATATACCTATTCCTAGATTTTGCTAATCTGTCGCTCTAATCGAAGCTGTAAGTGAGAGTGATGGAATGAGTTCGGGGTGTTTGTGACTCACACGAGCTACCTACAGTAGGCTCGCAACAAATGTTTTTATTGCCATTCTATTTTCTTTCTTTTTCATGGTCGGAGATCCTTCAAAAAAGGTGACCAGGTAGGTCACCTTTTTTATACTTATATACTTTATTATTCGGATACAATCTGATAAAGCGATAGATTACTACTCTAAGACCATGAGTTAATCCCGACCAGCTAGTCAAGGTTACCTGAGTTATGAAATGGAAGCAATTCATTAGGTGTAAAGATAGGCAAAGCTTTATGAGAGATCTCAGATATTGATAAGATTAATGAGAGTCAATATTTGAAAGATAAAATATAAACCTAGAATTTTCTGATAACGAAAATTTTCACCGACGATATAAACCTGGGCACATCTGTTATTAAAACAGGAACTGCCCTACCCCACGCTACTTAAGTGGAACCTGACGAATTTTTTACAAAACCGTGGAGATTTATCTTCCAGTTATTTCAGAATGTATCTATAGTGTAGCAGGTTGAGTAGTAAGAGGGTTTGCGTGTGCCGAAATAACAGACGATGAAACTGAACGGGTCAACTAAACTGACTAGAACATTTACAAAAAGTAGCACCCCGAATTCAGAATGCAAATAGGTAAATAAGTATTACGTACCTATACCAACACGTGATCGACCGTGTTTGGTCTGCAAAAACTCCGCATACTTAAGACTAGTTAGGATATTTAAATCTTTACCAATGTCCTGCCGGCTGTCGGGTCTGTACGACAATGTGAATTCTGGCAGATGCTTGAACATTTTATCAGCTAATTCCTCCGGTGTGAAGCTCATTGAAGTGACGTTGTAAACTCTTCTGTTAAGGTTCTCGTTTGGCGCTTCGAGGTATTCTGATAAAGCCTTTAGAGCGTCCCTCACGTGCATCATAGGTAACCTGGTGTCAGGTTTCAGGTAACACTCGTAGTGACCCTTTCGCAGGACATCATGGAAGATGGCAATGGCGTAGTCTGAAATTGAAGTTATTTCTGCAGTTATTCTAGGTTTCACATCATGAACACCATTATGGTTTTGCCCGCGTGTTTGCCTAACCGTCGCCATCCTTGTAACGAGGCGATGCAATCCCGGTTTACTGGCCTCAAACAAGTAAAGCAACTAATGGAAGCAAGTAGGTAGGTACCCATATATATTCGTACTTTTGGTGGCGATTGTTTTTAGTAGCCTGCAGACAAGCGCGGTCGCAGCCTGAAATTTTGGAGGGGGTCACTCACTACACTAATAATATATTTTTCGCTATTAGGTATGCCATCGTACGTATTTCAACATCACTAGATGTCAGCAAACTATAAATTTATTGCTGGTAGGGGATAGCTAGAAATTTCCTTTTATTATTTGGCAAATTTTTGAGATTTTTCAATTTGACTTTAAGTTTTGGGGGAGGGTCATGTCCCCTGTGACCCCCCCTCCTTCGGACCGCGCCTGCTTGCAGACCACTTAACATCACATTGATCGTGATCATGACCTACGGTGCCGAGACGTGGTCCTTTACTGTGAGCCTAATTCACAAGCTCAGAGTCGCCCAGAGGGCAATGGAGAGAGCTATGCTCGGTATTTCTCTACGAGACAGAATCAGAAATGATGAAATCCGTAGAAGAACTAAGGTGACCGACATAGCTCTCAAAATTTGCAAATTAAAGTGGCAATGGGCTGGCCACATCGTTCGCAGGACTGACAACCGATGGGGAAAAAAGGTCCTCGAATGGCGACCACGTTTAGGCAAAAGGAGCACAGGCCGCCCTCCGACCAGGTGGACTGATGACCTGAAGAAGACAGCGGGAAACCGTTGGATTCAGAGGGCCCAGGACCGGGCGGAGTGGCGTCGATTAGGGGAGGCCCATGTCCAGCAGTGGACTATTAAGGGCTGAAAGGAAGGAAGGAAGGAAGGATCGTGATCATGACATTGATCCAAGTAGGTACTTATTTGTTGACTATTTAACTCAGAAATTTATTAAAAATACGTCGACATTAGAAGAAAAGAAATTTAAATATTAATTTGCTTAGTACTTACCTGTTGTACCACCGCCTGGAGGGTCACTCGATATTACTCCCGGGAACCTCAGACAACGGAAGTCCAGGCCAAATTTATAGTAATAATATTCTCCTAACAACTCCGCATGTACTTTCGAAACTCCGTAAATTGTTCTAGGCCTTTGGACGGTGATGTTAGGAGTAGGATTCCTCGGCGAATCAGGGCCAAAGGCTCCAATTGTACTTGGCACAAAAATTCGAAGCTTATACTGCTTTGCTAGTTCAATGACATTGTGCATGCCTTCTATATTTACTCTTACTGCTAAAGGAACATTTTGTTCGCCTATAGCACTTAACAACGCTGAAAAGTGTATAAGCCAGTCTACTCTGTGATCTACAACTATTTTCTGAAGTCCCTTGAAGTCGAGAATGTCAGCGAAAATGTACGGTCCATCGTTGAAGATTTCTGTTGAAGGCTTAATAATATCCGAGAGGATGACATTCTCTTTGCCGTATTTTCCTCGAAGATGCTTCGCACATTCTACACCCAGCTGTCCTAGACCACCTGGAAATATCAATAACATATACAGATAGAAAGTATTTTAAGGGGTGAAATTTTGTTTTTGATTTACCATCGTCTACAATATCGGTAGCGACATTTGAACATGGATTTCTCGCATAACATGTCGACTTCTTAGCCACTTGGTTGATATTGCTCTGCAGAGATGTGGTCACTAATAATATTTAGATAATTAATATGGGATAGGTTCATTAAGGCACTAGGTACTTAAGACTTAATACAGCTTAATATAGAGGTGCAATATTACGTAACACCTGTTGCCATTTTACGTTCGTTTGCTAATGTTTATATTATCTACTTTAATGTTTTTTTCAAAAATCTGTTTCTATGAATATTTATGTGATATTTACCTCTATGCTACACGTGAGCAATAGTGAATAAATAATACGTAGTTTCATTCATAAAGAAGGTAAACATGTTGGTAGAATCTGCGTATTAGGTACCTACTCTACGTAAAACGTATCTAATAGGTAATATCTAGGTATGACTTAGAACTAATATTTTGATGCCACGTTAACACTGAGAAAAACAAATACAACGACTGCAAACAATTGCCTGTAAGTTGGTTTTAATTTATAACTAGGCAATTAAAAATGGCCTATTAATGTTTTCTTGAGTTTTCCACTGATCTAAGCACGCGGTAGCGTGCCAGCTAAGTAAAAATATACCAACATAATATTCAAAAAGAAAATTCGCAATTTATTTGTGCATGCTAAAATTATGAAGAAATCTTTGAATTTCTATCGAAAACACAGTCATATAATTACAAAAACTATAACTTTATACGTTTATATTCTGAGACAAATACCCGTAGAATTGCCAAAAATTTACCTAGCCTACCAATTTTCAGACTAAAGTGTAGGTACTTTAGTACTAGTTGAATAGTATTGATACAAAGCCCCACATGGATAAAATCTTAGATTGGTAGTCTTAGGCCGCATCATTTTACACTTCCTCATTACACAATGAAACCTATTACTGTCGTTACATTATCAAGTACTACGATCAAGTATCCTGAGACGTGTCTAAGTCGCTTTCTCTAAGTTGATAATGTAGTACTTAATACAAGTACCTTTCGTGTGTTGCCTAGCAGTTTATGTATATATATATTAGCGTATTCCTGCTAAGGGCGTGGAGATAAGCTCAAAAGCAATCATTTAACCATGTGAAGCTCAATCAAAAATTCAACGGTTTTCGGCGTAGCGGCCACATAACAAATCACCTGTATAGCTGTAGTTTCAGATAGACAGACTACCTTTTACATGTGAAGTCCTAGTTACCAACATCAAGTATAGTTACAGTCCAGTAGATCTGTATTCCCTACCTACATTCGTTCATCAATATAAGATTTTAGATAGAGTCAAATTATGCACTACGAAAACTCTTGTCAATTTTTCACAAAACAGGAAGACGTTAATTTTAGAAAAACCTCTTGGCTTAGCTGTGTTGGGTTATTACGGCTTCTACTTTCTGCTTCCATGTAGTTTTTTTGTTGCATGATACACACAATATCTACGTATCATTATCACAAAACTTGTTAAAGGAATAAATTATTTTGTATAGAAGAGCAAAATGTAGATGTAGAGGAAAATGTTTGGGGGAATTTGGGCTACGGCAATATTTTCTATTTATCAGTGTATCTGTGAAGGTACATATCTCACTAATTTATAACTACTGCTCATTGTTTCTTTAATCTGCTAAGGCTATAAAATATGCAATATAATTTGCCATTATTATTCTAACATTGTTAATTGGCTAGGTCGTTTATCTTTTTAATACATGCACAGAAGCCTACTTTTACCTCTAATTTATGTCGTTGCAGAAAAACAACCCTGAGTTTGTGAAATTGTAAGTATTTAGGTAAGTATAGGAAATTAAGCTAGTTAAGCAAAAGAATTATATAACAAATCAACAATATTTTGTATTAAGCATCGATATCTAGGCCAGGGGTATCTCGCTTAAGAACGCACTAACTAACCTGACTTCTGAATAACATCAGAGTACTTTAAGTGCCTATATATACTTTAGTCAGTGGTATATTTAATTAAATGTAGATGACAAAAAATTAAAAAAAACCTACAGACCAATTGGGAACCTTCTCCTTTTTTTGAAGTCGGTTAAAAAGAATAATGAAAAGCTACACAGTATGTTTGGCTTCGAATTTCCTCGACACTCTCCATATAGGGAACTAGTCCCTTTCTTTTGAAATGGCAACCATTTAAATTTTGTATTAAATATTTTGAATTTTGATTTATCTGGATTTGAATGTATAAGATAAAAAAATAAAATTTTGTTAATTTTCAAATGTACAATGTCGTACAAAATGTATTTTTTTGATATCAATCAGAAAGTTAATTATGTATTTTTCAGTATTTCTTACATAACTCAAAAACAGAGTTAGTTTTAAGGCAAATATTTTTACCTGTATACGCAAGGATGAAAGCTACAAAACGAGTCAAATATACTTGTGGACCCACATAAATTTTTTATACAAAATTCAAATGACTGCTATTTCAAAAGGAGTGGATTAGCTCTACTCACCCACCTGACACCGAACAGACAGTCGAGCACATCCTGAACGAATGCCCACGATTCAGTTTCAAAAGGTGGAAATTTGAAACTGAATTGAACACAACTATCAATACCGATAGTTGGAGTTGCCTCCTGGCTGGGGATCGTTCAGGAATTAAGTTCTCTGACTTCTGTGTTGGTGTCATGCAAGCAGTTGCACAACTAAATAAGTAGGTTAGTTGTTGTTATTTTTTATTATTATGATATTATTGTCCTTTGTTTGAATTTCTTAGAATTTTTTAATAATTTATATTATCTAAGGCCCTCAAAGTGTAATATTGAGGTAAACTGTTTTAAATAAATGAAAAAAAAAAATAAAAAAAACTCACCCACCTATATGGGGGTGTTTTGTACATGAGGTCTATTTTAGGCCCTTAAAGAATCGCTAGTTCGAAGCCAAACACACATACATCAAACCATTATTATTATAGTTCAGTACTAATAAATAATAATTAATCCAACCATATCCGACCTTACTAGCAGTTTAAAATTTACCAGCGCGGTAACTGCACTTTCATTTTCAAATTCACAATGCTTAAGATGAAGCAGAAACTTACCGGTGATTAAAATTTTTGGCGGTTTTTTGTTCGGCACATTCGAACTGTATGCTCTTAAGCTGAGCGTTACAGAAGATTGATAAAATTTTTTCAGCAATTTCATTTTTTTTAATATTAATAATTAAATTGGAATTCTAAGACACGTTTTAAGTCCTCGTTAGACGGGCAGTTACTGCTATTATCTCCCGCGATGTTAGATCATGAAAACCGGTTGGTGCGAAAGATAAAGGTGTGTAGAAAATTGAACCTTAATTTAAAGGCTAACGTCATGCGGCTATTGGATTAAAATGAAGGTGTGTCTCGCGTCATGCTAAGGTTTGGTTGCTTGGTTGACATTGGGATTTTTGTACGTTTTGCACACTCTACGTGTCACGGCGATCATATAGGTCCTGTACAATCGTAATAAGTCATAGTGCAATCAAAAGGCTGTTGCGTTGCAAAATTTTGCAGAAGTAGTAGGTAGGTAGGTACATAATGTATCTACTTAGGGTACCTAAGCTCTTGACCGAGGCTTTATTTGATGTAATATACTAACGTACCTACGTGTCGTTCTATCCAGACATGAAGTTAACTTACATGGTTCTTTATAAGACATATGCCAACTGAAAAACATAGCTAGTTTTACGGTGGACGGTGGGCCACGAAATCGGCGATTCCCAGCTCCATCTGCAACTCCGCGCGAATCATGAGTTCCAAATTGCTTCATTTCATTTTCAAATATAACTACGCATGTACTTCAATAGGTAAAAAGTTAACTAACCCACTGTATAGACACAAAAAGCTTTTCTTCAAATTAAGCTTTCGTACAGGACCTTAAACTACTCTTACCTTCTAATTCTTAAATTTACTAGATACATGAAATACTTTATTATAGTAAAGCAGTAAGTAGTTTACGATTAGTAACATACTACGATGTTTAATTTTAGCAAACAAGTATGTCGCTCTTAGAATTAATAACTATGTAGATATACTATGTACCTACCTACTATATACCTACCTACTTAAATCGATTCAATACGTTACCTGCCAAGCCGAGTCGGGCCTCACGGTCGGTCACAGAACTGTTTGTTTTTATTCCACTATTTTTCGCGTATCACGCCACACCCAAGTTCAGCCGGTTTCTGTCGATACTGCCGAATTCGCTCACAAGATCCAATATCCTAATACCAAACTCCTCTGGCGTTTAAACCTGTTTCGCGGTCAGGCCCCTTCGTTTTTAGGGCATAGCCCCGCATAGCTCAGTTAAGGCGCTATCGTTCTGCCGCTTTAAGTAGGTACTCGCATTTAACGCGCCGAATCGATTTGCGTCCGTCTTTCCCGCCACCAAGTGCCGCTCCGTGCGGTGAAGCAGTAGTGACCATGATTACCTAAAAGTGTTAAAGGGAAATCCTTCATTAATTTATCGAGTTTATCAAATCAATTTTTATGTGTATTGGATGAGGTGATCGCGCATAAAATACCACAATATTGACCCAAGGCCCCTTAAACCTGTTTCGCGGTCAGGCCCCTTTGTTTTTTACACGCTTTTTATTCGTTAGGGCATAGCCCCGCATAAAGTTAACCGATTGCGTAATATGAACGATGGAAATTTTTTGGAAAAGTTTTTTCATATGAGGTTGGTAAGCAGAAATCGTAAAAGCTTTAAATTTAATGGATTTTTTATGGAAAATTTGTTTTTTGATCATTAACACATAGTTTATAAGTCTTGTAAAGCTATAGAAATTATTTCAAAATTATTGGAACGAAGTTCCTTATCGCGCGTTGTGAAAGGGGGCTAGACGGAAAAAAATCTTACGAAAAGTTGTCACGACACTTTTTGCTGTCATGACGTAAGTCATGACGTAAATGACAATGACTGAAGTTCATGACTACGTCAGTTACGTCATGAACTTCAGTTACGTCATGACAGCAAAAAGTGTCGTAAATGACATTGTCATTTACGTCATGAACTTCGTTCCTTCCGGGTGTCCCTTGACAACTCTCAATTATTTTTCACTTTTTAGTTTCGAGCGAGTTTTTATTTTTTTTTAACTATAATATTTATTATCCATTTTAAGTTTATTTAATACAAACTAGAACGCGATATTATGGACAAACTTTAAATACTCTTTTTTACGACCATGCAAATGAAATCTACTCTTAAATAGTTAATTAATTTGTAGTTATGTTCATCATAGTTGGTGAAAATCGAGAATTTTAATTTTCAAAAATTTATAACTCAGAAACTATCAACTTTTGACAAATTTCATAAGAGTAACTTTCATGTCAAAACTGTCCAAAATATTTAAAAAAATGAATTTTATTGTAAAAAAAATATATAAATTAAAAAAAATCTTATTTTGCTAATTTAAAAATGGAATAATTTTAACAAATTAGTGTAGGTATGTATTGTCATCGGTCTTCGATAAATCTACTAAGTTTGAACGAAATCTGACCGTTTAATAAAAAGTAGGTCAAAATCTCGCCCAAAGGAGTCGGTTACAAACAGATGAAGCTAATAAAAAGCGTGTAAAAATGAAACGTTATTTCATAAAATATTAACTTACTCGTAACTAGGTAGTTTCTGCAATCTACAGTAACACAGATTTACTAGTACCATCCAAGATTGATCTGGCGTGCTCTACCTAGAGTCTAGACAAGTGCTCAACTTTCAGACCGGCAAATTGAAATGCATGCACTGCTTCTAACCAAAATTGCCGATAAATTGTTACAGGGATAAAGTTTACGCGTGAATTATTTCGAATTTTTTTAAACCACTTTATGTCCCACCGTTAGTAAACTTATCTCCTCTCAACATGAAGCTTACTCCTCTGTAGAGATTTATTTGTCTACAACCCTATTAATCACCCACCGCAGGATCGGGTGCCCTCTCACAATGAGGACCAATAAGATCCATGTAAGCTGTACCAAGTCCCCCGGCCGATGCCTACGATGATTTTTTTAGGGAGCTTTAGGTAAACAGGTAATAGGTGTGACCGTATGTACACTTAATGCTTGAAGATAATCTGAAATTGGCTGACTTAGTACTTATCTACATACACATCCACTAAATTAAAACAATTTGAATTGCGTTTGAAGTAATTGAATTTGAAGTAATCTAACAAAATGTCATGTTATTGTCCAAGCAACCCTTCCTTGTTACTACATCGTAAGATTTAATCGAAAATGCAATGTTTATTTTGTAATTTTACGTCAAAGACTAATATAGAACCCAGAGATTCGCTGAAAACGCGCATTGCATGAAAGCATTGGAGTTTAGATTATTGTTGGAACGAAAGTTCCTTATGGCATGCTTGGACGAAATAGGGTTTTTGCTGCGCGACTGAACTGAAAAAATTTGAGACAAACCGTAAGAAAAATATAGTATAACGGAAGTGAAGACATATAATAAATATATGTCGTCACTCTACTTTTTTTCTTTTCTCTTTATTGCCCTGTTTCTTAACGGATTAGAACAAAATGTGGTGACGACATAGTTTATACCATAATACCAATACTGAGTACTACCATGATGTATGTATGATGAGTATTACCATGATGAGTCACTTATATTATCATTATATCATGTGAAATTTATTCAGATTTCTGTGGATTCTAAAAGGCACGCGGATGAAATCTCGGACAGAATCACGTACAATTAAACGTTATGTACATACCAAAGTACCCAATTGCACACCTGCCCATAGGATGAGGTTATGTGTTGGCACGAGCCACAATGGTGAAAGATAAGTTACTTGGTGCGCATCGAGCCATGAACCGAAAGTCAGTTTGCATGCGAAATCCACTCCACATCCCAGTTGGTGTTTGTCTTCGACGAGTTTCACTTGTCCAGGTGTTTTTAAAAGTAAATAAATATAGTTGCGTAACTAGGCATCACAACAATACAGTAGCGACCGCATTCGTCTCTTGTGTAGATAATAATACTTAGTCTTTGCGTTTGTTACAGGGTTGATCTAAGCTTTGCTACGAAATAAAAATATAAAACGGTATGTTTTTAAAACCTTTTATAAATAATTTTGTTTTCGGAATTTTGGCTCCAGATTCCTGCTTTTTAAAGGTAAGGTCTTCTTAACTCTTCTTCGTAGATATAGTAGGTACTTTTACTGCGTTAGAATATTAGATACCTACCAGATATTGCAGGACGGTCATCATCGAAAGCTTTTTTTAGTATACGCAGAAGCACGAGCGTGCGGGCCATAGACCTATTGAATGGTCACCACATTGCAGACCATCTTCAAACGGATTTAAGGGGATGCGTTGGAGCTCATGAGGTCTAAGGTGATTTTTTGCCCATCAACTACCCTTAGGTCGCAAGCAATTATTGTCAGTCACAGATTGGGAATTTTATTGTCATTGTTTACTATGTTACTATGTTATCGCATCTTAAGGGTTAGGTTAATGGAAATCCCACAATTATTATGTAATGATCCCACGGTAACTATGTAACTATGTACTTACCTGCCTATGTATGTAAGTAGATGTGAATGGTCCCACTCCCACCCCATTATTTTTTGATATTAGTGATATTTATGTAAATACCTACTTATTTTTACTGCATATTTTTCCTCGTTTTCTAGTTACATACTTACATTAGGAGGTACTTTTGAGTTGCTAGTGTTGCTACTTAGCTCCTCTTCGATAGATATAGGACCTTACCTATTTCAGTTTAAAAAAATAAGAAAACTGCATTCCAGGTAGCTATGTGTTATGTAAAGAAGAATATGTAGGTATTTTTTTCGTAGTACAAAGCAAGAGAAAGTTTTGATTCAAATCTAAATAATTTATTACCTCAACTTATTACGAACTAATTGAGTATTAAGTGTCACGCAGGAAGCACGCAATTTATAAATATTTTATAAATTGCGTGCTTCTTGCGTGATATTGAAGTGTGCTTTGATCAGGTATCTACCTATTGCAGTTAGGTACTATTTCAGTCGTTTTAACGTGGTCCATGAACTGTGTCCATTTAAATAACAAGCAACATAAAAGCTCATTTACTTCTAGGTATTTACTTATTATTAAACAAAAAAAAAACGAGCATTACCTA
This sequence comes from Erynnis tages, assembly GCA_905147235.1. Taxonomy (NCBI): domain Eukaryota; kingdom Metazoa; phylum Arthropoda; class Insecta; order Lepidoptera; family Hesperiidae; genus Erynnis; species Erynnis tages. Next base: position 10,937,558 of record LR990072.1, read on the forward strand.
ATAGACCACCACTATGAAATTACAGATTGGATAGATATCTATCTATTAAGTCGTAACTTTCTAGTCTTTTTCTAATATTACATTTCCTTATAACATAACCGCAACGACCAAATGTGACCTAAATCTATTATTGTGTGATCAGTGTAATCGTGTAAGGAAACATTAAAATATTACCTAAATGCGGCAAACTGTTATAGGCCTATCTTTGGGCATAGGTAGGTAGTTCCTCCAAGACGAAATACTAATTACACAACAATAAAATTCACAGTATTGGTCTTACTACTGAGACTTTTCTAGATTTTTCTGATAGTTGTTGCAATAGAGATCATCATGATTGTAGTGAAGCCAAGATGCGGAGGATGCGGAGGATGACGCTAGTGACAGTTAGGAAACGTTAGATAAGTGCGTAACTGTACCATAATGGTGTCTCGTCTCGTTCACTGCATATGGGTTACGTTATATATTACTACGGTGTGGACGATCTTAGTGAAGTTTGAGCTACCTATAATAGTTGCTCAAGCCCTCATAATAACTTCGACCTCGGAATTCGCATCGCGAGTATAGCACTAAAATAACGAATAGAATACACACTAAAAGGTATCTTATTACTTCCTAGGTGGTAGGGCCAGTTCACCCTTATAGCCAGGTGTGTAGCAGCATTATTTTCATGTCTAATGTTTGGGAGGAGTTGGGGAGGTGTGGTTGCCGAAGATAGTTTATTTAAGGCTTTATCTTATTATCTTACTTTAGCTTATTTATCTTACTTTAAATAGCAACGCACCCACGTACTGCCTCGGATAGAACTTTTATCCTATTTGAGGTAGGTTAGGTGGCTTGCTTGTTTAAAAAAATCAAAATTACTCTAGAAAATATTTTTAGGTCATGTAACAAATTACGAGTATCTAAGTATGTAACAATTAAGTCTCTACCTTTTAGGTATGGCAGCAACCAAATACTTACTTAAATTGTGCAACTTCCAAATAGTGACGTAAGTAACACCATAGGTCACTTACAACAATGGCGAATGGGGGAAAGTGCATCAAGCACCGTACCAGTAATGGACCATTGTTTCCCGATTTTATTGTGTTTAGTTCGTTTGGTCCTTGACGCAATTGGATTACGTTTAGGTATTCGTTTCATACTTCTTCGTAACGTCCGTTCCACGTAAATGTTGGTAAACAAAAAGATTTTGCCTTGTCTTGTCGATTATGTAATTTTATTATTCATTCCGGAAGCCTTTTATTTTGCGCGTGAATTTAAATCTGTAGCATTACTTTAAGCAGCGAATAGAGAAATATTTAACTAAATAAAGGTTTTTATCCAGCCATTTCCGCTATCGCTATGCCAATTTTCACCCAGGTCTCTACAGTAGTTTCCGAGATTACCCAAACTTTTACCAATTTTCCACCGATCTTTAACCGATATTTAATTTTGCTTTTCTATTTCAGGTCCCGACTGGATTCGTCCACAGGAACGTAGACTATGAAACAATGATTGCTTCGGGAGGCATTGAGGAATGGATTCCAAGACCGATAAGATATTTAAACGACTAGTCTTTATATTGCTTGCAACTTCATTAAGACAATATTTATCATGTCCTGTCCCAGATACCATAATTCCATGTATTTGTACAAATCGAAACGACGACATTCAAATATGGTTTGTATAACTGGTTATCTATGATGAAATCATCATACACATAATTATGTGTATTAATTATTATCTACATTATTTCATCTTTTTTAAGGTGCACCCACAGCGACTTGCCCCAGGTAGTAAAAGGTATCCAGAGCATTGGCGAATTTATGAAAAACCCCATAGACGAACTGATCATAGAAAATAACTATCTACCGTCTTTGCCTGGGAGGTTGTTCCAAAATGTGAAAATTTTAAGACTTATGCTTCGAAACAATGGTCTAGAAAGAGTATCCGCAGCGTGGTTAGAAACACAGGAACAGAATCTGGTAGAAATATTTATTGTTGAAAATGATCTAACCAGTATACCGGCGGAAAGTCTAACGAAACTACAGAATTTGCAAGCTTTAACTATTCAAGCTCATAATATGAAAAGGATACCAGCTTTAATTAATATGCCAAAACTGCGATATGTAAACATACAATCCGAAAACTTGAACAGTATTAACGAAAACAACTTTAAAAATTTGCCAAACCTTGAAAAGCTATTTATACAAGGCAGTGTCAGCCTACAAAATCTTAAGGAAAATTCTTTTTATAATTTACCAAAACTAAAGAAACTAGAAATAAATGATTGTGGCATAAGTATTGTGCACATGAGAGCTTTTTCACTATTATCGGAACTTAGTGAGCTATCTCTGAGGAATAACAAAATTACCGATGCAACAATGGTTGGAAGGGCTACTCGGGACTTACCAATGCTCTCCGTTCTAAATCTTAGTTACAATTCAATAGATAAACTAAGTGAAGGAGCTTTTGTAGATCAACCTATGTTGGAAACACTACTACTGTCAAACAATAAAATAAATATTATCCATCATGGAGCATTCCACAGAGTACCAAAACTAAGAACTGTAGATTTAAACTATAACGAAATTGTTAGAATACACCCGGAGTCATTCTTACAACAATCTAGCAGTGGCGTTCAAGAGCTGAATCTTATAGGAAACAAAATCATGCATATATCAGAGTTTAGATCATTGCTAGATGCGTTGCCACGGTTAAAATTCTTAGACATGAGTGACAACCTGCTGCAAGAAATACCAAGAGGAGCATTAAGGGGTCACCCTAGTTTAGAACGGTTGCATTTAAATCGAAATAGTATTAAATTTATACAAACTGAAGCTTTCGTTGCTATGCCTGCACTGAGAGAGTTACATTTGAGTAATAATGCTTTGAACGACCTCAACGAAGGCCCGTTTTGGAATTTACCCGTTTTAAAAGGATTAGACTTGTCCCACAACAAATTTCAACGTCTCCAACCAAAGCTTTTATACAATCTACCAGCTTTAAGAAGAATTAATTTGAGTCACAATCAGCTTACTATTATAGATCCAATGACCTTCATGGAATCTCCTCTGTTAGAATATGTAAACATATCAAAGAATGTTCTTGCATCTATACATCCTGCAACGTTTAGAAATCTAGCAAACTTATATGAAATCGATGCTAGCTACAATCGGTTAGTAGAATTTTTGCCTGGATTACCCAGAGGCTTAGAGAAGTTATATTTGCAAAGAAACCAAATTACTAGTTTACCAGTACCACCTTCTCCTGACTTGGACCTACCTTCACTAAGGACTTTAGATATTTCAAACAATGGGATACAAAAACTTCCATATACGGGATTGAAAACCCTTCACAATTTACGTAGACTATATATGAAACGAAATGGTTTGAGGCTAATAGATATTACCACTTTTAGCGATTTGACTCTGTTAGAAATATTAGATGTTAGTGATAACCAAATAATGACTATACACCCGAAAAGTTTCCATAAGCTGAATAATTTAAAGCTAGTTAATCTACACGGAAATAATATAGATAATTTTGATTTTATAACTATTCAAGACAACTCTGCACTCTCTACTCTTGATTTTAGTAAAAACAAATTAAAAAACATAAGCCCTAATACAGTTAATCGAGCTGTAGACATAGAAATACTTAACATATCTTCAAATAATTTAAGCGAATTACCTTCAACATTAAACATGTTAACTAAATTAAAAGTACTAGATGCTAGTTTCAATCAAATTAAATATTTTGATGGAAATACAATCAATAATATACATTCTCTCTTAGAGGTGCGAATTCCAAATAATAGAATTATAGAAATACGTACAGGAAGTTTTAAAGGGCTTAAAAATCTAGAAACGATAAATTTAGATAATAACAAAATTGAAGTTATACATTCTTTGGCAGTGTCAGATCTCCCAAAATTAAATTCAGTTTATTTAAGTAGAAATCATATCATCGACATACCGGATCGTGTATTTTCTAACCTTCCCAAACTTAGAGTGCTGGAATTACAAGGAAACCGACTGCAATTTATATCGTTGCGAGCTTTTGAAAATATTCCATTAGTGCAGTATTTAAATATGAGCAACAATCAGTTAACTAATATTGAAAACACAGGAATAAGACAACTACCATCCTTAGAAGTCTTGGATCTTAGCTATAATAAAATAACAAAAATTACAAGAGAATCCTTTCAATTTATGGAATGGCTTGTTGAATTGAACCTAGATAACAATTTGATTTGCTACATTAACGGGCAGCCATTTGATGCGATGCCAAGATTGAAAGTGCTTTCACTACGCTACAATAAGTTGACTTCAATACCTGAAAATACGTTTGCCAATTTAAGAAATAACATCGCTATTTTGGATATAGATGGTAAGTTTATTCTTTCAGTTTGTGGAAAAGCTCTTCGGTCAATTAATTTAACAGCTACTTATATTAACATTATTGTAACTGTTTCAGGAAATCCACTCATCTGTAATTGTGCATTAATATGGCTCAAATCGTGGTTATCCGCATCTACGGCTATTGGTCCGAAATGTAGTGATGGAACATATGTAAAAGGCATGCCGTTTACGCGAAAGGACTGTGAAAATTTTCCTGCGACTAATGATGCAGAGAGGTCATGTATTACTCATGAAAATGAAGCTCTATTACCAAACTTAGCCAATTCACAAGTATTTACATCATTAGATAAAATAAAAGATTTTGCGACACACATGAAAAATAATTACGTGAACAAGGGCAATAGACCTTCTCCAGAAGAATCGGAGTATTTTTATGATGAATATGTTGATTATCCTTACAATGAAACTCTAATGGAAAGTTTAAACGAAGAACTTAAAAATAATACAAAGGACAATATTGCAAATGTTGGAAATACTCCCACTATATATGCTGCTATGAAAAACACAACAAATGATAATTCAGTTCCAACCATAAAAACTTCATCTAGTGGATTTACTTTCTTTGGTTTGCCCTTGCCTCCAATTGACATGGGAAAATTGTTAAGTACGGGCCGAAAAATGGACTGGCCAGAAAACAAACAACAATACAATAATAAATATCACATGACTGAACCACCGAGGTTTGAGACAGGTGGATTTTCTCCAATGCTACCAAAAACAACAAGTGGTTTTATGCCAATACCAAACCCTACAGAAATATTGGACACTTACAATAAAATTCCAAAAAAACAAGACAGTGTTATTTACAGCAATATGGGAACATTTAATAAAAGTATGGTTACTGTTGATAAAGTAGAACCTACGAAATCAGTTTCAAACAATACTATGCATAAAAAGACGAAAACTGAAACACATGAAATACAGGTTTTTCTAAATGACAATAATAACACTCATACTACCTATAATAGAACAAAAAATGTAGAAGAACAAAAAAGTGATCCTAATAGTTTAAGACATTACAATTTTAAAGAATCAAACCTAACTATTACTCAAGTTACTGAAAAGGAAGGTATTATCACAACAGATATTAGTAATGACATGACATTAAACTGGTTAGATACAAGTACCGCTCCTCCTCCAGATATTCCTTTAACATCTACAACTGTTACAATTAAACCACCTACAAAAAAACATATTGAAACTGAGCCTACAGCATTGTCAGCAGTTTTATCTCTGAGCAATGAAGAATTGACAAGAAGGAATCACAGTAGACCTGCAACCATTACTAAAGTAAACATGCCAATAGCTGAACATTATGATTTAAGAGACAATTATTCTCCAGTAGTAAATAGGGAAGGTAAAACTGGGTTTTCTGGTCATACAAACTCTGGTAATACTAAGGCTAGACATGCAGATGATAAAGAATGGTATTATAAGAACTATAACAATTCTAACTTAAAACCCTATATTGCGCCAGGTATACAAAACTCTACAGCACACTCTGTCACAAATAACAGTAGTATTAAGTTTGTTATAATATGTTATCTTATTTTAGTTACTATGTAAATTAGAATAGTAAATAATAAAACCTTTTTAAATGTTTATTCTCTTATTTCAAACAATACTTAGGTAGAAAGTACAATTATCATTTTAATTGCAGATATTATTTTTAATGAACTCTCTTAATTTTTCTAGTGCCTTAGATCTGTGTGATATTTTGTTCTTCTCTTCTTTTGACATTTCTGCATATGTTTGTTCATATCCATCAGGTTGAAAAACACAATCCCATCCAAAATCTCTGGTACCACGAGGAGGCACAATAGTGCCAGAGGTCTTTCCTTGAAAGAGAGTAACCTCCATCGAATTTCCAGGACAATATGCGAATGTGCACACTGCTTCAGCTGTTTTATCTTTCCAACCAACTAAAAGACGGTTCAAGCCTTCTGGGCCAAGCTTCTCTAGAAACCATTTTATATAAGGCCCAGGAAGTCCACTGAGAGCGTTAAAACACAGACAGGTATCTTCTATCACAACAGGTTTCTGTAACAGTCTAGCAGCCTCTTGACTTTTCCTTATGGATATCTCGTCTATTTCACCCTGTAACTCCGGTAGATCTAATTCACAATTGTCGACTTGTAGAGAAAATGTGTTTCCTAATATAGCTCGAAATTCTTCTAGTTTCTTTTTATTTCCTGTCACGAAGGTTAGAGTTCGGAGCGCCATTACAAATTTGTAGATTTAGAATTAAGAACTAAATGGGCAAACCGCACTGGCAGATTCAAACCAATTTTTTGTAGACTTCTAGAAACGTTAATTACCTCCCATAATGCTGATAACTATATAAAAAAGAACTGAGTCTACACTGCAATGCAATCTAAGATATGGAAGAGAAGAAAGAATTCAGAAAGTGACTGAAAGGATCTAGGGCCAGACAGACAGAGCCAGGCAGGCACAGCCGGGCCGGGGAGTGACGGATGGGATGGATGCAATTGACATTGACAGTTTAGACATTTGACAGTTGACAGTCCATACATACGACAGTTCTGGAGGCTCACCAATCCCCTACAATCCTATGTGAAGTCCAAATACAGATAAAATAGGGATTCTACAATGAAATCAGAGTTTAGACAATTAGCATGACGCACTGTACTGATTGTACGATAATTTTGTATCTGTATCTGTAAAGAATCTATAGACAAAAAATATATGATGACATGATGACTGTCAAATTTTCAAGAAAACTGAAAGAGGACTTGTATAAAATTGCATTTTTGTTTATACTTATACCGAAGACCGTGAATTACTGAACAAATAAATCAAAACGCACCGGTTGAAGTTTTAGTCGGTGGTCATCATCCATAAGATTTTATTACAGAAACAATTTTAATTTCACTAATATCTAAAAATGCCTAGTCAAGAAGTCGTCACCACGAAGGTAGTGGTTCATCCACTGGTCCTTCTTAGCGTCGTTGACCATTTTAACCGTATGGGCAAAATAGGAAATCAGAAAAGGGTAGTAGGAGTTCTCTTGGGTTGTTGGAGAGCCAAGGGCGTCCTGGATGTGTCAAACAGCTTTGCAGGTTAGTACTTTTGTAAATTCTTTGTTGAAACCTCCTTAAAAATCAAAGTGTACTTAACGATGCATGCAAATGATCGTTTTGAAATGTAGGTTCTAGTAGCCCCACTTACTCAGGATATTGAAATATGATTATAGTCTATATAATAGTAACATAACAGTTTTATTCCAGTTTCTTGAAATTAGAATAGCTACCTTTGTACTGTTGGTACAGGTAGTAAAGGCCAATCTGGCCAACCTATATCAGACTCTTTTTTACTGCCCATACAGCCTCAGAAGAGGAGTAATATCTGCTATCTACCTGTAACAACCATGTTAGTTGTTACAGGTAGATAATTAGCACATAGCAGGGGCCAACAGGTTATATTTATGAATCTTATGCTTCTCCCTGGGCAAATTACAATGGGTGTACCACATCTACAAATTGTTAAAAAGTTTGTGTTAGTTTTTATTAAACATGAAGTTAAAGTGTTAAGAGCTGAATGAGTTGCTGATTTTAAATTACTGGCTATTCTATCAAACATAGGTTACTGATTCAAAATTTATTAGGCTGATCCAGGAAACTGATTGGACTTAGTATTTCTTAGCATGACTTTAGAGGTAAAACATATTGTAGTTGATAGAGCTTTAGTCCACGATTATAATACTACCACTCTTATTACAAGGTAATGCACTGTTTTCAAGAAAATAACGAAAAAAAATTCTAACCTAAAACAGGTAAATCACGTAAATAAAACCCTAATTAGCGCTGGAATGGCGGCGGGAGGCTAAAAACTGTCAATTGTAAATGAAAAACAGTGAAATGAAACATAAAAAATAGTCTGGGACAGACTAGACTGCTTCATCAATAACAATTTTTAGACTAAAAAGGTTAGAACCTAGAGATGTAAAATAGGGTAACCATAAGTATTAAAATTGGTTAGGTTAGGTTAGAACAGTTAAAACAACGCCAGAACCGAATTGTAGGTGTTTTCTCCTCTCTACCTTCAAATCACAGGATGTATCATGACAATTTGTTTTTCCAATTATTAAAAATTGATGCATCTCTTTTTTGGTCTCCTTCTTACCCCCCCTTTTTTGGGGGGAACCTTCCCAAACCCTAAAAATGTCATAGTTTTAGGTTAGGTTATAATGTTTTTTCTCCAGAACTGTGTATTACCTTGTAATGGGAGTAGTATCAGGGGTGAGGGTGCACTCACCTCTCCCCCTTCCCCCCCCCCCCTCCCCATTCCTCCCCTCGTGCTAAGGGATACTAAGTTTTAACCCAGGAAACAGTTATGAATAATACATTGTTTTTAATATTTTGACTCATTCTGAGTACTTTCCTGTTCAGACTTTTTTAATCAACAACACACATCTATTAAATTTTCAGTGCCATTTGATGAGGATGACAAAGATAAGTCCGTTTGGTTCCTGGATCACGATTACTTGGAGAACATGTATGGTATGTTCAAAAAAGTGAACGCTAGAGAAAAGGTAGTGGGCTGGTACCACACTGGCCCCAAACTCCATCAGAATGATGTAGCAATAAATGAGTTGATAAGGCGCTACTGCCCTAATTCAGTGTTAGTAATCATTGATGCCAAGCCAAAGGACCTGGGCTTACCTACGGAGGCGTACCAAGCAGTAGAGGAGGTCCACGATGATGGCAGTCCCACCACCAGAACATTTGAACATGTTCCCAGTGAAATCGGGGCAGAGGAGGCAGAAGAAGTCGGCGTGGAGCATCTTTTGAGGGATATCAAAGATACTACAGTCGGAAGTCTATCACAGCGCATTACAAACCAATTGCTTGGACTCAAAGGCCTACACTCACAACTGAGTGAGATCAGAGACTATTTGATTCAAGTGGAAAATAGCCAATTGCCCATGAACCATCAAATCATCTATCAATTACAAGACATATTTAATCTTCTACCAGACATTTTTAATGACAATTTCATTGATAATTTGTACATTAAGACCAATGACCAGTCACTTGTTGTATACCTAGCTGCACTTGTCAGGTCCATTATTGCTTTACACAACCTGATCAACAACAAGATTACCAATAGGGACGCTGAAGAAGGCAAAAAAGAAGAGGCAAAGGATAAGAAAGATAAGAAGGATAAAGAGGACAAAGAAGAAAAGAAAAGTGAAGATAAGGCAAAATCTGAAAAGAAGGAAAAAGATGAAAAGAAAAAGTAACTTAGAATTTAAATAACTTAAGTTGTTTGTAATGCTCTAATAATTATTTTAAATAAATTCTATCAGTAATTAAATTCATATTTTTATTTCAGTCCTTTTAAAAAAATGGTTTACTTATATAATGTATTTGAATTTAATATAGTAATATTTCTGAATTTCCACAAATTGTATATTTAAGTAGGTACACAATTATAAATTGCATCAGTAATATATCTTTATCTTCAATCACTAATTTTCTGCTGAAAAACGTTAATTATAATGATATAATTGAATTGAAAAAATTGCAATTATCAACAAACTGAATCATCTTTGTAATAAATATGAATATCTAAAGTATTGTAATCAGCATATTTGAAATTGATATGTAGGTACTATCTTGAAATATTTGTGATAAGTTACTAATACTTCTTTATCAGTCCGGTATGATTGGACTGAAGATTATCTGGAACATTGATAGTACTTGATAGTCTACATGGAGGCGTTGTGTTGCACAAATGTGTGTTGACAATGGATTGCACAAATTTTAGTGTATAGAATCTCAAAAGTGCATAAAAATGGCTGATCGGATACACCTGTCAGTAAGTACCAAGATTCAAAATCTTCATATTCCCCAGAAATTAAATTTCTGAGTGTGAATGATGATCCTGTTCTAGATTTTTCTTTTTATAACCATGTATAATGTTTTAGGACCTGGTCTGGCTAAAGCCGGAAGGGAAGTCGGAATTTGATATTCCGATTGCAGTTAAAATATTGAATCGTTCTGGCGGTAGAATCCAAGTGCAAGATGACGATGGCCAAGTGTTCACTACTTCAACCCAGAACGTGCTTAAGCCCCTACACGCGACGTCCCTCACTGCCACAGGAGTGGAAGACATGATAACTCTGGGTGAACTTCAAGAGCACACAATTTTGCGCAACCTACACATTCGATATAATCAACAACTTATTTACGTAAGCTCTATATTTATTTTATCAAAGTTATACAAACACTAGCTTCTGCCTGCGAATATTATTTTGCTCTTAGAATATTATGTATTAGTTTCTTCTGGAGAAAAATTAACCAGAAACATTAATTGCCTTATTCCATAGGTAGTTAGGTGCCTTATTTTATTTTTAGATACAAAAACAGGTTATTTAAAATATTTAAATTCGATTGTATTAGTATGTTTTGTAGGACATCTATTTTTTTTATCTTAATGAAAGTGCCAAAGCCCTGTAAAAAACAGAAGAGAATACCAAAATTGTGGCAGTCTTGTGGCACAGATTTGTTTTGTATGTTTTCCATAAAATTGACAGCATTATGAAACCTCCAGGAAGTTAGCACCGCACTTAAGAGTAACAACAATTTTGAAGCTTGTTCCGGATTGTTCTAGGTTTGTTCTACTTTGTTCCAAAACGGCATAGCGCTGAGAATGAAACTTTCAGAAAAAATGAGAAAAAACTCATTTTTGAGCTGGCACCGCACTTTGAAGAAATTGCGATTTTGACGGTTGTTCCAGGTTGTTCTAGGTTTGTTCTATATTGTTCCAAATTATTGAGTTCGAGAAAAATTTATTTCTTATAAATTTTGAGCAAAAGCACATCGAGCTATCGAGATTCAAATGGTTGTCCTGAGTTGTTCTAGCGATTTTTGGCGTGTTTAGCGGTTGTTCCGGGTTGTTCTATCTTTGTTCTATCCTGTTCCAAAATATTGCCTTCGAATAAAGTTTATTTTTCGCGAAATTAAGAAACTTTTGAAATCGAGATTCTAATGGTTTTTCCGAGTTGTTCTAGCCATTTTTGGCGATTCTAACGGTTGTTCCAGGTTGTTCCAGCTTTGTTCTTTGCTGTGCCAAAAGGTTGCGTTCGAAAAAAATCAAATTTTTACAAATTTCACGGAAAATAAATTTTGAGCATCGAGCTATCGAGATTCAAATGGTTGTCCTGAGTTGTTCTAGCGATTTTTGGCGAGTTTAGCGGTTGTTCCAAGTTGTTCTATCTTTGTTCTATCCTGTTCCAAAAGATTGCCTTAGAATAAAGTTTAGTTTTCGCGAAATTAAGAAACTTTTGAAATCGAGATTCAAATGGTTTTTCCGAGTTGTTCTAGCCATTTTTGGCGATTCTAACGGTTGTTCCAGGTTGTTCCAGCTTTGTTCTTTGCTGTGCCAAAAGGTTGCGTTCGAAAAAAATCAAATTTTTACAAATTTCACGGAAAATAAATTTTGAGCATCGAGCTATCGAGATTCAAATGGTTGTCCTGAGTTGTTCTAGCGATTTTTGGCGAGTTTAGCGGTTGTTCCAAGTTGTTCTATCTTTGTTCTATCCTGTTCCAAAAGATTGCCTTAGAATAAAGTTTAGTTTTCGCGAAATTAAGAAACTTTTGAAATCGAGATTCAAATGGTTTTTCCGAGTTGTTCTAGCCATTTTTGGCGATTCTAACGGTTGTTCCAGGTTGTTCCAGCTTTGTTCTTTGCTGTGCCAAAAGGTTGCGTTCAAAAACAATCAAATTTTTACAAATTTCACGGAAAATAAATTTTGAGCATCGAGCTATCGAGATTCAAATGGTTGTCCTGAGTTGTTCTAGCGATTTTTGGGGAGTTTAGCGGTTGTTCCAGGTTGTTCTATCTTTGTTCTATCCTGTTCCAAAAGCTTGCCTTAGAATAAAGTTTAGTTTCCGCGAAATTAAGAAACTTTTGAAATCGAGATTCAAATGGTTTTTCCGAGTTGTTCTAGCCATTTTTGGCGATTCTAAGGGTTGTTCCAGGTTGTTCCAGCTTTGTTCTTTGCTTTACCAAAAGGTTGCGTTCAAAAACAATCAAATTTTTACAAATTTCACGGAAAATAAATTTTGAGCATCGAGCTATCGAGATTCAAATGGTTGTCCTGAGTTGTTCTAGCGATTTTTGGCGAGTTTAGCGGTTGTTCCAAGTTGTTCTATCTTTGTTCTATCCTGTTCCAAAAGATTGCCTTAGAATAAAGTTTAGTTTTCGCGAAATTAAGAAACTTTTGAAATCGAGATTCAAATGGTTTTTCCGAGTTGTTCTAGCCATTTTTGGCGATTCTAACGGTTGTTCCAGGTTGTTCCAGCTTTGTTCTTTGCTGTGCCAAAAGGTTGCGTTCAAAAACAATCAAATTTTTACAAATTTCACGGAAAATAAATTTTGAGCATCGAGCTATCGAGATTCAAATGGTTGTCCTGAGTTGTTCTAGCGATTTTTGGGGAGTTTAGCGGTTGTTCCAGGTTGTTCTATCTTTGTTCTATCCTGTTCCAAAAGCTTGCCTTAGAATAAAGTTTAGTTTCCGCGAAATTAAGAAACTTTTGAAATCGAGATTCAAATGGTTTTTCCGAGTTGTTCTAGCCATTTTTGGCGATTCTAAGGGTTGTTCCAGGTTGTTCCAGCTTTGTTCTTTGCTTTACCAAAAGGTTGCGTTCAAAAACAATCAAATTTTTACAAATTTCACGGAAAATAAATTTTGAGCATCGAGCTATCGAGATTCAAATGGTTGTCCTGAGTTGTTCTAGCGATTTTTGGGGAGTTTAGCGGTTGTTCCGGGTTGTTCTATCTTTGTTCTATCCTGTTCCAAAATATTGCCTTCGAATAAAGTTTATTTTTCGCGAAATTAAGAAACTTTTGAAATCGAGAGTCTAATGGTTTTTCCGAGTTGTTCTAGCTATTTTTGGCAATTCTCACGGTTGTTCCAGGTTGTTCCAGCTTTGTTCTTTGCTGTGCCGAAAGGTTGCGTTCGAAAAAAATCAAATTTTTACAAATTTCACGGAAAATAAATTTTGAGCATCGAGCTATCGAGATTCAAATGGTTGCCCTGAGTTGTTCTAGCGATTTTTGGCGAGTTTAGCGGTTGTTCCAGGTTGTTCCAGCTTTGTTCTTTGCTGTGCCGAAAGGTTGCGTTCGAAAAAAATCAAATTTTTACAAATTTCACGGAAAATAAATTTTGAGCATCGAGCTATCGAGATTCAAATGGTTGTCCTGAGTTGTTCTAGCGATTTTTGGCGAGTTTAGCAGTTGATCCAGGTTTTTCTATCTTTGTTCTATCCTGTTCCAAAAGATTGCCTTAGAATAAAGTTTAGTTTTCGCGAAATTAAGAAACTTTTGAAATCGAGAGTCTAATGGTTTTTCCGAGTTGTTCTAGCTATTTTTGGCGATTCTCACGGTTGTTCCAGGTTGTTCCAGCTTTGTTCTTTGCTGTACCAAAAGGTTGCGTTCAAAAACAATCAAATTTTTACAAATTTCACGGAAAATAAATTTTGAGCATAGAGCTATCGCGATTCAAATGACCTCAGTTTCGATTTCGATTTCAATTTCGATTTCAAAACATTCTTAATTTCGCGACAAATAAACTTTATTCGAAGGCAATATTATGGAACAGGATAGAACAGAGATAGAACAACTCGCCAAAAATCGCTAGAACAACCCAGGACAACCATTTGAATCACGACAGCTCGATGTGCTTGCTCAAAATTTATTTTTCGTGAATTTTGTAAAAAATAATTTTCTTTCAAAAGGCAATATTTTGGAACAGAATAGAACAAAACTAGAACAACCTGGAACAACCGCTAAAATCGCCAAAAATCGCTAGAACAACTCGGAAAAACCGTTAGAATCTCGATTTCAAAAGTTTCTTAATTTCGCGAAAAATAAACTTTATTCGAAGGCAATCTTTTGGAACAGGATAGAACAAAGATAGAACAACTTGGAACAACCGCTAAACTCGCCAAAAATCGCTAGAACAACTCAGGACAACCATTTGAATCTCGATAGCTCGATGCTCAAAATTTATTTTCCGTGAAATTTGTAAAAATTTGATTTTTTTCGAACGCAACCTTTTGGCACAGCAAAGAACAAAGCTGGAACAACCTGGAACAACCGTTAGAATCGCCAAAAATGGCTAGAACAACTCGGAAAAACCATTAGAATCTCGATTTCAAAAGTTTCTTAATTTCGCGAAAAATAAACTTTATTCGAAGGCAATATTTTGGAACAGGATAGAACAAAGATAGAACAACCCGGAACAACCGCTAAACACGCCAAAAATCGCTAGAACAACTCAGGACAACCATTTGAATCTCGATAGCTCGATGTGCTTTTGCTCAAAATTTATAAGAAATAAATTTTTCTCGAACTCAATAATTTGGAACAATATAGAACAAACCTAGAACAACCTGGAACAACCGTCAAAATCGCAATTTCTTCAAAGTGCGGTGCCAGCTCAAAAATGAGTTTTTTCTCATTTTTTCTGAAAGTTTCATTCTCAGCGCTATGCCGTTTTGGAACAAAGTAGAACAAACCTAGAACAATCCGGAACAAGCTTCAAAATTGTTGTTACTCTTAAGTGCGGTGCTAACTTCCTGGAGGCCATTATGAAGGAGGGTCAGTATACATATTTTGTGGTTGTTGCCTGCAAAATAATCACTGATTTACACGAACGAAATCTAACTTTGTATTAGGTATCGAAGGATTAAGTGTTTAAATAATTTGATAATATGTATCTATTTCTATAAACCAGTTTAATGACATTACCTTGTTACATGAAGAAATACTTATTAATGTTTCATATAACTGTGTAATTCCATTTCAGACATACACAGGATCAATGTTAATAGCTATAAACCCTTACGAAATTTTACCAATTTACACTATGGATCAAATACATTTCTACCAGGAAAGAAATATAGGTGATATACCACCACATATATTTGCTATTGGAGAAGATTCGCATAGAGAGCTATTGGAGACATCATCAAACCAATGCATAGTCATAAGGTAACATGATAAACTCAATGGTAAACGGACTGTAAGCCTTGTTCTATCCCATTGGTAGGCGTAGGTCTCTTCCCACAGCTGGGGTAGGTACCATGCTGCTCCATGCCAATTCTTACAGAAACGAGCTAGTGGCCAACCCGGACGTTTTAAAACCGCCCACAAGGCCTTCGACAAGCTTTAACAACAGCTGTATTTTTTTCGGCAGCAACAAACGGCTTAACAGCGAGGCTATGCGCGCTTCAACAACAATGGTACCTAAACATAAATTAAAAAAATAATTACGTTAATGCAAAATTTTGATAAGACGGCTAGAGTCATTTGATCTTACCCCCGGATGTGTCTCATAACCTGCTGTGAAGCAGAATGTTCTTGCTATTCTTTCGTTTGTAATGCCATTATTTGGGACAACCATCTTAGTTCTCATTAATAACTCAGTGTGTGCGTTCATCCTTAAATAGGCCTTCTTTCTTTTTGACGACCCAAGTGGCGCAGTGGTTAAGACACCGGTGCGCTGCGCGGAAGGTCCTGGGTTCGATTCCCAGCAGAGCAGAGATTTGAATGATGAATTTGAATTTCTGTTTCTGGTCTGGGCGTATTGTGTTCTTGTCTTGTGTGTGTCCATGGTACCCACGACACAGGGAATCCTAGTGTGGGGCTATGAGTGTGAAGCTTTATTTATTATTATTTATTTATTTATTCTTAGTTGTGCACCCATACAGTGGCCACTAAATATTCTACTTGGCAGGTTTATTAGTGTTTGAGGTTATCCAGTTACAATTTTGCTCTTTTTTTAGTGGAGAAAGTGGTGCTGGCAAAACCGAAAGTACAAAATTATTGCTGCAATATCTCGCTGCTGCTAGTGGCAAGCATTCATGGATTGAACAGCAAATCCAAGAGACCAATCCGATATTGGAGGCATTTGGCAATGCAAAAACAGTAAGGAACGACAATTCATCCCGCTTCGGTAAATACATCAACATCTACTTTAGTCGAGATGGAATTATAGAAGGTGGTAATATTGATCAATACCTTCTGGAGAAATCGCGAATTGTAATGCAGAATAGAGGCGAAAGAAACTATCACATATTTTATTCGCTTATAAACGGTTTGTCGGCCGATGAAAAGAAAAAGCTTGAATTGGGTGCTCCGGCTGACTACGATTACTTAAACTCAGGAAATATGTTGACTTGCGATGGAAGGAATGACGCTCTTGAGTTTGCTGACATTAGATCGGCGTTTAAAGTGCTCAATTTTCCCGATAATGATGTATGGGGTATTTTCAGTCTACTAGCAGCAATATTACACTTAGGAAACCTAAAATTTAAATCCTTCAATTTCAATAATATCGAATCGTCCGAAGTATCAGATCCTATCAATGCAAATAGGATTGCTACTTTGTTGGGTGTGAATAAAACGAAACTATGTGATTCTTTGACTCGCAAAACTTTAGTTGCACAAGGAGATAAAGTGATCTCTACGTTGGCACCAGCGGCTGCCGTCGAAGGCAGAGATGCCCTTGTTAAAGCTATTTACGGACACATTTTCGAATATATAGTAGAAGTCATTAATCGAACATTGCATAAAGACCAGCAGCTATCCAGTGGGTCCGTTGGTATCCTAGACATTTTTGGATTCGAGAATTTCGATTCAAACAGCTTTGAGCAGCTTTGCATAAACTACGCCAATGAAAATTTACAACAGTTCTTTGTGAGACACATTTTCAAATTGGAACAAGAACAATATGCAAAAGAAGGAATAACATGGATAAACATTAATTATGTCGATAACCAGCTGAATCTCGATTTGATCGGTTCAAGGCCTATGAATTTGCTTTCACTAATTGACGAAGAATCACGATTTCCAAAAGGGACGGACGTAACATTACTGTCAAAGTTAAATAATAATCATAGTACAAAGTCTTGTTATATTACGCCAAAATCAACACACGAGCACCGGTTTGGTGTAAGACATTTTGCGGGAGATGTTTTTTACGAAGTTGCAGGTAATTACAATGAAACATTCTTCTATATTTTTTCAAGTTTTAGGGGCCAAGAAAAATAACATTCGATTTGTTTTCAGGTTTTTTGGATAAGAACAGGGATATGCTAACAACTGATATAAAAGAAATGTTACTAGATTCCAGTAACCCTTTTTTGAAAAATATTTTTCCATTGGATTCAGTTTCTCCTCACAGTGGAAGTCGGAAGACTGTGTCCTTGAGTCATCAATTCAAAACATCTCTTGATTCTCTTATGAAAACCCTGTATGCATGCCATCCTTTCTTCGTGAGATGTATTAAGCCCAATGAATTTAAAAAGCCTAGGGTAAGTTCAGAGTGTATTCTATATTTCTACTGTTAGAAGAATGGGATTAACATTACACTTTAATTTGTTTACAGCTTTTCGATAGAACACTCTGTGTTCGACAGTTGCGATACGCTGGCCTCATGGAAACAGCAAAAATAAGACAGGCAGGTTATCCTATCCGATACTCCTATTCAGAATTTGTGCACCGCTATCGATTGGTAGTACCCGACATTCCACCAGCGGAAAAAACTGATTGCCAGAGTGCAACAAAGAAAATCTGCCATGAAGTTTTAAAGGATCAAGAATTCCGGCTCGGTCATACTAAAGTGTTCCTCAAGGACCATCACGATATCCTACTAGACGAAATAAGGCACGAAAAGATTCTAAGGACCGTTATTAAAGTACAGGCTAATGCCAGAAGATTTATTTGCAGATTACGATTTTTGCGTCTGCGAGCAGCTGCGATCTATATACAAAAACATTACCGTGCTCGTGGATACAGACACAGATATCTTGTTATGAGGAGAGGATATCTGCGTTTGCAAGCAGCGATAAAATCCCGAGAACTGAGAAGAACCTTCATAAACCTGAGGAAGTTCTTTAAGAACTTACAGGCCGTATCTAGAGGATTCCTCGTACGGAAAATGGTTAAAGAAAAGGGTCATATAATAAAGGCAAAATTGGAACAATTCAGAAAAGAAAAGGAAGAAAGTCAAGTAGACACCAAAGTGGCGGAAGATGAACACGAAAAGAAGTATGCAGAGCTCATGAGATCGATATGGATCGTGAAAGACGTTGTTGTTGAAAACAATGCGCAGAATACAACTGGGATAGATGATAGATATGTCGATGATGTATTCGGGTTCCTCAAAGATACCGCCACTCCAGCAGGAACCGTTAGAGGAGCTGGATTTGGAATGGTAAGTGACAATGTAATGAAAATGTCGAATACTTTGACGTCGAATGCTTCATTAAAGAGAGTATTCGTCTTCATCTACACACTACATTCATCTTGTTCTACGTTTCAGACAACGCCCGAAAAAACAGTCGAGAAACCTCCAATATCAAGCGTTATACCATTACCTAAAGAACTTGAAGATGAACCGTTTGATGAATTCAACTTTAGGAAATTTGCAGCCACATACTTTACAGGCAATACCAGCCACCAGTATTCTCGAAAGCCTTTAAAAAATTCGCTTCTCGAAATGCCATCTCCAATGGATAAAATAGCCGCACAAGCTCTTTGGGTTACTATATTGAGATTTATGGGTGATATGGCAGAGCCTAAGTATGTCGATGATAAAATCGACAACATTCCAATCATGACTAAACTAACGGACACCCTTGGTCGTGCCTTCCAAAAGAGCAAAGAATTTGAGGTAAGTCATTGTAATTTACTAGTTTTGGTGGATAAATATATTTTGTACTGTTGTGGGTAAAACATATTAAATTATTCTCCTCCTCCTAAAGTCCTCAAAAACGTTTCAAAGAAATTATCCATTAAGTGTTTATCCATTTTATGTATTTGTATATTATATTTAAATAATTTACTTCAAAATTCTCAGGACTTTTTAGCTAAAGATTTAGAATCTATACATCAAGAGAATCCAAATAGAATGATCCGAAAGACTCTAAAAAGGCAAACAAAATTAAATGAAGACTTTGTTAAAAGTTTAATGAATGATGAGTTGACAAATGAAATGTACAATAACTGGTTAAACGCACGAAGAAGCACAAATTTGGAAAAACTTCACTTCATTATCGGACATGGCATCATCAGGAAAGAATTAAGGTGATAACTCACACTTGCTAAATTTAATATAGGTAGTTGGAGAAAGTACCGATTAGAATGTCGTAAACGATCATAAATGCTTAAGTGCTTGCAGTTATAAAGTGTGTCTTGCTTGTTTTAATTAAAACTTATATTGTTTCAGAGACGAAATATTTTGCCAATTATGCAAACAGCTGACCAATAACCCATCGAAGGCTTCGCATGCACGAGGATGGATTCTGTTATCACTTTGCATCGGTTGCTTCCCACCATCTCAAAAGTTTGTTAAATACTTACGCTCTTTTATACGCGAAGGCCCACCAGGATATGCGCCATACTGTGAAGGTCGACTTCTCAGAACGTTTAAAAATGGACCTCGTACCCAACCACCCAGCTGGCTAGAGTTACAAGCAACCAAGACAAAGAAACCTATTCTTCTCACAGTCACTTTAATGGACGAATCAATGAAAACAGTGCAGTCAGATTCGGCGACAACGGCAGAAGAAATTTGCCAGCAGATAGCTGACAATATTGAATTAACAGATGTGTTTGGCTTTTCGCTTTACATAACACTGTATGATAAAGTCTTGTCACTAGGAAGCGAAGGTGAACACATTATGGACGCTATATCACAGTGCGAACAGTTTGCAAAAGAACATGGCACTCCAGAAAAAAATGCGCCATGGAGATTGTTCTATCGTAAGGAAGTGTTTACACCGTGGCACAACCCTATTGATGATCCAGTAGCTACACATCTTATATATCACCAAGTTGCTAAAGGAGTGAAATTTGGTGAATATAGATGTAATTCTGAAAAAGATCTAGCCATCATAGCAGCTCAACAGCATTACATCGAGTACGGGCATCGCATAGATCCAAACGTATTGAGAAAAGTAATAGTGAATTATATTCCGAACCAGTTTATTCAATCAAATGATGCAGCTTTAACTAAATGGGAACATCTCATTACAAAGGCATTTGAGTCTTCCGAAAGTATACAGTCAAAAGTAGACCCATTAAGATGTAAAGAGGACATTGTTATTTATGCAAAATTAAAGTGGCCAATGATGTTTTCTAGATTTTTCGAAGCATTCAAATTGAAAGGTGAAACAATTAGTAAAGATCTTGTAATAATAGCTGTTAATTGGACTGGAATATACATTGTAGATCAATTGGAACACATTCTTCTCGAAATATCATATCCAGAAGTTACGTATGTCGCTTACAGTGAGGAGAAAGATGTTGAAAATGTTGGAAGTATAACAATAAGAACGATACAACAAGAGGAGTTTGTCTTCCAAAGCGTAGACGCGAGAGAAATGAGTTCACTTATGATCTATCTCATAGATGGACTGAAAAGGCGATCTGTTTATGTCATTGCTCAAAGTGACTCTGAAGGTTATAGCGACGCCGCATCCTTCCTGCAATACAAAAAAGGAGATCTCATAACATTACTACAAGATTGCACTGGGGAGACTTTAATGCATTCCACCTGGGGTCACGGACTCTGTAACGGTCAAGAAGGTCTCTTCCCAACTGAACAAGTATACATACTTCCTACTTTATCTATGCCTACCAATAATATCCTTGAAGTATTCAAAAAAGGTAACATAAACAATGACAAAAAATCCCAATCAAAGTATAATACCATTCAAAGAAAGAGAATGCATACTCTTGAAAAGTATGCGAAGGAACACTTTAGAGAAAATATGGATGTAAACGCAACAATAACCAGACAGACAACATTAACGACAGCAAAAAGAGCAGTCGCTGGCGACTTGTGGGCGCACACAAGGGAACCGATACGCAAACCTTTGTTAAAGAAGCTGGTAACTGATGAAAAGCTTTCAAAGATCGCAGTTGCGAGTTTCTATGCAATTCTTAAGTACATGGGAGATATGCCAACTCCGAAAGCAAGGTCCGCTACAGAATATACAGATGAGATATTTAAACCTGCCGTAAAGGACGCTAATTTGAGAGATGAAATATATTGCCAAATTATAAAGCAGTTGACGAATAATAGAATACAACTTAGTGAAGAAAGAGGGTGGGAATTATTATGGCTCGCGACAGGTGTTTTTGGTTGCAGTCAACCCTTGATAAAAGAACTAGTGGAGTTCTTAAAGACAAGACCGCATCCTATAGCAAAAGATTGTTTGAAACGAGTTTTTAAAACACAGAAGAGTGGTCCGAGAATGTATGCGCCGTATATAGTTGAAGTGGAAGCTATTCAGCATAGAAGTATGCAAATATATCACAAAGTGTATTTCCCTGACGACACTGATGAAGCGTTTGAAGTAGATTCCTCAACAAAAGCAAGAGATCTTTGTGAACAAATAACTGGAAGACTGAACCTAAAAAATAGCGATGGATTTAGCTTATTTGTGAAGATTGTTGACAAAGTCTTTGCAGTTCCAGAAACATACTACTTCTTTGATTTTGTACATGAACTCGTAGAATGGATGAGGAAGACACGTCCTACCCGTGGAGGTAAGTTTGTAAAAATTTTAAAAAGTAACTTTAAATGTCAATTATGGGCACGATACTAATAGTATTTTTTACAGCAACAAACGCACAAATGAACTACCAAATATTCTTCATGAAAAAGCTGTGGATAAATACTGTTCCTGGTAAGGATAAAAACGCCGATCAAATTTTCTATTTCCCACAAGAACTACCGAAATATCTGCGAGGTTATCATAAAACATCGAAGCAGGATTTGATAGAATTAGCAGCTCTTGTTTATAGAACTCGATTTGGTAATGATCAATCGTTCCTACCACAAGTCGGTCAAATGCTGGAAGAATTAATACCATCGGACATGGTTAGAATCCAAACGAAATCGCAATGGAAAGCTGCTATTAGTGCTGCGTACTTAAAACAAGGCGCTATGTCAGAGGTTGAAGCAAAAGAGAATTTCCTTAAGAAAATTTATCAGTGGCCTACATTTGGTACAGCATTTTTTGAAGTTAAGCAAACTTCTGATCCATCTTACCCTGAAATGGTAATAATAGGCATAAACAGAAATGGAGTGAGCGTTATTCATCCTCAAAGTCGGGTACGAATATTCAAACATAGTTCATATTACCGTTTTGTGTTTAATTACAAGTTTTTAAATTTATGCTAATTCAAATTTATTTTCAGGACGTCTTGGTGACTCATCCATTTTCTCAGTTGTCAAATTGGTCTTCGGGAAATACTTTCTTCCATATGACGATGGGGAACTTCCTTCGTGGTACCAAAATTCTCTGTGAAACGTCATTAGGGTACAAGATGGATGATCTCATCTCGTCATATATTGCAGTGTTACGGCAATCAATTAAACAAAGACCCAGAACTGTGCAACAAAACAATAAAGAACCGACAAATTGATATAAAACACGAATAAATACTTGTAAATAATCTCCTGAACTTTTATTTTCATTTTGTCGCTACGGAAACAGTATGCGACAACCGCCAAAATAATTCTACGATAACGCTAGGACACTTTTTAGCTAGTAGTGTTTTGCTCCGTGTACAAAGGGCATTTGGAGCAATTTAAGCTAGTTTAGGTTCATACCTAGTGGCCGCCCTCTTAAAACGCCGGCATCTATCTTGTGTTTCGGTTGAAGAGATGTGGTTGCTGGAGATACTTTATTTAAGCGATTACATCATTCCTGATTAGTAGCAGTGCACCCACAATCCACTTACGATTTTTACTTTCTACATTCAAAGTATTAAAGTAAGTGTACAATAATTACTCATGGCAGTTAACGGCATATACGGAAAACAAAGAGAATAAAAGACAAAAGTGCACCTATTTATTAGCAGTACTAAATTATTATACATAAGTGGAATATACAAGCACATATTATCTTAGTCCTTGCAATATTTACAGTATTATTTTTGTAAAAAAAAGAATATACTACTAAGGTAAAACTACGGTCTTGTATTACGAGGATGATTCATGGTGAATATTGTAATGTGGTGAACGAATGAGGACTTTGTTGGTTATGGTTCCTTTTTGTCGATGATTTCTTCCTCTTCCTTAGCTCGGTGTCACGGTGACTTGTCAATGACAATATTGACAATCAACAAAATCACATTTATGTCATCCATCTGTCATTCAGTCAGTGTATTGCATTAAGTAGAGGTATGCCAAATATTCAAATTTCAAATATATTTATTGATTTGATTGATTTTTTAATGATTTCCTTTAAGATTATGAAACGCACGCAGCACTCGATCTACGACTAGAAACTATGGATCTTAAACTTCCACCGATACCGTTAGAAAACGGTTTAGATTTAAGGTTTGTTGAATTTACTTATTTACTTAATGTAGGTACGTTACATTTTTTAATCGGTTTCTTAAGAATTACATATTAATGGGATTTTTCAAAACCCTAACAGACAGATAGTCACAACCGGCTCCGTGCTGCAAATCAATGAGGACTATGATGACAGTAATTTGGAAAGTGAAAGCAATGATGTTAGTGAATATGTGCCACGCCATGAAAGACTGCAATGTACCATTGGTGAACCTGTTAAGTCCTTCGAACTTTTAAGGAAAGAATTAAAAAATGTCGATGAAAATGGATTTGTGAATAAGAGGGTATTAGAAGAAGGTGGTGGGGAACCACTTCATGATGGTTGCACTGTGTCAGTGGCATATTCAGGTTTTTGGGAAGGTGAAAATGAGCCCTTTGATACGCGGAAGCTGATAAAACCATTGGTACATTATGATTTTTACATTTATTATGTCTGTAATGGTATCTATTGTGGTACACTTATCTTGGCTGCATTGCATAATAATTTTCACTCAATTACTGATCTTTGTTCCATTTTACAAATCTATTTCAGAGTTCTGATTGAAAGCTTTACAATGACAGTTAGTATGCACTTGAAATCTTGGAAGAGTGAGAAAATTAGTGCACAATTTTAAGCACTTCAAAATCAAAATAAGTAGTTTTTCTTAGTTGTTATAAAGATAGAAAGCATCAACTTCCATTTAAGGCCTAATGGGAAGTTAAAAAATGTCTAATATATGGGTAACTTGGGGAATTTATTTATTTATTTAAATAAGAATTAAAATATGTATTTTCTGAATTTAATTCTTATTGGTCTATTGTACAAAATCAATGACATTGTTTCAATAACATTGCATACCCCCCATTGGTACCCCCATATAAAATTATGGAACTCCTTACAGGTTGTAGATCTCAAAGAGAATGGTTTGCTTCCTGGCCTTCAGATTGCCATAAAATCAATGCTGGTTGGCGAGACATCCCTCTTCCTTATGTCCTACAAAGTTATGTATGGAGAGATGGGGATTCCCCCCAGAATAAAACCTAAAGCAGATTGTGTGTTTTACATAAAGCTTATTAAGGGCACATTCACTGAAGATGAAGGGTAATATTTTTTTATTGGTACATTATAAATTATTTGAATGAATAATGCCAATTCAGGAATAATGGTTCCCAAATATAGTTTACCTACCTGGATTGACTTAATTGAGTGATACTAAATCTGCAAAATGATGCAGATATCATTTAACATCACAATACATTTAACAAGTTTGCTTTCATTATTTTCAGGGATTTGGATCTATCTGAGCCAAATACTTTTCATAGAGTACATAAAAATGTTAAAATGCTATACTGTTCAGGAGTAGCTTTATATAAAGTTAAGAACTATGGTGGTGCCATCCAATTATTTAATAAAGGAGTTTATATACTACACAAATGCAGGTTAGCTGATGAAAAAGAACAAAATCAACAGGAAAGATTGTTAATTAAGTTTTATCTAAATCTAGCAATTTGTTATAACAAAATTAAAAAGCCACTTAAAGCATGTACAGCATGCAACGAATTAAATAGATTAGAAAATCTTTGGAACAATGCAAAAGCACTTTTTCAAAATGCTAAAGCCCTACGAATGATTGGGGACTTTAATTCAGCTGAGAAAAAATTAGGAAGAGCCATCAAATTGAGCCCTGATGATGATGAAATGAAAACTGAATACAAACTATTAATGTCAACCAAAGAGTGTTATGATCAGAAAAAAATTGTAAGTGGAGGTTCAGCCTTAGATCTTATAAGTGACAGTTTCAAACAAGAAGTAGATAATTTGATCAGAAACTTTAAAGAGAATGAAGATTTGTGTAAATTAACACTTCCATGTAAACTTAATACTATTGAGACGGAGTATATAAAAAAAGTTTGCATAAGAGAAAATCTGTTTTTCAACCAGGTCCAAG
This sequence comes from Erynnis tages, assembly GCA_905147235.1. Classification (NCBI taxonomy): domain Eukaryota; kingdom Metazoa; phylum Arthropoda; class Insecta; order Lepidoptera; family Hesperiidae; genus Erynnis; species Erynnis tages. Next base: position 10,963,297 of record LR990072.1, read on the forward strand.
AAAACTATTTGTTAGATAAAGATGAAGAAGATAAAGAAAGCAATTATTTAGATATTAATACAGAAGAATTAACCTAAAATTTCAATATACTAAATCTATTTTGGGATATACTTTTAATTTAAATCTAATTAAATGACACATTTGCACATTAATGTCAAACTATTTTTGTAATATAATATTTTGAAGGCCAAAATAAAATCATAAAAATTTCAACAAAGTATAGTTTATTTAATGCATAATTACAATTTTCCATACAACTAATACATGACTACATCCTATTGTTGGAACCATACCATTAGTCTTAAAAATGCAACTTATACTTTAAACTTTTGTATAAAGTAAATACAAATGCAATTGCTCAGGACCAACCATTAATCTTACTGTACATGTTAACATCAAATTAAATTTTAAAGTTTAAGTCTGTTTTAATTTTGTGTGGGGAGGTTTAGGAGCACATTTTGTCCTTGTGGAAGGTATGTGACATTACGGGACTTAGCAAGTTGGTAGGCAATGTCTTCCGCTGCTTCAATACGTCTGAGTTCCACGAGACCCTCTCCAGCTGTTCCAAAAGACTTAGCAAGTAATATGGCGGCCTGTGCATCACCTTCAGCTGCAATGACGGCTGCTTTCTTCTGTTGTTCAGCCTTTTCTACAAGGAATCTAGCTTTCTCTGCCTCTTGCTGTGCTACTTGTTTCAATTCAACGGCCTGAGTGAATTCCTTTCCAAATGTTAAGTGTGTAATTGAGATGTCATCTAAGATCAGGCCAAATTGTGACGCTCTCTCTGTTAAACTCTCATTTACTTTCTGGGATACAATCTGAAATCAGAAGTAAAAAATGAATCTATATTTAATTTTGTGGTTTAAAACAATCAGCTACAATTCTTTTTATATTCCACTTTTGTTCACAAATCACTTCCCTCAAAAGAAGGAAATAGGCGAAGAGGCAACATTATAGGAATGTATAGTATATTGAGAAGGCACAATTTGAAATACTGGTATTTTACACAAACAACCAATCCACTCAATAAAATATGATAAGATAATGTGGGAGACCTTAAAATTATACTATTCCAAAAAAACACAAAACTGTCAGTCTCATTCTACTAGAAAAGAAAACAATACCTCTCTCTGTGTGATAAGTTCTCCTGCATCAAACTGTGCCACAACTGCTTTTAAGACCTCAGCCGTGATGGAAGGGAGCACTCTTTCATCATAATCTATACCCAGGATGGTGTAGATCTTGGGCAGCTGATCGGGCACCGGCCTGAACAGAATACGGAGTGTGATGTTGACATTCTGCAGATCTGGAATTTATAAAGAAGAATTGCTGTTATACTTGTAGGTATTTTGTAAAAATATTCTTCACACTTAACTATAAAATGGTTACTAACTAATGTTTGAAAACTACACATAAAATATTAATAGTATTAGAAACTAAAATCTAACTTTTGTCTCACCTTTGCTTCCAGTAACCGTTGGTACATTTCTAGGTCTCGACCTGATGTCAAAAATAATGGGTTTCTGCACCCATGGGATGAAGAAGTGGGTGCCTTCACCTACAACTAGGTTTTTAACACCAGCAAATCTGTCGAAGATTACTGCACGGTGACCACCGTCAACTGAAAATTTGAAAATGAAATCCCTATTAATCCTCATAAACAGAGTATCCAGACATACACACATTTCTTAAGATTTATGACTGAACCTATGTTCTTTTAACAGAATATTCAAGAAACAATTTTAATGATTAAGGCACATTCTGGAAATTGACACTTATTGCAAAACATTTTTTCAGTGGAGGAATTTGCACGCGTCCTGGTATAAATTGTAATAAAGAAATATACCATTGTATAGTGCTGAGTTCACAACACCACCAACTAACGCCATCCCGAGGCCCACTTGACCAATCCGGTTAAACAATTGTGCCGCCATTTCTGAAAAAAGGTTTTATGACACCGGTAACACATTGGTATGTTGAAATTCAAAATTCCATTATGATGGACCTTGACAAGGGTGCTACTTTAAAACAGAATTTCATCAGAAAACTTCACTATTCAGGTTTTTGTCACTCAAATTTAAATCAAATCTTTGTAAATTACTTTTACACTCAATTTAGTAAGAAAAAGCTGAAATATAACATTAAATAACACTTTTAAAGATTGCGTGATATCTTATCTAACCTCAAAATTTGCACGAATAAAACTGTGTGACTGTAATATTTATAACACTTTTGAATAAAATATAGTTTACCTTGGTTGCTCTAGAATAAATCTTGTTAATTAAATCACCTTTTATGTCTTTGATACCTGTACAATCAATATAATCTAAAATATCGGTTCACGTAAGTTATTCAGGGGCTCGCAGGCATAGACTATAGAGACAGAGAGTACGAGCCGCACACAAGAATTCTGACCACAGAACACTATATTCTGACAGATAGTATAGGCTTTAAAAATTTCCACAGATTTGTCATAGACAAAGATTAGTACAATAAAAGAAGTGTGTAAGAAGTTTATATCGTTTATTTCTCTCTTTCATGATTTTTATGAGAATAGTATAATTTCATATTTATTTTTTAATTTATATTTTTTTTACTATAAGTGTGCAAAATTTTATTTGAAATGCCTTATAGTATCAAATAGCAATATTTTCAACAAATTTAAAAGAACTAAGAAACGGCGTCCATAGGTCCATCCAATCCATAGCTCCAGATGGGCTCTTTGCCTTATAAGAAATATCCAAAAAAATATTGGGCTATAGGAAATCTGCATACCTATAACTACTCTATAGGTAAGTATGCAAATTCCCTATTGGTGTATTTTTTCAGCAAAGTTATAACTCATGGGTTTATTGAACAATAAAAATTGACAATGGTTATAGTGGTCATTCTACAAGGGTTTAGGAATCTCTCATAGAGATAGGTTTAAGATGATGTAAGATATCTATAAACACCAAAATATTCATACATTAAGTTAATATTTGATAGTATTCATAAACAAACCCCTAAAAGATGATCCATTATTAGTAAGGCAAAGCAAACATCTAACAGAATAAATGTGAGCCAGATGGTAATAAACGAAAAATAAATACAAACAGTGAGGGATAATCGGTCCGAGTCCGAGGGTCTTGCAGTGGGTGGCTCAATTATGCAATAACTTCCAATAAATAAATTAGTCGAGAAGACACTCGATAATGATCTTAATGACCGTTTAAGATTGTATTTGCGCTTATGCGATGAGTGCAATTCCCACGCATTGATTTTATTAGTTCTTAGTATGGCACTTTGGTTAATTTCTTATTTCAGTTCGTCAACTCATTGACATCCGTTGTTGGACTTGGCTCGTTTGGCTTAGTCCTCGGCTTTATAAATCTAGCGGTATTCCTCAGGTCATTAGTCCAACTAGTCGAAGAGTGGCCTATAGGTATTGGTACTGGACTCTTGCCTAGCTTTTTTTTATTAAAAAATCCTTGTAAGAAGCAGCTACCGAGCAGACAGATTTTAAGTGGTTAACCCTGAGATTCTTCTTCAGGATTAACATGGTTGCTTTCACTCACTCCTTCCCATGATTCTCCAGCTTCCAGCCATAATTGTCCAGCTCTTACTTAGTTAAGTATAGAGTGCAGTAATAGCAGCGCACAAAGTGTAGTTATAAATAGATAGATACGATGCAAATTAAATTTCTACATAATCATGTGTAGGGTTATTGAACCGGTTCACATTCAGATTGTCACCTTCAGAAGATGTTATGCATGAACTTATTTATCTTTGGCGAGTGTTTTGTTATTTATGTTGTGTTTTGTTATTTATGATGTCATCACTAGGCGCTGGCTGTGGTTTTGGCTGATGAATTTTAATAAATGGTCAATTTCTGTTACATTCTCTATTACTATACGAACATCATAATAATTCATAGATACAAGGTGTCTAATCGCGTTTAGAGTACGTTGATCAGTCTCATTGAAAACAAATATGAAAAAAATATTTATTAACTTTATTCATGTTCTCCATCGGGTATCTTTTAAAAACGACTAATCTAGAGAAAGGCATATTATATCCATAGACGAGACATTATTTATCTTCTTCAGCACTAGAAGCACCATCGTCGTCTTCATAGCCTGGAAAAGTATGATTGACTACCAGATATTTGCGGCCTAATCATAATTTATCTTAGTTCTTGGGAATACTACCACAGCCACCACTGTCCACACTGGCAACAATTAGTGGTGTACTATTTTGTGTGCAGTGTACGATCCGTATTTAACAGATTCAGCTGATGACTTGATCACTAATCGAGCTAATTTATTATCAACATCTATTATAATGATGATTTATTCTAAACGATCGAACGCCCAGACAAAATCGAATTTAAATAGGTAAGTCCATAATAGGAATGCAGTCAAAATTCATGGAGTAGGTAGGTATGAAATACTTAGCCAGTACCTACCCGCGCAGTGCACAAACAATATAGGTTACGTTTATAATGTTGTATTCATTTTTGATAAAGCATTCTTAGTGCGCGGTGGACGAATAAACAAGAGTTGTTTATTTTGAGTCATAAAACATGCACGTTAAAGTGCCTGACGTGAATAAGTGCTGTTTCTGCATCCCTCTGCGCCATGGGATTTTAATATTCGCCTACTTAAATTTTGTAAGTATATTCGATGTACCTAGGTGTACCTACCCTCGTTAATTTTATAATTACCTTCCCTATTGAAATTGTAAACATTCTCAGTTCAATGATGCATTTGACTTGTTTAATTTTACTAGAGTAGGTAAAGTGCTCTCGATGCGATGATTTCGTTGTATTAATAACTCGATTTATTAATATACTCGTATAATTATTGGTATTTAGGTACCTGTTTGTATGGGTATGGAACTATGAACGTACCTATAAATATAACGGTGAATTGATTAACTCAATATTGTTAAAATAAACAAGTGGCGATAGTCTGGTGGTCAAAGAAAAAAAATCTGTTCAGAAATTTAATTATAATTAGGTAATGATGACTTCCGCTCCGTGACGCAGTGGTTGACGCGCCCTTGCACTTTGCCCTTGGTATCCTAAGTTCGATTAGAACCAAACCATTAGCGACCCACTGCAGGGTCGGGTCTCCTCTCACATGGGAAGGATGTAACCTTAGTCCACCACGCTGGCCTCGTCCGGGTTGGTAGACTTCATATGCCTTTAAGAACATGATAAATGGGGTTATGTATGAGTAAAAAGCGTTATTTTTTAACAATCAATAATTGTTAGCCGTGATAGTTAATTCAATAAATAAATTGCAGTTATTTTCAATCTTTGCGGCGACCAGCCTCGTTATCATGACGGAGCTCAAGCGCGTCTCGATAACGAACGACTCGTCGCTGGAGATCATGACCTCCACGGTGTTGTTCAGCATACTGGGGATGGGGGTGATACTCAACTTGCTACTCATCGTCGCTGGTCATCAGGTTTGTACTTTTGTTGTTTATGAAGTAGCGTAGCTAAGAGACTGATGTTTTGTGGTCAATGTAGGTATCACTAAGTGAGATAACAGTTTTCACCAAAATAAAAGTGACCTCAAAATAAAACTACTTACCTACCTTCCTGACTCTATTTTGATGCTCAATCTTTGGCATAAATAACTAGGTACTTTGGAATCAAATATTTTTGCATTACTTTCAGAAAGACGTGTCGATGTTACGTCTGTACAACTACTACGCGGTAGCCACGCTGCTGGCGGCGCTGGTGCCCACATTCATCCTGCTCTCCCGTCGATTGTACGTTGAGGTTGCGGCCGCGCTCGTGGCTTTGGGTGGGTATATGAGTTATGTGTGTGTGTGTACACATTTGTACGACTACTACGCGGTTGTCACTGCTGGCGGCGCTGGTGGCCACGTTCAACCTGCTCTCCCGCCGACTGTTCATCGAGGTTGTGGCTTTGGAGTAAATCCAAAGAGGAACGAAGGTATCCGGCGTAGCTCTCAAAGTTTGCAAATTAAAGTGGCAATGGGCTGACCACATTATTCGCACGACTGACAACAACCGATGGGGACCGGACAGAGTAGTGTCGATTATATTGGACCAAAAACCTTGAGTGTATCTAAAAATGATTATTGTTATAAGGAAACCAGTTCGAAATGAAGGAAAGTCCTATGTAAGTATTTAGTTATTTACCTACTCTAAGGGCTCTCTTAAGGCTTACTAGATATAAGTTTCGAATTTAAAGCAATTATTTGTTTAACGTTAAGCTAGGAAGACATACTCGTAAATGTCAAAGGTCGCTTCGTTATTAAGTACTGTACGTGCAACACAAGTACCTTATTGTTACCTTCTACATGTTAGTACATTAGGTACCTACTAGGTTTAAAAATTCTCTTTCTCTTTTCAGTCATGCAGTTCTACGTGATTGTTCTTGTGAGAAGCGAAGTGGTGAAATTGGAAAAGAAGCTTTTGTCTAGCGAAGGTGACCAATCTCGCGTTCACGCTGAAGAGACTGTAGTAGTATCTGATCGAATAACATTGTTGTAAAAGTTTCTTATGATGTACCTAATATAAAAAGCGTCATACTAAAACCCATATTTCAGAATATGGTTCGTAATAACTATTAGTTAAGCACCTACACTAAGTATTTAACTAGCGAAAAGCGAAATCGCAAACACCAACTTTTAAATTAGAGCAATTTTTAAGGCCTAATTAGAATAATTAACAGATAATGCACCTAATAATATGCACACAACAATTGCAGGAAGTTTCTGAGTAGATACTTGAATTATAGCATTAAATACGATTTCGTTGCATCCTTATGTGAGACTTGCAAAGTTGAGTTCCTTAAAAACCGGACACTCGTAAGTGTTCGTAACACGAACACGAAAATCCACAAAAATAGTTCCATTAACGGATGTTCACAAAACCGTAGACAATATAATGAAATGTTTTCTTATGAACCTGCAATCAGCGTCAGTGCCTCAATCTCTATTAGGAGGTAATGAAACCGTATTGCAACATTTGCAACGTGTAATTTCGCGAAAAGTAATATTCTGTTACAATCCTGGCATTCCAGAAGCACAAAGAGCCCGAACATCACGCAGTGGCGTAATGGTGTCGAATTATTTTGGAAAAATATAATAATTCCCAATTCTGGTGAGCACAGGTGGGCGCCCGAGGGATTGGCGGTCGTGACTTACTCCCGGTCGGCCATTGTCAGGGAACTCAGTGAAATAATACGGAATATGGTTTAAGTGGGCAATATTGTGCGCTAAATTGCCAATTAGGTAATCTTGAAACGCTGCCACGCAATTTGAGGCAGGAAGACACGATTGATGACTATTGATTCGGATCACTCATGTCAGGCTGTTGATTTTCCGCTTTAAAACTTATGTTTTGGGTCAACTTTAAACCATTTTTATTATACTTTTATATCAGTATAGTTATGTTATATAATTTTCAATTAAATATTGTTCCATTTTAATCCTGTGTCTTTTTACTTCCGAGTTTAGGATCGAAATCATAAAGTGCACGCGAGAATTCGGGGGTTCGAGTAGCAGCAGATCAGATATTTAAATGAAGAGTTTAAATTTCTGTTTCTGAAATGAGAAGGATATAGGCCTTATCCACAACGCTATCCACAACGCTATCCTTATGCGGGTTGTTGAACTTCACATGCTTTTGAGAACATTATGAAGAACTATCAAGCATGCAGGGTTCCTCATGATATTTACTTTCACCGTTACAGCTATATTTGATATCACCTTTAATTTTATAAAGCATAACTTTTTTTAAGTTATTGGTGATTGCCAACTAAGAGCATTAGTGACCAATTATTAATATGAGGAGGCTTGTACATTCATTTTTTCTTCCGTACAATAAAACATGTTTTACATATGTACGAGTAATTACAGATACTCGTATGTATATTGTGACCTTCGATACAACTCCTTCCTTTAGGCTCGGTGCCCTTCGCTTTCGCGGTTGTGGCTTTCAGGCTTTTCTCATCGAGTGCCACCTGCCGCGTCATTAATGTGATTACAGCTTATATCGCCGTAAAACATTACCAATTATCTTAATGACATATCTTCATACTAATAGAACGTTAATAACGTTCTATTTATTATTGGTATTTATGCAGAAAAGCGTGTAGAAACTAGGGGGTAGGTATATAACATTGTTACAATCATTTATTAATGTAGTTACTGCGCATTTGCGCAAATAATATTTTTTCTTTGTATAAAGTTTTTGTTTTAGTTCATTATGTTTTTTCGGACTAAATTAATCCAACAATTTCACACCAAGATACGTAGCTGTCGAGTCAGTACAAAAAGAAAGACTACATCTCAAAAATCCTGAAAAGTTACATTCGCTTGCAATGCAGCGTTCCATTCAAGACAGGGGTAGAGTTTACACCTAATTAATTACTTAAGCCACGAAATTGCTTAATAGCGTCAATTAAAAAACAATTCCCATTATAATTCGTTTCCTAACGGCACCCATTACTCCGGCCATTTTTAGAGGCAGGCTTTAAAAATGGCACTAAGAAGTCCTGTAAAGCGAAATGCACTTATTAGCTGACGAGGGCGCGTTGAGAGCTCTGCCTAATGGTTCCTATTCATGGGTTGAATGGAGACATGAAATTGCCAACAATTATATACTCTCGCAATGATAACCGGTGGATGCACCGGCTTCGGCAAACCAACCCGCTTCGGAGACAAATGTGCATTATACTGAATAGTTTTAAGTAGAATTCGCGAAAGTGCTTGGAATTTTTGCGATGTGCCACTTTTTCTACGGAAGTAACTTAGCGGGATGAAATGTATCTGCGGGAATGGCTAGGTGTTTTAGTTACCTACTCGTGAATCGGAATACAGACTGAAAGGTAAGCTATATGAATGTTTAGTGAATGGAATAAGTAGGTACAGTGTGAATATTAATGATTAATTTTACCATTCGTTTCATGTTCCATCGCTGGACTCAGGTATTTACCGCATATAAAAATAAAGATGGCCTATCCCGCGGCGTAGTTGCCATATTGAGGATAGGAATTACTGGCCTCGAGGACTTCCTCTTTACCTGAGCATTATCTCGTAGAGTACACTGCACTGCGATAAAGGATTTTCTTCCATTTTATAGGTCTCCACTGCTCGTCTAGGTCTTCCAGGACACTATCATCTTAATATTACTAAACAAAATGTTTCATAGATTTGAATATTCATCTTTTCTTACAATTAACAGTGGAGCATACAAACCCATTTCCTCTACCATCGCGGGAACACAAAATATAATGGTGTGTCAAACGTATCCACAATCTGGTGACAGTGGTGCTGACGTCACAACATGGCGGCAGGTAGGAGCGGAGATAGGATCCGGTCATCCTGTCCATTTCCGGTCTTCACGCGGCCGTGACGCTTCCGGCCACGCGTCGCCGATGCTGCCTTTGTGTTGTAAAGATACTGGATGCGGCTGAGCGTACTTGTAAACGCACTCAGCGTGACTTTGTATATTGAAGATATAGTTTTCAAGTCGTATTTGTCCTATTTGTAAATTAATCTTTGAAAATATTAAATTAATTTGCCTTCTATTTTGGACGTTTTAATCACTCATTCATAGTTAAGTAAGTATTGTTACTTTATCTGAAATGAAATCCTGTATATCCTATACCTGTAATCCTTATATCTTTTGTTGGGCCTACTATTTTGATCGTTTACCTAAGTATAATTAGTGAATTATTACGACTTCGTGATCCTTCGCCGAAATCCTTCTACGTCTAGTCATAGGTCTCTCCTGATCCTCGGCTATCCTCATTAAGTTATTAAGTCATATAGTTGAAGGGTGTGTGCGACAAGTGCTTACTTATTTATGTATCTATATTTTTCATTTTTACACAAGTTTAAGCCAGGACCTCTGTCTTATTTTTTACTTATCATCGTTCATCTAAAATTACAAGCCTCTTCCATACGTACAAGTTCTGTGACGTGTCGAGGACGGTCCGCAAGATGAGTTTTGTGAAATGAATTCGTTCGCGACAGTTACAGTTGAATAACGCCGTTGTGTGGCGAGTAGTTGGTAGTTGCGGTTATCGTGCTCGGCGCAGTTTGAGACGTAACAGCTATGCGTAACGTGTGAGAACTTAGGCTATAGACTGTAGTCTAACGTTAGTCTATAGCCTAGTGTCTTGTTCAAACTGAAAGCGGGTCTTCGTTTGTCTGATTAACTGGATCACTCTTATATCCCACTGTTGTGCACGGGTCACTACCCGAAGAAGACCTTTTTGTTTCCTTTCTTAATTTGTTATTGTTAGGTTATCTTGCAAAGCGCGTAACATGTGAGAAGTTTGAGGCTATAGACTGGCTAAAACTGAAAGCAGGTACCTACTTCGTTTGTCTGCTTCTAATTGATTGGGATAAACAAAGTCATTGGGATTAGAGGGTTCGAAACTGTTAGCTTAATAAAGGAGAAGGGAAGGAACTACTTCATTTAATTTTGTTAGTAAACATTAGCCAAAAAGTAAAAGGTCAGGTTACCTAGAACGAAAGCTGGGAAAACGTTTTTATTATACCTACATAGGTTTAATAGTGTGGAGTCCTATTTGAATGTTTCAGTTAATTTCTAGAACATTAACAGGTGCCTTAAGGAGCACCTGACAGCGGTCATGCCCATATGGCGGCTGCTACTGACGGTTTCGTAGCGACTCACGCGAACTCCGCCCTAGAAACCCTTACTGGGTACCAAACATTAAGTTGTATGCATTACTCGTTTTCCTCCACTAACCGAGAAATCTTTTGAAACTGATGCAGCAATGAGTGGATCATGTGAAATTATATCAATTTATGGAATGAACGGACTTTAGTCGGGATTAATAATTTCAGTTAAACGGTTGACAGTGGTTAGTTGTAATTAAAGTTTCTTCTTCGACGCCCCCTTAATCGATAGCGTTTGTATAGAGGACGCGATATTCACGACATGTGCCAGTAAGAAATACTTATTTTCATCTTCCTATTGAGTAGTGTTATGGCAGAGAATGCCAGGGTAATAAAATAAGACAGAAAATTTGATACAATTATTTATTTTGCATAGGTACAACTTACTATAAAATTACTATAACTAAATAATGAAAACACACATTTTCCTTTAATTTTGGCAAAATTATGAAGTGAATTTGTTTTGTTTGTGGCATGAATAATTTTACCTCTATTACGTCGACGACTAGGACAGTCAGTACGTGCTTAATTTATTCAAAATATTTAAGGCAATTTCAGCGAGCAAATAACACATTTGAGGTTAAAAAAAGTTATCATAACATATTACGACAGTCTTCTCAGATACCAGGCAATAAATTTTATACCTACTTAGATCCGAAAATTTGTGTCAAAAGCATAACGAAAAGTAACGTTTTGTTTTTGCTTTGTTCCGAGTCGAACGTGTATAACCGAAATGGGGTGAGATCAGTGCCGGAATAAGACTCCAGTTACTATTAGCCCGGGGTGAGTTTTTACTTAAGAATTTAAAATCTTATCATGTAATAATGAACATTTTCGAAATCAATAGACATCATTTTTATCAATCGACATAATTATCGTCAAATATGATTGTTAATTGACAAAGATAGATATTTTTTATCCACTTAAAATTTTAGGGCAAAACTTCCGTTTGTTTGACGTTGGCGGTCCTTAGTTATGGAGCTCAGTGCCCACCCACTTTGTAGACGCACGCGATGTCCCATAACAAATGTTATAGTATCATACTACTTAGAGCGTGGACTCAGACACTTCTTATTATTATTTACAAATTAAATATTAATTAAACTGTAAGCACTTTCTTCAACATCTTTCAAATACGGCTCTGGACAAAAATACTGTTCCGTTGAGTTGAGACAAAAACTCCGGCACTGGAACGAATGAAGCTTTGCCGTATCTATCAGGCGTTACTTAAAAGTTTTTGATTAATGGACAACACGATCAATAAAAGTATAAAAGTATTCAATGATCACGCATCAACACTTTGAACTCTGTAGATTTGATAGTATTGATCGTCCATTCTTTGTGCTTTATTTAAACAAACAGGTACCTACATATACTTAATACCTACTCTGTTTAATTACAGTAACATAACCCTGTCACTTCAAGGATCGCTGATCGCATTATAAGAAATGATCAGTTCGAAATACAACGTAGGTACTTTTAATATCAAGATTACATACACATAGATGTTAAATTTCAAGTCATTACACATTTAAGATATTTCGAATTTGAAACTCTAAAAAGACGTTTATTACACAGGAAAATGAATTTTCTTGTTTTCTTGATCCCAAAGTCTTAAATTGTCTCCTCCAGGTGGTTCTATTTGTCTCTGTGCAGCTTCGGTACCTGCAACAAATAAAGCACTAATATTAAACACTAACAAAAAGGTATCAAGAAGCATATTTTTCCGTAAATCAGTGGGAACGAGCATATCGTAAATGTCATAAACGGGTCTTTGCAACTATTTCAGGTTGCATTGCAAGTCTAACCTGAAATGGTAAAGAAATATTTGAACTTACTATACTGGCTAGGACGTATACAGCCGCCTCAAATAAAGCATTTTCGGCGACGTCACATCCCAAAACAAACAAGAATTCAGATCTCAGCGGATTATGTTTGTAACCTACCTACCTACCTCTCGAAGTGAACTCCAATGTTTCATCACGTTTATTTTACTTTCCAATACATAATATGAAATCAATATCTTAATACATGTACCCATTACAAATATTAATTAATACAAGCAAGTATCAAAGGAGGAGTTGGTTCCAATGGGCCTCGACCCGGGTGAGTTTAGTTGACGGTTTCATCTCCGGCGACTGGTTAGAAAATGCAAAGCGATCAGTAAAATCTTTCTGTAGTAGACTATAAACATATCGGACAAAATATGCAGCATATAAGTAAATTTTTATTTTTTTTATTGCTAGGTAACTATTATAAGCAATGCAATTATGCTGCTGATGCTGCTCGCTTATCTTAAGCGATGAGACAGGAGCTTATACTACGCTTGGTTCATTAATCGGCTGATTGAAATCGACATATGTTTGATACGACGGACGTCATGATTTCCGTCCCGAATACGTCCTTCTAATACGACGTATCTAATACCCTTCCAAATTAACGGTCGATGCGGTTTCGATACATCCTTGTTTTAGTGGTCGGACCCGAGGCTAATGGTAGGTGATTGATTCATGTATCTATTCGGATTTCATTTGTTTTTAGAGCCCAGACCTTTCCATACATAGAAGGGTATTTTAGCTTTAAATAGAGAAATATTGAAAAAATATTTGAATGGAATGTATTTGTAATATTTTTCCGGCTCACGTTTTTCTCGAGCAGGAGTATTTTAAATAATCATTATTTAGTGTATGAAAAACATTAACTGCAGGTTTAAAGCGATTTAAACTAAAATAAATAAACAGAAATTTCATGAATTTAGGAAAATCCATCCTCTCCATCACACTTCGATGCGATTCCAATAACAAAATATTGTATGTAACCTACGAATGCAAAAACTCTACAACCATGTAACGTTTTCCACTAATACACGCACGTAGATGCTCTCGCAACCGAGGAAAATTATGCAAAACACGTGGCTGCGACATTTTTTGAATAACTGAAGACGTTTAAGTCGGTTTCGTAAAAATAATTTTCGACAGTGTGTCGTGCGGCTATTAGTGTCGGTAATGACACGTAATCACTATAAATAATCGGGCCAGTAAGTGACGAGTATGAATATGGAACCACTTTATGAGAAACATACCCAGGAGTACCTTTTTTGACGTTTAAGTAGTATTTTGAGGGTTAAAGAAGTTTGACCTATCTACAAATATCTACTTATAGATATTAAATCATCAATATCGTTCACACAAATTTTAAACCCCCGACGCAAAAGAAGTGGTGTTATAAGTTTGACGTATCAGTTTGTCTGTCTGTCTGTCGGTCGTGAGGCCCCGTAGCTCGCGAACGGATGAAGCGATTTCAATTTACTTTTTTTTGTATGAAAGGTGAGTTACGGCCGAGTGTTCTTAGACATGTTTGTTGAAAATCGGTTGAGTCGTTTAAAAGTTATGGGGGGTGAAATTGGGGAAGAATAACCGAAAGTCTGCAAATATAATCGAGTGGGGTCTCAAATGCGCATCACGTGTACATTACAAAATAATATGTTCAATGAAAATCGGTTGAGCCCTGAAAAAACTCTGGGGGTAAAAGTGGGGAAAATACCAATTATCTGCAAATATATTATTGTGTCGGTCGTTTTTTTAATTTTTAATTCAATGTTATATGAAAAAAGAACGAATTAACCGTTTAACAATTCTATCAAAGTTCTGTTTTGTTTATAAATCGTGACCATTCGCCCTGAGAGGTAATCAAATTGAGCGTATTGTCAAGTTAAACGACACCGGTATATATCTCCGAAGAGTTCCGATCACGATGTTCAACTTTTTCCACTTGCCTGACTCACCTTCGACTGTATTCGAGAACTGAGAGACTACGAGACTTGTTTGTTTAAAAAAACTTTTTAGAATATTTATAGACTGTCTTTAGTTAGTATCGAGTAGGTAGATTATAAAGACAGTTGTCTTAGCAATCAATGGACGTGTTAAAATGATAAAGTGCTTTATCCTATTTCTTATTGTGGTGGTGTTCTAACAAGAGGTTCGGATAAAAAATGTCCATGAAATTCATGATCTAGTAACTTTTTATCTTCAGGCTAAGACGATGTGGTTGCTAGACGAATTAGAAGTAACCATCTTGATCACTTCTTGTCTTCTTGATTAGGTACTAGATTGTAAGATGTACAATTGTGCATGTGATCTCCAGTGGCTTTCATTTGGCTATTTTGTGACCCCTAACTCACTACAACGTCGGGTCTCTTCTCACAATGAGAAGGCCTTAGTCCACCACTCTGGCTATTAGGCCTATTCGTGGCCTAATGCGTGGCCTAATTGTATTAAATATTAGTTTAAACGCATCTCAGAATTATTATTATTCTTCAATTAAACAAAATCAGAATAAAACTTAAAGCTTATTTAACGACACACAAATTACGCACGTGCTTTGCCCTGGCAGTGGTGCATCAGCGGCAGTGCAAATGCGTGTAATGAGGCGGAGGAGTGCCTCGTCACGTCGCCTAACGAGTGCACGCCACGGTCAGTGCCACTAATACATCCACGGGAATACATAAATGACGCATGGAATTCACTGTCTTTGGCAGCTCTTTAGGATGCAGACGAGATAGTCTACGACAATAGTCGAGTAGACGACAATCTAGGACGAAAATTTAAATGTAATTTAGAGTCTTTTGCTTCACATACAGTTAACAGCATATTCGCGTGAGTCCGATAAAAACAATTAAAACAAATCAAATATGTCCATCTTGTTCCTGCTTCGTGTGCCATATACGAATAAGAAAACAGTGCCCTTAAGTCTGCTATACCTACATGGGAACTCATTGAATCTGGCGACGACAGACTCTAGGTTCCTGTGGTTATGTCTTATACTATTAACCCATTGTCAAACCATACACGTGTTTTACCGTGGGCCCCGATTCTGTATGACCATTCAGGTTTCGTGTCGATATCGTGTGTCATCAAACCGTACGTCATTTCATGAACTCGGCACGACAAGGAACCTTAATGCCTATTGTATAAGGCATACAATAGATTGTCACGATATTTGACTTTTAAGACTTTTTTGGCTTTTTATCACCGGTAAGACACGACATTGCCGCGATACGAGTGTGAATGGTCATACAGAATCAGGCCCCTGGTCAGACACGATGCGGTGCGCGATAAGCGAGAGTGCAAACGCATGTAATGAGGCGGCGGTGTGCCTCGTCACGTCCTCTAAAGAGTGCACGTCACCGTCAGTGCCACTAACACATCCACATAAGTGGCAACACTAACGAAATGTGCTAGAATGCGTGTTTACAAATAAATTACACTTACACCCTATCACGTTTTGTAGAGTCAAGGAAAGGAATTCTCTAAGCGTGGAAAGTGTACAGGCTTGGCAAATTTTATGCGTGCACTTATTGCAACTTAAGTTATTCGTGACAAGTTAAAAATAACCTTACTAAAATAAAATTATGACGTGAGGTTACACACGTTTTTAGGTCATTGTAGAGTCTCTACCACTACCGATAGATTAGGAATTGAAGTCCCAAAATTGAAACAAGATTAAAATTGGGTTGCATTGAGGATTTTTTTCCATAGAGAAATGATCTAATGTAGGTACTACGTAACATCTTCAGTTACTAGGCGATAAAAATTTATGAGTATGACCAAATCGCGAAATCATCGCCAAAATTACTTATCGACTGTTTACTTTTTTATACACACTTTGACGTGGAACTTTACATTTAAAAACGGACTTCTTGGTATTTTAAATTCCATGAATAAATTTTAATACCTATCATCGATAAATAACTTTTCACAATGAACAAATTCTGTCAATAATCAATTGTCTCGGTGTGTTTTTACTTACTTTGGATTAGAATCAGGACCACCCAAGTATTTTTTATGAAACGTTTATAAACAAATTTTTAATAACATTTTATGAAGTTAAACAAATATACTGTTAGCGTTAGAACACATCAAAACGATATTTTTGGATACAATCAGTAGGAAAAAATCTTAAGGGTACTAATAAAAATTAGTGGTAATAGGTAATAAGTAATGTTTGAGCAGATAGAAAATCCAGATAACGTCATAGATTTTTAGTTTTGTAATGCAAAGAAAATGGGGAAGAGAGCGGAAAAAATTGGTTTCTAAATGCACAAATGTAAAGAACAGGTGGAGCGTTAAAATTTCAAAATGTTACACTTCAAGATGTTGCTGGTTCACTACCAGTTGGCATCAATTCTTTACTCCTCATCCTTCAACCTTGGTTTAATACGGATGCTACGAATTAGAAGCAATCGGTTCAAACTTGTAGATGAGTGAATCATTAAGTTCTCGCCTCGCTGTCTGGAGCTCGGTTTCTTTTAGACCAACTTAATTGTAGGATACGAGACGGACTGAAGATCATATTGAAATTATTACAAGAATGTTGCTGATTCATTCCTTTTTAAGTCTCTCCTAGTTATTTTGGGAAAAGAGTTCAGTATCAGATAGATCCCATAGATAGAGGTGATGCAAATTAGACTTGTATATTATTCTTCAGGAGTAGCACAGACTAACTGTAGTAATTTTTCTCTCGCACCTGCAAAATGTGAAATGATCTTTTAGAAGTGTTTCGACGGGACTACGACATACGGCCATTCAAAAAAGGCTTAAGAAGACCACTTTCCCTAAGCACTGGCTATCGCCTTAGTGTTTTGCCTGGTTGCCTGGTTTTATATATGTATATATACATATATAAAACATCTGTACCTACTTAATTACAAGAACAAAGAACCGTAAGTGGAATTGAGTGCGATGTTGTTCGTGGGCTGCTGTCATAACTTATTGGGAGGCCTATGCTTATTTGTAACTTACACACCAATGTATTCGAGTATCTATTGAACTCAAAGTGCGTGAGCCGATATCTCAGAACTACTGTCGATTATTTTCAATTTGCATCCCTTTTAGGCACGCTTCCAATTTTATGAATATTGCCTATTCGCTGAGAGATCTCCTCCATTGTACAGTACAAGCATATCTAAAAAATAAAACAATAAAAACGCCATTGAATAATAACTGTACACCGGGCGCGCGGTATCGGCGGGCCGCATCTCCGGGCAACGTATCGCATTACACATAAAATATTTATTATTTATAGCGCGTAATTAATAAAAACACACGGGAGTTACAAAAACAAGTAGCCTAACAGGAAGATATAATAACTCAATCGCGACTGGCTCGCTTGGCGAAATTTGTTACCGTCAAGATTGGATCTGTGCGCGCATAAAGCTCAATTCACATCCACCAGCAGTAGATGGACACGCTACGTTAAGTGGCTGACCCCGTCAGGCAAAAGTATTCACACCCCTACATCGTGAAGATCTGAATGGCGCAGTGGTCAAGACGTTGGTGCGCTGTGCAGAGGATCCTGAGTTCGATTCCCAGCAGTGTCGAGTTTCGAATGATAAGTTTAAATTTCTGTTTCTGGGGTGGGTGTGGGTTTGTGCTCTTGTCTTGCATGAGTCTATTGCACTTATGACACAGGAAATCTCACAGAGGACACGTTCCGTCCGCGTACAGTAGATGTGAATACACCCATATCCATTTCATGACAGAAAATTTTGTCTGCCACGGCACGTGTCTGTCGGCACGACACATTACGCTCCTTGTCTGCAGATGTGAGAAGAGCTTAATGTAAACTCTCGCATACGGTAGCTTAATGTCTTAACATGATACGTTATCCAGCCTACCGCGCTTACGTGGAACTTGTTCTCTCGCTGGACAAATTACCTTCTTTGTTTTCTAGAAGTGATACATTCAATTCGATTTAAATTCTTATCACATTTCGGAAGGCGTTCCTAGAGTGACTTTTACGTCGAGACTGAAAGTACTGTCATTTTGAAATTGAGTGCTGGATTAGGCTTTGACGAGACTTGAAGTGAAATCATAATTATATTGTTGGTTACATGTTACAGTAGCTCTACCAGAGGAAGAGCTTTGAAGGGGTAGATTATCATCTATTTTCTTACATTTAAGCAAACTATTAATCCTGTAAGCAATTCGCACTACAAAATACACACTCGAATGACACAGCAAAACTATCTCTTCATAAATTCGTAACAACAAAGGTCCTGCACATTATGTTATGTCATTTTACTGCATCTAGACTCCTTCGCACTTACCTTTTTAATATTCGCTTAGAAATGTCCACGGATACACACAACTAGTGATGTGTAGATACATCGACTCGAGTCATTACCTCTTCAAATAGTTTCAGTTACTCGAATACATTACTTAGTTTCTTAGCCACTGTGAAGCTGTACATTCTTCAAGTCTTTTGTTTCAGGTATGACCATCGTATTCCGAGGAATAGCCGAATCCATAACAAATACTTAATAATAGATGCCGTATATAAAGGTAACTTTATCTACTATTAATGTACTTGTGATTTAATTGAGAATTCGATTATCGGACGTGGTATTCAAACCATTTTTTTGACAAAAGTTTTAAATCGATTATTTTCTTTATGGGTGAAAACTCGAGTTCTAAGATTAAGTGACTCGATATCTAGATACACATGACGCTAACGTTAAAATCGCAGTTTATATTCCTGAGAGCCCCTGCGATTAGGCGTTATAACGTCGCGTGGGTGGCGTAAGTGTAGGATGGACTTTATAAACTTTAGGATGGCATGCGTAAATTCGCTACAACATCTAATGTATGTTGCGTACATTTTATTCGGCGAAATACTGTGGCTATATTGTCAAATCAAAGACTTCTACAGACAGAGTGGTACTAGCTAGGTATAGATGAGGAAATGTAGAAGAAGGCTCAACATTTTAGCGTCTTTAAAAATCAATATTAGGCCCAAGCGTTCTAGACACACTATAGAAAGAAAATTACCCTAACACTTGAGAAAAATATTTTGGTACCTATGAACTCTAGTGGCTAGTGAGAGTTTATGACATGACAACAGTTCCCGCCAAGTTAAAAGTGACTTAAAAAGAAAAAGATGCTTAGTCTAGGAGTCCCATTATTGATATTCGGACACTCCATCTTGACATTTTTATTTCAAATTGTCCTAATTGCCATGTTGCATGCAAAAGTTGCTCGTACGACAACGTCGCGTCTATTTTAATTTGCTGTGATTAAATTTTGGCGCATCGGTAGCTCGATCGGTCATGTAAGCCAATTAAGACAAGGCTATCCGAACTAGTTATTTACCGTCGCTCTTATAACACGCCGTGAGGTACCACGTTTATCATTAATGTCCTCTATTTCGGCTGGGCATACTATAAAATCCCCGTGAACTTGCAACAATGTCACACCGGCACATTAACTACACGAGAGAATGAATCTGCCAACTAAATCAGCGAGTGTGAAGTTTCATTTTGGAGAAGTTGCTCTGATAACTTTTTTGTAAGTATGTTTGCAGTACCAGTACGCCATTTTGGATAACTTTATCTTAGTTCTTTTATGTAAATTGGGAATTGTAGGTAATTTCATTCAATTTTTTTGGAAATGAGAAATTAAGTAATTACTTGTTCATGTCTAATATATCGGCTGAGGATTTGTAATTATTGAAGATTTTTCCGTTACAATTATATAACTAATAAAGTCACCAAAATATGGTATTCCCCAAATTAAAAGTTTTAGAAATAACTACCGTATTTACTAAAATAATAATATGTATCTCTTTAATGAGCAAAATAATTAGATTCAAGATTCACACCACATGTAATTTACGTACTTCATATCGGTGTGTTAATAAAGATGTATCGGCTTTAGATTTTTTATCTAAACGTTTAATTGATAAAAACCTTTACAACTTAACACCAACTACTTACTTACCACTTTTTTACCACTCAATTTAATAGTTGGTGTATCACTCATGCATATCGTGGGAATCACGGCTCATGAGGCTTTAAGATTGGTACTTTTAAATTTTAAAATTGCGCTAATAGTTCAAATTAGCCACAATGATGTATCAGTTTTCGTCAAAGGTCTCCACTTAGTTGATGATGAGCTTTCAATAGATCGTTAGGTAAGGGATCGGATTGAGCAAGTTACATAGCAGTTACATTGAAGTGATATGAATTAAAACTATGTACGTTATGCAAAAAGCTACCGTTATAATTGTCTGCGGCACTTCTGCTTTTAGGCATGTGAATCTTACTACGGGCACTACGGGTTAACTTAATTCCGTTCTATGGTGAAATATTTCTCAACGCGCAAGTACCTGCACAGTTGACCTCTATTTAGGCTGCTCGAAGGAGTAGGTACTATAAAATTCTTTGGCCGTAGAAATTACGAGATCTCAATGACTACTGCCCTAGTGAGTAGTAAAGTTAAGTCGAGTGGTATGCATTGCACAGTCCAGAAAGATGGTCAAGTCACTTTTAAGCATCACAATATTCCAATCCACGGACCGTAAAAAATGGAAACAGGGCATCAAAATAGCAGCTTAGCTAAGATTAGGCTTTCCTTAGCATTGTAGTGTCAAGTAAAGAGAAAAGAAAGCGACGGCAAATATGGAAACATGCCATTACATTCATTGAAAGACACGCCTTAATAGGATACAGGACAATTAAACTAAGTTTTGACTAGGTAGGTACCTTCTCAGTATTGTTTGCAGTTTGACTTATAAAATGTTCATAAACCAAAACATTTCTGTACCCGACCTACTCGAATTCCATTTCTACTTTTCGACGTCGTCTATCTGTTTGAATAAGAACTAAGAAGCATCTCCAATATCTCATCCGGCTGTAACGAGGTCGCGGTCCGCATGATTATTTTAAACGCGAAATAAATTATACTTACCCGGTCTGCGTACTTGTAAGGTAAATACAGTAGCCGTTTAATAAATCTTTCCCAGTCGACGCCCCCGCACGTTCTTGCTGTACCTCGGATGGTCAGGGTTGTAGCCTGGTCACCCAGGAAGGTGAATGGAAAATGGTAGGAACCAAAACGTTTTTTTTACTATTATGGGTTAGTTTTAGATTTAACGAATCATTTAGGTTAGCAATCCTTATTCATATTTCTCAGGTATGTGATTTTTTTAATTTTTTTGATGAAAAATAAAAACTGAATTAATGAATTTTAAAACCGTTCTACATTTCTGCATGCGAAACAGTTTTGATTATCCGGTTCTACTTCTAAATAATTTAGTGGGCGTTGCGCTACGGTCCTGAGGTAAAATACGAGTATCGTAGACTTTTAGTGTAGACGTTTTTAAAATAATGTAATATCAAAAAAATGTGAGTAGTACTGACCTAATAAAAAGACTCATGTTGGTATTTCGAGGAAGTGCGGCCTTCTATAAAATCACTTGGGTGCCACCGGACTATTTACATTTAGGGATATACGATATTTAAATGTATCGTGGCGTTTATAGAATCTTGCGAAATATAGTTTTAAGAATTATTTTTTATATTTACTGGTAGCCCTGAGGCTCGGACTGACCACAGATAAAAATACAGGTGATTTCGCTTATAGCAAGTCCCATGCAGAACTATATTTTAAAATATTCCTTTGACAGCCTTGTAATCTGAGTAAATATTGATTTCGCGCGTTTGCTACATTTTGGAGCGATATCGAATGTCTAATTTAAATACAAAGGCTGTAAACAAAATTACATCACGTCCTTATTGAGTTTTTTTGTTGACAACAAAAAAATTGGCATTACTTTTAAATAATGAAGTCAGTGAGTGTGACAATTTAAAACGTTTTGATCAAACCACGTAGGCGGGAGAAACAATTCGCAAAAAAAAATAATGAATTGCTCGAATTTTTAATCTGCATTATAAATTCCCGCTATAAATCGTATTTATAAATTTTTATGGTTATTTACGGAGTAGGTATTTTATGACGAATTTTTTTTTAAATTTCAAGACAAGAAAATAAATATAAAAAACATATTTGAACTTAGTGATCAGTGTTTAACCCCATGTACTAATTGCAATGTCGCACGCAAAGTTGCTCGTACGTCATACATTTAGTCGGATGTCAGTGCATATTTCAATCCATACAGAGCCCTATATTTAAATTTGTAGTGTTATGTAAGCCAATTAGGACAAGGACTAAGAATACCTATGAAGCCTACCTATTAAGAAGCGAAACACAGCTGAATTTAAACCCTATAGGGTTGCCTGTAGGCAGCCCTTTGGCGCTATACGATCATTGCTGGCTTTTAAAAATGTGCTGCCTTATTTGTCCTCTCTGTGTGTTCTTATATAAATCCAGTATACGTACATAAACCCGGAGACCCAAATAAAGTGTCCTGGTAAGATAAAAGAGTATCGGCCGTGCTTCCTGGTGAATAAATCTCCGGCGGGCAGTGGGACGGCGATAAATAACCTACCCGCAGCTCCTGCTCAATTCCCTTTACACAGATAATATATTTAATAACATATATGTAATATATACGCAGCTTTGTATGTAATACTAGTTAAGTTTCTCGTGCCCTTTTTTAACCCGTCGAGTTATTACTTGCGTTTTGGTTGGGGAGGTGGGAGTTTGTTGTAAGTACCTACCAATTAAGTAAACAGGTAACGCGTCTTCTTACTTATCAATTGTTCGATTCTGTTTAAGGCTGGTTGTGGTGAGTTTCTAGTGACCGTCTACCGTCTAGTATACCTACAGTACTTATAGGCAACCTGATGGTAAATGTTCAACATTATGGACATTGCCAGTGCGTTTCCGGTTAAGGAGTGCTTGTGTGACGCCATTCATGAAAAACCCTAGCTATGTTCCGAAATTTTAGGTGCGGGGCAAAAATTAACATGAAAACCCGATTGACCCGTATACAATTACCACATGAGTCCAATGACGATGATGACGAGTCCGGTGACGATGAAAATGAACTACGGCGGGTGGTGCGGCAGGAAACGGAGGCATAACTATAAAGTTGAATGGTTCCTCGAGGCACTGACCAAAGTAGCTGTTCAATCCTTGGTAAGTGCTCGTCCACAAGGCTAGCTCGTTACCAGACAGTGTGTCTACATGTGTCGATGCGCGTCGGGTCGGCAGCAGGTAGGCATGAATGGACGCCCCGCTGGCCGTGAGTTATGCGGCCCCCGCGGCGCGCGCTGCCTTCACACCTTCGTCCGCGTGTGGTCGCGCTTTACGAGCGCTCGAGCGTCCCCCGCTGGACGCGCTATGCAACAGCTAGCCAGGCTTATTTTACGGTTAAAAGCGGGGGAATTCAGAGAAATTACAGCAATATTTTCTTTAACGGAAAAACATATTGCTTCTTGTAATAAGAAACATAAGCACGAATGTTTTTCATGTTGTTGAAGAAATTTTATAACAGGCCGATAGATGGCTCTTATTTTTATTACTATAATCTTTATTACTATAATCTCTCAGATTTATACAATTAAATAAGTCATTGTAGGCAAGCTGCCTTCACACCTTCGTCCGTGAGACCACTCGTTTTGCGAGCGTTCGAGCGGTCCTCCGCTGGACGCGCTATGCAACAGCTAGCCAAACAACTTACATAACATTTAGGAATATCATGAGGAAGAAGGAAATACAAAGTTGATTTTTATTAGTAATAAATGGAAGCTTTATTGATGTCGTATGTTGTGATTTTAGTACCTACCTAACATTGTCATTTAAGGGTTAAATGAAATAAGTAAAAGTAAAATTCTTAATAAATATGAACAGTGTAAGTAACATGCCATGCATGGTATTTCACATGCCGTAAAATGGCTCTGCTTTTTATTTTCATTCAGTTTGTAGGTATGTAGTTTTGATAAAAAACAATATCTTGTTTCGTCCTAACATAGTTAAACATGTACAATAACAAAGTAACAATATACGAAATGTATTAATGATATAAACAGAACACAAAAAAAATCGAATAAAGAATGCATGGCGACCTTCCGTTGCGTGCCGATCAGGGCACACCTAAATCTTCCGGCGTTGCTAGAGCAGATGTCCTGGGCGCAAGGTATTACAATATTAGTCACATTAGTGTGTATATTTCACCCAGGAATTATTTTATTTCTCAGACTTATTACGACCTGCCGGGCTTCCTCCGAGATACGATACGGCCGCTCGTTTTTATTGGACAGGAAGGAAATTCTAACGTTTAATATATTCAAAGTGCTTGAGTTTTATTTATTTTAGTGGCGCTGAACCGATCGGGTAAGGTTGCACTGGGCAATTCCATAACAATATGTATTACAGTAGTCGATGTTGGTTACGCTTTACATATCATAATGAGATTTCGAAGTTCATAGTCGTCTTGTGTCGTCTTTTCATGCGACCACATTCTCTCCTTAACGACACACATTTAAATAGTCTACTGTGATTTTATTTGTTTATTCGAGAAATGTTTTTTTAAAGTGCCTGTAATTTACATTAAAAATGTACTATCCATAGTCAATATTCAATCTTTATTTACCATAAAGGTATGTACAGTAGTACCTACAGTATTATTGACGCAAGTCAGATTCAACATTTTATTATAGTGAGATGTTTGTCTATCAGTAGCGCAAAAAGAATTGCCACTAATACCTACCAGAATACCGTTAGACATTTTTAATTAAATGTAATGCAATAGGTACTGCACTCACTTATTGCTTAGCGAAGGTGACGAAATTTAAAAACGATTCGAACTAGCAAGGCTATTCCACTTCGTCACAAAATGTCAAACCTACGCGAATAAAAGTTTTGCGCAATTTATGAGCAGGCTACAATCAAACGCTATTGTCTATCCAATTAGTAATTACAGTCTGTCTAGTGTAATGTCGGACGGAAATTAATATCTTGCACGTAAGTAATTAAAAACCAGTGACGCCAACGCATCTTCAAATCGTTTTGCTTCCTTGATGGAAGTAACGGGTCAGTGCAAGTTATAATTATAATTCTTTACTTTATAAGTCTCTAAATGTAAAATGACCACTTTAAAAGTAAACCTTTTAACTACATATAACTTTAAGCAAAGGATTTTGGAATCTAGTGTTTGGTGTTACCGGTAATGTAGGTAAACATTAATCATGCTTTTATAAATTCACGGGTATATTTGAAACCAAGGATTGTCTAGCTGAAATTGAAAAAGAGCTCGAAGAACAAGAGTAGAATCTGAATAGAGCAGGATACGAGAATAAACTGAAGATGACTGCGTAGGGTACTCTACCACTTTAAAGGACCGTATGCACGGTAACGATAAATATCTTTCAAAGATCATTGTTCGAAGTGAAAAGTTTACGAAAGAGCTTTCGTATTACAGGTTGTTTAAAAGTTGAAATGTGTTGAATTACTTAATGAGCATTACCAATTACTGTCTGCAACTCAATTTTGATCGGTTTAAGTCATGTAAAGTTACGAGTTAAGACTTACTTAAGTATTTTTTCCAACTTTAAGCCAAATTACTCGCGTTCGCCTCACGGAACCATTAGTGGCCAAATGGCGTCAGTTTGAACGGTTCGTGGAGAAATCAAATTACAATAACGATGCACGCTAGCTACCGACCGATACTTCGGGTGTGTATATGGGGAGGTCAAATACCGATTGGTTACCGCTTACTGCTGTACATAATGTTTGAAAACCCAATAGATACCTATTTAAATGAAAGGGAGCTATTCAAGCATTAATTTGGTAAGCGTTTAAATAAGATTAAGAGGTTATCAATATCAAATTTAATATTTATCGTTCTGCTTCACAAAAGGCTATGGTTTATTCAGGCTATTAGCTCACAGGAAACTACTATTACCACTAACACACAGGGACTAATTATTATCCACTCAGCTGTCCAATGAGTCACAGGTGACCGTATCTTCCTTCTACATAAAAAGTCATTACAATAGCGAATAGCGACATTATCCTGATCCTGTCCGCACGGATACAGTAGCCATTCCCACTCAGCAACCACCCGATAACGGGTTGTGTCTAATTTGTAAGAGGTAACAGGTAAATGAGGGATGGCAGGCGCGTGGTCGTATTAGAAACGTGTCATTACACCTCCGTTCCCTACTGTTTGGCAGTTTGTTCAATGATGATTATATAAATTAATGTTCCGGTCGAACGGTGGATGTTCGGGTTTCTATTTCGGTAAATGTAGGCTGCGTAAGTATGCCTAATGTAATTGATAGGTGGTTTCAATTTACTACGAGACGTTGGGATGCGTTTTCCATAAAATATTTCGAGTATAGGCGAAGGGTTGTATTTAAAAATACATTTTTTTGGTGGCTGACAAGAGTTATTCCAAAAAGAATACTATATAGAAGGCATATACACAAGCATTTTGGTAAGCGAGGTGTAATTAACAATGAAATAAATTGAAGGCGATTTTTCTAATTTACAAAATGGCTGAAGTGATAATAAAGCATCACATGTTTGAAGGACAAAAAAGTGATGAGGAAGAAAGGTTCCGAATTTGCAAAAGGTGTACCTACAGGTCGCGTTCAGACAAAAGTGCAATAACTAATGACCTAGTGAAAAAGACAAAAGTCGTTGGAAACAGCAAGACTAAATCTGTGTGGAGTGGTGTCGATTTAGGGAGGCCTATGACTAAGAAGAATAACTGATGGTAAGTTATATGGGTCAACGAAATCGATATAATACAAGTACAAAAAAAAAATTATGAAATATTTTAAATGTTTAAATGTGTGTATTTCTGAGCTACGGCAAGTCTACAAATATTCCACAGTAAAAAAAAAATTAACATAGATATAATTTTGAAATTTGTCATCATTTTTAATCCCGCCGTCAACTATGTGATTATCACTAACAATGTGTACAGTTATGTGAAATCGCATACCGGATGTGACGTCGATCTACGCCTAGTTGCGCGCGCGTCCCTTCCCTCGCGGGAGCAGCTTCCGTTTCCGACTGGTCACACTCGCTGGTCAATGTGGGATTTGATGGTTTGATACAGATTTTTTACATAATATTTTATTTACTTTACACAGTGGCGTGCTTCTGATCATTTTGAGGTATGACTGCTGGATATTGGTTTTTACCCTAGGCCATACCGGGGCCTCCCTTTAGCTTGGTAACAGAATACGAGCCACGGTATCTCCTGCTTCTTGTAAGACGCAAATAAAATAGGAAGGTGTAGGTCTCGGACGGGAAAGTTGACAGCTCAACCCTTCTAATCAACTATCAAGGGAAGTGTCAAGAGCGAGTTTTAAGGTTTTCTCGCAATGGGCCCATTAAGGACGCTGCGCAGGGTCTTTGGGCCGTATGTGCCTACTGCCTTGACATTAAACCGACTAACAAAGATAACAAAGGAAAAATTCTAGTGCTATTTATAAATGCGAGTGCGTAATACAATACAGGACTATTTAAATGATAAGAAAGCATGGGGTTGAATAGGCTGCACCTGGCTATTTCTATACACCATGTATAATTTAAGAAATTGTGAGCAGATGACAGTAGACTGACACTGACACACGCGATTGCTGTCACGCGTGCTCATTTATCGGTCGAAAATCAAACTGCAATATAATTAGTTCATTATTGATTTTAAAAGAGTGCCAGGAGTTTTTTTCCGCCCGCTTTTTTCTCCTGGTCTACGTTAGCCTGAGGGGCACCGAAAGCGGATGTTAGATGTAAGATAATATTCTATCATGTATGACGTTCATTAAGTGTACACAACTCGTACTTTAATTTTGATTTTGATTTACTTGTGAGGATGGATAGATGGATGTTTGTTACTGCTTTACGCAATTATGGATGGATAAAGAGATTTTGATGAGATTTGTAACATAGGAAGATTACAGCCTGGATTAGCATATACGACACCTTTGATCCCTGTCTGGCTCCAATTCATAGGTCCACAAGTACAACGTCGCGGGCGGAATTTAGTACAAATAAAAGACACGTCTAAAGACATTAAACAACCTAAAAAACATAATAACTAAGGTAAACTCTATTAACTTTCAATAAGCGGATAGATTGTCGCAATGGGAATGTTTGGGCGTCACGGCCCGCTCGCCAGGGTGTCATAGTGCGTTGAACTCATAATTATTATTCCGGATATGTGACAGGTACAAAATGGCAGGTAAGTTGCACGTTCATTTCCGATAGCTAAAAAGTTATACCTATTTATTCTGCGGGCCTTTTTTGTTCTTGTCTTATTTGGCAAACAATTTTGACACTACATTTTATTGGAAAATGCTTTATAATAATTATTATTAAATTAATAAAACAGTTCATAGAGTAAGAAATCGAAGTCCAAAAAAGGCCCGCTGAATGGCGGGTTGGAAATTATTCTATTGCCTAAACCTTTCTCAAGATCCTTCGATACTACACTACAATCACCAAAAATATATTTTAAAATCATCTACGAGTGGCAATAAACTGATACTACGAGTATCATAAAAGTTACCTCTTTAGAAAATGTATCCACCAATGTCTTACCAAAGATTAAGTGTTCTTAAAACAATATTGAGCTCGAAATAGATTTACAATTATTTGCTTAGAGTGTTAAATGCATAGGAATTCAAATGCAATTGATATCTTTTTATAACGCATTCTTCTCATCTCCAGGAGAATGAGCTTTGTAGTCACAAACGAATCTGTTGTGGTGGTTATACCGAAAGCTTGCCATAAAAAGTCGTAAAACGTATTTTAACATCCATCTGATAATCAATCTAACACGTCATAACTTTGACATCCAGTCTGAGGACCCAAGAAACTTTCAATTTAAAATAAACTTAAATACGACGAAGATAGAGTACATTTTACGTTGTAACTGTTATCCGCGAAGAAAAAATCATCGGATAAGACCGCTGACCAAATGAGTCGATATAAACATGTTAATTCATTATAAAAATGTGGTTTTTCGAGGCAAAGTTATATCTAATGTTTAGGTAGGTACAAATTGGCTAAAGAATTGTCAGTTTTGATTTCAGATTGTTTTTGTGACTATTAAAATGAATCTCATAAAATACAATGTTACGATATTGTTTTAAGATAAATGCTTTCGAGCTTCCAATCAACCTTTTTTAATTATACTTGGTCCTCAAACACGTGAATAAATGCAATTAATAACAGTTGGAACATTGATATAATTTTAAAACTAAAAGCCTTTTTTTGACGTTCTTACTATGTAATGTATCTTATGCGAAAAGTTATTGATACGGATCAGAAGTAATCTCATCACATGCGACAAATGTACGCAATGACATTGTCGTACGACAAATCGACGCTACCGATCCATTTTGTCGTCGCAATTAGAACAAGGGGAAAGAGAGAGAGAGAGAGACACTTTAAAACCAGTTGTACCTTACTCGTAGTCGTCGATTGATGCAAAAAGATCCAAAACGTTGAGAGTAGTAAGTAAAGCGACCATCGCGATTGCTTATGCATCGTCTTGTTAAGGCCAGAATCTTTAGCGCAAAAAGATGACTTTATTCCGAGCACCAACACAAATAATCCGGAGCAAATTATCAACACGGGATGGAGGCGTCAAAATGCAAAAAGCGAGTTTGACCCGTGCTCTTGAATGTTAATCTGATTACGATCGGCTGAACGACGCGACGTGGATTGCTCATAAAAATATTTATAGACACAAAAACATACAAAACGAACGAGACACCAGTGCCGGATTTAGAACGTTTGTCCTACGTAATCGAACGGCCTCTTCAACGGCCGTTGTGAAAGTAACGCCGTTATCCGTTAGCAACGTTGGAACCTTGCAGATTTGTCCGCTCCGATTCGGTCTGATAAATTGCACTTTTTTGTTTTATTTTATGTTATATCAGTTCTAAAATAAGCATGCTGTCCTTATATTCGATCATCCGCAGCGTGGTTATCGTGACCATTGAAGTTGTTTATTTTTGAATCTTAATTGTATGTATGTACCTAACTGCGTATTTCTATAATAACATCATTTTTATCAAGCCGTCATTTTAATAACTTAATTTTTCTTATCAGCCGTTCCAGCGATTTGATCTGTCTATTGCCACTCTAACCGAAGTACAAGACACTCCTGCTACTTCGCGGCGTAATAAGAGGGTGGCGGTTACGTACCTCCCCAGGTGAACTGCAATGGTTCTATCACCTATAATGACGACGACCTGAGTGGCACAGTGGTTATGACTTGGGTTCAATTCCCAGCGAAGCATGAGTTTATATTTTTCTGGGTATGTGTGTTCTTGTCTTGTCCATGGTCCATGGTACCCACGACACAGGGTATCCTTGTGGTGCTATGCGTGTGAAGCGTTATATAAAACCCTATGGTATAATCCGTCTCTGTCGATAACAAATGGGAGCGCGCGACGTCAGAGAAACTGCGGCGTCATCGTGTTGTGTGGCACGGTCACCGTCACCGCTGACCACAAAATACAAAATCGTGTTCAATCACTGTGAAATAATTATATAAGAATTAGAACTCTGGCTGACGAAACACGCATCCCGTTTTATTTGGCAACAGTTAATTTCTTATCGATTAATTTTTTTGTTGATTAGTTTTTTGTCGATATATTTATTTATTAAATTTTGGTGATACTGAAAATATTTTCGGTGGTTTTAATCAACTTTAAAAAAAAGGAGGAGGTTATTCGTTCAGTAATTAGTAAAAAACGTATAATAGGGTAGTCCTTCTAGTCGATTGTGAACTGTCAAACATGCCACCCCTTCATACATTTTGTATGAAGAAGGCATGTATGTAATATTAGGTACGTAATTTTTCAAGTTAACTAACTGAATTTTATTGTTCTCCCCGGAGTAATGAAACAGAATTAACCATATTCCTTGGCCTATTACTTGAATCGGCGCCGACTTTTATTTTTTATTTTTCATTTTAAATCTACCAACTGATATTTGAAACATGGTTTTTTTTACATTTCTTTCCTATTTTACCCTATCTTTTTCCTACATAGGTATACATAAATTGTCCCCTTCGCATCGATATCCATACATAAATGGTTCACTAATTACGTGCATCCACCTGTCATGCGAGCCTTAAATCCGAGTCCGATGTCCGTTTGATTAATAACAAGAGCATGTTTTGATTTATGGGGCAGAGTCGAGATGATGGGCCTTGTCAGTCGGCACGTCTTATGTATCTGTGCGTCCGAACTGAAATATTTATTTATGTTTTTTTATATACCTACTAGAGTGGTAAGTGTGTGTCAAACGCATGCAGTAGGTATAAAGGATAACGTCCCATGGCCTCTCAGGTACATTTATTAAGAAAACTTTGAAGTTAATGTTGAATTTCGTATTTCTTCCCAAAGCCATAAAAATACCTTCGTTTAAAACTTACACTATTCCTTGTAGAATACGTTAATAGAATAATTAAAAATACCTTGTAGAATTACACGGGCGCGCCCATTTGAAATACCTACAGGATGCCGAAATATTTAAGTCATACTTTAACAACAGACGGTTGTAGTCCTTACCTCGAACACCTACTCAAATATAGGTACTCAAAACCTGAGATCGAAGCAGAACACGTGAATTCTTAGAACACTCGATGGATATGCAGGGCGTAATAACATTCACAGTAGCTATCAAGTCAGTTGTAAATCTCAGCGAAGCGGCCAGCTCAAAGAACGCAATCAATATTAAATCGTAGCAGAGACATATATTTTTCTTTTATTTATCATAAATGAGTAGCAAACGGGTGAAAAGGGGATCGGTGCGGACACCTGATGTGAAATGGTCACTTCAACCTCAAATAGGATAGAGATGAGGTCTTATGTATGTATTCGTTTCAAACAAAAGCAGGTATCACTGGTAACTAAGCCTTCCAAACCGTAAATAATACGTAATAAGCATGAGCATATAGCTTCACGGCGGGTTAAGCGGTCGCTAAGATACCTCTCCGGGCAAACCATGGCTCTACATAAATCGATCGATATTCGGTGCCCCATTTGATGTAAGAAATAAGATTTAAACACCGCAAAGCGAGAATGTGAAAAAGATCCCGACACTAGATCGCGGCGGCTTTAACCCTTGACTCTGAACTCGTAAGCTGAGTCATTTATCAACAATCAAGGTGACCATACTATTCCATTAAAACGTCCGTAAATGCCGCTTTCTATGCTCCGGTGATGGGGTTGTGACGGTTCATTGACGTTTTTTATATTATGCAAGCGTTCTGAGATTTTGCATGCGCTAGCGATACGAAAGTAATGATGACCAATTCTAATGATAGATATTATTATCTATCAGATATGAAATGAGAATATTGGACGGCACAATATGAGGGTGGTATTATACTAACTAAGAAATTACAAAAGCCTTAAACTGTAAGTGCGTGGTCAAGAGTAGCACTTTCTTTACGTCGTGTGAGCCTTTCCTTAAGCTATAATGGTTTCCGAGTATTTAGGTAAAATTCTGTACCAATTAATTGATTCATGTAAATTCTCTTGTTATGTCTATTCTCTTATAAACTGTTAACGCTATAAATATGGTAACATTACACGTTTTTTAACGATTCAATCATTTTACTAATAAGTCAAAGCTTCTTTCAATATCTACCCCTACACTATCACATGGTCACACTACCTTAATAAATATAAATCTCTTCATCTGTTACACATAACACCTCTGAGCGACGGCCGAGGAGCGGGCGGCGCGCGCGCACTCACATTTGTCACTGTACCCGACGATTAGTCATCTCATTGAAACATTACCTCGGGAACTAATCACGCTGACTAATGGAGCCCCCCGTCGACACTCCAAAGTTTCATACCTCGTCAAACGTGTGAAACGCCGACGCGGTTTGACGCCTTGACGCCCTCGGTGGTTTATGATGGCTGTCGATAACGATGCAGAAATAAGAAGGTTTATTACATTACATATTATATAAAATACCTACATGAGAATGAGTATTTAAATAAAAGGGTTTTCAAATATATCCCCGTACGTTCAAAGCACAGGTATCTTAGTAGAAGTTTTATTTCCTCATCTTTAGTTTATACGAGATCTGGACAAACCTAATAGTGAAATCAAATAATTTATAGTAGGTAGGTACATAAAAAACGGCGAAGGTAACTATGAATCTAATGAAGCGTTCCGCAGATCAGCAGATCAACAATAAGGAAAACCAAAGTAGATATTTAAATGGATATTTACAATACAGTGATCGTTGAATAGATTTATTTTAAATGTGAAGTTGTGTAATAACTCAAATCGTATGAATTAGTGATAGAATGACTAGCAGCTGTGGTAGCCAATGATTTAGATTTAGGCTTGATTTAGGTAAAGCGGCTTCACAAACAGCCAGATATTTCGGTTAGGTATGCTTATTTGGGACTGAAAAGGGTTTAAAGCACGCTGGTGTAGTGTAAAAATATGTTGGTGAAGGGTTTAGAACTTTCCGCTTCTACGAGTTAAGTTCTCTGTAAATGATAAAACGTTGGAAATTGAAATATTCTAGACATTGGCTTACTGAATACACAAACCTAGCAGGACCATAAAGATCTTTGCTTCTGAGTATCCTGACTTGCCCGCCCACTGCAGCGTATGCGGAAACGATAAGTCGGTCTCCTTAGTAGACACTGTGCGAGAAATTGGTAGGTAGGTATCCCTAGTTTCAGTTTTCTAAACGGTAACTATTTGGATGTTGATGACGCACTCATGCGCATACGATTTTTCTAAAAAAATATTGAAGCAGTACGTATAGTGCACGCACCCACGTAATACTACGTATAGTTATCCTTTCCTTTTATTGCTCTTTTTTGTAACTCAGTTATTGAGAAAAATTCCACAATGTGCAATTTAAAGGTATTTTTAGTTGAAATTCATACATGTATATAACGTAAAGCCTCGATTATACTTTGCAAACTGGATAAAGGCTGGTGATGTTTGAATTGTCACAAACACGGCACTCGTATCGCGACAGGGGAAGGCCTGAATGCACGAAGCAAGTATGCTTCAGGTTGCTCCAATGTACCCATTATTTTAATCTGTACTTAAGCTCATCATACATTGATTGAAGTTCAGCATGAACTTGTGAAATAATGTTAAGTGAAGGGGCTGAGCTCACGTTACCAGTTACGTTTACGATCAGTTGGAGAACCTTACGAACAAGAGTTCTGCGACATATGTCATAGTATACCTACTCGTATCTATCATAGTATCCAAGCAAGGGCAAGTTTAATCGCAGTAATGTTAATGGCGATCTTTATGTGCTTGCGCGTACGCAGGCTTGACGGACAACCGGCAAAAAAGTACACCATAAACGTCGTTTATGGCGGCAAATAAAGCTTCGCCATCTCCGCAGTCCCTGTAGTGAATTATTGCTTTATTGCTTCAGAAATATTTCACAAACAGAAAATATTTTATGATTCTCAAGTTAAGAGCGCCATATATCATTTTTAAGCCATAGATAATAAAAATCGTAAGTCACCAGAGACGAAACAAAAGTGCAGCAGTTCTTGGCAGATTTAAATTAAAATATTTAACAACAAAATCATATCGGCACATAACGGCATTACATTTCAAATCGTGTCAATTTAAAAAATACATTGTAATTATTCAAATCTAAAAATGATTTTGCATGAATCTGTATGAGGCATACAGCATCATCTTAGCTTGTGTCATGTCCCATTTTATGTGGTTTTCAGACAATACTTACTTAGATACTTATTTAGTAATTTTAAATAAAACAATTAAAAACCAAATCACACACTCATCGTACATCTGAGTGCCTATCTTGGTGATTCACACTGTACGTTCTATCCCTCCCATATAATTACGCATAAAATATTTATTTCGGAGTCATCTTCGGAAATTTCGCGTTTCGATGGTTGAAACATAAAATTGGAATAGTTAATGCTCGGCGAAATCGTTAAAGCGAAGTGAAGACTGTAATTGGAAGGCATTAAATGTAAGCAGGATTGTTAAAGCTGACTGTTAAACCCTTAGCGGGCATTAGTCCTGTGTTTACACGTTACAATACTTACAATGTTTTGTATCGCGACCGTTCGCTACGCCTCGCGAACGGGGTACCTAATCATAGGTCCGCCTTATTCCAAGAACTAGTAAGTTGTTTAAGCTTTGACCTAAATACTCATTTCCTAAATCCGATTTTACAAAAGAAAATTAACCATACGATTGCCCATTACTGTTAAAGAGACATTACCGAGACGTTTTTCAATACATTTTGTGTGCGATCCTCTACAATCGAATTTAGATTTATAAATACCGATTCTAACAAATAATTGTATTTAAAAACTTGTGTTTAATTAATGTTAATATGACAAAATATGTAACATAAAATAAACAGCTGCAAGTCGAGTGACGATTTTCTAAGTTGCTTCCAATTTCGTGTTAGTCGGCGTCTGTGAAAATTGAATTTCTGCATCCATAAATAAACTTATTTACAACACTTGTCAACGTCTCATTATCTTGTCGCACGAAGTGGTAATAAACAGCCAAACAGGACGCAAAGAAATTGTGCATTTGAAAAAAGAACAAAAGAACATTGTCAAAACATGTGTCCGGGCCGCTAGTAAAAACAAATATCGTCGCCAAGTTGATTTGGCGCGCCCCGTGAGCTCCGTTCGGAAACAAAAGAAAGTCCCAATTTCGTTCCACGAACGATCCAGCTTTTCGACAAAGTTGTAGGTAATTGTAGAGTTTTTTACGTATGAACCGTGCGTCATATACGAGTAAGTTCTGAGAAGGTTAGAACGGAGGTGAGTGCGGTTGAGATCTGTAACGCCGCGACTGCACTGAGCAAGACACTTTAATGTATTAGCTTTATTCCTTTACTGATAATATTTTCAATTTGCTTTTATTTCTTTATTCTAAACTGTAATTCAGCCAAGCTTTTGTTGTGTTAGTGTTAAAAAATTCAATCGATTCGTACCTTATTTACCTATATTTCGTATAGAGGCTTTAGATGGACCACATAGTCATATCAGTTTAAACTTAAAAACTTAAAATTAACTAACCCTGTATTAAGTAGTAATTTTTTATAACTAGTCTGTTAACTTAAGCAGATTTTTGCCTGTACTTTACAAATGGCTTATATTTCGTCAATGCACAATGTAAGCAAAGCCTTATTCTTTGTGCAAAATTAGTGCATCCATTATACGGACACGGTTGCAGGATGCAAACTCATTAGGACCTTTTTGGGTCTTTTCGGAACATTGAAATATTACGATTGCTATGGTTATCATCATTAGCACTGTCGCGAACGTGTATCAAAACACATTGTGGTTATAATGATGTTTGTGACAGTTATTAATAAAAATGTGCTGTATTTAATGTGTGTTGGACTCCCGCGTTCACGGTTCCAAATAAACATAAACAGCGTGAAATTACGGAGTCTGGCAAGAAAAAACTAGTGTAGGCTATAGATCTACGTTAACTACATCTACTCCGTATGACGGAGAGCTAGAGTAGTATTACTAAAGCCTACACATCAGAAGAGGGAGAATAAAATAATAATTGTTTTAAAATGAACGTAGATACGGCTGAATATTGCACCTACTAATACTTACCATGGTAGTTTTTTCGTGCAGACAACAGAGATTGATAGCTGTCCTAAACTCGGTACAGATCTCTAGATACATATGTGTGTGGATATACAAATTGCGGTCAGACTAGTGGGGACATTTTGCGAAGTCGTCTAAATTAATTGGCCCCATTTCCCGCCCGACGCCGTCAGCTACGTAGCCCGGCAGCTCCGCTCTTGGAAAATAGAAGAAAAAAAATTGAATTTTCAAATAGGAAATTACGTCGTCGAATTGGTGGAGCGTTCGTAATGTATTAACTCCAGTTGGTAGGACTGTCAGTGTAATTTTTCAACGTTGGCACTGCAATCGGAAGTGCACCGGCGGCATCGGCCTTTTTGTTTCTACAGCGGTCGACTCCATGATGGTTTTCGGAAGCGAGGTCGCCACTCATCGCCATTCGACTATCGGCCAATATTTCACTTCGAATTTATTGACTTCTCAGTAATTTTGCCGGAGCGATGGTGAATGTCGACGGAAGGTATTCTCCATTTTGCATGAGAATGCTCTTTTTGAATATAACCCACATTTAACTCTTGCGGTGGGCGCTTCGATAAATGTGTGTTTAAAGTTGAAATATCACATGCTTTTAGATATGATTGCTGGTTTTGTGCTTTTGGTTTATTTTTATGTTGATTTTTTTAAAATTATTAGTTTTTCTTTGGGGGTAAGTACCCTCCACCTCCTTCATGAACCATCGTGAAGCAATTAAGAAATTGGTCCTGTCTGAAGTTGGATGTTTGTCGCTGATGAAATCGGGTGTAAAATTTCCATCCGCTAGTTACTTTATTCCCAGCCTTCCCATGATAGGAAGGTCGAGTTTAGGAAATAACTGGAAAATCGTATTGAAGCCTGTTTCCGTGGGAAAGCGTCATGCCAGCGTCACAATGAAGCGGAATATCATTACACTATTACACACACGTCCAAAATACACGTACATTACCCCGTGAGAATGTATTGTCTCACCCAACATGTCATAACATGTAATCTGGAATATTAACAACTAGTTGTGACGTCTTGGGCGACGAACGCACTGTCCGTCTTCTTCCATACATTTCACACAATCATCTGTGTTTCCTTAAAGTCGTTACTTTCGTAGAAAGTTCTCATTGTGTCTTTAATCAATATGCATAAAAAATATTTTATTACTTAACATTTTTAGTTATACGAGAGATAGTTATACGAGAAAATTATCTAAAACTAATGAAACTAAGTTATTTTTAAGTATTGTGTTTCAGTCGTTGGGAAAACCGTGATATTCAATTTTTTTTTGGATGACAGATGAATTTTTTTTCCCAATGAAAATAAAATATCATTGCGCGCAAATAAAAAACGATTAAAATGAAATTACTATTTTAAGTAAAAAAGAAGATTATAGTACCTAATGTATTAAAATTAATGTCATGTATGAATAGTTATGACGGAATTCGGCTACAGGATAATGCATAAACTACTTAGAACAGTGAACTAAACGTCGCGTCTTTGGCATAAGTAATGATCACTCTGTATGTAGGTAGTAATTTTACCAGATGGTGGTCGTCTAAGAAACGGAGCTGAAATAAATGATATAATTTGTAAGATAAATTATAGCATTCAACCAATCATAGTCCTTGGGAGTACCAACGTAAGTACAACCTTGAACGAATCATTGGTCTATTTACATGAACTAGCTAAACGTGCCTTAAATTAGTTATTCCGCGGCAACGATGATTTAAGAAAACACATACACGCTAAGCTAATCTATGGCGTGTAAAAACTCATAAATTACACGTTGTTCACGTTTATATATCGACCTATATTCGAAATATAATTTAATTTAGTAAACGACGGTGAGTGTACGAGGAAGGAGGCTCGAAATATTGCCCTTTGTAATAAGCGTAACACTGCCCATAACTCAATTAAAACAAGAGTCCATTTAAATTACCATCTTAATAACACGCACTTGCCCTGCTACCTGGCTTGTGTAAACAGAAACGGGACTGGAAGAGCCTTTATATTGTTTTACAAACGTTTTTGTTTTTATAACCTTGGTATGAAAATAAAGAGACATTTAGGAATTTATTGATCTTGGTTCGATTTTTGGAAGTTTTAAAATTTATTAAAATGTAAATTTTTTTTTGGCTAATTTGGGTTTGGGTTCCGGCATTGTCCAAGGTCCTCTTCAATTTTTAACCTTGAAGTTATGGTCCGATTTTTGAATATTTAAAATTTTGCTAAACCTAAATATTCTGGGGTCCAAAAACTGTTTTTGTCAATTTGGATCTGACGTCCGTGTCTGACGCCCACGCTTTTTGACATTCAAATACCTAGTTTAAATTAAAATATGTAAATATTTTTTTGAGTCACATCTAGCCTAACCAATTTTTGTCGATTATTCCAACATTTCTAATTTGTAGAGAAATAGAGCTCGCTTCGGGCAAGAAATGAAAAATTGTAAATAATGTGTTTGTAGACGTCGACGAGCCAACGATTAGGGCGCAATCTATCACACTGCCGCGTGTTCCGACGTCGCTCGCGACACCGACTTAGTTGGATATCTTTTGTATAATATCTGGCAAATACATACTATGAATTTGAATTTTGAATTTAATACAGTCACCTGAGTGGCGCAGTGGTTAAGACGCGGTGCGCCGCGCGGAGGGTCCTGGGTTCGATTCCCAGTAGAGCAGGGTTTTGAATGATGAGTTTAAATTTCTGTTTCCGGTCTGGGTGTGTGTGGTCTTGTCTTGTGTGTATCCATGGTACCCACGACACAGGGAATCCTAGTGTGGGGCTATGAGTGTGAAGCGTTATTTTATTAGGTACCTTAAAATTGACACTAAAAACATACACAACGGTCATCCATCCAGCTACATCGCGCCTGAGGTGGTTTACATTTAATTTTGTGATCGCTAGCGATCTTTTCAAGCAAGCGTCCTGTCTGCTATGCATTACTTATGTTAGAAAAGTTGTCATAGGATTCCGAATCATGTTATAAAAAGCGATAATTGTATCCTTGTTGTTCTGCCTACTAGTGCACTAACTCGTACTAAAAGAAAAATAAGAAAAAGTCGTGAATAATGTGTTTG
This sequence comes from Erynnis tages, assembly GCA_905147235.1. Classification (NCBI taxonomy): domain Eukaryota; kingdom Metazoa; phylum Arthropoda; class Insecta; order Lepidoptera; family Hesperiidae; genus Erynnis; species Erynnis tages. The sequence continues at coordinate 11,003,395 of LR990072.1, forward strand.
AGACGTTGACGAGTCGCGATTAGCTGTATAATCCATCACGCTGTCACGCTGTCCCGTCACTTGTATTGTGCTGGTAACGGGACAAACCTTGCGTATTTAGGTGATTTGTGTACTGAGAAAAATAATCATGATTATCACGACAGGAAATTCTGCCTCATGGCGGTTGAAATTGTGTACTCGTGTTGGTCAAAATTTGTACTTGGACCTACAAAAATTGTCACTTGTAACACTCGCTTTAGGGAGCAAATATTTTTATATCATTACTACGGTCACCAGTAGGACGAAATAGAGACGGCCATTCTAATTTCTTAGGAGCTGCAGTTAAATGACAAACCTCAATGGAAAAATTTAAAGATTGCAGTGCAATACACAAAACTATGTAGGTATTCCTAATGAACAACAATACTACAATTACTTAAAATCAACGAAGGTTTTACTTTGAAATTTATTACCTGATTTAAGACCTGATGTTATGGTCACTATAACTCATGGACAATCAAGTCTATCTTCAAATTGGATAGAAATCAGAAATAATTTTGCGCAAACCTGGGAACGATTCAAATGCACGAAACGATAAAAAATACGAAGAGACATAGAGAATAGTAGAGATTCACGAACATTATTGCTTAAATTATGATTATTTAATATTATGACAAAATAATTTGTGATACGTCAATGCGCTTCCATAATAATCTTTATGTAGGCAGGTGTAAATGTTTTGGCGCGAATAAATTTATAATATAATAATGGTTTGTGTACACATTCTGAAGTGCTTGAACCCGGGCCATTAGAAACGGCATTTGCTTAGGGTCATTAACTTAAGGCGAAGGTAACAATTATTTGAAGACCTTGCGAAACTTGATTTATCATATATTTAATGATCATTTACTTAAAAGTGGTGACAATTTTAAAGTTTCGCCAATGACTTCATATTCATATGCCTTGAAGAAGAATTTTAAGACATGGCCATTCCTCCATTACTATGGCAGGTATCATTTTTCAATGAACTTATCTTACGTACCTACCTCCTCATATAAGTTTCCATATGCAGGTATGTAAAGATAAAAAGATCAAAGTAGTAAAAGCAGCGGGGAAAAGTTTTTGCCGGAGAAATTGAGCTCACGTATTATAATTTATAGTAACATCGCACCGTCATTGTTCTACGTATATTAGAGTCAAAATTTCACAAACGTCAATTAATATTAATAGACACCTGAGTCTGAGCCAAAATTTCGTAAGAAAAAATGCCGCGCCTGACAGCGATGCGCACGTTGTTTTATTTTTTTTTGTTTCTATAGGGTTCTGCAGGAATAAAAAAGGAAAAGGAAAAAAACATTTAATTAAATCGATTCTTAGTCCTTTTATATTGAAAAATTAAGCTAGATTGGTATCCATGGCTTATACTCAATCACCCAACGTTTCCCAAATGCAAAAGAGACACGAATAGGGGTTTGAAAAGTTTTGACGACAGTATCTATCGAGAGCAACCGGTACTGAAGTCTTGTCGTGGCTTCCGGAGTACGGAAGCGTCATGAAAATATTCACCCATCCAAGAAGTATTAACCGCACCACTAATTGCTCAAAATTTTTCTATAGTTCACGATTAACATAAGAAAGCTTACAGCTTGCGACTATCGGTAAGGCTTCGGTTACCATAATCGCGTCAAAAAAAGGCTGTGTGGTTAAGATTGTTTGATACTTATTACTAAACTTCAACTATGTAAATTGAGAGCCAAAAAATATAGCCTCTGGATGTAAAGGAAATATTGATTCTGATATTAAAGGTGAAAATAAAATAGTACAAGAATTGTGCACATTAAACTATACCGAACCTTCAAATAAAAGTAAATCGCTTGTTATAAAATAACACGTTGTGACCTTAGCAAACGCGGGACGGACGAATCCTCGAAATAAATTAAAAAATGCTCACTCATCATCAATCAAACCGACTCGATTCCATCAATATAATTTACTTTTTGTAGTTTTTACCCGAAAGCGCCCTCCGTGACTTGCAATAGTGGTTGCGCCAGGTACGGACAGACTGACATACTTCAATACCATAGATACTATTGATTGGACCGACTTACAGCTAGGAATCAATTTGCTAAACGTATTTGTCTAAATTCGGTGCAAGCCGATTTGTAGTGAATGCTAAAGGTCATTTATCAACACACATTTTTTTTAAAAATAATATTCCTGATAGATTGGTCGTTGACCCACTGTTTTTATTTTTTGTCAACGCAGAAATTTTATTAATGGTACTTAAATAATGGTAATGGTACTTAAGTATACAAATGAATGATGATAAAACTGTTTTGGTAGCCACTGCACTTACTGTTGTCAAAATTAAAATCGCTGTTTCGCGACCGTTTCTTATCTACAAAGGTCGCCAATGTCTCTGACTCTGACATATTTCTACATGCTTTTAACCTTCTGCTTAAGAGGTTTCCTAATTAACCAATCCATATTTCTGTCAAATTCTCCAACCAATGCAAACACTCGTATTTCGGTAATCGATAGCACGAAATAATCGATAACTTCTCGAGGTACGTAACGGGACCGTTGTGGAGGCCGTCCTACGTTGTCAACCTGGACGGTGACATGTCGAAACGGTTTCGGCCGTGGCTGCCAGTAATCGGTTTTCTCCAATAAACGGCGATTAGACGCGCCGGCGTCAGCACGCTCGGGAACGACCATGTACACTCGTGTGCAACGGTGGTTAGTACGCATTCGTTCACACTGACAGAAATTCAAATAACTTCTAGAATTCTCAGACAAATTCTGTTAAGGAAAATTACTTACTTTTCATACGGTAAAAATGAAAGGGATAAATGGGTACAATAACTTGGAAATACCAAGGAAAAAGATGAAAGGGATAAAGTATCTTTTTGTCAAAATAATAAAAATCTCAAATTGTAAACGTAGCGACAAAAATAAAAATAATTTTTTTAAAATATATGTGTGTCTAATCTTGCACGATTTAATTATCTACGATGAAAATTTTTGATGTTTTCGACATATACGAATAGCTTTATTGAGACTGACGAACATTGCTTAATCTAAATATGGTTTATGAATATTATGTTTAAGCAAAGATTTACTTTTGGAAGTTATGACATAAGAATTAAGATATTTTTCGAATCTATCCTTACAGTAAAATGTAAGTATGATATAAAGTACATAAATCCATAGTCATAAAGTACTGTCACCGGAAAATTATTTTAAAAATAAAATATAATTTAAAGTTTTCGTCAACGACTGTACATGCCATGGTCGTGACCAGCCAGCGATTTCAATTATTATCTAGAAGTTGTTTCTCTGCCTAGTGAGGTAGTATTTCTAATCATACTGTTATCCTACTTTGGACTCAGACACCTCATTTCCCCTGTAATTATAATACTAGGTACATATACCTATGATAAATAAAATAACAATTTCAGATGGCAAAACCAACGTATTTGTCTCTCATAAACATCGAGTAACTAACTAATTCGTTCGATGTGTCGTTCCCGGAATCAGAGTTTGTGGACTTCACATACCTTTAAGAACATTTTTTTGTGAACTCTCAGGCATGCAGGTTTCGTGACGATGTTTTCCTTCACCGTAACAGCAGGTGATATTTAATTTTATAAAGCGCACGTTGCTTTTTTACATTTAATCATTGGTGGGATTGGAACCCGGACCCCTCGATTCGAGGTCGAATTCTTAGCCACTGGGCTATCACCGCTTGAGAAACAAAAGAATAAAGAAGATAGAAAACAATAAATTAAAGTAAACGCTAAGCTAATTTGTCAATAGAATTAAACTGTCACCACTGCTTCTTTGTTTACACTCCACAAATTAAAGTTAAAACATGTTTCTACTTTACACCTCATCTTGAAGTAAAAAACATAACATTCCATCTGTCTTCTCTAAGCCTTCCAAAATGATAAATAAACACTAGTCAAGCTCTCGTGTGGAGTTGGTTCAGGGTATACTATTTTAAAGTCATGCGATATTAATTTCTACAGTCAACATAACAGACGTAACTTACTCGGTACTCGTAACTTTTCTTTTTAAATCACCACTCGCATGATTAAAAAAATTCATTTGTTTTATTTTTGTTATCATACATAATTTGACTCAATGAAACTGCTAGATGCTTAAGACTTTACTTATTGTTATGATGTTTATGTAGCACGTTTAATTTAGCTACTGTAAACAACTAACACCATCCTTAAGTACTTTGATGTCTTATAAAAATATTAACCCTTACCATACCTACCTACTGACTGTTGGTTTTGATAACAGAAGGCTAACAAAGTCAGGTTAACGAAACGACAAAATCTATCGATTTATCTCAAGGTAGTGGACTTTATCGCCCTAGGACTTAAATTCAAAACTTCGACAGATGTCCAACACGGTTCATAATTAAGATACGTTAGGGCTACGATTCGACAAAATCTATCGAATGGTCTCAAGATAGTCGTCTTACATCGCCGTACGAGTTGCTAGCGAAGTCGGCCTGAGGTGACGGCAGGCTCAAAGCTTCGACAGGCGTCCAGCGCGGTTCATAATTAAGAACGGTGACTGTTGAAAAATGGCTGCCGCCCCCGGCCGGCCGTGAATAATCGCCGTAATTACGATTCGGAATAATTTCCAGCCAGTCATAGCGATGCTATCGGTAGGTGTTGACGAGCGCTCGTTACGCGCACGCAGCGGTCCACTTTCGTGAAAATCGCATTTTCTTCTGGTTTCATAGGTTGCCTATATCGTCTCTTATTGTTCCTGTATAGAGCGATCAGTGTATCAGAAGTCTTGCCGTTTTCAGACATTCAATTTTTTTCATTCGTCTCCAGGTCATCCTTTCACCCAGAGGTTCTTGGAACTTTTAACATTATTGCGGCTTCTGTCGCATAGAAAATAAAAGCATCTCTCCAGTGCCCTCTAAACGACTTTGATTGTTTGAATTCCATTAGGAACTCACTACAAAAGAATTGTTTAACATCAGCTGGAACTCCGAAAATAACTGACGTTTCACAGTAAACTTGGCGACGTAACGTATTCTTGCTTTGAAAGGTATCAAAAGTTGTTTGTTAAAATTACTGAAGAAGCCATAAATGGGTACAAGACAAAAGTAGCCTGTATTTCCTGTACGAATGTTATCGAGACCGTTTGAAACAAACCGTTCTAATACGTAATTGTTTCTCAAATGTTTAGATTACTACAAACCGTTCCAGTCTATTACTTTCATTGTCTATTAATTCTCTTCGATAGCCAATCTCACAAGGAGGATTAAAACAAATTGAAACAAAATTCGTAACACTCGTTCCAAATTCGTTGATACGAGTATCGGTAAAAGTTCCGTTGTTCCGACGTCTATAATCGCAAATTAACTATGTAGGTACACGTATTGCTACAAAAAATATAATTAGGTAGGTACTAAATTAAGCGAGGAAGGCGACAAAAATAAGAGTGAAGAGTAAAAAATATCGATCTGGCTAGTGATCTCGAGAGTGAGTTTGTCCGAACTTTTTTAGGGTTCTGCATTTAAACGGTGCTAACGGGACCCTATTAGTAGGCGTTCCGTTTTTTTATGTCTGTCCTAGTGCTCCATTCAATAGGTGGTGAGTCCTTATTATATTGGGTCGGTAGTACACGGTAGTAGCACTATGAGTAGGTACTGAACAAGTTAGTCTTTACATCTGTACCTGTTTATATTGCCTAATTGCAATCAGTCAATTATAGATTTTTAATCTGTAATTGACTGACTGACGCAGTCCAACCCATTAATGATTCACTATAGGGTTGGATATTCTTTAAAAATTTTCATTTACGGAATCGTTTTAGGTTTTCGGATTCGTTTCTTAGTTATAAACTTAACCACTTCGCTGTCCCGTGAGTCATATGTGACTCATAACCCTTTGACTATTTAAAGGACAGGGAAAGTGTTAAAAATGCTTCCTTGGTGCATTTTTGAAGATAAAACTGAGCGATACGCGGGCAAAACGCTAGTTGCACTATCTTGGTGATCCGGAACCTTTCACATGCGGATCCGATACGCACTTCACTGATTTATTTTTATCTGATATTCGTAGCGCAGGAAAGTAGTTTTAATCCTTTCTCTGAGTTAATTAAAATAATCCGACCGTTCGCTGGGAGGCGTGCCGCTTGCGCCACTCTGCGTGGGCTGATTTAATTAGCTGTTAATATCTTTTTTGCGCTTACATCACCAAACGGACTTCGATGGCGCCAACTTATAGGTAGGTAGTACTAGGTATACGTAATATCGATCTATGTAGGTACAAATGTTTCTTCACGAAATATTTTCTGCTCTGCTAGTTCTGTAGAAAAAGTTTAAATGGAATCCTTATCCTATGCTTGCTTTTGGAGGAGAAGAATTTTTTAAAGCTGCTAATTACCACCTACTACATGACTCGATACGGTGATACGTTGTGTGGCCTGCTTAATGGAGTACACCAGTATCACATTGATGTGTTACGCAAAATTCTCTCTAGAGTCAAGTCTACTGTGTGATGGTGCGTAAAGTATTTAAGTCGGAATTTTTCATTTTATGAGACATCCATGTCTAAATACATCAATTACACTAGGTAGGTAAATGACATTCAGTCTTACTTTTGTAGAAATTGAGCTTCAATGGGATTTAATAAAAATAACATAACACTGTTAGATGTACTTCATATGAATCCTATGAATAGACGTGTTGTTGGTGACGTGCTGTCACACAAAGTCAATTATAATTAAAAATTTAAATCGTCAAAATGAAATTGTAAAATCAAATCGATGAAAAGCCCATTGAACCGTATCATCAAAGTTATAAATTTATTAACAGAGGCGCATTAATTAATATTTTATTACAGTTAATCAAAATTATAAAATTATGGCTACCGAATTTCTTAATTGATTAAAACCAATTGCTGTAAAGCTTGTGAATTAATTTATATTTTGATTTTTTGTTGCATATTGTAACACGTTTTATATTAATATCGATTGAAATAGCGCAATAGTTATCGTGTTCCTTAAATTAAGTTGCGTAAGTTCTTGAAGACCTCAGTGATCCGAACTTATTACTGTCTTATTCTTCGAATTTGCTGTCTGCACTTAGTATGTTCCATCCTAAATTTCCATCCTTACCTAGGTAGGCCTCGGAAATTCGAATTACTTTAATTTAAATCTTTTACCTATTTCAAATTTCGATCCACACAGACACATTTTTCAGGCGTTACGTTGCTAAAGACAAACACTTAGTATCTGGAGCGCAGCTGTGCCAACTGACGTCACTCAGAGGACACAGCCATCTGCATGAGCGTTTCGTTTGTAGAAATTGACACGTTCAGTGCCTTCGACACGCCTTCTTCTTCTTCTTGTCAGTTGGCAGTGCCGGTGACCCGACTGGCGTGTCCAGAACATAATAAATAACATTTAGACGGCATCCGTAAAGCGTTAGGTAAATGTGTAATAGAATAGGTTTGGAAGTGTATGTTTAATGGTTGCAGTGAGCATTCATCGTCAGGTGGCTTGCACGCTCGTTGCTATCTTTCTTATAAAATAATACAAAAATGAAGTAGAAATGTACTTTTGAGTTGCTGTTTCACAGTCAAAAGATTTAGAAATCGATCCGAACGTGATCATTAACGCTGTACGGACTGAAATTGACGACGTTTCTTTACAATTAGTATTTCAGGCTAGGTATCACGTTCTGGTACCAATAAAAAATAGACAGACTTTCTAGAATGCCTAAGACGTTAACTAGGTAAGGCGAAACGTTGTAACTGGGTACTGAATTGGTCAAAGACCTCAGATACGGTCTATAGGTACCTATAGAACACATGCCTATAGAAAGTAGAAACATTTCTGTGTATACCACAAAAAGGAACCTATTTGCCATCAGCTGTTATTTTCCTACTTAAATAAAAAATCTTATGGGTTTAGTTAAGAAAAATATTTAAAAATAACTAAGATTTTCCAGGTCATAGAGTCATAGTAGCTCGTCTCGCCTCTAAACCTAACGTTAAGCAGCTCATACCTATAACCTCAAATAAGATTTCTTCTCTATTTGTGGTTGGATGTGGGTGTCCATGGGCTGCAGTGACCACTTGACGTCAAGGGGCCTGCAGGCCCGTTTGCTACTCAATTACTCAAAAAGTATAACTCAAAAATTGTAAATAAATCAAAAGTAGGTAAGAACGCGGTAATTTGATTTCCATTAGCATTCAAGTTTTTAAATTCGAAAATCAAAAACGCAGCCGTTTTCACGATTCCCACGTTAATCGTTATCGGAGCGACCGGGAATGTCCACTTAGCTCACATGTAGATAATGACCCTGTGTGACCTTCTATTATTTGAATAGCCAGTTTAACCCTTCCTATTCATACGAGTTTGCGAATCTATTCCTCTATAAATCCTTTAAGTCAATACTTCGCACGAACACGACATTACTGGCTCGACAATGACGATTAACTATGCGTTTGTCATTCTTTTGATGACTGGTTTTAATTTGATTTGAACTAGCCATTCAGGTTGGTCTATTCGCTAGTATTTCGTGTTTCCATGATCTATGATTTGAAGGGTGGATAGTTCTATGACATTATCTAACGTTTGTTATCTTGTAGTTATATTCATGCTAGAGTAACAATTTAAACGAATGGCAAAATGATTATTTTTAGTTAAAAGCCTACGGGGAAAAATTTAAAGTTAGTTTTTGACTGAGACTCATCTCAAATTTTATTTTAGGTAGAGCCTGAGAGTCTTTGTATTGGCTTATTGAGAAATACAAACAGTTACAATTTTTTGGTAAATTTGTTGATACATTTTTTGTTTTTATTTTTATACGTAGTATAAGTTTGAAGTTTTCACTTCAAATATCGTACACCAATTTACCTGTCTTAATAATAACACTTAATTACCTATTTTTCCTTCGTTTTCAATAATCAGTGAAACCAAAATTCCTGCACACTTACAACCTAGATAGATAGAAGCTCTCAAAAATCGTATTGAAAGCGAAAGTGTAATTTGCATATAACAATGCAACACCTGTTAGGCCGTGGCATGTGGGCGCCGTATCCTCACAATGGGTCCTCATTCAAAATAACAGTTGCAGTGTAAATGAACCTTTTTTATTATCATAAGCCGCCAAGGTCACCTCTTTTACGTGTCATAGTGTCTGTACCTTTGTGACCTTGGATGGGACGATGGTGTAAGGCTATCTTAAGGCGTTTTTATAGTTATTACCTACTAGTCTACGTGGACGCTTGCATGTCTAGAGAGAAAGAAAAGTAGGTACCTAATATGTGTCATAATCCAGGCGATAAATAATAATTGGTGCAAATAAACGCTTTGCCGAATGATTACTCAGTGAAAAAATGGACTACAGAGACCACTTAACATCAGGTAGGGAATGCTATACTGGGATACCAGGATCCCGAAAGTCAGGGATATGCGGTTCGTAAAATGTGTGGGAGCCCGCGCGACAACTAGGTACCTGATGGACGTTTTGATTCTTTGATTTGCTTGCAAACACCGGGATCCTGCGGGATTAAAAATTTACAGCCCTACAAATACTGTGATAAAAAATTGCTTCTATATCAGAAACAAAAGAACTTTTCAGTTTTACGCTGGGCTATGAAGGTCTCTTCAAAGTCTACGTAGAGATGGGAAAATTTTACCACGACAAGCTTTTAAAGTTGTAAAAAGCTACATTTATTACGTAGCTGCGTAGGCGTGGAGCCGTGGACTATTGAATGCAGATGGAGTTTCGGAGACAATAGGAAAAGTTGGGCCGTAAGTGGGTTTTTCGCGCTCCACTTTTCGTGTTTTAGGTTTATCCAGACGTCCCAGATTTTAAGGGAATTTTTGAATACGAAAAAAGAAGACAGTGGTGCTGGCTATTGATCCTTCACAGAAAGATAACGGCATAAAGCAAAAGGACTTTTTGTTAATGACTCAATCTTCATTTTCAAGATTTGAAACGAATAATACAAAACTAAATTTTTTTTTCGACAGACTTTGGATTTCCTACCGCATCTATGATATCAGTATTATAAAGACTAAAGACTCATATATCACGAGAACCATGTCAGGAATTAGAAGAAAAACAAGTCACATTACGAAATTGGGGCGACTTTATCGCGCAATCTACAACCTGAACAAACGATTAGCAAGTTAAACAAGCCGCTACGAGCCATTAGACCCGTATCTTTACATCTCCTTCGTATAAATTAACCGTGCGTCCACGTGTTCCGATACCGATCTAGAACCGGACAATTCCCAACGAATTTACGATCCAAAACATTTCTTTCTGTACACGATTTTGCATATCCGGACAATGAGGAGTAGTTGACAAGTGATCAATTGTCCGATTTTCGCAAGTGAATAGCCCTTAATGTAGGGAACCGGTTCTGCAGTGGGTTATTAAATTACAATAATTCGAGAAAGCGGACGTGTCTTGGCCGAGGGTTGAATTGTAGTGACCGTTGGCCGATGTCGGCTGTGTTCGCAGTGACTTATGGTATGTTCTGTTTGCAGGTAAATTATATGTTGGTTGTCTATCGGCTTACACGCAACTACGCGGTAAATAGACCAAGTGTATGGTACAGTAATATTAGTTTTGAACAAGGATTACTGGACTAAGATTTAAGTGTAAAGAAAATAGTAAGGAAATAAAAAAACTGCGGAAAGTGATTTGGTTCAAATACTATATAAGTCATTTGTTCATGTTTTTTTAAATTCACAGTTGGACAAACCCTTACGATACTCCGCTCGGCTCTAGGCTTCTGAGTCCACCGCCTTTTCCGTTGTTTTCTTTAAGTCTACTTGGTCGGAGGACATCTAGTATTTTTACCAAGAAGTGGTTAACATACAAAAACCTTTTATTAAAATACATAAAATTCACCGTCGTAATTACTTAAGGTGTGTACATAACATTTTCAAAAAAAGTTATTTTACGCATGTAGGCTAGGGCACTGTAACTAGGGCAGACTAATAGTTAACAAATTTATAATTAAAAATATCAGATACCAATTTAAGAAGTCCCAAATTTCTCGTTCACCAATATAATTGTATACTACTTAGGTATCTATTTTTATATACTTTCAAGATGACAATACAAGTCATAAATTTATAAATTAATTTAACAATATCTTTAAGTTGGGGTATCAAATTGTAGAATGAAACGTAATTTTGTGTGAAAGACGCTAACAGGCTACCTTTTAGTGCAATAGTAAAATATACTTAGAAGTATTATAATAATATAAACGAATCACAAATAGATAATTCGAATCGTGCTACAATTGTACATTCGAAACGGAAAAATTTCCGATTACAAACTACTTTAGTATCGAATAATATGTCCTAGGTATTTCACAATGCTACATGTTTTTATAAAAAATTAGTGTCCCCGCACACAGAATACATAGTATTGACACACCATCACGTTTCACTATAAATGGGAATGCTATAAAGTCAATGATAGACCACCGACTAACTCTTCTACGAGTACATGCTATTTTGTCTTCTAATGCCAAATAAATTAGCAACATTTTGTTGTGTTTTGCGTTGATATAGTGTAGGACATTTTAGCTAACATATTGTTAAATAATTATGATGTAAGATTACAATTTAAATTTAGATTTTCACTTAAAGCAGATTAAGCACATCAACCAATATTTTCTTGTTGACAGTAACGAAATTATTATTTCGATATCAGTTTAGGTAATAATTGAATAAAAAACTGAAATAAAAGTATTAAGCTACAAAATTTTCCAACAAATCAAACTGTCAATAAGTCGAGTGGTCATTATACTAGGTATGTGCACTTGCAAACATCTTCAACTAGCGAAGAACCCGAGTAAACAAGTTGCCGGTAAAAAGTGTGCGGTCTGTGAGGACTCTAAGTGTAGACCGTTCAGACCACGATTAGGTTATAAGTCAAGCTATTTTATAAAGTTGTTTTCAAATTGATTTAGACTAGTTTTTCTAAACAGCCATTGACTCCGGTCCCCAATTGTATAATCGGAAGCATCCCGTACCTATACAAACTTTGTGATTTACAAAAAGGTAAACAAGTCGAGCATCGTAATTTCAGTTTAATAAAAATGTAGGCATTTCTAGAATAGGTACGCTCAATCAGGTGTGAAATCACATCTACGGAACTAAATTAACTACGCTATCACGTAACTCGATCCTATTTGCGAAGTCTCGTACAAAATTACCAACGTAATACAACGGACCTTGTAATGAGTGCAGAGAAAATAAAATACCGTAGACTCGAATCATTTTATCAGGTACCAAAAATTTATCGAATAAAATCTTTTCTTGAATGAAATCAAAAAATAAATTTGTATAATGTTTCTGTGAAAGTTTCAGCAAGTATTTTTGGATTAAGATCTGAATTAAATTGAATTGAACTTTATTTACTTACTTATTTCAAGTCTTTATTAACATATACTTTATAAATATTAAAGCTAAAATTAAAGAACGATCAATAAAAAATATATATAAAAGAACAATGTTACCGCTATGAATGTTTGGTAAATTTGTGTGAGTATTTGTTGTCTATTAAACAGTTAATTAGTTTTTTGACTTTTAATTTTTATTTATAATTTAAGTAAACAAAAACAGATTGCAAATATGTTCAGCGCCAACTTAAGAATAAGTATTTATTTATGTATTTAAGACTTATAAGCTCGAAGTTGTCGAAAAATATTTTGTATTCCTGAAGTATCCGTTGTACCTATTAATTATTACAATTTAATTTAAAAAAATAACCCTACATAAAACTGAAAAAATATTTAAACTGTCATGTCGTGATTGAGTATTCCTCGTGTTTAAAGCCAGCATTCCGTAACATACTTGCGTCAACATGCGTCGGCCGTCACGCTAATGTACAGGGGTTGTAAGAGCGCGTTGGGGTGCGGGGTTCGTTCCCGGTGTTCCCACGGTGCCACAGGAAGGCAGGTTGCGGTTTAGCCTAAGCTAGCAATTATCTAGACGAGTGAATGAATTACTGTAAATAATTAATTAGCGGGCTCAGTAATTGATTGTAAAGGGCCGGTAAAAGCTTAGGTATTGTGGAGTTTTGAATTTTAAGCGGTATCTAAGAATTATTTCCCGAGATCTATTTATCGAATTGAGTGATTTACTTAATAAGTTCATGTTCTCAGAATGACTGATTTTAGTTAATTGTAAAGTCCTATTGATTTTGCATTGAAGTGGAAATTTTTCGGTGACCGAAATTATCATAACACCGATTTATTATTTAAGAATAATACAATTTTTGAAAATAATATTAAGTTAACACAGTAGATATACTCGTATACTAGATATTTAAAAAATACTTATGCAATACCTATTCTACTTCCAAACATAAAGATAGTAATTTAAAATAAAATCATAGCACTAAACTATGATAAAAACAGTTTACAAACGATCAAATAATTGTAACACACGGCTTCAAACGGTTCCGGTACGATATAATAATAATTGCCGCAAAACAGAAAGGACGTCCTGTGTCGAATCCACGAAGGTGGCAATACCAGCCATCTCTAACACCACCGAGGACATATCGCGGTAAAGTCAACCCTACGTCACTGTAAGAAGAAGCACGACAAAAAAATTATAGATGATTTTCAATTTTTGCCCGCTGCGAACATCCCTTATACGCGTGACGGGTCAAAATCGCGATTTTATTTATAACATGTCGTATTATAGCAGCTGGGGTTTGTCAAGACGATAAAACGTAAGAAAATGAATCCGAGAACCCCTCGTCTCCCTTCAAGGGGCGGACCACCCTTCGAACGGGTTTCGCCATCATAAATCCCACGTTCGTTGTGAAAAGATATTTTAAAATGCGTATAAAATTTATTCAGGGCAGAAATAATTCGATATGCGTCGGTATTTATTTATTATTTGGGCCGAGTGCGAAACGTGCACGTGTTCTAGTTCCCAATTGTCCTGATGTGTACCTATCAGTAGAAGACTTAAATGGAAGTGTTTAATTAATTCCTTTGGGTCTTCTTTACGTTAGATTGACTTGATTTGGGTTTCGGTCATCGGTTGTAGTTGAGGCTTGTAAGAAAAGGCAATCCCGGAAGTAGATTATTTTTAAATATACCGATTTACAAATAATTTTGATGTAACTAATGTTAATAATGAGTGAATCCGTTTACTGCGTAGTAGTATCATAAAGTTTACCTGAAGAGGTGCTTGGTACATTTCGTTTACGGGGTAGAGGTACCCAAGGCTCAACTGAAGAGGTGTGGATCAATCAAGTTTATGTACCTATTTTGGCTGGGGTTGAGTGATTGCTAAGAATTTTAAGGCCACCATCTTAGTTCTCTGAAGTCACAACGCATCTAAATTCTCTGTCCATTGGCCTGCACGTTTGTGGACTAAACATTAGTAGTACTATGTATGTACGTATGTACCTAATTAAAAAATCCGCACAACATTAACAGATAAATCAATGGAATCGTTCAATATCGAGCCGTTACGCAAACCACAAAATGACAATCGAGATCAGAACACAAAGCGAAGCTATTAAACAACAATAAGGGACACACCGACAGACACGCCCACTCACCCAGTGACCCAAAGAAATAATAAACACTCCAAACGACGTCTTAATTAACCAACAATGACTACAGAAAAACGTTACAGTATCACTTCTATTCTTATATAAAGAGGTGATGTGTGTTTGTTTGTGCGTTGTTTGTAAAAAATATTTTTAATGACAACCGCCCTCAGGCTGAAAGGTAAGAAATAATTTTAATAATCGAATATAGAACCTACTCCTTTTTAATCGGTTAAAAACAATTGGTTCAAATCAGGGGTTAAAACTATTAAGGACATACGCGAGATATTAAAGTACTGAATTAACTAAGTAACACCAAAACCAATTCAAATTAGAGTTATAAAAAACGCCATGCAACCAGTTCATTTTTGATATGTTTTTTTAATTGGTGTAAATATTATTATTATCATCCTACTTTTTGACTTTTGTGTCTATTTTTGACCTCGTTTAGTCAATACTAATACGCGGAACCTTGTTAATTCTTTCCCGGAACCAACTGGTTTCATGGAATAGGCCAATCAAATATTGAATTGAGTAGATGACTAGCAACCCAATTCAGATATTTTTATGAACTGTCAAAAGCCAACCTTTATATTTTTTCGTTTGATAGGTCATGACTGTACTTTTGTAAGTCGATTAGGACTACCTACCTGTTATTATGTGTAAAATAAATTAAAAATCGAACTTTAAGATACAATAAATATAGCCAGACTTTACGACATTCCTAAGTGCACTTTCTTAATGAAAGCTAATTTTGTATAGTGGTATAAACCCAATATACGCAAATAAAACCGTGGGCATAGCTAGTCTTATGATAATCATAATAGACAATCACAATGCCCGAGGTGTACTTAAACATTGTGAACAATTTACACCAATAGATACAATACAATACTATGGTTTTTACAATGGCATATTTGAAAAGAACTGTATTGTGTACAGCCGTGCACGTAAGCGCTAAGCAAATAGTGTCAACGACCTCTCGATTGTAACTCATTCACTTGTCGATTATTATTTTTGTTGCGGACGATGTAAAACTTTTGGCTGCTCGTTTTTGTTTAGTTGGTTTGCTAATAAACTAATAAGCAAACACTTTTACTTTCAAGTTAAAAGCAATACATTTTCTGCAAAACAACTGCCACATATTCTGTGCAAATTTTAATAATGAAAGTAACAGCTCTGCGATAGACTGACTGCGACTGAGACCACGGAAGTCTAGAAATAATAATATCGTCTCGAATTATACTAGTATGAAATTCAAAAAGTATGAAGATCCTTGAAAGTGAAAGTTATGTTTATGAAAATCAAACAGTATAAAGATCCTTTTACTTTCCATTAAAAAGGAATACATATTACACCACTTTTGTGACCGACTACACACAACAGCAGAGTTCAACGACCTATTATAAAACGATGATACACTTGAATATCGTCAGGTGAAATAAAATTTTGCATATCTATCGGATTCGTGCATTAATGTGTAAATTTTTATTTGTGGCTATGATCTATTGTGAAAATACTGTGGATATTATACCCGAGGACGTAAGACGCGTGCCGAATGATATTAACATAAAATTTGTTTCATAATACTTCTAACGATCGGTATTCTATAGCTATGTATCAATTTATCCCAATAGTGAGGTAGTCATTCAATGAAAACTGGATCTATGTCAGTAATACTACGGAGGTTTATTGTCAAACATGAATGGTAAAGATGCACGATTCATGTTGGTAGTTGGGGTTCATAGTTTAGAAGCTAAAAACAAAAGACTTCAACGGGTGTTTCACAATTAGAAGATCCCAAGAAAACACCTTCTTCTTTAAACAATGTGTTTTTTGGCGAGACTTGGTTTCCGGAGAAACAATGACTATGACATACATACATGTATAAGTATTTTTTTATAGACTACAAATATTAAGACTACTAGCGGATATCTAATACCTACCTACTAAAGGTGCCTAGTAGGTACATACTATAGGTACCGAGTGACTACTATCTACTGTGAAAAAGTAGAAAGTGTGTATATGGTGTTATTTTTTAGTAATTAATGAGCAAGTGGTCACTTGATGTCCGGCAACTAGCCGTAATGTTACACCGATGCGCAGCCGCTGGGGATGTCGGGGTTCCTTGGATCATTCGTGCCAATATTTTTTTGCAGAAGTATTTTTAAGAGTTTTCAGATTTGTAATTGTAATGGTACTGGGTTCACGTTTTGGAAAAATATTAAAAGTTCTTAGTTCCGTTATTAGGATGATGGTGTGACTACCGAGTGTCGGTTTTATATGTGTGGTGGTGGGAGAAATTTAATTATTTGCATTCAATAACTGATGACTGAATTTCGGACTTAGAATACAATTGAAAAATCTTTATGATACATTTGTCAACTGTCTGGTTACCATAGCACAAGCTTACAGCTTACTTTGGGACCAGAATGTGTGATTTGTCCCACAATATTTATCTATTTATTTATTGAACGAAAATTTCAATCTGCTCCGTTCGCGTAGTGAGCTGTAAATTGTATCTAATATTTACACTTCATGTAGATATTCATATATAAGATAGCAAACTATTTATTATTTTCGAAGGTCCGCATCACCCCGGTTCACTCGTCGCGCTCAGTAGCGCGTGCAACCGCGCGGCGCAGGAAGGCGCGTCTCATCTCGCGCAGGATGCGGCGGCGCGGCTGCCGGACTTGCTATCCTCGCTATCTATTACTAGACAGCAGACACGTGTTACTGACCTGACCGACCGCATGACATTTGGTTACCTATACCTACCCATATGGTTCAGTCGGTTTGATTCCTACCGCCTATGGTGCTTTTTACTAGACAGCAGACATGAGTTACTGACATTCAGTCGGTTTGGTTCCTTACTGCCAGCGTCTTAGTCCGTAAAGAAGCATGTTCTTCGTGTTTGACTCCTACCGGCTAGGGCCCAAAGGCGTTCCTCCTTATGCCGGGTGTCGGGGCCAGGGGTACGCTTTCGCATTCTTCTGCGGTCCTAACAGCGTTTGTTCACCTCTGTGTTACTGACCCGACCGACCGCACGAGATTCGGTCACCACCATATGGCACCATGTAGCTGCATTAACCACTTTACAACATTAACCTATGGACATTATAGTTATTCTGTCCACGATAATAAAACTTAAGCCAGCATTGTCATGACGTAGGTATTCTAAAAATGTATGGTTACCTTATGACGACTAACAAACCCAATCCAACGTAGCCGATGTCAATTGCACTAATTAAGCTGCGTACTACAATTTCGCAATACCCGAAGCGCAGTGCTCAGCCGATTGCAATCTAAGCCCAGGCTTGTTTCTCGGACTGGCGCCAGTGTTAATTGATATATGAATTGGTACGATTCTAATCTCGGTAGGTATTTATGTCAGCTGGACTGACAGCGATATGATCGCTCGCTACGAAACATTTGCGTAGCGAAATTTGCGAGTTATCTTAAATGTTTCTAATACTGAAAATATCTCCGGAAGTTTAAGGATTCGGATTAACTATTTAATGTGACTCCATTCAGCCAACATATCGGTAACTAAAAAGTTTTTGAACATCGGTGATAGTCCAATGGCTAAGAATCCGTCCGGGTTCGAACTCCAGAGGCACTCAACAATTACTTTCTTAATCTTTATGTGCGCTTTATAAAAAATAATATTACCTGCTGTAGCGGTGAAAAAAAATCATGAGGAAAATCTCTCTGAGTTCTCCATATGGTTCTCAAATTCATGGATCCATCAACCGGCACTAGACCCGCGAGATGGACTGAGGCCTACATCCTTCGCATTCTGAATACGTTACAGAATAGGCTTCTAATACCCAAAATGTCTCGATAAATTTAAAGGTTCGGTTTAGCTATGAGTATTTATTGTTACTCAATTCAGCATACATACAGGTAAAAACTATAAAGATCTTAATAATTTTTTTAAATCTTTGCTAAATATGTAGTAAGTACACTATTACACTCTATGTACCTACATTGTGCACGTTTATTGGCCTAAGTTAATTTGAACTCCATGATGGATGTAAGCTGCACAGATATGATTGCATCCTTAGATCGGTAACGATGCTTTCTAATTCTAACGGATTGTAGAATGTGGAAGGTATAACCATTTGTAATCGTATCATTCATCACTGTCCACGTGCTTCATCAATGCGAACAGATTAATAAGGCCTCGGATTGTGATTGGCGGATATTTTAGATACCTATAAACAATGTGATCGTAATGTATGGGTATTTATTTACATTCCGGCTTGTTATTTGAAGTGGAGATGGAATGTGAATTAACGGATTTTTTGCATGTACTATGTATGTGTACGTAAGTGAAGCGTGTTTTGATTGAGAAATAAAAAAGTATCGTCGAAGAAACTGGGCACCTATACATAAGTACCTAATGTGTTTACGACGGAGATTTCGGAAATAGGGATAATGACATATTGAAATTGAAAAATTGATGCGATACCTAATAACAGTTGTCACAGAACCTACAGTTGTTGATGTTGAGCCTGCAATATTTTTTTAAATTTTATTACACTCATGTTATAGTAAAAACAGTAATTACAATGTTGTCACAACGTATAATTGTGGTACTATTTCATGAGCACTTATGAAATCTTTGGTTCTGTGTCGCTGCCATCAGTAAATGTTGACACAGAGTACGGAAGCGTCGGAGTGTACGACACATCCGGCGTGCGACATGCGACACAATGTCACGCTGATTCGAACTTGGGTCCGATGTCAGTGCACATAAAGGCATTTGTTTTTTGTTTAATAAATGATTGATTGAATGATTTGAAATATATTTTTGGAAACTACATTAAGTGAAAATGTAAGGCTACAAAGAGTATATTTTTTAATTTTTTTACTTTCACGTAAATTGGTGGTAGGGTTGTTTAGTGTTACTAAATTATTAACAAAATCTCTAATTGTGACACTATATAATGAATTTATCATGATTTCTAATGATTCTAATTTTATGTCTCTGCCCATTAGTTGATAACAGTTGAAACAGAGTGCGACATGCGATTCGTTGTTATTAATTGTTAAAAAATATATTATTGGCAAATATGTGGATTTGATACTATTTAATGAGTACTCATGATTATGAAGAGACGCATTGTCTCTTCAGAGTCTCTGCCATCAGTAACAGTTGTCACAGAAGACGGAAGCGTCAGAGCGGGCGACACATCCGACGTGCGACATGCGACACAGAATCACGCTGACTGTCCATGTCGCTCGAATCCGATCTACCAATGCAGTGAATTCGCATGCATTTGTTTCTCTATTTTTTTATGCTCAAGGATAATTATTTTGATTAGTATCTGGGAGCTACTCCACATAAGAATCTTACACGTTGTGACTTTAAATTTGCTTTGAAGTCGTATGGCTGTAGCTTCTTAATGACAAATCTGTGTAGTAGGTAATAGGAATTATTTAGCTATATATGACGATAGAAGGTTACATATTAGCCATGAGATTTAATGTCTATGGATTTGTAGTGTCTGTGCCATCAGTTGCCATAAAATGAAAGATAAGTTAAAGTTCTACTTAATGCCTCTTTGCTGGTTTAAACATATAGAAAATAGAAACTACCGTCGTATTTAAAAGTGTGTTTTATGCCAACAACATCGTATACCAGTAACTTGGTAAAGGTTTGATATGTTTTATTTTGCAAAAATAATGACGTTCATTACCTATTCCTTCCAGCTGAGACTGTCAAGAACGGAAACCTCAAGATGGACAGGCAAATTGGACCGCATCCTACATTATGCGTCGCAGTGACATGGCACACGTTGCAGCTAACGGAATGTATATGCATAATTGCATACGTAGTATAGACTTGAGGCGGTGCAACTATGGCATACCTACTCGTATGTACGATACCTACTGCACCTATAGGTACCTACTCAGGTGCATAACATGGATGTGGCGGAGTGGGTGAACTCTGGTGTTTCTTGAATCTTATTTTTTACCGCGATAATATGAGGTACATACACATAATATAGGTACCTCACAAATTATACTTAGGTACATACGACATATGTTATAAGATGATATCTTACACTTCAATGACTCTACCTTCAATGACTCTACCTTCAAGGACTATGTGGTTCGCTCAAATAAAGTATTTCCGGGAGTCACATACGTAAGACATGTAGAATATGCTACTTCACTACTACTTGTGTTGGAGCTGCGTTGGCTTTTGCTACAGCCTACCTACACCACTTCACGATTTACGAAACCAATTAATTCTGTTCTAATAGATTAAAATGAATAAATTTTCAAATATATATAGAATAGTTAATCTACTCACAGACGATATCAAACGTGTCGGTCTGGTGGCTGCGGATGCTGCGCGGGCGCGCCGCCGGAAACGGAAGTCAGGCGCGTTCTCGCTCATCTGTGGAAAAATGGCGGCTGACGGAATCACTAGGTTGGTCGCAGGTCACTGGGATGGGTAATTAATTCTAGTTAGATACCTACCAAGTAGGAACAAATGGCTAGTTCGTACGGCTAAGAACAATTACCTACATAGACTAGACGTACCTACATACGTAATAATATAGGATTTGTTTTTTTATTACACTTTGCCTGTCCACTAATTTGGCTGTGGTTAAACAAGTTCAAGTTCAATTCAATAAATTAAGAAATCAATATTTCTGTTAATTCACTTAAATATTATCTTTCATTGGTAAATTTCAAAACATTTTTTTTCATGTTTCTCTTTGTTTGCAAAAATCTAGTATCTAAGTAAGTATTTTTAAGTATTTGAATTGATACCATACCCGAAGTTTGTAAAATAGCCATCTAAGAGATACCGTATGTACCTATGTACCTACTATGTATTTGTAGAATGGTATTACTTAAAGGCGATAACTTAACATTTCTTTCGTAGGTATTCTTAAACAAATACATAATTAGATACGGGAATGTGTATTGACAAATAAATTTACAATGACTTACGGAAAACATAGAAGATTATGATATCTTTAACCAATACGACCAGGCAAGTCGTATGGAGATAATTACGTAGTAACGGCAGATTCGAGCCCCTTGGTGCCCGATGCGAGGCGAAATGAAGATGCCGCACTCAATGAGTCTATCGCAGCAGGTGGTAATTATTTAATAAGGTTCCGAGAACCAAATAAGCCTGTATTTATGTAATTATACGTCGATATTCAAAAATAATTAGGTTTGTAAAAATAGAAGTCTGTAAAAGTTGCTAGGGTAGAAATTCGGTTTTGCACTACAGCTTATGA
The DNA here is from genome assembly GCA_905147235.1 of Erynnis tages. Lineage (NCBI taxonomy): Eukaryota > Metazoa > Arthropoda > Insecta > Lepidoptera > Hesperiidae > Erynnis > Erynnis tages. The sequence goes on from LR990072.1 coordinate 11,025,235, forward strand.
TTTGAATCATCTTTATCAAACACATTGTAAAATTAAAAATTGTGTTACATCCTTCATAAAATATATCACCTACTGGGATTTATATTATGTTGTTTTAAAGAATGGTTGTTTCAAATCCAATTTTCACTTAAATTCAAAAAAGTTACTGAAGGCTGAGATGACAGCAAATTGTATGTTGTCCATGTTCCGTTAGGAGCATAAGAAAAGACTTTGACTTTTTAAAAAAATAATATTTTGGAGAAATTATGTACAACTGCAAAAACTTAGATACGTTGGGTTAGGTAAGAAAAAAATTAATATAATGAAAAATCTTGACAGTGTGTCAGTTTCTTTTTTCTCTTTTTGAGACCATAAACATAGTCAACGTTGAGGTTACAAGCGTCAACAGTCCAGACGTATTGATAGATCGCTGTTGTTAAACCAGAGATATCAAAAAGAAACATCCGACACCATTCTTGGTTGGTTAAAACCTCAAAGGTTGGCACTAACTAGTCCTTGTTTTCATCAATATGGATAAGAGGAGTGTTTTGGAAAAAAAGAATAACGTCATTTTTTTCTTTCTTTTTCTTTCTTTAAATAAAAGTATCTCAATTGACTCTTAATCTTATGGACATCCCAATTGTAAACTCGGCGATCAGTAACATACTTTCGGAGATTGTTGCTTTACCATCCGTGAGTGTAAGGACAAAGGTTGCCCTGGAAAATTCGGTAGTGGCTCCAAGTCCAATTGTCTGTGAACTGCCTCTGGATCGTGAGGTGTTGGAAAGCGCGACGTGACATTAGCGGCGTGACCCCGCGCCGTGACCCGTCGAGCCGTGAAACGCGGCAAATCGCCGTGCGCTCAGCCTGACCGTGCTTTACGCTCTCTAGAACTATTTATAAAGGACGACACGACGTTCGACGTGGTCGGGACCGAGAGGTATCGTTGCGAGAAAATTATGGATTAATCCTGTTTCAGTTATTTCCATCTTCGACTAGCAAGTTCTGCCCACTTTGAATCTTATAGCGGACAAAGAATGTTTGTATAGCAAGCAAAAATTACATACGATTACGTCACATACCTAGGTATTCTTCCTTCAATCATTTTTATGCTATATTTATGTAGATAATATTAGTAAATTGAATATGTTTCGTATTTACAGCGTAAGCTTATGTTACTGTTCCAAAATTATTTCAAGTATTTTATATACCTATGTTAGATAGGTACTTACAAACTTGAAAACCTGAAAAAAATCTCACTAATATCCTCCTTAAAGCCTAAGCCTTCCTGTGTAGATAAATAATTTTGTCTGTACGTATACTCTATTGTTCAATTGAAACAATTGAACCTTGATTTTAAATTAGAATACCTAGTAAGTATTACTACATATAAGTATTTTTTTATTATTGTTTGACACAAACACTATATGCAGTTTGCTCGTGCATTGATAATTATAAAATTTACAATTAAAAGGATATTTTTTTGAAAAGGATATTAATTTTAATTTTTAAATTATAACTTTTACAGTCGTACTTTCACATTAATATCGAAATACTTTCTATTCAGCAATTACCCTTTCCATTGAGTCTTTCGCCTCGTATTACAGCGCACGACTTTCTTCTTGATTCACGACAAAAATGTCGCAGCGTATAAAAGTTACACATGTCCACGTCCGTTGCGACGATCATGTGTGGCGACTCGCACGCTCCTAATCGCCCAGTGAATTAGACAAACCGACGCCACACTTTTGCAATTATTACAAAAATAATGTGCCTCTAATGGGCTTTAATAGAAAGTTAATATCTTTCAAATATGTGTCATTTGAACAAATACCTTGTATGGTATTTTCAACGTTAAAAAAAAAGAGCGGTAGTAGCTTAGAATTCAGCTTCTAACTCGAGGGGTCCCGGTTCGAATGGCTTGCACGAGTAACTTTCTTTAAAAGTTAATTAATGAAACATGCTGTAACGGTGAAGGAAAACTTCGAGAGGAAACCTGTATGCCTAGTTCTCCACGTTATTTATTGATCAGCTTGATGAGTTCCTATTGTGTTTCTTTTAGTGTCTTGCTTGTTATCATTGAAACAGAATGAGAGTTATATAAAAATAATGCGTAATTAGTTACAAAAAATGTGTTTACGGCAGTTGTAATCTAAGTATCCTTCACCAAGCACCAATAAAAATGGATGTAATCCTAAAAATTTAACTACAGGTTTTGTAGATACTTGAAAGATCTGTATTACTTACAATTTTCGCCTACATTTTTCAAACTTTTTAGTTGTTAGTACAACCCAAAAATATCCGTATAAACAAAGGAAGTAAAATTTTGAAATCACATTGTTTACTTAAGTGTCGGTATGCCGAGGTTCCGGAGTTATAATGACCAAAACCGTAAATAATAATCCACTAAAATCTGATATAAAAACATGTAGGATAATTACTAGCGGGGACTGGCCCCCATAAGGCTTACACCATCAAGTACGGGGTTTCGTTCCGAATGCTATGGCAGGAATAAATATGATACTTGGGGGACTGTTTATGTCATGGAAGCGGGTTTGTGCAAGCATTCACAGATTTTGATGGGGTAGTGAGGTACAGTCGCGGTAAAATGCTTTAGAAGTAATTTATGTTTCGAATAACTATGCAAACTGTCAAAAGGAAACATATTCGATTTCGAAATTTTTGTTCAACATAAAAGTAGGATAAGTACCGTAATATAAATAAAATCAACTCGCTCAACATCGCGTTCTTGTAGGTACAATATATTCTCAGGCATGCTTACAGGATTTTTTATTACGACTTCGTTACCATCAAAGCAAGTGTCAACAAAGTAGTACCTAGATAAATAACTTATTTTAAAAAATCCGAGCTGGTATGATATAAATTCTTTAATAAACAGCAAGAAGAACGAAGGTGACCGACATAGCTCTCAAAGTTTGCAAATTAAAGTGGCAATGGGCTGGCCACATCGTTCGCAGGACTGACAACCGATGGGGAAACAAGGTCCTCGAATGTCGACCACGTTTAGGCAAAAGGAGCACAGGCCGCCCTCCGACCAGGTGGACTGATGACCTGAAGAAGACAGCGGGAAACCGTTGGATTCAGAGGGCCCAGGACCGGGCGGAGTGGCGTCGATTAGGGGAGGCCCATGTCCAGCAGTGGACTACTAAGGGCTGAAAGGAAGGAAGGAAGGAATAAACAGCAAAGGGTAGATCGTAAGTCGAAGTTAATCGTAAATCATTCAGAGTTTCCCTGTGTCGTAGGGTACAAACATGAACATATACCTCAGACCAGACCAGAAACAGAAACTTAAGCCTATCATTGTAACTCCTTATTCACTGGGAATTTAACTACAGCGTCCAAACAGCTAGACAACAACATGGTACACCCCAATTCTCATAGGAACTCCAAAATAAATCACAATAAATCTGTGTATGACGACTGTGCGCGCCAGTACGCAGCCGGGCCGGGGGTTCGGCGCACACCTGGCCACCGCAGCTGCGCGTTCGAATCTCACGCGCAGCTTCCACGTACACAACACACACAAACGCACGCACACTACCTCACAAACAGGAGTAAACACCACGCATGCACACGCACATGGCCAATACACTCTGCCATCCCAATACATGAGTAAACCCCACACACACATATTAACGTTATGTAGGCAAATAAACAGTCAAATCGCACACTAATAAAGTATATTACGCAGATGGAAGTTAGTACTTATGTGTAAATAGAAAACGTCTGGTTAACAGTTCAGTCAAGATGGTCGGCTGGTTTTGAATAACCGCTGTTAATCTAGCTGACATACTATGTGTGCCAATGTCAACAAACAATGTATATGTATACATAATATGTATATGTCTACTTCATATCTAGTCGATTAATCGGTAAATATATGGTAAATATTGTTTCATCCGTTGGTATTGTACATTCGTATCGAATAAATTCATAAATTGTTGTAAATTATTTATCTTTTCTTCTCACAAAATTATTACAGATATTTAGACATAATGATTTATTTCGCAAACAAAGAAAACACAATATTAACAGAGATCGTAAAGCAATATAATTAAAATAAATAAGAAATTTAAAAAAAGACTATTTAAAAAAAGAGAATAAGTAAATAATATTTCTGTAAACGTCTTAAATACCTACAATAGATTATATTAGTTTTAACGAGAGAAAGCAGCACAGGCGCAGTGCGCTTTCCTTGCATATTAACTCCTAAACTGGTACAGAACATGACTTTGTAGATGCTTAATTTTTTATCAAATATTCCCTAAGATATTTTCATATCGGGTAAACATGAAAATAATGCGGGAGGGTAATGCTTTTTACTAAAGGGCAATAATAGGTAAAGGTCTTGATTGAGTAAACCCGCGGTTTTATGGCTCGATGGTAAAGTTCGTCCAGATATCACTGCAAGACCACGGTTTTATTACTATACCGATGAACCTGGCTCATAGCTCGTCATGTTTGCTATATTTTGCTACGATTCTTCGATCATGACTTTTTTGCTCGCTAGTCGACCAGAACCGTTTATGGTTTAGCACCAACAGGCTCCAATACGATGAACTTTAGTATTAGTTTCTTAATACCTAATATGCATTTGGTAAAAATGAGCTAATACAAAGGCAACATAAAAACAAATGTTATTTGAAGACACAATTATTATGAAGTAGAATTTCACCATTGAAAGGTTACAGCAAAGGATCCAAATTAACTCCAAATGTGGAACGAACGACAATAATTGAATGTCTTCCCGTAACTGTATCCATTTCAATCGCTTCAAGAATTAAATGCTTTAAGCTTATTCAGGGCGATGTTTCATTCACGTGTTTGAATTCATTTAGAAACCAAACAAAAGTGCACTTGTGCGATTCTATTGAATATTAAAAACCATAAACCAACACGTCTTTGAAGTGAATGAATTCAATTTGCTCTTTCGATGCGGCCGACCATTCACGGCAGCAACAGGTTACATTATCAGAGCTTTTACCACAAAACCGATGCATCTAACTTTCATGAATGGAGGATTCCTAAAAAACATTTCTTACAAGTTGTATTGTCAGCTCACAATAAGCGGGCGCCGGTTAACAAAGAGATTTACAAGTGTACGATTCACGCGATAGTTCTTTATGATACGACCTGTTTATTAAGACCTTTGATGCTTAGTTCATTTACCCCTGTGTAGAGCACTTTTGTAAGCCTCGGTCCCGTTGGAGAGATCAAGTTATGTTGGATAGGTTCTAAAAGCGCGATATTGTTGTAATATCAATAGTCGCGAACATTTTGTCAGCCGTGTGTCTTTTGTGCTGACGATTACCGTAATTATGTGTGGAGCAAACATTAGGTCAGTAGTACAATGAAACACATGATTTCGTGATTGTTGTCGGTAGATTCGATCAAATTGTGTAAGCTTTGGATTTAATACTCTATTATGTCTTTATAATAACAAAACTGACGAATACTTAGGTACAACTGTTTATTTGCGAACATTATCATCTTGGTACAATTGGTATGTTATAAAGAGATTATATTTTAGTTCCTTTGTTAATTTATTGACCGCATTGTCATATCATTTGCATATACAATACAATACTAATATTTTTAAATAAATATCTAAGTAACAGTTACAGTAATATAACGAAGTAACTATGCTATTATACAAGTCTTTACCGTATACAATAGTAATGTTGAGCTTTATTTTACAAAATTCATATGTTTACAAAAATCACAGACTGAAGTAAATTACAAATATCATAATAGGTACAAATCTATAAGACTCCTTCATAAAATCGATAAAGATTCAAACTATGTATAATCGTACTCCCCAATTCCTTCCTCACATACGAAGGCGCAGTAATTTATCTTGTTTTATCCCACCGGTCCCCCCTCCATCTGCCAGTTCCCCACTGGTGTTCAATTACCAGTTTTTTGCTTCAGCGTGAGACCGAAAGGCGGGGTTAGGTTTCCACTGAAAGTCTACACCAAACGTCTGCACGTGTACGGTTGACGTTTGCCAAAATGGCCGACACGTTTAAATTTGGAATTTGCGTGTAAGACTGGCTATTTACAGTAGGCACATAATGGGCACCTAAGTACTACTAGTACATATGTTGTGTACTATTATAGCGTTGTAATATTTTTTCGAGAATCAAAATTAATAACGTTGATCACTTTGTTTTAAGATTTTTATACGATTTTAAGTTAATTTAGAATGAAATAAACTTTGAGGGCATTACTTTTACAAAGTTATCCTATTTTGTAACATTTTTCATCGACTATTAAAATATTTATAGTTAGTTACTTTTGCTAACTTTTAGGTACTTACCCTAAAATATTCGTTCACCTACGTACTATGTGTATGTTAAAAAAGTTTTGTTCAGATTTACTTATGTACATGACCTACATACACCATTTTTATGTTAATAAGGGATATAAAAATCCATAAATAGTTATAGTTAGTTTAGGATAGATAGTAAGGATATTGACTGATGAATCTAAGTACATAGATTACCTACGATCTGATTTTGCACGGCAATAAATCGGAGACATGTTTTCCGTGATACGCCTATCATTCCGCTTTCTTCCTTTCAACGCACAAAGGAGCGGAAACTGCCGCTCGAGCTTAACCCGCTCAAAGATTTTGTTTAGGAGATTAGAAATAATAAGAGGTTACGGATTTTTTGAAGTATTCCCGTCCGAGTGTTTGGGTGTAACGGTAGGAAGTCGATTATTATGTTAGGAAATCCGAACGGATGTAGACGGACCAGGTAGTCGGTACCAGTCTATAATTGATCAGGATATACGATCTCGGCAGTTAATATAATCTGTAGGAGTGAGTGCGCGAAGTACTGAAAAAAATCGTCTTGGATTACGTTCCGTTCGAACACCACTACGGTGAGAAAGTCTGGTTCTATCAGGATGTTGCTGCTTTCTTTGTTGTAGTTGTTGGATGTGTAGGTGATTTTACGGAGCACTAACGGATATTTACCGTTTTTTTTCACCAGGTGGAAAATCTAATTACCTTCCCATTGAGTGCAGATCATTGCTGTATTCTGTTGCACAAGGATGTACGAGGGATGAGTTTGTGCTTGTGTCTTGCAATAATACTTATGATACTTGTTTACCGAAAACTTTATCAACATTTATTAATTTACTTATTGATGATTTTAATGTTAGGTGGGATAAACTTTTTGTTGATTTATTTAGTCAAGTATTTAAAAACTTGATCAAACCCACAACTAGACTTGTTTGTCCAGCGGCAAACGTTTACGCTGAGAAGATGTCCTCATTACTAGTTCTCATCCCATGTTTATTGATCGAAATAAAAATATTGGGATCCCAAAGGTAGGTACGTACGACTGAGGAGGAAAATTTTTATGCCGTGGTCCATCGAAGCAAAACGCAAGTCACCGACTCGCAGGCCGTAGGGCTTTGAAGCCGCCGACGTTCGACATCGGCCGATAGCCAACAAAACGACAGGCTGAGATGCTGTTGCCCAAGTTAAAAAAAGTTAGCGGTTATTTGTAGTAGGCGTGTGATCCGCCTTATTATTAAAATAGAAAGATTTCATACCATAGTCCGTACGTCTGCTGACGGTATCCGGCTCACACCCAACAAAATAAGAGGCTCGTTGCTCTAGTAGACAAGGTGTAAAAATTATGCCATTTCGTTATAACTAGTACATGCTCGTTTACTATCTTCTAGCACATGAAAATTCACAGCTATAACATTTTATAGCAACAGTTACTTTCTATCTATACAATATACCTACATATACGAATACAATCTTCGTCATAAGTTGATTACTTTAGTGTACTCGTATTTATGTGTACTTTTTAATGACATGAGACGGGCCACATAATAGTATGTTGTTACGTTCGCCTATTTGGTTAAACACGTTGCCGGTTCTGAGGGAGAGCCCTTTTCACGCCCATTTTGAAAAAACTGATGTCATAGTTCTTCGAACTCAGATCAGCTTGCTGCCGGTTTATCGATGACCGTGTAATAGTCAATGTTCCTACAATAAATCAGTTTTAAATGTTTAACGTGAAAAGCTGCTTTACGCCTATACCTTGGGGCAGAGGTTAAAAAACAACGCTAACATCTCCCCGGACACTTGTGAGATGATGGTGTGAATTGAACGCTAAGATGAGTGAGCTTGCTGATAAACAACTGCGAGCGAGTAATTGCTCGCTATCTCATGTCCTATGCGTCGGATATTTTGTCATTTCATTATAGTCAATTATACGTATGATAGGCGTGTGCGTATAGCTTAATTTTCAATGCAAGGACTGGTAGAGAAAATTGAAGGTATGAAATTTGGTCTGTGCAGAGTGAACAAGCATAAAAAATTCTTCATTCTTTTGTACTCTCCACTGATCTGTTCGTCTAGTTTCAAGCAAAACCGATGTACGGTATGTTTTTTTCTTATTATAAGTTAAGTTAGGATTATTTCATTTAAACTGAGGGATAGTTTTTGGATATTAACGATAATAATATGCCAGTATGATTAAACTCCACATTTGCACTGACCAGGTCAATGGTCTTAGGTGTCTGCATCATACCTAGATGACATGTAGATAACATAATTGAGATATTTTTTGCTATATTAAGTGTTCAATGCTCATCAAAGCTAATCAAAGCTAGAAGCGAAAGGAGACACACTTCTGCTTCCCTCTAAAATGGTTAGACAGTTCCCTTTTGATTTGGACGAAGGATGAAATGTTGCAACTCCATAGAACCGATCGTAACTTGATCACGTTTTTATTCCGTTCTGGGTTCTCAACAGTCGCAATACTGTACAGTATATTGCGTATCGAACTTTATGATTGAACACAAATTGGAACTTTGATAGAAGTGAGAGAGTATCGACATAATCGACCTACGAAGGCCGAAAGCTTATACACATAACCATTAATCTTCATCATACTTCATCATAATTCCATGAAAATCTATGGGTTTAAGTTTATTTGAACTTAATTTTATTAAAATAACTTAATGACTAAAATTTAACGTACTTCTTGGAAATTAATAAACTTATTACCACGAACTACTTATCTTGGAAATTCATTACGTTCGGCTTTCAGTGATTGAAGTTGAAGAAATAATTATTATAATATATTTTCTTGTCGACGGCTAAGTTACAAACATAAATAAATACCCAAGAAGATAAATATATCTAATTAAAAAAATATGAATTACAATCAATTAAACGTACGAAAATAAATTGACAAAATATAAATTCTTTATCGACGGTCTCTGTAGATAACTATTTGATTCATAAGTAAGTACTTAATATGGATTCAGAAGAAGAAGAAGTTATATGCCGCCACTATTTTCGTTCAAATGCATGAATGTCAAATATTTAATCATAAACAGTAAGTTTATTATGTTTCAATTTATCCGTTCTGATCGTTCTTTGTTACATAATTTGTTATCGAGCAGTATAATAGCGGCAAATAAACTAACCAAACACGGGTACACAGGGTTGTTCATTGGCTGTATGGCAGGTAGGTCCCTTGTTTTACTAATCTGCAAAAAGCGAGGTAATCCTTCCGGCCGCCGCAGACTTTGTGACGCCGCCCAAAGCTCCACGAAATTGGTAAATCAGTCGGCAGTGTTGAAATATTCAGGTGTGCAGAATGTAGGGTTGCCCCGAAGATAAAGATTTGGTTAAAATTTGTGATTAAGGAATTAATTTTAATTTTATTTATTTGGCTTGATACAGCTGTTCTTTCGATTTCGTTATGTCCTAATTTAAAGTTATGAAACATTGTGCTCAATACTTTAAATATAGAGAAATTGGAACTTTGATACTCATTATGTGACAATTATGTTATACTTAATGAGTATCTACTTTATGATGTTCTAATTAGTTCTACCTAGGTCGTAACATCAAAAATTTCATTATTTTTCAATTTTCTACAAAATGTCAATGATATGAATTTTTTTATTATTACCTCAATAAAATAGAAATTTGGCAAGGGTGTAAGTAATTAAAAGAATTCGAAAACAAAATTTAATAAATAAAATAAATAAATAACGCTTCACACTCATAGCCCCACACTAGGATTCCCTGTGTCGTGGGTGCCATGGACACACATAAGACAAGAACACAATACACCCAGACCAGAACCGAAATTCAAATTCATCATTCAAATCTCTGCTCTGCCGGGAATCGAACCCAGGACCCTCCGCGCAGCGCACCCGTGTCTTAACCACTGCGCTACTCAGGTCGTCGAATTTATAACACAATACACAATATAGTCAATATAGTAGTTAAGTTTAAACCCTGAGTCCCTGACACACGTACGGATTTTAAAAACAGTGAATTTCAATTGTAAAATGTAACATTTTATAAAACTACATACCGATGTCGCAACCCTATCTCTAGTTTTAAAATATCAATTTATCTTTGCAGATCGTATGTTCCATAGAGGATTACCGATTTCGCTATAACCGTGTTCTAGGAAGGCACCACCAGGTAGCCGGTTCCAAACTTTCATTGTCCACATAAATGCTTGCAATAAACCTCTACGTACAACCCGAAAATAACCCTATATTTAGACTCATAAGAGCGATACGCCTTTGAACTTTCCTATAGCTATTCCTAAAAATTTTCATCGATTCTTGGCAAAATTAATGCATTGGCTTTATAGATAAGCCGATGCGTACCGTTATGTATGAATGGACTCGAGTAATTAAATAAATGCATGAATGGCAAACCAGTGATGCATTTGGTAGAACATATTTGACTGTATAATTAAATTTTACTCCTTTTTAAGCTTTGTCTAATTCTGTTCTATCTTTTGTTTAGTTTCAATTTGAAACAAGACCGAAGCCCTCTGTCACTAAATGCATTGGCTACGTACTTTAAAGCAGTATTTTAAGATATCTTTATTATGTTGAATTTTTATGACATTTTAAAGACTAATAAACTTGAGAATGATAATGATAACAGTATTAATGTGAAATTAACGTGACGAAAATACTGTGGTAAGTATTTTCGTGATATTCTGAAGACTTAAAAAGCCGTGATAATGATTAAGAATAGTCGCATCCAAATTTCTGTGTATGCACCAATCATACCTCAAATAAAATAACTTTAAATTTTTGTATTTTTCTTTTGGAAGCCATTTGATAATGGATTTAATTCAGGCGGCCGCCAGTAAACTACTACAGATAAATAATAAAGAAGAATACTAAGCACAATAAGGAGAGATACCGCTGATTAAGTAATAATCTACTGTGAGCGGTGTATCGGTCGGCAATGAGTGATTGTCTATTAAAATTCCGTTAAGATATGTAATTACATTAGCTGCCTAAAACCATACGTCAATCAAGCAGGGCAGGGTTATTACTGGTGTTACCATGCAGGGTGTGTTTAATAGGACGAGCGAACAAAAATTTTTTTCTTATCAATTTCTAGCTAAAATGAAGAAAATTTATTTGGTTGGTTTAAAAAGGTGTTAGTTATAAGTTACTGGTTACTTTTAACATAAAAAAATGGAAACAGTTAAACTAAGTAATTTTTTCTGATGTGGACCGTTTTCATAAGCTAATGTGGAGTTTTAATGATTCAATTGCGAGCACTGGGCGATCACTAGTGATTAAATTAATTTGTAATTATCACGTTAATTAAAAATAGGATATGTATCAGTATAATATATCAAGTGCTTAAGCAACTTATATAACATTTATAATATACAAATATTTTCTTGGTCTAAAACGAGCAAATCTTTTTCTTTTAGCTAGCTATAGTTTATGGTAAAGTTTGTGGTACTTAAAACTTCATTTTAAAAACACATGTTTAGGACATTCCACCTTACATAACAAAATATATGCTCACCTTATTTCTTAACCAAGTATTGGACTCGTCATAACTTACACATGTCGACTAGTAGTTATAAATGGAGGTCCATATTAATAACGTATGTAAACGATACAAAATTGAACGTTACACGGTATAAACGTAACTTTACATGGTATACAAATTGGTTACAATATCATTATGTTTTCTATCTTTACTACAGTACCACGTAATTAAGTTATGTGCTTAAAGTATTGCAGTAAATTACGCCAGAAACTTTACACGTAGGGTGTTGGTATATTTAATTTTAATAACACCTAAACATCGTAATTACTTTTTGTACAATACCTTAATTTTTAAATGTAACCTATAAAATACGCTTGTAATTCAGACATTTCAGTCAGGGATTTTTAAAGTTGGTCCAGTGGTTTTAGAGCCTCTTTAATGCAAACGTACATACAAAAAATGCAATCTCTCCACTTTTTTAGGATGAATATGAGTCTAGTTTGAATATACGCTGCAATTTACTATTATGACAACTGCCAAAAATTTTGACCACACAAAGATTCATGTATCTCACACCTAAGGACGTTAAGATTTGACCTGCAAATTGTATTTCCTATGGACTCTATTCCTTTGTCTACTTATAATCGTGTGAATTGGGACATATAAGGTAAATAGAAGAAGTCATTTGCTTCCGATAATTACCAGACCGATTATCATAACCGTCGGACGCGTGTTGACGTATTACAGTTAAACGTACACCGCCCACAAAACGAGGGCAAAAATGGGAAATAAAATAAAATAATAAGTTACGTAAAGGCGTCCGTTCGTCATGCGAATGGCGCATTAGTCGTGGACTCTAATTTCCCTTTTGATTTTAAGTAATTTATATGAAATTACGCGGAGAAAACTTTACTAGAGGGATGTCGGAGGGCGCTTTTATGATAAATGTTCGTTTTCTATTCGATTACGCAGATAAATATGTCGATAGCCGGATTGAATGATCGATTGCGTAATAGCAGCTTTTCGATTACGTATTCTTGGAAAATTTAAACGGTTTGTGATCAATCACATGTCGTGATGTATCGGATTTTATTTCATCGAAAGAAGTTTATCTACAAATGACAAAAGTAACTCTTGATATACAAATAGTATATTAATTTTAATTATTTTTATGCTAGAAAAATATAACAAAGAAAATTTTATTTCTAGAATAATTGGAAATTATGTAGTAGGCATTATAGAAGGTGTCGATATTGGACACCTAAGAACTTGAGAACAAAATGTGCTATGGCTTACCTGTAACATCCTAGTTAAAGATTCTTACTGCCTACTGGACAGTTGTCATGGTTAGTACGGCATGTAAACACGTCTAACATGCATAAACGGGCCTTAAAGTGGGACTAATACTGATATATTTTCTCATACCGATACCGATATAATACTCCTATAATTGATTTTAAATTCAATAACAAGTAGGTATTCAAGTAACATTGCAGTGTTTTAATATGAAAAGAAAGCTTTTAGGCGGAGTTTTTATAACAAGATTCGATTAAGTTGTGCCATTACTGAAACAAAAAGCTACCGTGGCTAATGACATCATTATTCGCGCCCTACTATCGACCGTCGAATTATTGCGTTAGCCCTCAAATTGAATGTACCGGAATTGTTTCCAACGTAATATTTTGTTATGCAAATAGCTTTCGGCTACAGGTGTACGGTGAATAATGTAGTTTAAGATTTGGTTTCGATGTTTAGTTTACGTTTATTAAGGTTTAGTAAATAGAAATAGAAATAAACTATGTACCTACTAGAAATATCTTGTTTATTTCTGTAACCTAATAATGCATACTACCATAGATAATTAACTTAACTACTTTTTTAAATTACAACCCAATATATGCCAAAAAACGGACACCAATTTATTCATACTTTGAAACTGTTTTCTCTTATAAATTAATGACAGCTAGTAACAATCAAAAGCAAAGGACTGAATTGCTTAGGTAATTAATGTGACGTCCGCAACTTGAAATAGAATTAAATCCCATCTCAGCAAGACTTTTAGGATTTAGATTAGCTTTCCAAAAATAAAACACAAGCTGTGTGTTAATATAAATTATTCCCGCACATTTAATTGTTAGTTGTTGCGTGAGAAACGCGAGCGGCCAGTAGCGAGTTACTTTTAAGTCGTACTTCGTATTCAAATACGCTGACATCACTTGCAGTTGCCAACAATGCTTCCTAGCCTTATTGTAACCGAATAAGGACTAGTTTCGTGTAATTTTTGAGTTTTAGATACGCAAAGCCAAGTTGGTAGTTATGAGCTAGAGTGGAAATGTGCAAGAAGCATTAATCACAACAGAATTAGCTTTGGCGATCCGCTTCAAAGTGTCCACCGAGGATTTATATCGGTGGCCGAGGACCGAGATCAGTATAAAACATTTTAATGTTCAATCCAGCCAGGTAAAATAATGAAAAATGTTCCCAGTGCACAGTACCTAAGTATTTCTTATATAATCCTTCAACCGCGGTCCTCAATCCTCACAATAAGCGGTGATAGCCCAGTGGCTAAGAATTTCGCCTCTTACTCGCGGGGTCTGTTGTTCTAAAAGGCATGTGAAGTCCACCATTCCTACTAGGCCAGCGTGTTGGACTGAGACCTACATGCTACCTATCATTAGAAGATCCGACTCTGCAAGATGTGTGCAATGGATTATAAACAATCATTCAATTAATTCATACAAGGCAAAAATTTTGGAATTTAATAAAGAATTGTTTTTAAATAAAATAGCGTTATCTCTTAGTAAAATTACATGAAGCATCTCGCCCTCGTCGACGATATCCACAAGAACTATGTACTTGCTACATATACATACCTTCTTTCCATAGAGAAGTACATTTTTGTAGGGATTTTAATGCGATATCGTTTATACATCTCATTTTGACCTATCGTTACATAATACTTATTTAAAGGCTCTTCCTTATCAGACAAAATTTCGATAGTCAAATCCTAAAATTACCTGCACGCGCCTCAGATCCTAAAATTGTTGACCAAATCACCTTCGCACTGCTGGGGATCGCATAAATACTACTTAACTCACGACTCTCTGAATTTAAAAACGACAAAGAGAATAAAAAGCGATAAAAAGAGGAAAAAAGCTCAAAAAAGAGCACGGAATCAGGACATAACTTTTTAATAATTACCATCGGACGTGGAGTAGCGTCACTAATGTGTGAATGAGATACCCTTCTCCCAAATAATTCTGTTTCGAAACACGGCTTATAGATTTTGACGTAATTTATTCGTGAGCAACCCTCTTTAGCCGCTGTGATTATGAACCGAAAACAAACATTTGGACTTGATGATACATATTATGTATTATATATTATCGTTGCATACCATTTTATTATTGTCTATAATTTCTTTTTATTGAGTGTAGATTTAAATATTTGTTGTCCATATCGCATCGATGTATAATAGGGACTTGGTGCTGCCAAATTTGCTTTACCTTGTTGCCTTTGGTGTAACCAATAAGAACGCATCAAATAAGGATAAGGGATCAGATTATTCTTAGTTATTTGTGCGGAAATTTTGGAATTAAATTTAAAAATCTCGGAGTTTTAACTAGTTGCAGTAATTAACAAATAAATACATATCTACATACCTATAATGCAGTAAATAAATCCCGTAAATTTGTTATCTAATGTGTATACAACTGCGCAAGTTTAAAAGAGTGAATCCAAAATTGTATTGTTTAATTTAAGCTATCAAAATATAGACTGGAAAGAAATATAATGATATCTTTATAACCAGACCTCTATTGTGACTCATTCGTAATTCAAGTGCATTCAATGAATTGCCAAATTGTCAAAATATTGATTTCAATGTAGTCATTGAAAGGTCATTCTTTATCCTACTTGATTCGCTAAGTGGCATTAACTAGATTGGAATTTAGCTTATTGAAAGGCCAAAACATTTCATTCGATAGGAGATTACCAATAAATTGTCGAAATATTGGTATTAGACCAGAATTAACGCCTTTGGTACCATTATTCCTTGTTTTAACTGTCAGTCACCTTCTTTTTTGTTTCTTGAAAAACCTTTAATGACTATTATCACTATTTTTGTCTTGATCTTTGATCTATGATCTTTTTTTTTGATCAAATATTGTTTTTAATTTGTGGTTTATGATATATTTTTGTTCAATGTTTGATTGATTTTTGTCCCGTAATTTGTAGTGCAAATAAACATAGCATATTCTTTTAAATATAGATTCAGTTAAGTAGAGATAGTTATAACATTTATGAAGTACCCACTGCAACCTATGGTTCTACAAGATCTATGGCTGATCATAAAATCTGTTCTTCAGCCGTAAATAGCATAGCTAAAGTCGAGCTTTTAAAATCTTCGGAACAATAGGCATTACATTGTTATATCACTAACTCAACATTATACATGTAACTACAATAGTTTAACTAGCAACAGCACACCGAATCCTAGCCTACTCGAACGGATTCATGAGTCATCCTATCTCGAAAGCATCAATTGCGCTCGATTGCCAAATTACCAAAACAGATATCGATTTCGAAAGGTGACTACTTGGCAGCTCGCACTAAGTAGCGTTCCGTTCTACGGAATGTGGCACCAAAACGTCACAGCAATTAAGGAATCGGCAAGTCTAACCTCGCTGTCAGGCGACGACCTGCATCGGCCACGCGGTTGATTGGCATGTCGATGACGTATCGATGCTGGAAGAGACATCGATTGGTATGAACTCGAATGTTATGAACTTATGGCTAACAGACTTACGCTGTGGTTACTTAAGTGGCTCCTTAGTCGAGATTTAAAAAAGTTTACGCTCATTACGCACGCAGAACATCCCTTATGATATCCCTATTGATACTGTCAATGATTTTTTAGACCTTTACTAAAAAGCTACTTAAGTTATCATTAAACAGTTCTGAGTGCAGCTGTAAGTGAAGAACTATATTTTCTCACTCGCGGGGCTATCACTGCTACCTGTAGGTACCTACATAAGTTTTGTAAAATCAATTTTGTCTTCAGCATTCCCGATATAGCCTTCATTCCAGTCAACATCGGCTTTAACAAATCAATTTTCAGATAATTTAAGTGCGACAATGTTATGGGTTTTTTTAATTATTTTCTTCTGAATAGAAGTAGCCTTTCCATTCCCACTATACTCCATGTTGCACTATGAAGCTCCGAGTAACATTTATCATATTTCATGCGCGTTCGACGTCTCCCTGACGGTTTCTCTTCCGCGGACGACGGTATATTGTGTTACAACCTAAGGACTTTATTGCTTTACCTACTGTACACAGAACTTACATAATTTTAGGTATCTGTATCAAAATATATCTCAATTACTTGTTATACCTATGGTTATAGATGTCCCATAGCTGGTTACTTGTTTTTGGTTGTCCCTAAAGAAAGTTGGAAAACATAGCTACCTAAACTTTAGCGGTATCTATAGATGTTTAGGCATGATGTGTGATTTTTAGGATAGGTACTAATTTTACAATGATGCAGAGCGATTTCATCTACATCGTATCTTCAAAAGAACAGAACTAAGGTTGTATATCGATACTTAGTGTGAGTAGAAGCAAAGCAGACTACATTAGAAGACTAGGATGAATCATTTCTGTCTGCAGCCACCTTTGTCAAACACAATGACGGAGATCCAATGAAGGATTATGAGGACGGCTGCCTATTAAAAGGTCATTGTCCCTCAATTATTTGCTATAGGATATAATATACTGCAGTAAAAAACAACGCAACATAGTACTTTCAAAAGAACATAACTCACAGTTGGACTGCAGTGATTGGCGACACACTTGCGCGTCCCGTTAGCCTGTACTGCGTCTGGTGCCGGCCCTACCATTAGTCACTAGTCGCGAGTGACAGTCGCTGTCTACTCTGACACCTCGATCCAGTCATGATGAGGTACGAACTACTTGAGCCGCATTTTCCTTGTATTCTGTAATTTTGTTTCACCTGCTTAGGAGTTATAGTACCTACTCAACAGTGACAGAATTAAGTTGTATGACGATGACGACGAGCGACACGCATAGCGCAGTCGTTAATAGATCCGAGTATCGTGTGGAAGGTCCGAGATTCCTTGTAAATTCTCACCACAGACTTTTTGCATTCTGAACATTCAATTTAACTTTCGCGAGTGTTTTTAAACATTTTAAAAATAGAATAACGATTCAACTCTTGCGCATTTGCGACGACCCAAGTGGCGCAGTGGTTAAGACACAGCGCGGAAGGTCCTGGGTTCGATACCCAGCAGAGCAGAGATTTGAAAGATGAATTTGAATTTCTGTTTCTGGTCTGGGTGTGTCGTGTTCTTGTCTTGTGTGTGTCCATGGCACCCACGACACAGGGAATCCTAGTGTGGGGCTATGAGTGTGATGCGTTATTTATATTTTTTATATTTTACAGGTCAGGCTGACTAGGTTCTAGCGTCACTGCTTCAAAATCTCGAAGCGCATGAGAAGGAAACTCGTATAGATTCAAAACTTGTCGATTTGAAACGAAGTCTGGTTGACTGAAAAACGAGCGTGAGTTGAACCGTTGGTTTATTTTTACTCAAATACGGCGAACCAAAATATTGAGTTATTCTGAACATTCATTCGTTTTTCAGGTTCGACAAGTTATCGAGTTGCAATAGTAGATGGCTTCGACCGGACCACTCCACGTCGATGCATTGTCACTCGAGTGACACTCACAAATGTTTGCCACTTAACAAAAAGAGGGCTGCACTGTCTACTCTTATTGCGATTCCAGCTAGAATTGTTTTGTTTTAGCCAAATCGTTAAATTTGAAGATTGCGTGTATGGTTTTATGAACAAAAGCCAAGTAAATGACTTGTTATGTTTTAATTGCGCTGGGAAACTTGGAAGATTTTTCCTCTAGCTTTTTTCTCCTGGTCTACTCTAGAGGGCACCAAAGCTGATGTAGGTAGTAGAATTGATGATAGTTCCATGCTATGTTTACTGTAACAAAGTTTTGACTACCCAATGCGGTTTTTTATGCAAATAGGTACTTTACACGTAGAACGTACGAACCTTGTTGTATTTTGTACCAAAAACATAAAATTGGCAAGCGGAAACTGATTTGTTAGTTTTAATATTCAATAGTCCGATGAACAAAGTGCAAATAAACGACCTTAACCGATCCTATGATCGTAGTGTATTTGTTTTTCTTATAGTGGTTTCTTTTTTACCGTTACTCTTGTGGTTACCTCAGGGTTTTTTATCCACACTCTATGCCAGCGATCTCTGGCAACTTTTCGGTGTTTCTCCTTACCCCAGTTGTCGGGGTCACGGGTATAAGTACTGTCACATTCATCCAAGGCTGCAACAGTATTGGTCCACGCAGGACCCACCATGGGATGAAGCTGGAGTTCCTCCATTCCCATTACTTTAAGGTGCGCACGCGCTCCCTCGGCCATATTATGTGACGGTGGAACTCCTCACATTCTCCACGTATAGTGGATACCCATGTGCTACTACTGAGGAAACCGACTCGCATTAGACAAGCGTGTGTACTAAGGACTACATGCTTATATTGTGATACGATCCTGCAGTAGACCACTAACGGGTTACAGCCTACAGATGAAAAAAATGGTCGCCTTAAATAAAGTATCTCCAACAAACGTGTTCGAAGCAGGTCTTAGGAAAAGTGCTGGAAGAGTGGTAAACACAACAGAAACAGTTTTAGAACCTATGTTGTCTATGGCGCTAGTGCCTACTCTGTACGCGTCTACTTGTCGCTGCTTTTAATGTCACCTTTTACTTTTGCAATATACGTTAATTTCCATTTTCGGTGATTCATTAAGATTCCCAAAAAAAGAACTTCAGGTCGTGACAGCAAGGCGTTGAATTTAGAAGGCCCTGGAGCAGGTTAATTTGGGAGGGACAAGGGATGCCTTCGACCAGCAGTGGACTTCCATAGGCTAGATGGATGCGTGTCATAGAATAAAAAGGATCTCAACCAGGTAGATGTCGTATGAAAGTCGTTTTAATCTACCGCTTTTGGTTTTTTTATAGGTAACTAACTACAAAGTCGAAAAAAGGAAAACAAATCGAATACTCACTTCGAAACAAAAACAAAACTGTATATAAAAACTAGAGATAATTACGGTCGAGTAAAAACAAGTGGGCAAGTAAGGCATTAGAATGCTAGGCAAAAAAGGGGCCACAGATTTCCTAGAATATTTTAAGCTCAAATTCTAGGACACGGTGTTCGTCTTAAAACAAACCACTAGGGTTTGCTTGAGGAGGTACGTACGTACTTACCACCGTCCTTATAACTCGCCGTGAACCATTACATTCTTCATGTCTTGTATTCCGGTTTGAAAGGTGTGTTTAGCGAAGAAATAAATCTTCATTATTAAAGGAGCTTAGGTCTAAATTGAGTTTGGATGTTGTCGTCCATAAGCTGCTGTAACCACTTCACATGACGTGGCTTGCACGTAGCGTAATGTTCATTCCAAAGATATTTGTAAAAATAATTACTGATAATATTTAAATAAAAATAATGCTTAGTAGCGAAATTACCAAGAAGGTTCGTCCAACTTATTTGGGTCTAAAGGTACAATAATGAAAGATTGTCTCTAATGTTCATACGTACCTACCTAGTAGTCTTCAGAGCATATCCTCTGAACAGTTAGTGATTTCTAAGGCCCAGTGCGTACTCAGTAGCTGTTACGCACTCTCCGCATATTCTGTTTCACTATATGTAACGTGATCTTCGGCTTCTTCGCTTTTGTGATCCTCCTATGTTAATACCAGCATGACTTTAAGTTAAAAGTTTAATAAAATTTTAAAACACTTTTATCGATCTTACATCTGATGGAGGTATGAACCTACAAAAGAAACTTATTGGTGCGTGCCTCTGGGATTCGACCCCGGACCACGGTCCCCCGTTCTCCTAATTCGGAGGGACCGAATTCTTAGCCACTATAGTTAAATGTTTAATAAAGTCAGCATAGTAGCTCCTTGAATACGCTGAAGTCCTCGTCTGCAAGCGTTGTTGCCGGAGCGCAGACGGCGCGTGCTCGCTCCGCTTTTTGCCTCTGGGTGCCGCCACGCCAGATATTGAAATAATTGCTTTTTCAACGGCACGCCGTGCAAATGACATTCGAGATGGAGGTCGTTTTTTTTTGTCTTACGAGCACGAGAAGGAAAATTGGTGCTGACGCTCGGGTTTAGATAAAAATGTCACATACCTATCTATTGAAGTTTGTGACGATTTTCGTTTAATTCTGACGTCAAATTTGTGGAGCATCGATTCTTTGATTCCAAAGATTTTTATATTTGTTTTCATAGTATTTTTATTTTTACGTCACTTTTATATTGGCGGGAACTACAGTCATGTCACTTTTTACTGATATCTACCTAGCCTCTACCAAGTGCGTGTTTTTTATTTTTAAGGACGCTAAAAGTTGAGACCACTTTTTCTAAAGTAGTTATAGTATTATCCCTGTGTCTGTAGCTTTGGTTAGCTCATCAATACAATTTTAGGTACCTATTCGTAATTGTTTTCTATCTTTGGAATGGGTAAAACTTACTTAATTTTACACCTTAAAGGTCAATCGTGAGTCGGTGAAATTGACACGCATTGTTAGCTATCTAAATTGGATTTGAAGAAATTTTATTATGATCGAAGCGGTAACATAGTAGCCATCCACCTACGTGTTACACGATAACTATATTGACATCTCAATTAAAATTAACTACAGCTAAATATTTATATTTTTCACATGACTGCAACTCAGAGAGTCAGAGAGGACATTTGCCTGTCATTTGTGGTTGGACGTCAATGCCCATTGGGATGCTTAACATCAAATAAACTGCATGCTGTTTCTGTTTGCTACTCATTTACTTTAAAATATCTGTCAGCAGCTACATCTTCACAGGAAAGTGTCCACAATAATGAGCTGGGCTCCGGTGGCAGCCTGGTGTTAAAACTTTAAATTGTTGTGTGAACTTTCACAGTCATCGGGCAGTCGCCCTCGCGTTTATAACTAGCGATTGGAAGTAAAACGACTAAAACGAAAGGATTTTTTTGTCGGAGATTGGACGCCCACGACCCGATGTGAGATCGCTTGTTGGGTTTCGTACGCACTGGGAGGTTTCTCGGAGGTTATTATTTGTATGGTCAGATTCAGCATGGAGTGGAATGAAAGTAATAAACTTTTTAAAGAAAAGTTTATTACTTTCAAAAGTTTATTTAGATATTTAGAATAAAGATATCTAGCGGTAGATTCTTCCACTCCGTTGATCCACACACTACATGATATAATTATCTCTTAGCCGATATCAGTCGTATAGCTTAAATACTTTTTACCTACTAACAATTTAAAAATAAATAGAATGCATACTAATATGATAATTAAAGATAGTGAAAGAAGTGATGTATACACCTACGTATGAACAGAATTTTGTTTAAGCTGAAAACTTAAACAAAATTCTGTTCATACGTAGGTGAATTTGAAACCCAAAATTTTTATATATGCCTGCTTACAAGAAACTTCGTTCCTACCCAATGTAACACTAAAGCTTTTAGGTCTTTTTTCATTTCTCTAAATTAACCATTTTGCTTTTAGTTACTAAACTGCGCCCCGAGCCCCCATCAACTATACGAATAAGTAGTCGACGATAGCTCATGCTCAGGGCGCTGATCAATTGCCGCAAGTGTAGACACAGCCTAAACGTCATAAATGTATTGTGCCGGCACGTGCTATCGTTTCTTTACACCGTAACTTATAAGATACCTACCAACTTGTTTAACTTTAGATGTTTCGAGATTACAGAGGAAATATGAATTATGTGGAGAGGTAGGGATATTTTATTGTAACGGTAGTGTTTCCAAACTTTCCGAAGACACTGTTAGAAAAAATATTCTAGTGAATCCTATAACTATTCATTTTATACAGTTTATATTTTTTAAGTACATATGTATAGGTATGTGTAGTTAGTTTTTAATTTTAAAGCGTACGACATTAAGCATTAGCGACCACTTGGGTTCCGTATGCTAATTTGTTAGGTTTACGTGTAGGTATTTGATTAAAAAATAAGTAAGAAATATATTATAGATTTTGTCATATTTTTGTCAACAAAAACTAAGGAGAGTAAATGTAATATTTCTAGTCAGGGCATCAGGGTCATATCTAACAGTTTCTAATCTAAAAATTATTGCATAAAAGCGTTGAAGGCTTACTAGTAACTAGAATCGCGAAGCACATGATTTGTCGAATGTAAAATATTCATGGAAACTGGTTTTTTACGTCTGGTTTGTTTAAAAAACACTTCGTTTTATGACACGTGATCTGTTTCTTCTATACATACCTACATAAACAAAATTTTACTGGCCGGTGTCTGAACATGAGAAATTAAAGCTAAGCTGTTGTAATACAATATGTACATAGTATTCAAGTCAAAGAATACATAATTATATACCTAGTGTTTTTCTTTTTAATTGAGCATTTATCGTTTCTATCTAAGTATTTGCTTGCCAGTAACCCATTAATGACCCACTACAGGGTTGGGTCTCCTTCTCGTAATAAGAGGGATGTAGGCCTTAGTCCACCACGCTGGCCTACTGCGGGTTGGTGGACTTCACATACATTTAAGAACATTTTTTTGTGAACTCTCAGGCATGCAGGTTTCCTCGCGATGTTTTCCTTCACCGTAACAGCAGGTGAAATTTAATTTTTTTTAATAATAAGTAATTGCTTATTTTTACTTACGATATATGCAAAAATGACTGCATCAAATAAAATACTTACGTGTTAGTATTAAATTCTGTAGGTGGGCGTAAAAAAGCTACTAGATAATAGTATTAAATATATCTACTATTTTGTACTAAATATAGGTACTATCCAGAAGTAAACATTAGTCTGAAAATTTATCTTAAACTAAGAAAACTGACTTCAAATTATCTTAAAAAGTGAAACTGAACCAACAACGCCAGCGGCATATCAGCATTTTCCTAATACTGCAACATACTTGCGATTATAGTGAATACGTGACCATTGGTCAAACCTGTGTGATTTTCTTGACGGGGCACTAAAATAACTATGAATTAATATGATGGACGATTTGAGCGCGACTTAGGACTAGTCGCTAAGTAGAAAATAACTTGAGTTACAATAAATAAATCTAAAATGGCAGCTTTCGAGTTAACGTAGCACATAAAGTCTATCAATTTATCTAATCTGGGTTTTGTAAGTTTGTTTGAGGTTGGATGCGGGAAGTCCATGGGCTGCAGGGACCACTTACTCATTTATTTGCACGAATATGGGTTAGTTATTGGTTTTACAGGGCATTTTGATCAATCCATATTCACCTTTTCAGGTATGCAAATTCTAAAAGTAAAAACAAGGAAATAAAACTAATGTTAGTAATACAAATTAAAACTTTTAAAATAATAAAACTTATTACTAATACACAATTTGATTGATATGTTTTGTACCATTTATTAATGTCAATTTAACCAAGTTTATTCATTATTTTAATATTATTTAAGTAGTTATAATTTTACTTAATCGAACTCATCGGCTGCCTATGTGCCCTAAAAAGACCCTATAGGCATCCTGCAATTTAAGCGAACATTTTCACATACCAAATTAGGTATATGTTGACGCCTTGCTCGGACTCAAGATCAACCACATCGAATCGCCGAGACAGTCTCAAGACAAAGACGCCGAATGTTTGTCACGCGTTGTAAATATTGGACAGGGTTTTGGACGGGATTTTACGGGCCCCGTAGTTTTATGGGGCTTTCACGCTGACACCATTGTCTTCTCTCCCCGTCTGATTAGCCATGCCCGAGCCGTTGGGAAAATACATCTGCGATTTATAGTTAGGATGTATTTATGGCCGCCTATTCCTTTGTTTTGACTACCTGACGATTCAATCTTCAGACGTTTAAGACAGTCTAATGCTACATACTAATTACGGTTGACAAATGGCTGAGTTTTCGCGTTAAGTGAACTTATCCTTTCCTGGAACTGAAGGTGAAGAATTAGGTAGGTAAGTTAGCTAGGAGTGGCTTTAAAATAATGGTTTTCAATCGTCAAAAATAGCGTGCTCATGAGCGTTGGTTGTTTGTGTTATACTCGTAGTATTGTAATACTTAGTACTTACTGATTTATTTGTAATAAGGTTATGATTTGGATTTTTCGTAAACAATTGAATTTTTCAGAAGCAATTATTTAAAGCAAAATGTATCTTTTCATCAGTATTGTACCACCTGTAGATAGTATTCATATAAGTAGGTTTGGTTGGTTTTGGATGAACCTGTAGATAGTATTCATATAAGTAGGTACTTACAAATATTTTTGAAATATGATAGACCAGGAAGCAGGAAGCCTTGGTAACTTCAATGCTGAGTGCTTGCACCTTGCATGAAAATTTAGTTTTAGATGAGAAATTATCCAATAGCCACCTTTTTTTGGTTTCATTATTTTACTTGAGGGTGCTAAAGTTTACAATGGAGGTTGATGACTGATACCTCTAAATCTAAGCTATTCAGACAAAAAATGCTACATTAGATTAACAAGTGGTTCATTAAATAACCCAAAAATAGATACCGATTATGGTAAACAGAATATTGCTCAACGCCGTAAATTTTTTTAAAACCTCATACGTTAAAAATAAACAAGATGCGAAAATTGCACCACGAAATACATGTACGTAAGTGCAAATCATTTGGCACTTATGGTATAACTAGGTATAAATTGCGGTGTCCGCATTTAATGAGCATCTGTCTAGGTTTGTAATTACACGTTTAATGGTCTTCGATGATTTCTCCATACATTATTGTTGCACTCGAGGTGTTTATTACGGGAGTGTCGAGGTGTCAAATCACAAATTCAGTCGAAAGTTGAAGGTTGCTGTTCAATTTTGACAGCTCTGACAAGCGATGCCTGAAGCGAAACTGGTGTTAGATACTAACAGTAAATCTTCCCTTCTGTTTATTTGTTTCCAACAACCTACTGTATTTTGAGGGTTAAAGAAACAGTAGGTAGGACGCGTTGTAGTAATAATAATTGATACATAAGATAGCTGTCAGGTGTGTTCCTTATCGGGCCTAGTCATACTGCAGTATACCTAAGTTAATTCATATTAGGTTTTAAAGAATGCTGGGCTAGTATTGTGCACAAAATATGGTACCTGATAATGAATAAAAACTTTTGAATTTGGTTGGTGGGTTATTAATTGGCTTATAAATTGTTATTCTGTTAATTGCTACGGCATCGTGAGATGGCTAGCTTGTTAAAGAACCTACTGAGGGCTTGAAAAACATCCGTGTGCTGTGGCCACTCCTTCAACAACAACCCATACCTCCTTCAACACGCACCGAAGCAGCCTGATGGAGAAGTTACGCTGCGGTTGTGAGGTGAAGTCCATGTCCTGTAGCGTTGAAATGGAGATACTCTTGTGACAAGGCGAAATATAGCGATAATTTATGTCTGTTTTTTTTTCTGACAACGCCTCCTCAGAATAGTGAGTACCTACTTCGTCAAGGTGTGCGGAAGATGTGTTCCCTTCACACCAGCCGCGTAAATTGGAGTGGTTGATGAAAAAACGCCTCTGGTTCTGTGCCGGTGCGCAATGTGAGGCGACGCCAAGGTTGCGGTAGCCTCGCTGTTTGTGGAGCGTGACGGCGACGTGTCGGCACCCACGGCGTGACGTCACCGCACCTGTAGACTGTAATTGGTAAGGGGCTTGATTGAAGGAGTATAGGTTGGTGTAGGTTACGTTTAGGCCTCTTTATTTCTGTTGCTAAACTGAGGACACACACACATTGTTTGTAAATCTGGAAGCAGGACTTTTATCTATTTGTTTTTAGTGGCTGAATTGAAATTCGTTGTAATAGCTGATTCACGTTTTGGCTTAAGTAGGTATTTATGATTTTTTGAAAATGTACAAGTTCTTTCAACTGGTATTATTAACAACTGGTATTATTATCAACTGGTTTTATTCTATTGAAGCCTTAAATGGTAAAAGTGCTTTTGCCATTTAAGCCTTCAATTGCACGAATGGTTATTTTTCTATCATCAAATCAATTTCTTCTATCAAAATTTTATTGAAATCCTATCTTCCAAATTGGTGTCCGTCGCTTTACATTTTATGTGCACGTAAATTGAATGAACAGTTTCGCTACCGAAAAAAACGTAGAATATGTGAAGGCAAGTAGGCTTTTGGCTACAAAATAAAAAAGTAAGTAATCTTGACTGCCATCACAGTCAAATTTCTTGGTACTCCAAATCGCGTAACCTGATAGTATTCCTATTCAATGTTTAAGCCCCACAAAGAGATTTCTCGCGAAAGCGTGATTCTAATAATGGATTTCCCGTTCGAATGTAGTGACTAAAAATAAGAGAGGAATCAGAAGCGCGTGCAAAAAGCCCATTGCCCCCTCATCATTATGGAATTAAAAGTAAACAGGTGTGAAATTAAGCTCATTTTTTGTTCGGCTAATAGATTGCGCCGCACTTTTCCAACCCAAGGCGCACCACTTACGTAATACCCATCCATTACTGACGTACAAATCACCTAAACGTCCCGTTTATACTTCAAAACTCTATAATTTCGCACTAAACGGAATGATTTAGGTGTTTAGGTGTTTCATCTCGTTATAAATTTCCACTTTTGTTTTTTCGACCTCACCAATTACGAGCGGTTTTGTTCCGACAAAGACTTTTTTGTGGAATTCGGACGGCTGATTGATGGGCGATTATTTTTGATCCGAAGATGCTTCCGAGTTGTTTTGGAAACGTTAGTAGGTAATGTTACGTTTAGACTATGACAGAAAGTAGGTACGACATAAATGTCAGATATTAATGTCTGTACTACTACACTAAACTTGTACAGATTTTTTGTGTCTGAGTAGTGTCTGAAGTGTACGGAAATTGTGTCCCAGCTGTTCACATGCAAACTTCAAGTAGGTACCTACATATTTTGTTACCAACCAACAGTGCGGCGTATTAAAAATATCAAACCTGTTAAAAATTTTTTCAACTACACCAGACAGTTGGATACATCGGTTCACATAGCGGCTGATGCGACACATATTATCGTGTCACAATAAATTTTTCAATTAGAGATACCCATGTTCATACAGAGACACCCGATGTATAGGTACCTACACTGAGTTTACCGTGTATAGTGGCGTAGTCTAAATGTACCTTAACGATGTAAGTTTACGGTGTTTAATCTGTTTACAATTTGGTAAACGGTTCTTCGATGCGATTGAAATAATTCGATCGGATACGTCACGCTAATTAAGTAAGTACTTATCTACCTAAGCAACTTATAAATCTGTACATGACTCGTTTAAACAAATTGAACAATTACTCAATTTTTCTTATTCTAATCTCTAACATGAATAATCATTTTGATCTATTGATTCCTAGAGGAATGGCAATTAGCACTCTTTAAGTAGGTACATAATTATTACGTACTCGTGTATATTGCACAGTGCAACGACAATGAACACTTTTGCCGCACCGTAAATTTTGTGAACTTTCGAAATCGCAATTTGTTACTATGGCCACTTGACTGGCATTCTGTGGTTTTTGGACTACGTGTGAAACTATCTACGCGAATTATTTTTCAATCCAGTATCCAATCTCAAATAGTACAAAACATTCCTAAAAATAAACGCTGATTGCTTCAAATAGCGTATGTAGATAAATAGATCTGTTTATTTCGAATTGGGTACAGTAGGATAAAAACAAGAAGCTTATAAATAACATACTTAGATTATGTATGAGATACCTACAACACAAACAAGTATTATAGTAGAAACAAAAATATCATCGTAAACTAAACTTATAAAATGATTCCGAATCGGAAGATATGAAATACTTTCACGCTGTTCTACGATGTAGGTACCTAAAATAAGAATAGAACCTCCCCTAGTGAACTTCAACTGCTGGGTATATCTATGTAAAATCTGAAATGTCTGGGTAACCTTGCCGTACTCAGGTGTTTTCCTCCATAGATAAATAAGCCTAGCATTTCTAAACGAAACTGCACTAACGTTTTCTGTGTAGCTGGCAACATTGTGGAAGCCGAGAGCTTTTGTAACCGTTTCTCGGTGTTACCAGTGCAAACATGGACCACGACGAATCCGTACGTGGCTGTTTGCTAACCGTTTGACCCGGCTCCACTCGCACCCACTAACCTACTGTGCGATAAGAAACGCCTGATCGCGAACAGTTCGCGTGAATTTGACACCTATTATGAACAGCGAAGAGCGCATTATTCCACGACAATGCCTATTCATCTCTTTGATGTAATGATGTGTAGTCGGTATCAACTGTTTATTTACTGCCTGCCTTTTCGATTTCAAGGGTCCTATGTTGTGTTGAGTGCAAGCTAAAAGCTGTCCTATTGAGATCACTTTTAGAAACGTTTTTACAGTTTCATGTATGCGAATTTGTAGTGTTTAATGGTCGAACGACTGCGACTAGTAGAAGAGTCTTCAGGCGTACCGTTAGTCGAGACCGTTCAGTAAATTAATTTGGTAATAGACAAATTCGACGATAATGTATAGACGGCGCTTTTAGATTAGACTGAATAATGCATGGGGGCGTTAGAATAAATTATCAGATTTAGCAACGTAATGCTATCTGCGCAAAAAGTGTAAGCAAATGTACTTTCGTGACTTGGTAAAGTGAATCAATTAGGTGTTTCTGAGTTTATTTTGAGTGCTTAGATCATGGATTTCGTTGGATACAGGTTGGTATACCTACACAGTAGGTAGGTACCACTAAGGCCCTCACGTCCTTAAGTCAACCAATGAATGCAATTTTTCGCAGAAGTAGTGCGTGCGTGAATCAGTATACGAGTATCTTACTTAGGTGAGCACTAGGCCACTGAGTTTTCACCTTAGGGTATAAATAAAATAAAAAATACTTTTAAAAAGACAAATAAAGAAATATAAAAATAATAATATCAATAGATGGTAACTAGGTACGTCAGTGGGTACTAAGCGCCGGCGCGTCTTCCTCTTCGAGGGTGCTTGTGCTGATTGAATAAACACTTCGTCTCTAGCTAGTGCACGTGAGCTATAATTTTATAGAAAGGTATTGATAATGATTATTACTATGAGTGCGTACTAAAGATTTATCACTCTTTATTACTAACAGAAAAATAAAGAGTAGTAGGTAACTGAAAATAGCCTTGCGTTTATTAAACAAGCACTTTTTGTTCTTCAAGTAACTAGTGCTTGTATTATATTAAATTTGTACGCAAAAAATATAATAACAACGTAAGAAAGTTTTGACCTAGCGAAGTTTCCTAGTCTTCAAATTTCTACTTAGTGCGTGTATGCTATTATCCCCATAAGTGATGACATTTGCTATTAAGTAGGTATATTTAACCGTTTAGATAAATACTTTAATTGCGGGAGTAAAATATTACCTATTGGTGTATCCAATTGAATTTACTTTAAGATTAACATGAGTAATTTTTAATGATTTAAATAAAACATCCTTGAATAATAACAATGTGAACATTATAATTTAATAAATAATGATATCAGTTAACGGTACATTTTGTTTACTTATTAATTATGTCATGGCATTTATTAGCCAAAACTAATTTCAGAACAACCCCATTATATTTACAGCTATCCGATTAAGTTGTTGTAAAGGGCATTAAAATCTACGCATTTGTTATTGAAAGCTATGTTTATTATGTTCTACTACTAACTGACTACTAGCGGATAGCCCAGTGGCTTGTAATGCAGCCTCTTACTTGAAGAGCCCGAGTTCTAATCCCGATGGCACGCATCTATAAATTTCTATAAAGTTATGTGCGCTTTATTTTAAATTATAAATCATCAAAGAAGCCTTTGAGAATATTTTGGAGAACTCTCAGGCATGCTAGATTCTTCACGGTGTTTTCCTTCATCGTCGCAGTCGGTGACATTAAAATTCATATTAAAACGACCATAATTTAGAAAAAATAATGGTGTCGCGTGTTGATTCGAACTCAGACCTCATGAGTATGTGGCCGAGTTCTTAGTATTTAGCTATCATTGAAGGCCGGAGGTATTCATTGGCTGAATTCGTAAAAAAACACCTTACTTCTTCGCTACGTTTTCGAAAACAGTTATTTAAACTTATTTGTTTATGAAAGCATATCGCAATGGGAGAAAAACATGACGAGCGTGTGACTTCAAACAAACTACTACACAAAAATAAACGAGAGGCAAGATCGGGGAAGATAAGGTAATCCGTGTCGAGTTTATTTGTTTTTAATTATTCAGTGGCGCGAGTCCGCCCCCGGCTAATGACTCTATCGCGCGATTTATGAGTGGCCCGGCCCTTTGTTTTTTATTTCACCTACTTGTTGGTGATTGAAGACTTGAAGATTTGGTGTTAACGGTCTTGGTAGCGGGATGGTATTTTTTTTGTAACAGGTACTGTGAGGAGGAGGTTGGTATCCATGATCGCCAAAAGAAATGGGACTAGCAGCTCGTAGAAGTAAACAAAGGCACGGATTTTCGAAAATTTTCGAAAAAAAAAAGGTTAGCCTAAGGCTAAGAATTCGGTTGGTTGGTTGAATTTGAAATGTTTGTTAAATTTGAAATGGTTTATCAAATTTAAGTGCAATAAATTGTTATAAGCATTTAATATTGGTCCAGTGCGGTGGATTTAGTCCTTATAATTGTTTGAGGAGACTCACACTCTAGATATAACTTAGCGGCCTAGCTGACATTAGTCTGCTAATCTGCTTAATGTCAGCTAAAGAGGCAAAATTCGCCTGAAATGCCTTTTATTTAGCCCAAATACCGCTTAAAATAAACTGTATTTTTTGTATAGATACCTACAAATACAATCATACCTAACTATTGAAAGCGAAAAAACATTCGAAGGATTATTTTTCTGAAAATATAAAAAATGATTGAGTAATTTGTTTGTCTACTCATGTAACACGTACTACTATTATGCAGTTAGTTTATTTTTAATTTAACTGTTACAGGACATTGCTCAATGGAATGCAATGACTTGCATTGGGCTTTATTATGTGACTAGAAACGAACAGATATCTTTTGGATATAATTCTGTAACTTACAGACTATAGCAACAACGATTGAGTTCTAAACAAAAAATCTTTAATCGGCAAATGACATGATTATGAAACGGTATAATGAAGGCAAGACACACAAGGGCCGCTTATAAATATTCTTTTTTAGGTCCTGAAAATGGACACACGAGGTAGCTTACGCCCTCTTACTTTTATCTCCCTCCTTGAAGAATGTCGTAGATCTGTGAAAATACCTCGGGTGGAAGACTGTTCCGTAGTTTATATTGGCTGCAACTCTTTTTATATGCCACTTTTGCAAACGGGTTTCTCACCGCAACAGGAGGAAGCCTAGTGCTGCTCCAATGCGGAATGGTGGAGAAACGGTCTATTCACCAACCAATATTTAACAACTTTTATATTTTGACACTGGCTTCCCACCGAATTATGGAAGAGTGCATGTTATTCCATATCTATTCGAGCTAGCGATAGCTTCAGCCTTCAAATACCCACTGACCGCGCCTGTCGTTGCGTTTTTTGATCGCATTCGGTGTAGGTATGTACAGAAGCAGCGGTACTATGGTTATATTTTATGGTTTACAATATGTATTGTCAGTACCCATTAATGACCCACTACAGGGTCGGGTCTCCTCTCACAATGAGAGGGATGTAGGCCTTAGTCCACCACGCTGGCCTACGGCGGGTTGGTGAACTTCACATGCCTTTGAGAACATTTTTTTATGAACTCTCAGGCATGCAGGTTTCCTCACGATGTTTTCCTTCACCGTAACAGCAGGTGATATTTAATTTTATAAATAGCACATAACTTTTATTTCAGTCATTGGTGCGTGCCATTGGGATTCGCACCCGGACCCCTCGATTCGAGGTCGATTCTAAGCCACTGGGCTATCACCGCTGGTTTACAATATATTGGTTAAAATTTTAAATTTTCGCCTGTACTAGTGCTCGACTCGTAATGCAACGATTGCGTGTCTAGGTCCAAGCGGCAATGGAACGTTAAAAGGCGTAAAGCGATCGCCGATAAGGTTATCAAACAGTAATGACTCATTAGCTTCCAAATTGCAATGAGTGAATCAGTTTCCTAATCAGATTTCTGTAACGACTTTTTTCAAAAGACTTATTTGTAGACCGCTATCGCAGATCTTGTAATCTGAATCCTGTTTTTTTACATCATCATTTTAACATGGATGAACTCAAGTAACATTTTTAAAAAAGGGGTGTAAACAAAGCTAAGAATTTTATCTCTCACTGAGGTCTGGGCTTGAATCCCAGTGGCACGCACCTACAACTTTTATGCGTATAAGTTATGCGTTATAAAAAGAAAATATGCTAAAATGGTAAAAAAAACATCGTAAAGTGAGTTCTACATAATGTTCTCAAAATATAGCAAAGGTCAGCGCGTTGAACTTTGGACTCCTTCTCAAAGGAGCCCCGTTTGTAGTGGGCCACAACTAAGTTGACACTAGGTCGTACTGTAAGTATACATAACTACTTACGTAGTAAGTACTCTTAATTTTCTTTTTTTTACTCAAGACTCCTCCTTATTAACTAAAATGTTTATATTCTGATAATGGTCAGCCAACAATAGTTAGTGCAACTAACTTCGAGTCGTATCTTAGTTCTGAGAATAACTTGAAACACTCATACTAATCCTGGTTTTGTTTTAAGCATTTGTAGACATCTGTTGATCAGCCTGATAAGATTACAACGAACTCTTATCAGTGAAATAAAAATATTTGGAAAGTTGCATTTTTTTTTAACTTTACTAAGCTTGCTCAAAATATTGAGAAAGAAAGTGATACAGTGACTTCATCAGAATTGAATTCTTTTTACAATTGTAGTACAATAGTGTAGTCAAATACATGCTTTTGATTTTTTTTCCTTGCTTGCAATTCTTTTCATCGAACATTACCTACCTACTTTTTTATATAACTATTTACATAACTTATAATAAAAAAAGGAATAAAATAAAATTTTATAAATAAAATAATGACTCCAAACCAGTCCAAACCACTGTCCTGCGGCAGGGTACCCAAGATGCTGGCTGCATTCCTCTTTAATAGCAATACTTATCCTTTGTCCAAAGAAGGATAAAAATAATAAAAAATAATAAATAATAAAAAAATAATAATATTAATATAAATGATAAAAATAATCCTACTATAAATAGGTAAATATCGAATACGCTCGTATGCTTACGTATGTAATACATACTACCAGTATACCTATGTAAGACATCAATTGCCCTAATAACAGCTTAAAATTATTCTTTAAAATGTAATTCTAAAATAAAAACATGATCCTCTTTATTTAGTAAATATAATATTACTGTTTTTTTGTGAAGTGAGCTTGAAATTGCCATCCTTCTAATCTCTTTCAGATGTACCAATTTTAATGTTTTCCATAAGTATTTAAATGCGCCAAATGTTCGTCTGTTGTCGTACCAAAAGCGGTTAACTACAAACGATTTAACTTTCAACTAGGTATTAGTTATAAGTTATGATATAAGTATAATAATTATATAATATAATCTAAGTATAATGATATAATTAAATATTAAGTAATTGTTTCAGTCGTTGGTAAGTAGTTACTTGTGTATGGGTGTAAATAATTAGCAACGACCATATACCCGTAGCTTTCTAGCGCGTACAATATATTTAAAACAAATGGTCAAAAATAATATATTTTTATTCAATTACTGTTTCGCTATTTCAACTCGCAAGCGGTCGGAACAGTCCTTATTACCGGGTTGTATAATCTATGACAGTTAGGTCCACAGATAACATTTACCCGGCGTGTTTACAACCTCCGGGCGAGCTAATTGTTTTATAATTCCACCCGTAGATACACCCCTTTACCGTAATAAAACTTTCCCGAAACATTTTATTGCTCTTTTTTTTTCAAACGACTAGGTACCGCTTCGTTTACTTTTTGTCATTGTGTACGGGTATGAAATGGAATACCGCAAGAGTATTATAATTTATTCGATGCTAGGTACTTTATGGGGTATACGGGATCTTGTGATTTTAGGAATTGAATACTAAAAATGTTAGTGTCTGTTGTTTATTTGGTTTTGTTTCCTTTCCTTGCATAAATTATGTGAAGCTTCTATTTATAGTTACTTATACAGAATTACCTGAAAACTTTTAAGAACATCGATTCTATTCATGATCTCCAATTAAATAACTGTACATGATAAAGATTTTTAAAATAGTAATTGAGCAGCAAAAGGGCAGTTCATCTGATATTAAGAGGTCACTGCAGCCCATGAACGCAAGCATCCTACCCGAAATGTATAAGGAAGCTTTGCTAGTTACAAGGACTAGGATATTCGCCGCAAATAGAGTATCCCCGGCAAGTTTCTCAATTGCCACGTGAGGGCTAGAAGTAATTTTTCTACCCTATTTCAGTACCGAGAAAACAGTACGGCTAGCCTTGGTCGGCACTGCAGCAGTGACCAGTCACGGCAAAAAATTTAAATGGAATTTTAGCTTTAGTTTAGTGCGCGTGACCTTCTCGGAATCGTTAGAAGCCGTAACGGTACTCACGTCGCGTCCCCTCAGGTACCGACTAAGTTCTGTGCGTCTAGTCGTAATTATTCGGAAACGCCTGTCCGCAACAACTTTGAGATTTGAGTTTATGGTCTTCGGAGTGTTAAAACAAAAGACCGATTTTATTAGGTACATTTCTGTTTGAAGCTGCCTAATGAGTATAAAGAAAAACGGTCTTTTGAATATCCTATTTTTACCCCTTTTTTAGTTAAATATAAAGAGCACTTTAATAATATATGAATTAATGGAAAGGAAGTAATTATTTATAGTAATGCGCAAATGCCTTATAATATATATGCTTCAGTGTTGTACCCAAATAATTTATTTCACCCACTGAACTCAGTAAATATACGGATCACAAAGTTGTACGCTTCTAGCGCGTTGCTTCGAACCAGATCTACAGCTTCTTGTTTTTGTGTATCATTCACACGTATCGAACTCGTCAAATGTTTGAACAAGTCCCACGCAGCGCCACCCACTTTTCGCCGACGAATCGGTGTTCAAAACCACTTAATGACAAATGAGACTAAATATTGACAGTCTGCAACATAAAAACAAAGGGATGGAGGCCGGGGGCGGGCCGGTGTCAATCTCAAGAACAAATATACCGATGTTTGACGAACGAATTACGTGACAGCGTTAGTTTGTATGTTTTCGACGCTGTTTGGTTTGTTTGATGTTGGGAGTTTAAGATTGCATCATGTCGTTTGTTCTAGGCGGCACATTAAGTCGCCCTCATAATCCGTCGTAATGTTAGAAAGTACTAGTGCGTCCTTTGGGTAACTTAGGAATAGAAATGTATCCACTTAAAATCTTCGACAGTTTATTAGACCCATTGGCTGTCGTTTACTAGTACTTATATACTGATCTAGGAAGCTACGAATTTGTAACATGACTACTTATCGATAATACTCGTATTTACAGCAAAACTTACTACACAGAAAGGTCCTAATGTTCGCAGATGAAGCTTCGTCTAAATCATTGTTCGTTCGTTCGTACCATATTAAAATCTGTTTTTTTGTTATTACTTATGTGCATTGCTTATGTAAAACTACACTTAGTATGTTGCATAACACTTTTATTTCAGGATTCTAAAATTTAATTTTTAGTTTAGAAAATTTAAGAAAATCTACACAACACGCGGAGGTGTGATACAAGAGGAGGTAAGAAGCACTCATTCTAAAGTACAGAGTTTTAACTTTTTTGGCGTAGTGCTACAGATTTTATTTTTACTTTTGACTAATTTGACACTTTGTTATTTAGCTTATAGTTATTTAGAAAATTTGGCATAATACAAACATTACGTTGTTTGTTGCTTGTTCCTTCTTTATATTGGCATGTTTTAGGCTATTTACTGACTTCTACTCACACTTTAATTGTACTTTATCCATAATTAATACACACCTATCCAATTTTTTCATTACAGATTGTTAATCTATTGACTTACAAAAACAACGGTTCTACTACAATTATCCATGAATTTTGACAGCACTTCACTATGACGTGAGAGTGGTACCATCGTGGGAACACCGTGATTGCACCCCGGGTTCGATTCTCGGTGGACGCACGCCGCGTGACGGTGGGGTGCAAAATCCGCGCTCACATCCGGAATTCAAATTTACGCCATTATAGTTTTTAGTAATTGCTTTCAATGCGTCCAATTATTTTATAGGGGCGTTACATAATTAGTGTGAGTTGCCTATGGTTGCTAGACGTCAGAAGTTTAGTATGAATCAAATTAGGGTATTTAATGAAATTTATATGCGATATTAAGATTTTATTAGAATATATATTATTATAAATTTTAGCAATCCTTGGACTTCTATGAAGAATTCATCATATTAAGGCATTGAATAATGTTAACATGCAAATTTAAGATTTTTATGAGGTAATACTCGTAGAATAGAAATTACTAGCTGTCCTTAAATTTCTATGAAGACGCCGAAATTGGATTATTGCAAGATATATCTAGATTGTAGGTAGTTATGTCTAAGAATGAAAATAAACCACTAGTTTGAACTTCCTGAAATAACAATTTACGTAGGTATTTATTTCAAGAGGGAGTATCTCGAAATTCAGAGAGAAGTCTGGAAGTCAGAAAAAAGAAGAGAGAACGTATTTTTTATGACGTAGGTCCTACGGTCTACCTATAGACGAGTAGGTATGTATCGATTTCAATGCCGTCGCGGCCGGCTATGGTTTAATGATTAAACGGACTAAGGTGAAGTTCTATTAAGACGATGTACAGAATAATTAAGAATTTATTAGGTAACTAAGAGGATAATAATCAGGAAACTTTTTAAAAATATTTTCAGACGTTGTTAAGTTACGGTTATATCAAAGAATTTGTGACGTAAGTAGGTATGTAGGTAGATATAAATACTTAAAGATGATTCTAACATTAACACGGGAAGAATTAATCATTTTTTCACAATTAAAATTATACTCATTCCTAACGTGAAAATAACAGAGAACCTTCTTTATTTAATATCCGTTTTAAAGTTGTAATATTTCTATTATTACTATTATCATAAAGTTTGGCAAGTAATTTGGTGTAAACTTAGTTTTAGTATTATAAGAAATTCAACCCCTAAGGTGCTACAAAATTTGTTTTACCCCACAGCCTAATAGGGGTCGTAGTACCTAACCGAACAAAAACAATTTTTACAATAGAATCTACCAACGTCACTCTGCGGATTACATAAAACGTTGTTTACCGTTTGTTACTTTTGATGTTTCGGTAGCAATTGTTTCATTATCGTTCGAGAGTTTTATAAAGCATTGGATAAAATGTAATAACGGATATAGCATATTCCTATGAGTAGACGTAAGAGTTGCGTTGTGTAGTCAACAGATTAGAAGGAGTTATTTACATAATTTAATATTATAAATGCGATTTCGCATGCAGTAAGTGTAAATAGTGTGCTTTATTGTGATAAACTGAAACATAATATTTGTATCTATTATATTCTAAACATTTTATATTGAAACTATGATTCCTTTCTATTAATAAATAATTTCGACATGCAATTCTCACATTTCTTCTATTTTCCATCACTTGTTGTTCTTATAAATGTGTTGGCATGTTCATGTGTCATTCTCCTGAAGGAGAACACACTTTACCTTATTGGAAATATTAATTATTCCCTTATATTAATGCCGTTACATCCTCAGATGGTTTTAACATTTCTGTAAAAATATTATAAGAGTAAAAAATCTCTCATGCCGTCACTGGCTCATACTGTTTTCCATACGTAATTCTCCTGAAGGAGATCACACATTAATTGAGAATGGTGTTTAAATCAATGCCATTAAACTACCGAGGCGGTTTTTACCCACTATGATTTGTCTGAGGCCAGACCGCTAGTTTGCTATTTCTTAGTTAACATATAATTAGAACTTTGTGGTGTAAAAAAATATATACTAGCACTGTTTAATATAACATTCTATTAAAATTAATAACTTCAGTATTACATTTCTATCATTCCGTCACTGAGTAATCCCGTTTTCCATACTACGTCATTCTCCGTAGGGAGAACACACATTAAGTGGGAATAGTGTTTAAATTAATGCCGTTAAACACTGGGGCGGTTTTTTGCGGGATTAGACTCATTCGATCCCGGGGGAGGAAAGCCCGAATTCTATCAACTATGGCGGGGCTTGATTAAATTCACCCCTTGCGTGTTGACAGCAATTGATTGAAATGCCAACTTCCTTGAGGCAATCGCCCTGATTTTGTTTCTACGGAAGTGTGAGATGAATTCACTTTACACGATGTGGTGGAATCATAGTTAAAGTAAATAGGTAGGTACTTGTTGAAATTTATATATTTATAAATTCTTTAATATTTGAAAATTACAAAATGCATTAAATACATTTTTTTTAACTAGAAATTGGGCGTTCAGACTTTTTGTGTTTTGATTTTTGTTTAGTAGTCGTCACTATAGCTAGTGGACAACTAGGTTTTGGTGTATTGTTATTAATATTAGGTATTAATGAGTTTATAGGTGATGTAAATTGAACCTAGTTCACCTAGGTCGGCAAGATTCAAATAAACATTGAACTATAGGTAGGTACTAACTAGCTTTACTGTTGGGATATACTTACTTTTGTAGCTTTTAAATGTTCTGTTCATAGTAACTAGGTTCGTATGTCAATATGAATAAATGGCTATATGCTATTTATTTATGTACAGAATAGTAGGTATTAAAGTTCGGTATAAGACATCATATTATAAAAATCTCATAGGAGATTGTCAAAGCAATTTTATGCTTTGTGGTTTAGTCAAGAGAATCAAATCTACGAGTATAACTATTTACTTAGTGTAGTAGTATAGGTATCAGTGTCAGATATTTTACTCTTACATTAGTCAAAATTAATATTTAACTTTAGTAACAAAAAAAGGGTTCATTTTATTTGTCGAAAATTTAGTTTATTATGTGTAACTAAGTGTAAGTACCAGAATCAGGAAAAATATAAAGTAGGTATACTAATTTGCCCATGTCATAAGTTTGCGTATAAATTTGAAAGATGTTATCAATAAAAAATATTAAATTTATAACAGTTGGTTGGTCATAAAAAATTACGTTATTAAAATTTATTTGTTTTTTAAAACCAACAAAGGATCTTTTTAAATCTGCTGAATATAACACTTACCTACCAAGAAAGTATAATGTATAAATTACCTATTCAGCCTTTCCACTTTGATTTTTATACTTTATCTATTTTATAAAATCACCAATTTAATTAATAAAGAAACAATAAATATTTCTGTTCTTTTTTATTAAATTAAAACCTAACTTTTTCTTGAAGCGATGTAATTTGAAGCGTAGATTAGAAACATTACCCATTATATTATTTTAACTAAGTTTACGTAGTCTATATATTATATGAAGAAGAAGCAATTAAAAAGTAAATATAACTATAAACAAATTAAAGCAATTAGTTTTAATGTTATTGTTATTTTTGTAAACACAATAAAAAGCTGGGGTGTTCGAGGCTTATTTGCGGCGTCTTTTTACGTTCCCGGTAGTCGTTTTTCCTTTAATTTAATCGCCAAAAAAGTTATAAATTAACGATAAATAAAATATTTGCTTGAATAGGCAAGTAACCAAATACAAAGAATTATCTGAAGGTAATTTATCAAGTGCCACTTATTATGAACCTTGAAGTCGTCTACAAAGTCATACAGACAAACTAGGTGTTTAGGTAGTATAAAGTTGTGAGTCCATTTTCTTGCCTCATTATTTTTAAATGAATGATTTCGTACCTGTATATTTTACGACGTAGTGCGAGGCTTTAATATTTATGATTCCTTTATAAATTATACGGTTGTTAATGACATCGAATTAAAATAACGCAGTCTCATTCGTTTCCACGAATATAATATTCACAACTTTGTTAATTTAGCTACTGGTCCATAAACTAATTTTGTGGTAATAGAGTTCTTTTATAAGTACTATTATCTATATATTTTCATCTTGTGTAGTGTGAATGTGTTAAAAGAAAAGTAGTATTGAATGGCTGATTGGCGTAGCTATCGAAGCGTGAGCGCGTTGATGTCTTATGTATGGAACAATTAAAATGTCTTCTGTGATTTTAAACTTCTACAAAATAATCTTCTTCGAGGTATTTCATAAAGAATTAGTAGATATGATAAGTGTCTAAAAATGGTAAATATAGCGTCAGTAGTTTTGTGTCCTTAATAATGTGTTCAGTTATTGACAAGGACTAAAAATTAATCATAGTATAAGAACATTTTTACTTAAAATCAAAGATTAAGCCGACCACTGTCCGGCGGGATAGTTATTGGGTTATTGAACAAAACAGCAAATACAATTTTAACGCGTCGTTTATTGATAACTTCATCTTTTCTTCAATATACTTTTGTGTCCACTGACTATATAACACTCACTGTACATTTTCGTATTACAATATTTTTAGTCTTTCGAGGATTTATAACTTTCGTTTCCATATAACAAATATTTTGTACAATGCACGACAGGCGTACGAGAGTGGCGTCGTGGCACGTCTTATCGCTATCTACCTACGCTTTACGACTAACTCCAACTTTAACTCTAGCCTTTATCACTATATTTACATATTGTTCAAAATTTTTTTGGTATTCAAATAAACTCTATCACTCGATCGTCTCACACGCACCCATCACACTTTCCCTGGCGTCCGTCCCCACATCACAACGTAGAA
This sequence comes from Erynnis tages, assembly GCA_905147235.1. Taxonomy (NCBI): domain Eukaryota; kingdom Metazoa; phylum Arthropoda; class Insecta; order Lepidoptera; family Hesperiidae; genus Erynnis; species Erynnis tages. The sequence goes on from LR990072.1 coordinate 11,066,896, forward strand.
TATTTAACTTAAAACCATGAAAAAATACAATAATCATTATATAATACATTTTCATCAACAACATTAAACGAACTCGCGGCCGTCGGCGGCGGGCCGGGTCTAAAGTCAACAGTTCGCGCAACACTAACAGCGGCGGTACATTACAAAACAAATAAAGGACATACCTAGAAGTATGTTCGGCTGGGAATAACGATCACTGTCCTAACGATCGATCGATCGATTGATCGGGAACAAAGTCACTCGGGAAACACGAGGCGCGGCGACGGGGCGCTCATAGCGGCGGGATGTCGATGTCGCACGCGAAGGGCGATTCTCAGATGAGCGGCATGGCGCGCTCGCCGGCCGCCGCGTACCGCTGCTCGTCGGGCACGTGGTACATGTTGATGATGTGGCTCAGGTCCTGCTGCCCGTACTCGCGCTTCATGGCCAGCTGCTCGTGCGCGTGCGCCGGCATGTGCCCGTGCGCGCCAAACTCGCGCTTCAGCTGCACCGGCGGCTCGTGCGGCACGTACTCGCGCTTCAGCCCCGGCGGGCCAGGCGACACCGGCTCCGACTTGGCAGACGAGCCGCTCGGCGAATGTGAAGCACACGACGCGGGCAGCGCGTATCCACCGGGCGAGCCCGGTCCCAGGCCGTATGCGGAAGGCGAAGGCGGCTGTGGCAGGTACGGCGATCCTTGGCCACCGCCGTAGTATCCGCCTCCGTAACCGCCCTGCTGCATTTGCGACACGTCGTACCGCGGATATCCATATGCCTGCTGTTGATATGCACTAGGGTCGTGCATCATATATCCGTTGGGCATGTACCCGTTGGGCGTCATCTGGTAAACGTCACGCGGCTGCTGGGCCGAGGGCGCCGCCGTCCGTTGGGCGTCGCTCGCTCCCAGTAATGCACCGCTACCGAGAGGATATTTCTCCTGCTTTTTGGCTAGCGTCTTCGTCTTCCTCCTCGGTCTATATTTGTAATCGGGGTGTTCCTTCATGTGAACGGCCCGAAGTCTCTTCGCTTCGTCTATGAACGGTCGCTTCTCGGACTCCGAGAGATCTTTCCACTGTGCACCGAGACGTTTAGATATTTCGGAGTTGTGCATCTTGGGATTGTCCGATGCCATTTTTCTGCGCTGCCCGCGCGACCACACCATGAACGCGTTCATCGGACGTTTCACTCGATCCGAATTGGAGTTTTTGCTGGTGTTGTTGTTGTTATTGTTGGGCGGTTGATGGTGTTGCTGCTGGGGCTGCGTGTGGTGCTGCGGCAGCGGCTGGTGCTGGTGGTGCTGCAGCGGCTGGTGCTGGGCCAGCGGCTGCTGCTGCGGCAGCGACATCATGCCGCCGAGCGCGCCCAGCGAGCCGTAGCCGTGCTGGAGCGCATGGTGCGGTGGTACGGTGGCGTGAAGGTTGCCACCCTTAAGATCCGTCTCCATCGTCAACATGTCGTCTTCCTGCGGCGCGTACAGCTTGCCGATCCTTCGTTCACCGTACACAACGAGAGAACTATCGGTCGCTCACATGGACTCGCGGCGGGGCGCGTCGGGTCGTATCGCGGGACCGTCCGGCGCGGAGGCTACGTGCGTTGTGAGGTGGCCGGAGCGCCCGGCGCCGGGTGCGGACCTAGGGCGCCCCCCCGCGCTGGCCCCGCCCCCCGCGCGCCCACCAATGGCGGCTCGGTGTCAGTTCCGCCCCCCGCGCACCGCCACCCGCCGCGCCCTGCATTTTTAATCGCGTGGCGAGGCGTACGCTCGCCTCGCCGCCGCCTCATGCAAATCAGAATTTTGTTTGCCGACGGTGCTTGCACCTTCTCGACCTTAGTTTATGATGTAAACAACATGCATACTGTGGAGCTCACCTGAACATGACTTAGGATTGCACGACGCCGGCTACTTATGTTTTTGTTTGACTTGACTGTTTAATTTTTAGCTATTTTCCGGATGTGATAGGCTATAATCGCAAAACCCAATGCATCGTAAAAGAGGATCATATTGTAATTGACCAATACTTATTAAAAAGTTCCTCAAAATGAGCGTAGAGCTATGACAGTTCTGTTGTTAAAGGCACATGGTATCTAGGTATAAAATTGAGCAAGTTTGCACAGCTGTAGTGTAAGTTCAAGGCCTGAAGCGCGCGGTGGCGGTGGCCCCACGGCGCTGGCGATCATTGATGATCACGTACAATGTGGCTCTTTGTTGCGGCCCACAATGGCTTATTCAATTTTAGTTGCATTCAGTAGGTTACTGTTCCTGTGCTGTTAAACAACCTGTTTTGGATTTCGGTAATAAGGCAAGGAAAGTAATTATTTGCAACTGTTCAACAAATAATCCTCTATTTTTATAAACCTTTCAATACCTACGTAAGTTTTTTTTATTTTGTGCAATATTCTCTGCTTTGGATTTTATCTTGGGAAAAGTAGGTTTATAATAGTTCGTTACAATTGCTCAATACCTAGGTACCTATGTTATATGTTTATTACTATAAACCTAATATAATTAAATAGTAATACATATTTATTTATATTAGGTTTATTTAAATGATTTCTTAAATGATAACATTACTTAATTTATATTGGTAGAGTAAGAAAGCAATTATTCAGTACGCTACGCTGTAGGCATTAGTGACATCTGACTCTACATGTGGAGAGCGGGCTTTTTCCATTTATTTTATTTTCATACCTATTGATTTTATTTATCATAAAAATTTGCTTAACTAGAATTTTATATTGTTAGGCTTAGAAATGAAGAATAAGGATTTATATTAAATTATGAATATAAGCACTACCTATAGGTGTAAAATAAATTGGTATTAATAGGTCATTTATAACATAAATAGGAATCTACTCGGGAGATGTACATTTATTATCATTCATAGTAGTGAATGTATCTACGAGTATGTAGGTAAGTATTTATTTGTTTTTAATAGTCAGGGGTAAAAATTATTGGACATTCGCTTAAATATGTAAATTTTCAATAAGAGTTAATCTGTGTGACTATGAACATTATTGCGATACGTGTTTTTCGTACTCCTCATTGCACCTTGTACTTATTAAATCTAATTTTAAATTAATTATAAAAATTATACTGGTAACAATCGATTCTTTGGATCGTTTCTAAACTTTGGTTTGATTGAACTTCCCCGAAAAGTATGCTTGGTCTTTGAGCTTACCAATAACAAAAACTACTTAAATAAAATTAATTCCTAACGGTAAATCGAAAACAAATGTTTTCTCTCAGGTAAATTTCTAAGAATTTCTGATTTCGCTTCCTTTCCTATCTCCTGGAAGACTTCTATTGTTTTAGTTTCAACTTAGGCTACATTTTATGCTACGTTTTACAACAACCCTATTGTTGAACATAGTGTTTTTATTGCGGGTCATTTACTAATTGGTTACTACCCAGCTTTATTTATAGTTTGTTTCTTTCTTTATTTATGGCTTCAGATAAGAGACAATAGGTTCTTGTGAGGTATGCGAATTTTCGGATGAGAGCGACCGCAAAATTAGATCAACCGGTGTTTGTGCACAGGGTCCTAACTTTGAAAGTTCTCATAAAGGTATTTGTTCTCTTTTTAATATTATTTAGCCACCTTGGCTTATAGTAAGTTGACCATCAAGTCTATTGTCAAGCCTACTCGTAGTCAACAAAAGGTAAATCTTTAATAGAAAAACTTAGGCAACTATGTACCTAGATATTCCGTGTGATAATGATAATATAATAATTTTATAGCTATTTACTTAGTATATTGGAAGTAAATACTTTTAAGACTCTAACTTAATTGGTTAGAATTTTAAAAAAAAGTACCTACTTACAAAAATAATGACTTTATTTCGTCATCTGCCTACTAGTTCGTGCCTAGCCATAAATTTTAGCTTAGGTTACCTACCTGGACTAAGGTATTAATAACTCTTTTTAATATTATTTAGCCACCTTGGCTTATAGTACCTAAGTTGACCATCAAGTCTATTGTCAAGCCTACTCGTAGTCAACAAAAGGTAAATCTTTAATAGAAAAACTTAGGCAACTATGTTCCTACCTAGATATTCCGTGTGATAATGATAATATAATAATTTTATAGCTATTTACTAAGTATATTGGAAGTAAATACTTTTAAGACTCTAACTTAATTGGTTAGAATTTTAAAAAAAAGTACCTACTTACAAAAATAATGACTTTATTTCGTCATCTGCCTACTAGTTCGTGCCTAGCCATAAATTTTAGCTTAGGTTACCTACCTAGACTAAGGTATTAAAGGTAAGTAAATTAAAGTAGGTAGGTACATGAAGTTCATTAAAGTATGTATAATAAAAGGGAATAAATAAAACAAACACTTAATTAATCAGTTGTTTATTAAATTATAAAAAAAACAATATTTATTATTTTAGTATTAGGAATGGCTTAATAAAATGTATAAAAATGATGATGTGACAAAAGTTTATTAAAAGAAGTAGACGGTTACAGAAATTTTATTATGGTTAATATTGGCTACATCTAAATAAGGTAAATTTAGATAAAGTTAGGTAATTTTTAACAAATATCACAGGTGCTTATTTTACTGAAAGGATTTAAGTTTGAATGTATAAAATTATGCTTATAAGTACTGATCTGTAAAATTAAATTCAATTTCAGGGACAATTTGCGCTAGTGCTGAAGCTGGTAAACCAACCTATTGCTTTTATTTTGAATTTTCTTAATTCCACGGTCATTATTAATATTATTGATCTTCCTTTTACTTGTATATATAACATACTTAAATAGGTAATTTTATAGCTACACGTATTTATAGATAGGTAGGTATACCAATCGAATACCTACCTATCAGTAAATGCCTCTAGCCTGAATTGTAATACAGGTTAAATTAGTTAAATTTATAATTGTCTTACAATAAGTAAGTGTTGAAGTAATTTTTTTTCAACTAGAGACCGCCAAATTTGGGCATTCTTCTTCATATAAACTTTAATTGTGTCAAATTTCAAATTGCTTCGTTCGCGTAGTGAGCTGTAAATTGTAAATTTGCTTCACGTAGGTACTAATATATAGGATACGTGGTCAAAGACTACGTAAAAGACAATATTCGGAAGCACATAATATAGTCATCGGATTATAGGCATACATAAGTTAGGTTTATGAGGGGATATCACGGGTAGGTTAGGTCCATTCTCCACAAAATTGTCAGAGCGTGAAACGGCTTCACGCCCGATGACATTGCCGGCAACAGTAGCAGACAGTTTGAAAACTCAATTTAATTAGTTCTCTATATAGATACCTCCTACTCATCTCTTCTATAAACACAATACACACAATGTGTTTATGTTAATTCATTCATCGATAATATAATTAACATTTTGTTGATATGATTTTATTTATTTATTTATATTTATATACAATACACAATCCAAGTAGTAGAATACAATCAAACAAACATAAAGCTCAAAAGTTCTGCTTATTTCCTATAGGTACTAATTTCTTCCAGCAGACTGGAAATTGATAAACAAATGGTACCTAAATCTTTTCTCTGGATGTAATTACGTATTACTTATGAACTATCTCATGGTGTTTAATAAAGGAGTGTATGTATTTTCTAAATACCAACTTGTCTATGAGCACTCTTAAGACAAAAGTTCTTATAGAGTTAAAATCAATCAATCAAACCACTCCACTTTTACAGAACCTTTTGATTTAACTCAAACAATAAGGAAGCGTTCGCTAATAAAACAATCAGATCAACACCACTCAGGATAATTTATTACCGGCACTGAAATATCGAGCAGTGAAGCACTGTAGAAATAAAGTCCTCTCACACCTCTGCACAAGTGAACCCACTACAGGCTTTACGCATCGGAAGTCATTTAATAATTGCCGGTGTAATGCTTGTGTTTAATAAAAAGCGAGTATCAAACTCTGCGAGCGTCCTAATTGGCGCTAGGTGTCACTAATGACAACCGCCAGTGGCGGGAGTGCGCTGCAAATTAATAATTATCCCGCCTGGCAACACTGAGGTGACGCCATTCCGCAATATGGCCGCGCTGTATTGTTGGCGCGAACGTCGTTTTAATTTTCGATTATCAGTTCGTTACGTTTTTACGATATTCCGCAATTTTGAAATGGATTATTGGTGCTCTGATATAGGTATATTTTCTCTTACTCTTACTGTCAACTTATAAGCGTAGGTAAGTAGTTATATAATACAAGCATTTTCTTATACACTAACCGAGTAAGATAATTATTTCACTGAATAGGATTAAAATAATTGTAATGCTATAGACTATGCAAGAAATGAAATCTCGAAAATGACTACATAATAATGAAGAATACTATTTCACGGGAAGATAGATTATGAGCAAAAGACAATACAAAATTGAAAAAGTTAACCCATAAAGGGTGAGATTGGGGTTAAAACTTAAATATCTTCTTCAATTGATTAATTATAAAATAAATTTTGTAATGCAACAGATATCTTAGGTTTTAACTGAAATCTATGTTTAGTAGACAGTATATTTTATTTAGTATTCTCAATTTATGACACATAAAATACATAGTAACATCATCTTAGCGTCTCACTTGGTAACTAAATAATTTTCTGCATGGCAGGCACAGGCCGTGCGTCACAATGAAAGCCCAATATTAGGCAAGAGTCTGGACACAAACAAGACCGCACACGTAAGAGCAAGCTATCATCATCTCTCCTTACGAGGGAGAACACCCCCGTTCCATCGATAGACTGAGAAGCTTATAGAATTGCACGAACATTAAAAGACTTCACACTGCGATATTGTTTGCGTACGGCAAAAAATCTTAGATTTGATATAAGTTTATAAATTATAAATATAAATGAAGTCTATTCCATGATAATATTAGGGTGAAGCTAAATTCTTAAATTTGATGTAGGTACCTACGAATAAGGCTCCGAATTGGCTGTGACGATACGACACGACCGACCGACCAACTAACGTACTCATATGTATGGAGCTGACACTACGCGGCAAATTATTTACGCTATGACGTTGCCGTACGACAAACTTGACTCGAGTGAACGATTTTATAAGGTACTAAGGTAAGTAGCACGAGTTACTCATTCTTATAAGATAAAGAGAAGAAGAGAGAACTTTAATCTAATTGCGATGAGACAAATATGACCACGTTGGGGTTAGGTACCTATCTATTGGCTTTACTGAACTTTTATATTGAATCTACATACTTTAGTTGAGAATATCTGGCAAATGTAGTTTGTTCGATATGCTATGGTTTCGTCAATCAATAAATCATAATTTATATATGCCCCTTAAAAGACACTAGGTATTGCCAACTACTTACTAAAAAATATTAAATTAAAAAAATCTAAATCACCCCAGACTACAATATTCCAACCCAATTCCAAGTCTCGCGTACCATCTAAAATTTCATCGCGAAAGTTGAGTTTTGTTGGCGCAAAACTTTTCAGTTCCCGACATTTTAATACCCGAGTCGTCACACTTGAATAGGCCTAGTGTACATTATCTGTGTCCAGGGGGGTGTCCGACCCGGCCGGACAGGGGGAGGCACGTCCGGTCGCTGTCTCCGTCTCATCAGGCCTATCTTGGAGCCGTCCGCAAATTAAATACTGACGTGTTCGGTGTGCACGTGGGTACTTAGCTTTAGAATGGCTGCTCAATGGAATTGTCATGGGTACGAAATTGGGGCGTTCGAGATTTGAATTTCCGTAAGTTTAGTTACGTCAGAAATGTGGTTTGATGTTTCTATTTGATAGTGCCCTTATGTTTGATTACATTTAAAGAAAGATACATGTTACTGTTACAATCTGTGCACATATTGTATTGATTAGATACTTACATTAAATCTAGGTAACTTAATAACTTTTTTTTATCTCGGTAAGTAGGTAAGTAGGTAGGTAGTAGCTGCTTAAGCTCGATAAGAAGAAAACAAACTTTAATCTTTGACATTAACTTGAAAAATTTTAGAAGCCTCATTCTTAATCTTAAGAATCATTAGGTATTAGGTACTTTTTAACTATAATCAGTTGAAACACTGTTTTACGAGCAAGCAAAAATTGGTCGAATCATTCTTACTTATCTGTTCTGGCTTTTTTTACAAGTTAGGCTTTGAGCGTATTTTACCACGCTGGTCCAAGGCAAACTAATGGAAATGCCCTAATATAATTAAAAGATGGAATACGTATTTTTAAACGTATTAAATACATAACATTATGTACATGTATCGATGATTTTAACTAATTTTATACAAATAAGTAGAAACATACTATTTGATCAAATCAATAGGTATCGTACTTCGTTAAATAGCATTATGTTATTATAATTTACAGTTTAAATATCAATGCCTGTGACACTCAAATTCCACTTAGAATTACAAAGAAAAACCAATAAGACAAATTTATACATTTACATTGCACTTATAGAATAGATCTTAAATATAATACACGATATCCAAAGACCGTCTGCTTTTCTTCGGCTGATAGTCCCGAGTACCGAGTTTGACAGTCAGCTGACACGCTGGCCGCCCCTCGGACCAGCGGGTACCGTCACTGCGCGCGCACCGTACAGCACGTCAAAAAGCACAAAACCACCGAAATTTCCGCGTGGAAAACACGTTTTCCGCGACTAAGCGTGCGAGCGGCGCGCTCCCGGTGCCCAGACTAAACGCGGGCCGTGAAAAAGCACCGCCACAACGCCGACCGACAATGGAAAGCGGTAAAGAATCATAATAATAACAATGACAACAATGTGAGATGCTATAATAAAGAGTCGAGCATTGTGCTAGGCTCGTTCGTTCGAAGGGTCGCGGAGATCGATACTAGGCGGATTGTCTGCGGATGGCGGGCTTTGTCGGGTCGGCCTCGGCGTCGGCCGGCGCCCTACACATCGACTATTCATCGCCCGCTAATCAGCTTCCATTCGGACTTATGGCGCGATTAGCACACCGATTGCCGCAAACACGCTACGATCCGACCAATGCACCTGAATACGCTTTGCCGACGTCAATAGTCGTGTTATGATGTTACTCGAACTTTCATGATCTGTTGAACGGAGTTTACGAGCGCTTCAAAGTTTGGGAGAAACTTTTCGTCTGTGATTCGGATATCGTACATTGCATCTATTGATATTATTAATATGTTTCTCATTTCTTTCAGTTCTGGATCTTTGGCTACTTAGTTATAGAAAATTTGACGATAGCAGCAATTCTGCCGAGACGACAAACGAATTGTGATCGTTTCCACTAAGAAAGCTGAAATCTTCAAATAGACGGATTCAGAAATCTAACAAAGAAGTTACCTATAGTAATTTAGATTTTTAAGTTTTGTAAAAATTGGATAGACCTTTAGATATCTAGACGTCTTTAACGAAGGACTAACGTATTTCAACATTCGTGCACTACTTAGGTACGTAGAGTATCACCGTAGAGCCATACTCAGTATATAAAAAATAAGATGAGTTCCTATCAAAAATATTATAAAACCTTAATACGTAGATATGAAATAAGCCCAAGTAAAATAGAGTGGTCTTTAGGCACACACGTGCGCGTATTGCATTGTTGAAGTTGCCCGCGATTTAGCCAACAAAAACAGACCTTGACATTCAATAAGGCTTTTGTATGAGCCTATTTTACATCTGTATAAGTAGACCTAGTTTCAGTGACATAGTTAGGTTGTCTGGTTTTAATTTGTACATTTGTAGAGTGTTCCTTTTGATAAATGAGAAGTGTTTTTATTTTCGCGAATGTCTAAAGTTTTCAAGTGTTTATGGGCAGCACTAGCTAAGAGCTAGCTAAGCTATTCTAAGAGTAGATAGCTTAATGACACCACATGACCTATATGCAAATAACTGAAGCTATGGCCTTTACGGTCAATTCAAGAGCTGGGACTGGCTGACGCAGAGGAAGAAAAAGAAGAACATGGATGTTGAAAACGAGAACCATTATTGTAATGGACTTAATACAGAAAAGATTCAAAAGTTGTAAAATTTTCCCCTAAAACTACTTACAAGTATACCTATATATATCTATTTGAGATGAAGTAAGAGAGATATCACGTGTTTATTTTCTATAATCTGTGTTAATGGTAACTATGCTTTAGGTATATTATATGGGCAGGATTTCGACCAGCCAGTGGGACACAACAAAATTGCAGGCATGTCAATTCAATAAAAAACATAGTTGCCAGAGGTGTGAGGCGGCGTTCTCTAAGGCTAGAACCGCGGTTTAATGTAATAATCCGCCGATCTCTATCATCTGCGCACCTCCCGCCGGCCCACAGATTGCTTGCGCTCTCCTACTATGGATGTACTTATTATACCCAACTATTATATATATACATGCAGTGTGTTTGGTCTGAAACTAGCGGTAATTTAAGGGCATAAAATGTGTCAAATTTATTCGACAAAACACCCCATATAGAGGTCTAGCCTCCTTTTGAAATGGCAGCCATTTGAAATTAGACATATTTTATGCCCTCAAATTGTCGCTAGATCGACACCGAATACACTATACAAGAACCAACCTCACTGAAGACAAACAATTATTCGTCTAAAACAATTATTATTATGTGCTAGAGCTAATGAAGTTCATTTTGCTCGGATACCTAAAGCAACGTTGAGTAACGTGTGCTTCATATTGTATGGTGTTTTTCTTCTTCTTGTGTGTATGTGTATTAGGCAAACATAGCTTATTTTAGAAGACTTAGTTATGAATTCTAAGGGCTTTATGTCAACGACCAGACACCGTAGACCCGTGTTTGTTTCTGAAGGACATCTTTAAAAAATTAGGATTAGGTATACAAATGAAATGTAAAAGAAAATATTATTTTTTTAGATAAGTACCTATATATTTTCCTTTATTTAATTTTTTTTATCGTAAGTCGTATCCAACATAAGATACACAGTGCCAACAGTGGATACGATCGGCCCGGGCACAGGCACCCCGCGGGGTCCGTCACTGGACGCGCTGCAATTATGCTGTAGCACATAGAAATAGGAAGGAAATAGAACGGCAATAATAACATGGCTGCTACGCTTTTTATGTTCCACTGTTCGGGACAGTTTCCCCCACAACAGGCCTCGAGTATACTCCACCACGCTGCTCCAATACGGTTGGGTGGAGAAACGGATTACTAGCTAGCCCGTGTCGGATGTTGTGAAATCACCCACATAGCCGTTCTATCTACTTCCTATTTCTACGCTGTAACAGCTCTCCGACTATCGCCTAATCTAATTACGTAACCACCTGACGCGCTTGTCTTACATCGATAATTATTAAAACACGATTTTATTACATTCTTGATTAATAGCGAAAGAAATGTTACGATAAAAATGTGTAATAAAAAAAGTTTAAATGCGATTTAACATTCGTAACAAAATTAATCACGATACGAATGTAATCTTGCCCAATGTACCGAAAAAGTGCATGAAGAATTAAAGATGCAAAATAGTAATGGTCTTACACAAAAATACCTAACTCTTAGAATGAAATAAGTTATGTTGAATTATGTGTGGGTACTTAGACATAGAGTTCCTTCGAGGACTTAGTTCTTTTATAAGACGTACACTCTAGAATAGACCTAGGTTAGTTCATTCTCAAGTTGTATTCTTTTATGAAGACTTTTATTTATGTGTCATAATGTTAATTTTTGTCTGATTGTCAAGCCATGGCATGAAATCGATTCTACGCAACATAATTGTCGAAATGTTAAAACGCTTGACTGATGATTAAAACGTTATCGCAATACCATCCGTCCACTTATCCACTGAGCCTTTGGTCCCTGAGCCGGGCGCAAATTTCGTCAATCATTCCCTCCCGGCCGATCACTCGTAGAATGCTTAAGAAAGTAGAACTAAGAAGCCTAATGATCCTCAATATCGGCTCCCACTCATGGAGAACAGCGGCAGCCTCCAATGTAGGTATGTAAAAAAATTAGTAAATAGTCATCTACCGTTTTTATTTATTTTCAGTAACATATAAACTACCATTTGACAGGCTTTCAATTGGAAGGAAGGAAATAACGGAAAATATTTTTTTAAAAGGTTAAGTAGGAAATGACTAAAAAAAATTTGCTCCTTTTCACGTCAATTCAATCGCAACTGACAATCACCAAACGGGAGGAAATTGGTCACGAAAACCGATCGCTGGCTTACGGACCACTTCGCCATGGATTATGCAACAATAGTACTTGACACAACTCACAAAACGTGAACAACGTGTTAATGACAAGACGAAGCCTAAAATTTGAAATGTAACCGTTAATTTACGCCGCCATTTTTAATTAAACGCGATGACTAAGTGCTGGGATCCATCACAGTCGGCACTCGATGCCGAACTATTATTAATTATTATTTTGATCGATCACGCTTCGTCTTATTTCATTAAGGAGGATCCGCCGTCTTTCTTCTTTTTGGTGCCGGGGTCATTAATTGTGCAGTTTTAATGATTGTAAATAATTATTTATTAACAGCTCCGTTTTGTGTGGATGATTGGGCTTAATTTTTGTCGAGCCGATCTTATCGTGTTGATTAGGTTGAACTGATCGGGGATATAAAAATAAAATACCTTTTCTAAGGGCGTTTCAAGTTCATCTTCAATGTTCAATTAACGAATATTTCTTTTATCATAACTGTTCTTCTGATTTCGTCATGTTTCTATTGATCACTAACAGCAAAATTTATTCTTTAACATTGTATTTAATGCTGTATCTAGATACATAGGCAATTTTCCAACCAAGTTCAACGTTCGTAAGGTATTTCGTAAGCGTTAATACATTTTACTTTATCTGCACGGATTTCTAAGTAGGCAGGTAATTTTTTCTCGGATTACTGATCAGGTGATTTCCGAAATTAGAGGCGAGTTTATCCCTCGCCGGGTAATTCGTTCTCGGTCCATAAGAGAACATTATTCTTACAGCCGAGCGACTTTTCGCCGAAATCTATAATCCTCATTTTTTAAAGATATCCTTCAGAAACAAACATGGCTCTACAGATATAGGTAGATCAGAACAGATATCGCAGTTAGCCCATGAGTATGAAGACCAAGCGTTTTAGTGATGGGAATCCTACATCAACGCGAAGCAGAATGCGCCAGTACATTATGTAGGTATGCGCCAGAAATATGAATTAATATATACCAATAGATTAAAACTCGTCATAATAATCACGGACGAGTATCAAACAAATCGATTATATTCAAGTTAATAACTTTTCAAATACGTTGACACGAGAAGTAGGTAGGTACTTACATTTGCGTGATCTATTAAGATGTATACATCTATGTAGAGCTCTATCTCTCGGCGTTAAAATCAAAGAGAGCGCGGATTAGCGAACTATTTTTTGTTTGAACATAATCTGAAACGTTTTCGATTAAACGAGAGATTTGGCGCGTCCCAATATTTTCGGTGCTCCATTGAACAATGGGTTTCCGGGGATTGCTGCTCAGGCATTGCGTTAGGATAAGCTCAGATCAAGTATTTCTTGGGAAATTTTATTCTTATTATATCTAGAAGAAAAATAAATTATCTAGGTGAAGTAACTTTTAACACAATAGGGGCTTAAACGTAGTGTTTGGAAGTAAATACCGCAACAGTGTTTGCCACTACAAAATTTTAAGAATCACACAAAATTAAGAACATAAAGCCATAAATTACAATGAAAATGTGCCGTGTAAAGACGACGGTCTACACGAGTTTTATTATTTTTAATTTTTTTTAACTTCAGCAAAATAACAGTAAACAAATACCCTCTTTGACTTAACCTGTTCTAGTTTTTAAAACGCTCAAGACCTACCATACCAAGAAAGAAAATAGCAAAATGGCTTATACGTGAAAACCATCGATAGCGGAATATTCTCAAAGTCGTTCGATAACTAACACCTACGTGATGTCAGCACATTTCGCGCCCGATCGCGGTGTGATACCGACGACGTATCGATCGTATCGGCGTGACGAGGCGATATCGGTAATTTGAACAGTCCATGAACTGTCCAGCTCATGAAGAAAGGGAATGCTGGTTTATATCGGACGTGTCATTATTTGCTTTATTTTTCGATGGGTAACTTTACACTTTGTATCGGATAGTCGAAATGGAAAGTTTGGTGGTAAATTGTAGAGACGCCGCCGCAGTGTCTGAACTTTTATCGTAGGTATTACTGGTACAAAAGATAAAATTCGAATCGATCAAGAATAAAGAAAGAAGGAAAATAAAATAACGAGCATTAACTTAATTATAACATGAAAGCTGTTGTCGATGTGTCCTATAAAGACGTAAACTTATAGACAATTAGGTTTTTGAGATCCTTTCATGTAGATGTGTACCAAAATACAAATCAGAAGGCACTAATTGGTATTACACCTCTATCCTATACTTTCAAATGTAGGTGTAAGTTGTAATGAGTCTATAGGTTTGCTAAAGGTGTTTAATTATGGAATAAATTATTATGACACCTACTTGTAGCTTAATTTTTTTAATTAAAACACAAATAATAACCTTGCTGAAATAATAAATTCGATCCGATCTCGAAGACTCGAATCTACATTCGAGTGACGATTAACATACAAAAATAGGTATCTTATGATATTATATCATACATAATCGCACCAAGAAAATCCTGAGCAAAATTTTATTTGGAATATTTAAAAATAATAATATGGTATAAAAATGATCTCTACATAGCATTTTACTTACACGCTAAAGGTGGTTGTTACTTTAATAATGTACATGTCGAAGATTTGACGACTCATGCTGTCGATAGGAGCATTTATCTATGCCTCACGATACCATCGTTTTGTTTTTTCTATCAGGTGATGTTACCTGTAAGGAATTTAAGGAATGTGTCGAGCGATTTGATAATTTGTGTGTTACTTTTAGAAAGGAAAGACTCTTAAGTAAATTAGCTATAAATATTCTTATATACTTAAAAGTTTACAAGTATGTATTTAAAAAAGTAGTCATAATACTTCAAAAAGTTAATACCTACTTTAAATATAACTACTTATTGGAAATCTTTCTATTATCTTCATGACTTAGTTAGTTATTTTTTAAACTCTAGAGATTTGTATTTGGAAGGCAATAATCCTTAAGACGGAGGAAGGTAGGTACGAAGTTTGCAAAGAAATATTCTTCTAAATATAATAATATGTATTACTAAATTATGAAAATGTAGTGTACGCTGAGATGCCAATTTTCTGGCACTGAATTACCTATGCGACAATCAGTAAACGCAGAAAAATTGTCTTGGCCGATAAATCACTAGTACCTATTTCAATTCTGAGACCGAACTATTCCCGTTTTAAATCAACGTGACAGGTAAGCAAATAGAACAAAACCACCTTCTTCTAGGAATCCCATAAGTCCTTGTCCATAAATCACTGGCCTCCTGACAAATGGATTCTACGGAGTTTTTTTCCGGCCACTCATTTATTAATAGGGCAGGGAATGTTTCGGAAAACCAATAAAATGTGCCCCGTCATATACCTGTCCACTGGCAGACAGCGTGGCTTTGTTCCTTCAATTTTTTTTATTTAATTTTCGTACCGCCCGTTGTACCAGCCGGCCGTCCTTTCGCTTGGTCTGTGTCTTCTGTTTCTTACATTAGGAAATTCTTGTACCTATCTCTTAAAGTAGGTACCTACCTAAACTGTATTATGAATATAATGTCAATTTCCATTTCACTTTTACTTACATACTTACACGCCTATATTTGCAACCTAAACTATAGACTGACCATTTTGTATATTTTGTCTTACAACTTATTTAAAAAATGGTTTATCTTATATGAAGTAAACACTGTGATCTATAAGTTTATTTTAAATTTTAAAAATTAGGTATTTATCAATCGCTAGATATCAACGTCAACCAAGACCAAAGTCTAATGCTGTCCATCCCCTTACATTACATGCACTACATTTTATTGCTTAATCCTATGAATTGACAGAGATTGAGATGCACGTTAAATTCTTTGATATTCAATCTTTTTTTCACGCAACAGTTTGCCAAATAGCAGATTTTTGAACTTCAAAACTAGGATTAAAAAGGTCCATTTATGTTAACGTCTTTACTCCCAGTCTAAAATTCAACTAACTAACTTATGAGCATCTAATAAACGTGACTATTATTATCATAATGCAATAATCGGACCCGATAAATATGTAAATTAATGTTCATTATCGTGCCAGCGCTGCAAAATTAGTGCAGCAGCAAAAGGCATGATATTTGACACTTTGAAATGTTACACTTACTTACCTGTGAATTTATCAATGAATCAACATGACATGATTCACGATTAGTGTCATTTAAATGTAACGAATGGGTCCCAAAACATTTAGGGCAGAGGATATTGGGCATTATTCCTTTACAATAGGAGTTAAAATGGGAGAAAGTGGTCCATTGTTGCGGCCGTATGCGTTCAATACACCTGAGTATGTTTCGCGACTAACCTATTTTTGTGAATGGACATTTTTTTTGTTTCGCTGCGTCGTGTCCGCATACAAAGGGCCCTTGAATTTTGCGTGTGAAAGAGGAGCTATTTTCCCAGTCCTTAAGGTTTGGACCGAAAATAATTGTCATTTCCTGCGGCGAGCGAACATTGTCCGAATTGCACAGAATAAGCCGTTGGTTCTATTGGTGGAGAGTGGCAAGTAGCGAAAGGATAATGACAGCAAAAACTAGCACAGTGATGATTGTTTATCAAGTTTTTTCTGAAATTCATAAAACAAAGTACTTAACAAATGGTCACTTGAAATTAATACCCTTTACAGGGCTGTGACTTTCTTTAGTATGGTTATAGGGGGAGGCGAAGAGACTACTTTCTTGATTTTTTTTAGGTCCTTCCTAACTATAGGAAGAGTAACTAGAACATAGTTCATGCTGCTTTTAAGCTGATTGATAGAGATCACCAAACATTACCCCGTTATATAACATTGGTAGGTCTATAAATTCAATCTATCTCTATATATTAGGATCTATAAATTAATCTATAAATAGGATCTATAAATTCAAATTTAGCACAACTTAACAAACATTCAAACAACATACATATCCACCCAGAGCAACAAATTCGAAGGGGCCAAGAACACATTGATACAAAACGTCGACATATCGAAATATTGAAACCTACACTCACTTATGACAAGCAACGTCGCTTGACAACCCAACGGAGAGCTATTTATCGTACGAGAGTAATCGCGGAGGAAATGACAAGTTTTGGGTCACCAAATGTTGAGAGCGCCTGCAGTTCTACAACCAAAATTTATTTCAAAACATGTCTTGTTAGTGGCGCATAAGAGTCATATTACATTTTTCAAGTTGTTTTAGAAAGTTGTGTGTCATAAGACGTAGAGGGTAAGTTCCATGGGGTAAGTTAGAACGTGGGAGGTCAGCTAATGGCTGGAGGTGACAGGTAACCCGAGACGCCACAAAGTGCATCGCAGATGACATTCTAGTTTCCTTGATGGAGGTTAATTGCGTATCAATGTATTGTTTAGTGTAATGGCGGCTTCGCTTTGTAAGATTGGGTTTTGAAAACAGTATAGAAATGAGTTACTTGTGTGATGCGCGTAGGTTTTTATGACATTTTTATCGATTCTATATTTTACGATGTAGTTGAGTCACAGGTTGAATTCACATAAAATCGCTAGAAAAATAAAAACGAAAGCATAGTAATCCTAAACTGGATGGTTATCTAAGGATTAATTTACTTTCCTGAGATTAAAAACAGCGAAGAGTTAGAAGCTTTTAAGAAGTTATTATTATGTTAGATGATGATATGAATATTGTATACCTACCTCATTGAAATTGTAGGTAAAAAAATGTTTATTTTAAAATAATTCAAACTATAAGGCTACGAGTTTAATCATACCAAACTACATAACATTTCGTGACAAATTGTCAGCACTTTCCCAAAAAACGTGGACCCATATCATATCAAGCAGATACGCGGTAGCGACACGCTTTCATGAATGCGACTACATTTTGAATTTAATTTAATGTATCCCATTCTGATGCAGCTTTTTCATCCCTAGTCACCTATCTGGACACCTGTGTAATCCTTTCAACGTACATAATGCTCCCTAATTCCGGTGATAAGGTGTGACACAGCCTTTGTACCCCAAACACATTCTACGTCAATTAAGGACTACCTTTGTCTTCGGATGGGAGATGACACACTTTTTAACCCACTTTGAAAAATCCGACTTAAGAAGTCACTGTTTTGAATAGTAACATGATTTAGTGTGCTACGTTTTGTTGTTTAAAAGATTTATTGGAACAAACGCGTCAAGTTCGTCGCGGACGTTTCGACGCCGCTCGGTTTTAATAAAAAGCGGGATATTGTGTGGGAAATGAAGTGAATAAGATTGGGATTAGTTTTTTGTAGTTGGTAGATCTTATCAAATTTGTTTAAAAATACCGCTGGTTTTTTTTTAAATTTAATTTGAGGTTCATATTTTGTTGAAAATAAGATCTATTTCAGCTCCATTCCAAATATTGTGTGTAAAAATTCAATGAATAACTTGAAACACACAGTTCTTACGTAGGTGCATTTGTTATTTTTGATTAATTATAGCAAAAATCTTTTAAATCTATTTCAAAATGGCTAGTGATTGTCAGCTTACATTTTTAAAACTGTAAGCAACGGGCTTTGTAGTATAAGCAATTTAAACACGATTTATTCACCATAGCTCATTAAAACTTTAATGGTAATGTCATTGCAATAAAATTCTAGTTCAACTCCTCTATTATATTGAATTATAGTGCGATCAAAAATTGCACAGAACACCCCTAGAATAAAAGGCCCGATGGGCGTTACGTCATATTATTAGTAATTCAATATGGTCCCTACCTCAACATTTATTTCGTTCATTGCTTGACTTAAATCGTATTTACACTGATTTCAGCATTGTTATCTTGGACTTGGGGGATTGTTCGTGGTTTATGATTTCACGTTTTGTTTACGAGTTCGTAATCGTGAAGATAAAATAAATTTAAATGCTTTTTGTTACGCACTTACGTTACGTGACATGTATGGGTGGAATATGCATAATGGACTGTAAAAAAGTAATATGAGTATAGTTCAGTAGTGCCGACTATACTGACACTTGACTAGTGCTGGGCAGTACTCCCAAACGCGTAGAGTACGTTTATTATAAGAAGGTGCTACAAAGGTTTAATACACATTTATGGAAATCCAGAATCTACTTTGACTGTTAAGTAGCTGCTGGGTAAGCAGCTAAACTTAAGTATATTATTATGTTCTCCAATAGGTTTTAGGGATTGCTGCATTTGGATGACAACCGGGAACCGTGTCTATCACTCTCACAACTACTCAAGAATCCACCTTTCCAACCCATTCATACCTCCTCCACTGATTGCATCCCACCTCAAATTCTTATTAACTTTACCTGAAAGTCCAGGGTGCTACGCTATGCCTGTTGGGTATACTGAAATTGTCGTTTATTTTAAAATACCTAGTCGTCTTGACGTACATTTTGGCATAAGAATTCTTCCAATTAGGCTGTATTACCTAAGCATGGAAATATTGTATAATAAAAAATAAAAACCGCTAAAAACTAAATATTAACAACACCACAGAGCACCAAGAGAAACGCCGAGATTTTGAAGTCCGTACAGCACAAATGCTTTGCCGCTCTAGTAAATTAATGTTTGATGTAAACACACATTTTTCAACATTTCCACCTTGCGAGGGAAATAATTAGAGAGATTTTCTTTGATGATCGCAACAATTTACCGGAATAAGCGATGAGATAGCGTTTAGTAGAGTTAAAAAAAAGCAATTACATTTGCGACCTCATCCTCAGTCAGTGCGAGGGTCTGGGTCTGAATTAGAATGTTATTTTTGTGTAGGATCAAAGTGATCGTAGCTCGGTGACGTCACTTCCGACAAGATGGCGGCGGCTTCGCGATTGTTTGATGTGCGAGTAATGAAGTGTGCCACCTCTCCCCGTTTCCTGCGTCGAGTGTCAAGATACGGTGACAACTGGATATTAGAAGCCACTGGAAGTTACGAGTGTTTACAGAATAAGCTACATTTTGTGTCTCGGGTGCAACGTTTAACTTCCCAAATAAGTAGGAACTACACGTATCCTATACGACGAATGAACGTATAAAATTGTATCTATTTTTAGAATTTTCTTATAAGATCTTGTAGGAATCTCCATTCCTTTCCAAATCTAGTTAAACAAATAAAAATCACAGACAGCTAATCTTTGATATGTACTTATGTACAAAACTATTTTTACAAGTTAGAAATTGTTTTGTTTGTTCTATTTTTAAACACGCGTAGGCCTGTAATCGTCATCCCGAGTAAATTAGGTAGAGAATTCCAATATGTAGGTAGGGGTTACTTAGTTCTCGCTTTAAATTAAGGAGCATAGGTACATTTTGTGTATGAATGTAATGAATTATGTAAGTCAAAATCAATAAAGTTTCTATTTGCTTTTAAAATAAATGAATTTTAAAATGAAAAAATAATATTTCACCTGGCCATTGACGAAACAAATTAATCTGTTGAACCAGACAAACTAGCAGATGGACCCGATATTAGTGACACCGGAGTCATCGGGGCGGGCGGATTTAAATTCAATTTCATATCAATCCGGGCACATTGAGTTGTTATGTAGAGTATAATCGCGTTACCCAGTCCACTAGTGGGGATTACTCGCTTTTTAATAAAGTCCCGGTAGGGGGCGACGCGGGGACATTTTTGCACAAAGAGGATTACTTCGGCCGCGTTTATCTGCACCTTACAGCGCGGCTCAGCGTCTAAATACTCGCTGGATGCACACGAGTTATACGGCGTGGGGCGTCGACGTCGAACAAACTGAGATGGAAATGTTTAGATTTTTCTTCTTTCTTACATAGGTGCCTACTTAAATCGATAAATTTACAGAGATATTTCTGAAACTAAAAAAGTGAAATAAAATAATTATAAGAACAACAGGTATGTAGCCATGCTGTGTGTATGAAAAGTGCATGGGAAACTTAATAAGTATACGTACATAGTATGGATTTTGTGTTCTTGAAGAACATTTATGTAAGATCAAATCTTAATTTAAAAAAACACCTTCATTAAAATGTATCTGAAATTGAAATTGCCTTCCCGTTTGTAGATAAACAATCATCTCCGTCACTCACCTGCTGCGATGCTTCGTAATAATAAAAAAATCAAATGCCTAAAACTTAGATCAAACATTGGTCAATGACACCAATGACCTAAGGAGCGGCAAGTCCAAGAGCGAGCACAGAACGAGATCGTGGGATGGAACAGGCGCTGAATTGAATAACGAGGGTGTAACGAGGGACACAATGCGCGCAGCCGCCGATTATCTCATTGCTGCGCGTGCGCTGGGAACCAGACTGAACCGCGCTCCAGCAAAGATGGTTGTAATTTTGTAATTATGTTGAACGTTGGAGAATTAGGAAACGTTTCCTCGATTTTTTCGATACCCGCAATATAGATATTATAAAGTTGCGGGTCTTTCTTATTTCGTTCTACATCCTGTTCCTTTCATTTTAGATATTTGGATCGATTGGCGTATAAACCGCTGCAGGTTCCTACCTATGTTGTTACCTAAAAATAAAAAAAAGCCTAAATGTATTTCACTCTCAGATTAAATATTGGTCAATGACACCAATGACTTAAGGAGCGAGCACAGAACGAGATCGTGGGATGGAACAAGCGCTGAATTGAATAACGAGGGTGTAACGAGGGACACAATGCGCGCAGCCGCCGATTATCTCGTTGCTGCGCGTGCGCTGGGAACCGGACTGAACCGCGCTCCAGCCAACCTCCTTTACCTAATACTTACTAGGCATATACATAGATAGCTATGCTATTTTCATGCATGAGTAGTTTAGTCGTTTAGTACATACGTCGATGTATAAAAATTACAAAGTGTTTAATAGACTAAACGCTACACTCCTTCTAAGTAGGTCATATAAAAACCTAACATATTTATGCTGTTTTACGCCATAGATAGGTAGTTGTGAAGCAACATGTTCTTTTTCTCTTTGTTGCGATAGATAACTTATTTGAGGAGATTGTTTAAGTAAATCAGAATCGCATCCATACAATTGCAAATATGATGAATTGTATGAGTTATCTACTAATTTCTACATCTAACAACCATCAGAATCAATTGTAAGCTAGCACGCCAAATAATTAATTAAAAATTATTCTACCCAATAAGTATACAATTATAAGCATCTTTATAAAAAGGAATTAAGTGTATAAAGAAGTTAGTTTAAACATTATAGAAAGCTCCGACCATAAAGGCATCGTCTTTGGAGTGTTTAGATAAGTCTTTGACATTTAGATGAAGATTAAGATATTACCTAACTAATATAAATACTTGTCTAAATGTTGATTCCCAGAATAGATAAATACCGAATTCTAAGACTTGTAATTAGACTCCATTCAGTGAAACACGACATAAATTCTATAAGACTTGTAATGATCTAACTGTATTCCGATATCTAAGTATTAACTTCCACCAAAATCGGATATCTTGTCTCATAAACACGCAAAAGGATGAAAAATAAATTTAAAGCAAAAGTAAGGTCTTTACAACTAATGAGGCTGCGAAATTGTCGTAAAATAAAAATATAAATAACATTAAACCCACGGTGGTCCCATATGAATATCAATTTGTTTGCCTCCGCGACAACGTCATTAAATTAGCGTCCAAATTGAATCACAACTGCGACAACCTTGCCGGTGCGACGTCCCGCGAAACTTTTCCTCCTATTAATTTACAAAACATCTCCTCACTTTCTCTCATTCGAAAACAAATCTAATCACCCATTCAGTAAGACTCGAAATCCTTCACCCCGACTGTAAGTTTGTTCATTATTTTTACATGTCATTGTGCAAGTGACATGAGAGAGAGCGACTTAAATAGAAACTTTAAGACCGCGGATTAGGGTCGCTATTCCTTTTAATACACTACGAGGGTGTATCTGGTGAAATTATGATGCAGTCTTTATTCGTGAGCCGTCGGGAGCGGTTGCAGTAATCACCGCGTATCTCCATCCAGGGGTGAGTCGTGAATAGAGCCCTAATGAACTGGATTTAGGAGTTTTTGTGCCGGCGACTCGTCAGCTCGGAGGTGCAGCCGAGCAATTATGATGGACTAAACAAACGTGGCTCAACTCGTACATGCACTGCCTTTCAATTACTGAACCGTAACTATCGAGCGATCTTACTCGGTAATTGCGTTTATGTGTCGGCACTGAGTACTCGGTTCTATACAGGTATTTCGAGTCTTAAGCCGGAGAGCGGTCAGTGATCGATCTGGAGTGTTCTGGCCAGATTGATGGGCGGTTCTAAGCCGTACCTACAGCCTTCCATTATGTTGGGAATCGCGTCGTGCCGACCTCCTCGGAACATCCAATCGTTCTTAATCTTCTTAGAGCGGAGCGAACGGAATTATTTGGAATCTAAGCACCTAATATGCTTTGATATCGTAATAAAAGGCTTCGCAATTGTTGGGGACGTACATCAATGGCGTATTATTATGTAACTATATTGCGTACGATTGCAATTGTTCATGTTTTTGCTAGGTACCTACTGATTATTTTAATTATATTCTTAATGAAATTCGGCTCAACAAAAAAACGCTCAAAATAAGCCTTGTTCATTTTGTTGCTAAACTTATCTAAAATCGACAATACGGCGGTGTCACACAAAAGTACATACCTACATACATAGTTTAATAATGGGTTAAAAGATGATCAACCAAAATAATTTTTAATGAATCCCAGGATAAAAGGAGAATAATTTGACGCACACTGCAAAAATAACATACGAGTACCCAATAACTTAAATTTTCAATTGATGATGTAGGTATTGTCGCCAGGAAAAAATTAGCGGGCATTTTGGTCTTATTTGGCATTTTGAATCTTGATGTAGCTGGACTACATAACATGAGAAATTTAACGTTCGTATGCCATGCGTGTAAAAACGTATCTACTAAAGGCTTTGACACATTCATTTTAAGCCCACAAACGCAAGTAGATCTACTTAGTAGAGAAGTAGTAGGTATCTATGTAGTAACTACATATTCTGTCAATTTGAGTTACCCCAAGTCGCCCGATCTAGTTGTGTTTCGGAATGTAGGTCATATAAGTTTCACCAAACACGTGACTCGACTTTGAAACTGTGGCATAGGTAGTACGTGACATAGGCATTTATATGGCGCATCTATTATCTACCTACATGTATCTAAAACACATGCATACTTACCTACACACGGTTTCTAAACAACGTAGTATGAAAACATCGTAAGCGGTTCGAAAAATTTTATGGAAATTTGAACGTTGTGTATGTTGTTTTAAGGAAGTTAATCGTGTTTTTTCCGTAGTGGCTGTAAAAGATGATTCTGTTCTTATTTATTTACGGCGGTGCGGCGAGCGAAGTGGAGCGAAGATGATATGAATGATAAATGACCCTCCGAACCCCCTCCCCTCAACCCTCATTCACACGTGAACATACGTCGGTAGATACTCATGAGTCTGAGAAAGTCGTTGTTTGAAGATAATTGTGTTTGTAGTTAAGAATGCGTAACGAATTGGAATGAATAGATAGATAGGTGTTCTAAGCTGGTAGATATATTACCTAACTGTAAATCGAGGTAATTTGTTTCTTAATTAGAAGATTGGTCACCTACGTACTTCTATAGTTTAATGTTAGAACCTACGAAGCGAGTAATAAAAATCATCTAAAAATCATCTATAGAACTGTACCAATTATTGCATCTTACATAGTTTTATAGACGGTATAATTTAATTAACTTTGCATATTTATCTTGTTCCAAATAATAGATAAGCGCTTTATATTTCTGTCTCAGAATTTACAGCAGAATAAATTGGAGTAGATAGTTTAAATTGGCCTTCGCCCAATAGTAACTAAACGTTCCTCGTAGTAGGCAATAGTAATAAAATACCGGCGATCAATCTCAACGTCTAGCCGAAGTCATCGCGGCCAAACGTATTTTCTCAGGCCAATAGCCGTGCATCAGCATGCGTGACGCGCCGCGCGATTGGCCAACTCTTTTTGTTTCATTTTCGAATCCTTTGTTTTTATTGGTTGACACTTAGCTAAGACAAAAGGGGGGTTCGCGTGTGTGCGTGGGACCTCGTGTTGGTGTGTGCGCGTGTGGGTTAAGGAGTTCAGCTTCCTGCACATAACGGCTCGGGCCTCGTGGGACGGGTCGTGTCATGTGGGTAGAACGTGCCCGGGGTTTTGATTTTGATGTAGGTACGGACGGCCCTCGTCCTGTATGTAGGATGGAGTGGACTGTTTATTTTTATTGAGTAGGATTGCGCACTTACTCGCACTTACTTGCAATGCGCGATGTGTTTGTAGGTACGTGCGCATTATGTTATAGGTAGGTACTTATATAAAAGGAATGTAGAATGTATTTTGGGAATTTCTTTGTTTGTATTTCTAAACGTAAACCTACCCTAATAGGTTTAGTAAACCTTAGTGTCTATTTTAGATAAATAAGTACGCTCTTAATAAAAGAGGTGGACGGCTCGCGTTTCGTTATATCTGTAGAATAAAATCTTAAAATTTAAAACTTTAGATGGTAACGTTATAAAAAAACGAAATACTTAGATAAGTAGGTACTTATTTGATAAAACACTATAAATTTTCAAGATAGTTGACTATCAAAGTCACAAAACTCCGACTGAAATGACACAAGTTCATCCCCAGACGGGCTGTATGATTAATGATTGAGATTATTCAATTAAAGACCCCTAACTCGGGGGTGTGGGTGGAAAGGGGTATGTCTTCGGACAGCTACGAATCCACCGAAATTCTTTAGAATAAGCTTAGGTACCTGTGCAAGATATTTTTTTTTTTGATAAACAGAATAAAAGAATAGACACATATTTTCACAAACCTAATAAACACATTAAAAATCTTAAGAAATTAGTTATTATTTACTGACTAAAAATATGAACACATTTCTTCGTAATAGAGAATGGTGTATCGCTATAAAGAGTGTTTCAATATATGGGTTTTAACGCAAACCAACCAAGTTGGGCTCACTTCAACATTATAGGGAGTTTATCGTTATAAAGGATAACGTTATAAAGAGTTTACACTGTACTTATAGTACGTCGTTGGAGGTACCTACTGCTTCAAGTAGATTTTAAACCAACTGCCTACTTTATACGGAAGTCGGTAAAGAAACGCACCTACTGTGCTCTTTGGTTAGGTACCTACTTGCGGTTGACGAGTAGTTAATACGAGAGGCATTTATGAAACTGACGAGTTACTAGGCGCCTGGGTATATACCTACATATAAGAAGTGAATGTTTGTACACGGAAATATTTTGTAAAATCAAGGGAAAGAAATATAAAGATAACAATTATAAAAAGGGTAAAAGGGAGGGAAAGATATTTGTTTGTTATTGTATTTATGCGTATAAATATATAAATAAATAAATTATAAAATACAACTTAGCCTTGAGAGAGGCCGAGTCCAGTGGTGAAATATTTTCCTCAGAATAGAGGATGTGAAAGTGGAGGGGTATAAGCGAGACTGGTATTACCTGATAGGTAGGAAGGTCAGAACACTATGAAGCACTACCTGTTTTTCTTTTTGATTCGTGAAACTTGGTTTTTTTAAATAAAACTACTCGTATTTTATTTGAGGCAGCCACAGAAATGTGGCAGCCATCTTTGTCTCCATGAGTAGTAAGACACAATGACGACCCCAGATACCTACTAATTATTTCTATGCTATTTGAGATGGCGCGACGAATAACCAGCACGCTCTTCTTAGTAGATATAAACAAAGGAAAATACGAGGACAATTAGTTAGATATATGAGTATTGGTTCATATCTTTCCATTTTACACTTTCAATAACTGCCTATCTATAGGTCAATGAATTAAAAACTTAAACAATATTTTGTTCTACGAATTTCTACTAGGCCCACTAGTGCTGTTTGGGGTATGGTAATGAATTACAGGGGCAAGTCAACGGCCGGAGGGAGGGTTAGATCGCTGATAATTAATGATTTTTGTACAAAGCGCAAACCGCACTGTAAAGGGCCTACCGCCCCTAAGGTAAGTGGCTTAGACTGGGTGCTATCGAACTTTATGTAAATCAATACTCGAAGGGGTTAAAGCCCAGTGGTTAAGAATTCGGCCTCTTACTCTTGGTTCGAATCCCAGAAGCTAGCCTGGATGCTATTGAATTTAAATTATAACGGTAAGTTATTCGGATTCCTTGTAATAAACCGACTCAAGCTAATAAAATCTAACCAAAGATACAGGTAGTTTGACTAGTTTGTTACATGGCTGGATGTTACAATCAACTTTCCATGTTCAATAGGGTATTACGGCCTATGCCAAAAAGCTTTTTATTATGAATTCGTAAGTCATAAAAACCCATAAAAAATTAGAAAATTTTTTTTTGCAAACAATTATTATGTAAAAAAAGACTTTTCAATTTAAATTTCAAAAATCCCCGCGAAAACACGGTCTCAGCCGTCTCGGCTCTGCCGCCATGCTTGTGACGTCACTCGCAGTGTAAACAATACATCTCAGTAAAGGAAGAAAGTTATACTCCATTGTTTATTTACATTGCTAATGACGTCACTCCGATAGCTTTCATGGCGTATAGCGTTTTTGACATCTGAAAAACAGATTAACAAACCTGAATTTTAAAATTGAAATAATAAATCTATACTACATTTTTTAGAACAGAAATCACCATTTTTCACATGCTTTTAACAAAATCTATCAATATTACCTACATAATTTTGGATTTTACCTTGCATGGTGCGAAATACCCTAGCTATTAACGAATGGCAGCCATATTAAAAGTTCAACAATGACTTCATAATAATTAAATCACGACGTCATTAATTTTTGGTAACACCTCATCAACGCGACAATAGCTTTGTAACCTTAAAATTTAAAGTAGGTACGCATTAAATATCCTCGGAAAAATCATTCTCTTCCGGTCGGCTTGCGCGAAAATCGTTAAAAATTGTTTTTCCCAAACAAAACGTCCATTAAACGGGAACTCAACCCCATCCCTTCCGCGGCAATATAATAAATGGCGCAATAATGCTACAATATAATATTAACACAAAGTTAAAAGCTTTTTTATTTTTGCCGCCGAAAATTCAGTGATGATTTGATAAATCGGATATTTAGATTCGACATTTTGTCTTGTTCTCACCAATACGAAGTTACAAAAGATCTGGCAGAAATCGTCACGTAAGGAATAAACGTTAGATTCCTTCCCAGTGATCTCTTTTTTGCCTAATTCTAGAATAATATATTATGATGAACTACTTGTACTTCACTATCAAAAGTATTCGAAACTTATCCTACTCTTTATTATTATCCTATCCTATTCGCCAAAGTTTAGGTACCTTAGCAAGCAAATGTAAGAAATGACAGCCCAGAAATCTTATTTTCTGTAAAACACCCTGTCAAACCATAAATCCACCCATGTTAATACACATCAACTTTTGTTATCTATTTTTTGTATGCCAAATAACAAACAGCTAGCCAAGACTAGAGTGTGAGGGTATGTAGATGTACCTAATACCTATATGGTCGATTGTGCAGATAGCTCTCGAGCGGTTCAAGAGGGCGCGAGCACCATCGGCGCGGAGCAGGAGACGGGTCAATGTCGCCGCTGCTCGAAGGTTAGCGCGCTCAGGTTATCTAATAAACTAAGCATAACTATCTATCCCTTGGATTATTTGACAGCCACATTTGCAAAGGTATGATGCGAATCTGTTTTCCACGATACCTTTAGTGCACTTCTCCAAATCATTCTCCAAATCATCTCCAAGTGAAATACTCATAAGTCTACTGATACCGCATTCACAAATTCATTAATTCGGTTATATATTAGGCGCTACGGTTAAATATTATCACACAAGGACTGGTCAAATCACCACCAAAAAAAGGCACCTGCTATGATGTAAGGTTCAGTTGACTGAATGTAGACACAGCTGAATCATTAATGTTTATTCAATGTCAATTAAGTACTGAATTTTAGTGAGAGTACGAGAGTACTGGGTAGAGCCGAGTCAATTTTTCTGCCAACCAACAAGAGCAAGACAAACCAGCAAGACCAACAAAAACTTACAAGGAAACCGAAGCGAAAAATATCCGAATATTACCTACCAGCAATTTGTCATTAAAACATTTTCAGGGTCTAAATATACTTTTTGAGTTTCCGAGTCGGACTGACGCGGGTAGACCTTGCGATAGAAGGGTAGTGTTTCCTGTTCCTGGGGGGAGGGTGGGTCTTTGTGTTGCGATAACCGGAAGCGCAGGGCCGGAGGACGGAGGGTAATGTCAACTGAGGTATTTTAAGTTTCTTCCCAGAGTGCTGATTACTGAGTCTACGTTTATGGGAATTTTTAATATGATTCGTTGATGATGTTAAAATGCGGGGGATGGCCGTCGTCTTCGTTTTTTGGTCATTAGATGCAACCAGGACCGCGAAATAAGATTTAATCTTAATTGTACTTTCAACGTCCGTTTCGTTTGCCTGACGACAGTTTTGCTATTTTTTTTGACATTTCAACTGGATAAGTAGTTTCGACTGCTCAAAAAACTGTAATAATTTTAATCAAACATAGAAATTTTTCGCCATAATTTTGAAACGGTTGCATTTAATTTTTATTATAGGTTGGGAAGTCTTATTAGGATCTAGTATAATAGTTATCGACGAAATAATTCGCATTGATACTAATTGATAGAACACTCGAATGAAAATACCCAATCCACGAATGCTAGCCATGAATTTTACATGTTTACCATCACCGCAAAATCGAAAGTAGTTTTGAAAGTCCTCCCAACACAACGCAGCACAGTTTTCTTTAGGTAAATACCGTTATTACTTTTACACTTATGCTCTCAGGAACCATTCCTGCGGCCAGCAATCAGCTAAATGGCCACTCTTAAAGCGAACAATAATAATTTTTAGTTGCAACGAGCGTCGATAATGGCGACAATTTCCGACGATTAGCCACCGATGGCGGCGACCGATTTGCAGGACACTTGTAAAAATGGACCTAATGACGGCCGGAGTGCTACTTGCCTCGAATAGTTCCGGGTTTCTCTAGATATTGCAGAGAAATTTCTAGAAAATAATGCTCTGGTTTGGAGAAAGGAAGGGCGAAACTATTATTTGTTTTTTACGAAAAACCTCGTGACATGGTTAGTATTCTATATTTTTTAAGTCTTTATTTATTTATGCTTTATAGACCGCGAAACAACCGTGAAATTGATGCTAAAAGCATTCTCTGCAAGTCAAATAAGCACTTGGAAGGTCTAGAAAGTTTACCTATACATTTTTGACTTTTAAATTCGACTTACTTTTCATAAAACTTAGTAAAATAATACCCAAAATAATACGAACTATAAATAATAAGTAAGAAAAGTACCGAAAATATATTGATTCAAATAAGTCAAAACAACGCGGCACTCTAGTGGGAGCGGAAGCGATGCTCAGCCGACACGATTTCGCCATTTATTTACAATCGTCCAAAAAGGGTAAGGGAAACTAATAAAATAGCCTATGTTTGCTCATTTGTAATCTGTCAAGGGCATGAAAATACCATAAAGCTCTGACTCAAAATTCATTTTCACACTAGATTCTAAATTTTGTCTCCTCACTGGAAGCAGACATAATTACGAGAGCGTAGAAAAAACCTTTACCTCTCTCTCTCTTCAGCCGACTTTAGTCCACTGCTGGACATATGGCTCTCAACTGAAACCTTTACCTACGAGTAAATAATTAGTAGTAGGTAAGTATATTAACAACTTAGCGGTCCGTGAATCACCGTTATACATACCCATTAGTTAAATATTATGTCTATTTATTGGACAACCAAAGTACTTTCAGAATTTGTTCGCCAAGTACCTAAATCTATCAGGACAAGGTACAGTGGGTAGGCGAAATTTCAGAATAAGAATGAATCTAAAAATAAAAACCCTAAGGTATTATTTTAATGCCTGAAATACAGATCCGCTTTAAAATCACCTCAATTTTCAAATTTCCTGCAGGAAAATATAAGCTAAAACATTGCCTTCAACTTACCAGTTCATTGTCACGAATTCATCTATCACCTGTGCCATAAAGGGGTAGACGGGGATTGAGGCCTTATTTATCCACCGGGCCCTCGGCGTCAACGTTTGACCTTTCTCGAGTGAAGCACGTAGCGTTACGATGACCGATGGGGCGAACGGGGTAGCTTTTGCACCGCCACCGTTTGAAAAGTTCTTCACTTCTTGCCAATTTGATATTCTTAAGTGCACGTGAAAACGGAAAAATCTTATGCAGGTTTTCGGTAATGCTTTTTACGAACGTCATTTATCTGATCTTTTTATATTTTTAAACAAATATATCAAATCTTCGTATGGAATAGTGATAAGTAGAACATCTACATCTCCAGTATGGTGAAGAAACTACCTAAGGCACAGTAACCGTCATGAGTTGTGAGCACAGATAATCGGTGGTAGGGATATTGTACACTTTCGGCCAATGGACAGCAGCCGAAAACGCGTTGGCCCAATAGATGACGTATACTGACGAACTCACGACTGACAAACCAATCGCGTGAACCGCAGCGCAGTCAATGTCAAACTGACCAATAAAGATTGTGCTCACGACCTATGCCGACTACTATATTATATGTTCCGGGCGTTTTGATATAACTCTCCCGTTATCATGAACAATTGAACATACTAGACTAGTATCTACTTACCTATCTAGTTACCTATTTAATTAAAATATCTTCCCCTCCACCTCTCCATCTAATACAAACTAGATAAGAACCCACGAACGTAATTGTTTTACGGTATTCCGTCATTCCGGCAGCGCGGT
Source organism: Erynnis tages (assembly GCA_905147235.1). Classification (NCBI taxonomy): domain Eukaryota; kingdom Metazoa; phylum Arthropoda; class Insecta; order Lepidoptera; family Hesperiidae; genus Erynnis; species Erynnis tages. The sequence continues at coordinate 11,098,763 of LR990072.1, forward strand.
CTCGGACGGTCCAGCGCTATAACCGTATATCTTGTCTTTGTGCGCGGGTATTTACGACTACCCACATTTTTATTTTAATGCTGATGCGACCGGTGCCGCCGTGTCTCGCCTAGTAATGCTCGGACACTAACTGAACTAAACTTTTAACAATAATTCCCAGCTTTTTAAGGCATACTCATCTCGTCCAAATAATAGATTCATTGAACCCGCTTGTTTAAAACTACGGGTTTTTTAGAAAGAAACATTTATTAGACGTTGTGACTATCAATATTAATAAAGTAACTACAGGATTTGAAATCAATATTATTTTTATTAGACGTTGTGACTATATTTAAACTACAGTACCACTTCAGTTTTTATAATAATATTAATAACTATGTATTAATTTTCAATAAATATATGAATAAATAGATCATGAAAAATATCTTTCCTCTATACTTAACAGCTTTATAACAACAATAAAAATTAGTTCTATTATATTCTGGAGTAATTTTATAAGATAATTCTTTCTGTTGGATAAATACATTTCACACTGCCGTACTTAGTTACTGGAAATAGTTATGTAGTAATTAGTCAAAGTATAGAAAATAATAAAAAAATGTTGTCACTGCATCCCGTAGACCACCTTTGTATTCCCAACCATTTACAAAACAACGCAGGATTTTTTAAAGCCTTCTCAAAGTATTAATAATGCTTCCTTATTTCCCCTATTGGCTCCAAGACGTGTTTGCGCCATTCCGCCTTGATTTTACGAGAAATTTTCAAGTAACTTTGTTCTTATAAGAAAATCAAGGGTTGTACCCTTACCACAAACAATATTTCACGGCTATAAGTTTCCGATACATGAATTTTATTAACTTTCGCTCCCCACTGACGGATGGAGTGTTAGTTATTTGTTTTACGCGCCATCAATGTGCCACGGCCAGAAATTGTTGGGGTTACGGCCGCTGTTGTAAACCTCTTGTTACATCACTGACGAGTTTCCAATCGTACAAACATTCTTTATTCATCGCTGTGGGTAGCTTGAAAAGGTCAGAGCAGGCAAAATCGACTTTAAATATTGAACGCAAATCTAAGTTAGGTACCTAAGTTTTTGCTCATGAACTTCATATGAATTGGTGAGCTATTCATGTTGGTTCAACAAATTTTTAATGACAGTATAACTATACCTCAAATAAGAGAATAATTCGAGTCTGCAGCACAGGCTTAATAAAGAAATATCAATCGCTTGTTGCTGCGAGAACATGTGTAGGTAATTAAATAATTATTTACAATTAAACCATAATTAAAAATATGTATCTATATTGTTTTTAATAATTTAGTAATTGACTAAGAAACGGGCACGTCACCTCATTTAAGTGATCATTGTAGCCCATGCCCATCCCATCCAACCTCAAAAAATGAAAAAAATCGCTTTATCGCGACCGCTAAGACCATCGCCTAAAATGTTTCGTGTGATTCAATTACAAATGGGTTGCGTATGACAAGCCTTTTCATTATAAGACAATAAGTTTAAGAAATCAATAAATTTGTTTCGTATTACTGTTCGTGATGGGATTATGTAGGCGTGCTTGAAATTTAGAGACTTGGGGTCTGTAGAGTGTAGGTTATATTTTATGTGGCTTATATTTATAATGCTTTATGTTTATTATATTTTATATGGTGGGGAACGGTTCTAGTGCGGCCACCTTGTGTTTCATATCTATGCTAATAAGCGTTAACGTAAGGTTTTGACGAGAATTAATTAATGGTTTGGTTTTCATGGTAAACCGTGGATACTAAATACTACATAGATACACATAATGATCACTAAATAGAGAGTAAGCAAAAGTCTTCCATACTCTGTGCAGTTAATTGTTTAATAAGGTAGGAATTACCGAATTAATGCAATCTACGAGTATCTGTAGACATAGATCTACAGATACTCGTAGATATGTATAGTAGGTATTCTGTTTCGGTTGGCAAGATCCTTAACTCTTTCTTACTAAGTGGACTAATAATTATTCTCATCTTTAGCCACGTAAGGTAAGTTCGTACCAACAAATGCGATTGCAATGAAATTTATTAATAAACACGATTGAATCCGGATAATAGAACGCCCGAAAATGTCACCCAATCCTATAGGGCGTTTTGTATAAAGCCCGGCGCCATCCAGTGAAGGGTGACTCGAACATTTCTAACTTTGCCGAGGGAAATTGGCTAAAAAATTCCTTAGCAAAATAAAATCGGAGAGAAACTTCCGAAAGTTATCGAAGTTTCCAACAATCCATTACACCGAGTTTCGCAAAAAATTGACTCGGAACTTATTATTTTGAGTGAAAACATCTTAGAGTTTCGTCGCCTCCGATCCCACCCTCGAGACGGCCCCCGTCACATTCGCTCTTAACTCACTACTTAAATGTACTTGTACTTACTTATCTGAGTATGTTATCTGATGTCTGTTGTAGGTATATTCTAAGGGATAATAAATTAGTAATATAAAACGCATAATGTATTAATAAGATATGAGTCAGCATGAAAATTTGTGTTTTTAAGGTGGTAGATTCATCATCCGTTGGATTCAGAGAGCAGTGGACTACCAAGGGCTGAAAGGAAGGAAGGAAGGAAGGTGGTACAGCCATAGTAGCTCGCCCGGGAGATACCTTGCCGCCAGCCTCTTCAGCCGTCGTAAAGCGTGTTCTTCATGTCTTGTGTTTCGGCTGGAGAAGTATGGTTACCGGAGATACTTCATTTGAGGCGTACATCTTCTTCACGAGTAGCAAAGCACCCGTATACAACCTCAAATAGGACTTCTTTTCTCATTAACATCAGATGGTTTGCATGTCCGTTTGCAACTCCATTATATTACTATATAATATAAATGTACCCATTTATTAAATTTTTTTCACATACCTAATAATATCGTAATATCTATGAACTAACATAAACCACGTTCTGAAGTTTGTTCCTCCAATCATCCATCAGTCAGTTTCTCCATTCGTAACTGGAGTGATGAAAATTGGCAATTGCATAGTAGGTACATTGTTCGGCAGCAATACCGAATTCGTTCCAGGCCATCATCTGACGTACATTTGACAGCTGAAATGGCGATGACGATCATTTTCGAATCATGATACGGATTGATCCTTGACAGTGTTATGAAAATGCCCGCGAACATATGCACCTGTTGTGATTTAAATTATTGTGTTCTGGTATGACATTTGATATCGAATGCTATGTGAATCGAGGAAAATGTTAGGTTGAACAAACGGACTGTGGTAAGTTTAAGTCAAAGATTTCTTGATTAAATTAGGAGTGACGTATTCTGCTTAGAGATTTTTTAAGTATACAAGTCGACATTAAAGTTGACGATTTTGTAGGAAATAAAAATAATTATAAATATCAGATTACTGGTCGGTTACATTTAACCCTCTATCACTAGCAGCTATCAAACCAAAACGAAGCCTGAAGTGTGAAACCGATATTTATTCCTTTTTTTCTACCAAGTTTTATTGAACCTAGAGTGACACAAACGGCTTTCAAATAAATACAATGAGATCCTTCGATCCATCAATTCATAAGGTACGCCTCATCGACCCGTGACGTCACGCTATCGCTTGTACCACGTGCCATATTTTAGGGCGACGTTTTCCACATCTCAGACGGTGTAGTGTCACTAATACAATGGAGCATTCCCGTCGAGTGGGAGGCTCTTATCGATCTGCTAGGACGTCATCGGCCGATAGCGGGCAAAAAGCGTGTCAGTGTGGCGGGCACAAAGCCTTTGTGGCGGCACCGGACGCCGCTCGCCGTCGCCACAGCTTTGTTTACTGTTCAGCTCGCTCGCCTCGAAAAGTGGCGATTTTAGTGCTGTTACTGTTGTCGCGGGTGTACGTCAGGTGTCGGGAACATTTTGTTGCGCTCGACGGCGGCAAATCGTAAGGTTTTAGAATATGCACGTTAATAATATTTTTACGTAGAGTCTGCTACCTCTTGCAGGATGCGTCACTTTCCTAAAATACGGAGCAATAACAGACATGAGACCTTTCTACAGATAATTACACTTTTGTAAGTTATAACATTTAAGCACAAGAAACAGTCGCACGCTTCCAATCACGTGCCTGTCCATATTAAAAAAATTAAAAATTGGTTCTGCTGAATAGGAAATTTAAGTTTGCTGACGGAGATTATTCACGAGACATGGTCGCATCACGCGCTGGGGAAAATGTTCAGGTTTCATATTTCTTTGAAATTAAATCTTCATTTTAGAATATTTTGAGTGACGATTTTGATTCAATTTCAATATCAAAATACTTTGAGTGACGCTTATAAAAAATAAATAAATAATGGGCCCTTTAAATCCATCGGTTTCCCATTTTTCTTCAGTTCACCTGGTCAAGCGACGTCCTCTCGTTCTACCAGATGAACGTAAACATGCCGCATGTACATTATAAATATTTGTTAGATAATATGTAGCAAAGAATCCGTAAAGTATTATTAATTATGGACAATAACATCGACATAACAGTCCTTACGCAAGTAACGATAATAGACGTCAATGGAAACTTTGAGCCATAGAACTTTTCGATTATTTCGAGATCTGAAAATCATATAACTGAGACGTAGGTAATTTCAAGTTAACGTCGAAGGATTATAATTTTTATTAGGTATAGTATGGGAGTCATCTTTGGGAAAAAGAATTGTAAAGTTCTTATATAATTATATAAGAACTTTACAATTCTTATATAGAATAAGAGAAAACTTACGGGTAATATAAAAATTTTTAGTTTTTATATTTTATATCAATTTCACGTTACGTGTTTTCATGACGTTATTTGACGTAATTTGCGCATAGACTAATATGCCGGTTTCTCGAGGGGTCCTGGTTCAAATTCCAGTAGACGCACCAATGACTCATTTTAAAAAGTTATATGCGCTTTACAATATTAAATACCATTTGCTGTAACGGCGAAGGAAAACATCGCGAGGCCTAAAAGTTCACAAAAACAAATGATCTCAAGGGCTCTAAAGTCCACCAGTCTGCATTAGGCAAGCGTGGTGAACTACAAACTAGGTGGACTATCTTGCTCATTGTGAGTGGAAATCTGACCTCGCAATGGGTCATACGAGTAAATAGGCAACAGAAAATTTATGAAATATTATGTAAAATACTTTACCTAAAAACAATTAGTGCAAATATCGTTACACAACGTAATTCGGCTGTAACTTCTTGTGACGTCAATCATCTACAGGGTTATGGCATCTTACTTCCTTAAAGCTTTTAAACTCCGACCAAATATGAACTTTTCCCTTGACGAAGCCTTGCATAATATCCAAAATTTAGGATATTTTGTCATTTTTCACGTAATGAAGGCCATAAAGGTCAAATGTAGTTTGGTAAGCATTTAATTAACAGTCTTCTTTCATAATATTGTTGTCAAAAGTGAGCTTGCAATCGGCTTAAATTATACAATTCATCACAGGACTTAATGCAATCTAGAACTTTACTGATCAGCATGAGCAAAAAGAAACGAAGTATTTCATTAGTCATCGGCATCGGGGTTTGTTTTGCTACGATAATTTACTTGTTCGATAAAATAATGTTTATACACAATAATTAGCTTATTCTTTACTAAAATATTGTAAAAAGTAGTTCACTCGTAGGTTACCTACAAAATATTCGACTATTTATTAAAATTTGTGTCAGCTGGATGCTTGGATTTTTTGCCATAATTTGTCACGTGACTTCTTCGTGGTCTCGTGACGTTATTCGGGGTTCAAGTGTCATTTTACGTTAATTCATGGTATGAAACGCGGCTTGCACGTGATGGGACCGAGAGGTCTCGAGACTTTCTGTGACGTGTTAAAATTTGAGGTTGTTTAAGGAGTTTAAGGACGGGAGACGTAAGGTTTTGCATAAAATAATAGATAGTTATTAATATGAAAAAGGGTATAGGGTATTTTTAATATTGAAAAAATAATTCTTCGGCAAATACTGATTGAGTATCTACCTACTCAGATTTATATGATTACCAAACCTGTTATTACCTATGAGTCGACACATAAATTAAGATGAATATTCAAATTGCTCTGAAAGATTTACCATTCCAGTATAACCGATTACATCAGTTCTAAATGAACTTGCTGTTTCTATGTTCTATCACATATACCAATTTTAGGTTTTTGCATTGCGTCGATTGGTTGAGTAATTTTTAATAATTTGTCCTCCATGACCTCTCAGAACATGATGCTGACGTTTTAAGGGTAAAATATCTGGGCCCGGAGGCTCTAGACTCTAGGCTATCTCTGTGACAGCGTTGCTTTGCTTCTCATGACTTAGATGAGTATCACATACTCGTAAAATGTCTTTGACGATCTTTTCTCCTTACTATCTACAGTAAACATGAAAAGCCTACTGCTATACGGTTGGTTATTGAAATGGTGGTAATTATCTACCTCCTCGGGAGACCGTCTTTTTTGTTGACCGTCGATAACGTTACACTAAAGCTGGATTCTTAGATAAATTCTTTTTCAGTAATTTGTCACGTGACTATTCTATCGTCTCGTGACGTTACTCGAAGGATATGACGTTTACAAATCATTCATGGCGAATGAACGTGTCGTGCACGTGATGCGACCGAAAAATCTCGTGACGTTTTTCGACGTAATTTGAGTAGAACCTTTCATTAATCTACCTTACCTTTGAAATTATTAACAAATGATTAAAAATTAATAACTTCCCGATATACACACTAGAAATGAAAAGCCTTTACGGTGGGTTAGGTATTCGAGTATCGGTAAATATTGTGACGTCTTTTTGACGTAATTTTAGTATAAGTTACGTTTAAGGGGTTAAATGGAAAATGGTACTTGGTAAAAATGTGTTTGTTATTACTTGGAATTATGAGTATTTAATGATAATTTTATTTTAAAAATTAATGACTTACTAACCCTACTAATGCAGCGGTGATAGCCCAGTGGCTTAGAATTCGACCTCGAATCGAGGGATCCGGGTTCGAATCCCAGTGGTACGCACCAATGACTTTGTAATAAAAGTTATGTGCTGTTACGGTGAAGGAAAACATCGTGAGGAAACCTGCATGCCTGAGAGTTCACAAAAATAAATGTTCTCAAAGGCATGCGAAGTCCACCAATCCGCAGTAGGCCAGCGTGGTGGACTAAGGCCTACATCCTTCTCATTGTGAGAGGAGACCCGACCCTGTAGTGGGTCATTAATGGGTACTGAGACACTAACCCTACCATATAATATATTCAACAATATATCTATTGCTGGTAGTCTGTTCATCAAATGGTGTAGAAATAATACAATTTATCCTATAATCCATAAAAACGTTAAAAGCCTTTTGTTCGGTACTCAAACAGCACTGAAGCGTTGTTTTTCCACTCTACACCATACCTCTATAGCTGAACCTGAACGCACAAAAATTTTCTTTTTTTTTTGTTGGGGGTTTAAAAAGGCGGCAGAAGGTACTTTCTATATGATCGAAAATAATCTAAACAAAAAGGGCCTTTGCATTGCGTTGTTTAATCTTTCTTGCGTTGTATCACGTGACATTTTTATGGTCTCGTGACGTTATTTTGGGTACATAACGATCCTTCACGACGGATAAAACGTGGCGGCCACGTGATGCAACCAGGTCCTCTCGTGACGGTCCTTGACGTAATTTGGGCACACTAACCCAAATTCCGTTTACGTTCACGAGGTCAAAATAATTAAACACAGCGTGATATCGTATCTTTTGAATGAACAAATGATTTATGGTAAAAAAATTATATCATAGTTTATAACCAGCAAATGAGAAGAAAACCGGGATACAATTGAATTGATGTTTAATAGACACTACGTATTTATGAGGCCTCGTTGATTTTAAATAGTAATTTCCTATCTGAGTCCATTCCTAAGCGCGTTGAGGTGGTAAAGAAATACCGCTACTTACCGTCTCCTATCTTCAGGTACTAAACGATGATTATAGCAGGCTATGTAGATGTCATCAGGTTTAACTCTAACAGCCCTTCGATCTATAGATTGCATTGACAAATCGAGGCACGTGATTATTCTATGATCTCGTGACGTTATTCGAAGGAAATGACGTTTTGCGACCATTCATGGTAGATGAAACGTGGGTAGCACGTGATGCGAACGAGAGGTCTCGTGACGTTTTTGACGTAATTAGAGTCAACAGTGACGTTTACTAGTCAAGTTCATTACTAGTCAAGCTAACCCTTTATAGTTTTAGTGCTTTTCAATTTCTTTATTTTATATTTCTAGAATAAGGTAACAAAATTTGTTCTTAAAATTATTAAACACATAATGTATTTATTTTATCCAAAAAATAAAATTAAATGATTATCATTATAAGTTGTTAATAATTTATAAACAAATAATTTGTATTACGTTTTTCGGTCAAGTACCAAGGTAACCTTTCAATAATTTATCACGTGATTTTTTTATGCTCTCGTGACGTTGTTCAAGGGACACGTTATTTTACAAACATTAGAAGAAAACGACGCATGTGATGTGACTGAGAGGTCTCGTGACGTTTTTTGACGTAATTTGAGTTAACAGTGACGTTTCCAGGGTTAATAGGAAAATAGCACGTTCGTTCATAAGAATACTTAATGAATAAGTATGTTAAATATTTTTTATTTGATTAATTAAAGCAGATATGTATCTACTTAACCATCTTTAGCTATTTAACCAGATTTACATGTTTACTATATTATTTAAGATTAGCTGTTGCTAGTTGCTGTAATCAATGAGATGTAGGTAAATATTCATCTAGAATCTAATATTCAAAAACTACCAACAGTAACTAACTCTTCACCACAACTTCTGTCAAAATAACCTTGCTGGCTATTTCAATACTTTACAATGATTGGAGGGAGCTTTTATTAAGGATCTCGGCTTGGTTCAAAAACTCCGATGAAGGCTTAGAGGTCAATAGGACCAAAGCCGACTCCCAGGTGGTGTTTAGTGGGTAGGCACCTAGAGAGGGGGGGGGGGGTGGTTCAAAATTTGCTTGCTTCACATGACGTAAAAAGGCATGGTACTTACTACCAAGTGAACGGCAAATGTTCTATCATGCACCATGGGTATTTGTATAAGGGAATTGGTTAAAGTACTTTTAATGACTTGTCACGCGACTTTCCTATGGTCTCGTGACGTTATTCAAGGGACACAATATTTTACAAATATTCGTAAAGGAAAACGAGGCCCGCACGTGATGCGACCGAGAGGTCTCGTGACGTTTTTGTCGTAATTTGTGTTAACGGTGACGTTTAAAGGGTTAATTGGAATATAGCACGTGGTAACAACGTGGCTTTAGGTTATAAGAACAATTAATGAATAAGTACGTTGTGTTCACCCCTCAACCGCTGCGAAAATTAGTTTACAGGACATTTAATATGTTGTTGTCTTGTGTGTGACTATGGCACATTAGACACAGGGAATCTTAGTGTGAAGAGTTTATTTATTATTCATTTATATTTATTTCAAAGGCAATTGAGTTACTTCCAAGCGAACGGCAAATTTTCTGATTACACATCAGGACCAATGACGATTTTCTGATTACCAAGGACGTACATACTGTGACACGAGCTATCCGCACAATTAATGCAGCGCATGAGAGAGTGGATATACTTAATTATTTTCGTGCCAGTGGAGTGAATTCGCAAAAGTGTTATAATTATATATACATAAATATATTTGTGTTTATTAATGCATATAAGATAATACATAACTTGTATGTTTGTTAGGTTCACATGCCCCATCCATTGCATTGGGTGTATTTTAACCGTGACTTTGATCACTATCTATCGTTGTTATAGGTAAAACAAAATTATGATTATGATGTAGACGAATGTACGTATGACTAGCTAGATCTACAGTGCCTATCTTCAATGCAAGCCCCTGGATGTACCATGGGTATTTGTATTAGGTTTTTTAGCTAAGTACTTTTTAATAATTTGTCACGTGACTTTCCTATGGTCTCGTGACGTTGTTCGAGGGACACGATATTTTGTAACATTCATGAAGAAAAACGTAGCGCGCACGTGATGCGACCGAGAGGTCTCGTGACGTTTTTTGACGTAATTTGAGTTAAAAGTGACGTTTACGGGCTGTGGTGGAGTTAATAGGAATATAGCACGTGGTAACAACGTGGCTTCGTTTCAATGGATGTATTAATTTATGGAGGAAAACGAGGCACGCACGTGATGGGACCGAGAGGTCTCGTGACGTTTTTCACGTAATTTGACTTAACAGTGACGTTTACAGGGTTAGTGGGTATATAGCACGTGGTAAAAACGTGGCTTTCGTTCATAAGAATAATGATTGAGTAAGTATGCTGATTGCTCTTATGATAGGCTCATGTTCCAAAACCAATAACTCATAAGTAATGCAACCGATATCAAATAATATCAGACATGTTTTGCAGCTATTATTCATCCAATATCTGTAAAAAAATATTTACCTTAACGAGCTAGTTTCCGAGATCTGTAAGAAAAACTGAAAAAATAATCAACTTTATGATTAAAATCAGTAAAAAAACCTTTTTTATAATATTTTTCATTAGAAAATTTAGAAAACTTCCCATTTTATTTTCCTTTCAGCCCTTGCAGTCCACTGCTGGACACGGGCCTCCCCTAATCGACGCCACTCCGCCCGGTCCTGGGCCCTCTGAATCCAACGGTTTCCCGCTGCCTTCTTGGGGTCATCAGTCCACCTGGTAGGAGGGCTGATTATAATATTACCACCCATTTTATCTAACAAGTGGTAATATTATCTATCAACTAAACAACATCTTTTTTATCACTATGGAACATTGAGGTCCAGAGAAATCGCAATTATCTTGTGGCCCACAAAAAATTTTGTACAAAATTCAAATGGCTGCCATATCCAAAGGAGGGGGTTAGACTCCTATAGGGGGGCTATGTGTTAAGTCAAAAAAATTTGGTCTATTTCATGCCCTTAAATTATCGCTAGTTCGAAGCCAAACTCCTTGGGTAAAAAAGGGCAATGAAGTTTCTCCCTAGCGAACGACAAAGGTTCAATTATGTATCATAGGCATTTGTATGAGGTTGTTTGGTCAATAATTGCACTTTAATAATTTGTCACGTGACTTTCCTATGGTCTCATGACGTTGTTAGAGGGACACGATTTTTACAAACATTCATGGAGAAAAACGAGCCGCGCACGTGATGGGACGAGAGGTCTCGTGACGATTTTGACGTAATTTGAATTAACAGTGACGTTTACAGGGTTAGAAATATAGCACGTGGAGACAACGTGGTTTTCCTTCATGATAAAAATTAATGAATAAGTACGTTATAATTTTTATATGATTAATTAATGTAGATGTGTAGCTACTTAGATTTACATAATACCTAACATTAATATTTAAGATAAGCTGTTGTTAGTTGCTGTGACAAAGTAGATGTACCTAGGTACAAATTCCTCCGGTATCTAATATTCAAAAAATATAAATGTTCCTACAAACTGTTCCTATAAGTGAATAAAATAACTCCCGTCCACAACTCTTGTTTCACTTAAATTACGCTTGCTGGCAAGTTTCAGACTTCACCCACCAATCGCTGTGAAGTCTTGAATCACTCTCATTGAGGGCTTCGGTTAGGTTCATAATTTGCTTACTTTACAGGATATATGTTGTTGTCTTGTGTTTTGTCCATGACACCCAAGAGGGAATCCTTGTGTGGGGATACGAATGAGAAGCGTTTATTTTTATCTATTAGTTTTAAAAAGGCAATGAAGTTACTTCAAAGCGAAAAGTTGTTCGGTCAAGTACATTTTAATAATTAAAGTCACGTGACTTTCCTGTGGTCTCGTGACGTTGTTCGAGGGATGCGATGTTTTACAAACATTCATGAAAGAAACGAGGCGTGCACGTGATAGGACCGAGAGGTCTCATGACGTTTTTGACGTAATTTCAGTCAGCAGTGACGTTTCCAGGGTTAATAGGATTATAGCACGTGGTAATAACGTGGCTTCGAATCAATGAATTTGTTATATGTTTTTTTATTATTTTATTTAAATAGGTAGCCAGCTAGCTAGCAGATATAGCTCCGGTATCTAATCCCCGCCCTAAATCCTGTTCCGTGAGACACATATGATACATAGGTACCCATTGTTTAACTATTGTGTCTATTTATTGGACAGGCAAAGTGTTAAGCTTGCTTGCTTCTTTACAGAAATTGATGGCGAGTCTTATTAATTATGTACTATCCTAAAGACATTATAATATAACACTAACAAGTCAGGTGCAGTCGGAGATGGCTTAGCATGACTTTTTACTCCAGATTCTTTGTCACTTTATAGGAATTGGTAGGAGCTCATATTTAAGAATCTCGGTTGGGTTAATAACTAGTCGAACTAGCCCATTATACTTTAGCGCAATAATAACTTGCGTTACGGGATTTTAAAAAAGCAGCGTAGTCATCCTGTATGTAGGTGCCATTTGTATTACCTACATTGTTCGGTCATGTACTTTTTAATAATTTGTCACGTGAATTTTCTATGGTCTCGTGGCGTTGCTCGAGGGACTCGATATTTTGTAACATTCATGAAGAAAAACGTAGCGCGCACGTGATGCGACTGAGAGGTCTCGTGACGTTTTTTGACGTTATTTGAGTTAATAGTGACGTTTACGGGATGTGGTGGGGTTAGTAGGAATATAGCACGTGGTAAGAACGTGGCTTCGTTTCAATGGATGTATTATATGTTTTTTTATTATTTTATTAATATAGGTAGCTACTTTATCAGAGCAATTGCAATATCATTTAATATCCGCAGTTGTTAGTTGCCGTAACAGATGATATATACGAGTAGATAGCTCCGGTATCTAATGCTCAAAAAGTACCATTGCATAAGCCTTCCAATGCAACTGAGCAACATAACTCCCGATCATTGTATTATTTAACTTAAGTTTGCTTGCTTCTTTACAGAAAAATTGATAGCGTTGCGAGTCTTGTTAATTATGTACTTACTTACAAACATACATATTACATTAACACTAACAAATCAAGTGAAGCCGGATATGGCTTCGAATGAATCGTGAGTGCAGTTTCTTTGTGGCTATTTTTTAATTGGCAGGAGTTCATTATTAGGGATCTCGGTTAGGTTCATAACTAGTCGAGCTAACCCATTATAATTTTAACGAAATAATTTTAAAATGGCAATGTAGTTATAATGTATGTAGGTGCCATAGGCATTTGTAATTACATCGTTCGATCACGTACTTTTTAATAAATTGTCACGTGAATTTTCTATGGTCTCGTGACGTTGCTCGAGGGACTCGATATTTTGTAACATTCATGAAGTAAAACGTGGCGCGCACGTGATGCGACGGAAAAGTCTCGTGACAATTTTGACGTAATTGAATTAACAGTGACGTTTACAGGTTTAGAAACATAGCACGTGGTAACAACGTGGTTTCCCTTCAGAAAAAGAATTTAATTATGATGTTTTTTTTATTAATGAGATCTTCATAAGAACTGTACTATTTATTGTAAGCTGTTACTAGCTATTCTTAAAATGAGATATAAAATGAGATATACTGGTAAATAATTACTTCTCAAATAAAACTCAATACATATCAACGCATAACCGTCTAATGTCATGTCAGTAACCCATTAATGACTCACTACAGGGTCGGGTCTCCTTCTCGCAATGAGAGGGATGTAGGCCTTAGTCCACCACGCTGGCCTACTGTGGGTTGGTGGACTTCACATACCTTTTGTGAACTACTAGGCATGCAGGTTTCCTAACGATGTTCTCATTCACCGTAACAGCAGGTGATATTAATTTTTTATAAATTAATTTTTATAAAGCGCACATAACTTTTTAACAAAGTCCAAAGACCCCTCGATTCGAGGTCGAATTCTAAGCCACTGGGCTATCACCGTCTAATACAACCGAGCAAAATAACTCCCATCTACAAGTCTTGTCTATAATCTTTGGCTGCGGCTGTCTAGTTAGTCCAGTATCCTACGTGGTCATAATTAAGTGCCTCGGTTTAGACACGATTAGAGCTATTGTATATAATCTTTTCATATTTATTAGAGTAACTAAGGATACATTAAACATTGGATGCAATAAATATTGGATATACAAAGCCTCGTGACCGGTATTAAGATGCATTAAGTAGTCATCAGCAAAAACAGGAACAGGCAACACTACGTAAGGCATGTTTAACAGGACATTGTTTGTCATCAGTGAAACTTCTTCAAAGACCGTATGGATTGTCCAATGATAACTACCCCTGAAGATAGTTTCCAAAACTACTCCTGATGTGGAGAGAGACCTCCAGCGAAAAGTTCATTGCAATGGATAATAACTTCACAAACAGGATTCAGCTGAAGCATGATTTGTCACGTGATGCTTCTATCATGACATGACGTCAACATTGTTACTAGAACCTTCTTAATGTTGACCTTAGAAAGCTTAATACTCATTTAATTGTATAACAACACAACCGGGTTTATAAAAGCGCGGTTTATCACGTGATGTCAATTAGGTAATGGTCTCCTGCTGTCTCGTGACGTAATTTAAAAACTTTGCGTTAGCTACTATTTTTAGTCCGATAAGACGTACGTTTTGGAATAAACTTAGAGGTACATCCAGGGTAAGACCAATTGCATAACGTTAACAACAGAATTAAATCGATTTTAATCGAAACGTGATTTGTCGCGTGATGCTATTCTTTGATCTCGTGACGTTAATCGCCAATATTGCGTTGATAGCCAATTTTTGTAAGGGTAACCTGAAAAAATCTTCAAAAGAATTCAATAAAAAGATTTATTTCATAGCAATACAGCCCGATTTTGATTGAAGCGTGATTTGTCACGTGATGCATCTCTACGGTCTCGTGACGTTATTGGACGTTATTGGTAAAATTCAATCGAAAGGTCTATTACGTAGAAACACAAGCTTCACTTGACGTGATGCTTTTGGGAGCGAGCGTTATTAAGCGTCACTGAGTGAGTACGTTGTAGCCTCTTTTTGATCATTTGTATTCTAATTTTTCTTGGGTCCCCAAAACATTCACTGCACAGATCAAACTAGAATTATTTGGTAGTTGGCATTACCATCTATTAGGTTAAAAAGACAACTTTGTATAAATTCAACATTATAAATGATCACCATAAATCATAAAGTTATTAAAATGTAGTCCGTCTTTGTCCGAAGAGCAGTGTCATCGTTCATAAGCGGTATATTATCCGTGAACCAACATCCTCCATACAGACGACACGTGACTCACGTTCTTCACGCGCCACTAACAACTAATTTATGTTAATTGCACACCACCAATAAGGCATAAATATGTAAAACACGTACACACTCAGCATGCTCTCGGCGTCGTCGGATCGTCGTGATGGGCAAATGTGGAAAATATCGTCACACTTCCTTATAGAGATCCTTTCAAGAATTTCAGGGTTAGACAAGGGGTTCAATACAGTCATGACAATGAATCACACGTTATACGTAAAAGGATTAAGGAGGACGAATTATTATTTATCTACAGTTTGGGAGACGAATCTCGAAAATTCTGTTGAAAAATTTATACAGCGATAAATTAATATTTCATGTAAAAAAATACGAATTTATATATTTTTCGGGGCCATAAACTATCTCAATGCTAACACTTTTAACATTCGTTTAGTAGTTTTCTCGTGATGTGGTAGCAAAGATTTCGATTTTATTATAATTATGTAGAGATAGATTAGATTTGTAACAGTACCTCTTAAAAATATAAATAAAGCTTTGTTACATAACAGTCTAATAAAGCTACTTAAGATATTAATATCAGCGACAATGTTCAGTTGTATAGGCGTAGGGCGAACAGTTCCTTCATGCACGGCCAGAGGGCGCGCTCGACGAAGCACTAATACGTAATGTGATGGAGACATCATTCCCCAAATGCACTGAATTGAGATCAGGTACCCATTGCGAACATTTGAGTAGTTTAAGGGTCGAATCTCAATTTAGTTTATTACGGAACATTCCGTCTGAAAGGCACTCGAATTTGGATGTCTTCGGATTAAAATCTACTACATTTACATTTATTACATTTGGGTAATAGGTTCCAGATGTAAAAGGCCATCTTAATAAAACTTTTAATCATAAATATTTTTTAGTTACTAATAAAATAAATAAATAATAGTTAAATAATAAATACCTAGGTACCTACTTCTTCACAAGATTCTATAAAGAATCAAACATATGAATATTATGCTCAATTTCTTTAAGGCCTAGCGACTGTTTATGGTGTAGATTTAATTAAGTGGAACCGATCTGTCGAATACAGATATGACATGAGGATATTTTAATGAAAAAACTAGTAAATAGAAATATAAGCTAAATTGGAAATAAGCAGAAAACAGAAGCTTAGGTATTGTAGAAACTGGGAAAAAGGCAATAGAATAAAGTTTCTGAATAGAGAAAAGAGGAAGTGAGAACAAAGCAAGTGCAGAGGTGTAACGAAGGTAGGTAAAATAGGAAATCTAATAAAATCAATGACGTAGGTATTAGAGAATTTAACTTTTATCTACAATAACATGACCGGCTGTCAACACGAAATAGGAGATGGCAATATACTGTAAGTCTAAGATGAGGAGGAGAAAATTAGAAACTATCATGTGATCGAGGTCAAGTGAGTGAGAAACAGAGGTGGATCAAAAAATTGAGGCGGCAGAGACATCTGCGGTCGTAGTGACGGAGAAACTGACTGAAGCCTCATCTAAACTACTGCATTTAAATAGGACTACGATGGGTGACACGTGTATGCAAGCGACCTTGTAATAAGTAATGTTCTATGTATAATCGACTGTCGACAGTCATGTCGACAAACATGTACTGTCAAGTAGATATCTATAGGTAAAATAAAATGAATACTTTACATAAGTACCGACTTGTATTTCATATTATGAAACATTGAACCGCTATTGTAACATCGTTCGTGGCAGCAATATTGCAAGCTGAATTGTCCGATCTCCTATAAGGCCTCTCGAGTCATCTTATCTGCCAATATAATAGCAAAAACAGTTCCTTAGATAAGTATTTCTTTTAGATAAACTACAGACGATTGTTTCGTAGGAAACTGCTCGGAAGAACATATTGGCGTACATTTGTATTTCCTGAATATTTATTGAACCACTAGTGTTTTTAACTTTAAAACATATTACTAAAATGGAACTGTAATTCAAACATACACTAACAACCATCATCAAACTATTACCTTTTACATTTCTATTTAAAGAGCCCATAGAATAACGAGTACCTACCCGCTCCTACGAATGCAAATATGGAGACAAACTAAATCTTTCATTGATTACACACTCGAGGGACCCCACTGCTGAAAGGGTTCACTTAAAGTATCAAACAGAAGCCACTTGAAAACTGCAGTGACACATGTTACATTTCGGTCGTATTATTGCACAGTCGGCCGACCAGTTGCAAGATTTATACGATATCGATGGAGGAAAAAGTCCACTTTCCTTTCATGGTTCACATCACATGTTGCCAAGTCTCCTCGTGCTCGATATTGTAATCGAGAGACAAAACCTACTTGAAAGTAACCGAACGAGAGTGGAAATCGAAACAAAATTCCATAACTCATTTTCAATCGACGGCGTCGACATCACTCGACACGCAAACTCTCTAGGACGCACGCAAAACGAACATTTTTCCGAACGGAACGCCCTCTCGACGCAAAACTCTATAAAAACGTCGAAAAAAAATAACAGTAACATGGCGTATAATGACAGCTGGTCCACTTGAGAACAAAAGGGGAGAGCCGAGCCTCGTCGAGAAAAAAATACACGAAGAGTTAAAACAACTGCGAGTACGTGGGCCCGCGGACCGGCGGCGACTGTCCGCTAATAAATTTGCAATCGCGTTCGATTCCAACCGTCGACAGTAGCGTGTAAACACAAGCGAGCTCCTCAGCTACGAGTGGACTCGAGCTCCGCACTGCATAGCCAACCCACATTCATCACAACGCTACCCTCGACCTGAAATTAGGTAGCAGCGTTGAGAAAACTCGTTACGAATATTGCTATATACGTCTCGGGGAGAATAGCGCCGCATTCGAGTTTAAAATGCGAATAATAATCGCGCCATTCATAAAAATCCCGTGCGCGGAATGCAAGGAGAGGCCGTGTTTTACACGTTATAATTTTGCGCCGAAAGCAGGCCTGCGACTACTGTACAGGCAGGCGGTTGTTTTGTGCCGAGTGTAGGCTCGGTTCAAATGCCGCGCACGGCCCATTAGTTGATGAGCGCACGTGTATACCCGCCCTACGCCAGACGCGCCGAGCACGCCGGGAAAGAGTAACAATTTTCAGTTGGAATATGAAAATATTTTGTAGCTTTCTGTAAAAAATATGTTTACTTAAAGCACCATTTTCACGCACAATAAGTTTTCCCAGAACATTTTGACCATACAGGCTCATACAACACGTAAGTAGGCAACGTACGCTCATTGTGTAATTATACTTTGTGGATTTTATGAAGATGGCTGAACAAAACTTTAGTAGGTGCACTCACAGAAATAAAATGTATAGCATGCGCGAGTTGGAATGAAATATTAATCATCAAAAATGTTTTAGTAAAATATATGAAAATGACTTTTATCTCTACTGCGTTATTATGTTTAAAGTCTCGGGAGATATTATCGCCACCTCCGTATTCATCGCCAACAAGCGTTTATTAAACCCTTCTCTCCGATCCGTCCTATTTAATCTGAAACTTATCAATTTATCTAACTGTCGATGCTCGCTTTGATCTACATGGCTTCATCTAGAAGCGAAGTTAGGGGACTATTTTTAAAATTGTCTTTAACTTCACAGTATAGACTTCTTGCTTAATCCTAATACAATTCATGAGCGATCACAATTATTAGCATTGGGAACCGTATATCTAACAATCTAATGTAATAAACAACAATCTCGATAACCGATAAAATCAGCCTAACTGTTCCGTAATTTATAAAAGCCGAAAAATTCAGCCCCATTTACTAACACCTTCGATGAAATGAAATCACAAGTTCCATAAAAAAGCTGCTGAAAGCCGAACATTCAATCTCAGTCCGAACGTGAAAGTTTGGGCGCGAAACAGCCGCAATGCTCGAATATCGATCACTTCGCCTCAGGTAGTTAAGCGTCATATCGAGTGATACCCGTTCGGCCCCCGATGTGTGTTTTATATGAATTAATTCTTCGGCTGACGGAGCCCGAAAGCGTTTTACTTACGGGCCAGTGGCGCACGGACAGATCAATTTGATGATTGCAAAAAAAAATGCCTCCGACTGTTTGATGTTGTTCGGCTTCGCGATACCGCTTCTGTGAGCCGTGTTCCTTTTCAAACTATTTTAGTTTTGCGCACTTCCTATCTTATAGGTACGTTTGATACTGATTGAGTTGGGCCATTTCGGTATCTTGGAAATTTGTATTGCGTAGCCAATCCTTTGATGGAGCTAAGAAATGGAAATGAAAATGAAAAATAAATGAGATTTCTTAACTATTGTTAATACGATCGTTTTCATGCAACCTTAAAATGGTAAATACTTATAATATAAAAAACAGAAGGTCTGTATGAGTTTCCTCGGGAATGGTCCACGTTTATTCCCTGGCACTCCAACCAAGTACCTACAATGTTGATATTCTACCTAATTAAATGTACTATTGTACCTAAGTTTATGTAGTATACTATTGTAAATTATATGTACCTAAACTATTTTACGCAGTGAATGACAGCCATTTAAGGCCCAATTAGAAGTCAATCACGAAAATCATAGTCTAATGAATCTACATTTTTACGTGCCTGCTGTAACTTAAAATACCTATTTCCTTGTAAGTATTGAAATCAAAGATCAATCAGAACGAATGTAAGATTGGTCACACTCGTTGTCACCCCTCAAACAACTCACCGGTTAAGTGTTATCACGATCATCAACATGATACATTTATTATGTACTGCCTGCGAACC
Organism: Erynnis tages; assembly: GCA_905147235.1. Taxonomy (NCBI): domain Eukaryota; kingdom Metazoa; phylum Arthropoda; class Insecta; order Lepidoptera; family Hesperiidae; genus Erynnis; species Erynnis tages. Next base: position 11,118,765 of record LR990072.1, read on the forward strand.
TACTCTTAAATTATTGACTAAATCAAATAATAGATCCATTGAAAGCATAGGTACAAAATGTTAAGGTGTTGAAAAAAATTAATCAAACTATCCTAGTGGTAGCCTAGGTTAAGGTGTCGTGAAGGTATCGTGAAACCTGCATGCCTAAGAGTTCTGCATAATTTTCTTAAAGCCTGTAAATCATCAGGGACGACCCGAGTGGCGCAGTGGTTAAGACACCGGTGCGCTATGCGGAGGGTCCTGGGTTCGATTCCCAGCAGAGCAGAGGTTCGAATGATGAATTTGAATTTCTGTTTCTGGTCTGGGTGTGTTGTGTTCTTGTCTTGTGTGTGTCCATGGCACCCACGACACAGGGAATCCTAGTGTGGGGCTGTGAGTGTGAAGCGTTATTTATTTATTTATTTATCTTTCGTTTCTTTTTCCACTGCGCCGCTGCATTTTGCATTAAAGTCCCCGGTGATGAACAGTTTATGATGTAACATCGCGGTCGGGGGTAGGTACAAGATAACGCTTATTAAACACGTCGCTCAGCGCTGACAGTATCTACCCCCGATCTACCCTTGTTCTGGACGGGATAGAAAAATGTTCAGATGTCATTACACTTGTTTAGGCAGCAGACGTGATTAAAGCAAACATGGAATTTATGCGGGTATTTATCAAGTCTGTCAACTAAAACAGATATAAGCTAACTTGATGTAAATAAGAAAAATAATATATTATAAGTTTGTTTATAAGTTTTAATATTTAATGCTGCTTATTAAAATTAAAAAAGTGTAGCGGCGCGATACCTACAGTAATTATGAGCGCGCGCCTCACATGAAATGCTGCAAGGAAAATTAGCATGATTATACCTAACATTAATGTAAATCAATTTATAATTACATATTTGGTAGAGACATTTGTCGAGCGCTCCATTAGCCTTTTGTAGAGTCGGTTCTAAACTCAATTAGACCTTAGTCCACCACGCTGGCCTATTACAGGTTGATAGATTTCACATGCTTTTGACAACATTATGGAAACTCACAGACACGCAGGTTTCACCGAAACAACAGATAACATGTAGGTACTTTGTAAAACGCACGTAACTTAAAAAAACATTTATCATATATAACACTGGGAATCAAATCCAGAAATCTCAGCAACTTAAGAGGTAGATTTTTTACCTCTATCACTAAACTAGTCTATGATTTTAACTATGGTCCAACTATGGACAAATTCCAATAATTCCATAAGCTGCAGGAACCAGAAACAATTTGGTAGTCTAAATCAGAATACATTTTCATTCTGGTTAAATTACCTTTTTTCTCTACTGAAAACTCAGTCTTTAGTACTTTCAACGTCTTTTTTACAAAACATTCCAAATAATACCTTTTAGTGTTTTCCCTTATACTAGTATTTTTTTTCCTTAATACTATGTTGTGATATAATATTAAGAGAAAAAAGTCTCGCAGTTTCTAGTTCATTTTCTTCCAGTAAATAATAAGCGTATCAGAGTGATCTCCGCGAACCCCAAGATCAGATATCAGCTCGCGACGTGCTCTGAATTAATCCCTCCGTATGACATCACAACAATACGCTTCCATACACAGATATACTTACATGGCAGTCTTAGGGCTATTATTCTAGTGCTTATTAATAAAAAAAATGTAGTAGATAGATACTGCACGAATAGAGTTTTTTTCCTATAAGAAACAAAATAAACATGCAAACAGGCCGAATGGAACCTTGGCTTATTGATGCAAGCAAACTTCAGACTACCCAGACAAAGTCTCCAGTTTGTCGTCGAATCTGAAGGAGCGTTTATATGATGCGTATTTATTTTTTATGACGAGAACAAGGCAATAGGCACAATTAACCTAACGTAACCGTAACCTATTGATACCAGCAACATAAAGGGATCCCCAGTTCGTTAACGTATTTGCAAAAAAGAAATCTTTTTAAGCCCTATTTTTGGGACTACTTACGAAATGAAAATTAACTTAATTACCAAGTTAATACACAATTGTAGTAACAGTTACATTCCTTGGCCCCATAACCCGCCGTGACGCAGTTCTGAGCTTTGGATTAAAAAAGTAGATTAACAGCGAAACAATCTAGAGGCTATTTAAGGTAAATCCTGTGACTACTTTCAAATGTGTTAATATTATGCCGTGTAAAATAATAACTCATATCTATCTATACCCCGTAACAATAAAATCAAAATTAGTAAGTATTTATAGGTATCTGTGCGTGTATAAAAAAGAAATACAACCTACAAAAATTGAATGTTTCGAGTAATAAATACACTCGTAAATAAATCATACCTAACTGACTGCGAGTGTCATTGAAATCACGTTTCACAAGCAACAAGACGAGAGAGTTCGGCACAATCGAAAGCCCCGATGAAAGTCGCTAAGAGATACGATAACATCGCTCTCTCGATAGCATGCGACCACTGCCCCTATCGCCCTATCGCCCCCATCAATAATGAGTGTACAAATCGTGACGGAAATTGAAAGAAAAAACTTCCCAACGACAGATCTTATCGGTCTTCCTAAACGTTCTCGTAAAAATATTAATAAAACATAACTTTTTTCACCCAAACCCACATTAAACTCCGATTCCCGTAGGAATTTATCGACAATTACCCGTCAATAAGAGGCAATAAACGCACAATGCGGCGATGTCCACCGATTTGAATGTCAATTGTGTACAATTGTATAATACTGTTTTCGTGGAGGCTCATTTTGATTTTGATACCACTAACATAATTATAAGTTGACTTTCGAGCTTTGGATTCTTTGTGTCTCTTATTATTGTGATAAACATGACATTCGGTATTGTTGATCAATTACACTTCGAAATGTTACTTCCGATCTTGATAGATATTTTGGTATATTTTACTACATAAAAATTTGTACCAACTATATCAATGAATAGGTAGTTAATAAGGTAAGTATGTAGGTAATACTAACAATATTGAATACTATCGTTACTTATAGTACTAAACTTGGTATAATAATTCAAACAAACAAAAAAATTGGAAGCTTCAAGGACTCGCCGAAAACACAGATTGGTAAACATAATAAATTAACGCGAGGCAGGGAATGTCGTACAAACCGCTAATAAGACGAATTCGCTTAACCTTATCTCCGATTGAGGAAATCTAAAAAACTGAGGAGCGAGGGGGGAAGACGAGGGGGGGCAAGAACAAGAGCCGTCAGTGAAATAGAGATAGATGAACAGTGGGAAATGAAATTCTTTGTGGCATCGCGGTCCCGCAAAAAATGCACAGATTAGATTTTTCCCCTCGTCGAGGGCCGAGGGTAGGGCAATGATTTTTTACAACGCTTCCAAGCTATATATAGCAGTTTTAGTGCCGGGATTTGCTGTAACTGCCCTCTGTTTGAGAATTTTAATTTCCTTCATTTGAGATCTGTGCGACGCTTCAAGGCTCGTTTGGATATCCAATATTTTTAACTTTTCTGCTCGAAATAAGTTTTTATCAGCGGAGCAAGCAAATTGGAGTCGGACTGTTGTATTGATTACAACAATCAAATATTTATTACACATTTTGATTATTTCTGTAAGCAATCGCAAAATTGAGAAGAATTAGATGTTGCTTGGGATACTTGGTATTATTATCCTACGTGAATCATAAAAACATGTCATGTTTTTCTCGCGTCTCCTTTTGTTTACAAAAATAAAACACATCCGTCTTGTTTTCACTTCAAGTACGTCATCAGGCTGATATTATCTGTTTACAATGATTATTATGCATGCAATGTAAACCTCGCTGTTGCCTCACACCAGAACTCAGCTGCATTTCGATCAAAAATACGACTACCTATAGTATATACCTACCTATATGATTCTGATGACAATTTAAACATAACTTTCTGTAACTGATAGTTCATAGTTTGGAGACGGATTTTGGAGCTCGTAAGTCACTGCTGCGGATGGCTGAAGCTACGGTTCTTCCGGTCAATGTAAGAGCTAGGTCTGGCCAATACTGGCCATACAGCTAAAGAAAAGAGGAGAGAGGAGAAAAACATCCGTGTTAGATGTTGAAATGAGAACAATCTCATGGTTACGACGAGAAGAAAATATAGAAGATTCATTAGTTTTACGATTTCGCTTCATTGTTTCAGATTCCCCTTTACTTTATCTTTCTCTGGCCCTAATTCTAAAACTCCAACGAAGTCGCGGGCAAAAGCTAGTACAAAAAAATCATGTAGACCCGGCGTCGGAATAACGTATCGCACTTGAGGCTTACTGAGCTAATGTCGGGTCACAAAATTACTCCGCATGATAGGCGTGCTTATGTCCCTGGGATTAGGACCCTCGGTAAAAAACAAGAGGGCTCGCTGATTTTATACATCTGTTGTGCGGGAACGTCGTAAGGAGAGATTGGAAATCTTCATTACAAAGTTGTCAACCGTTCTGTGTATCTGCGTTGCTGTTATGGTGAAGTCTTTGTTAGAAGTCTTGTAAGAGTTCTATTTATTTTGATTATGAGAAATGTAACGTAAACATAATTAAAATGCTTCTTTGTTTCAGCTACCTAGGTAGATATTTTTCCAGATTTATTTCTTTGCTCCAATACTGTTAGGTACCGTTACGTAGTTAACTAAGAACTTTCTATGTTTAAGATTCTGAGGTTTTTAATTGTCACATATATATACGTTTGATTATATTTACTGTAGGTAATCATATTTTTGACATCTTGAATAAATAAATAAATAAGGGTTGGGTTTAAATGCTATTCACGGCGCACTTTAGTTCTTACGAAAGTGACCTCCAACAACATAAAGCGATTTACTACATTTGTGTTATATTTGTCTACCTATCCTATTATGAAAGACACAGTTTAGCTATCAATTCAGCGAAATTGTATATTAAGAATCCGAGCAAATCCCCTTTCCAATGCACCCATATTGCCAGCTAAATCGATGTCCAATCGAAATCCCAAATTGAATACACGCTAAACAAATCGCAATCAAACTAATCTATTTGGTCATTTTTTACCTAACGTTGTACGGTTTTATATCGGATCGATATAATCCCGCCTTGGTGTGTCATTTGGGGTATAATAAAGCCTCGAATCCGCACAAGTGTCTCAACAATTTGTTTGCCCACTTCAAAGCAGTTTTATTCCAACTGCGGCGAATTAGGCTTCAGATTGAGGGGTGATTTCCTATTAATTACGAATATGACGCAAAATTGTACTTTCCACTTTTATGTTTTGCAAGCTTCCTGCTGCTGCAATGTTTCATTTAATCCCTTTTGATTGTAAGGGTAGGAAATGAGCAGCCGTATTCTACTACTGTTTGTAACGTGACCAAGTGCTGTTTTTGTTGACCTCAAGGGTTGTCCCTTGAGTCAGTCCCTCCCTTCAATCAGAATTCTCCACTCGAAATATGTACAAGATTTTTTACGACTGCACGGCTATTATGATGTAAACTAAAATACCTAGATAGAGTAGGTGCCTTCTTAAACGAACTGAAATGTGGAATAACCCTGCTACCCTGTCCTTGTTCTAAAAACGATGTTTTTACTATTACCTATTGAAAATCATAACTATAAGATAGTTAAAGTTAAATATGGAGAAGATTTCGGTCCTGAAATATTCCGAATTGACCTCGCAAAAAAACGAAAACGCCGACAAAAATTTCAAACTGAACTTGCTAAATGATTTTTGTTTATTTCTGCTTCTGCTGTATTTAGACTATAAATTACCTCATTAAGCGCAGACAAGTTGTTCGCAAGCAGGGGAAAATGGAAAAAAAGGATCGTTTCCCGAAACTAATTGCCAAACACGATAATTAAAAAACAGATTTCTTCGTTCACGAACGGGGAAATAAAGAAAATGCAAAGTGTTCGCCCGTAATTTCCATGATAAAACTTCTTTTTTTCCGTATCGCCCAAAATAACCATTGTCTCGTGAACGTTGCGTCGCTTTTTAGGGTTCCACGCCTTAAATGAAACATAATTATAGGGTTCTCCTTATATAAATAAAAGTAGGTAATATTGCCCTTTTCTTAGAAACTCGTAGTGGAGTCTATGAAGTTGATTTTATATGATATACTTGAGCCTACAGTCATTTTCAGCTGTAAAAAAATCTTCATATAAAAATAAAAAATAAATAGGAACATTGTTGTCTGTCTATCTGTCAAGAACGTTTTGAGGTATCAAGTCGAGTTCATATGAAGTCAAGCCTATAATCATTTCAGCAGTGAAAAATCAAACTTGTAATGTGAGTGAACGCGATCAAAAGATATAACTGTATTGTTCCTATATTTTATATATTCCTACAAGAAAATCAAAAACCTAAGAGTATGTTCTATTCACCTTCAATCAAAATGAAAACAGTTGGCACAAGTAAAGGACAATGATTTTTTTTATTAAAACTAATCATTTGCGGCTGGAGCAGTTACCGTGTCTTTAGAGCGATTAGGAAAGTTAAGTTTAACTATTCTAAGATACTTCAGCCTCACGAAACCCTCGCTTCGACGACTCGAACTCGCACTTTACCAGTTTTTTTCTTTGACGTGTCTCATTTTCATTTTTATCTGAGACGTCGAGGTTTTTAATAAGATATGCAAATTCGTGACGCGAGGGACTGTCTCGTCAAAGGTAGTGCTGATAAAATCCAAAAATTTTGGTCTTGATTTTAATTTCTCTCCGGTGTTCAAAGGAGCATTGTATGACAGTACGAGTGAAGATGGATTGCATTTCCGTCTTATCAATCAAAAAATGTTCGACGAGTTTTGTTCGTTTCGCTTCGCTAGTAAGAGTTAAAGCTAAAGTAAAAAGAATCGTATTGAAAATACCTATGATATTAGTAATTTAGTACCTACCAGCTACCTATATCAGATTGTAACATAAAAGTACGTACAGTCAGCGTCATATAGTTCGTGACACTCAGGGTACTCAAATATATAGACGCAACCAAAAAGTCGATAATATCGGTACAAACAAAGTTGTCTTATTGTTGTCAACAGTTTTGTCGCTCAAAAGGTCGACACACTTAAAATGTCATATAAATCGGTTCAGTCAAACTGCCATAAATATGGTTACAGTCATCCCGCCAATGGTATCCAAATATTCTAAGTGTTCAAAAATATGGAACACACTAGAAAAATAAGCTAGCATTAAAACCTCATTACGCAATCTAATGTTTGAATGTAATTCTATTATCTGTCAGTGTATGTCAAATAACCATCAGTCGTATCAATGTCAAGTGCAATATTATAGAAAGCTGGAAATCTTGACTACCTACGTAATTTCTATTGAAGCAATTTCATACTTAATACTTAAATATGGCTACGTGTCGCATTGATGGCACCACTAAACATCGAATTATATATTAAAAATAAGGATAGTTGAACCAAAACTTTTTTTATTTACACCCTCTGAGATTCTTATCCCCTTATTCATAAAAACAAAAATCGCTTATTAAACCTATTTTAGCCATTACATTGATTTGCCATTTTCTTTCAAACGTTGACAGCACCAAGAAAGAGACAGTGCAGTGAAAGAACAGTGAAATAGAAAATAGGTTTAGGCGATTTGGCTTTATATGAATAAGGGGTCAGTCTTTTGTTGCGTTTGAAAGTAACTTTATCAGAACTGCTCAGTTTATCGTTAATACGGAATGTGTTCTTTTCAGTTAGGTAGACAAGTAAAATTAAATACGAAATATACCTAATAACTCATATTCATTATCATTGAGGTTAACATCAGTCTATTAAGCTGTAACTGTTTATTGCATATTTTTTTAGCATATCTTGAGATATATCGTCCGTACTGAAAATTCAAGCTTCTAGTTTTGTCGACAACGAAGCTATAGGGGATCGAAAATTGCCTGAAAAGGATGGTACGGCCGTGCCGGTTTTTTTTTTGCTCGACTTGGTCCTCACCACTGCCGTGCCCCCAGATATCGTAAATGGCTATGCAAGAAATTCTGAAACTCTATACAAAACAAAAGAGAAGTCTATGACGTCGTGCTTAAAATGAAAAGGACAGCAGTAGTTTCTATCGCTTTCACTTTGTGTTTAAATTTTTTGATACTAATTGACGAGGAAAATAATATTTAAAATATTATAGCAGTAAAGTTTATTTTTCTAATGTGTTCCATATTTTTGAACACTTAGAATGTTTGGATACCATTGGCGGAATGACTGTAACCATATTTATGGCAGTTTGACTGAACCGATTTATATGACATTTTAAGTGTGTCGACCTTTTGAGCGACAAAACTGTTGCCAACAATAAGACAACTTTGTTTGTACCGATATTATCGACTTTTTGGTTGCGTCTATATATTTGAGTACCCTGAGTGTCACGAACTATATGACGCTGACTGTACCTACCCTAACTAGAGGGTATGCTTTTTTAAATTCTCAACTGCTCCTCTACATTTATTAGTTGCCAGTATTATTTATCAAAGTAGGTAGGTATTTATTTAAACACTGTAAAACATTTTCAATTAACATTTCCAGAATTCAAATAAAACAAATGCAGAGCTGCAGAGCAAACAACTGCAAAGGCAACAAGTCAGATGTGAAACTAGAAGATGATTAAAAATATTTTATATTTAAAGGCAAAATAATAACAAATCTAGTAGGTAGCTTCTTTGAATAAAGGATTTGGTATGGTCAGATAGTTTTAGATAGTTGACGTAATGAAACAGAAAATTAAAGGCAGCATTATGGACCCAACTTGCTTTCTTATTTTAATAATTACTGAGCAATACTGATTAAAGCACTTCGAAGCGAAGGAGAACATTTTTCAACTCGTTGCTACAATGGCTAAATTCTGCAATAGCTCTTCCTTTTTTTAAGAACAGAAAAGAGAAAGGAAAATACGTTGATTTGCACAAATATACTCGTAGGTATAAAGTTGTAACAAATTATCCTGACCAATGTCAATTTACTTTTCTTAATTAAGTACAAAAAATACTTTACTTTTCTTTTTTAGGCACGATGTGATTTGAAGACATGTGACTATTAAATTTTAACCATTCGTAGGAAAGTTAGTAGCAAACGATCCTGATAAGACTGATGATGTCTGGAGCATTCAGTAACATGGTGATCAGTTTATTATGATAACACTCGTTAATATTTATCGGCACTATGTGTTTTAAAAACCACACAATTAACGACTATGAAGATGACGATTCGTAACTCTCCCAATCAGGAGAGACCTTTAGAGAATGGGATTTTGTAGGTAATTCATTCACGAAAACTGCCGCTCTAAAAACTATAAAACTAGTTTGTTATTGCATATGGGTTGTGATTTTTTTCGTAATTTCGTAATTCGTAATTTTTTTCAACACAATCGTTTAAAAATTCAAACAAGAATAAAGATTGTTTGAGATGATTTTTTAATCTCTAGTGGCTTCGCTCGCTTACTACCTCTAACACCAGAAATTAATAACCGATCTTCATATTATGCATCGCTTAAATGACAATTGGATGCCAGGCAACATTTTTGAGTATGCAAGTAAACAGTATCAATCTCAATCCATAACCTGAAGATCGGTCATTAATTTCAGGCGTAAATTGTACAAAAAAATAAGAAGGTTTCTAGTCAATGATTAAACTAATTAAAACTGACATTTCCAGTCTTGGCAACTCACATCGATCGGTGTGAGATCGGACTCGGTTCCCAAGATCATGAGCGCAGTCATTTCTAAAGACATGTCAGCTTTTGAAACGGAGGACCTATTGAAGGAGGGTAAACGGGTATGTGATTATATCAGCGAGTCTTTGTTTTTTATAACCTTCGAACTCTACTACATACGAGTGGGTACATTTACAGATGATCTGTGAGTGCCTGAAATATTGAAAGTTGTATTTTGTCTATCAGTCTGTACACTGTCAACTTACCTAACGAATGAAATTTGGTATGCACGTAGTTTATAACCTGAATTAACATAAAGGTTACTTTTTATTCTCTCTACACTAAGTTCTAAAATAAACGATTGACAAAAAGAATTATCATTTAAGAAGTATCTAGTTTTAAAATGTTTGTTTAAATTAATTCCTAACCAATAAGGTAGGTAGGGAGTAGCTTTGTAGCTATATTAAGTTATAGGAATTTTTAGTAAGTAGTCGTTGAATTTTCAATAGGTAAGTACCAATATCAAATCAATAATATACCTAACTGTCACTTTCAGCCCTCTCGAATCAATCTGATGCATAGTTAGGGCACTCAAGAAATTGACATGAGTGAAGACGCCTCTATAGAAATACGTTTCATATGGGTACAAGCAGCCAATATTGAACGATAAGATCTTAAAAAAAATTATAAGTACTCGCCTCTACTTTTAAAGGTATTTACAAAATACAGTTAGGTTTACTTTTACGTAAGTAGTTAGGTATTTAATTGACATTAATGATAAAGACGATTGTTAATAACAAAAAATTGGTTCCTTATATGACACAATTTACACTACCTAGGTACATACATTTCGTAGTTAAATTATTTTAAGTTAACTTATTCAAATTGAATAATCACACCAACTAAAAGCGGGACAATATTGACAATTTAAATTATGCAAACAGCTATTTGATGTCATCAACAAATTAAATCTGCCGTTAAGCGCGGCGTATTAAAAGTCAAATCACCCCTATAAGGGGTGGTTGAGTAAATAAATAAGTAGCCCGAATATGGTGGGAGCATAATAACAGACAGCAAACAGCATCAGAAGCCTGAGATAAAATCGTATTGCGTTGTCAAAAATAAATGAATCCGAGGATTAGTCGGGGACACGGGCAGCCGCGCAATATTGTCGCTTGGCCCCATAGAAAAGGGAAGAAAATAGAACGCCAATAACAACATTTACCCCAAATCCACTGCAACTAGCGGCACTCACACTCAAAAAAATGTTTATCACTCTCAGTCGCAGTCGCTATGAAGGTGATATAATAAACTAAAATGCGCTCAGTTGAGCAGAATCTAGAGTAGATCTTTCCCGTCCACATCGCCGTTCTATTTTACTTCCTATTTCTATGTTGGCGCCCACCGTGGGGCAATAATAAGCCGCTCAGGCTCTGCGAGGATAGAACTTCGCTCTCCACGCTTTGTGCAATTATTACGACATGTTAGAAAACGCAATATTCCGCTGAGAATATACTTTACGAATACTTCTAACAATTTTAGTTATTTCGGTAGGGATCATAATATTATTATTTGTTTTAACAGTATTTTATGCTGTAATTATTTGAGTCTTTATTTCACTTTATATAGATATAAATAAAAATAAAATTAACTCTCGCAAAGCCTCAATGAAAATGTTCGCTACTTTTATCATAAGTCATCATGACTCACAAGCGCAGTGTGTGCTTTGATATATTCTATCCAGACCATATACATAAATTCCTGTATTATTATTTCTGCGACGTCGGAAATCGAACCCAAGAACCTATACATAACACACTGGCGTCTTATAGGAAATGTGAAATACAGAGTTTGTAAAAATTAAAGATTATATAAAATCAGAAAGTTATAAAAATATCTAGCTAGTTCTAGGGATCACGGCTATCAGTTCATCTAGATGCCTTTGTGGGTGTCGGCGGCAAGTGAGCGGGCGAGATAAGCTGCAGTTTCGCGGCAAAGAGAGAGCTCAGCGGGCACTGTCGAGTTTATTCCGATCGAATTTGCCGCAACACCTACTAGGTAAATGCTTCAGGTGCTCTTTGATCTACACATGGAGCAACTACTTTTTAACAAAATATCACGTCGAAGTGATATTTTGTGCCAAATTTGTCTATATAAAAAATCCGATTTAAATGTGGCTATGGTTTATTAATCAATGAAAGAAGAAATTGGAGGTTGTTATCTTTGTTATAGGTTGTGTCAATGAAAGAAACAATTGCAGATTTTTGTCTATTAAACATACGTTTACTAAACTATTTGAAAATAGTGGTGGTTTTTTATTACAAGCAAATTAACAGAAATTTATTTTTATTTTTAACCTAATAGAAAGTATCTTGTTTTTAACACACAATAATTTTCTTTTTCCTACCCATCATAGCTGAATATTTTGTTTAACATTCGCTAAATATGTTTGAAATTCCATCAGTCGTCGGATCCACCGGCGGCAAGTGAGCGGGCGAGATAAACTCCGCGCGATTTCTCCGCAAAGAGAGGGCTCAAAGCACTATTTGAGTTTTATTCTGATCGAATTTACCTCTCCATGGAAATACGAGTGCCGACACCTGTACAAGTCTTATTATGGGTGGAGTGAACCGCTTTCGCTGAGAAATTCGTGTGATCTAGGTTGGCAGTGACTACGCTAAATTGTTTGGATTTTTAGCTCAGGGTAAGTATTTTACAAGTATTTTTTACAAAATTATGTTACGGTTTGTTTGGTTGTGTCGATTCAAGAAAATAATTGTGTAAAACTTAGGTAGGTATTATCGCCGGTTTTTTTACTTTCGGCAATAGGTTTCGGTATAGGTATGTCAAAAAAAGTTACGATGACAGTTATTATACATTAAATAACAGTAAATTTACTAGATGCTGTATAGGCTAATTATTAGTCAAATTACGTAAAGATGAAATGTACCTTATAAATTAAAATCATAAATTGTTACCTGAAAATTAAAGAATACAACAAAATGTCATAAAAAACACATTTGCGACGCAAAAGAGACATCAAAACGATGAGGCATTGGAAAAGATCGCAATTTATCAATGGCGTGTCAAACAGTCGATCTTTTGGGCGTCATTTTTATCCTATTTGCGTATAAATAGTGGAGTCGGGTTCCGACTCGCCGCTAATGATACGGAAAATGACATCTTATTTCGACGCGTAAATCGAAGAAAAAATCGCTCATCTCTCTCCCGTCTGCATGAATATTTTATAGGCGCGTCAACAGCGAAATGACAGGTTTTATCGTTTGAAAATTCGTCGAAAATTGCACGAAATGACGCGACGATATTTTTTATTTAGTGAGAACATCCTTCCGCCAATCAGGCGCGCTCATTGTGGCCTCACAATGAGCCTCCCTCAGGACCTGCTCGCGTAATTTTTATTTAACTGACGTGCGCAACAGTTATTCGCGAATGTTTAGCTTTTGTAGACATTGTTTTATAATTGAGTGACAAACGAGCATGTAATACCTGCGACTTACAGACCCAATATCCAACGTTAGATAGAAGTACTAGCTATTTGAAATCATACATGGGGGCATTGCTCCTCGTGAGTAGTAAGATACATGTGATGACCGCTACTATAATTTTCAGACCAATACGCCATAACCCATAAAGATTATTACGGCGGCGGTAACTAATACCCTAGTAGGTATGTATTTAGCTTTCATAGCATATTTTAATTTGGTAGTGAATTGTGCTTTTTCAGCAACAAATTATGAGTTTACTGTGAAATTAATCAATTCTTGATTTTTAATGATATCTATAAATTATTTTAATGCGCAGAATAATAATGTCCTTAAATATTATAGCAAGATATTTATAGAGCATCGTTACGAGTACCTTCTACCTACCTGGAATGCTATAAATTGGTTTATTGGAATGATCACCTAAAATGTAGTACCTATTATTTGCGAAATGTACCTAATACTTTCGCCACAAAGACGATAATTGGTATTTGGATTCAGTGGAGCATTTGTAACACAATCGAGCAGTCGGCTCGATGTCTCTGAACTGTCAAACAATGATTATAAATCGATTTTGCGACGAGCTTCACAACATCAAAGGTTTATTGAAATCCGACATAGCTTAATAGCAAATTGGCAGAATGGCGTAAATATCTTTATTAATCTATTTAATTGCTTATTAACGTACCGACTTCGCTTACATGTGTATGGGCGTGAATTAATGAGAAATGCCTCGTGGCTTTGATCACGAGGGTAGAGTTTGACATGTGTTAAGTACTCAACATAATCTTACACTCAATTAAATTGTGGATATTGTACACCACTGTTTCGCTTAGCGCTAAACGAGGAATCGAATTTAGATAACCGGAGTAAAGTTTCACAAAATACGTGAAAAAAGTAACGAGATGGTAGTCGCAAAACCTTTACGCGTAGACTGATGGCGTACACTCAACCGTATCAAGAGTGCATCATAAACCCTGGAGATTGTCAGCGGTCGTTACGGAGTGATCCGCATAAGTCGAGACATATTTCGTAAATTTGTCCCAGTGGGGGAGGGACGGAACACCTGCCGTAAAGATAAGCCTCTGATGTCGCGTAATATTCCCCTAAAATAACTTCTTACAGCCTCCGGTGCCATAGCGACGAGCTACCCTCTTGTGCGATCGGTTATTGGTATGCTTAGTCTATGTACGCGTTATGTAAAACAAGGCAATTGAGGAAGGAAGCTTCGCAGTAATCTTATCTGCGGAACGCGGCATAGTTTCGCCACCGGAGCCTCTCGGCGGCAATATTGCGAATTAATTAAGGAAGTCATTACGCGCCGATAGCGCATTAGCCCCACGCATGTCGGGAAATTGCCGACACAAAGGATATTTCCTGCGTTTTCCTCGATTTAAAGCAATTCACGGATTTTGATTAAGCCCCCGCTGCTATAGCGAGATTATTCCCCTTTCAATGCAAAGAATGGTTTATTTGAGACACCGTGAAACCGAATTGTATTTCCTTATGCTATTGATTTTATGGGAACGCGCGGGGACGTGCTTAAACTGAAAGTGAAAATTGAACTTTCAGTGGCTCTGTCTATACGTATTATGTGTTGGAGGCTGAATCTATTCTCTCGTATCTTTAGTCGGGTGATGTATGAAGATATCAGCGTGCTATGACAGAATGCTGGACTATATTTCTACATTGCGTTCTTAATATGTACCTATTGAAATCCGAGCGCTTTTTGTTTATCTACTAAAGAGGTTTTAGGAATAAAGTTACTTCTTTAATAACTTTTTTGGTTGGAATTTTCTTAATAAAAATCTAAAATTAAGGTCTAAAAATAATGAACAACTTTCTCACTTTATTAATCGGTTACACGAATAAAGTTAAATCGTAATGTAAGTCATTGGATCGCGATATCACAATGGCGGTGGCCAATAGAAACTATGTTCATTAGAGGTCGGAACGGAGGAAGTCTTCCGCATCGCAAATAGCGCCAACTTTAGATTGCCGTAATAATTATTTATTCCGCTCACTCGTATCCAACTGGCTCGGAATGGTAGGAACTATTCAACGAAGAAACGCTATTTCTCGCTGGTCAGATAAGACGTTTGATTCTCCCCATTTTCGCCCGGACTTTAATTATGGCCCCCGGTTTTGTGTAAAATAGTTCGCTGAGTAATTTAATCGGGATCAGTATTCGGGAGGCGCGCGCTACGAGCGCTGCGAGCCGATGAGCTGGGAGGAAAAACTGATCCAAAACTGAGCCAAACCACGCTCGCTATCATAATTGTTTACTGGAGCAAACCAGCCCCGATGTAACGGAGATATCTGCTGCTGAAAATAAAAAAAGAATGGGGATCGTGAAGATAAGACACAAGGGCAGTTTACCGTGCTAATGCACAATAAATGGTTTACTTAGTTAGAGAACAGGGAACTACAGCTTTTAGGTTTAGATTAAAAAATGTTTGTATTTAGAAAAAATTGGAATTCCTTTGTTTAGGTATATGGTCAATTAATTCTTTGGTATAGGAAGTTTGAGGAAGCTCAACGAACCAGATAAAAATAGTGAAGGTGGGTAACCAAAAACGTTTGTAGTGAACAGACACGCGCGTCCTTCTAATACAAGAATATATTGCGCCATTATTTAAGCCTCGTCAGTGCCACAAAGCCATTATGCCCATAAAGGATTATAGTTCTCTTTTCGCGCTTTTCCCTAAATCAAAACTGCAAACGTGTTTTGTTTACCTACTCAACCGCCCCCTCATTTCTTCAGTCGTTGAACTGCATAACTATACGAAGCGCACGAAACACCGTATAGCGCCGTAAAAAATAAGCGCACATCAGACTCAAGCATGTAATTCTAGCGTACTCTTCCGGCCCGAACAAAGCAGAGAGGGTAAGAACACGAGTTACTCGACACCCTGTACCTTACGCAGATTTGTTTCTCACAGTCTCCGGACTATGCACGCCAAAACAAACGCTCTTTCATCTCACACAAGCACTCTTTTCCCCTACCCCGGATGCTCTCCATCAAACATTTCATAGCCGCAAGACGCAGGAAATTCGCGATAGTCAAATTGTAGTCTTACGGGGTGTGTTACCATTAAATTATTACATTTGCAACTGTGTTGCCGACATATAAGGCACTATTTGCATTACAACGAACAGACGAAGGGTCCTTAGGATATGGCGAGTATGCCACATGAGGACTGCAAAAGAAAAATGTACCTTTAACGACGACTTGCGGATTCTGGGAGTCGGGAGATGAAATAAGCCGTAACAGGATGTCATTCAGGATAATGCCTCTTTCGCTTTATTTTCTTTTCAACACATTAAAGTACCAATTTGTATTGAAAACGACATAAAGATGAATAATATTTTCATATGAAGGCCCTTTTAAGTCAAATACCTACTGAATAAATGCCACGATATTTTAGGCAAGTAACGATTCAATGTCTTAATTTGTTGGTAATAATTTATACATAATAAGTATCTACTCATTTATGCAAGAGAATTTCTAAGTAGGTACCTACCGTAACTTACAGTTTTAGTAGCTACATTACACTACAGATAATGACGTGGAGACATTATCTGTAGTGTAGGTATACAATTACATGAATTTTGACTCACACATTGTTCTCTTATATGACCTGAAAAAGAATATTGTCTAGGTATAGTCCTAAAACTTCTTCCTAGGGGACCAACAGAAACACCTAAATTTACCTAATGCGAGTAAAACTGTAACACAAGCATAAAGTTTTGCTACCTGCACCACAATTCCGAATCCACACACCGACACTTCGAGTCATCTCCCTATTAACGCACAAAGACTAAGCGCGATGGCACTGAATCTCAAAGCCGATATATTCAAGCCATTACGCGTAAACTTCGCCAAGTGATCACCGGCTAGACGCCACACAAACATACGGTACGCCCACAAAACTCGTCGGCAGGTAAAAAAAATCGGTAGTGTGTGTCGAGTGCACGTGTGTGAGCATCGGAACACGGGTTTACTTATAGTCGCCCCTCGTGCAGCTACTTGTAGGTAAGTAGCTATCGCGAGTCCTTTGTTCTAGCAGCTGATTGGAGCCGGGCCCGGAAATGCGTGTCACCCACCCCCTCATTGGTCCGTTTCATTTTCTTAGCGCGAGAGAGACGCAGCTACGCCGAAGTGTGTAGTTACGGATAGAGATCTGTGTGTAAAACGGTAGGTAGGTGTCACGGGTTGGTTGTTTTGTACACTACACTATGTTTGTCTCGTACACTATGTTTGTGCCGCCGTCTAAGATAAACTATTTGGTGAGTTGGCTCCAGTTTGCAAATTGTTTTGGCCGCAGTTCGCCGTCCGGCGCGGGGCTGTCCAAAATTTCACGAATTAATAGCTCATCTATATAATTTATATGTAATATGTATAGCTTATGTAGAGTTCGCTACAACAACAGCTATTTACTATTTAGTGTTATTGTAATGGTTTCTAATTTTTCGAACCTGTGCTTCCTATAAAATTATGAATTGCTTTACTGTAAAATTTATAAAGAAACTTTTGTACCTAAGCATCTACTAAACATTATTACACTTTAAGTTGGTACCAATGGAATAAAAATCTAACCTAACCTAACCGTTCTCATTGAGGTTTCAGATTTCAACCATCAAGACAATGACATGGAGAAGATGCTTGACTAGAGAAGTCTACTAGTTCCAAAGAAGATGCGTAAGTAAATCTAAATCAATCAGTGATATTTCTTCAAAAGGCCTAGAAGTCTATTTATAAGATACATATATGCCATCTTCTAAAACAAATAAAACCAGTAGGCAATATAAAAATAACTTAAGTTACGCTACTTTTGTAACTCTACATGTCATCATAACCTAATTTCTATTTTTAATTCAAAGTTATTTATTTACTTATATATTTTATAGAGAGTTGATTAAAAATCAGTATAGCAGTGGTAAAACACAATCTGTGTTAATCGAAGACTGCGATCGACTAACCGCCACTCCAGCCCTGTCGTCCGCAAGCGCGATCACGATATTGCTTAAAACATTTTCATACTACTCAAGCTTTATGCGAAAAGTAAAAAATAAGTTAAAATAACTACGAATATATGGCACCTTTTTAAGTGAAAGATCGTAGGTGTTAGACAGTAGCTAACTCGAGGAGGTGCCTTACCGCCAGCCCCTTAACCCGTCATAAACCAGGATGACCTTCATGTTTTGTGTTTCGGTTCTGTATCTGTAATATCTGACTCGGTGTAATATCTGACTTTTTAGTAGGTACACAAAGTTTAATCTAAAAATCTTAGTAGCAAAGCACTCAACCTCAGATAGGAATTTTTCACTATTTGAGGTTAGATGCGAGCCATAGCCTGCAGTAACTACCTACTTAACATCACGTGGCTTGCACGCCCTTTTGCTTCTCAATTACCTAGAATTAATTATTTAATTAGAAAAACTGTTTTTATGTTCACAAGCGTTAAATAAGAGAATTAAAAATAAGTATTATAAAATAACTTAACGGTAACTTTGTTACGTAAAAGAATATAGATATTATTTACAGAAGGTAGGGTTACTTTTAAATGTTTCATTGGCAGCCCTATTAGCACTTAGAAAAAAGTCGCATGTCTGACGTAAGCACTCGACGCAGCGCGATATGGCCAATCTGCGAGTGATGGCGACGTGACTGGGTATCGATTAGTCGCCCGCAGCCTATCTTACTGAGGCAGTAAAATAGGCTCAGTACCTATCTCCATTTTATGTAAAAGATCATAGATATTTTACAGAAAATAGGGTTACCCATTTAACTAATCGACCTTTTAAATGTTTCATTGGCAACCCTATTAGCACTTAGAAAAAAAATCGCATGTCTGACGTAAGCACTCGACGCAGCGCGATATGGCCAATCTGCGAGTGACAGCGACGTGACAGAGTACCGATTAGTCGCCCGCAGCCTATCTTACTAAGGCAGGAAAATAGGCTCAGTAAGTACCTATCTACATTTTATTGACATAAACCTTTTCGTCCATTTTGCGATACATTTACATTTATAATTCATATTTTTTATCAATTACTCGTATCCAAAAAGAGATATTTTATAATAATAAATATTCCTCAACGTCAAAAATTAATGGTTAGTTATTCTGTTTTAAGTAAGACGTAAGTACAATAAATATGTATAATAAACAGGATGTTTATCATGTATAATAAACATAGTGTGTATAGCAAGACGAAGATAAATATATAGCTAAATATAGCACGACAAAAGGAGCAAATTCCCCAGCGTATGACCAATCGCCACTCTGTCACGAAGCCGTCACGTACAGACTACGCGCTACGGTGCGACAAGTGCCTATATTCTACACGACACAATGTAGGTACTATAGCTATACTAAAAGCAATGTATTGAGCAAGACCTAGGCCATTAAGTATATGGCCATTAAGTATAACCAAAACAAGCACATTCGGCTGTTTATGACCAATCGCCACTCTGTCACGTAGATCACGTGCAAGCCGACACGGTACGACGTGCAAAACGCCCCCGAGTTTCCCCGTGAGTACCTATGTAAAATGAAATTAATTCATCGCGCAATTTTTTTTCATTTAAATTTGTACTCCACTGGGAATAAAACCAAACACCCTTCGCACACTTCACAACTACTCCATGCAAATCGTCGATTTATTTGTTTATCGTAGTTTGTGGTCTTCTTAACGCAACACAATGTTTACTAAAGTTCCTTATAATTAAATATACATACTTCCTTAAATTAAACTGAAAACCATTACTTCACAGGATGTATGAACAAAAATTTCAAAGCATGATAAAAAGATGTCAATCTCGACATTTAATTTTAGACTTACGAAGTTTGTTATCACAGCATCAGCGCCAAATGCGACTTACCTAATCAAAATAAAGGCTATTATGAAACCTTTGAGTTCACATGAATGTTTCGTATTTTTAACTTTTAATTGAGTTTCTTCATTTAGAAGTTGATAGAAGCTTAGCGTATTTTCGACGTGTTGCGTAATCTCGCCGAGATCGAAGTGGAAAGTTTTGCGTTTACGATTATTAGGTAAAGTTACGAAATTGGATGAATTGCGACTCCGGAAAGTTTTTCACAACATTGAACCCCTTTCTTTCTTTTTCCCGAAACAACAAAGACATCGTCAGATGTTTCTTAAGTCAGAAATAAACTGTTACAATGGCTTGACCTTTTTACTATACCTGCTCTGTAATCGGTTCAACTTCCAAACTTATTGGAATCGCTGCTTACGGGAGGTCTTCATACATAACAATGCTCTTTTAACTCGTCTCGATTGTTGATAATCGATATTTGTGTACGATTGTAAACGCACAATGAAACCGGTGACTCGTTTGAAGAACAGGTGTCATATGGCTGAAAATTTGGGTACTTAGAGCAGAAAAAACCTTTGATATGTTTATCAACCCTTTAGATTTGGGGGCGGGCTTTTGAAAATTGAACAATGTTGGTTTGAGAATGGGGTTTCCGATGATTATTATCGATAAAAAGCCTGAGGTTACTGACAGGTGAGATGTCAACTGAATGAATGGAGCCACCGACGACATGAATAGTTTAGTTTGTGGTTATTTCGGTAAGTTGACCCGATAAGATTGCTGTATTGTTCAGTGTGTAGTAACTGGGAGAAAAAAGTTCCTTTTTATACATTATTTGGTGCATGTTTGTAAGTTGTTTACACGGTATTTTTTTCATTGTTCGATGAATTTTTCGTAAAAACTTTGTTTTTTTATTTACGTCAAGATTAAACTAAATATTTGTTTAAGCTTAAAACTAATAGATATTATTCCTCAACCCGTCATCATACTTAGTCGATTGTGACATTTTGAATAAGGATTTTTAATTTTACTTCTTGCTTACCTGTCTATTGAAAGATTTTTTGAAATCCCTGTAGCGTCAAAACTTAAATACTTAGGTGCATAAAAATCTTAATTTACTGAAAACAACTGCCATACAAGAATACGTAACATAGATAGTAGTGCATAACATTACATAGTATTTAGTGTATCTACTGATAATATAATAGGTATATAACTATATATCTACTAGCAATCAAAGAAGAAATTCATAAGTGAAATAGAGTTAGTTATATTTCGGGTAGCATATACCTACACGAAAAACCTATTTACCTACTCCCTATTTTTACATGTAAATCGTTACATAATAGTAAAGTTATTCATAACAGAGAGTATTACGTAAAACACAGCTTCGTTGAAATGATCTAACATTTCTACAGCCGTAAGTAGAAATAATGACGTTGGTCGGCCATCTTGGAACAAATGAGGAAGAGCGTGGAAAATTATCACGACACGCTCACTCGACTCCATTGGGTGCGTTGGATAAGAACACGACCTATGGCGATCTGCAAATCTTTATTTTTTTATAGTAAATAAGTTTCATAGTAATAGAACTTAAACTGACGACAGACAGTCAGGGAAGACAGGTCTTCGAATAGCGACTACGTCTAGGGGAAACACGTCTAAAAGGAGCACAAGCCGCCCTCCGACTAGGTGGACTGACGACCTGAAGAAGACAGCGGGGAAATCGTTGGATTCAGAGGGCCCAGGGCTGAGCGGAGTGGTGTCGATTAGAGAAGACCCAGCAGTGGACTACCAAAGACTGGAAGGAAAGAAGAAAGGGGTTAATAATTAGAAATTAGCTATGCACACCACCTGATATTAAGTGGTTTCTACAACCAATGTACACTCACTGGCCGTGACAAAATTAAATGCCGTATGAGAGCTCCTCTTATGATGAGCTCCAGGACCCATCTTAGTCCTTAGATATATCCGGCAAACACTTATCACGAGAAAAGTACTATAAAGTAAAGTATTACTTATAATGTTGTAGTTTCACACACCTACTTAATACTCGGTATTCATATTTATCAAGATACCAATAAGTGTACGAATCTGCGATATTCAAACTGCTTGAAATTCATTGAAAATTCACTAGTATCTACGGGACGCCATCTAGTACAAAGTCACAGAAACACTACGCCAATTTCAAAGCTACCTCCAGGCTCCACTGACGAACCCTAAACGCAACACACGTCCGTATTCTTCTATCTATATTTTTATTTTCCGGAATTTCCTCATTCAAAACAGAGTTTATACAAAACTTAAACACGGTTTTACTCGGCTTCCGAATACAACACTGCGCCTAAGTAAAATAGGATCGGGAAAATCTCACACTGCGCCCGTATTAAAACAAGTGGGGCCTACAAAAGCGATACTCTAAAAAATGCACTGGAAAATACATCGCAAAGTTTCTGTTGAAAGTGAGGTAACGCACGGAGCGGTGCAACTAACCAACCATGGAAGCAACGGACGGGTTAAGTTAGAAGAATTGGCGAGTGTAACTAATTTAAAAATGTAAAAAGGTCAATATGGATTTAAAAAAATGCTTTGTATTTTGGTGCAAATAAACGTTTTTGTCTTTGTCTTTTATAAATTTTAAATTCAGACATTTCGATAGCGTGCGTCTTAAAACCTTTTTTTGGCATAACCCAACATATACCCACTTATGTTTAATAATATCCACTTATACCATTTCAACTTATTCAATACCTAACCCTAAAAACAAATAATTTCCAAACTTAACCTATGACGTAGGTAGGTACCTACATATGTTTGTTTTTTTAGAGAAAAGCAAAATAACAAAGCTTTGGAACGGCTTAATGTATTGTGTAGTGGCCTAATACGATCAAGTAGTAGTATACCTTTTTTTACATATAACATTTTATCAACAGTCATGTAAGGAAATCTTATACGCTAGGTGACACATTTTAATTTTGATCCTTTTGGTAACTACTAACTTAAGCTAAACCTTAAAAACTATACGAAAAAATATTAGTACTATTTACCTATGGCTAATTAAAGCTACTCGATGATGAATTGATGAATAAATAAACGCTGTTCTCTCCTACCTTAGGTCGCGACTTCAGCGCTGTTGAATAGCCGGTGTCGGCAAGGCGAGCGCCTACCACTGCATATTTATGAACCGCCTCAAACACTATAAATA
Source organism: Erynnis tages (assembly GCA_905147235.1). Classification (NCBI taxonomy): domain Eukaryota; kingdom Metazoa; phylum Arthropoda; class Insecta; order Lepidoptera; family Hesperiidae; genus Erynnis; species Erynnis tages. The sequence goes on from LR990072.1 coordinate 11,141,920, forward strand.
GTTGATACGCGCTGCGGCCTCGCCCGTAATGGAGTAAATACAACCAGACTCTGTAATTTGCGCTGGATGTCAAACACTGGTGATGCATGAAAACTACACGGAAAATGACATTTTCAGCAGCAGCGGCCAATCTACAGAGCGACATATTCGTAGCTCTATGAAGCCATTAATTGGAGGCTACATTACGTTTGCAGACTAAGATTCAAACTTTTGTAAACGGGAATTATATGAAATGCGGTTTTTATTTAGCTATTCATGTAAGATATACCTACTTATTACTTACCTTAAAGATACTGTTTAGTGTGCAGCGAGTGGGCATACCGACGCATTGGTTGAGATTATTTTTATACATAGTAATATTACCATTCCAATTACCTTCAACTATACAAAGCAATGGTGTACCAATAACATGTACCTATAACCATTGCTTTGAAGCAAACATATCCGCTGTTTCAGACACGATGTATAAAGCCCGGTAAACGTCGGGCCGACCTGCCGAGCCCACTTCGCCGACGCCTGTAGAGACCGATATAGCTTAGATAAACGCGCACATAACTATGCAAACTACTTCTCCGAAGATAACCTCGTCTCTAAACGTCTCAACTTCGACTGCAACCCGACTGAATACAAACTTTAAATCGTGCGCCTCAAAGCTCCATTTCTTTCAGAGACACAGCCAATGTAATATTCACTAAGGTCGTACCGCTCGACACAGTCCACCATTAGCTCCGTACATACCTGTAAGTGTGGTGGGAACGCGATGTGAATACGGTATGGGCGTTGTAGTGAGCCTAAAAAATTAAAGCCGCCGACGATACTTAGAATGCTAAATAAAGATTTGAATGGTCCGGAACGCTCTCCGCAACGCGATGTCGACTTAGGCGTGTCACGTCTGCGGGTTAATTTTTTTCGGTTCGAAAGTCGGACGTGCTCGGCGACTTCCTTTCAATGTAAAGTGGAATCGATTAATGAGCCCCAGTTTCAAATAGCAGTCGGGTCACACACCTATTTACCTTTTATCGCGGCCGCTCGTCAATAACATTTCCCTCGCATGAATATTTAATCCGGTGATTTAGATTTTTTGTCGACGAAATAGCGAATCTGCGGAAGCCGCTATCGGGATTTACCGCTTCCAATAAATCTGTTTTCACTTCGCTTCTGAGAGACTAATGCTCGTGAATGTCCAATAACATAATTCGGGAGAGACAGAGGACAGGTCGAGGCGACGTTCGCAACGTTGGACGAAATCAATTTTCTGGGGGGCATGAATGCGAGTGTACAATTCTGCTTTATCTGCGGAAGGCGTTGGCGGTCGCCGGATTTAGGGTTCAATGGAGAGCGGGCGAGGCGACGAGTGTAAATTTTAGTGAGGTGCGGCGGTTTAGCAGTACGAGTAAACTGGGCAGCGGCTGGGCGAACGTGCTAATCTGCGTGGAGTGTCGCGTGTGATTGGGCAGACGTCGATGTCCAATTTTCCGGTGGCGGCGGCTGCATTAGTTGGTCAGACAACAGCGGCCCGCCGACTAACGGATATATTTGAATACCTTTGCACGAATGTGAATTATAAACTGCCGTGCTGCTACGTAGCTACGCTAGTTAACGGGTTAGGAGCGTCGCGCGTCGCCATGTCCATCGATAAATTGGTGCTTTATGCACAACTCTACCTTCACGTGACTGTTGTAATGGACATGAATTATTTACGTTTTACCTAAAGAAAATGGTATATTGTTTTGCAATACAGGTATAACAGAATTTTATATTTTGTCCTGATGTTGCATGCCGCCAACTCGCATGGGATTGGAGAGTATTTTACTCTTGTGACATATAAAAAGTAATGTAATGAGTATGTAATGTAGGTATTAAAATACGTATTTTGAGTCATTCGCATCAGACAATCGGTCATTTGATCATCAAAGGACCTACAACCTAGTTGTTACTTAAAACAATTCATGGTAGATATTCAGCTACACATTGGCAACACTAGGTATACCTAACTCATAATTTTAAAATTGTGACTTCAAGAAAAATGTCTGCACAAAACGTTTAATCTCAATTTGTATTCGCAAATACATCCCGTAAAGCAAACACGGCGCAGCATCTCTAATGATTGTTTACGGAGGGGCTAGTTGTCGGTAATGCAATATTAATGCAATTCATTAAACGCTCAATTCAAGTGTAGTGCCCCTTTGCTGAGCTTGTTACGGAATTTTATTTGATTTACCTTTGCATTCTATTTGGGGATTAAATCGGCAGGAAATAATATCTAACTTTTTTTTGTTGAATTGAATGTACTTGAAATTGAACTTAAAATTTAGCAGTAATTTAAATACAAATGCAGAATATTACTATTTCATATGAATTGAAACGAGTAAAAGACTTAATAAGTAGATAGTAAGTAGTAGGTAGTAGTATACATATAAAAATAAAGATAATAAATAGTTGTCAATTTCGTAGCAAAGATGTAAACTTTATATTTTAGGTAGTGGGTTGTTACACATATTAAAAATGTTTTGTTATTAGTTAACAAAATACAGCACGCCTTTCAACATTTACAGCGTGAATAACTCACCGAAAAACATACACTACACTGAAACGAAAGAATCATAACATAACCCGGGGCGACTGGAATTAATCTTGGCAAAATCGAGATCGCCTGCGGGCCCCATTATACCGTTGAGTAAAAATATATGAGGCGCAGGAAAAGAAACCAAACATATGCCGGGTAAATATTTGGACTGGCAACACGGCCGGCGTCCCGCTCCGTTACGTCACTTTGTTCTGGCATCGATTAGCCCTCTCCGTGACGTTGCGTGTTCTATAACAGACTACCAGTTGTACTCCGTCCCCAAACTTATTGCGATTTACGACTCTTGCGTAACCGAAAAACTTTTCCTTCCATTTTTCATTTAATCACATTCCGTATTATAACTTCCTCTGTTTCCTTAAATAACCCTTACGAACTCCCGATAAAACTTTCGCTGAAGTAACGTTATTTAACATTTTCCAAAACAAAATTGGAACTTGTCGAGCGTAATGCGAATCGTAATCGACTCCACCGTGAGAACCACTCGCCGATATGACTCCCTTATCCAGAAAAACATATTTTCTACAAAAAATAAAACTTCAATTGCCGGCCCGGGTGTGTATAATAGTGATTGAACTAACCTGTCAGCCCCATGTTAAGTGGTTTTGAAGGAACCTCAGTACTATTGTCCGGATAACCAGTAGCGTGTTTTCTCGGTAAATGTTTGAGTTGGTACCGGTGTATTTATTGATATAATACGGCCGGGTATAATAAATGTGTGTTTGCGTTAAAAATTTCGCTGGCTCGTGGGATATTTTTGTAGGACGTCTAATCCGTTTTCGGAGTTGGCATTCCATCAAAACTACAGGAATATTATTGCAATGCTACTTTTTGCTTTTAAGTTTTTAAATGGAAGATGAGATTGACTCCGCGATGATGAGTTGAATCGTTCCGAACGTGTATTAACATGTGCCAAGCATGTTGATATAAATCATCGTTGTGAATGAGTAAAAAATGAGCGTCCCTTCGCAACGCTCATCATCGGTCCCATTCGATTTATCACGGACGGCATTCGTATTCGACGTGAACTCTCAATTTCAATCGAGACGCAAGTCGCATCAAAACGATTCAATCGCGCATATATGTTCCTTTGTCCGCGCTCACAATGGAGCGCCTGTATTGCGTGCTATTCAACAGCCACAAAAGTCTGTTTTCGCTAAACTCCTTGTTGGTGTAACATTGACCTATTGAGCCAACAGGTGAATCTCACAAAGCATTTGTTTGGGTGTCTCCGCTGAATTAACGCCCTTTACCCGTCTATGGCGTAGGTTTGCACTGTAGGTTTGCATTGTTCAGCGCTATTTTCAGATGAAAAGTATTTTGGATAAACGTGTTGACATATTCTGTTGATTTACAATTATTTCTTACCCTACTACGGCGTAACGTTTACAATAGCATATTCCTATTCGGTCTGTTTTGTAAGAACAAATTAAGATTAGATTATCTATCTTAGACTAAAAAATACCTCCTTTTTAGTCGTAATTTATTGCTAGTCATGAAGTCTCAACTGATCACATATAGGTGGATACCTACTAATCGATTCTTCGGTCTTTACCAATTACTTAGGTACACATAGGTAGGTACTCAGTTGATATCCTTAAATTAGTAATTGGTTTAAGCGATTATTATTGCGACTGTGGCTACTTGCATTATACTACCTACTAGAGCCGCGAGAATTAGATAGGTACATTTCTATTGATAATTCGCAAGAGCAATTTTTAAATTACGCACCGACATTAATTTCGCAGTTCACTACCCGATACATGTGCTTAGACTGAGTGGTATTACCTTAGAGAATACATAATATTAAGTAAGACTGCTTGGAAGAAGGTATGAACTGCTGACACGTGCATGAACCGTCGAACTAATATTCATATTTAATTTTTCTCTCCATTTCTCTGTTTAACCAAGATTTTTTCACTGATAAAAAGAGATCTCTTTCAAAACATGCTACTCATACTCAATTTAATCTTCGACTCATCTCATCCAGTTACTTCATATCTCGCGGCGCTCGTCGCGCCATCTAGTAGGAGAATGTGACAATCTGCTTTTTTGCAAGACTGTCTACATTTTAGCAACCCATTGCTTTATATTGGACAGAACTATGACAAATTTAACCAGCTCATTTCCGCTTCTATTTACTTGTCTTCAACAGTGTCGATGTCGATCTCATACAATTGTCGTTGTTTTTGTCTTCTTTATGTACATTATAATGCAATCTACGACGCTTATTTGTATCTTCTGTGAACTGAATAATATAAAAAATAACGTTTACATGTCGATCTACGACCTTACGATCTTACGACTAATACACAAAAACGTTTCTACAAAACATCTACCAACTATTTACAACAGAAACGTACGGTATCATGCTATCCGATCACCCTATAGCTATATACCCTAAGCATATTACCTATTAATTAATCGTTCCACGCTAATTATAGAACACAAGTACCAACACGGTCGGTCAACATCACAAAGGATACCTATAGCTAACCGTATGTATTGTAGATAGAACATCGCAAATCATATAGCACGCAACATTGGTATTTGTGAACGCGCACTCCACTATACATCGCACATAGGTTGTGTTGTACGCGCATGGTATTCAAGACATTGGTCTTGGCTCACAATGCTTTGTCCTGGTCGGCCTGGTGAATGGCCTCTCAAAGGAGACTTGCATGTACACAACGAAATGTATTTCTGTGACAAACCTATCAACGTTTTATAAGGATGTTATGTTAGTTAAGTGGTAGGTAGCAGCCAATTTTATGTATGAGTAAGTACCTACATCCAGCGACTTAAATGGTAGGTAATAATGTTTTGTAAATTTTGTGTTTATTTATTTGTGCCTATTACTGATATACCTAAGTGTTTGTTATTTAATGGTGATGGGGTAACATTTCGTCTCTAGTCAACAGACGGCGCTACCAGCATCCTGAATCAAATTATCAGTTTTTAAGGTCTATTAGGTACATACTTTACGTTCGTGATGGACGTACGATCCTATGCCGTAGTTTCAAATAATGACAGTTTTAATCGCGGCTCGTTGGTGCTAATCTACGAGCGGGCAACAAATGTATGTCTAAAGAATAGTGACAGAATATAATAAACTCGTCGGTATATAAAACCGCGGTATTCCGGTAAGCTCTTCCAACACTGGCAAGCTCTTCCAACGAGCCATAAAACCGCGGTCTAAGTCGGCAGTCGATCAGAACCTTTAATCGTCTTAAGTAAGCAACTATTAAATTGTAGGCACAACCTTGAAACCTACATTAAACAGCCCTTAAACCCGTCTCTTACACAAGATATACCTCATTCATCTATTCTGGAATAATTTGGATAATGAAAGCCCCGGCGCGTGACCGCAGGCCCCGCGGTTGACGTTTTAATTTCCATTCACATTCGTTGAGCTATATTCGCGGCCATTTCCGGGTTACTGCCGAGATGGTTTGTACCTGTCTATTGTGCAGATGCGGCCGAGTTTGCGGGTTTTGATACTTTACGGAATTATTTGAAAGCATCGGGATTTAGCTTGCTGTAAACTAAAAAAAATGTGAGAGCTATACTCTCACTACCTCTAACGGCTCGCGTCCGAGGCGTGCAATAGAAGTAGGTATTACTGCAAGCTTAGTATTTTGTATCATGGGTGTCATTTACTCACACAGTAGCATAACATTACCTTGTAAGCAAAGTATTAAATAAATATTCAAATTTAACCTCTATCTCTAGTGTCTGAGTTGAAACAAAGAATATTATTTACTTATTGGATTATCTCTTTTCGACAATTTTGTACCTACCTAATCATTGCCGCTGCAGGAGAAATTAAAACAGGGAAGACCACGTACCTACCTACCTACTCCACAATACTGTTGCCCAATTTTAGAGATACTCGTACTTTCCAACTGGAATCTGAAGTTTTTAAACCATCTAACAAAATATAAGTCTTAAAATTCATAATCCAAGTAGCTTTCAGCTGAACCGGAGTTCGGTTGCAGCGAAAAATAAGCGCATTCGTCGCTAAACGGGTAATGTCGGGTTATTGTCATAATGACGTGCACTGTATATGCTCACTGCACACGAAAAATCTTCGCGGGCTTCGCTGGTTCACGTATTATTCGCCGAGACGGTAAGATAACAAAAAATATTTCTGCATCTTTAATGATTATTGTGCATTTTAAAATAAGAAGCGCTCATGGCTTCGTTTTGGCAAGCTATCGAAAACTTGGACAACGGGCATGGTTAGTATCTACCTACTATTGTAGGTACCTACCTACTGCATAGGTACTCCATGCTTAGGGGGGTAAGTGAAGTGAAAGAAACATGCTACATTAGCAGGCATTATTCTCAGTAGTCTTTAACCCTCATAGGGTAATGGTATCGGGGTAACAGGTCGGTTTGGAATCATCCAACATGGGTACGCCAGTCTCCGTTTCTACACAATTCTGTACCGAGACACTGTGGTGTAGATAGTGTGATTTTGTTCTCCTGTTCTTTTCTGTTCTCGATCTGCTCTGTGTTAGCAGGACTCGTAAATACCTAACTGATGTTTATTAGCTCATCCATAAATTTAATAATTTTCCTATATGTTATATCGGTGAGAATAAAAGAAAATGTATAGGATAATCTACACATTTTCCACGATGATGTGAAGAGTAGGTACTTCTTAACTTAAAAATAGCTTGTAGCAAGAAAAACCTCAGCTCAAATGTAGGTACAAAATCAAAGCGATTAAGCTCGAATAAAAAACGCGACGATCTGTCGGGATGACGGTCCATCAATCCGTACGGTCAAAGCATTCATTCGGATTAAGAATAATTAGCCAATTTGTCATTTTAATGTCACATGCCATCACGTACGGAGGCGGCGAGGAAAAGGGAATAAAATTCATATATTTAATCCAAGTTAAGTGTATCGTAAAAACTACAAGTCGGCATAACTCATGCGTCTTTGCTTTTGTCCGTTAAAAAATAAAAGGCTTTTAAAAAAAGAACATTAGTTTGCGCGACGGATCAGTCATCCGTGCGTCGTGGCAGGCGACACGTCTCGAGGTCTCGACGTGTTCATGCCTTGTTACTATAGACACCTCGCAGGCATAATAGGTATCTAACGGAAGACTACAGCCTTGGTGATGAATCCGAAACGTTCGAAAATTGCATTTTTTTGAAACATTTAATGTAAACTTGACTCGACGAACAGTTAGGTACGAGTACATAATGTGCTGTGATACATGTATAATTTCTATCCGTCATAGTTTAGGTAAGACTAAAATAGATAAGTTCTTCAAAAAAATTAGATTTGGCCTTTTGGTGTGGTTTGGAAACATTTTATAGGATTGGGTTTATTATGCTTCGGACTAGCGCGGCCCAGAAGGTCTATACTTACTAACAGGTCACCTCGGCCCTATGTATTAGTAGGCACCAGCAGTGACTACCCTTAAAATCTGAAAAAATTGAAGTTACAAAAAAATTAACTTTAATTTTCTTCTCAGAATATTCTACTTAGCAAGGTTGATCATCAGTCAATCTCCGAACTCACCGTCTTTTACGTTCACACCTTTTTACGTAAACATCTCAACTTTAAAACCATTAAGAAACCACCCACGGCCGTCAGAGGTCCGGCCGGTCGTCATGATTAATACTGACTCTCAACTCATTAGCCGAAGGGCTTAGGAACGGAGGTACTTAATCACTCGAACAAAGCACTACCTACGAGCAGCCGAAAGCATCATTCTTCGTCAGGAATGTGTTGGTGTGGTATGTGTTGGAAGCGGCTAGCGGATTAACTTTCATCTCAATGTAGGTAAGTATCTTATTCGAAAATAACTAGCTAATTTTAGTGTAAGATAAACGTGTAAAATAATAAAATTATGCATTTACTGCTAGAAACTAAAAATTAAATAATACTAAGGTCCCACGTGAAGACTTGGGAAATCTGCAGACTTTTGCTTATATAGATCGCAAGTGATCGAATAAGTTAGGTAGTGCCATGTGCAAATTCCTGCCGCGTCCGTGTCTTTATTTATATTTATAGCAGGCAATATATCTCATCGGAGCGTGGTAGTGTTTATCTTCTTAGCGTAGTAAAGTATGGTACAAAGCTTGTGTATTCGTAGCGTAGGGGAGGGATCCGTTTCCAGCAATGGGACATAAATAGTATAACGGCCGATCTCTCAAATTTTATCAACGAAGAGTATAATGTAGTACCTATGTTCTGAACCTTAACATGTTGCTGGTGTGACAGAAGAGGTTCGACTAAATACAATCTTTAAAAACATAAAAATGTTGGTAAAATTAAAGCTATCTCTTCCGTCCATGACTTGCACCGCATCATTAGAACGTGCAAAGGGAATCGCATCGTATCTCCGTGTCACTGTACTCCACTCGCTTCTTGACGTGTGCGTTAACTTCAAATCTGTGTATTAGCTGCGAGGATGCCTACTATAGATACATACCTAAAGAACATATATAGGTATAGCACGCCGGGATTTTTGCACAATTTCATCCTCCCACAACTGTAGATTTTGGTTCAAAATGATTAATAGTAAAATACATACTCTACGTCATAGAGTCCTTTCCGAAATTTTCTGTGTAAATTAGGGATCGTCTCGCAATTTCTTATTTTCCATTCGTTTTAGAATTAAGATAAGATAATCCTCCTGGTAACCAACATCCACTACGTCTCTCCAATCAAATTTGCTTAGTCCACGGCTAGGTAATGATTGACCTTTCATTCCGTCTCCGTCTGTAGAAGTCTATGGGTAAAAGAACCATGGTTGTCGTGGGTTCGTGTCGTAATACTACCATTCCGTCTCCTTTTAGAGTGATACTATACCTACTTTTATAAAATCGTTGCTTTTAGCTGCAAAATATGTCTCAATTATTTTAGCATAAAATATTATTTTGCACAGAAACTTGATACAATAAAACCTCGAATTCAAAAAATAAGCTCGCACGTAGTTACCTTAAACTCTAGCTGTAGGTATATACTATGAATACAAACGCAGGATTCAAAATTTCCAGTGAACTATCACGTCCGCACCGCATCGAGCTGTTTAATTACCATAATTAATTAGATCCGCCGCAGACGTGAGTAGAATAGCGGATTGATGTCGGTAACATATCGATGCCATTACGAGGTGACGAGTATCGTATATTTTTAAAAGCCTATCATTAGTACTAGTTTCAATTTGTGGAAGTTTGTTATTGATCCTTATTGTTGAGGTAATAGAATCGAATATTGAGTGAAAATGTCGGCTCGAGGAAGAGTCGGAAGTTTTTGTGCGTTCGCTATCACGCCGCGATCAATCATGTTGTGTCGTATATGATCTGTACCGCCGTTGCACTTTTGTTCTTGAACCGCTATATGTACCTGTGTCTATGTGTTTATTGCACTCTGCCTACTATGTATTTTGTTTGAAGTATCGTAAGTATTTTCATTTTCTTAATCTTAAGTAATCAACTTTATTAGATTAGAATAAGTACGTACGAGATGACGTGTATCGTATATTTCTAAGAGCGTAAGTACTATTAGTACTAGTTTCAGTTTGTGTCAAAATCAGAATAGGTGTGACTCTCTATAGGTGTGACTATGACTAGCGAAGTGCTTAGTCACTCTTGTGACTAAGCACTTCGCTAGTCATACCTACATACCTATCCAGGAAAAAATAACCACTGTAAAAAAATTTTATAACATAACAAAGTTTTACTATTAAAAATATCTATTACCATTGCATTCTCAAGCGCAGGGGTTGCATGCAATCAATAAGGCAATTAGTGACCGCAACAGCGGCGACGCTGAGAGTTCTCGAGGGCACGCGCCGCCCCTGCCGCCCGCTAATTGTACTTCACTTATTGGATGTAGGGCGTCTCACGGAGAGGTCTTAGATATGCGAGTAGCACACGTGATATCTGAAGTGGTCATTGTCAATGTCCAATGACAACATCCAATTGGTCATTGAACATCACGAATATCACGATACTTTAGTGTCTTTACTATCTTTACCGATTTTAATATAAGGAGTTTATTTTAAGTGAAGAGCAAACGGGTCTGCAAACCGTTTGGTGTGTAGTGGCATTTCAACCCATGGTCACCCATATCTGTAATAATGACCCACTGCAGAGTCGGCGTCGTCTTTCACAATGAGTCTGTAGGTCTTAGTCTAGTATGTAAGTTGTTCCCGGGTGAGCCTCTGTGTCCCTACAGGTACTATAGGTAATATTAATTACTAATCCAAGAAAATATTCAAACGTCTTAAAGCCTTGAAAAGTTCGACGTCCTATATTCATATATGATGAGTACTGGTAAAGCTAATATAGGCGTACCTATCTATTTATAAACTGATTTTCCTTTCTGCTAATTGATTCGTCATTTGAATATCGCTAGGTAGAGGATATTAATGAACATTTCCAATAACATTAGAGTGTAGTAGATAATAATAAGTGACAAAATAAACTAAACGTAAGTAATGGGTAAGAAAATATTTGTGGAAAATGGAATGATTAATCGTAGAACGGAAATTACTCAGACGGCACCGTCACGTTCAAGGCACCGAGTGACACCGGGGCCGAACGTATGTCTTTACCATGAATACTAAAATGTATGTCATGTGTTAGTATATTTCTACGTCAGACCTGTTTTCTCTAATTCTCTAATAGAATCCAATAACTTCGTAATATACTCGTCGTAGCTACATAAGACAAAAAAGAAAAAAGAACTACTCGCATCCCTAACATAACTTCCCCAGTCGCAAAGCCAATATTTTCCTTGTAATAAATGGTTCCTAAATTTCCTCCGCCATCCTATATTTTGTCTCGGTCAAGTATCCACTAATGTGGCGAGTGACCCCATTGCCTCCGGTTCACCGTCGATTAACCGTACCATATTTATTTAGGGTTCCGGCGATGGTCTCCTTAATGTAACTTGTAACGAATGGCTGTTGCAATATGCACATACATTAGCGAAAGATTGCGTTCGGTTTGTCCATAAACGATAAAGCAGCAAAAACATTGTACACAGAAGATTTGTGTTTGTTGCATTTGTCTACTCTTCTATGTTTCTTAGTTTCTGTAAACAAGAACAAGACAAGCAGAATAAGCTTTAATACACTTACATACATATAAAACGTTTTTATCTTTTGAAACCTTATATCTGTAATTGAACGAATTTATACTAGTACTGATGAAGTGTTCCTTATAGCCTATAAACACGGGCAACACCAGGAGTGCCGCCAGGGCTTTGCAAGTTTTGAATGAATGCTCTTTTACAACATTATTGTATCGATTGAGCTGTGTTTTCGTAAGGTTTCTTTGGAAACTTATTGAGTTTCAATACAACATTTTTATGCTGTTCGTTTTTCAGTGTGACTGCCTTCAACGCTTGATCTCATGGTTTTTAGAAAACACAAACCAAGAAAGAACTTAGGATTGATCCATTATAAATTCTACCTGTACCAGATAAACAAACACATTCTAATCTAGTAGACGAGGCATGCGTATCAGGGCGGTACGCGGGGCGTTCCGGAAGCGTATTACTCGCCAGCGATGGCCGGAAATCGACGATATATATTGCGATCGCCGACCGGCCACTACGTAAATAATTGTGATAAGGAACAATATTTATGCCTCCGGGAATACACTGGTTTTTGTTAAAAAGTGCTATAAATCTGACAATAATAAAATGCAATACATACCTTTGAAACCGTCTAAGTAAATGAAGTACTCGTAGAATTCTTAAGTTAATTGTCGTACAATTGTTTTAATAACACAGATGTAATATAATTTTTACCTTAAACTCACCATATAGCAAAGGTATTGCTAACAGGAATTAAACCCAGGAACGTCACAAGAACAGTTACTGCACTATCTAATCTCGAAGATTAAGCACGGAACATTATGCGTATCAGGGCGGTACGCGGGGCGTTCCGGAAACGTATTACTCGCCAGCGGTGGCCGGAAATCGACAATATATTGCGATCGCCGACCGGCCAACGCGTAAATAAATAACTGTGATAAGGAACCATATTTATGCCTGCGGGAATACACTGTATTGCGTAGAAAGTGACTTAAAATCGATGGACCTATTTTTAAAATATAAGTGGGAGTGACAGTTCGAAATCTAGATACATAAACATCTTTTGTTATGTTTCATACAGTGGAAAACACTAATGGTAAAATAATAATAAGCAAAAGACATTTGTTAAGATTGACAATAACAATTATCATAAAAAATCACACTTTACTTTACAACGGTACGGTTTACAGCGGTAATATGATGAGAATGTTTCACGATCACGAATCTGTTTTAAAGAGAGTGCCGATCTGAAAAAGATCCATATATTGTTTCTTGGTTATCACCTACCAAATAACTAATTCGTAAACATCGTGGTCCCCTATCGGTGGACATCTCGACGTTGTCCGGCTAATGCAGCGGTGCGGCGGCGATGGAGCGCGACATTTATTTTACGGCGTCCGGCTATAAAAGTGATCCACTGCCTGCATTCTGCTGCGCTGCCCACTACTACAGCGCCAGGGAATAAAGTCATTGGAAGAGTCTTTCATTGGGTTTGTACATTTCGACCCTACTTTAAACTATAAAATACTAAGATACAACAATTACAATGCACATAAATTTTATGAGCACAAATTTAAAAACTATTCATATAATACATTGATGTGTAACTATGAAACAGGAGACTTACACTTAATATTTTGTCTTAATGAGATGCACTGAAAAAAATTCAAGCACTTACCTACTTACATTTTTATTTTTGACTGCTCATATTATCTACACTGCTCATAATTTTTTTCGTACACCAAAATCTTTAATATTCATGCTTATAAGTTATAAATAAAACTTAAATAGTTATACTAAATCTATAACTACTAGTATCGAGAAGAACTCTACATTTATACTCGTAGAGACAAATTCATGCACAAACAAATGAACTCTGCCACTTCCAGTCTCTACAACTCTACGTGTGTCCGAAACCCATGTCCCCACGGAAGTGATAAAGCTTTTTGGCTAAAAAACCCATTTGGGTGTCGATGGCGCGGAAGCAGGAATTTCTCAGACGAAGATAATCTCGAGATGCACGGGACCAGGGTTATGGGATGCTGTTCCACCGAGTGGAACGATAAGTCAGAAGGCACTAATTTTTTTTCATGACGTCGGGTGTATTGAAATAAGAAATAGTAAATTATATTGATATGTTGTCGGTTTGCGCTTATCAATATGTTAATAAAGTATGAGACATCAAGTGAACATAAAAGCATAACCAAGCACAAAGTTTAAATACTTAGCACTTTTTAGGCCACAAAATTTGCTGAGTGTACCTACTGCTACTACTACCAGGTACCTACTAGGTACCTACTACTTATTTTGTAACAAATTTCTGAACATTTTTATTTTCTTCGCCACTGTCGTTTAATTATGCCGTAGTTAAACACTTGACACACAAGCAAATAATATTTGAAAACGATTGTGCAGACAATAATTTATTATAGCCTTTAAAACAATAATAGCCAATATAACCTATTTTTGAACTTAAGCACTAAAAGGCAGACAAAGTTACATTTATTACACTTTTAAATCTTTTAATACCCTGAGCTTAACAATAACATGACTTTATGAGCAATCTTACACATTCCTCAAAATGTAGTTAAAAGACAAAGATATATCTTACTACTTAGAAGAAACTATGTGTGTAAACTATGTAACTAATATATACTTAAAAGTAATTGCAAAACATTTATATTTAAGGAAAGCATGCCTCCTTCGAGAAACTATAGCAATATAAAACACATCTTAAACATGAAATAAAGTACAGGCCACTACAGTCAATAGGAACCGTTTTTCATAAGCCAAAATTAAATGATGATATTTGTGTATTATTTTAACGAGCCTGTTTAAATCTTCCACATAATAAAACGATCTATAAAAATCCAGAGCATATAGGATAGTTGTAAATAAGCAAAAAGAATATCACACAATTACGAACCGCTATCTACTAATTATCTGGAATAAAACAGACAAAAAAAGAAACAAAAAAGTAGTTTTTCTTTTCTTCCGTAGGTATCGTATATCTATCAGTTTCTAAGTCCACTACTAGATTTGGTATCTTTTAGTGGACACCACTCTACCTCGCCTAGTCCCATCTGTGTGTTCCAGTGTCTAACCACTTTAAAAATATCTACTAAGTAGTAAGGAAATATTCACTTTAAATTACTATATTAATTTTCAATTGAAGGTAGAAAATTTGCGAGAAGATTGGGTACCTATTTACTACCTGAGTATTTGTTTTTCTCAGCCCACTATTGAAAGCTAAATTAGCTCAACAATAAATCTATTAGTGACCAATACAGGCAAGGTTGGCATATTGAGTACAAACAGGCGAACAATAGCTCCAGATCAATTCCTTTTCGAGTGCACTTCGCGTTATTAGAATCAATAGAATTAAAATGTCGTGTTACCGAAAATGATTTGCTGTAGTTAGTGGTAGAATAATAAACTTCTTAAAACGCCTAAAAATTGTTTGATTATAAAGAACCTTTATAGAAAAAGGAACGAGTGGATCTTGTAGTGAAATGAAAAGGTTAGTTAAAGGTTTAGGAATTTAATACTCTTGGTATGCTATAATCTTTTAAAAATTAATAAATGATGAGTAAATTAGTAAATTATTATTGACAATGCTTTGAATATTTGGCATGTATTATTACGATGTATACCTATGTTTATACGAAGTTAATACAAACCTATACTATACATAAATGTTCTTAAAGTGCTCATTTATTCTTTTAATTTAAAAAAATACTTGAAATAAGATCTTAAACTAAATTAAACACTAGAATAACATGATTTCTAAACAAATTATTGATAAAAAATAATAAAATCTAAAGCTAGACAGATAGCTAGCTACTCGTAATTGAGAGCTAGGACTCTGCTGCTATCTATCCAGGCCATATTATAATAATTATGATCTAGCTGCAACATATTGACAAATGAGCATGCGAGTAAAAAGGAAATGAATGTGATTCACGGGAAATAGGACATGATTCAATTGTCGTCGACGCATTCAAGCGCGGTCGTTACTGTGCTTCGATCAACGAATTAAACACATTATTCGTATACCGTTTTGGGAGACAAATTTTTATCTTATCAAAAGACTATAGCTATAGTTCGCGCATTGATCTGCTGCGATCGAAAAAGTTAGGCGACGGTCAGTACCTGGATGGGTGACCGCTACTGGCAAATAGAATGCGCGCTTCCATGCTTCGGAGGGCACGTAAAGCCGTGTCCCTGTTGTTGTCGATAAGAACCTTGTCGGAGGTACTATGGGAGGCTTGAAAACATCCGACACGCTAATCCACAATGGAGTAGCATGGTAGAGAATGCTAAAGGCCTCCTCCTGCTTAAGGGAGAGGCCGGTGCTCAACAAAAGGACATTAAGTGGTCCGTATGCCAATGCCCCCCAAAGAAAGGGCTGAGAATTAATGAAATTTAATGAATTACGTTAAATTAGACAAACTACAGTAGGTTAAGCAATAACACTACTTATACTACTTCTTCATGCCACTTAAAGGTAACTAACTTACGTAACATGTGGATAGGTATATTATATCTAAAAAAATATCAAAAAAATCTATATGTACTTTAGATATCTAAAAAAAATTGTGTCTCAAATTGTCTAAGCAACACACATTCTAGTTCCATCTCAACTTACATATTTAAAAACAGCATCCACATTGAATAAGCAATCCGATAAAATCTGAAAGAATAGAAAAATATTTATTTTAATATATGGACTTATTTGCTTATATGTCTCCTTGGACCTAGTGTAAAAAAACCTTAAACGGGTACCTTAGCTAATAACTCAAAAGTAATGCTAAAATGGATAAAATGCAATAATGGTATCTAATTACATTAATCATAGGCACCGAATTACTTACATAATAAATAAAGAAATCATTTATTTTCGCTCTCACAAAAGGTCTTATTTGTAATGTATCGTACATTGCTCTTAGCACAGTAATAAAGATCAATTCCATTACAACAGGTTTATAAAGCTAAACTAATAGGTAACCTCTAAAACATTTTCAAATTAAGTTTGCGTTTTTATGCTTTACGTGTAATAAGCATACGTAATTATAAAAACACGATCCCATCTTTGCCAACTAAAAAAATCGCAGTCACAAAAACAAAATCAAAGCGTTTCAGATTCAGGGGTCGGTACCAGTTTCTATTAGGAAATGATTTAGTCCGGAGTCCATCCAACCCCACTTTCCCTGCAATTAGTTGCGCTCGGAACAATGTGCAGTGATTTTTAAATGATCACCCCAACGCCATCTGGCGTTCAAAGCACTACTAAGTAATATTGGTAATTGCTCTCCAATGGAATCGCTCCGAAAATGAAATTCCCCGTGTTTTTATTTGTAAATTGGACAAGCAGGTTGTTTGTAAAAACATTAATACTATGTGTGTAGGAAGGGGCGCAGGAAATAAGATTAAAGGTAATCGTATTTTTGAAATACCTCATCATTTACCGTTCATTTATTAGGTATTAACTTCAGGACGCGTTATTTCGTGGAACATGTTATAAACACGTGGTAGAGTAAATACCTACTACCTACGTAAATTTTACTATTTGTTAGAAACTAGGTACTACGAGTACAAATTCCAGGTACGCGTCAATTTATCAGTTTCAATATTTGAGCGTTTTATGTAAAATTTGTTGGCATAACGGGCCGATCGTACCTAAGCTATTCAAAACAAAATTAATTAGCTCTAAAATAATTTTCATCGGCACTACGAGGCAATATCGCGCCATAATTAAAATCTCCTACAAAATAATATTAAAGGCACTCAGCTTAATTTGCCAGCATTACGTACGCTCCGGTGTTTATTGGCGTTGAGAAATTAATATTTCGCGCCGATATCAAAAGTTTACGCTCAACTAGCCACCCTCGGGGGTCGGTAATAACTACACTTCGGACGAATTGTCGCAGGTGAACGGCAAATGCGCTTATATTATTATTTTTTCACCTCCTATCATCGAGATCAAACGTCGCCGTGGATACGTCGCGGGAGGAGGCCGAGAGGGCCGGGGGCGGGGATTATCGCGAATTATTCACGTGCCATAAAGCGCAAATTACATCGGCAGCACGTGGCGTGACGTGCGCAATATTGCGCGGATGCTCCCGCAGGACGCGATCTAAAACAATCGCCACTGGGTGCCGCTGGGCGGCTTAAAATATTGGATGTTCATTTGAGCTTACTTTACGATATTAAATTCTACTTCCATTCGACGCGACGCGCTCCACACGCTCTCGCAACCACGTCATATACCTTTTCTAATTCCAAACAACATATCGTTAAATTCCTCATTCGTTCGAACGAAATGTGTGATGGAATTCCTCCCGAATATTGGACGCGAGGCTCGCAAGCTGCTTATGTCAGGGTTCAAAGGCAGAATGTTTTCCGGGAAACAATTAATTCGGCGTCACTAAACAAATAGCGTTATTGGGGTTCGACTGCGGCGGGAGGCATCTATTCGAGCACCTATTAAATTTCTGAATGCGAGGTTAATCCGCAATTACCGCCTAGTTATCGCCGGAAGACGGCGGAGATAGTTAGGGCCCGGAAAATATTCCGTTCACTAATTATTCCGCGTAATTAAACGCGAGCATTATCGTGCGACGCCGCCGCCACCTGCCGGCATTGTGCGAACGTGATTTACTGCGATCCCGCCGCGATTCCGTTGCGACTCCGAAGCGGATCCCCGGCTCTTTTTGCACCAATTAATTGTCGAATCGCTCGTATATATTAATTGCTATGAAATTAATGTGAAGAGCCGCGATCGATTAATGGCTTTTCATCGGACTTAACTAACCATTTTAATAGCTGCCGATAAATTATATAGGTATAATCTGCGCTTTCTCGCCTCTTTTTAATAGTGAATGGCTTAATTAATATACGATTCCAATAAATATTTAGTTAGTGATTTAGTTCCTCCAATAAATTAAACGTGCAAAACGCATGTAAATTAGAAATATTTTCCTCTGAATTTCAAATACGAATGATATCTATCCATGCCATCTATATTAAAAGTAAAATACTTAAACCAATAGCTTTCGTTGGGTGACTTTAATTAAACATGAATATGAAAACACCTACCCATTTAACATAAAAACTTGGATAAGAACATAAGCATTAGTTTTGGTGCCTGAATTGGATGGTTCTTGAAGTAGGTACTTAGTAATCCATTAAAATGTATACTCGTATAGGTACCAGCAATATGTCTTGCAATTTGCTCATACTCACTCTAAGGCAGACCCGGGCGAGTGAATGCAAAACAACGCCCGACGGCAGGGCAGATGAAAAAATAATACAACAATATGGGCCTCAGTTAGCAGGGAGCTGGTCCACTCTTATTGCGGAAGCCAGTCTAATTTGCTCAGAGTGTTTCCTCTTATTTTTCCGCCCCCGATGAAAATTGTGCGCCACGACGATATGACTAGAATTTTCTTCAAAAAACAAATAACATTCTATGGAGAATCGACGTCTCGACGAAGTAAAATTGTTGATTTAATTGAGTGCAAAATTTATTTTAATTTCTTCCTTAGTTTGAACTGAGATAGTGCTTTTTCTTTTATGAAGTTATTAGTGTTTACTATTTTATGTCGATACGTTAAATATAAAACGCGTGATACATATGAAAGTATGATATTTAATACTAACCTACCTTTGCTTTATTGGGATGACTCTACAATAAGTATTAACAGTTATTTAGATGTACAACAAACAATTTCGTATTAGGTGTAGGTTATCAATAGTAAACAAATACTCGTAGATACACAAAACTGTAAGAATGGTATTAAACTAGCTACTTATCCTACTCTGAAATTAGATCGACCCACTAAGCACACTACATATTAATAAAAGAAATTAGTGTCTAATAACAAAAATAGCAAACTATAATGAATAGACCACAATATAATATGCAAGAATATTATTTAAGTATAAGGTCATTAGTAATTACGGAGGGCTGCCGCGGACGGCGAATATTTTCTCGAGGCCTGGGCGGGCGTCGCAGTAATTAAAAGAACGGAGGTCGGTCGGCTCGAGGGCTGCTTCCAGGAAAATCAAAAATTATTGTCCACACATTTTCTTCGCGGAAAATATTTGCCCATAAAATTAATAAAGCTCTTCCTACTGCTATTTTCGGTTAGCGAATTACGAAAATCCGTAAACGTAATAAGTGCTCATTATAATTAAAACGAAATTACGTTTTTACGTGCCAGCATGAAAATATTACTTACATAAAATATTTCACGGAGGAAAACTCGACACAGCACAAAAAGTAATACTATCCGGTTACCAAAAAGAATCTCATCTTCATCTCGCACAATGCGGGAATATTTACCGTAATCATAGCGCAAACATTAATCGCGAAAAGCATTTTGTTAATGAGGTAAAAAACAACCGGGTGTTGAGTGGCGCGTCATTACCGTAGCGGAGAGCGTAGCGGGAGCGGGCGCGGGCGCGGGAGCGGAACCACAAAGCCACCGACTTAATGACACCTCGTGAAAAGGCGAGATGAGTTATTTTTGAGAGGAAAAGGCGAACGTCAAGTGGTACGGTTGTTTTACGTGCGCCGGTGAGGTTTTGTTCGAACTAACGAGGTCAATAGTGAGTCACGGTTCGCGGCGCGTCGGTAACAAGTTCCACGTTTGTTACCGAGACCCCTCTTACAGTAGTTTATAACTTTTTGGGAACATACACGCTAAGTGCGCTTCTATCGAGACTTAGTCTTGTGACTCTAATGTAATTTGATATTTCACCCTTTTGTCGGTACCTACCTATAGTTATATTACCTATCTTAAAGTATCGCTAAGAAACCAGTACCTATAGTAAAATCTCAAATGCAAAATTCATTTTATCGTGTATCTAGAACAAAAATCTTCTCTTAGATAATTTGGCCTATTTTATACATTTTTGTAACATCTGATAACAAACACAAACTATGAAGACTAGAATCATGTTATTACTACTAACGATATACGAGTACATACAGTACGTTATTCCTTAAAAGAAGCCAAATAAGTCTGCTGAAATTTCAGTATTGTTTTCAAGTGGGTTTTCGAAAATAGGGGTCTTATTTAGTGGGGTTGTCAGTAACCCATTAATGACCCACTACAGGGTCGGGTCTCCTTTCACAATGAGAGGAATGTAGGCCGCCGTCCACTAAGCTGGACTACTGCGGGTTGGTGGACTTCACATGCCTTTGAGAACATTTTTTTTTGTGAACTCTCAGGCATGCAGGTTTCCTCACGATGTTTTCCTTCACCGTAACAGCAGGTGATATTTTATAAATCGCACATAACTTTTTTACAAAGTCATTGGTGCGTGCCACTGGGATTCGAACCCGGACCCCTCGATTCGAGGTCGAATTCTAAGCCACTGGGCTATCACCGCTGATTAGTGGGATCATTTAACATTAAATGGCTTATCTTGTAGGTATGTATGTACAAAGAAGTTAACTCAGTTAAAGCCAGTGACGTATGGCAGGTGACACATAATATATCTAACCACGAAATCAAAGCATGGAACAAAAGCTACGAGTATTATCTATTAACAAAGGTTTAATTTAAGATTTATAATTTAATTAAAGTCCTGTTTAGCTGGGATCGGATCCCAGGACCTTTGGCACGGTACTCTAGTACTGTAGTACTCTAGTAGTGTCTCTGTACGTATCGATTTGATCTTTATATTTCAGATATAAAAGAAAATATTTATTTAAACTTAAAAATGAGTAAATGTATTTTTAAAACACAATTATAATAATTATGTTCAGTACGTAATTTCCAAGGCCATTGTGTACAGGGGAAAGCGACCTAACAAGTGGCTACTTTCACATTCCGTTTTCATTTTCCATGCAACAACCGTCGAGCACTAATAACTTTATAATATAGGACCTATAGGAGTGGTTATTTCTTCAATACTCCAAAAAAAGACCTAAGAGAAGTAAAATAAAAATATGGTTCGAAATAATTTACACTCTTCATAAACTTACAGCATATCGTAATTCAAACTGCTAATTATTTTTGCTGTGACTGTACCTACTCAACAATTTCAAAACAACAACTCTACGAACATTTTAAAAATGCTACTGCCGAGGTATCGCCAAATTCCCTTTTCCAAATTCCAGAACTACTAAACGTGAATATTCGGTATCGCGTCAAAAATTCGCGCAACATTCGTGCGTCATCTGCAAAATTGGAACTTCAAATCGAACGCGAATTGCAATTCCGACCGCACGTTCCCACGTCAAAAAACAAAAACCCATCGGAGTCACGCCAGGATCCGCGCTTCGAACGAAAAGCGCGCGAGAAAAAATCTCCTAGTGGATCGCATATCGCGCCCGCACAAACGCATCTCAGTTTTCGTTCGAAGAAGTAATTAAAAAAACGTAGTATAAGGTTGATCACAGGCACCGATAACGCTTGTGCTACCGTTTACGCGTTCTTTGTTCGAGATAATAATAAAACTCAAACAATGGTGGCAGTACAAGACCGAGTCGTTGCCTCAAACACGCCCTACTTGAACGATAAAAAATATTACGTGTAGTGGACGCGTTCGTCTTACGTTCCCAAGCTCATCGTGTGCGTTTTGTTTATTTATTTTCCTTTAGTATAGTTCCACAAAAACTAGCGGACTTTACCTGGTCCACAAAATTAATCGTAAAATAAACTTTTTTCTATTCTTCCAATCTTATTCCTGTTATTATAATAGTGGTACAATCATAGAATAGCGTAGCAGTTAGTTACACAAGAAAGATTTTACAAGTATTAAATTGTAAAATACTGTTAATATATGTACTATTTAGATTTTTGGAAAAATTATCAGCCTAAGCTTATTTTTTATTCGTATATATCCCCAGTACCTATACCCCGATATAGCTTTGAGAAATTCAGTAATTTTGTAATATTTTACGGCAATAAACGGGTTTTTACAGTTGTAAAGTTAATTTTTCGATTCGATTTAAGCATCTTAGTTTTCTGAAGTGAATATCTGAAGATACTCGTAGTGATTCGGTCTATTATTGTTGCATATATTTTTACACACATACATATTTTTCATTGGAAAAATTCGATTTTATGTAAAAATGTACGTAGAATTGTTTTACAAACAATGACATAAAAAATTACTAAATTTACTGTAAAAAATAACTTATAACCGGAAGGAATAACTGGAAATATTCACTCGCAAGTAACACGTGAGTATCACCCTTATGTGGGATTGTTGTAAAACTCATGGAACTCGACCTAATGAAGGTACAATCAGACGCATAATATAATAATGTGAACTTTTTTTTGGTACATTACGTTAATATTTTAAATAACGCAACTCGAAGAAACACATGCTGGCTTTATTTTAATCTATATTTTTTAAAGAAACATTATTGTTTAATGTATTTATAGAAAAATATTATGTAAGTATAATGATTATCTTACAACTATACCTACATACCTTCCTAATATAAGATAATGTAAGAAACAACTTAAAAAATCTTAAAAGTTTTACATAAAAAGGTAAGGATATTAAATAAAAATATGAAACGAGAATGTAGACTACCTTCTACTAACCTCAGTGCATAACTACTTCCGACGGTGGGCTAAAGGGACGGTGTCCTCTGACTTTACCACCCATTAAAACACTAAGAACTAAGAATGTAATCCCCATTACACACAGCAGGTACATAATATATGAACAATGTGTATTTTATTGAAAGTTGTATAAACCTGCAACTAAACTCAAACAGGATGAACTTTAATTCGTATGCTAATCGAATCGGACAAACACCAGCCATTACAAATGGTCATCCATATTAATTTTTGCCACCTCGTAGCAAAAAATGACGAAAACTTTCGGAGTCCGACTGTACTACCGCACCTGGGTCGCCGGGGGCTCTTATTCAAATGCAAATCAAACGTTCCATTTTTAAAATCTACCATCTCGGTACTCCTTGCTTCCGGAACGACTTATGTCCAATCGCTACCGATGGTATCATATCGCTGCAATCAAATTTCAATCATATCTTTATAGCGATAAAATTGAATTTTGAAGCGAACTGCTTTGGTGTATACGTCATTTTGGTATTGGAAGAGGTTGTCGTTTGGGACCTTTTAGGGCAAATTTCGAGTACCCAGGTGTGCTCCCGATCCGGTTAAGGGAAGCGGCCTTGTTAGGGATTCTCGTATAAAATGGTTTAATGGTTTGTTTTTAATTTCATTTTTACATTCACGACTCTTGGTAAATCGCTGGCAATAACGAAAAGTAATGACTTAGTTTTATTGATACCAAATGATTTTCATAATGTTTGTTTAGGATATATTTTGATCATTTTCACCGCATTTATACATCTTACGCATGTTTTAGATACTCGTATCTATAGAGGAACGCTGGCCACGTGCAGAAAAGTAAGATGAAAGATAAATCAAAGAAAACATCAAACAAAAGGCGGATTTTTGTACATATCTTCATATTGTTATAATCTGAGTAATACCTTATCATATACAAAGACAAATCTCTTAAAAAGGCTTCCATATTTCTACAGGCAGAAATTTTGAATGCAAGGAGTTTACTTGTTGATCAACAGGTTAATACTAATAGAATATCAATAATTTTATTTTTTATAATAACGGTAATAGAAAATAATTCGTCTAAGAATGTAAATACTTATTACTTAAAGCTCAATAAGTATGTAAATGAATGAAGTGAGCGTCATTAGCGCAGCTTGTTCTATTGTTCCAGATATGTCGTTGTCGGCGTCGGTGAATGCACGGGGTAACGCACACATGTCGCTGTGCAATGCGTTTACGAGTATTTTGTGTAAAAAATAAATCATTTTAGCATCGTAATGCTTATTTGAGTGAGTATTTTTCCTGTACCAGAAGTCAGTCTATCCACATCATATTTTTTATAATTTTAGGTAGAATGCAGGCCATCTAATGTTAAATGGTCAGTGCAGTCTGTGGACATGCATATCCAACCTCAAATAGAGAAGAAATCCTACCTGAGGTTGTATGCGGATGCTTCGCTAATCGTGCTTTCTAAATGTTTACCTCAAATACAGTATTTCCGTCAATCATACATAATCCAAGCCAAGAAATAAATAAAGAAGATATAAATAAAGAACACGCTGCTTTACGGCAGGTTAAGAGGCTCGCGGCACTACTTCCCAGTCGAGCTACAATGACTCTACCACCTAAAAGCTTCTCAAAATTCACCAACAATCATAACTTTTACTTTCGTATCTATTTTAACACCATTAAAATATTTCAAATCCCATTAATAAAAAATCCCAGGATAAAAAATACAATCGATCATTGGACCTCACGCGCTAAGACCAGACAGAGTGGCACCTTATGGTATCTCACCATCGCATTCCACTGTTGGGGTATTGGACCCAACATTCCACACACCCACGCAACCTGTTCAAAATTCTGGAACTCACACGAAACATGCCCAAATCCAACCGAATAGAACACATATTGGCGCAAACATTGGAAGGTTCCCATTGCGAATATTAATAGCGCTGCGCTCGTAAATAATACAAAAGGGTTTTAACGATTCTTTAAAATTAAACCTTATTTTTTTTATAATGTAACTCATTCAAACGTTAGCAAAGTTAATGGCAATACGTTATAGAAGGACAAATATAAGATGGCTCGTTAGTGACCCACACCGACCCCACTGCTGAGATATGAGCCCTCTCCTTAAGACTAGCAAAGTACAATCTAGAAAACGTATTATGGAGAACGTAAAAGAAAATACATTAATGTTGGTTTAAAAACAATATTTTCCTTTTGGAATATAAAACTGTTCTAAGGTAAGAAGACCAAGGGAGAGAAGATTTTTTAAATACTTAGTAAAGAAACAAAAAGCCATCAAAGTTTTCACTTCTCCGATAGGTAACTCGGGAATGTAACATTCCACGGCATTAGTTAGTATATGCTTTGAATATTATTTGGAATGCTCAGAATGAGTCTCCCAAAAACCATTCCTAATATCGTCGTATTTGCTCATAAATAATTTTGTGACTTATTTTTTCCCGTGGGTTACTAAGAGTTTAAACATTTATCTTCGGCCACGCAAATCACAGAAATCGAATAAGTCACCCATAAAAAACCAGCTCGCGAACCGTCTGGGCGACGGGACGCCTCACAAAGGGCCCTCGTAGTTCGCCAATAATAATAGTTAATAGTTTTCTGAACATCTATAGAAATGTGATTTAGTGGACTCAAAAGTAAGGCAGTAAATCAAAGTGCTATCTCGGCCCACATCTTCCAATACTCGTATAATGAGCACGAAGGACACGTGCTCTCTCATTACACGAAGTTATTCCGTTCCTGATTTAAAATAAATAAATTTTATTACGCCATCTGTCATATCGGGTATAAAACTTGTCGCGTCGGTTCGGCCGGCAGGACCCGATGCGTCCGTCATTCTCGCCTTGACGTTTACTGTCGATGAAACTTATGTTACTGTTAATGCCAAGAGACTGCATTTCCTCATTACCGAGCCGACATCCGATTTATAACTTGTCAAATTTAAGCGGCACGGTACACCATGCCGGGACCTTTTTTGATGGCCACATTAACCTCATACGGTAGATAATAATGAGATCGCATATAGGTGCTAAGAGCATGCTTATGCTTATTCCTTGTATGTTGTGATAGCGTAGATATGAGAACTTTTTTAAATATTTTATTACTACTAACACCAAATTTGATTACTCACGTATTGATGTGTGCTTCAATTTACAACAAAAACCTTTTAAAAACTTATAAATCTAAAACATAGTTTTACGCAAACGACATAAACCATCGTAATTATACCCGTATAAACTGCATTTTTACATCCACTATGGGAATGAAAACCATTCACCATTAAATTGCAAGTGATGTCTTGTCAAAAGCGTTTAATAATAAAGGAGATGGTGCTTGAAAAAGCTCCACTCGTCAAGTTCAATTACATATCCCAGTGTATAAATGAAAAAGTGGTTAGCACTCCAAACTCCATCCAGGCAAATTAAATTCATACACGAAATGTAATAAACAGTGGGCATCAAAAGGCCTCGAATGTCCGTGCGGAGCTTTCCTTTTAATTAGACCCTAAGTACTCGTTAAAAAACAAGATCTTCCCAAACAGACAAAGCGCTCGGTACTAACAAACATTGCGAATGTAAAAAACGTT
The DNA here is from genome assembly GCA_905147235.1 of Erynnis tages. Classification (NCBI taxonomy): domain Eukaryota; kingdom Metazoa; phylum Arthropoda; class Insecta; order Lepidoptera; family Hesperiidae; genus Erynnis; species Erynnis tages. Next base: position 11,168,759 of record LR990072.1, read on the forward strand.
GGATAAATAAGTGGAAAAATACAGGTAAGTCGAAGAGGGGTTTTGTACGGTCCGGCCGGCCACTTAGGTCATCCTGCGAAATAAAGGCCCAAGTTTTTTATATCGCTTTTAAATGCGAAGCCCGTACGTCCAGTCAGACCCGCCTCATCCCCTTCACTATAATGTGAAAGGAAACAAACGAAAGAAAATGTTTCCAAGCCCGTTCACTTTTATTGAACGGTCTTGTACGTAGTTTCGATTGCAAATAGTTCGTGTAATTCAGTTAGCTGGCTCTGCGAAACGAATAAAAATTGAGCTCCAGAAAATATCTAATGGACAACAATTTACCTGGAAAAAGTGTTGACTAAATCAGCGCAGCGATGTGTTGTGTCGCTTCGAAGATTTAGTAACACTCTATTGTAGTCTTATTTCAGGAGGTTTCGCCCAATTTGAAATTTAAAAACTTTTTATTTGGCACGCTAATTAATTATTTTGACAGTTCCGCAAACAAAAACGTCGTCGTGTCTGCGACGGACGGGTACGAAATTTGTATAAATCTTGGCTTGTTTGCGACCACCTACCCGCCTTTGATATCGACGTTCCGTGTGTGAAGCTATACGTTTTCAATTCGGCCAGCGAGGGAGGGTAGTGCGCTCAACGGTCAGGAGGGGGCGCCGCTGAGTGTTTGAAGCGGTGATTAGTAATGCGGTGGGGGCTTATGGCGAAATAATCTTAGTGGAGACGTTAATGAGAAAACATTTTACTGGTCGCCGGGGGCACTTGACGATTAATTAATTTCTCTTTCAGTTTTTTTGCCTCGAGGTAGGTACAGCGGGAAGTTTGGATCGAGAGCCTGTTACACTATGTCTATTTCTTTATTATAATATATGGAGTATCAGCGGGTAATACCTATTCATGCTTTTACTAAATGTTCGTCTTTTCAGTGCTAATGAGGATTATTTGAGTTATTTAAAAAGGTTGGCTTGTTATGATCTGATAGCTATATTTTAATATAATTATATTTTAGAGATCGCCAAGTAGTCGAAATTCGACTATAATTTATTGTAATTTGTATTTAACACGTAACGGAATTTGTGCATTCTTCTCCACATAAACGTTATTTGTACCAAATGTCAAACTGCTCCGTTCGCGTAGTGAGCTGTAAATTGTACCAAAAATTCGTTTCACATATTAATATACGAGTATAAGATTCTTACAATCCATCTATGACAGTGGGAAGTAATAATTAGGTTACAGAACAGGGCAACGAGTGCGAACGGTAAACTCCATTGTCGCGTTATCGCGCTGCCCCAGGCCGGCGGAATATTAGGAGGCAACTTTAATTCCCGTCGCTAGCCAACTTTTTAATTTCATCTAGAATTTTGTAGAACTTCAATCCTCCAAGCCTGGGTAAATATTAAGTGGACGTAACAATTATGATCCTAAGAGGAGCTTGGATTTTAAGGTCTTTGGGGGATCTGGATATAGTCCTAACAGAGATCTGTACTACTCACTCGCATACTACTGCTCTTCATTGCATAGCGGGTATTAGTCAATAGGTAGGTGAGTGTAGGTATGACCACGCTCGCTGGTCCAAAAAAGAAATTTGAAGAAGTTTAAATTTGCATACCTACCTGAAAAGGTGATGGGATATGGATTGATCAAATTGTGTTTTAATATACCTTCCCACATTCGTGCAAATAAACGTTTTTTTTCTTCTGTTTCTTTTTTCTATAAAGCATTAGTAGCATTCAATAAATTAAAAAAGCACTGTCCGAAATGAAATAAGTAGGTACCTAAATATTATAGTGAAAGATAAGATTTTTTTATTTAAGCCTAAACTTTACTCGTCATCCGGCATTCAATCATCAAAAACTCCAAATCGTATATCGAATCAATCTTTTCTTAACTAAAAAGGGGGGTACACCCCCCCCTTCCAGTTAAGAAGCGAGATAATGTCGGGCCACGTGCGCCCGCACACTCCATCGACTCGCAATACGTACCCAATCAGGATTATACAAATCCCTCGCGGCTATCCGGGACGGGAAAATAATTACGATCGAGCCGAGTTAATCAAGTGCTGACGAGAATTGAGGAAAAATTCCCTAATATACCCCGACCGTTTTGCTGTACTGATGTAGCATTTAATTTTGTATGGATGTGGGCTAATGGAGTTGTGATTGACAACTCTTGACGTTCATATGTACGTGTCATATTCGTTTGTTTAGTGTTAAAGACCTTTTCTTCAACTTTTCCTCTTACTGTAAACCAGCAAATCAGGAAGTTGTCCTGCTGGAGTTGGTATTAGTCAACAAAATAAATTTTCTGGTATCGAATAGCAACACCAGCCAAATTAAATTTTTTAAAACTAAACCATCTAGGAATGCATTGAAATACAAAAAAAACATCAAAATATATAGATAGAATCATTACAGACGAGGGCTACAGTACCAACAACATCAATAAGAATTCGTCGTCGGTGTTGAAGAATATGATATATGAGCAACAAAGAAATGAAACGTTTAAAAAACTTTAAAAGCATGCTTTAATGGCAGTTTTTCTGGCATCTACTCTATGAAGGTACATCGTCCAATAAAATTAAATAATTTTTCGATATTTAAATGAGCACGCGTCATGGGCTCAGATGACAGTCATGTAGACGAATAATTGACGCCTAAAGGCCAATGTTCAGTGAATGTGATGAAGCGTCACTCCACACTTCAGTGGGCGCCGATGCACCAGTGCACACCCTCCCTGTGTCGAATATAATGTATGGCGAAAGTGGAAATGAGTTTTCTTTCCTTGTTTAATTTTGGGACAAGATATCTGTCCTTAGGTGCTAAAGCTTTACAGTTGTGGCTTCAGCCGAGAGGGTTCTTGATTTTTAGTTTAGATTTTAGTTACTAAAGGTTCTGGATTTTAGTTGAAGACAGGCGATTGCAAGCAGGTGCCAACGAGATCAGATAAAACCGCAATATCGTTTGAGGACTATGAGTCCTCAAACGATACTCACCGCAGCTCGCTGTTGATGTAGGCAATATATGAATATTGCCTACATCAACAGTTCCACATTTATTCTTTTGTAAGCTCTAAAATTAGAACACGTAGGTAGGTATACCTTTTTTATTGGGATAGTTGTCTGTAACCCATTAATGACCCACTGCAAGGTCAGGACTCTTCTCATAAAGAGGGATGAAGGGCTTAGTCCACCACGCTAGCCTAATGCGGGTTTGTGGACTTCACGCGCCTTTGAGAACTCTCAGCAACTGTCAAGATTTTGTCAAAACACCCAGGTATTTCATCCAGGTATCTCACCTTTTATCATCAACCAGGTATTGTCAACCTTTTATCATCAACCAGGTATTGTTAACCTTTTTCTTACGTCTCGCGTTGTACCCAAAATTATTTAAAAAACCGAGGACACCCCAGTTGCCGACTGCGAGCTAGCATGTGAATTTACTTGTACAATTACGCGAATTTTCTAATACACAAACATCTCGAATTTATCCCGATCAAATTACGTAACCTGGCGCATTATCTGAAATAGTCGAAAGCTATCTTTTCAACCGGCAGATCGTACTTCCCTACTTAGCCAAAAGACTTCCATCAGAGCCGTGTTCAGGCTCACTTAGCGAATGAAAGCGGACTGCGCTGTTGACGTCGCTCCTTTCCAAATCCCTCCCTGCGTTTTTATTGGTGTTTCAATGCGATGCTCAGGACAGGGGATTCAAATATTGGCAAATTGGATTGCCATTAAAGCTAGATGTCAAGTTTCTAACTGTCCATAGCTACCAACCTGTGGGAAGCAAATATTTGAAATTGTACTGTTTATTGAATAGATACCAATCATAGTTTGTTGGTTTATAAGGTAACAGTAACAAGTAATAGCTACAAAAAAATCTGATAACTTAGGTAGAAATTTTCAAATTTTCATAAAAATATCAGAGTTAGTAAAAAAAACGGAAAATATATGACCACCTTGTTTGAAGATAAATTTATACGTGTCAGGTTTAAGTCTACAATTTTATTATACAATTTTTGAATTTATTTAAATTGTAATTAAAAGTTGTGCACGCAATTTAAAGAGTTTATATAACTTTTGCCCTTGACTTGGCGACATTGAAGTTGGCACGTGTCGAAAGCGATTTGTATCACAGGTCAAATAACTTTCATCTTGATGCAAATATTTAGGTACATAATATACTTCAGGCATCTTTAAAGTACCACTCTACTGTATTTAATTATTTATACATGAATCGACGTCCCGTGCAATGAGATTTTTATAGAGAGACTAGTATATTTCGGATATACCTAAATAGGTACTTCGTAATTTACTTGCCACCATTTTTAAAAAATAATTTTACCTCTTTTAAAAAAATATCAGAGTTTCCTGACATTTTATATCTTGTCCAAAATGTATCGTGTCCAAAACCATTAACAAAATAAATTAATATAAAATCCCCAAAACAAATGAAAGAAATTACACATCGAAAGAAAATAATTTATTCGAACACTTGAAGTGACTTGAGCCCTTGTGGTTTATAAGTAAGCTCATTCTGTTTCAAATTTTTTAGAACTATGCACTAATTACATTTGTATTGATAAGGTTTGAATCAAACCCTATTCGGTAACTATTTACCTAGTTAACAAACTCCGGAACAAACCCAAATCATTACATATTACCAACGTCAAACATGATGGTTTTATCTTATTTCCACCTTATTTCCAGCCAACCCTTTACTAGCAGTAACATAAGAACTTATTAGAAGCAACCCTAATCGAGCAAAGCTCCGTCAACCAATTACTTTGAAAGACTCTTCCAACATGGCGGAGGTATTTCAATTTAGCTTATTGGCTCATGTGCGCGGGGATTTTGACAAATTTTTCCTGTCCGTTTCTCATCTTTTCCAATCCATCAGGTGGATATTTCTCAAAAATATTTTAAGGGGACGCTCGCTCACTTATTTTTTTATTTCCCAAAATTTCAATAGGTAGAGTTTTATTGTCACCCACTGAAAGTGAATATTGCAAACTAAATAGAAGTTTTCTTGTTGTTTATAAAAATTATGCTAAATTAGGCAAGGATTGTTCTTTTTAATCTACGTATTCCGTAGAGTTCAGGCTTGGTTTTTGGTGGCATACTAATTTATTGATTTTATTGGACAACAATTTTATGGATTGTTCCTATACTAAATCTGCACAAAATCTAAGTAAAAATAATAACCCAGGCAGATAAAAAAAATCCATCACTGTTTGAATGGCGCGTATTGCGTTTCCGAATATTGCATTTTTGGTCATCTACTGTAGTGGAAGGGGAATTGAAATATTTTGATATTTTTTGAAATCACTGTGTACCTGTGTTACTTTATAAAAAGTATTAGTAATAGCCGAGGTCGTGACCCGCCGTAGCTGCAAACTGCAATGCAGATCGGGGTTGTTTCATGGTCCAAAATATTTTAGAACACAACAACCAAATAAATCTACACGAACTTTGACACGGGGAATTCAAATTTTTGGCTACAAACCTATACTTTTTAACGGTTGCTTTAAAGCTTACTTTAAGAAATTAGGTACGTATTTGCTTCTTGTACTTGTTACTTAAGTATTTCTGAAATAAGTTTGCCCATAAAAGGTAGTCAGTTTATGTTCATAAAAGTTTGTTGGTATATGAATTCAGATCAACTGAAAATAAAGAAACTAAAAAATTATACACAAATAACAGTTATCGATAGTTTATTTAGTTAAATTCTATGTATGTTTAAATATCATTTTAATTTAACTACTTTGAGGAAAACAAAGGAAATGCTGGGCAAAATCGATTCAGTCTAATCTAACTGTTCACATTTTGAGCGTAGCGGCCCACCCTGGCCGGGTGGGTACCCACACATGCCACCTACACCATTCATAAATTCAGAAAAAGTAAAAAGGTTTATTCAATAACCTAAACCGTTACAAAGTGACTAAAACTTCTGTACACGGGTGCAGACCAGTACCTATAAGGTATTTATCTCTAACCAAATAGGTATACCTAATAGGGTAATAAGTTCATTTTTAACCTTTCTGTTTAATTTTCAATCATCAAATTTAAAAATTACTAAAATCAATTTTCAAATAACGGCACAACTTTGCAATGGTTGCACTAATCCGGCGTGCACCGACCGCCTATCAAATTCTGCCTCATTAGACATGTGGCGGGCGATATCCACAGAATAGTTTTTTCTCCTAATATACCTAACAGATCGTAATTTAGGGTGCATACAAATGATGCATGCAGTTGGTTTCGTAAAATATAATCCAAAAATGAAATACCTATTTAGAGTAGGTACATGTAAGGATTTTTAAACCATATTTAAATTTTGTATTCCTTTTTTATGCGCAAATAGCAATGAACGTATTATACTTATTACGACCATAAGGGAAGACCTACAACAAACCATGCTACTCCACTTTGGATTGGTCTGACGGCTAAGACATATTTAACAACTACAAATTTAAATAATCTTAACTGAAAACATGTTACAAGGAAATGGACGTGTTATAAAACTGTTTTACAAAAAAGTACAAATGACAAAGTTCATCTTATTGTAAGAAAAAAATGAGTAAGCTTAAATAGGTAGTAAAACAAATTTGTTCAAAAACTAGCTTATAAATAGTGCACATTAGTTAAACGAAATATGGCATATTATGTACATCGACCGCTATCAAATTCTGTTTCATTAGGCGGGCGGGCGGCGACCGCTATCGACAGAGCGGTCCGTTTTTCACGCTACACTAGCCCACTCGCTAAATATTTGGAAATAGGAATAACCATAAAGAAAATATTTTTCTTTTAGTTACGATGTTTTTAAACTGATTTGTTAGAATTTTAATTCAATGTCTTGTTATTAGTCGACATTATGACGACTTCCCCTATACCTGCTATGCTATAAGTCTATACTATGTACTAATAATACCTACTCGTTCTTATGCCTCCAACATAATAATAATATAATTTCGGAATTCTGTAAAATACTTATTAGTAAAGTGTAAGTGTAAAAAATATTAGTAGTGTTTTATTTTTATTTCATATCAAAATAATATAGCGCCGCCCCAGTAACGTGGAAAACATTGTTCTAGTCAAGCTTATTTTCCTCCTACGCCTTATTGCTGTATTATATTCTCTTAAATATTTTATTTTGCTCATAATAAAAATATGTAGTCAATTAATTAAACCGAAAAACAACAAAAACTCCTCCGATCCCCCGACAATAATTTCGCAAGTTACACCAAACAAAAGCACTTACAAAATCAGTCCGATCCCCATGTTACCGCAGGGAACAGTACCTACCTGCACAGTAGGCACCTACCGATTTAATTTACACTACCCCCCGCCAATCGGGGACAATATTCAAATAAGGCTTCATCTATTACAGCCCCCATCGCGACATGTTCCATTATCTATCACTTTCATCAGACCCTCTGGTTATGTCGTCGCTTTCACATCCTAAGATTTTTAAGGGATGTAATCAAATCAAATAGACCGCGATAAGAACAACGGAATTAATTAAAACTCAGGTAGATTACTTGCTTTTATTTTTGCGAAGGGTATTTATTCAATTTAGAATTGTCATTTGCTGTCGGCTTCTTATTTTATTTTATAAACAATGCCATTGTGTACAGAAATATCTGCAATATTGGTGGGCTTACATTGAAAACATAAATGGAATCTTAATTATTTGTTACCCAAATCATACCGTTGTATATAATGCCTATAACTAATATTGTGGAAAAGTAAATTTTCATTGACAAAAATAAATTATTTTTATTTTAAATTACAGGCAGAAGTAACATTCTTGACCAAACATGGTTTACTACTAAAAGAGCTTAATTAGTTCAGTCACTACGGCTACAGGTTATTAACCTCTATATCTATGTGTAAAAAGCTCCTGTTGATGCTCCCATAAAAATATAACACTATGCGGTGTTGCTTGACATTATTCCCCAAAACAAATGACGGAATACACAATCCGTTAACATTTTCCAAAACATAAAACTTGTCGCTGGTACAGGGAACAGTGTCGCCGCTTGTCGCCCGTAGCGCAGCGGTTCGATTGCCATCTCTTACCCCAATCTGTGGCGAAACAAGGCGGGTTCGGTGGCGGCAGTTTTTTCAATAACCCTTGAGGAGTCCCGCTGGGCCGCTCAAACACATGACCCCGTCAATCAGCTTTATGAATGAATACATTCGTGCCTTGCTCCTGACAGTTCTATGACTTCTCTACTTATTATTGCCACGGAATAACCAACTCTATTACGTGGAAAGCGATTCGGCTTTTTACAGATTGGAAAACGTTTCAATTTTATTGGAAACGTATTACAGCAAAGCTGTTAGCGGCAATTCTATTTTAAAACACAAAAAAGATGAAGTTTTCGGTACGTATTTTAGAATCAATTTGCCGTCTCGTCAGACACAGACCGAAGCTGTGTTGCTACATTATTCATGTAAATTTCGATCCGATTTTTTTGCACACGGTAGATACACTACGTTAATTATAACCTAGTGCCTTTGAAAACTTTAAAATTTAGAATTATTCATGAGCTAAGGAGGAATAGAATAGGATACTATCGCAAGATCGCAAGACTCTTAAACAGTCTTTCGTCTATGTTAAATCATCTATGTCAGCGTCTAACTGTAGAATAACAAAATATCTTCAGTATCAGTCTCGATAATTTCGATCTCGGTGCAAATTGGTGGGTGAGTCTAGACTAAAACTATAAGAAAAACTCCGAGACGAGGTGTCTGAGTACCTCAAACACGGCCATCACGAGTCACGACCGAGCCGGATCCGAAAAAAACCGTTATCGGCTATTTTGATTCGAGTTTTAATTTTTCAGAGCGGGGGCACCGCAGCTCGCGACGTGATTTGATGGGCCCGCTTTGTGCGCGATGGAAATAATATCGCACCAAGCACGGATCATTGGAGAGCGAACTGCACTTTCGTGTATTTTCATTTGCTGTAACTCAACAATGCGAACCGATTTAAAATATTGCATCGACTTAAATTTCGAAATAGGAACGCGTTTTAAAATGATTGATGGATCTTCCGTTTCCGTTGTTTGTTTTTGCATTTTAGTGCGAATTAAAAAATGTTAGGATAATAAAATTATTCAAATGAACTATTAAGAACTTGTCGATGTTCCCACTACAGTCTTACCTATCGGCTCTTGGTAACGAGTATACTATTTACCTACACTTCTAGTCTCAAAAATGTTGCACAACGTATTTATCAATGCCGGAGGTTGGCTATGTCTATAGATATAAAGTGTTGCGGTGAACATATTTTTAGTTTCTTTTTCACGTGTCACCGTGGTCAAACCTTTATAACCTACTTTGAATAAAGGCCGTATCATATTTCAGGTGGCGGTGGTTTTGTAGGTCAATAAGTCACCAGGCGAGTTCCGTGCCGCGATCCAACCTATACACATGTAAATTTATAGGCAACTTCGTCTTTGTATCAACCTGACAAAACAAGGGTGCAAAATGAAACAATAGCACATCAACGCAGCTCACCCCTCGCTGCAAACCACAGGAGGATATCATAAATGTCGGCTTAAACACTCGTCTCGGAGGATAGTAAATAAAAATATAATAAAATAATAAATTCGACGCAACATATGGCTCGACGCAATCACTGAAGGGGAGACTTGTCCGCCAACTAGTCGGCCAACGAGTCTACGGATTACAATGTTGTTTTCATTCTGTTACGATTTCCAGTGTCAGTCGCGCTGCAGAACGGATTTCTATTGTTTCGTTAAAGATTTTAAAATAAGATTTTTACGGAAGAGAAATATTTTTACGACTTCGCAATGAGTTATTACAATATTTTATAGTTAACATCACATGTATTTAATGCTGCATTAGTTTTGTTTCTTTTTTTGTATCCATTTCCTGATAAATACTTTGATTTAATCAAGATTTGTAATTTTATACCTTCATCCTTATACGCAGATTTTATATCTTCAAACATGAATACTACATAACACAGTGACCATTAATTTCAATCTTCTTGGTAGATACCTACTGTCTGTTACGATTTTTGATATGAAGTAGTCGCAAACTCATACCTACTTCAGTTTTACAGGACCTTGATAGGGGATACAGATGATTTATCTAATCATTGTTACTCTCTTATGCCGATAGATCGTCAAAAGATCAATTCGGAATTGGTAGCGGCACACTTGTAGGTACGGTTTGCTGGAATTCCCACACTTGTCCGATTGAGACCATAAAACAATGTGCAATAAATGGCACCGCCAGGCGACTTTATAATTGTAATAGGATTTCATTTTGATTACAATACGTATTTTTACCAATATATCCTATTTGTTTATACCTACAGAGCTTAATCGTAGATAAAAACAAAAGAAAACTCACTAACTACCCATGAAATCTCAAAACTTATGTACTTGACCTAGGAATACATATTAATTTTGTTAGTAAGATAGCTTATTTTATCCCCTTATAGGGTGAATTTGAAAATTTTAAGAAAAACCTTAAGTCAGCTTATATTCGTGTATGATGCAGACATACAATATGCTTTAGTATCTACACAGTCACGTAAAGGATTCTGGTTTTAAGTAATGATGAACTTTAATAGAATAAATCCTCGAGGTATAACTCTGCGAAACCCTTAGCCAAATTTCAAGAATTTCAAGATTTAGGTTTACTCAGTTCCTGACATTTAATTTTCTTGTTCAATAGGTTTAATTTCGCGTAAATTCCTAGGGACAGAATTAAAATTCAATACAAATTTCATTGACGGCCCGATTTGATTTTATGACAGCTTTAACTTTAGGGCACCAACTAATAGCAAACTATTAGAATATACTTAATAGAAAACCTAAAAATAAAAAACGAAAAGTTTACCATAAATATTTTCTTAATATAAATCACAGCATCAGCTTCAACATTTTCTTAATTAATTCTGTTTTCATGTGGTGTATAGCTTTTTGGTGCAAAAAATATTCCAAAAATATTCTGTGCTATAATAACATTACGATCAAAAAAATGTCGCAAAAGCCCCTAAAGTATGCAATTAAAACTGAACCGTTTCGATTACGACGTCCGGTTTGGTACCGCGATGTGTAGGGCTTCCCCAGTGCAGTACTCTCCGATGCATCGAGTGGTATCGAGATCGAAACTCGAGTAATAGTCGAACCCTCGCTGCTGGTGTCCCGCACTCAATCTCGACCGAATCTAGCTTTAAAAGGACGTAACATCCACAATCACGCCGCACATATCGATTCAAAATCGTATTTATTGTTACGAGATACGACTGATGATATTTGAGTCGATGTTGTTACACATTGATTGACGAATTCCCTCTGTTTGGAGCACAATTTGAATGACGAATAATTTTCTAATATCTTGGTATTTTTGATTTGCCTTTGTAAATGATGAATAAATATTGCGTATCCGTCTGTCGTTCCGTCCGTATGTCTTCAAGTAACCTGCATGTTGCATTATGGAACGTATTTATTTTTTTACTAGACTACTACTAAGACTCCATCTTTCAGAAACCTTTCTTCGCATTCAATTACGCTACTACCAGAATAAAAACATCTGTTTATCGCTTACAGAGAAAATCGTTCGTGTTAATTGAAGCTCTGATTTAAATTTCCGTATTCCAAAGTATAAATAAAATACCTAAGCTTCCGCCCTGTAGCGTCCGGGAATTTTAATCCGGAATTGCCTTTGTTTCGTCGTTTCCTAAGAACCTTTCAATTAAACTCTCGTAACAAACACACCAAGGTGTCCATTATTCCGTCGTCTTTGAGACATCGCAATTACGTAGGATCCATCTAAATACGTTGCTATTCGATGGGATAGCCTATTGAAGGTCTCCGAGCTGTACGCAAAACGCATTGGTGCGTGTAAGACTAAACTAAGCCTTCCTATAAACTCGCTATAGGCTTGCTAGCTCAAGAGCTGGTAGACATTTTAAAGAAGTATTCAAGAGGCGTCATAAAATTATGTTAAATCCATTACTTATAATATTTAAACACCAAAAATGCGGACCTAACTGGCGGGATTGAATTTAGCCATAAGTAAAAAAGTGCTTCAAGCGTTTTGAAGTTTTTTACTTTTTTAATAAATTACCCATTTCCATTACCCGCCAGCCAGGCCTGCATTTTTGGTGTTCGAATATTACAAATAATCGATGCAACATAATTTTATGATGTCTCAAATACTTCTCGAAAGATGTCTGCCGGCTCTTGGGCTAGTCCTTTAATAGGTATACAGATAGATCATAGCTGTTGATAACAAAACATAATAATTTACGTAACTTGTGTTATTTGCTCGGAAGTGTTGAGTAAGTATGAAAGAACCAATTCATAGATACAAGTCTAATTTTTATTAGTGTAGCAGGCAAACAGAAAGACCAAACAGAAACGGTTTGGAAAAAATTAATACTCTACCAAAATGCAAAGGTTTCTATGTCAATCATTAAGTCTGACGTCACAACTTCTTAAATAAAAAAAGAGGTTTATCATTGGTTTTGGGATTTAAAATAACTACAGTCAAAATCTTAAAACCATCTTTTTTTTTCCTGCGTTCCTGTACGATCTCTTGTTAGAGAGTCATGTTCTAATTTAATTCTAATTAAGTTCTAATTTAGTTCTAATTTAGTTCTAATTTAGTCATGTTCTAATTAACCACTAAATTAGTAAACTGAATAAATTTACCAGTTAATATTTTTTTAATTTAGCTCATACCACTATTTTCAACACACAGCCAAAACCAAGTTTTCAATCTGGAGATTACATCTGTCAAGTCTTATTTCAATTACCGGCGTTTTTCGAATTAATTCTGTCATATCTCGATTTGCGATACAAGCATCGGATTACTCGGCGATTTGCTAGGACCGACACAATCGCATCAATGTTGCTCGATGGATGCCACAGAGTAACGAATAAAGAGGTTGCTGTAGACCAAGAGTTGATGCTCGTTATGCCAAAAGCTTTTAGCAAGTGTTTAAGTACTTAACTTTTAAGTACTTAAGCTGATCGTATGTTGCGATTTTTAACTTAGGTCCGCTTGACATCCAGAAAAAAAATCGTAAACAGCAGCCTGTATATCTTTCGGAATTCGATTATGTGGAAAACCAATCACAGAAAACTTATAGTTAAGGACATGTTATACCTACCTACTCGGAATTACTCTTAGTATCTATCGTCATCAAGTTTGTTTCTTTATTTTATATATTTATTTATATTTTAGTATTTGACTTAAGTTTGAATATATAAAAGGGAAAATAAACCAGTTTTAGTGCGTTGGTAATCTTCTCATATGTACATAGGTACGTTATTGTAGGCATTTTGAGGTACTCGTAACTCCAAAAATATGACTATTATATTGCAGTTGCTGTCCCGTCCCATAACTCAGTGTGGCCCAGACTTGACAGACTTATATTGAAGTCTCTGTTGCTCTCCTAACCTGTGGCAGCTCACATCAACGGCGCGGACGCGCGGTCTCGCGGTAATGGAGTGGCGGAGTCCGCGTGCCGGCGGCCGACCGCCACGCGGACATGCGCGTGCGCGCACTCCCACCGATTATAACTAGCCATCACGTGAGAATGTAGGGAAAATTAAATGCCGAACGATACATGAAAAGATTTCGTACGCCTGGTGTTGGAAGGTTTTGGGAGTTGAAAACAATTGTTGGAATTATCCTAAGTATATTGTGTTATGTGTATGATGAGGGTATGAACTGCTGCAAGAAATATTAGTAACCTGACAAATAAGTAACAATAATTGGTTATATTAGCAGCAATTTAAATATATATTTCTGAAACTGAAATGAAATAGTTATTTTACTTTCAGACTTTGTCCAATTATGCAAAACTTTATAGTTAAAGGCCTCAATAAATTTACATCAATCCAATATATATACGACAGCAACAGCGGCATCAAAGAACTCTGTGAATGGAATTCCGATCATAAACCTATAGAGACGGATTGACATATTTTTAGCAAATATCAGTTTGAAATAATTTCAAAACGTCGCACAGAAAAATTGTCATGCCAATAAACTTCAAGTGCACTCACGAACACGACGTTCGCCACAAAATGCCTGTATAGCAAGCAGTATACGAGTACTCTGAGCGAAAAGTAATATCTAGGTGTCAACTGCAGGCGATAATCGCGGGGTAAAAAATTGCCGTCAGACCTCGACGCCGGCACTATTTCCACCCTTGCCTGTATCTCGCCGTTTATCGGCCGATAGTATCTGAGTGAGACATCGCTGGTGACGTTTGAAATATGATCGGCGTGGTCCCCGGGGCGCGGGAGGCCACGTGCGTCGCATATTCAAATCAGAATCGCACGCGACGGGACCCCCGTGTTGGCTAAATACACCCGCCGCGCACCGCCCGGCCCACCCACTTACGGACCCTCGGCCCTATGTAATCGAATTTGAAAATTATTCTAAAACACTGAATAATGTATTTCGAGGGACCCCACGCCGGAGGCGGCGCGGCCCGAGCTGATTTTTAAAATAAATTAAACTTAATCAAGTGGGTTCGCGCACCTAAACGGATTAACTTGGCTCTGATTTGACTTCGCTACTGTTTGCACGGTACATGAGGGGTGTCGGCTTAAAGGTTATCCGAAACAGTGCGGATAACATCGTTCGCATACAATCGCGCTACGCAAACGTGGAATGAGGTTCCGTGATGTGAGCCGCCTCGTTATCTAGCTATTAAGGCGATTTGCCAAATTATTGCTTAAGTAATTATAATATTGTATTGGTCGTCTCATTATGACGACCTGAGTGGCGCAATGGTTAAGACACCGGTGCGCCGCGTGGAGGGTCCTGGGTTCGATTGCCAGCAGCGCACAGTGGTCTGAAAATCAAGCTTCATACTCATAGAAACTGATTGTCAGAAATCAATAATTAAAAAATGTTATTGTAATAAGTACACCTCCCTTTGTTAACTGTTATAGTATGAAGGTCGTGAGTAGCTCCATGTGTGAAAAAAAAAATATTGTATTTTTTTTTGTATGGGAAAAAAACTTCAAAGTGGATTTTAAAAAAACTGATCATAACTGAAGGTCTGGTATTCACATGAGTTATTACACTCTACATGGCGATTAAGATGACATACAATTGTTATGCCTTTCGGTGCCGCTTTGCATGTAGCAAGCTTTTAAAAGTTTGAGTTTTTGGTAGATGAATTACATGATAATGATATAATTACATGATGATAGCGTAAATGAGGGTAGTTATAATATAAATAGGACGTATATGCTAACTTAATTTAGTAGCTCTTTGCACTTGTTCGCGCTTACTATACTTATTTAGTTCGATTTGTTTTCGTGTTATAATGGAAAGCTTCAGTACCAATTTGGATATGTTTATGTTTGTGGCGAACAATAGCTGTTTTTCAAAGCCCAGCGAATTATTTGAAGTTTTGGTGAAAAACGTTACTTTGTCAGAAAATGAAAATAAATAATTTAAACTATTCTGTCAGACTTTTGTGTGTTCGTTGAAAAACAAATGGAACTCGTGTAATCGCACGAGAAAAACATTCATAAAAAAGTATGAGATATGGCTGCAAGAAGACATAAAATGGCCTGAGTTCATAAAAGAAAAAATCACACCTTCTTTGGTGTTAGACGAGCAGCAACCATGTTCTAGTTTTGACTGCAGTGTAAATGAGGGCGCATCAACATCATTAGGGTTGAATGCAGAGACTTGCAGTGTTGGAACATCAACAGAGGTGAGTCCAAGAAAAGTGTTCTCTGAGCTAAGCCCGCTACAGAAGAGAAGAAGAGTGGAAGAGCTACTAGCACATACCAATGAAAGCCTTGCTTTTGCAACTGGTTTAAGTGCTGGTAACAAAAACGTAGCAGATATCATTAAATTAGTCACAGAACATCCCGAGGAAGCTACTAAGATAAAGCAACTGTTGAAGCCCGAGAAAGCTCAGCCCATGTATTCCGCTGATAAAGCATTGGGTATACTGATTTCGTTGAAACTTTCAAAATGGCAGTATACAACATTAAAATTTTTGGTGATCCTGCCAGAACTGCAGCTATTACAGGCTTGGATCCTAGTTTGATCCAAAGATTTGCAACACTTTTGCGCGTGATGGCTTGTGGAGAGCCCATTAATGTTGATGCGTTTAAAAACTTTGCGCACCAAACCGCAGAAAAATATGTGGAACTATATGGCTGGTATTACATGCCATCTAGTGTCCATAAAATTTTAATGCACGGTGCTGAAGTCATTAAACATTTTAACATGATGCCCATTGGGAAATTATCTGAAGAGGCATCGGAAGCCAGAAACAAAGATTTTAAAAAAATCCGAGAAGACCATTCTCGACAATTTTGTCGAAAAGCAACAAACGAAGACATTTTCAATGGTCTTCTTGTTTCGTCAGATAAGGCCAGTCCAGCATAAGGCCACAGCTGATAAAATCAAAACGCACACCTATTACCGATGACATGAAATGTCTTCTCATTGGTGATGATGATGCAGATATAGACAAGGAGTATATTGAATTCGTTGATGTTAATGCACCTATGCTGGACTCTGATGAAGAAGATACTCTTTGATAGATAATTGGTCTTTTATAAGTAGTTAGTAATAGAGAATAATTAATATATGTATATGTAAAGCTCTGAGTATTACTACATTTAATTATATAATTTACTGAAATAATATTTAATGGTATAATCAAATAAAGAAATTTTGACAGTTTTTATTGAATATGTGCTTTTTATTTCCTATTTTTTGAACAATTATATTATTTAAATATATCCTAAGTACGTATTTATTCCTTGTGTACATACAAATTACAATTATTTTTATGTTGAAAGTTATAGTTATCCTTATAATATAAAATGAAGACTTGAATAATCATCTACCAAAAACTCAAACTTTCAAAAGCTTGCTACATGCAAAGCGGCACCGAAAGGCATAACAATTGTATGTCATCTTAATCGCCATGTAGAGTGTAATAACTCATGTGAATACCAGACCTTCAGTTATGATCAGTTTTTTTAAAATCCACTTTGAAGTTTTTTTCCCATACAAAAAAAAATACAATATTTTTTTTCTCACACATGGAGCTACTCACGACCTTCATACTATAACAGTTAACAAAGGGAGGTGTACTTATTACAATAACATTTTTTAATTATTGATTTCTGACAATCAGTTTCTATGAGTATGAAGCTTGATTTTCAGACCACTGTGCAGCGCAGAGATTTTAATGATGAATTTGAATTTCTGTTTCTGGTCTGGGTGTGTGTGTTGTTGTCTTGTGTGTGTCCATGGCACCCACGACACAGGGAATCCTAGTGTGGGGCTGTGAGTGAGAAGCGTTATTTATTTATTATTTATTATTATTTAACTTTAATGTATATTGATTATGAACTGATAGACTATACGCTTCACACGCGGCTATGCGCACATCACTCAAGCAGCGGGATTATGCGCGCTCCGACTAGTGTCTACCCTGTTGTAAGTACCGTACCCATTAACGGGACATAAAAGAATGGAAACCACTAGCAAATGGCTATTAACATCATTTATGTACTTGCAATATTAACTCCGTACCTACCTGTAATAAATTTAAATTACATCTATTAAACTTTCTTCCTGCTAACTATTGTTAAACATAATTGCTATGACTCATGATTCTGCTATCAAGAACACAAGAATAATCTCATCTTACCCCTTAATTAAACTTATTGTTAAATAAGTTTCTTGCATCAGTTTTACAGTACTTATTATTACAATGTTAAATAAATAATTAATTAAACATGAATTTTTAAAAGTACCTTATTCAGCACTCTATTAACTTTGTAATGAACAAGTGCAAAACGTTAACTATCGAAATCCAATCTTAAATTGCTTTTTATGAACACCTTTGTGTATCAAAGGCTATTGACCTTTTGTTTCCCTCCAATACGATCTTGTGATACCATGTGTTTATTTCAGCGACGATATATCACCAAGTGAAAACACATCCCTCCCGGCAAAAGGTTTAATAAAATTTATGAATCGCAAAAATTGCCCAAATTCATATTTGAAAATTAAATATTGAATAAGACAATATTAGTTCACTCGCTACATTAAGTTTTATTACGGCATGAATACATTGGCCTCGGTGCGATTCGGCACGCAGGGCTGCGGCCCCGCCATTAGCACCCGATATGAAATTAAAATTAAAATATATAAAAAACGGCATGAGCACTCTCGACAGACCGCTAAGGGGCAGCCCTAAAGATTTAACCACACAGAAACTGTGGAGTAGTCGTTACTTCGTTGCTTAATGAAAATGTAACGTTTATAACTAAGCATTTCGAAACGTTCTTCTAAGAAACTTGAGAAAATGGACATTTTCTACGTAAGAAATTTCAATTAAATACGCAAAATATTTTCAAAAAATACTTTTTAATCTTGTGAACTAATAGTTCAAAGACTTTATATTATTGTGAATATTGTTACCAGAATAAAAAAATCAATAGAAGACAAAGACAAAACTTTAATTTGTATAAATATGGGTTTAGAGTTGTTACGAATTATTTTAATCAATTTATCTATATTAACCATTATTTGCAACGAGACCGTTAATGCCTTGAGGTTGCGATCTGGACAGATTCTGGGCAATACATTTTTATAGCTAATGAAAAAATCGTCAACGGCTAATTGCTCCTCTTGCGGCGTAATAGACGATACCTATGATGTCTTAATGGAATGTGTGCAGAACAGCACACATTCCATTAAGCAGCTTATTTTTAAGAAAAAAACCATTATATGGTATGCAGATACAAATTAATATGTAAAATTTAAATAAAATCATATTATTTTGTTTTTAGTTTTTGTTGTCTTTCTGATTATTACTTGTTGTCTTTCTGATACTTACATAGCTATATTGTCAAATTGTACTAAACCAAATATGGACACTTCTAATGTTTGAAATAAATGTTTATTATATTATTCTTGTATTTTCTTCCGAAGCTCAAAAATCGAGAAGCCCCTCAAATAACTTTACAATACGAACAGCGATTCCACGTCTCGCGAGTTAGAACTATCATGTAGCGGTGCACTAGGGGTGCTACTCGATGATTTGGTTTTTCGATTCGTTACGCCGTCAAACTACCCTCGAGTGCGTACCCTCGAATATGTTCCCTCGCCTTGAATATTATTTATACGTTTGTTAAGTGGAGCTGCGAGAGGATTATGGCCGGGAGCTCAGCACTTCAACAAACATCGGTTATGATTTCTAATATCGATCGCGGATTTTAAACTCTTGTGCTCTCAAGAGTGCTCCCGGCTTAGTATCATGAAAGATATTATGTGTATGATGAAAGATATTCTTGCTCGGTTTTACGGTACGTAAATTCACATGAGATAATATTTTTTTTAAACATAAATTAATGTGTCTTAAGAAAGCAATAGATACTTTAAGAGTAGGTATATATACAAAGTTTATGAGTAGTAGATGCAACTTTATTGCAAATAGACTATATAAATTATATAATTTATATAGAACCAGGCTATTTTTACCCCTCCTTTACAAACGGACCTGTAGCATACCTAAATAACGAATCACCTTAAATTTCATCTTCGAATAATATTTTTTCTAATAAATAAGCATCAAGCAATAATTTTCTAATAATTAAGCAACATTTTTTAGGTAACGATTTGTTTTGAAACATAATCTTAATACACAGGGGTTGTTTATGCTTACATATTTGGGAGCAGCATGTCGGTAGCCGTGGCTACTGCAGGTATGGAGCAAACACATTACCCGGAGACTGTGAGCAAACAGAGCCAGCAACCATGTTTACCGCTGCGTCGCCGCGTCGCTGCCCTCATATAATATGCATGGCCTGGCAACCTTACCTTGCCTTTGTGACTAAAAGTATTGGCGTTTTATAAAGCTTGGACGTAGTTTTCAATAATAAAACAGAAAAAACATAGAATTTAACTGTGACATTTAGGTATGTCAATTTAACGAAAATTTTGATCGAAAATTTCACAAAAATCACACAATTTAAACACATACAAACCATAATTTACCGCTGCGTCGCCGCGGCGCTGCCCTTATATAATATACATAGCCCGGCAACCTTACCTCGCCTTTGTGACTTTAGTTTGTGACTAAAAATATTGGTATTTTATTAAGTTTGGACGTTGATTTCAAGGATACAATAAGAAAACATTGAATTAAGCTATGACATTTGTGGCTGTCCTATGAACGTTTTGATCGAAAATTTTACAAAAATCACACAATCATCACAGTTTTATAACATAAAACCTCATAACTTTCTAAAATTTAAGCTAAATAATTAGTCTTTTCCGTTGATTTGTTCGTGTTATGTTGAAACTTGTCCTTAAACTGCGAGTGCAATATGGCTATGAACATTGGTTACTGGCTGCAGGTATGAAGCAAACACATTACCCCTAGACTAGCGAGCAAACAGAGCCAGCAACCATCTTTACTCATATAATATACATGGCCCGTTCACCTTAGCTCGCCTTTGCTTGTGAAGTTTCGGCATTTTAAATGACTTTATTTTTGGGCTGAATTCTAATAACGTAGTTGATCGAACTGACAATCTGTGTTTTTCGTTCATTAGTTTATAGTTCACTATTCCGGCTAAATTTAAAGCTGTAACAACATTTAACTTGCTAGTTCCCAGACTACACACAAACGGGGTATAGGTACTTTGTTAAGAGTATAAATACAACATAATTATTTTGCGTTTCTGGTCTTAGAAAGACATGTCTAGTTCTATCAATATACCTCGTGCCCCTGTCATTACATCAACTCTACGATGCTTAGTACACCGATCATACAATTATAAACCTCTCAACTCAACTTATTCAATATGCAGCTGTGTATTTCGCTATTAAATGGAATACCATAAAATACGTTTAGTAAAACCCACGGTTAGGGAGACATAATGAAGATTACACTACTATCAGCCTGCCTGAAAACATTTTACATTCCATTATACAAACAGAGTAATGAATCCGTTTTTCAGCAATTTTACATCGGCATAAAAATAAGGTCGCGGCAGTTAACACGTTTATCGGGCGCTCATTAAAGCGGAGGGCGATCTTGCTTCGGAGTCGTTAAGCGCGCAATAGTTCGCGAGATCCTCGTAAAAAATATCTCGCAACCGACTTTACGAGCGCCCTTTGTGAATGCATCATTAAATTTCCATCTAAATTTAAATTACGAACGGCACGATTCGACGCGCTCTCTCGCACGTGTTTCTGTTTTCCTAGTCGGTGGAAATGTTATA
This sequence comes from Erynnis tages, assembly GCA_905147235.1. NCBI lineage: Eukaryota > Metazoa > Arthropoda > Insecta > Lepidoptera > Hesperiidae > Erynnis > Erynnis tages. Next base: position 11,190,050 of record LR990072.1, read on the forward strand.
ATTGCTGCACAGAGAAACGCAACGGAGTCGAGAATTTGAAAAAAAGATGACGTCAGTCGGAATTATCTTCAGCGCAGCGCAATTGAAACGGCTTTGCGACGGGCTTAGTGAAAAAGTTGGCGTTCGTTTTAATAATTCCCAGCCCCGGCGCCTCGTCAGAATGCCGTTGTCACTTCGCGGATTAAGCTCCGACACGGTTGAGTTGGGATTTGAGAGTTATTTTAATTTGCGTTTTTCGTACAATTCGGGAAATGCATCTCCAGTTTCTTCAAAAACAACTGCTAATGAAGTAACTCTCGGTATTTATAAAGTTTCCTTCACATTTCTGTAACCATAGTTTACGCACTAACAGCACATTGTTTTCAACTCCCAATAGAATCGTGTAACCATCAAGTAGGTAACAAGAAAAGGGGAAAATAACTTTTATGCCACAAGAATAAAGTCTGTGTTACAGAACTATTATAAATAATGGCTGTATAATACTTCCCTAATGAAAAAAATGCATCAACGTCAAGCCTAATGAGACTTAAATTAACAAAAGTATTTAACTAACATCGAGTGTCAAACACAAAACAAAACAAGGTAAACCGCAAACAAAAAGGTCATTCGATTAAGCGAAATGATTTGCGAATCACTTAAAAAATTCAAACGCTGCCATTTTCGAGTTCCCTTCCGACTTCTGGCGTTGGAATGGCGAATAAAATCGAGTGAGAATAAATTGTGCGTCTGGATAAAGCAATATTTGTTCATCTACCCCCGCATTACGGCAGCCATTAGCGGGATGCAAATAACGTCTTGTCATTTTTACTTCTTTATTTTTTCCCGGATTCTCGCTACTTTGCCCCCTCCCACAGTCCGCCGATATGGTAATAAGGTTCGCTAAATAGCATTTACATTTTACGTTCAGGACACATTTAGTATGTCCTAAATGGATGAATATTCAAGAATCTTAACTCTGGGCTTGTCTTCAGCCTATTAGCAAGGTCGGATCTCCTCTCACAATGAGAAGGAGGTAGGCATTAGTCCACCACATCACGTACCTTTGTCAACAAATCATTTACACATAATATGGAGAACTCTTACACTTGCAAGTTTCGTCACAATGTTTTTCTTCACTATTATAACGATTGACATTCAATTTTAATTAAATCGAACATATCTTGGAACAGTCATTGTATGTCACTGGGATTTGAACGCAGGACTTCAAAGCTTAGTCCTAAGAAAGATAAATAAACAAACACTAATAGCCTTAGATAAGACATCAGTTGGGTCTAGTAGAGTGAAGCATTATTAAAATACTTATCGACGTTACATACATCAGTACGCGGCCATTTGCAGGGTGGTTATAAGATTTTTCTTTTTTTTTCACTCACTCACGTCAAAGAATAGCTGAACCGGTATACCGAGGTTTAATGCTTAATCACTGTCTTGTGTCTAAGCATTTGCATGGGTGTAGCTTCTTTCTTAACACTTGTTACCTCATATACAAAAACATACAACATGCGCCTGATTAGTCCAGATAGCACCTAAATTTAGTTTTAAATCTGTCTGGTGGTAAGATTGAATGGGCCGCAGCGGCGTGGGCGGCGCCGTAACTCGCGCGCAACGAGATGCGTGCGCTGCTAACTACCAACGCGCTCCACATACAGAATGTTCCTAAAAACAGTGTTAAAAACTGATTTTAACCTTGATTTACTAGCCGACCAAATTACCAGCTGTGGTTTACCGTGATGTATGCCATGAGATATCATTCAAGCGAGTCCATCATTGTCTTCTTGGCTGGCAACGCGTCAGTGAAAGAAGTGTTGCAGATGTCCACGGGCCACTTATTCAGTTAGCTTGCCATACGTGTGCTAATTTGCTTTTTATATCCCACTGTCGGTATATAAATAAGTCTATGACAATTTCAGGGCAAAACGCATTCAGCCTGAAATATTTTGTACCTAGAGCTAATTAGTTTTTCTTGAGAAAAGCAACGTCTACTTTTTTCATTGTTTTACGATGTTGGATAGAAGGAGGTACTTAACTTGCACTATAAATACCCCTCTGAATCAAATTTTAAAATTTTCATGTTTAAAACCACAATTAAAACCTACTGTAGTAAGAAAATTAAACCATATTTCCAGTAGTAAACGTCATACGTGGATGGATCAAATATTATCATACATTACACCCATCCTTATATTTCTAAGAACAACCTGTACATTAGCGGACGACGCAAATTCAAATCATAACTATATCCACCGCGCATAGGTAGTTGCCCACCGGATCACTCTTTATGGCCTATAAATGTGTAATTCACGCCACCTTAATCCGCCCGGGCGAATAAATCTGGATTAGCCGCGCCTGCAACGATTGTGCGGACCTCTCCTGATTATGCCGTTAACAATTGTAATTGAAAAATAAAATGTCTGGCCAGGATGTCGTTTTGTGTGCTGTGGTAGGAGGTGCAAGATTGTAAATTGGAGTGGAATAGAAATACGAGTAGGTAAGTGGATAAATAGTGATTGAGATAGTATCTAATAATGTTAATGGGTTGTTAGCAAATTTAAAGTTATCCTTATTTATTTAGAAAATTATTACAACGTTTAAGTTAAGAAACTAAGATTAATACAAATAGATAATTGATTAAAAATTGTAATGGGAAGAGTTAAATATGACAATGTTAGGACAATGCAATCCCACAAATCTCTTTAAATTACATGTTACATATTGCAAACACATTTAGATTTCAGAAACTTCTTTGAAATACAATAAGTATTCAAGATATCTTGCAAAAGTAGCGTTTGTACAAATAAGTTTACCTCCATGTTGCGAAAAGCAATTATGCTTTCAAGAAACTGTTAAAATGACGTAATGCGAGTCTATCTTGAGTAAGTATCATCTTCCAACACAGGTGGAATAAACAAATATATTTGAACCACTTCCACCGAACAAGTACCCTTACCAACTCATAATAAACACTTACGCGGCAATCATTTCCGTCGGCAACATTCAAATTACGTGTAAAACATCACGTAATACCTCAACAAGAGGAATTTCGCTAATAATTCCAACACGTGTAATGGCGGCATTAAACAAATTCCCCGCGGAATTCGTGACCGGCTGCCACTTCCCATACTGCATTCAACGCGCACAGGAGTATGGAATGTTCGCGCTCCGAACATGCTGTATGTTTGCTGTTTGCAGTTATGTTACCAAATGGTTACCTAACTCATATATGCAATGCCATACAACCATAATCGTGTCCAATTGAGGATTGAGTAGCGACAAAATTGGCGAATATTTTAACTCCTACGAGTAACAATGTAACCTTTTTACGTTGTAGAGTAGTATGTAGCTCGCTTATGAGTAGCAAATCACCCGCATACAACCTCAGACAGGATTTCGTTTTCTCTATTTAAAGTTGGATGCGGGCGTCCATGGGCTGCAGTGACCACTAACATCATTTCGTATAAGAAAGTACCCATACCAAATGTTTTTATTTCCGTATTACTAACATGGCATGATTTAAAACATAGATATTCACTGCTTATGACGAATCTTCATTCTCATTTCGTCACGATTGTGTAGCTTACCACTGGCCGCAACCTTTTTAAAACCCGTAGGTATAGGGCTTTTCCTGAAAATTTATTATAGGGGTCTAATTCTGAAAATTTTAAAACAATATTTTGTTATCTACCTATACGAAGTGTTCTCTTCCCTTATAAAATGAATGAAGAATCAAGTAAATACGAAGAACTCCCATTACAAGACGTCGTACAAGATACGATTGTTGGGGGCGCTTGTTATCTTGTCCTGCAATTGATAAAATCAAGTGCTTACCTACTGAAGAGGGTCGCGGAGCCCCGTAGTTTCCTATTATTAGTGGGATTCTCATGGCTTCTGCTTGCCCTGTCTTACTTTTTAATAGCGTTTGTATTATTCATAGGACATATTACATTTTCTTTTTTAGGTAACAAGACTTTGCCCACGGCTTCGTCCGCGTAGATTTAGAAATTGATCCAGAGAGGGATAAAAAGTCATATATCATATAAATGTTAATCCAGGTTATAAATCACGTACATACCAAATTTCATCAAAATCTGTTCAACCGTTTTTGTTTGAAAGAGTAACAAAACTTCCATCCATCCATCCTATTAGAGCAAGGATAATTATTGTATGTAGTAGGTACGTAATTATGTATATGTATGTTGTTTTATTTACGCCGTTTGTAAATTACAAGCGTGACATGGGTTAACTAGGATAAAAATACAAGAAATCTTTAGTGGGTACGAATACTGTAATTTAGGTTGCCTGAAAGAAATCGCTCTTAGCGACAAGACCGCCTTTTGTGTATATCCACATTTGTTACTACTTTGTTTAATAATATAATAATTGTATATCCTCGTTATTGGTGTGAAATAAAGTCTTTTTGTGTTGTAACGTATTAAATGGACGTAGCCATAAAAAAGGCAAAGACTTACCCGAAAAAACCTCACGTGTTCTTTTCTCTCAAGCAGACGAGAATGTAGATACGTAATCTCGAGTTTCATATCCTGACGATAAGATCGAGTGCGGGGAGGGGAGAGGTCTCGGCTCAAGATCCTGCTGCTTTATGCGACCATTAGCTAAAGTCGCATCCGCCGCTATTTGTACCTCGTTTGTACAACTGTCTTGAGCGGTAGGCACAAACTTCCCAGTATTATGGCAAATTTATGTCAGGTATTAATAATTTATGTTAGTTGTCGCTTCGCAAGTTTGTTCCCAGTTCCTCTGTTCGAGTTCCCGAGAGTTCGAGACGTGCCGGTGACGGTTTCTTCAGTCGCATTAAATATTTATTCGAGTTTCAAGAGTAAGTCGACGTCAACTTGTCAATGTTACTTCTCTGTTCAATCGAGCGGTTTTGTGTTGGGTTCGGTTAACTGAAAATTGAGGTGGAGTCGAATATCCGTAACATGATTAAAATTTGTTTGAACTCTGTTGTATAAAAAAATTTACTATAACTTTAAAAAATTTAGTCACATTTTAGAATTATGAGTCTAAATTTCATTTTGAATGATTTTTTATCTTATTATTTCACACATGTTGTGTCAAAACCTAAAGTGAAAATTATTACATTTTTATTTTCACTGTGATTTTATAGGACTTGTCATGTGAAATTATGTTTAAAAAAACACTCTACATTTAAAAAAACAAAAGCTCACCAAAACAAAATATAATGTAATCTGTGCTCATACAAACACATAGATATACACAGATATACCTACCCATCCTTTAAGGGTCTTACGCAAGGTAGCGAACAAGGGATGAATCTCGCTTCACAGAGCAGGGGGTTATTAGCTAAATAAATTTGCTCACCCAATATGCTCGGTAACTCGATTTAATGGCGATAGAATTGATTCATTCAATTATGAGGAATTTTTAGTGCCCCACCGAGCAGGGCTACACGTAACTTTGTTTTAGGGGTGTCCCCTACACCGGGGGATAGTTTCTCACGAGCTCGCATCCCTTATTGATTTATAATCTTTATCTATTGTTTGTTGGTTTTAATGTTACATTCTGTTTTTTACGCGTTTGCGACTGTGATGCACAACACGCGTTTTTAAGCGATGAAATGAAACTGTAGACGGAATTTTCGTAGACGTGCGGATATATATTTTATCACAATACACTTAATACAATTTTTTTGTATGTTACTACTTCAGAGGTCTCTTACATGATCATTCAAATTGGTTATCCCAAAAACCGCGGCTTCCTAACCACAACGTACAAGATGGTAGTAGCACACTAATAAAGACAAAGACGTTTATTTGCATGAATATGGGTTAGCTAAGGTTTTATAAAGTATTTGATCAATCCATATTGAACTTTTCAGATATGGAAGTTTTTACAATTTTTACAATAAGTAGATAGTAACTATCAATATAACAATTTATTTACATTTTATTACATTAAATCATTACATTCATAATACTAATAGGACATTCGATTCGCTACCATGCTAAACGTCTCGTACGATATCAGGCGTTCCAAATTTGACGTGGATTTATGTAGAGCCGTCATCGCCGCCATTAGTGCTAATGCCCATTACCGGGGACGCTCGTGTGGAATCTGTTCTTGTTTCACCTAATTTATAGCTGGCCGCATCTCCCGCAGGTTAGTTTACTATAGAATTGATTGTGTTTGCATCTAGCTGTTATATATGGAATTCATATTTCGAACTCCCATGATTTTGTCGAGATAAATTTGGAATTTGTGAGCATAGAGAAAAGTCTGTTAGGGTACAAGAAAGTTATTGTAAGTGGACGCTACATTAAGATGCTAAAGATAGGTACATCCCAAATTTGTGTCTCCGCAGCTAAATTGAAACTCACTTCATATTTCATCTAGATATTATGGAAGAGATCTATTAGTAGTGATATAGTCGGCCATTCAAAATATTGCAGCTAACCGCTGAGACTGTGTAGGCACGTGGTATAAGGCTATGAATGGAATATATGTCACCTACAATAGATTGTGAAACCTTACTCAGGTTTTGAAAAAATTGAAGAACTCACCCTGAATTTTCTCGTTCCAAGAAAATTCTGTGATTTCCTAAATTCCACACACGTATTAATTTAGATAGTTCCACATGCAGGTTGCGACTGTGCTCCGGCGCCGCTCTTATTAGTTTAGCGCGAAGTGATTGGACGCCAGAAGAACTCGCGCGATACGTGCACAGACTGACAACCGTGGTATCGATGTGTCAATACACTCTATACGATTTATATAAAAAAAGATTAGGAATTTATTTAAAAAGCTTGCTTAACAAGATGGGTGAATCCGTAGCAAAGAAGATCACATGAGATTTGGTGTAACCATAAAATAATATATATAAGTACCTACTACTGATGTCCACCAACCCGCATTGGGCCAGTGTGGTGGACTAAGGCCTTAATGAATGAATGATAGAGGTATTAATGACCCATATTAATGGGATACAGACTACTGTATATCAGTATATCAACTCCGTTTAGGGATTAAGGTTAAATCTGGCATAGGAAAAAGAATGCAAACTACATATGTCAATGTAAGTACGAGCGCATCAGATTCGATGACAGCAAAAAATGTTGTCTGAAACGAAAACTAATTACGAGCGTAGAATAGAAAGAAATTAAAAGCTCGCAGAAAACCGCTCCTGCCGCTTCAAAAAGATGATCATCCATCGTGCACGTGGAGTCAATTTATCACCGGGAGAAAAATGAAAACTCTGTAGGTACGCGTCCATTAAAAATAGTCGCACATAGTCGTATGACCCATAAAACGGGAGCTCCGTGAAAAGAAATACAACTGGGAAAAAATAGTCAGCGCCTCGTCAGTCGAGGCACCGGCGCGGCCAAAAAAGAAAACCAATTTGCTGGCTCAAAAGGTTCGATCCGATCGCGGCGTATCCCACTCATTTGATATTTTCACTCGACGATATAACAAATTAGAAACTGTCGATTTACTCCTCGAATTAGCGCTATTTATTTCTCTGTCACCTGTCGATCGCGACGGAGCTTATGGAAATCGGTCGAGCGCTGCATTCGAAGTTTTCCCATTAACATGCCCCATTGGAATCCTTATTGTGTCGTATTAAAATCCAAGATTAGCAATAGACCGTGTTTTACGCTTCCTCGAACTGATTTAACGTAATTTTCTTCCTTTTTCCTTTTGAAGTAAAAGATTATTTAACGTCTTTCCGCGGTTTTCTTTGTTTCATAACGACGTTTGCCTTGGTTTTATGCTTGTAAGAATCCACTATTTTTACTTCATACTTTTTAACTGTTCTTTATCAATGTTAATTAATGTTAAAATTTAAAATTCTTAAAAAATGTAAGCAAACAAAAACAATTAGATATCTGTGTAATTTTGTATACTTACTTGTTTGGAAACCTCAATAGACCATCATCATAATTGATGGTCTATTGAGGTTTTATTATGTGCATTTCACAAAAAATTTGAATTTATAATACTTAGTTAATATTACATACGTGTCGAATTGAAACTTTCTTCTTATGAAGTCGATTAAAAATCTTTAAATTCCCAAAAGCTTGACGAAAACAATAGCATATTAGGAAGATAATTCTCGTACTCGTACGGACTCGTCATCTCGGACTCGTACGCGAAAATCGACACTTCAAATGACTGGAACCAACAACAAAATATATTACATAACAAGCAAGTACAGCTTTGCGGAAGTCCTCTTCGAACAAATCTACGGTGGCGTTCGCACAACGCTGCAGTCGAGGCAGTGACGTCACGCCATTGTCACGTCGCCCGTCAGAGCACAAATCAAACCGTTTCCCTTTCGCCCGCCCGCATCAATCTTGCCGATATGATTTATCGACCACTGTCGCTAAAATATGGCGCACTCATTAACTCCCAACAGGTAAAAATGTCGAAGAATTCGACGCATTTTAACAGTCGTCGATTCATCGCTGTAGCTTTAATTGATTCGGATATCGTTTATTAAAAATATACGTTTATTCATGCGGGAGGATGACGCGGTTGTCATGGCGACGGAGGGGAGGCTTTGTCGTACATATTTATGATGGCCACCGCTGCATGGAAACAAATTTAGGCAGACTCCGTGTGTTAGCGTGTGACGTTTATTGATAGCTGCGAGTATATCTGTGATATTTGAACGTTCCATGTACAATTTGTAGCATCGTTCGTGAATTCCGATCTTGAGATGATTGCATGTTTAATTATTTTACATCGTTGGAATTTAGTAAAAAAAAAGGTTTATTTCAAGGATGCAATCTTACTCGTAGTCAGTTTAGTCGTTATACTATAGTAACTTTGTTTTTAAACTTGTAATAAACATACCTAACTGTAGCAAAGAATAACAACAACGTGTGAACTACGAAAGATAAGAAAATGATTTCTAGAAATTTCATTAAAATTCCGCTTCGTCAAGTCCAAGAAAGTTTTTCAGGGCTGACAGTGATGTGAAAATAGTTGAAATAAACAGTATTGTTTTAAAGGGGATGGATGGACGCAAAAATAACAACAGATTGGGAAAAAATTTGGTAAACAGGTAGATTATAACTCATAATGACAGTTCTCACTGCAACATTGCGCCAAAGTCTGATAATAATCGGTCTGGTCTGTGCCTCGATTATGAATTTAGATAAGTTTTGTATAGTAATCGTATCGAGCTGCCATTGGTATGAGAAGATATCAAGACAGAATGACATATGACCTACTAATGACAGAAGTTTACTGTACGCATACTTTGATGGTAGTGTTTATGCTCACGGCACTGACGATTTTAAATGATAATCTTAGTCTGTTTTTGTTTGAGGCTGGATAGCGTCATATTTTTCTGTCACACATTTTTCTCTCACATTCTTTAGGTTGGGGATCAGACCTATGTATCTAGCATAAATATCAATGATGGTGCCTTAAGGTTGCTCATGCTAGCACTGTTTCTTGAGCAGCCCTGCGAAGGGCCAGGGTGTGGGCGAGCGGGCGCGCCGGGCGGATTTGTCGTGGTCCGGAAACGGCGGGGAATTCATTTGGGCGTAATAGGTTTCCGGGACCGACGTCCGGCCCCCGTCCGGACTCCGGACGATGCGTCCGGCACGCAACGGAAATGACGCTCGTGCGATACGTCGCGAGACGTCGTTCTTATGAACTAATTGTTCAGTTGCAGATTGAGAGTTACAGATACTTAGACGATGTCAAGATCGAGATCGATGATATAAAATTTTAATTTCACACTTGTTCTTATGAGTACAAATAAATACGAAGAACAATCTATAAATTTAAGTCTAATTCTTTAGGTTAACAACTTAAAAATTAAAAACGAAACATACATGGTTTACCGTCAAATTATTGTAATATTATAATAAACAGCAACGCGACAAATATAAGAAGTTTTTTTTATTTATTTCTGACCTCTTACCTTTTCTAGCCAGTCAGGCACTTTATAAGTATCGCGAATGTGAAAATTTTGCACAAAATCCATTATTTCCCATACATCTTAATTTCCTCATCAAACTTCGCAGACGAGAGGTCGATTCATTATAACTTGTGTGACGTGTCATTAAGTCTCGCGCTTGTGATAATTATTAATATTCAAATCATAATTCTGAGTTCGAAGCGAAAAAGCAAAGACGTGTTAACTTATGAATAAATCGCGACAAAGTTTTCTCTCAAACTCGTTGTTTCACGTCGGGTGAGCCCACGACTCAGTGTTACCCTATTCGACATATATACATATATAGATATATTATTGCTACAAAACTAAAATTGTTCCCATATTTGCAACCCATTATTGATCTACAATTATTAATTTAATAGGGTTAGGGTCATCTCTCAGAATGAAAAGTAACCGCCACGGTGACCTGTTGCAGGTTAGTGGATTTTACATGCGTTTCAGAACACCACGCAACAACACTGTCAGGCATGCAGATTTCCTCACATTTATTGGTGTGAAACGCTCTCGTATAACTTGTTTTATAGGGTTTCGGAAAACTCCATGTAATTCTATACTATCCAAGGTGTTTTCCTCATGAATTCTAGCTTCACTAGTTTAAAAGTGAAGGGGACTACGTTAATAGATCGAGAGAAAAAGCCTCAGATAGATTAGAAACTATTTATGTTCCGATAGTGAGCTGAACTATTGTATTTTATTATAAAATGATGACTTTAAACTTTATTTAGAATCCTTTTTAAGTTTGTCATTTATGCTATTCTATAATATTGTGTAATAGGTACTTGACAATCACAATGTTTTCAGCGCAAAAGAAGTTAAATCCATTTTAAGTTGAACTTCCTGTAAAGGACAACACATGCTGTAGACAGGTCAAGCTGTGTTGGTTCGTAACTTTCAACCCTTTCTTTACTCTCCTTGGGGATGAGTTTTGAGAATTATTGAAATGTTTATTTCTTTACTTTGGTTGAAGAGTATTTATGTCGAATTTGACGTTAATTGTTTGTGAAGTGATAAACGACTAGGTGATTTGATCTAAACATACGCTTAATGGGAAAAGCCTAAGTGTGAGATGGAAAATTGTGTTTAAGTAGGCCACTTGCGACCATAATTATAAGAAATAAAAACATCTACTAATAGTGTAACGCCTAAGAATTAGTATTGGCGACCATATGACCCAGTGGTAAATATACTTGTGCACAGTACGGAAAATTTTGGGTTCCATTCCCAACAGAGAAATACGTGGGAATATAAATGGTGAGTCCAAATTTTTTTTAGTTCTCTGTGTGTCAGCATGACTCAGATAATCCAGACGTAGTATGTATGATACTCTTCTATCGATCTGAAAATAAAAGCGTTGATATAATTCAAGCGTAGGCAGTGGTCACACGTCGGGAGCACTAACCACTGGTTCATTTAACTCAACGTTTGATGCCAAGTCAGAGTTTGCTTCGTATTAATTACATTATGAAAAGTCCAGGTAGAATTTCCCGGTCACAGAGATAAACTGTAAAAAAAAACGTAAAAAATGAGAAGCTATAACTTCTTTAAACAAATTACTCCTCATAAAGAAAAATTATTACTCTTATCTTAAAGTTATGTATGAGATCAAATACAGGAGAGAATTTGAGTGTAAAATATCACACATTCTACTATATTCCCTTTGAACAAATCTACAAGAATTTATAATGGTACCTAAAAGGCTATATTCCTGGAAGCTTTGATACCATGACTCTAATGCTCGAAGCTTAAAACGTAAGCCTCTAACTTAAAGAAAGTTTATAGGTTAAAATGTGCAATACTTGGAATCCAAAACTATATAAATAAAGTACATTCCTATACTACGGCGTAGGCGAGCTACGAAAGCCTACGTTGTTACCGCCGGCGGCGTCTACGGGCGTCTACGAGCGTCTACGGTTAAAATATGAAATATCTAGAGGAATTACAGCCCCCATACCCTGGGGCGCGAAGCCGCGCCTACGCCGTGTTATTTTATTTTGCGCTCTCTTGAACGCAAATCGCGTTAGTATTTTGTTTTTATACCAGTTCACGAGTTGTTGGGTTTTGTTTTGTGCAACTTAATGTTCTGAACGTGCATAGATTAGGCCTTATGCTTCGAATGGCTCGCTCGTTAAGCAATAAATGCTTTGACAGTTATAATAAGCTGCACGTAATTTTTTTGTACTCGAATGTGTTGGCTTTTATGTGGTAGTGTAGATAAGTGCGTAGGTGCACAGAAATATTTTACGGGTTTAATTTTGAAAAGGTTATAATAATGTGAAGTGTAAATATTAATGAAAATTCGTCTGAATAATTTACAACTGTGATATTGTTTATTTAATTTATCTTTCAGCTGTCATCTAACTTACCTTTTCATTGATTTGGGTGTTTTTAACAAGTACAGTAAACGGTCACTACTGTGGAACTGTCACAAACCTATTAAGGGTTTCTATAACATCGCAAAGTCACAACATCAAGGTTAAAACTGCCAACTCTTAAAAAAAAACAAAGGCAATCGCGTAAGTGATTCGAATCACGTAACTACGAACATACACCTCTGGCCTATTCTCAATTCTACTCAGTGCAACCCGGCGGCCTAATGGCGGCAAATTCCGCAATAAGGTGTAAACGTGACGTATGTAACGTTCATGTAATCACGCAGCTCCCACACTCGCGGAGAGTGCTTCACGTTCAAAACATTTCGCTAAGGATTTGTTCACAGTTGCGAGGATTGTTTTGCTTATACATAAAGAGCAATCGGATAAGCTCAGCAATTATTGTAAACATCATTTAACAGTTTAGACAGTTTAGATATAGTGTTCTGTATGAATAGAATGTTAAATTTAAGTAAGCCAGGCATTTTAAAATAATCTGTATTAATATATATTTTAGCATCTTAGTTTATGAAAATGAAAGTTTAGTAATCGTATTATCTCCACCAACGCGCATTGGAGCAGCGTGCTGGAGTAAGCCCCAGGCCTCGTCCCACTGTGGGGTGTTTTTAAATATAAAACTAAAACTTATTATTAGCTATTCTATTTTTTTATTGCTTCTTTTCAGGTCGCAGTTTAAGATATTATTATAGAGGATGCTTTGCTTTTTATCGTACTCGTATCTATGAATGAAATAATTGCTATAATAGCAACCCAGAAAACTGTGGAACTACAAAAGACTAATTATATTCCTTTCGACTAACGCATAAAACCTACGCACCAATGTGAACGCTCCCTTAGTTAGTAGTACCTCTTGCCTTAAAGCGGTACGCGCTCGGAGTTGTTAAGACATTGCACAAGTAAAAGAAACTTCGTACTTCGCGTAATATAGCAAAATTAAAAAGCTGTTTTGTCTTACTTAGCTTCTCTCACTTTTTATGTTAGAAAAGTAAGAAACAGTGCGCAGGCTACCTAAAAATAACAGAAAACTATCAGGGTAGCTATGTATAAACGACTTTTTGGTACTTAATTGGCTACAACCCTTGCTTTGCGTTGTGGACTTTACATGTCAATAAAATTTTGCTTTTACAGTTTTCGGATTGAGCTTTTTTAAATCTTAAAAATTGTGGCTTACACTTTGTGTTATTAAAATATTATAAATGTGTTATATTTTCACCTTTAGTTATTGGTGCTTACTTGTTATTTACCTTTAATAATCAAAGACATGAAGATAAAAATAAAAAGTCTTTGGTTTGGCAACTAATCTTTATATTTATGCTTCTTACGCAGCTCAGCTACTTACAAAGCATAGTCATACAGTTACACATACCAATACAAAGAAAACCTAGAGCAAGACAAACCGCGCTCATCAATCGGGCCACACATTCGGTTAAACTGTAAACTTACATCAACATTATTCAGGAGAAAATTCATCGTTGCGAGTTAAACCGAGATATTAATCTCTCGGTGGCATCCGAGCGCCGGATTCGCCATTTCGCGCCTAAATATGATAAACTTTCCCCCGAATTTCTTCATGGACCCCCTGTTTCTTGGCGAGAAGAATGCCACCCGCGACTTCGGGAGGCCGCCCCCCGAGCCAAGTCTTACGGCCCTGCTTTTAAACTAAGCTCGTTAATTAATTACAGCCAAGTCGACGAGGGTACTGCCTTACATAGCTCTATGTGCCAGTTTAATATTGCACCCGCCAGCGCTAAATGGAATTCGAAAATAGTAGGTAATGGTAGCGATATTTTAAATAAAATTTCCTTCAAATATTTCAGGTTTAAAATTTCATTTCGATGAAAGTGAATCGAAGTATCTCGACATTACATTTTTGCACCTTCTCAGAGAATAAGAGTCGTCAGATTTATTAATCAGAGAGTACACTGTTACGTTCCCAAATTCTAACTGATATCTTTTACATTTGTAAGAAATGCAATTAGCAATTGGTTATCTACTGTACTCAATTATCATTTAATCTTGATGAATATTTGACTGTTATTTTACTGTCTTGTGAAGTTTCATACAAAATTACACCATACAAAATTATTTAAAATCAATGGCAGGTAAATTGGTTCAAAAATCGTTTCCAATCACAGCATCCTTCATAATGAGCTCTGCCAAGTAAACCATTCTAATAAGTCCTTGTACCGTAAAATGATTGCCGATAAGCCTATTAGCGAACCGCCACAATAATAAATTATTGTGATATTAATTTGAGAATCGCGGGTCGAGTTCTGGCAACACTTTACGCTCTACAATTAATTGCTACTAAATTCGCCCCAATTTGAATCCGGTTACCAAGTCCGCGAAGAAACTTACGAGGTACATAAGACTTAAGGGCAGGGCCGACCGGAAGGAGGGTAAAATGGCGGCGGAGGGCGCGACCCTCCCGGCCGGGGGGAGGGGGAGGAAGGACGTGAGATTTACTCTAAGTAATTGCAGTAATAAACACGCAAATATATCACGGCAGGGTAATGAGAGGAAGCGACGAAAATTGCCGACGCAAATTGCGTGTGTGAGATAAACTCATTTTTTTGTTAAACAAGACTTTTCAGATATTTCAGCGGACGTTTTTTGTTTTTGACGTTTCCATTTCGCTTTGGCCACTTTCAGTGATGTCATATCGTCATCGTAGCGTTTATGTTTGCTACGTCTTTTTGGGTGTTGCTTTTTACCTGATATAAGGCGGTCAGGGCCATCATGAAAGTTATGCTGCTACCTATTTTCTGGCAATTTCTGAATGAACACAACTCACGTTGTACATGAAATCTCTTGAAAAGATCATAAATGGCCATCGATGCCATGCTGTAGTGGCAACACCTAGGTCCTAGGTATACGTAAAAGTTAGCTCTTGGGACATTGTTAACAAAGGCCCTTACGGAGGGTGGAAATGTTCTACTAACATATTAAACGTAGCATCAATTTCTATTTATCAGCTCATGATCAAAGTCCTTTATAACTTGAAAAGGTGAACTTGTCATTAAAAATGTATGATATAAATTTGAATTTTACTACCCGCCTCTAGTAATAAACTTCGAGTAAGTAGAAGTATCACAACACAACACTCAAACAATATTTGCTATTATAATAAAAGCATAAATTCCCCCTCAGCCGAGTTCCATCAAGTAAACTTTGCACTATCTAGTGTCGACTTATTTAATGTTAGTTTCATGTTCAGATACGCTCTCGGACACAGCATCAGCCCACGGTTTGTTATAAGTTTTCGCGACTTCAGTTGTACGCTTTTGTAAGTTACATATAATTGCCAATTTCATAGTATAAAAATTAAAATAATCCTTGATAGTAAGGCGAATTATAAAAATATTAATAACATGTTATCAAAATTACAAAAAATGTATAAAAACACTTCGATGATAAATGAACACATTCAGGAACACATCTGTAGGTTGTTATAGAAACTAAACTTTAATCTCATCACTTCTCCAGGGAGTCGAACCTAGGACCAAAAAGCTGATTTACGCAGTACCTAATCATTCACAAGATATTCATAAACGTCAGATTGCAGACGCAATTATTCAGTTCAAATTGAAATTTCGAAGAACACAAAAAGTATTATAGTTAGTTCAAAAGCACTAAAAAGTAACATTAAATTTAGCCTCGCAAATATTTCTTCATAAACAATGAGGTCTCAACCCGTTCCGTTGTAGCCAATTTCCAACGATACAGCGATCATTTTTGG
Source organism: Erynnis tages (assembly GCA_905147235.1). Lineage (NCBI taxonomy): Eukaryota > Metazoa > Arthropoda > Insecta > Lepidoptera > Hesperiidae > Erynnis > Erynnis tages. The sequence continues at coordinate 11,206,128 of LR990072.1, forward strand.
CAACAAAACAAGTCGCCACATAGAAGCGATGCCGCATTAATTATTCGACCGAGACAAGAAAGAGGCCGCCCCATTTCCAATATTTATGTGATGTCGATGACTACGCGAAAATATCGGGCGTCGACTCCTTTTTAAAACGTAAAGAAAGGGCCGAGAAAGGCCGTCGGGAAACGGGGCTTTCTTAATGCACAAACAGCACTTCTGCCTCACCTGCCTGCGTTGATTTATTGGACGGCTTTGTTCAACGCTCGTTACAAGGTTGTTGTTGCGTTTTTAATTTATTTCCTCGCTGAAATTTGGCGCTATAATAATATTTAGTTAGATAATAACTCGAGCGTATCGAGGGAAATCGCCGCGAAAATTTCGCGCGCTCACCTCTCTTTCTGAAGTTTAGCGCCGCATACATTACGAACAATACGGTGTTGAGACTAGTTAACTGTACATAAAAAGTGCGCGCGCACTTTGTCTTAAAACTTGCTGTTGTGAGTATTATTCAAAACATTATTACTGATTAAACCATTACTTGAAGGAAAGGTGGGATAATTTTGCAACTGAAAGTCAAAGAGTTTTTGAATCTTAAACCTACGTTTCACTTTCTTGTCATTTTAAATGGCTGCAAAGTAGTAATCGGATAGTAATAACTTGCGAAAAGTATTCTAATGAAGAGTAAAATGCTACCCATTTTCGATATTAATGCGACATCTTTAACAAAAACACTAAACCATCACGTTCAAGTAGCAATCACGACGTCGATTGGCCCCAAATATATACAGCACGTAAATTTGCGAGTCCGCCGTTGAATCGGCAATGAGTCGTGGCGTCGACAATCGGGCAGCGGCCGTTTGCGGCGACGCCAATTCGCATTCATTCACGGACCATTGCCGGTACAGCCGCCTTAATGCATGCACCACGTAATCGGAATTTAGAACAAATGTACTAAGCCGACGTGTGACGTCACGTGCAAAATTCACAGATTAGGTGCCTTTGACTTCATTTGTATATTGAACTTAATTGCTGGTCTCTTTCGTATCAGCACAAACAGTTTTTTAAGATACGATGGATCGCATTTCTGGAGATCTAAAAGATGCCATAAGCATGTGTTGAAATTAAAATGTAAGCATTCTGCTCCAAAATTAACAAACCATTAACAAAATAGGTACCTATATTGTTATCTGTAGGGTAACAAACACTGAGAAAACCACATTAAGCACAACATGCAAATAATCAACCTAACCAAACCCTACCGCAGGTGTATCCCTATAAAAATTATACCACAACACAACACAATGACCTCGACTGCTAAAATGATATACGGGAGGATGACAGGCCGCGATCGGGCGATCTTCACCCTTCCCTCATCAGTCATAGCGGCCGTCAGATGGCTAAGCGGCCGCATTCAAATTGCCATCCGATGACGACGTGCTTTCGCGACCCCTGCCTTGTCTATGGACAAATCGCAAAGAATATATCCGTACATGGCGTGAATAGGTTGACAAGTCGAAAATGCAAACTTTTCAGGGCAGCCTTTTAAAGTTTACTTTTTTATTGGTAAATCCATCTATGTATCTATGTAATAATTTGAAAAGTCGATTCTTATAAAATATAATGCAATAAAAAAAACAAAAATAAAAAAAAATGGATTTACCAATAAAAAAGTAAACTTTAAAAGGCTGCCCTGAAAAGTTTGCATTTTCGACTTGTCAACCTATTCACGCCATGTACGGATATAACTTCACGGAGAGGTTTGTGCCTACACGATACAGCAATCGCCATGAGTCGTGAGCGCAAATGATCAGTGGTGTATTGTACACTTACGGCCAATGTAGAGCAGCCGAAAAAACGTGCTAGACCAATAACAACGTACACTGACATAGTTACGGCTGATGAACCAATCGCGTTTACGCAACGCAGTCAATGTCGAACCGACAAGTGAAGATTGTGTTCACCACTTATGCCGACTACTATATTTGCGCTTTACGAGTGACCTGCTACTGCTTGTATAGAACCTTACGAAAGAGTTTTTGCCTACACTGTATTTGCGCTTTGAGGGTGGCTACTGCGGGTTGAAGAGAATTTTTAAGTTAAAGATGTGTGTTGTAATGATCAGATTTCCTTGCTTGGTTGTCTCTAAACCTAATGACTGTTCTGTTTTTGCCATACTTCTAATCTTTGCCAGTCGTCGGCCGGCATTAAGCGGGGACATACTTTTTACGTCATTAGACATCGGGCGGATCACGGGAGTTATGGCGGTTGTGAATCGATTATACACTGCGTACGAGGACAAGGGTTGTGGCTTGTGGGCCTTCTCTTTGTATGTTATGAAGAAAATGATAAAATGTCGCTCTCTTTTAAATATTCCTCAGTTTTAGTATTTTTTTTTAAATTAGGTGATTATGTGTCAATGTTAGGTATAGACTTTACGAATAAGATGAAATTTATTAGATACACAGTCGATCTCTTTTAAATATTCCTCAGTTTTAAAAAAACATAAATACCTACTAATTACTTAATCTCAGTTTTTCTTCTCTAAATGATATTCGTACCTTATAAACTCCACTCTAATTATACTAGATACTACCAATTCGGAAGTAATTCAAAAACTTCAGTTACTCAAACTCCAACAGTAACAGTCCAAAGTAGTACCGTCAAACCTCTATCGTCAAATTTAACAAGATGCCATTCAATATACTTATATTACTACTACTTAGTCATACTCAGTCAGTATTACTACTTAGTCAGAAAAATAAAAACCCCACAAAAGTGAAATTAAAACAATGTACGGTGCAATTTAAATACAAATTCATTTCCGTGCAGCCCCGCAATGATGCGCGCAGCCGTAAACAAAAATGCAGTGCAATGTAACACAGCAAACATCCGACCAGCCTCCGAACAACGTACCACAGTACCTACATCATGGGAACAAACGGAACGCGGCAATAAACATTCATTTCGAAATTAAACACATCCACCTGCGAGTTTACCATCACGAAATCACTAAATGAATAAAAGTGAGGAATTGGTTGCCGTAAATTCACATTGCGAATATCAATTTAGCTGAGCCCGCGGGAGGCGGGGGCCGCCGATAAATAAAAAAATATATAAAATACAGTAGGTACCTACCGACGTAACATGAACGCGGTGAATGGCACTTGTGAAAAATGGACTTGCCGCTCTTCCAGGGAAGCAATCATTCAACTGACTGTTGTCTGTTTGCGCCTGTGCTCTTTTTCGCCTAGCATCGGATATTTTTTTGCAATTTTTTTCGGGGTGTCATTCGCAGAGTTCAGGTGTGGGGACACGTGGTCCCGGACAAAGAAAACAAATATTAATAACCGGCATTTTTTAAAGTCCTCGCCGTAGGGCAATCGTTTATTGTTGTCAATATTTCGTAAATGATTCGAGTATGATGCGGCGTTTTTTGCGTTGCTACCTCGCTTGCGGCATTGTCGGGTGGGTGGGGCGTTAACGGCCTAACTTACTTTGTTGTGTTTATTTAGTACCTAATGGCCAGGTTACGGTAGCGATATACTTATTTCACGGAATTTTAAATCTTTTGTAACAGCGTTAGCTATTAGTTACTGCTGGAGGTGATTAAGCACGGTCACATTAATAGCAGAAGAGGATCTTAAAAAGCAAAATGTTTTAGAGAGGTTATGCCGAACAGCTTAGTCCTTATAGATAACAAGTAGTAACAATGTACCCACATAATTATGCACACTACGAGTATATAGGATCTTATTTGATGTATAGCAGAGGTGTTCACGGGTGCAGTGACCAATACGTCAGGTACATACTTGCCCATTTGCTACTGATTAACAATTTAAAACCGCCGACACCAACCCGCATTAGGCCAGCGTGGTGGTCTAAGGCCTACATCCCTCTCATTGTGAGAGGAGACCCGACCCTGTAGTGGGTCATTAATGGGTTACTGACAACAATTTAAAAAAAGATGCAATCCACTTTAGAAAAGGCAAAGCAATTTCTCCAAGGCATGAGAGCTGTTTACAAAGTCAAATACAAAGCAAAAAAAGTTAATATACTATTATAATGCGCACTTTACCCCCAATCAGAGTCTAAACCCCCAGATAGTCCCTACACACCGTTCGGGAATTTTTTTCCTAATTAAAATAATGCCTACTTCCCGTTATTCCTCCCCCATTCATTAGCCCAATGTGCTGTAGATAAACGTTGTTTGACTTGTTTGCCCGAGAGGACGGATCCCTGCCTGTTAGAATGGGCCGAGAGCAAATTGTACCGAGTATCCGAATACAAGTGTCGACTCGATTTGTAAAAGAGATTTCGGTATATGAACCGGCTTATAACGAAAAGAGTGTCTAATGTGTGTTGTCTTTTAAAATTAAAGCATATACGTACCAATGTGCCTAATTACGTATGAAGTTAGAAAACTTACATTATGCTATTTAATTCAAAGGATATGCAGTATATAAATATCCAAACCTTCAAATTATACACTTTTTACAGTTATATTATCAAACAGTGTGGTATTTTTTGGAGTACTCGGTACATTCGGTAATTCCGATTTAATTGTCAGAATAACTCGGATTAATAACGAACCGAGTTATTCTGACAATTAAATCGGAATTACCGAATGTACCGAGTACTCCAAAATAACCAGAAGTCGGCCCATTCCTACTACTAACAAATTAGAGGGAACTTTATCGTTCACTTTTTTCGGACACATTTTTTGTACCGACCATGTATTTTAATTAGTCCTCGCCTTTTCAACATCTAATTAATTGTGTATGTGTTTTCTCCTTAAAGGATACTTCCTTTAAGGAGAAAGGATACTTCCTTTAAGGAGAAAACACGTTTATAATAATAGTAGTATAATAATAGTTCATAAATCATTTGACACTAATTACTATTAAACCCTGTGTCAAATGATTTATAAATTATTTTGAGATCTCTGTCATTATCAGCCTGGTGTGAGGCGCCAACACAGGGTTCGATTCCCAGCGGAGCTAATATTTGAATGTGATTAAATTACTGCTTCTGGGTGTGTAAAGCGTACTGTAGTTGTTAATTCCGCAAACAAGTAGAACTAAATAAAGTTTTAGGTAGGTTTCTTTATAAGGGGAAAAAAATGAAGAAGAAAAAATTTTATATCATTTTGTAAAAGAAATCAAATATCTTTCATACAACACAAGGAGTTTTAGGAGTTTTTAAAATCAATTTAAAAGTTAAAGATTAGCAAGCAGGTATCTTAGCATTACCAAACAAGAGTAGAAATCTTAGAAATGGTTTTAGAGGAAAAAGATCTTAAAATACCACGAAGGTTTTCTGTCCAGAATTAAATTAAATTTGAATAAAATAATTTGAGCCGACGTCTTCGCCGACGTCGCCGTCGCGGGGAATAGCGCGAAACTCATAATAATTATCGGGACCAGTCACCACAGACACTCCGGAACATTCCAGATTTTTCTCGGCACTCGACTCCTCGACCTCACATTTAACCCGAATTCCAGCAAACTGCATAATTTCGCCACTAATGAGAAGAGAGTCGGCGTCGTCTAATTAGCGAAGTCGGTAAGACGCCCACTAAATAGAGGAAGGAGCGGGGTGAGGCGAGGTGCGGCGAGGTGAGGCGAGGTGAGGCAGGGTGAAGCGGGGTGCGGTGCCGAAGAGCGTGGCTCACCTAATGAAGTGTTTCGCTTTGACACGCGTGTTCGTTAGCAGACCACTTCAGCGATCGCGACGAGTTGTGCTCAGATGCTTCCTCAAATTTACCACTTAAGTGGCGTGCAATGGCACTGCACTTGTTAACTAGTCTGCAGTTACTTATCACTGTTTACTCGATATTGTTGAACGTTGCGGATTTCTCATGTGATGTTTTAATCGTTCTGGTAAGCTATGAAGCTCAGATAACTCTGAGTTTTAGGGTAAGCAATCATCGTCATCTAACTACCTATACTCCACTGGGCAGAAAGACTTAGGTACCTAATACGAAAATGACCTTGATAACCTGTTGACCTTGATAATCGTAAAAGTACAAGCAGCAAACAAGCAAAACACAGGAGTTTATTACAAATTTTCATTTATTGATAGTTTTAAAAAAATGGATAAATGATAAAAAAATGGCTCAGCCAACTAATATGATTCACGACGAATAATGTTAGTTGGATGTTAAGTATTATCATTATTTCAGTGATAACTGCAATAGCTTACCACCTCCTTTAAGAGATTTGAAAACCCTTCCTTATTGTTACATCTAACTATAGAATACTGACTGCTTTCTTATAAGAAAATAGCGTGTAAAGTCTGACCTTATTTACCAGAAATGTTCCTTCTTAAATTCTTCCCCTGCTGACACTTGGGACACAGTGGGACATTCTATTAATCTCTTCTAGTCTCTTATCAAACAACGGGTATTTTGAGACACAGTGAGAGGTCATGTCTCTCTTTTTTCTTACCAAATAATACCCTTGCTCAACAGTGGGACAGTAAAGCAAGTCTACAATATCTCTCTCTTCAGCCGACATTGATCCACTGCTGGACATAGGCCTCTCCCAAGGCGCGCCACTGAGCCCGGTCTTCGGCTCTCCTCATCCAGTTGCTTCCCGCCGCCCGACGCAGATCGTCGCGCCATCGAGCAGGAGGGCGTCCCACACTACGTTTGCCGAGCCGCGGTCTCCACTCTAACAGCCGTTTGCTCCAGCGTCCGTCGGATCTACGACAGATGTGGCCAGCCCACTGCCACTTCAGCCTGCTAGCCTTTAGAGCTATATCGGTCACTTTGGTCCTCAATCGAAACTACAATATCTAGCACGGTGTAATATTTAATGACGCTGTGTGTGCTACACAATGCTGGCGTAATCAGGCTATGAGCGACAATATACCTGCAGTTATATTAACTCGCAGGGTTGACACTTACATTCACAAGCACCTACGTTTAGTTTCTACATTTGCTAAATAAAATTTTTCTACGAAATTTTTACTCACATTTATCCATGCAACGGGTGGCCTATATATCATCTTCCACCTGTATAAAGTGGAGAATAATTAATTTTATCTGTTGGTCTGTCTGATAGCTATTTTTCAAGGCGTTTATATTAAATAATTGGAGATAAATTAAGCATAAGAAAAGATATTGGCAGTTTTTTCCTCGATAACATGCCTTAAGAAATGATAAGACCCTCTATCATCACCATCATTACGTCTTTTAAATACTAGGAATTAGACTAATACACTAAATTGGTTTTTTACTATAGTTTAGCCGTAATCTCATCGGATGGAATGCTAGGCTTACGATGGAGTACGTCCAATTTGTTTAACGGACCATTAGTTTACGGACTCATGAAATTTCATTAAAATATATATTCTTGTATTTAGAAGAAAACTTTTTGGTTTGATTACTTATAAAATTGATAAAATAATCATTTATTCATCCCAAATTCTGAAGTGACAGCCCTACTGTCCACCCTAGCGGGTCGCGTAATCCAACTATTCAATTTCCAGCCCAAAGGATTGTCCTCGTCTTAGGTTTTTTGATATTGCGCCAAGCGTTGATCCACTACAAGGTATTATTACTTTACCACGAAAGTTGAGCAAAAAAAATAGATCTTGTGTTAATAATAAAGACACAAATCTACTACAAAAATATGCAACATAATATTAAATGTAGAGAGAGAATAGAGAGAACATCTTCTATCTACGAAGTGAAATGTATAAATTTTGCTATATATTAATGTAAGTTGAGAAGAAGACATCAGGAACGAACATACATCAGCCAACATGTTAAAAAACTTGAAAGCAACTGAAGCGACACTGCTTTTACTTCTAGATGTTCACATAAACCTCGTTCATTCATCCCCTTTAATTTTACTTCACAAATCTCTTAAAAAGGTTTCTTGCTAACAAAACGTTCCGTTGACCCGAAATAAAAAACTAAAGAAAGGTCACTCACCTAAACAGTAACAGTTATTGCCAACTTTCCTAATTGTAGCGAGATTTACGCGAGGGAGTTGGAATCGGGCGGAGGAAAAACACAATGGTCTTCTACGGAGGAGAGGAAGCATATCCTCATTGTTTTACATAAGAAGCGTATAAAGCTTATATTATTTAACTTAGTATTTAAATTAGCATTAAACTTAAAGTGACCTTATTTTATACAGTCCTTGATTCTTCTTCGACACCATGGAGCAAATAATTGCAAAACACCTCTATCAACATCACCAAGCTAATGACTAAATAACTATTGTCATTGCGATCATCCTATATCAACTGACCTACGACAGTCTGAAATCCGAACACTTTAAGAAAATATAACCCATCATATCACTTAAATCTCTCCAGGATACGTGACACGACCTTATGAAGACCACAAGGAAGAAAAAACTTCAAAATATCTTCAAAACATTTTGCTTAACCCAAATTAAAATACCGAAAAAAGGTAAGGTCGCATTTCTGTTGCCTTAACCGCGTTCTTCACTCGTCAGTTAAACATCGCCAACTTTCCTAATTGTAGCGAGATTTGCGCGAGTGGGGTCGGAATCAGGCGGAGGAAAAACGCAATTATCCTCTGTTCTACGGAGGTGAGGAAGCATATTAAAAAACTTGAAAGCGTTGTCAGCCCTCGAGACTGGAGCAGACTGATGGCTATTAATTAGAAGGGTTGGATGAAGATATTTCATTATTTCTTCGCCGCGCCACTTTTTCTGTTTTGGGTTTAGGCATGAGTAATTTATTTTGTTTATGTTTATGACAATCTTGGTGTGACCCAGAAGACTAAGTTAATTTAATAGAGTACCTATAGAAGTGCCCGATAAAAGTGCAATTAACCTTAACCACTTCGCTGTCCCGTGAGTCACATATGACTCATAACCGTTGTTTAACTATTGTGTCTATTTAATGGACAGGGAAAGTGTTAATTTAAGAACATATGTAGGTATAGTACAAACTTAACGTTAGTTTAAAATAGATAACGCATCTTGAGCTGCGCAGCGTGATGACTTGAAGACCCGTGCCCAAGCCCCAACAGTGGGCCATAAAACGATTGCAGCCAAATAACGCATCATAAATGCATAGGTTAAAATATGCGTAAACCAATTTTTTGGTTTGCAAGTCTAGCAACCACATGCACCTCAATGTTTAGTCTAGCAAGTGAGGAAAAATAGGTACCTATTTTTCAACTATCGGTGACGTATCGGTTGAAAAATTACCATCTGTTAACATACCTTGTAATTCCTTTTCCCTATAGGTACCTATATCTTCTATGATAGATAACAAAAATCCAAAAAATATTTGCCATTAATTTGAATTATGTGCCATTAGCCACTATAAACGAAAGGGGGACGTTTCGTTTAAGCAAGTCGCCATAACGGAGTGTAATAACACTGAAACACGCACTTATCAAGCAATCTCATATAATCAAACTGTGCAGTTTGTTAACAAGGTGCTAACTCCAGAATTTATGTAAACTGTTTTGAGCCCGTTCCACTTATCTGAGATTAAAATCTGGCTCTGCTGAGGCAGTAGTAGGCTCCGGCAATCACTCCTCAGGGAACCAGCATTATTTTGCGGGATCTTATCTCCGCTTTACATATCTGCATATTCATTAAAAGATCAATCAACTGTTGTGCGTGCATAAGTCCGGATTTTGAGTTAATGTTATTGGAAACGTAGGGCAATGTTGAAAGATGTTGAACTTTACAATGTTGAGCTAAGTTTAGTTTTAGTCTAGAGTTTCCAAGGTATTTAATTGTTGCTGAGAAAACTCTACAACAAAAGTGTTGAACTGTGGGCATCATATTATAAATTTATATAAATTTTGGGGATTTTGGCGTCATTTAGGCACTTACATTTATTTTTTGGCAATTGTAATTTTTGGAACAACGTTGGTCACATATCGAAGAAACTTACATTTCTGAACTACTTCGCGAATTCAAATAGTTAGGTACAACCTTAGACAGTGTTTCGATAATGTTTTTAGTTTTGAAATTATGATTAGATAAGATTGTAAGTACTCGTAATTAGATAAGATTTGTAAATGGCCAGTTACATTGATTTGATACTTGGCCACTTATATATTTTATATGCAATAAAAGTTGTACAAAAATGAATAAAAAGCTGCTAGAATTGTTATACGGCTATTCTGCGATTTATTTTACTAAGCTGAATGGTTCTATTTTTTACAAATTCCTAAAAAATAAGAGAAATGCCAGTGTATGAAAGCTCCTGCGCAGACACCAGTTCGATGGCGACTATTGGCGACTCAATGATCCGATTGTTAGGCGATACCCTTCAATAATTCACCTGACATCCTGCCCACCCACTAGAGAGCACCACAAAAGATCTTTGTTTCACAGTCCATTCACAAAACTGCGTCATTGATTGTTTTAAACAGACTCCACGTCGCCGACTTCGGAACGTTCGGTTCAAGCATGGATTTTTCTGTGTATTGTGTTGCAAAAATCACGTTTGCGACGGACCTCTATCAATCAGGGTAGAGGGACCCCCGGGGGTTGTTTCCGACCAGGTGTCCTTTTGGAATTTGCACCGAAAAACTGCGCTTTAACTTGGATTTGAGAAAAAACAGCCATTGTGTGTTTCTGGGTAGTGCGCGGCGCTAGTACAGCCGGCGACCGCCAGGTAGGTAGGCGGGGTCTCGGAACGAACATAAATTTATTTCATATATAAATTACCCTTAAATTTATTGACGTTTAGGAATTTAAGAATGACGTCCGTTTAAAAAGTTTTCATAGAAGTGTTGAGAAATAAAAAAATCGTCAAAAAATCAGAACAAGCTGACATTGAAATAACAAATTTGGAAATGTAATACATTTTTCATATTTGGCCGAGTTCAATATTTAATATCGTCTAGAATTCCAGTACTTGCCTGATCATTTAGATATGTTCAATCCAATGCATCAAATTTATGTCGTAAACATTTCTAAACGTAAATTAAAATGTCTGTGCCATAACATGTATTTAATTAGAGAGATGCATAAAGCTGACATAAATTGAATGACAGAACCACCACCGTCGTAGTCTTAGAACTTATGGTCTTACAAAATCTTACTTAGCCTGTATCACTGAGAAGCCTTAAAAATTAAAAGTTTTAGATTCAATTCAGACACCCAAAAATTTGAAATTTTATTCTGCAAAATTGAAAAACCTCCTTACTGATTTTAACACTGAACTAAAATACGACCAGTCATTAAACATGAAATACGGACGACATAAACCATTCAAAAGTAACAATCGTAAACCAATTGAAAATTGATGTTAAGCTTAATCGTCTAATAATTACTGGATATAAATTCACCTTTACGACCTACAAAATAAAGGTCATAAAAATAGTATAAGTAACTTGCAAGCAGGTAAAATTCACGTTCTTTCATTGTTGCTATTCTATGAATCAGTAGATGAATTAAAGAATAAAACTGGACCTATTTGTGAGGTAATTTTCTTGTTTGTGCAACATGCGGCATCGAAGTCGCAGCTTTGATTTTCAGTGTGACGTTATTTGAGCAATGATATTCAGAATTACTAAATTTTACTGTTTCTAGCTACTATCTAAAGCAAGGGCTTATTGTTTTGATAAGAAAAGCACAATTACAGCAATCGGAGAAACATATTAGTGAACCCCATCTTAGTTTTTAGGAGTAGTCTCAGCATTTTCAGTCAGTATAACATTAGACAAGACTTAAAAATACGAGTAGATGTAACTTTTATAGGCGGCATATATCTAACAATATCAGTCCTATCCATCAATCCTGGAAAAACAGTACTCTTCCAATAGACTTAGGACAGGTGGAAGTCCGTGACACACAGATTTTGTCACAATGGAATATATAATCCGCATCCTAAATCAATGCTTGAGAGGTTTGCAACAATGGCGATTTCGGCCGTCTTTGATTCCGCCATTATCTTTAGCCACGTGGGGCAGGTGATGCGCACGCGCACATCTGCTAGTGGGACACCGCTTGCGCAAGATTTTAATCGTTTTTTTATGATTTTGGAGTTCCGTCACCAAAGAGTAGGTACCAATCAAACCTTATTTTTCAGTAGGTCTGGGCGACTGATTCATAATTCAACAACAAATAAAATAATTTTAAACAAAAATGTGAACCGACTTCGAACTAAAAAGTAAGAAATAACTTTACAAACAGACTTCAATAATAAGGTATTTTTGGAGTCTGTGCCCAAGTTCATCCTCAGTTTAACCTCAAGTAACCTCATTTTTACACATACTCCAAACATATCTTATTAAGTATTGAAGTCTGTTTGTAAAGTTATTTCTTACTTTTTAGTTTGAAGTCAGTTCACATTTTTGTTTAAAATTATTTTATGATACAACAGAAAGAAAGTCTCTCTTTCTATTGTACATTATTGTATGGTGCAACCGTACACCAACCGTCAGCGCGTTTTTCGTATAGCACGCGCCGGTCACATTTTCAATTTAGTATGCATTTGGGATACGAACATATCGCGCGCGTACTCATAGCAACATCATTATCATACCTACAGTGTACAACAATAAATATTATAAACTTTAACAACATCTTTTCTTTGACTATCGTATGGTGTCGATACTAGCCCGTACAATTATAATAAATGAATAAAATATTACCTAAGTACATATTTACCTACATACTTCTTTTTTAGTAAAATATATAAAGTAGTAAGTTTTATAGTAAAACATATCATGATTTCTTCATGACTTTAAAACTCGTCTGCAAAAATGAGGTTACTTGAGGTTAAACTGAGGATGAACTTGGGCACAGACTCCAAAAATACCTTATTATTGAAGTCTGTTTGTAAAGTTATTTCTTACTTTTTAGTTCGAAGTCGGTTCACATTTTTGTTTAAAATTATTTTATTTAATGCTTTTTAGTTATCATAGTTTCACTTCCACTCTATTATCTGACTCTGGTATCTTAGTTTTAATGCTTCATCATAGATTGCGGCAACTGGCTACTTAATGGTAACCTTACGGATTACCATTTTTAATGTTTAAATATATAATTTGTACAGTTTATTTAAATTAACTTGCTTTAAACACGATTTAATTATTCCTATTTTATAACGAGTTCCGCTACATCATTAGCATCGAAGGTGGTCAATGTTTATATAGTTCTGCAAAGGTAATGTGACCAACAATAATAATTTATCAAGTTGGTTCCTTAACTCTTATCCGTTGAGGAGTTCCGCTCTGTATCTTCGAAACTCTTCATCAGATCATCACCTACTTAATATCCGTTAAAGAGTTCCACTCTGTATCTCCAAAACTCTTCATCAGATCAACACCAACTTAATATGGGCCCAAATTGAAACTAACATCTTCCGAACTTAAAAGAAAAAAATTCAAATCTGGTAACAAATTACGGAATGCGGTGATAACAAATATAAAAGAAAAATAGGCAAGTATACTAAAATTCTGAGAAACCGGAGGCCGGAGGTATGGCCGTTCGGAAGTAGGTAACTACTGCATTAGATTCGTTTTCGTAGGTACTTGGGAAAGTCGTGGATACCCGTCGCTAGTATTTGTTACTATACATGGCAGAGCTATGCGAAACTTTTACAGTCTAAAAACGCCAGTGGCAACTGTCTTTTCAATGGTAACCTTACGGACACCATAATTACAAATTAAATGTAATTATAATTTGTATGGTTTATTTAAGTGAACTTTTAAACACGATTTAATTATTCCTATCTCATAACGAGTTCCACTCCATCATCAGATTCGAAGATGGTCAATGTCTATATAGCTCTGCAAAGGTAATGTGACTAACAATAATATGTTTTTAACCCGGTTCCTTAACTCTTATCCGTTGAGGAGTTCTACTCTGTATCTCAGAAACTCTGCCTCAGATCATCACCAACTTAATATGGGACCAAATCCAAAGTAACAGCTCCCAAACCAAAAAAAAAACAATTCAAATTGGTTACCAAATGACGGAATACGGCGGTCAGAAATATAAAATAAAAACGAGTTCCACTCCATCATCAGACTCGAAGGTGGTCTATGTCTACATAGTTTTGCAAAGGTAATGTGACCAATAATAATAATTTTTAACCCGGTTCCTTAACTCTTATCCGTTGAAGAGTTCCACTCTGTATCTCCGAAACTCTTCATCAGATCAACACTAACTTAATATGGGACCAAATTCAAAGTAATATCTTTCCAACTAAAAAGAAAAAAATCAAATCGGTTAACAAATGACGGTATGCGGCGATAACAAATATAAAAAAAAAATAAAAATAAAAAAAAAAAACATACAGACGAATTGAGAACCTCCTCCTTTTTTTGAAGTCGGTTAAAAATAGAGCGCTCCGTGATAAACTTAAAATTTCAAAATAAATAAATAAGTGAGTGAAGTTCAAAACCCTGAGTAATACATATTTATAAGAGACTGTAAACTGATGATTAAGTTCAAAAAACCTGAACAAATGTATTTTTGGGTTTCCATTTATTTTTGTGTTCCATGGGACACTATTTTCAAAATACGTAAAAACGAAATACGGTCAAGATGAGATAAAAGTTAATAATTTTACTTGTAATGTGAATGTTAAAGCTAAAATCAACTTAACAAGATCACTATTAGGAAAAAATTTTAACAATGTTTTAAAAGAATAGTAGTTTTAAAACAAACTTCTTTCTAGATGAATTTATACCTACAGTAGGTACTAGGTATATAGGGACTGGTGCTGGTACGGAACTCTACATGAGGGAACCCTTATCACGCTTGACAATTTTTTTCTAATTCTTTTAATCGATGACAGTTCTTAGGTATCTCGCATATCTAACGGGTATCTGCAACACCTGGTCGATTTTTTGTTCATAGTTCACAGATAATAATTTTCATCTGATAATTTTTATAAAGTCATCGGGTTGTGATTAATGATATTGTGGAAATATTAGGATGAAGATAAAAGAAGGCAAAGTCAAAGACAGAAACGTGCACTAATATAATATGTAGATTAGTTTTAAATTTAATAAGCATTTGATTAATCCATATTAACCTAATTAGTCTAATTACATAGAGTTCCACTAGTGACCTGAACAAATATCATTATATCGATTAATAGATATAGAGTTTCGATGTTGTCTTCAACCTATAACATTGATAGCTGTCTTCTACCTACTTTGCTGTTTTGATCTAAAAATATAGGTAATAAAATCACGAATACTTCTTTTTTTTCACCACCATCGGAACGCGAGAATAAATTTAATTTTTAATATCCTCGATTCACACCTTCAACGCTTCTATTACATCCTCCAACAAGGTGCGTATAAGTGGTTCCGTGGAAATATTTCAAATCAGGGCTCGGTACAGGCAATAACGAGTGACGTGTCACGCATGCCGGCCGTGTGTCGACTGCCTAATGTCCCACTGAAAGGACGGTTCCATTCACCCTATTTATTAGGTCTGTGTTTTGCAAAAGGCTAGGGACGTGAGCTGCGCGTATTTGAAAATGAAGGCGTACTTTCCTTATTCCGTGATAGGGTTTTTGTGGACCTTATAACGTAGCTATTGTGAATTTGTAGCTAGCGCCATTTTATACACCGCCGTCGTAATATACCCAAATCAAGCAACTCTCCATCTTGTATTAGCGAAGGTACGAGTATGACTATGGGAAGAAACTTCCAAAATGATCAGCTCAATCATGAGCAATTTTACGAGTACTTTAGCCCTGTAGGGCTAATTTAGTCGTCAACGTTTTATGATTCATTGGCTTTGGGACATACTCGTAAAGGGTTGCCCTTTATGTCCTACTGTTGGGCACGGGTCTCACCCCGCAATAGGAGAAGACCTGGAGCGTACTCCACCACGCTGCTCCAATGTGGAGTGTGGGAGAAACGGGTCAGTGACCTGTGTCGGATTGTTCGAAACTGCCCAGGGGCCTCTGACAACGTTCAACGACTAATATCTTCTCAATAAAAGCCGTTGGTCTCAATGGGCATGATGACTAATTTTCAAAAACTCTTCTATGATATTCAGAAGTTTCTATTATGTCTAAAATATATCATATTTTTGTAGAAAATTAAGGTTTTTGTGTAATAAAAGTACATTTAAATTTTAAGTTTCAAATTCATTCCAAAACGCTCGCCCGTGTCATGGCGTCTGTCATTGCGACACGGCTCAGTAAAAAATGCCAGATCGCGTATAATATGCTTACGAAAAAAATGACGTTAACTAAGACGTGACGTAATTTGACGTAATTCGATCTGATGGGTGTTTAAGCTATCATGGCGGATTGTTGTATTTTGTAGATTTATTTAAACAAATAAATTATTAATCTCGACATTAATAAGAGAATAAATACATGTTTCAAAATCTTTGAATCCTATTTCATTAGATCAGATAAATATTTTGGCGATACTTGATTACTGTCATCATGCCTATTGGTATGGATTGCGCTAAAATGTACTACTTGATCATTGTACTATTTAAAGAAGAAAAAAAGACTTCTGCCTGTACCAATAAAGTGTAATTAAGTAGATAATTTCTAGGTAGATTTTAAATATCTATTTAAATAAGTCTAGTAAGTAGCAAGATTAACTTCTCTGTATCTATTAATACATTTACTGAGAAAATAGACCGCTGAAGCACTAAATAGGGCAGCGGAATCTCATCAGCGAGTATTTTGGTAGTAAAAGTGGATTTGGAATGCGCAAACTATTCGGAACGCGCTGGAATATTCGGCGTGAGCGCGGAAAAGCCGATCGGCCCGTGACATATTGGAATGTGACTCCATTTATCCCGCTTCCTATTGGAATCCGGCGTGACGCCAAATTGGAAATTGCGGTTCCTATTTTTGGTGATATTGATAATGTCATTTCTACCATTGTCCAATAAGCGAGATTGTTTTTGCAGTGAAAATTTCAAGCGATATTTCGTTGGACTTTGCAAATCATACCGATGTTGGTACCTACTTACCAACTAACAAACGTATTTATATAAGTTTAGTAATATTATAACTACCAGTTTCCCTTCGGTGTTGAATGTCTAATTAGAGCATTGATAGCAAAGAATTTCGTCTAATAAAGCCAAAGCTTCCAAAGGTTTTGTATAATCCATGAAATATACCTTAAAATAAAAACTTATTTAAAAAAAATACTTACATAATACGCTAAACATGGTACTTCAAATAATAGATACCAATCCATAAACCCAAAATTTACTATAAAATTAGATACTCTGTATTGAAAAGCCAGTTATAGATAGGCGTGGCATGCGCAACACTATTTGGAACGCGCTGGAATATTCGGCGTGAGCGCGGAAAAGGCGACCGGCCCGTGACATATTGGAATGTGACTTCATTTATCCCGCTTCCTATTGGAATCCGGAGTGACGCCAAATTGGAAATTGCGGTTCCTATTTTTGGCGATTGTTAATACCATTTGTGAGGTCCACATTTCAGAATTAAATTGTCTTCACGATTTCAAGTCAAATGTTTGAAATAAATAAAACTGATTAATTTCTGACTAAAAATAAAAACTAAATTATCATTTATATTTAATAAAAGTAATCCTATCGCCATTTTATCTTATTTCAAATTTTATATCCTACACGCAAATTCAAACATCCACGATGTAATGATACATCACAACATTAATCTGACGTCTGTGATGGATGGCTGGATCCCACTAATATCTCTCGCTCTTGTTTTTTACCGAACAAGTGCGTTATTCTCACGAGTGCGTTATAAAACAGTTTGTGCAATATTAATGGCGTTATTCCGTGCTAGATATGAATTAATAGCCGCTATCAGGGGGATTCACCCTTGTAATTAAAGAGTCTCGTTTATTGTGATAGGTGAGAGGTTGCGACATGCTTTCAGTACGTATGCCTTACGTTATCATCTCAGAACGAGAAGGAAGGTTTTAGTCTACCAAACAGACCTATTTGCGACCTGGTGGACTTCACATGCCTCTGAGAACATTATGGGGAATTCTCAGGCATGCAGATCATCTCGCGATGTTTTCCAGATAACGGAAATAATTAATTAGAAAAAGTTGATTTAATTATACTTATTTAATAGGATAAGAAAAGCTTAGCTTAAAAAATGCAATGTTGTGTACTATTGGGATACAAACCCGAACCTCTCAATAAGATACTGACTCGATTTGATGAAGTTCGACCATAATCGAAATGCTTATTAGTTACCTGTAGATAAGCTTAACTGCAGATTCGCAAACAAAGCGTTTCTACAACCATTATTATGAGCTATTTCGAGCAAATATTTCCCTTAATCGGCAACAATATCCACTCTTCCGGTCGCGAAAGCGGAATATAAGTTTCTAGATTAAAATTTTTGCGTGCCTATTTGTAGCTATCACTGTTTTTCTTGAAAGAGCAATTCGTTGCAGCGTTGTCTTTGTAACATTGTTTCGTAGTGATTCCCGGCGGACTGTACGGTACTGTAGGTACTGTCCGGAGGGCGAGGCATTTCACGAGTGGCTGGCCGTCTGACCTTTGTGGCCCGGGGCCTCGGGGACCGAGCGAAATGCCATCGTGTTTTCATTTTTTCTGCCACTCGACGACACTCGATTAATTTTTCACGGTACGCTTGTCAAAATGTGATTTAATAACGCACGCGAGGGTTGACCGTCGCTTTGACGCACGAGGCGTGCAACGTTTGACGGACAGACCGTGGCGAATCCGTTTAGTGCGTTGTGGACACAGCGGTAAGTACCAAGTTTGCCCCATTTTAAAGTCATTAGGACACGGTTGAGTTCGAATCGCTGTTGCATTTTTCAAATTGACCGGCGAAAGTAGATGTAGAGTTGTGGATCCAGAGACAATAGTTATCGTTGCAAGCGTTTTATAGGAGGTAGAGCCGTTGCAGCTCGCTCGGGAGATAGCTTTACCACTCTCTTAGCTAAGCGAAAAAAAAATACAGTTTTTTCTGGGGGAAAAACACAGACAGCAAGTCCTTGGAAAGTATATGATTCCCATAAAAAACGCACCATAAACTAGCATGTTCTTCATATATATGTTGTAATTGTAGGTTGTAATTGTCAAATATACTAAACTACGATAAATAACAGAATCTTAATCTTCATGTGTACCAACGAAGCTACAGTACAGACGACCTCAGTTACGATTTCCATCCTATTTAAGGTTAGGCCCATGGGTTGCAGTGACTAGTAATGACCATTAAACGTTAGGTAGTTTGCAAACCCGCCCTAATCACATCTGTCAGTTACCCATTAATGACCCACTACAGGGTCGGGTCTCTTTCTCACAATGAGAGGGATGTTGGCCTTAGTCCACCACGCTGGCCTACTGCGGGTTGGTGGACTTCACATACCTTTGAGAACATATTTTTGTGAACTCTCAGGCATGCAGGTTTCCTCACGATGTTTTCCTTCACCGTAACAGCAGATGATATTTAATTTTATAAAGCGCACATAACATAACGGACCCATCGATTCGAGGTCGAATTCTAAGCCACTGGGCTATCACCACTTACCTAATCACATACAAAGTGCAAAATAATTGTGCTAATTAAAACAACTGTAGAAAAACGGACTTTACTCAAACTCTACTTTAGGACCACTACCAACACTAACATCCTTTAAAATCCGTAGATACAAAATATACCACAATATTAATTAGAGGCACATATCAATTACAGAAAACCATTGTGCACCCCGTTCCCTCCGGCTGTGACGTCATTCGCACAGTATAAAGATTATACAGTAGAGTTTTTATGCAAACCGTCTGAACGCGAGTCATGCCTACACGCGTTCGGTATACACACAGTACACAAACTGATGTGAATGCGCCTCAGTGGCGAACGAATTTAGTTAAACATTTTTGTCGAATTTTTAATGCTATTAAATTGAAATGTAAAGTTGTATTCTCTCGGTTTATGCGCAAATATTTGTCGGCATCAAATTTATGAAGTGATGATTTTTTTTTTTCATTTAAACTACTAATGAAAATATGCAAAAAGTAAAAAAGTACTTTTATTGAGCACTTTCCAATTCATACACTCGTACAAGTTTCAATGAAAAAAAATCATAAATCACAAAACTAGAAACATACCTACTCAAGTAGGTCATGAGTAGGTATGTGAACTTAAAGTAGATGCTACAGTCCTGTCGCGTATTAACGAAAATCGCGGCTGTAGAACTTTTTTCAGACAACTAAGTCGACCTACGACTAACTCGCGCGATGCTCCCATATTATTTCTAAGGTCGGGTTTGTTCGTGCGTGAACGTACGTATACGTACGAGCTGAATTCCTACGAAAATACATCCACACTGTGCGCGTTCTGAGCCGAGTCACATTACTGTATAATCTTTATACTGTGTCATTATTTCTACGTAATCACCGGACTGGGCTGCGGTTCACGCTCCAACGAGTCGATAACAATATCCGACAGTAATAAGGAGAATCCTTTCGGTTTGAACGCTGTGTGGTAATTGGCATTAAAATTGGGAAGAAGTGGTAACCCCAAATAAAGGTAAGCGCTTTTCGCCACATCGCTGCACTAAGCCCTCGGCTAATGAGTGCGGCCCCAGGTATTGTTGTATGGTTACTTTGAAACGATCGCTGTTTATAAACAGACATGGTGTTCTATTTATTTTGTAATAAGAATAAGATCTGTGAAATAATCACTTATTTTTTTATCGTGTCTGCTTACTAGTTAGCAGTTAATTGGTAGATCTAGTAGGATCTACCAAAGAAAATATTGAGATAAGTTTTTTTTTCGCAACAGTCATTTCTGAGGTGTTGTCTTACCTACGCAACAGAATTGAAGACCTAAGCACATAAACGGTTATTTTTTTACTTCCTGAACATTTTCAAATCCATATCGTTAAATGTTCTCAATACGTAAATAATATCCGTAGAAAATATTTTTTTTTTTAAGTTTGAAATCTATTTCTCCATGTTGCAAAGGATGTTCCAATTCAAGTGAACGTGCTATAGTCGTGCCCTCAGTAACATGATCGCAACGTAGCGTGTGCATTGAATTGACGTAATCCTCGTAATTGGTGTTTTGGCGAAGGTACTTTGCCGAAGGTATATTTGCAAATTGTGTTA
This sequence comes from Erynnis tages, assembly GCA_905147235.1. Taxonomy (NCBI): domain Eukaryota; kingdom Metazoa; phylum Arthropoda; class Insecta; order Lepidoptera; family Hesperiidae; genus Erynnis; species Erynnis tages. The sequence continues at coordinate 11,227,151 of LR990072.1, forward strand.
TTGTGTTTAGTATAACCCCACCTTAAATTTTAATGATAGGAAGATTTAAAACATACCTAACAAGCAACCCATTCTTTTTGTTACAATCTCAGAAATAAAAAGATCAGCAGCGATAACATTACAGGTAGGTAGGTACTACCAAAGTAAATGTACTCAATAATACCTACTATTAGTTACATTTATCACAACAAATATGTACCTAAACCTTATCCAATATCATTGTGATTATTTCTGATAAGGATCCAAAATTATAAGGATGTTACCAAATCAACTTCCATTTAATCACAGGACAAAGTCGTCATTTAAAAAACCATTTATAATTATTAAAGTAATAATTAAGGTAGGATAGGTATAAGGTAGGACACACACACTTGTCAATCATTATCTATTTTTGTCCCGATGTAAATTTTGACCTACAATTTCCTATATAATAAATTCAGTCCTATATTTTCGTCAAAAAACAAACAGGTAATTCAATCAAGAGGAATAAACAAAGCAGTAAGCACGTAAACAATTTAAAAAATTCAAATTGCGAATGTTACCAAATCAACGTCCGTAGCACAAAGGGAAGGGCGAGGGCCCTCGGGACGCTATATTATAACCGGGCATATCTGCGTCGTCACTCGAGCGCGATAAATACCCAAATAAAGCGCAAATAATACCCAAATCGCTCATCAGCTACCTCCCCCAACTACAATTATCTATAATCAGAACACCCTCTGTAATCAGTGTTAGGCAATGCAATGTATTCATTACAATTACTATCATTTGCGTACTGACTACTTCTGCGGTAGAACGTTCGTTTTAGGAGAACTCCATATTTATAGTTTCTGTCCGACTTCGGTTTCGCTAAGCTTACGAGTTTTAACCAAATTTAAAGTTTTATACCAACTTGAATGCAATGGTGACGTATTTTTGTGTATTGTCAAAAACTACTACATTTAATAGGTATACACGCGACTTCGTCTATATAAATTTTAGAATCTCTACTTACAGCAATAGAGTTCCGTATAATCAAATATATTATAAACATTTGACAATACATCCTCATTAATCTGAACACCCTCTGTAATCAGTGTTAGGCAATGCAATGTATTCATTACAATTCCTATGATTTACGTAGGTACTAGACTTCCCCTGCGAAGCGGTAGAACGTTTGTATTACAAGAACTCTATATTTAGGTGGTAGAGCCAAAGGTAGTAACTCGTCCGGGGAAGTAGCTTACCGCTAGCCTCTTAATCCGTCGTAAAGCAGCGTGTTCTTCGTGTATTTTATTTCGGCGGGGGATACTATATTTGAGGCAAACATCTAAGTTTTTCCCTATTTGAGGTTGGTCCGCATACGTCCATGGTCTGCAGTGACCACTTAACATCAAATGCTACTCAATTACTTAGGTACTATAACTTATTAGTTTTCTCCGATTTAGGATTTCGCTCGCCCCACGAGTAGGTACCTAAGTACAATACGATCAAAGTTGGTAGTTATTGTATCTACTCGTATTATTTTGTATTTGCAAACTTAACACGTCCACTTTTTACTACACATTTAAAAAGGTACATGGAATTTGGAATATCTTTTACTTTTTTACCTACACGTTGTTCGATATTCATTTTTCCAATTTTTCACCAGTGTTTCGGACGCCATAAATTATTCGCAACAGAGGGACGCGCTGACCCCGAACCCCAGTCGATTAAGCATCACTAGGTCTTCCTTCAATTTCATATTTATAAACGGGGATTACGCAAAAATGCCAGTGTAATGGATCACCTACAGGACTTAGGCCGGGACCACAGAAATACGATGCAAATAGAACGGCTATGCGAGCGGAGCAGATGGCCCTTAGAATTTACTCAACTGATCGCATATTGGCTCATTCTAAGTACCATTCTTGTCGCGCCTGTAAGTAAAAATCATAGAGTTTAAACACCGCTAGCTGAACTAGGCACAGTGGATTCGGACAAATACATTATCAATGCCGTTCTATTAACTTCCTCTTTTGTGGCCGGGTCGGACGGCGAGGGGGTGAGGAAGGCAAATTTGGGGGAGGGGGTAGTAAGGGTCTGATCGCCGGACTCATCCATCACGCGGCTCACGCATGTGAAGTGAATTGGGGCGTTTTATCTGAAGATAGCCGTGGATACCTATTTAAATATTTCGTCGTTTAACGAGCCTTTGCGTAAGGTGGGACGCATAGAGCTAATGGTGTAACGTGTAAACAACTATTGATAAGCGTTGGCATGGAAGTAACTAATAGTAGTTAAATAATATCTAATCGTAGGAAATCGAATTAAAAATGTAAGGTAAGAATTAATAGGCTGTAAGAAACAAAAAATAATGTACTCAAAGGTATGTGAAGTCCACCAACCCGCAGTAGGCCCGCGTGGTGGACTACGTCCCTCTCATTGTGCAAGGAGACCCGACCTCTAGTGGGTCATTAATGGGTTACTGACAAGGCGTAAAATACAATATTAAGCCCGCTTATTTGGAAAGAAACAACAACTGTACAAAATCTCCCAATCTCAGTCTGAAACTCTGAAGTAGGTACGGAGCCTAATCTAAAGAAACGAACCAATAACCTCTAACTGTAAAGCTTCCATTCTCAAATCTGCCGTGTACTCGTGTAGAGTAGGACTGCTAATGTGTGCACAGTATTTTTTATTCCTTTGTTATTGTTCAGAACTTGTTTGCCGAGTAACGGATACAGTCACGAAGCATTAACAGGTATCTACTAATCTGCAGTCAATGCTCTCTACATAAACGTTTACACGATTTATCTTTTATACATTAGTTACTTTTATAGACACTACTAGAAATAATACTTTGTCTTACATGTATGGAAGAACAGGTCTCCTAACGCAGGTATTTTAATGTCTTGTTAGATGCTAGGTATTGTCCCAGTTATTCTAGGATTTAAACTGTAAATTACACCACGGATAATGCAAACTCAAAACTTTAGCTAATATTATAAAAACTAATTATGACTAAAAAAACGTAAAGTTTATAGGTAATAAAACTAGAGGCGTAATATAAAAAAGCTGTGTCCAGATTACAATTCCTCGGATGAGTCTCGAAGACCTTGCCAAAAAGGTAGTCAAATATAGGTAACAAAATGTTTAAATATTTAAGACTGAAATCTCTAAAAATTCATTCATAATTCATAAGCCAGCGCTGGTCTGGCATTTTCTAAAAATGAGAAGGAAATAAGTAAGCCTTAGTCCACCGCGCCGCCCTCATTGGTTGATGGACTATAAATGCTTAAGTAAGTAAGTAGGTACTAAGGACTCTCAAGTATATTTGCTCACAATGTTTTCCTTCGCCTATACTGCAGGTGCATTTTTGCTAAACGAAATGTGTAGGTAACATACCTACAACTTAGAAAAATCATTGGTAGGTACCTACGCGACTGGGATTCGAACTCCGAACCACTGACTAAAAATCCGGCCATTCGTATCAATTGAATAGGTAATCAGCGCTGGCACCTCATACTTATAGGTATATCTACGGGTCGTATATATTTTATTACCTACATAGGTAAAAAGTTATATTTTACCTACTACCGACAACTTCTAGGTATCGACTTACTCAAGATAAGAAGAAAATCTTTAGGTAGGTATACCTAGGTAGTTTAACTAAGATCATAATAAACAGGTACCTACACAAATAAATTAGCTACTTAATCACCCTATCATGGGTTATTTCATAAATGTAATGTGTAATAGTAATGTCAGCTCCAAAACAGTCAGCCTTGAATGTAGAGTCGCCTAACAATAAGCGTTTATGTTTCTACAATCAAAACTCCAACAGACTGATTAAAATTGGCCTTATCGGAAGATTACAGTGTATTTCAAAAAAATCAACCAAAGTCGCTATACAAAAAACGTGAACAAATTCCATTCCGCTCGTGGTTGCTAATCTGTGCGTAATCCGCCAATTGATCGGCGTAATCTCGGCAGGTAATTGTTCCTTATTAGTTTATAAATAGCGGAGAACCCAAACAAGTCGGCTTGCGGCGCCGCAACCGCCCTTGAACTGAGGATCGGAGGCCTCCGGAGGCTGCGAGCGGCGGGGGCGGGGCCGGCCCGGCCAATCAGCGCCCCTTCACATTTTTCAGCCCCCGCCCGCATCGCCGGACGCTGCCCAAAAACAAAAGGATCAAAGTCGGCGAAACCTATCTCTTTCTTTGTGAGGGCAGCAAACGGGATTCGATGAGAGGATAGATACAGAGTGTAGCGCGGGCGCGAATCGATAAGCCCGCTCCCCCCGCGCCGCCGCCCCCCGCGCCCGCCGGCCATTTGCACGGATGTTTACTAGCTATTATTATTTTATTGAACGGACGCTCTAAGTGGCGAAATAAGAATATTAACAAATCACCAAAACGCGATCCAACCAATTACCCCGTAGAGACAGACAGCAGAGTTCGAGAGTGCCGAAAGACTTAACCTCCGCTCTCAGCCGAACGGCGCTTCCCGACTTTTGTTGTTCATCTACGATTTATGAAAACTTAATGCTATGCCTCTAGTTTTGTACGGTTGTGTAGAGTTATGGAGAGTATTCTTTTGATATATAGGTAGTTTAGTTTCGCTTTGTTATGTTTTAATATCAAACACGTAATCATTCGTAGAGTCACATCGATTACCTAACTGTAACATTAGTATCTACAATGTTTTACCATTAACCATTTAGCCATTGCTTTATAAGTTTATAAGCATCAAAAAGGTTTTCGGATCGAAAAATCTTGTAGGTACTACCTATTATTAAAGAAACTACGTCTATACTTATCTAAACTGTCAAACGGAACTACTTATCAACCATAGAGTGGTAATAAAATACCTTATTATTTGCAAAGTAAAATATTCTCATTTCTTCTCCAATTGCTCCCTAAACTTAGGCTACTAATCAAATTAAAATGGACTTTTTAACCCAAGTAGGTAGTTAGTAGATAATAGAAACGTAGGTACCTAATAGGTATTACCTTAAATAGAGGTATAGTACAAAAAATAAAAAACTCTATTAGGTATACTCGATTGTAGAACTTTTTTAGTAGGCTGCAGCGAGCATGGCCAGAGCAGTAGATAGGTAAGTATAAGTATAACATGTAGATATCTATTAGCCACTCTGCGTACCTACTTATCTGCCTCGAAAATTGGCTGAACGGATTTTGATGAAATTTGGTACACAGACAGTTTACAACTTGAATTGACATATAGAATACTTACCTACTTTTTAATCTTTTACCGTCTCTGGACTAATTTCTTCAGTCCACGCGGACAAAGTCGCGAGCATAAACTAGTAAAACTACCTATATCTAAAATGTTGAGCCATTGTAGATACCTAACTAGCTCCCTCGGGAAGGTTCTTTGTACCACCTAACAACCCTATCTACATTAGGTACCTAGGTACTTATCTACCTAGTTGGAGGTTAAATAAATATATACCTACTTATTACATATTTTCGTTATCTATTTAATTTAAAGGCTACATGGTTCCCACCAGTTACGCCGACGATACTTAGATAGGAATACGACCTCGCATAGAGTTGTACACTATTTAAATAGAATAAACTTTTATTCCATAAAGATCCCATAGGTAATATCACATCTCAGAGTATTCTACTTACTCCTTACAGTAGCAATTTATAGGTGGTAGATCCATAGTCGCTCTCCGGGGAGGTACCTTAGGCACTGGACACACAGAAAAGACGTAAGACGCAGACGTGCGGACATTTGTCTCTACCGCTTCCCTTTCATACAAAATGTATAGAAGCGTCGCGACGCAAAACATAGGTACATACAGAAGAGACGGGGCGCGGGCGCAACGCTTTTACGTCCTCGTCTTACGTCTCTTCTGTCTGGCCTGCGCCTTACCGACAGCATTTTAACGCGTCGTAAAAGCAGCATGTTCTTCCTGTCTTGTGTTACGGCTGGGGAGGTTTGGTTGCCGGAGATAATTACTTAATTTGAAGCGATCATCTTAGTCCTCATGAGTAGCAAAGCACCCGCATAGGTAGGTAGGTACAACCTCAATACCTCATAGGTACAGGATTATGTTCTCTATTTGAGGTTGCGAGCGTCCATGGGCTGCAGTGACCACTTACCTAACATCAGGTGGCCTACATGCCTATTTGCAACTCAATTACTATTATTATATTTATATAAATAAATAAAGATATGTAGGTAGGTACCTACCTACTTACAAACAAGTCAGTATCAAAGTGGGAAAATCATGAAAAACTGTAGGTAAAATTTCGTTTCATGTTAAAACATACCTAGGTAGTTACCTACAGTAGGTGCTCACAACTTGGGTTTACCTACCTGCTTTATCTAGCTACAAAAATTGAAATATTTATAGGTATAGGAAGTTACGTTCGTGTTACTTTGGTTCAGTTTTCTAAAAACGAAATTTCAGCAAATGAATACCTGTTAGTAGTCACATTTTATTCTGACTATAAACCTATAAAAGGTTTATAGTGCCTTTATCTGCTAAAAGTAGATTATAACCTAGATTAACGTATCTATAGGATACTTTATGCCTGTCTGAGTCAAATTCTTAGATTCACAACATTGGTAGATAAGTAGATACCTATTGGTGTAGATAGCTAGGTATGTTCATAAGTAAGAACACTAACAATGCTGCTGCCGAGTAGAATTTTTGAAAGACTTCATCATAATTATTTACATTTGCATCTTGTACATATTTACCTGTCGCTATGATTTTTTTATAAATCCCTTCATCTAAGTAACTAAACACTTACTTCCTACGTAAATAGCTACAAAACTATAATTATTTAAAAATTGACGTATTTTATAATACATCTATGGAATTTTTTAATTAATCCGGAAACGAAAATGTTTGAAAGAATTCAAACCACAAATATATGTGTACCGCCATCTACTGGAAAAACACAACGTTAAACATTCGCTACTTGTGCCATCTAGTGTCAGATACCTAAACTTCTTCGGTGTTCCGACATCCGTATTACAAACCGCTTTGGAAGTTCCCGCTACCGTCCTAGATAAGATAGATGGCGCTTTAGTTCGAGTCAAACGAATGCTCAAATGCTGCTGCCTGCTTTTTTTGTGAGATACTAAGAAAGATTCAATACTTAAATATGTATTAAAAAAATTACAAATATGATTCCGATGAAATATTAAATATTATTATTTCATCAATTGCTTAAAATTAAATATTCAATTTACTGCGCAATAAACATTAGTAACCGACGCTAAACAACTTCCGCTTGCCGCTCAACGACATCACGCACGCAAACTCGCTGCTCGCTCCGACCGAGATTATGTAGCCAACTTCACTTCGTAAATGTTCGATCTCTTTCAACTACGTCGAGGCTTACTGTTTGGGATTACACTTTTCGGTAATTATTGTTTTATTCGTTGGAATTCTGAGCTATTGTTATTTGTGTGATACATAATCTAGTCAAAGGTAAGCTGGAAATTGATTGAGCGTGATGCCATTGTACCAATTTGGCGCGTTAATGTCTGTCAATATAGCTAATACCTTATGTGTTCGCAAGTGGCATTTATGCACGTGTAATTACAATACATTTGTGATTTTTTGATTTGCAGACATGGCTTTAAGCGTTGCACTACCTCTAGGCGGGTTGGAGACGGAGAACTTTAACTCATTCAGCTCATACGGGCATATTATAGACCTAGCGGGCCTATCTAAGTCGCAGACGAGCCCGAGTCCCTCCGTCTCCAGTGAATCTAGCGGTATCGGCTCGTTAGGCTCGCTAAAATCGGAGTCGGTGAACAACGACTCCTTGCCGTCTAGTCCTCAAACTACAGAAAAAGTAAGTAATTTCTAATAAATCACATTAGTTTGTTTGCATTCGTCCTGGCCTTGACCTCTCTATTTTCATAATATTCCGTAATGGCGAACCGTCTTACGCTATCAATGTTGTGTACATCTGACGTATGATAATGGAAAGATTTGGCTACCATAAGTTACGATTAGCGAGTGTTAGCACTTCGTACGTTATATATAGATGTTAAGACATAAATAGCGCGACTTACAATGTTCGATATTGATACCTATTGATAAAATTTTATTTTATGTATGATTTGCGTTGATTTATAATTGTTTTGTGTCAAATTGCCCTAATACACTTGACTTTTGATAAATTTGTTTTTTTTTTGTTTATCACATACCTAAATTATTACTATCTTTAAATTTGTTATGTATGTTCTGATATAATTAATATGACATGGCAATATTACTATCTGTTCCAGAAGTTGTTTGAACCGGTTGTGCAACCCCAACCACGTCCAAAGGAGATCAAAGTTGAAGATCTGAAGATCACTTATGGGGGTCGTGACATCCTCAACTTGATGGCTAATCTCACAGAGGCTCGATGGAACTACCGTGCTGCGGTGCTGCCCCCAAACAACCCTGCGCTGTTCTTTGCCAACCGCTCCCAGTACCACCGGCTGGGGCCATATGGGACACGCACACAGTATGTAAATGATAATTGCCGGTTCTGTGGCTTCACATGGGTCGTGGCTGCCACAGAATGACTTGCCTTCAAGTCGTTCTAAGCTATGAACAAACGAACATTGAGCGAGTATCACTGGGACACATCAGGGTGCATATCGTCTAAACTTTGGTCACATTGGTGCTCTTATCACCATATAAACTATGTTGAACCAGTGATTTTAGTTTCTTGTAAGACTTTTGATAAATTTATGACGACCTGACATTTTCAAATTGGATGTTCGGGGATTAACTATTTTCTAACTACATGTTAATTATTTATGCTGTTATAGTTTTGAGCAAATTTTTATTTGAGCTAAAGTCAGTGGTTGTGTGACGCTTTCCTAATATTAGTAATGTAGTTTTGATAATCTCACTGTTGTGGCCCAGTTTTACAGATGACTGTGGAATATGTATGTGGATATCGTCCCGCGCATTCGTAGAGTTACATTTTAAAAGTGACTTAATACTGTGATCTTAATTTAAATGACGCAATTTTTGACAAATTCTGTGAAGCGTGTGACGATATGTTTTGTTTTTTTTAACTTATTTGATTGTGTGATAGATATTAAAGTTAGGCTTAATGAATACCTTTATTGTGCATTGCCATAAAACTTTGCAGGTTTACTCAAAATCAGCATTTCACAAAATAACTTATTCATAGTTTTCAATTCCAATGACATACCTAAATTATTTGTTCTAAGACAGTTAGCATATTATACATATAATTATAATACAATAATTATGCTACATTTAGTTCCTCTTAGAAATGTTAATGTTTTATTATCCAAAGAATCTATTTGTTTTAATTTCCATATTATATTATCTATAAATTGTTGGAAGAATGCAATTTATATTGATTAGTATAAAATCAAGCGGCTGAATGATTTTATCCGTTGGATTTTGTGCCTAAATGACTAAAGCAATATTTAAATTATCAACCTTTACTATATCACTACTTGTTAGGATTTCCCGCCATTTACCGTAATTGTTATTATTTAAATATTGTTTTGATAATATTTAGTCTAGATATAATTTAGATATATTCCACAGTCATTTTCTGTCAATAGAATTGTCATTGTTAAACCAAAAGGCTGCTTCTCGGATGTTATATAATTTACGATTTTGACGAGAGGATGGCACGAATTTAAAGCCAAGCTGTAGATTAATTTTAAGGTCTAATTATGATTGATGGTTTTACCGTCCGAGCAAAACATAATAGCAGTGATGACTTATAAATTTAAAGGATATGATCTTCATACATCGCCCAAAAATTTTCTTCCTATAATTCAGTATATCTAAAGCTTAAATTCGTATAATTAAATGAGGAGCCCTATAAAACATAGTCAAAATGGGCTATCAGTGCATATCATCACAAATCAAAGCAGTGATTAGATATTCTAAGGTATTAGTAGTTGCTACAGACAGTTTTAAAACATTTGAGTCATTGATATGCCCAGATGCTGGGTGGCTAGTGAAATTATATTAAGTGTCGTTAACGGACTGGCAATATCTCTATGTAAAGGCATATATAAAGTGTTATATCCATGGTCTCTTAACTTAGTCAAGATATTTAATAGTGTGAGTCTCTTTGTCTAATGTGTAAGTAATGTATAACATATTAACTATAATGGATATTGATACTGTCCTTTTTGTGCAACTTTAGTTCTGCTATGTTGTGAACAGCTTTAAATTGGAACTGGAGTATTTGTACACAATAATGTTGACATATTTCCCACAAAGTTATTTTTATAAAAATGTTAATGAGACAATACAGTTGTAGTTATCAAAATTTTCTTTATACTTGACTAGTATGAAATTCGCTTAAATGTTTGGCAAATTTTTTGGAAGGGACCAACATGCGCATATTGATTTCCTTATTATTTATCACTTTAATTTTCAGTAACAAAACATCACTTGAAATTTCTCATGAATATAATTCTGTATTGCATTTTATTAACAGCTAATGTAGTCATCCACATATTTCTTTTTTCATGTATAAATATAAATCAACATATTGGGCTATGAACAGAAGTAGTTACAAATAGAAGAATAATTATAATTTACAAAATTTAATTTATATATTTATGATTCAGAGGGTCATGACTGAACATATAGCGTGGATCTCAGAATGCAGCTGAAAAAAGAAAAAAATCGATAAAAAGTAATCATTACATCCTCAGTATGTAAAGCGTCTAAATATATTTTGAGTGTGTCACACGTATATTTAGCAGCGCACACATACCTACTCACCAAATGGTTATGATTACCTATTTTAAAATCAAATGTTGCATTCATGTTTTATTTTTAGTTTTAAAATATGACAAAGTTTCTATCGAATGTAGTTCAAAAAGTATTGGGAGCGATACGCACAGTTTTATAATGTACTAGCTCTGTAAACGTCTCCTAAGTTGAGTTTATTGAGTCCCGGCCGCGCGCCGCCGCCGGCCCCGCAGGCCGAGGTGCGATGCAATATTTGCATTCCAGTTTTGTGTTTTTAAGTTTAGCAGCCGAGGGTAGTAGTTGTTAATGTTTATTATTATCCACATTACCAAATATTTTGGTTGTTGTGCTATTTATTTGATGAATGAAATTTTTTCTTAAATATCAATTTTAGTACCTTCCATTTGCTAAGTCTCTTCAAGTGATTTTACGATGTTTTGATCATTTCAACTTTATGCATTTTATTTTGTTTAGTCAAATCATTATACGAGATATTATACTTAATGTTATATGTTGTATTATGTCTATCGTTCATTCATATTTATGATAAATATTTTTTCTCATTGAACTGTAGTCAAATGACAGTATTTTTATAATGAAAATTGTATAAGGATCAAGGGTTTTTTGCCTAGACGAGGCAGCCAGCCGGCTCGCCCCGGCGACCGACCGCGCGTCCAGCGTGTATTACGTATATAACTGATAAGCATTATGTAGGTTTAGCGAAATAGAATTAACTCGGAGAAAAACTCCCAAGTACCAAAACATATTGGTTCATTGTTGTTCTCGTATTCTCGTGATATAGTGCGCCTCACGCGGCGCAGAGCTCAATATTTTAGAAACCCTTAAGAAAATTAATACCTCTTTTGAAAAATTATAATATATATTATATAGTATATCAAATCAATAATCACATAATTTATATATTTTCCCTGTTTAATTTGATGTGATATCATAAACGACTGATCTGAATTTAGTTTTTAAGTTGGTTATTGATATGCAGTGCTATTTCGAGAGTGTAATTAAGATTTAATAATGAAAGTGCCAATGCTCGTAATTTAATCTGTGACTGTTCCTTTAATATAGCTGTTTGTAAGGAAGCGGGCGCCAGACCCCGCTCCGCCCTCATCGACTTCAGTATAAGCAATCCTTCCTTAACGTATAAGTTTCAAATATTACTTTAAAGCAACCACGTAACATGCACAATCTCAGTAATGCTTGCAATATTTTTGTGTAACATAATATAACTCCTCACTTTCATAATTATCTTAAGAGTACAATATGAGATAATGTTATATCATTTTAGTATCAAAATTAGCCGAAGATGTTAATATTATTAGTTAGGTAAAATTTTAATATAGCTTCGTATAATTGGGATGTTTTAGTATTTAGTAGTGTATAATTACTACGTAGTGGCAAGTGATGTGTCGTGAGTGAATTGAGGTAATATTAGTGGCAATAATACTCGATGTAAGTTTCCTGCCAACTACGGGTCGCCTCGCCGGGAGCCGGGCGACGCAAACAACTGACCGATAGACATTAGGCGATTTTATTTGTTGTAAATTATAATAATAGCCGTAGGTATTTTATCGTACTTAATAATTATTCTTGCGATGCCTTAATTCTGGTTGTCAATTAGACATGTCTGCCTAGAGTTTTATCATTGTTTTTATTTATTTTAGTTTTTGCTGTTCCGGTTTCCTCCGTGAACTTCCAGTCCAGGCTGTTCTTTTAAAATGATTTTGAGGTCGATTTATTTTTACCTAAGTGTTCTTATTAAATGTTACCAAAATGTTTTTAATAAAATATTTTTATATGTAAAACGCTGTTTTATTGATCTTCTGTATTAGTCTTATTGTCCTATAAGTTACAGCACATATATGGTACCAAAAATGACGCATAATTATAGTAGGTACATACTTATAATAAAATTAATATTATGTTACTTTTTGTATGCTTGCGTCAACTATACATAATAATATACATGTACATACTTAGCTAAAACGATTTTTAACTGCTTTCACTTGTAAACAAGATCCAATTTGGTTTGACAATAAAAATAAACTACTTATATGTATTTGTACACATGATATTTCACTCTGTCACGCTTTTGTAACGTAAACATTTCGTTTCGGTGGGCATCGTGCCAATGTTAATCCAACTCCGAGATTCACACGTTGATATACAAAATTTATTTCTATATAAACTCAAGCAACTTACCTACTGGCAATACTATAATTTAAAGTACCTATACTGCCTTATTTTAAACTTCGTTTACTTACTCAAGCCGAAGAAAGTACCTACCCAGAAGATCTCTCAGTTATTAATAAGATAATAATTAATAAAGTAGGTACATAATTATTCACATTAAAAATAAAAAGGTCTTATAGTTAATTGTGCTGATTGAACATGATGAATCTGAATGTGTGACATAAACCCGCCCCGGACTGGAGCGGGCGGAAAGAGAAATAGGCAACTTAGGTCACGAAAAAGCGTGCGTAAATTGCGGGTTTTAACACAATTCATTTACGCACCGTGTAGAATTAGGCAACTTCGGTCACCAAAACGCGGGCGTAAAATGTGGGTTTAGATAACACTGTGCTATAAAATACCTTTTCTCTCCGGCAACCACTTATTTTATTTTCTTTGGGTAGGTAAATTTTTCCTTCGTATTCGTAGTAGGTTTGTTCTTTATTTAAATAGGTACCCAACCTTCTATTACTTAAAACATAAGTACTTTGTAAACAAGTATTTTATCATTACTCGTAGTGACATCATCAAATTATTATCAAACAACAAAAACAAAATGGCTGTCATTAACTCCGTTCAATTCGGTTCTCTCACATTGTTTATTTGTTTTGTTCAATTTATGGTTGTGTTCTTTGACATCCATACTCATACTTACAAACAACCGCAGCAAAGCTGCTGAGACAGCAATTACTTGGCCTACTTGAGTACTTGTACAATACAACAAACATTACATTATTTATTATACAGCGCCATCTAGTTTTATTTATTGGAACCGACAAAAGCCTGTAGATGTCGTGTAGCGTCTAGCTGTGGCGAACTGGCAAGCGCCATCTATCGTGGTTTTATAGGAACATTTTTACCGCTCTCTGTCGTTCGTAGCAGAAACTATAATGAAAGTACACAAACAATATTAGATGGCGCGACTATCGTTGTAGTGGAGTAGAACTTAGCTGTTTTCAGCACTTATTTTTTGCGGGTTTTTCGACTTTGCATTTGCAAGCATTCGTCTCAAAGGGCTGGGTACTGATGATGCTAATTTCAAATTACCGTCTGCCTGCTTGCTTAAATTTACCAACTATAAAAAAAACATAGGAAAAGCCAGGTCCGAGTAGTTCGGTGTCGACGTCGAAAGGCTAATGATGATAAAGATGATGGATGAAAACATTCGTTCGTGTAAATAAATAAATGTAATTATTAATTAAGCAGGCTAAACTATGCTATTTATTCAGAAGAGTACAATGTCCCAATCATGGAGGTATTGTTTATTATACTACTGTAATAATGCCAACAGGGATGTTTTTGTTTGGAATATCCACTTTTGTGTCAGTATAATGGGTTTATTCATTCAGACGGGCGCAAAGTGTCGCTTTTATCAGTTGTACAATGGAAGGGAATCAAAGAAATTACGATTTCCACGGACTGATTCTCTATTATAGCTAAAAGTATTAGGTATCTAAAATAGAGAGTTTTACTTTAACGGTAAAATATATCTGCTTATTTATTAATAGGGCTTTAAAAACACCTAGTCAATATATGCATACACGTATTTGTAGATATACCTTATTACCTTACCTTACTGTCTACGCACCACTATTATTTCAAGGTAAGATAACTTCCTTTAACACCATCTTAGTCCTCATCTTCATTAGGTAAGATTTTAAGTACTGCCGGCATCCAGACCTCCCCAGCCGAAACACAATATGAAGAACATGCTGCTTTACGACGGGTTAAGAGGCTGGCGGTGGGTTCCTCCCTGAGCGAGCTTCAATGGTTGTACCACCTATAAAATACCAAATCCAAAGTACCTAAAGGCGTCAACGCTATAAAATTAAGACATCTAATTATATTCCCTATTTCCCAAATTCGTGTTTCCCTAAGAAAATAAATTTTAATAATCACGTAAGAATCTTCACATGTCAATATTCAGATCCTCGGTGAATAGGCCAAATTGGAAGGCGTAGGGCGGGTGATTACCCCCGGTTCCTGCCTATTGGTATTCCTTGCTCAGTATTGTGGCTTATTACGAAATGACTGATGCGCGTCGCTGTAGATATCACACGCGGCGGCTTAGCGACTTCATACTTATTATTATTACTGGAATAAATATTGTATGTAAATAAATTACACAAATAGGTGGTAGGTATGTAGGTACAAGCATTGAAGTTCGCTTGAGGGTGACCTGACGCACACATAGATATATTTTTTAAACGTAGGTACCTACTTAGTACCTAATACTTCACCCAGTATAACACTAATCAATCTAGGATTTTCTATGTCGTGAGAGCCAGACCAGAAACAAAAATTAAAACTCATTATTCAAGTCCCTGCTCGGAAAAAAGTTATTAACATCACATTATTATTCTGTTAAATGATAAGCGAGAAGTGATTCTCGGTACTTGCAGTTAATTGTAATAAAATTATCGTATATTAGCAATGACGTTTAAACTGAATGCGCTTCGGGCAATTACCTGCCTTTCATCTAGTCATTCTAGAGCGTGTAAGACGTATCTATAACTTTTTAAAACATCTTAGTATATTAGACAGTAGACACAATTTTATTGCAACGACACTTTACAACTCTTTCTGAAGTTTATGATGATTAGTTGACAGGTTGGTAGAAAATTTACAGGTACTATGTTAGCAAAGATAAAAGGTAGGTTATAATATATCGAAACAAATAACACAGCCTGCTTAAACAAAAACATGTATCTACAAAGTAATCCTCGAACTACATAGATATAGAAACCCCGAGAGTCAAGTAGGGTTGACGTGCCAAAAAATCACAATCAATAATGAAATTTGAACAAGGAGAATTAGCACGAAACCCGCCACCTTCATAAGGCACCTGAGGTTCGAACTGGTGCCCTCTTCGTAGGAAGGAGGCTTCACACCGTACAAACTGGGAGGTTTCGACACCCGCAAAGGCATTTTGTAGGCAATGAATGTCAGTCAAATTTTCAGTTAAATTCGGGAGTCTTAATTATCCAAACGAGTTACTATCCACTCATTGCTCTTCCAAATCCTTTATGTACCACACACAAAACGATATAAAAACAAATGTAGGTATAATGTATAAATAAAATTAAAAATAATTAAGATTTATTTATATGTATTTGTGATTACTCATTCAATATTGAACTATGATTGAAGTAATCATCTCTCAATCAAAATGACATGTTGAAATTGTTTTTTGTTTTTTGATTTTATTCTATCAAAAAGTTTTTTAAATAAGTACTGCGTAATCTGTACCTATGTAGATGTACCTTGTATTGGCATTGTATTTGGATTTGATTTTTCCTTACCTCTAGGCATTTAATTAAAAGTTTTGTATTAAAAATATATGACAATTAAATTAAGTACCAACAAGTTGATCTGATGCTTCGGATGAAAAATCTTATCATCTAGATTGGACTGCTTTACAATACCATTTGACTCTTAATTGTGATGGGAATTTAAACAAATGAAGACTAAAGTTTTCTTTTGTGTTTTTTTTGTACCATTAAAAACAACATGAGAATAGGCAGCCAAAGGTAAATAAGCAATGTCACATTAATGGCAAAGATCTATTTCTGTTCAACATGTGTTTAATAATAAATGTTGTACATTTCACACACGTACCTACAAAGGAAGTATCTGAAAAGGAAGAAAATATCGCTCAATGAGCAATATTCAACAGTGGCCTATTGAAACCAGCTGAAGCCTTTACAAAATCGCCCGCCTTTGGAATCGCTTTTCCCAGCCTCCATTTATGTTTTCCACATTTTCCATATACAATTTCGGCTGTGTCGACGGTATTTCCTATTGAAGTTTCACATTTGGGAGTTTTCCCAATTCACGAGTAAATTAACACCATTCAGACTAAAATGATGCCCCAACGATTATGTGCTGGTTTAATGGCGTTCGTCTTTATATCTCTTATCCTCTGATTACTTAATTATTTAAAAGTTATTTTCGATTTAAGGTAGTGTTTACTGAACACTCGTTTGTTGGTTTAAGTAGTCATGGCAATAGATGACGAACTAAGTAAATAGATACTTACATATTTCCGTACTCTCTCTGTCTGAAAAGAAAGTTAATGAAATTATGTTCCCAGTTACATGTAAGGCTAAGGGCCAGGTTAACAAAAAAAGTACTTTTACTCAAGTTTAGTAAAGTCGGGTCTTTTGGACACTCTGTGCATTTTCTGAATTATTGTACCTTCTATCTTTTGCTTCGCCTTGTGTAATAAAATAAATAAAGGAATATTTATGTTTAACCACAAGACGAAATTAAATTACTGTGAATTTCTTACGTCAAAAACAATTTTTGGTGGTATTAGCATCCTAGCTCACCCTTTAACCCGTCCTACAGCTTGTTTTTCACATCTTGTGTTTAGGGGAGATATGGTTGCCAGAGTTACTTTATATGAGGCGAACATCTCAGTCCTCATGAGTAGCAAAGCACCCGCTTACAACCTCAGATAGGATTCTTCTCTATTTAAGTTTGCAGTCTATGGCCACTTTACATAAGGTGGTGGTGCCTGTTTGCTACTCAATTACGAGTACTATAAAAAACTATACTGCTCAATATTGTTTGTCTTTAGAATCATTATTAACGTGGTATCAATCAGGTATTCAGTAGTTCTGTAGTGCCAACACTTGAATATTTCCAGCCAGGCTGCAATGCATACAATGCCACACAGTATAACAGTCGAATGACACTTGTATCAGCCATCGGAACACTTATTGGCTGTGATAACGACTTTATCCAATCAACACTTAGTTATTTTAAATTGGTTTGAGTGCGAATCGAGACTCGTATTTCAGGGAATAAAATAAGCAGCAAAACTAATCATCCCCGAGTTGGGAGTTAATTCGGTTATGTTTTAATGTGCTTGTTTATCTAACCTTATCTATCAAAGGAAGTGTTACTCTACTTCGAGTTCAGCTAAGTTTTCGTCAAGCCTGAGTTCGTCCATTGTACGTCGCCAGAGTCAGTTGTTTGTGGTAGCCTATCGTCGCCCGGAGATTCTTCGCACCCCCTGCCTCACCGATGCCATGGCCGCTACCGTAGCCAGGCCTAGTGGGGCGATCGGGAACTGGGGGCCGTGTCTTTTTGGCGCTTTCACTAGAAGGTTTTTAGCTGGGCTAATGCGGGTTGGCAATCGCAGACACAGAAGCGTTACTAACAGGGACGCTGCTGCCCATTCCTGTTGATAGCATTTGGTTGCTCTGCGTTATTGCGATGGATATCCCGCCACCGGTCGGTCGCCAGATCCTCGTCCGTTGTACAGCAGGGTGCACCGCGTGCAGGTGAGGTTGACTTTTGGGGCCTCAGATGTTATACCCCCTTACACCCCTATTTTTACCTACTAGCAATTAACGAACCTTTCTATGGAGGTACCTGATCTGAGATTGTTACAAGCAGGCCTAAAAGAAAAAGGGTATATTAGGTATATATCTCACAAAAAACACATAAAGGATCAGACCTTACCCAGTTTAATCTGAAGTTGTTCTTAACAAGTTCAGTATTTTAATGCTCTGTGGTTATTTTCCTTGCGGAAAATTTTGTTAGGTAAATATTCTCCATTACAAAGGAACAGACGACTGCAGGCATACCGATTTGAATTGTATGAATTTGAATTGCGTTGAAATGCTATAATTTGGATTCCTATTGTATCCTTTAGTATTTGGCGGTGAAAAAGTACAAAAAGGCTGGCTGGTAACACAATTGGGCCATCTTTTGTTCTGCGCCCGCTCCGGCGAGTGTTCTTTCAGTGGCGCCTGGAACAACTGTTTCTAGAACGATAGCCTTACAATACGAGCGCACCATTGTCGCCGCCGTAATTGTTCCTCGCCTCATCTAGTCGAGGGTTAGCTAATGGCGCCGTAATTTGGTGGTGAAAGTGAATTTTGTTACAAAACACGTCGAGCACGCTTATCAGAACAAGGTATGACTAGTCTCCAGGGCCGGATTTAGAAGTCTGGAAGCCTCGGGGCAACAAAGGAGTGGAGGCCCCTTGGTCCCAAATTAATATCCAAATAAAATCAACAATTTTTTTCAGTTGAGTTTTCGAATAAATAATAATAATAAATTGCAAATGCTTATCAGGGCCATTTGATATTTTGATATTTTACTGATTGCCTAATTGATGAGAACAAAATATTTATTCTAATTTCTGTTAATATTTAATGTAATCATGGTTGTACAAAGTAATGTAGGTAAAGGTAAAACACAAAAAAAAATATGAAAGGAAAAGTTGTATACTAGTGTATAGTCTTAATTTAATTTTTTTTCCGAAGTCTATTGTGGGGGCCCCTCTTTTGTGGAGGCCCCGGGGCGGTAGCCCTGGTTGCCCTCCCCTAAATCCGGCCCTGCTAGTCTCTGATCTGTTCTCCAGGTCTTGGTTTCTAAAATTCTACCCTTTTTCCCATTACTGGGTGCGCGCTTCTACCCCAACATAAGGAAGAAGAAGCATTCTTCACCACGCTGCTTCAATGCGAATTGATGGAGGTTTGGTCCACCCTTGACCTCGAGTATAATGTATCACGACTGATGAAGATTGGGTCTAGTGGCCAAATTAAGAAAGCATGGGATTGAATAGGCTTCACCTGGCTATTTCTATACCCCTGGGAGTTTTTTTCCGCCCGCTTTTTTCTCCTGGTCTACGATAGCCTGAGGGGCACCGAAAGCGGATGTTAGATGTAAGATAATATTCTATCATGTATGACGTTCATTTATACACAACTCATACCTGACAATGAATAAAAGACTGATTTTTGATTTTGATTTTGAATCACTGTTGGACGTTTTCTTTCAACCCGCTCACACTACCTGTACCAAGGTTTAAAGACTATTGATAAGAACTAGACCAACAGCTTAACGTGCCCCTCTGACTACGAAAATGCACTCATAATTTGCCACTTATAGTCACCCATACAACTACTGATCGCACCCAACATCGGTCTACTTTTACGATTGCTTGCGATATACTCAAGCGAGCTTTGTACTAATTACCAAAAAGCACCTGACATCAATCAAAATCTTTTGACAAATTCACAGAATACTCCCATTAACGTATGAATACACCAAATTAAAGCGTAACAAACAAAAGGTTCAATAGTGCTCCCTTTAAATAGCACATTGAAATCAGATCTTTACGCGCGCTTCAGCTAAAATATAGAATATTTTCCATAAAGCTATTCATCGGGCTAGCTAAGGAGTGAATCTTTATGAATGCCACCAAATTGTATGAGAGTAGTCCTCTTTGAAAACTTCTCATGAATAGTGTTAATTCGCTATAGCGAGTTTGCTCGGCGCTCGTCAATGGACTATTTGGAGACTTGAGGAGCGTGCAGCCTCACAAAGTCGCAATATTGTGTATGGAAAACGCGGGAAATGTGAATGGGAGTTCGTGGAAAGGGACACCGTGCGGGGCGATTATGTAAAGAGCTCTCTGCCGGCGAACAATCCGCACGGTCGAACATTTATCAAATTTTATATTATGTACGTACAGAACTACGGAACTTTATACCGTGAAGTGGGAGCAGATCATTTTGTAGCTGGTAGGTAGTTTAGAGTTAGGTGTACATACCTAGCACTAACTAAAACAATATTCATATGAAGTGAAATGCATAGTCCATCCATTGGTACCACTTGGAGAACTTGACAATTATGTACGAGACATACATTGGGCATAAAACATTCATATATTATGTTTATGTAGCGTTTGAATAAGAAAATATTCTTACTTAATGGAAATTTATCTTGATATGTCTTTATTTTTGCTTAAAAGGTTTGGTACGGATTTGAATTTATGATTGTCGTCAGTAACCCATTAATGACCCACTACAGGGTCGGGTCTCCTCTCACAATGAGAAGGATGTAGGCCTTAGTCCACCACGCTGGCCTAGTGCGGGTTGGTGGACTTCACATGCCTTTGAGAACTTTTTTTTCTGAAATCTTAGGCATGCAGGTTTCCTCACGATGTTTTCCTTCACCGTAACAGCAGGTGATATTTAATTTTTATAAAGCGCACATAACTTTTTTTAACAAAGTCATTGGTGCGTGCCACTGGGATTCGAACCCGGACCTCTCCATTCGAGGTCGAATTCTAAGCCACTGGGCTATCACCGCTAATTTATGATTATTTTCTATAAATAAATGGATTGGGACTATTAACATCACGTAAGTTTTGTTACTATAGCAGCATAATGACCCAGACAATCCTTTTAGCTGTTTGAGCAGTACGTCACAGAGCTTCGAGAGTGAAAAGGAAAATTGGCGCGTGACTGAACAAAGCCGCAGCACAATGGAACTGCGAACAACGCGCTGGAGATGCTGTAGCTTGTATCATTCGCAGATAAAGAGATACTGACAAAAAAATTGGGTCAAACTACGAGATTTTTGAGGTTTTCTCTCAAGGGGCTTGAGAAAAAAGGTACAATTTTTTTTTGAAGCTGATCTTTAAAGTGCTTATAATGATTGATTCATTGTTTCTTAAGCGTCGAAACGAAATGTTCATAACTTTTAACAGCATAATTACTCAGGTAGGCCTTTCAACCGTTCGAGCTACATCAGAATCTGAGCTGTAGTACGTCACAGACCTTCGGGAGTGAAAAGGAATAACGGCGCGTGACTGAACAAAACCGCAGCACAATGGAACTGCGAACAATGCGCTGAAGATACTTTAGCTTGTATCATTCGCAGATAAGGAGATATCGAGTAGCAAATTGGGCCAGAAAAGAGGTCATTTATAGAATATTTTGTATTAGGTACCTACTAAATGTTTTAAATATGTTTTAACTTGGACTCTTTCGTAAGCTAGTGTTAATTTTTTAAGAACTTTATTTGAAAAATGAATTCCTGTTTTATTGTGTAATCGTTGGAGTCTGTGGAAATCAAGAAGAGTTTTAACCTTTTAACTTCATAATTACCTAGACAATCCCTTCAGCTGTTTGAGCTACAGTACGTCACAGAGCTTCGGGAGTGAAAAGGAAAAACATTGCGTGACTGAACAAAGCCGCAGCACAATGGAACTGCGAACAATGCGTCGGAGATGCTGTAGCTTGTATCATTTGCAGATAAAGAGATATTGGAGTACGGTCAGCGCTCAACACTGGGAAATGGGTAATGAGGCCAATGATGATGGGAAACACTTAATTAGTGTCGAAATTTGTTTTTGCTAAAAAGTAATTTTTTTGAATGACTACTTTTTGTGGAGAGGGTTACTTTGTAAATTACTGTTGGGCTACTTTGGTTTTGGGAATTTTACATATTTTGGACTTCTCATAGGCTTTTATCGTGAAAAATTCAATCAATTTTGGTGTGGATTTTACATAATTGTGAATAATGAAAAGTATTTAAATATTTTAAGTATGCAATTTAAATAATGCAAACCGCAATGCAAAGAAAATAAAACATTTTACCAGCGCATGATAAAGTTTAGCTTCAAATAACATTCGTTATTTTAGAAAAGATCAACAAAATTACTTTTGAAACGAGCAAAGTCTACCAAAACAAGCTGTAAAATAAGTGCAACAAATTTTGACCGCTCATAATTAGCATATTATTTTAAAGAAGAAAATTAAAATCCTTCTAGAAACAGAAGACATCCGCAGAGAGTTCAACAACACAACGTTCTATCTGCACTCTGTATCGCCCGTATTAAAATTCAAACGACACTTAGAACATTGCACATCCGCAAGCTCAGCACTAACAACGGACTCCACAACAATGTGCCCTCTGAAGAGCTCCGAACAATCGAATGAAGACAATAAGCAGCGATACTCCGAGACAAAAAGAGGCGAAATAAAGGCTCACTTGTTTCCTGGCCGCATTGTGAGGAACGGCAGAGGGCAGAGACAAAAGCGTAATGTGCCACGGGCCCAAACAATGGGGACTGAGCCATTATTGTTACTGTGGCGCTTTAGCGAAATATGTACGCGGTGCCACCGACGAACTTGACATGTTGCGATGGCCTTGCAGTGCCGACTTTGTCGCATGTTCTATGCTCTGACGCACTAGGTCATATTCCTTTGTCGATCAGGAAGGAACTGATTTCGGTGAAAGGATCGTAGTGAGTGAGTAAGTCTTAGTTCTGTCGTACTAGGTCATACGCCTTTGACGACGAGAAAAGAACAGAACTGGGAAATGTACCGAGTTTGATCACAGTATGATTTGACGAAATAGGTCATATTTATTGGTCGCTGATGAAGGATCAAGGAACTAAGAGTTCTGTTTCACTAGGTCATATTCTTTTGTCGATGAATGCTGTGCTCTGACAAAATAGGTCATTTGTCGCTGATGAAGTATCAAGGAACTGATCTAGTAAAAAGATCTAGAGTTATTTTGTGCCGAGCTTGATTTCTTTAGATTTGAAAAGAGTCAATTTAATTTTTAAATTCGGTTATCACCAATTAAAGTAAGTAATCAGACTCTTTAAAAATCAAATAACCCTCATATTTCTGCATCAAAATTGTGGCAAACCGTTGAAAATACAAGAAAAATAGTATTCAATACTTAATATAAAATATTCTATCCAATTTTTAAAGAAGCGGCATTTGGTCTTTCCCTTTTTCTTTTCGTGAGGCAACGGTAAACCGCGTGTGGATTCAGCTTTTAAAGGTAATGGAAAATATGTTATTTTATTGTAAAATTGGTTTCTTTACAAAAAATTTCGACTCCACCCAAAAATAAATGGTGGAGTGGAGTTGAATATAATATTTATTGATGTTAGTCAGTTAGTTGGTACAGATAGTTACACAATAACAGGATACACAAGAATTACCTATAGGTTAAACAGAAGACTTGTAGTCTATACTATAGACTATAGGTCTTAGGTCTAACCTATAGACTCTAGGTTTTTGCCTCCGAAACATCTATTTACTCCTCTACACTAAGAATGACGCCTAACGTTGCTTCGCTAATAAGACATTTTCTTTTGCGATTGATTTGATTTTCGGTCGATTGGTCTTTTGAATAAAGCTTCCAATAAGCTTAAATGAATATAAAGTAATTATAACAAGAATCATCTATTGAACATGCGCTTAGCAGCAAGCCTTAACTAAAGTTGCTTAACTGATCAAGGTTTGCATTTGCAAATGAGATTTTCATCAGCCCCGGAGCTATGAGCGATGTCCGCGAATTATTATCACAGTAAAAACTACAGTGGTCAATCCAAAGTGATTGCCTTTTTATCTCAGTTGTGATAAATAGCTATTATAATTGCATCATAAAGAATGATAGCTCCATTGAAAGCAACCCTATACTCCGGTGATTAATAAGATTCGTTGCGCAGTGGGGTTCCTTTGTCCATTTTATTCATATGCTAACTCCGAACTACTTCTATTTTAGCCGGGGCCCGTTTCATTGTACTTCAAAAACAATAGCGAAATTGCAGCGGGACATTGCGACGGATCTGCAATTCCGAACCCACAGCTGGGCAGTAGAGTCGACTATTGTTGAACATGCTGTATATTAACAAAGATAACTGTATTAATATGGGACCATATTACGAGTTACAGTTGTTGTTGTTGTTGTTAGTAACCCATTAATGACCCACTACAGGGTCGGGTCTCCTCTCACTGTAACTTGAATCGAGTTACAGTAAGTATTATACGATTACCTATATTACGAAGAACAGTAATTTTGACTTGTATATTAACCTATTGAATGTCCAGTAACTAGACACAATAGGAAAACAGTAGCAGTCGGACCACCGGTGGTTCGATGCAAATTAATAGTTTAAGAGAGTTGTACTAGCTAAAGATCATTAAAGATCAATATATATTCTTTTTTCGACACTACCTATATACTTTCATTTTTAATAGAACCACAACTTCTACATCTATCTATCTATAACATTGTTGATGTCAAGTTTTTCAAGCGCATTGGTTCAAAATCATGACCTTGTTACCGTTGGCAAAGTCGTCAGTAAAAGAAGTTAGTTCTTATATTTTCCGCAACATGGCAAAGTTCGCAAAAACCCGGTCAGGCTAAACAATTTTTTGTACGTTACTTTTCCCATCAGCACCAAAAATAAAGATAGAATCCCATTTTAAATTCAAACATCACGAGACCAAAACCAGCGTTGTTGGCAAGTCACTATCTGCCGTAAACAATGGATAGTTTCCGCGCAGGTTCGGTTCTATTGTAATGAATTAATTAATAAAATAAAGGGGACGGGTGGGGTGGAGCCATTGTCCAGTGTAAGGATGGATCTGATCTCATTAACCAGTCATTGTGATGGTCCGGAACAATACCCGCTTGGTCAGCGCTCACCTAAGCAATGTCGCGCCGTCATCCTATATCTAGCTAGCGGCTGTAGGCCGCCTTCGTAGATAACTAGAAGTAATTAGAGTAGATTTTAAACTAATTATAATTAATAGGTGCTCGTGCCTACAGCACATAAATTTAATTGCTTAAAAATGTAACTACTTAAGGTGACTGAAAAGTCACAAATGTGTTAAGCTCATAAATATTATTTTCTGATTCTTTGTTTTTGTACTCGGTGATAATTTTGCCATTTAAATACTAGTAAAATATAAAAAAGTAAAATAAGTCGAAATTCAATTGGAACAAAACTTAATTCGTGAAAAAAAGTTACTACAGCTACAAAGAACGTGCTGTATAAAAAAATAATTAATACTACATACTAATAACATTGAGTAGGATATTCCTAGTGTATGCACACATGCGTTGCCGTCGTAGCGTAGCAAGCCGTAGACTTATGCTACGAAAATAGCTTTTACATTAATGCCAAATTAAATGTGGAACTTTTGGATAGTTTTGATACTTTAATGAGACTGTATTATAGTAGGTTTCCATAGATGACAATATTCACTGGTGTTAGAACATGTTAATATATTTAAAAACTATAACAAAGTAAAAGTCTCGTAACAAAAACAAACTCCTAATTAAATAATTCTGGACAATTTTAGCGAAATCTACCTTAACTATATTTTTAAATTGTTAAAATTGATTTTAATTTTAATTTCAAGTTTAATTTCAAGAACAATTCGGAAAAAGCAATCCTACTAGTTACTATTATAAAAGCGAAAGTTTGTAAGGGTGGATAGATTGATGGTCACTGATAGCGATAATGCACAACAATAATGTATAAACACTAGCTGTTATTGGTATAGGTACTATACAATACTTATGGGCTTATGTCTTATCTCTGATGTAATTGACATGTTACTATCAAAGTTGTTACGTTATACTAAGTTGCGTGAATTCTAACATCTGTCTTAGATAAGTCAACACTGTATTAGATAAGTCCTCCAAATTATATAATAATTTTCAATTGTTCTACGCGGTGAGGTTTGTGACGAATGACCCGTGAGTGTTTGTCGATTGCAATATAATGATAAGGGTGTTTATGGTCTTATTGACTCGCTACCATCAACATCTATACGCTCTGCTATTACTGTCGCGGAAAGCCGGTAACATTCTTCGTAACCACTATTTGAGGGTGCAGTGACCTCTTAACATTCGGTGGCCTGCATACCCTTTTGCTACTCAATTAGGTATCTACTTATAACAAGCGATCGAGAAATCAACACACGCGACTTGGTGGTAGCTTGAGGATATGCTTTCAGAGTTTTGGAGGGTACGTTGAACTGCCGGTTCCGACACATTAAATCTGGTCGAAAGCCTTTTGGGCAAGTGAAGAATACAAACAAAGAATAGGTATATTAGATCAACCAGGGACTTGGCCTCCACCAATTTGCTGCAAATCCGTCGCAGGAGCAAAGGGACAAAAAAGTCGGCGACAGAATCGGTCGCGTCTATTCGGTCAAATTATACCTTCCACATTACGCGTTAGTCAGTTTCTGCGTTCAGCATCTACAGAGCGATTTTGCTGTGTGATATTGAATTTTAAAATGAAGCCATTCGAAATAATAGCTATTTGGGAGGCTTTTGAAGAAGATCTTCAGTTTCAGGTTGCTGTCCACCAAAATTAGAAGTAGGTAAGAGTGACAATTTCATCGTGTTTCATTCTCTTACGAGTACGTCGACCGACAATGCGTTGACGGAAACGGAACAGACGCTGTACGCTCGACGCACTAACGCATGATCGGTTAGGTGTGAAAGGTTGAATGGTTTATTAATTATATATATATTTGTCTGTTTTCGCGTTACGCAACCGATAATACGCGACGCATTTTCCGTCAGATGTACCGACCCTAAATATGTTTCATGTCAAATAAATAAGTCACAAAATCACACAAAGACAAATTCATTGTTCCCAACATCAATGTTTCTGTCCTCCTTTCCCTTCCGCCCAAATTGAAGTGTCGAATGATTTAGATTTTTGTCGATTTACATTTCATCGAACCTCACAACAAGTTAATGACCAGAATATTTATTCTTTACAGGTTCCGATCCCTCGTATTCCCGCCCCGTATATTTGTTTCCTGGATCGGACATTAATCATCCATTCCGAATCCGGGGCACTTTCACACCGCTCTTCAATTTCACAAATTTCACGACCTGCCGCACGTTTCTGTTTATTGAATATTAATTATATTATTGTTCGGGCTTCCCTGTCACAATTGTATTTTTTTAATATAATTTCGTAAGATTTAGATTAAAAAGTAACAGGAACAAACAGTCATGATTATATAGGTAGTCGTTGTGGTCTCATAATTCAAAACCGTAACCTAAAAACATTTTTTAAGTATAATTCTTTAATATAAATCCCTAATAGGGCTCTTTGAATGATAATTTTCAACAAACAAACATAATGGGTTCGTATTGTTCAGCCAAATCACAATGAAAACTTTGTACGAAAATGTAAAACAACAATTAGAAAAAACAAAGAGTGTGACAAAAGCCCTCCTTCAGGCCGGGTAGGTACATCGTTTGTTTCCATACAATGTTCTCTCAAATTGTGATCCATCACGAGGTTTGAATAGCTGAATAGTTGGTTGACTTATGTCTTACAACCATCCTTGCGAGATCCCTGATAGCTCCTTTAAATCACCTACAAGAAGTGATTGATGTAAAGCAAGACAGAGGGCGGCGAAGAGGGAGGGTGTCAAGCTAGTTTGGTGGGTGCTACTATTGTTATGTCGTCGAATTTGAGTGCGAATTGTCATAGACAGCGGCGCGGAGCGATTTTATCAATTGCTTATTATTTGAGCTCACACAAATGAATGATTTACATTGGCGCGAATGGGTGACCGAAATGTTAACTGGAGGGGGATGAAAAATTGACACGATTTGGGATCATGGCTACAAAATGGAAAGAGTTATGATTGGATTTTGTTTATTACTTTTAATATTGGTCGCGTTTAGGATGAAATGGATGTATCTGATAAACCTTCTTCAAAAATATATCTAAAAACCCTGAAGTTTACGAATGACCACAAACATGCCAACGAAAAATCAGGACACAGGATAGGACAGAATGGACGTGTAGGACGTATTCCATAGGCTAACGATACATTTAAATAAGCGTGAAACGCTTGATGAAGAGCTAGGGACATCACTTTTGATATGGTGTCGTGGCGTAGAAGCCGAAATTCTGAGTTTATTATTTGAGACACTATAATCCTGCAGAAAAACCCTTAGTCCTGGAACATTTGCCATACTTTCTTCCGTTACGTCCTTTGTAGTCCACTGCTGGACTTGGGACTCCCCCAATCAACGCTGGACGCCACTTCGGGTCCTGAGCCCTTTGAACCCAACGGTTTCCCGCTGTCTTCTTCTGGTGGTCAGTCCACCTGGTCGGAGGGTGGCCTGTGCTCCTTTTGCCTAGACGTGGTCGCCATTCGAGGACCTTTCTTCCCCATCATTTGTCAGGCCTGCGATTTGGCCAGCGCATTGCCACTTTAGTTTGCATATTTATTGGAACATTTGTCTACTATAATAAAACTACTTTATCATATACATAATGTTATAAAAGAATATTTTCGTCCCGATGGTTGACTGAACACAGCAGCAGCAGATATCGACGCGCATTGTCGAAGGTGACATCTAAAAGCATTGTGCCGCTACAATCGCGCCATTACCGTTTCCATTGTGACAATGTTAACATATCGTTATCTTGATCAAGCGCCATCTATTGTCCGCTCCCAGCGACTTTTCACAATTTCTATTTCTTTTCATGGAGGGTTGGAAAAGCTTACCCTCTGCGCTAACAATCACTTACAAAGTAATGTAGAGTCGACCTGCAGTAATGCTGCTAAGTGTGAACTATATTCTTCAGCTATTGAAGTTGAGAACTGTCAATCTAATATTATTCAATCACATATGTACCTACCTACGCAACATGTGAACGAATATCAAAACGCGGACCTACCATAACCTACCAAAGTACTTAATAACTAAAGAATTATGAATCTTAATGGGAGCTAAGCCCGAAACCGTAAATATCTACTGGACCTCCATTTTTAAATCAATCACGAATCCATAAAAATGAAAATATTAAAGTTAAAATTCATTTTAAAACCACAATACCCTTAAAACCACAATATCATAATCTGAATGAAAATGTCATATTAATAATAACAATGACGGCTGATTTTTGTGCAATCGCATGGCCTTCAGTGATGTTAATGTGCAATTTTGTACTACGGCTACCTGAGCTCATTTTATCATGATAATATTTACAAAGAAATACAAATTTGAGTTGCAAATTATTGCGGCAAAATACATGAGCAGTATGCTAACTGTTACGTTCAAATATTATATAATGATAAAATCAGTTAGAATTTTTTAACCCGAGCACTGCGAAGAAAAATGGAGGGTTATGTGTTTGACCGAGATGTATGAATGTCTAATATGAATGTACGTAATCTATGTTCATGTCATAGATATAATATTAGGTAGATCGGCTGTCAAATGATATTCCACACTCAATAATTTCGATATTGTTGACTTAATTTTAAGAACACTGGTATAATTAATTAATTCTGCGGTTATGTTTGATCGTAACGCTTAAAATTAAAATAAACAACAATTAAACAAACATTTTTAAAATTTTATTCTTTCGTATTTGTTTTTATCTTGTAATGAATTCTTAAGCATTCCAAATATCATTAATCAAAAACTATCCTATAAATTATGTTAATACAGATATTAAATTAAGTACATACGAAATTTCATCCAAATCGGTTTAGCCGTTTTTCCGTCAAAGAGTAACAAACGAACGTCCATCTATCCATCCTCACAAACTTTTGCATTTATAAGAGTAGTAGGTAGATAGAATATAGTAGTAATTCACACCTAGCCAGATTTCGATTATGACATTAATACTCGGAGAGGTAATTAATTAATTACAAAGTAAATAGGTTTTTGTTAATCATTCCACAATGTACATCATCACTTCGTGCCATAACGATGGCTTTGTAATATAATTCAATTACTTGAACTATATTATTAAACCGGTACGATATAAGTGGTTCATTGTAATCTTGATAATAGGTAAATCTGTCAACAAGGGAACAATGCCATAAAGCCACATATGCATGTATGTAGATCAAGAATTAGTAACATTGTGTTTAGTACAATGGATTACTGTACGACACAAGTGAAACACCGTATTCTCAGATAATTTCATATTATTATGTCAGATTTTTGTACAAAACCCGGTGTAATATGCTATTGATAACGTAGCCTTTATCTGGAGCAGGTTGCCACTGCAAGCCATTGGCATCCAGTTACTATGTACCTACTTACAATTTTTGCCCGACTACGGCGAAGTAAAAAGGAGGGTTATGATTTTGACCTTTATGTACTTATGTATGTGGGTATGGATGTTCATCTGTTCCCTGATAACTTCTAAACTAGTTAATGGTGTAGGTACCAATCATGCAGGCCTTATATCAAAAATTTAATTCGCCATCGCCAAAGACATCGCTAGTCCTCATGCTAGAATACCCTGTGTTGCGAGGTCTAATAAAATTTTGAATGAAGCAAGTAGGTACCTGTGTGTACAAAATGGAAATAAATAACTTTATTCAATTCATAGCTAACTAAGATTTGTGTCTTAACGTTGTTGCCGAATAAAAAAAGGTATTTAAAAATATAAAAAAAAACTGTCTTAGGACTGGACTTATTAAAATACAGTATCATAAATTTCGCATGGTGTTCGTAAAAAGTACCTAATAAATTGTGACATTAGACTGTATTAAGTAATGATCACACTCATATTTTCGAATTATTACAACAAGTCTTCGGTAGTATAGTGGTCAGTATCCCCGCCTGTCACGCGGGAGACCGGGGTTCGATTCCCCGCCGGAGAGATTTTTTTTTATATTTTTACAATCATAATAAAATAATACATTGATTAGAAAATTTTTACAAAAAACTTTTTTTTAAGATTTTTTAGGATTAAGTATTTTCATTTTGTTCCCCTTATATTCTGTATTGGTTATGGTTTCAATGTTCACTACTTAGGTACATATTAGCATTTTATTAAATGGAACGAAAACTTTACAAAAAACACGGTTAAAAAAATTTGACCACAGCAAAGTATTATAATATGACTAATATGACTTAATAGTAATCGAATATCAATTAATATCGAATATCAAAATACGCGTTAACTTTTATGCATAACAATAATGTACCAAGTCCATTGTGCCAAGGACAATGCCGCTAATTCCTGATCCATGTAGCTCCCTGCTTTGTTCCGTGCTGACAGATTTTGCTATTATCGAGATAACAATGAAATCAGCTACCTACTTGATTAATTGATTAGATACAAATATTAGGATTAGGAGTTAAACATAAGAACTGCATTGCTTCATAACTGCCAATTACGTTGGCGGCAAAAAAGATCTAGAAATTCCACATAGTTTAAAAATTACAGACCAATATCACTATTTAAGTAGTAGTAAGTCCCTATTTTTGTAAACTTAGAAATCATAGAAAAGTCACTGTACGTCCATTCACTTTTAAGAAAACCATAGTACCTACCGATTTTTCTTAAAAGTGAATGGACATCTAGAGTTATCGTGTATCTACTTATTTATCGTGTCGTACCGGTTTCGCGCACGATAACATTACGCATCGCGCGTATCAACCTTTATCAGAGCAATCAAACTATATCAGAAATAAATCCTTATTTTTTTGAAGTGAAAACTTCTTTAGTGGCGATGTGCACTGATGTGTATAAAATGTTAAACTCGCGTCAGGACATTTGACCCTGATCGAAAATGCGTAAGACGGAGGGAGTGTTTTTTGTGATTAGCGCCATCTACTAAAAAGTGCAGAAACGACTACTCACTTCTGCCGGCACTGCCTGAGTGCAACCCGTTGTTTTTTTTTATATAAGGCCTTATATAAAAAAAAGAAATGTTACAAACTTGTTGCGAGCGACATGGCAGTTAGGATTATAATAAGCAATAAAAAATTATCCGCATCACTTGCATCTATAAAACTTTTACACCTATTTTTAACAATAGAATAAATGTATCCTAACTCCGCAACGAATATCATAGCCGTATAGAATTATACCAAATCACGCGCAAACTTTAATCCATAACGCAGTGATACCAAGTCCATTGTGCCAAGGACAATGCCGCTAATTCCTGATCCATGTAGCTTCCTGCTTTGTTCCGTGTTGACAGATTTTGCTATTATCGAGATAACAATGGAACCACTTGCTCTATCCTTACAACTTAATATCTAAATAATCTATTTAAAAGCAGCATAATTATCTGTTTTTTGGATCCTTACTGAGAACCTGACCGAATTAAAAAAAACAAAAGTGTCACAATGTATTTTTATAGACGGGTAATTTTTATAAGTTGCTAGTCAACTGTTTTATTTAAAGTAAAAATAACGTTTTAACTAATTCGACACCGTCACTATCCTAGGGAAATGAATGGTATTAACATTTAAAGCAGAATTAAAAACATAGGTAAGTAGGTACCTACATACATGCAGGTATTTCCTGTAAATGAGTATTTATCTAAAATCTATCAAATACGAAGGCACAAACAGGATCTAGTATCGACAATGTAATTTCGTGTCTATGTTATATTATCCCAGAAATCCACTTAATATGTATGTGAATTGTTTGTAGTATTGAATAATTATTGCAACCAAATAATGTTTGATATAAGAACGTCCAATGTTGAGTTCCCCCACTGAAAATGTCCAAGATAAATTGAATGTTTACACTGCTCTTCATATCAAAAGCGTCCCATTATTAGGATGTAATGAAACTCTGTGCGACCATATTAGATACCTTTTATTTGTGTTTGTATTCCATACAAGACATTTTTTTCGAGTCAGATACGTTATGACGTATGTTACGTTATAACGTATCTGACTCGAAATCTGACTCGTACGTTATGACGTATCTGAATACGGGCATGCCCCGACTTCCTTTTTACGTGCGTTTTTTTATGGTTTGTAAATAAAAATGTTAACATAACGTTACGTATTTATTTTTTCACAAAAATATCAAAGAATCTTCCACTGCTTGGTTATTTGCACCAACATATTTTTAGGTTTCTTTTAATCACATAGGTAAGGTATCACATAGGTCACTGGTGCGTTCTTCGGAGATCCCAGGGCCTCCCTGCATGTCCCCCCACACATAAAAAAACGTATCCAGAACCCAGACATCTCGGTGTTTTTTCTAAAGTCAACTTCTTTGGCATGAAGAAACAATCTATCCGTAGATTAGAATGTTATCTACTATGCCCTTATCTGCTGTCATTAGGTATTCAATATATTTCATTATTTGTTATTTGCTGTTTTAACAAGCTTTACCCCTGTTTTACGTAAGAATTAAAACCAGTAATTAATAATCAAAGAACGGTAAGGACAACAAAAGTAGCTAAACAAAGTTTACCTACTTTGTAAACTTTTTGTACGGAATCTTGCTCTTTTATAGGTATTCTGCGATTCGATACTTACCAATCAATATGTTACTTTGGTTTCTATACACAGTTTTTAATTGTAATAAACTTTTTAATGACTTATTTAAACGCCTGTATATGTATAATATGTTGTTGCTTTAGTAGGTGATAGTTTCAAGTACAATGAATATGGATATTATTTTCAGCAAAGCTATAAAAATCTCGAAACACAGATACCTATTACCTGTTATCTGTTAAGATCACCTGATACTGATAATTATGTATTCATATCTTTCACTCCGTACAAAAATTTGATTTTAAACTAAAAATTAAATTAAAAATATTTTGCCTCTATTTGGGTTATTGCACTGTGTGACTCCTGTGTAGTAAGCTGTGTATTTGTGTGTGTGTGTGTGTGTAGTAGCGGCCTTGCTTAACCTCAGACTAAGGGTACAGCCCAGGTTGCAAACTACTTACATCATAATTATGTTAGTTTCATCAGTAAGGATTATTTCCGGATACAATATTATAATATTTTGTTTGTAGTTCTTTACATATTATGAATAAAAGCATTTTCTTTGTTTCGTTCCTCTTTCTTTAATCCACTAACCCTTCCGACCTTAAATAGAGACTGTTTAACATTTCATTCACACATTCTCAGTAACCAACCTCAAATAAGGTAAAAATTCTATGATTTGTGACGACTAAGATATGCAACTCAAATAAAGAATCACGGACCTACCACCCAAAACAAAATACAAAAAATGAAGAGCATGCTACTTAACGAAAGGTTCAGAGGGTGGCGGTAAGTCACCTCTCCAGGCGGGCTTCTATGGCTCTATCTATAGGTACATGTAATAAAATCGATAAAAAATTATGTTGACAGGTATCACGTAGCATCAAACCTTTCATAATATCTCAAGTTTACCTTAAAACTGTTTATTAAAATAAGCAATAGAGCTATAAATTAGAGCCATGGTTTGCCCTGGGCAGGATATAGCACTTTAATTCATTAGTGTAGCAACGCACATACTGCGTTACTAGCCCAGATAGAATTTCAAATATAGGTATTTGTGATTGGAGGTACCTAATTATCCAAATCCCAATTGTTCTTAATATGAAGCCTAAGCGTATAGGTCCTTGTCTTAATTAACAAGACCGTTGTATCTCTAAAGTATTCAAGTAAAGTATTCAACGTTTGAACTTTGATTGTGTAGTTTGAACAGAAAGTCAAGTTGAATTTCCTTCTAAAGTCTAATGTATTTCAGGATGACAATGGAGACGAGGCTGCAATGCTGCCGCTCCAGCGATCGTATTCACTTGCGGTCACTTTAACTACTCTAATGTGCGGGTCCTTTATATTTGAAGCCCCAACTTAGTAGACCCACCTCTTTGTGTCTCTTAATGCTGATACGAATTTCCTTCACAAAATAGGTACTGAATACGTTCGTAACGATCTATAACCACAGGTCTATAGATTAAGAAGTTAAAGAGTTCCATTCAAAGTTTGTTTTACTCGCACGGCTTCTGGAATATTCTTTTGCTGGGCTGTACCTACTTGTAAGAATCGAGTCACGTGTACCGGCTTCGCGAACTTTGCCGCAACAATTCATTGTGTAGGTATTAATACAATTGTGGCTTTTGTTTCGCCTAGCTTTTATCTCTCAGAATAAGATTTTATGCGAGCCATAGAATAATTTTTGAGTCGTTCTCGAAGCTACGACATTCACATGCAAAGTTGCCGAGTCTTTTGTGCGAGTTAATTTACAGAGGTATAAATCGCGGTCGTCTTTGTTTAATCGTCGAATGGACACGATATTCAGCCGATAAGTGCTTATCCGCCGGCGGCGATGTGAATGGAGTGCGGTACGGTCGCATGCGTCGCGTCGGAGCCTGCAATAGAATATACGGGAGTCCGTTTCAAAGTTCTTTTGTTACGATTATCGTGGAAAATCCGATCAGGGGAAGTGTGGCGGGTGCCTTCATCATCGTCGCCAACTGCATTATGAGTTATCTGAGTGGCGCCGCAACTATAATCTCACCGCACTATGAGTTCTGCATGGAGCACAACTGACTTCTGGACTGTCTGTTTATATTACATATAATATAAAAGCTTTAACATAGCTTTTATATTCACGGTTTACTTTTAAACCTTTAAACAAGGAAAAAAGATATACTTACTATAAATGAAGAAAATTAAATTGCCGCAATGAAAGCTCTTTTCTTATTGAATATCGAAGAATATCGAAGGAAACTACAAATTCCATACATACATATACCTACATTGATTGTTTCGATAAAGCGGCAATTTAAACTTACGCTCCATTGTTGTGGCCAACAACGGCGGGAACGCAAAGAAACTCTACTTCCACCACCACAGTCTATTAATGAGCAAGTTCGCAACTTCATTCCTCAGATTATAGCGATCCATTGAAAATATCCATAAAAGTCGAACATTACCCGAAACAATGGAGGGGAGGGCCGGGGTATTAGGTGCTGTGCCGCCATTGAACAACTTTTGTTCCATTGTGTTGTCCACTAGAGGGAGGCTCGAACACAAAGACACGACGTAGACATAGACCGAAATTCATCAGAACACGATTGTTTGCTACATAAAGGATGCCATTGTCGACAAATATGATATAGTAACACAATGTGGATGTTGTAATTAGAACGCTAGGCATTGCTTTCAGCGAGCTTGCTTTAAACTTTGGATGGACGGTGTGTTGCTTCAAAGGTTTGACATGTACAATGGGGTACATTACAGTTCACAGTGAGCTGTTATTTCAGTTTAATTTTATAATCCTTTAGTGTCCCATATTTGAATTTTAACTAAACGATACCGCTTGATTTTGTATCGGTATTTTTTCGATGTGATTATGATGAATAGTCTATATTCCTAAGACCTGCAGTCAAGTCGCGTGCGAATTATGTAAGTATTTTCTAGAATGTCTGTACCCATCTGTACCTACAATATGCTTGTTCGTTTTCTACATAAACGTCCCGTCTCCCCATCCCAGCTAGCGCCGACGTGATTCCCGGTCACAATGGCGTTCAACTTTCCCTTTTTTCATATTTGAACTTACTTAAACCGACCGCGATTTGCGCTCTCCGGCTTTGTTTACTCTATTTGCTCGGCTCCTAAAGTCATTATTGTATCGTTTTACTAAAACGCTCCATGTAGACAAGTTATCGAAGAGAGGGCAGAAGATGAACACATGCTTGCATAAACTGAGACTTCTTTTGTTACGAGAACAATAAGGAAGTGATGACATGAGCATTTTGATATAATGGCAGGGTGAGTGCTGGGTGCATTGAGAAATCGATGGTTTCTGCACTTCAAATACTTCTTTGTTTTCGATGTCTATGTATGTTAGTTCCTATTAAGAATCATTTTTTTATTTTACTTTGCACGGCTATTAATTGCGCGCCAATAATAAATTATCGTTTAGTTTCGTAGTAACAATGTTAAAAAAATAATTTAAATTTAAAAAAATAATAATTTTTCATACATTTTGGAAGACGGTTTAATTTTTTTTCGTAACTTAATTTTAAGCCGCTATCTTTGAAACTACAAGACCGATTTTGATGGAACTTTTACCATTCACTAACTTGATGAAAATACAAAGAAACAAAAATAACGACAAACAAGAACGATCACGATACGTCAATTAGTTTCGGATATATGCGAGGACAAACATATCTACATACATACATACACCCATGAAATTTGGTATACTTGTTGGGAAGCCATTATAATAGACCAACATAATTATGTAAAAATTGTGCAGTTCCGAGAATATTACATACATAAGTACGTGTCGAATTGATAACCTCCTTTTTTGAAGTCAGTAAACATTAATGATCAGTTTTAGATGTCATATAACGTTAAAAGAATGAGGAGAAAATCTTCTGATATTACATGAGATTTCTCCATTATACTCTCGGGTTCTTCAATTCCCATTGACTACGGCGTGGTTCACTAAGGCCTAGGTATAATTTTTTCATTGTGAGACGAGTCAACCCTACATTGGGTTGCAGGCTCGGCGGTCCCGGCCTAGGAAGGGTTGAGACCGCAGCCGAATACGTGCATGTTCTCAAGCGCTGCAAAAATTATAATTAACAAAACCTTATTTTTTTTAAATTTCCAATTTCCAATTTGCATCGATTGTGCGTTGGAGTCTGTGTGTCTTTAGACTAGATTCAGTTGGAGTCTGTGTCTGGAGTCTGAGTCTTTAAACTAGTCAGCGGCTCTATGTTCCTTATTTCGATCTTTAGTATCTTATTGATCGATCTTCGGATATGTATAGATAGCCCTAATGATGCTTGGATGCCAGGCAACATCAATATCTCCGATAGGTTATTAATTTCAGGCATAAGTATCACTAACACAGTAACACTGTCGAATAGTAGTATTATAATGATACAGTTTTAATTTTCATTAAAATCGCGCACCAGACTCTTTTGAGCACTTTTCGGTATTTCGTTTCGAATTTTGCCATCCACGCTCACTTGATAAAGCCGCTCTGTACCTTGCAGTAATTACTGACACTCGTTCAAATATAGGTATTCTAAAGCTCTATTATCTTCGAGAACAACTATAGCAAGCAGTATAGTCATATACAGACGTCTAATTTCAAAAGATCTTAATCTTGTTGGGAACTTTACAAACGATGTTACAATAAAGAGGACTGGAGGCTGAAGTAGAGACGCTATGCCTAATCTAGCATCGGATGTCTTTCAAAACTTAATGCATCTTTGAGCTATTGTTTAACAGCTTCAATAGACTTATATACTTAGATACTTTGGCTTATATCCAAGCAGAGAACATGTCGTAGAATGCGTAATTAAATTATGTTCATGACATGTTCACATTCCTTTAGCTTATTTTGTAAAACTTACTTGGAAGTTTTATGTTTTATACCTATTGACGAATTGTAATTTAGGGATTTTTGCAAAGATTTACTTAAGTGATAATTTACAAAATTCTAAGAATACTTAAGAAATATTCAACTACTTCAGAAACACGTGTTGAGTGTACAAGTGGAAAATTAAATGCGTGTTTAGATTTTACCGTTAAGCCTCGTCGAACCTGTATCTCCACAACACTCTTTTGTGACGATCGATGCCTAACAGGAGGATAACAGGGTTCACCGCCGTATGTTCGGCTTTGAAGATGAAAATAACATTATTTAGGTATGTAGGTACTTACCAAAACATTAAACATAGGTATAGAAAAATCTTTGCGAGTTTCAAAACACGTGTTTTGTTCGCTTGGTTTTGTTTACAGGTTCAACTAAACTATGAAGAATTTCAAATTGACGATACTTTTATTTATTGGTCGACGGTAATAAAATCGTAGCGTCCACTTTGATTGTACAGATACCCAAACTCAGAGCTTGATCTTTCCACGTCACTAATTCAATTTCGCGATTACATTGTTGTCAGCATCGATAAATGTACATAAAAGTGGAGTATTAAAGTAAACAATGGTTAGGCATCTTCTTGTGGTGGGCTGGGGGCTGGCGATCGGTATTTGGTGCTCGCATTGTCGTTGAATACTTTTGTCCCTATTGTGTTGCTGAAAGTACAGCCACAAAGACCCCGCGTTGAACATAAACCGAAATTCATCAGCCGATCGCTCGCTTCTTGATAATGTTTGATGCTCCCTTCGGCTTTGTTTTTACTCCGCGTATAATGTCAACTATAATGGATTTTACCTTTTATCATTTTATCTGATTGATTTTGAGTTAATATTGTAAATGGGTATGGGAGAAGTGGCGTAGGAGCCAGTTTACTAAACAAAGCAAAAAATACCTATACTTTAAATCGAAGATGTTTTTTTCTCTTAAATTATTATTTGTTTATTGAGGTAGGTAATTTCATACGGAAAATAACTAAGCATACTCAATAATCAATGAATTTACCATTTATTTTAAATGTGTCAGTCATGTGGCTCTTTCATAACTTATCAGTTATGAAGGAAACCCTATAACTTCGTTGTGGATAATACTAGAAACCTGAATTTTCAGTAACCAATCAGGCATTGTATATAAACCATATATTTTAAATTACATTCAATTTGAGCCAGTACTTTAAGAATAATAACTAGTCAAAGTTTCTTAATTTTGTCACTCACTCACTCACTGACCAATCATGAAAAATTCTAAAGCACTTCTAGCAAACATAGAAGCTTCAAATTTAGAATACAATTAGTGTATCATAAGGTCGAGGAAAGGAAAGGTAAGTCGAGGAAAAACTAAAAAAAATGAAAAGATTTCGGTCTAGCTTTCCCGATACACATATAGGATTACAAAGTTACATTTGCAGTTAGATTGACTTGACAACACAAAATGTAATGAGATGCCATGCCATCAAAACCATACCTACTTTACTTGTAAAAAAACGAAGTCTCGCAATTCGTCTACCCTAAATGATTGTGAGATCCATGTATGCAAATATTGACTTCGGCATCGCATGAAAACCTAGGGTATTTCACAAGTAATACAATATTATATTAAATTAGATTGTTTACTGCGATTGCCAAGCGATCCCTTTTCATCCAAATAGTAAACAAAAATATTTGATTTTTATAGGCAGATAATCTATGTAGTCGACTGTATAATACAATCAAAAATTATTAAAATACATATTAAAATATTGCCATTGATCAGTTAATAAACGTCAGTGCACGTACTGCCGCCGCAGCGCTGAATGCCAGCGATGATGCTGTGATTTATCTCCGCCATATTGAGCGGATCTCTTTGTACGACACTGTATTTTCAGCGCCATTATTCGTATCTGCGATGTTAATAATAAATGCACTGTCTACTCGCTCTATTATACACATGGATTATAATTGGTTTTTGATTATCTATTTACTTCAACCGGTTCGGGCTCCAGTCGTTGTTAATTTAGAACGAAGCTAATAAGTATTGAAGTTTGAAATTAGAGTTGTGAGGAAATTAAATAAATAAATAAATAAAATAACGCTTCACACTCATAGCCCCACACTAGGATTCCCTGTGTCGTGGGTGCCATGGACACACACAAGACAAGAATACAACACACCCAGACCAGAAACAGAAATTCAAATTCATCATTCAAATCTCTGCTCTGCTGGGAATCGAACTCAGGACCCTCCGCACAGCGCACCTGTGTCTTAACCACTACGCCACGCCAAGAAAATCTTCATGTCTACCTACCTCATGTCTTTGTCAGTGTTTCTCAATACTCTCGATTTCGTGTCTCCCGCCGACAGTGTAAACGTTACCATCCCCATGATCTGACAATAAGACTTTGCTTTATTAACTACTACAAACACTACTGAATATCTAAGTACATATCTGTTTTAGTCCCTAGATAAAACTACCATTGGTTTAAAAGTATATTCTTCAATTAAATTAAAGATTATTTCTCAATAAGTAATGATAAGCTCAATAAATTTTATTAAACATAGGAAAAAAATCTCACGGTTTTCTGTTTTAACAAAAATCTGTAGGTACCTACCAATCTATTATTTCGGGGAACCACAATCAAAACCTGAATATCCTATAAAAAAATGTCAATTTTGTTTTATAAAGGTACGTCAATCAATTTTATACTTTACTATTCATCCTAACTCGAAAATAAACTATAAAAGGAGTTCTACGTGTCTGCCTACCCATTGTTGAAAGTCTCCAATTAACAATCGACGCGCCAAATAAGTCGTCAAATTAGAACGTCTATAGAACCGCGCATTGTAATATGAAACCCGCCTAAAGATAGCTAAGTACCAAACAAAACATTGAATACAAGATAATATCATGGTTAACAATATTTCGTCAGATATTCTCGTCGGCGTCGTTGTTACAAAAAGCCTGAACGTTTCTACAAAAGCTGCAAAGAATGAATGGGCGTGGGTGGAGACCCCCTCCACTGCCGATTCAATAGAAAAGGAGAGATGTGTAGTTACGTAAGTATGTTTTGTGGTGCGTGTTAGGGAGCGAAGCAGAACGCGGAGGAAACCGTTTTTTTCTTCTGAATCAGGAACCGTTTGAAAATTTTATACAAAGAAAATT
This sequence comes from Erynnis tages, assembly GCA_905147235.1. NCBI lineage: Eukaryota > Metazoa > Arthropoda > Insecta > Lepidoptera > Hesperiidae > Erynnis > Erynnis tages. The sequence continues at coordinate 11,268,973 of LR990072.1, forward strand.
TCAAAGCATTCTTCACGACGTCTTTGGTTGTGCTAATGAGGAATTGTTCGCCCAATAACGGCATTGTTACAGGTTGCACTTTATAAGAACAGAATGGCATTAATGAAAGGTCGCGAGATAAAGAAACGTGAGGTCAAATGTATGCAACTCGATATTGAAATACGCTATCATTAGCTTACCTATTAAGATTTTTAAGGCAAGTCTTGCTCTAACCCGGGCCGCGACTTCGTTCGCATGGGATTTAGATTTAGTCCAGAGAGGGATTAAAAGTATCCTATACGTTAACCCAGGTTATAAACTACCTGTGCACCCAGATGATCAAAGTAGAATAAACCTACCAAATTTCATGTTAATCTTTTCAAGCGGTTTTGCATGAAAGAGTAACAAACATCCATCCACCCAGCCTCAAAAAAATACCACATTTATTATAGTAAGTACTCGTAGTAGGCGTAGGAAGTAGGATATCGTACTTTTCAATTTTGTTAAATGAAGTTTTGGTTTGCTCTCGAAGTTATTTGTGAAAATGCTACTTACCGTACCTGATATGTTAAACATTGTCATGATAGACAAGCCCATTAAATTGTAGTGAAAAATGGGCTGTAGATATGACGTGAATTAACATAATTGATAAGTTTTATCTCTGTAGCAAATTTTAAAGTCCACTCGGACCTCACGATCGGAAATTAGTTTCATTCCAATATAAAAATTGCAACAATTGACACAACGCAAATAATTTATTTAGTTCTAAAACGACCTCAAACAAGAGAGCCTCCAGTCTTATGACATGTTGAGGATAATTTCATCCGGTCTAAGACGAAACCTACAGACCAGCTAGTACTGTGTTGAAAGTACATTGTCCGATCAACGTAAACCGCAAGACGTTACTACGTTCAAGTTGGCAAAACTAACGGCCAACACAGTAACATTGCACTATTACATTTTCAAATAAGCATGACTAATGAGTTCTTAACAAGTAAAGAGCAGGTTCTTTTTAGTAGTCCCTCCGACGCGGGGCTACACAAAAGTGCTCGCTGGCGGTTTCACGAACAACTTTAGTGTGACCCCACAAAGCTGTGGAACGTCATTTAAATGCACACGTTTCATTGGCTCTGAATGCTTCAGGGAAGTAGAAAAAGAACGGGCCAATTACGACGCTTTTGTGACGACGCGACCTCTCGAAGTCAAGTGTAACTTTTATATGTGCTGGCCCGAGTTTCCATTCAGTTTCGATGGTGTCTCCGGTTCTTCAATAGCGAAAGCACTTGAAAAGATGTTATCGTCGACGCTGAGATATTAAATACAATAAATTGATGGATGCTTCTGGTTATGTACCTACTGTTTGTATATTTGGTAGTATCTAACGAATCAAGCTAATAATTTGTGTATCAACTATCATATAATACACATACATACATATACATACATTACATTCAAAAATATTATTTGTTTTGTCATGAATTTTCTTTACTCCTTTAAGCCTCAATATCAAACAGATACTGACTATAACTGCATAACTGCAACGACGCAGTGTTTAAAAAGATGCATTCCGCTTAATTTTCACTACGGGAATAACTGATGATTTTATATTTTCAAGTAACGACTTCATGTTTTACGGAGGGTCCCTATTTTTTTAAAACAATATTATCTGTGATTTAAAGTAATTTATAAGATATTATAAATAAAAATTATGTTCATAACTTTTCTTATGATTTTTAGGACTTACCAATTTCTATAAGTATGCCACATTTTAAGTAATATATCATATAACTAACATTTCCTATAAAAGCAGCTTACACAACTCGTTCTCTTCTTTGTGCCTGGTAAAGTGTAAACGTCCGTTTTTGAATTCAGCCTAGTTTGATCGGACATTCGGCTCCTATTCATACTTTAAGCATTGAGCCACCAGCAGCGCGGGTTATTTTATCGAATGAGCCCTGAATAGGTCAGTTCCGCGGTGATTATGAACGTGGAGCGTAGAGCTGCCAAATGTAGAGCTTTCCTAGGGCATTCCGACCTGCCTTAACATTAAAATATTATTTAATTAATGGGCTGAATATATTAAAATATGTACTATACACGTAGCCAAGGGGGAGGAGGGGCAGCTGCCCCCCCCCCCCCCCCCCAGAGATTCTAAAGAAGTGTGGTATAGTTTAAACCTTTTCATTATAGGTATTTGAAAGAATTTTAATTAACTGCTATGCATTAAGCACCGATAATGAAAAACACGGTATATCGAACAACTAATTAGCTATTCAAGAAATAGAAACCATAGTTAAGCAATCAGTATGAATCACAGGTTGTGACTCACGGGACAGTGAAATGGTTAAGTACCTTACCCTAAAAAAGTATTTATATAAATTAGGTATTTAAATAAAATTTAAATCTCCAAAGTGTGGACAGAAACCTTAATAATTGGCAATAAAGTGTCATTTTACACATAAAAGTAGCCCATAATCTCACCTTAGGTCATCTTCCTTGTTTTCACGTGACACGTGTAGACCTCGTCGGGCGGCGCGGGCGCCCGGGCGCCTGCTAACTGGAAAACCTGTCCTGTTTTCGGGATTACAAGCGTGGCTACCGATGGAGGCTTCGATCAAAATGCATTTATGGCGCTTGGCCGTTCGTTAGCGGACCGTCAATACGGCTCTCGGTCCACCCGCTATAAATTCCGTATTGAGCGGACACACAACAAAGCGCGTTTTGTCTTGCAAATGAAAACGCGCACATTTCGCGGTATTGTGCGCCGCTGTTTCGGTGCCCGCCATTATTAACGGCGAACATGAAAGACAAAAGGTTCGTCTGCAGCACTGAGCCTGGCCTAGATAGCGGATTATTGTACTAACACAATAGAAACGTTAATTCCGCGACTCTACCATTATTTTGTTGTTCGCAACTTTATCGCGTCAATCGATTTGATCGCGATCGGCTTTTGTTTGCTACCGTACGTTTTCAAACTCGATTTGAAATTGATTGTTCTGTATGCACTCAGTGACGGGTTTTTGTTTTGATTGAAAACGTCAATTGTTATTTGGGTTTTAGAAATCAAGTTCCACGTATAATTAAATTATTAAATTAAAATGAGTTTCAAGTCAAGAGTACAGTAACAAACGCTAAAAATAAATAGGATGTTATTTTAATATTGATATATGTATAAGTACCTAAAATTTGATTAATTATAATATATATTGTAATAATTATTACCTCCATCTATTCTTACTTATTAGGTACATTAAAATTTCAAAAACTCGGTACAGATAAAATTAAAGGCTGTCAATTTGCTTATGAAATTAATAGGGAAGGTATGTAAAACTCTATGTTAATATGTCAGTAAATACGTATTAAAATGGTGATTGAATATTATTATAAAGAAATAATATTGTGACACTTTACAAACCGTTTATAAATATATAGTGCACTTTCGCACAATCATTGAATCTATTAGGAATACCCAATTTTTTTCAAAGGATGTTTAAAAGTTTGACATATAGCCAAAAATAAACTTAAGTTTAAAATATTAAATGGTCTTCAGGTCGTATTTTCTTATTCCAATAAGAATCTTATTAAAATAATTACTTACCGGCAAAATTTCGCTGCCAGTTATTGATAAATTCCGAAATTTCCAAAACATTGCACAACACGAAAATATTGCACAGAAAATTCACATTTCACACTTCACAAATCATTCCATCACAAATAAATAACTGGCACATTTAAAAATTAAAAATGATACTAAAATTGGCGGGAAGAGGCGAAAAAGTTCCGTCGGGCAAAGGTTACGCGGCATACAGCCAAGCGGTCGTAGTGAATGGATAGCGGTGGAAGACTGCTAGTCTGCTAGCCGGCCGGCGCCTTGCGAGCCTTTCGCGCCGAATCCTCGCGCACTGAGCATCGCTGTCATTGTCACCCTTTGACATCATATTACTTAATACCCTTGCTCAGCGAAAAGGACGGGCGATACAAAAGTACAGGTGCAATCACAGGTTTAAATAAAACCGCACGCAATAAAAACAATAACAACAGCGTGTGGTTATAAACAACAATTTTCAGCTATGTAAGACTCATGCATCCTTTCATAGAGATATTGAAGCAAAAAAACGTTTTTCTACGCTCGTCTCTAATTTTGTAGAGTCCGTCTGGGATTAACAGAGACGATTAAGTTTTATTTATTCTATAAAATAGACCATAATTACCTATTATTGTAAAATAAATAATAACAAGTAACTTTGACGACACTAAAGTTTGTAAAAAATATTATTTTAATTTTTTTTAAACAATACAATAGTACATAACCTTATTCGAACTTTAAGAGCCTATTGGAATGTATATCATAGGCTCTTTCCCATTGCCAATACGACTACGGAAACATCAAACAATATAGGACACATTGATAAAAATCATACTTGCATTAGGAAGTGATTATAAGTACACGAAACAGGAATCGAAAATCCTCAAATGAAACATTCCTAAAGGATCCATCCAACATAGTAACAAACGAACACAATACCAACACACCCCATTAAGCAGCGCACTACAAATAAGATACGTCTCATCAAAGGAAGAAGCCAGAGCCAGGAGCTGATACAATGTGAAACGTTGGGTAATATGTCCGATGACAATGGTGCGAATGCGGCACAGTACACAACACAAAGCCGCCGTATTGTGAACCCGTACAATACACCTTGCATACACAAACATAACCAATTTATTTCGGTATTCAACAAAAAATGCCAAGCAATTAACGGCCTTACACACTAGTAATAGAGAGGGGAGCGTACGAGCCATTGTAGGTTATAATATGATATACTGAGTGTCAATAAGTAATATCTACTCTGAATGTACATACTATAGGAATTTTCATTGTGGATGGTAGAGCTAGTAAAATGAGTTGTTTTCTACGAAATTGGCGATGTATATTAACGGTTACCATAGTCTCTACTATTATGACTATACTACACTACTATTTCTATTCAGAACCTTTTCTATCTTTATAACAATTCCTAAATTATGTACATTGTGTACATACGAGGATACAGTATATCCATAATAATTAAATGTTCGTAGACCTGCTAGAATCTATGTACCGTACCCACGTACCTACCTTTAAACCTGATTAATCTTTAATCACCCCAACCACAAACCCTCCTACTATCAAACTTTGCACTGAAGTTAACTACTGTTAACTACTAACAATAAACGACTAACTGTAGTTTCACATACATAATATTTTCACATAGGTACATAATATTTTCTTTCTAGTGATTAATTTATTGTAAGTGTAAGTGCAATCTGCCGAAATTAAATTAAGATTGTTCATTGCTGTCAATTCTCAAGAGCTTAATGATTAAGTTACACAACATCTAATCCTTATTATATCTACACAAGGACACAAGTAAGTACTTACGTCCATATCTTGCATACTTCAAAGCGGCCATAAAGCGTCATTGGGAAGGTCTCACTTCAATAGAAGAGGCGAATACAAAAGACGAAAGAGGGCTAGGTAATGGCAGACACAATGGAATACTGTTTGGACTAGCGACCGCCCTCCGCACAATAGCGGACCGCGAAACTTATTTTATTCCTCAACACTTATTTATTCTCTGTGCTCGGCTACCTTCTTTCAGGTTTTCCATGTGAATGGCTCTAATTATACTTTTGCTATTACATTGTACTGGAGAGACGAGACTTTTTTGAATGTTCGTTACATTGTAAGACTTAATGTTGGACAACTCGTAAGTCTTCCTTTTAAAGAGAAATAGTATGTGCTAGCAAGCGAAAGTAATGTGGGCCTTGTGTTTAAAAATCATTTACTATGCACGTGGGGCAATGTTAGAAAGCGCTGCTGTATCGATTCATTAATATTATTGACACACTACATTACATTTAAGGTCTTATTAGGAGCTTTTTACTTTTTTCATCTTAGAAGTCCTTAGAAGTCCATGTATCACATGTTGTTGCAACCATTACGTAGACGTAGTTGCGTTATGATATTTAAATTAAATGCACATGTAAATCGCCACAGCAATACATGTGGCGAACTAAATGCATATATTTTATTATATTTTACTTGGCAGCGTGGCAGCGTGATGCCTAGGTTAGGTAGTACATCATAATTTGCGGGAGATAAAACACACAGTGTGGACTGCCGTTGCCGTAGCGCGTAGTAAAACGTGTCGTAGAGGATTCGTAGCGTTGCGTTGCCTCAATCTTTACTACGAGTATTATAGGCCAGCCGCCGCGCGGCTCTCACAAATGGTTTGCGGGGTGCAGGAAATAGACATGGACCGAAACTGTTGCATAAATAAAACCAATAAGAAACAGAACAAAAAAACGCGGGAGTTCTAATTTCAAACTCTGTTATAACTTTCGGCAGCCTGTTGGCAACTAGTCAGACTAGCTTATTGGTCAGTTTAATTCCCCTCTAGCACACGGCATACCACGAGAGAATCGCGCGTACGGCGGTCGACTTTTAGCAGAAGCAACAATTTTTTAGGTTAACGAACTCAATTTAAAGTGGGTTCTAGCCTGTATCTAGTGCATTAATTAGCGCCTTATTGCATGGCTAGGTTTACTCTCACAGTGAGAAAGGTACCAAGGTCGTCCAACATGCTGGATTAATGCGGGCGGGATTAACGCAACAACAATGTACACCGCACAATATAAAAATAAACATTTTGATGTTCATTTTTATATTGCCCTTATCTCTAAATACTCTTTATATATTAACCGTGTATTAACCTACTGTTGTGTGAACAATATGGTTAATGCAGTGCTACAACGAATACAAAAGGTTCCACAACTCAGTTTAAGTCACGGTTCCATGAAGAAACCATGTATCTATCATGGTAAGCAAGTAGGTCCGAGAAGTAATACGAGGCTGACTTCTAAGGTACCTAACAAACTTTACGGACATACCTTTTTATATTTTTTGAGAGGTGGGTCTCCAGAATTGTGTCTTCCTTTCAAACCTACGTAGTTCACTGCTGGACATGGGCATCTCTCCTAATAAAAACAACAAAGACAAGCACAACAGCAGCAGCAACAAAACAACAACAATAACAAAAACAAAACGACAAGGCTGTAGCCGCTTCCACCACCGCTGAAATGAAAAATTACATACATATTTCCTTTTTTTCTCTTAATCTTCTTTATCCACTATAATATTATAGGTCCCAACGACGCTCAAGTAACTACACATTAAGCACCGTGGCCGTGGGCTTCCCCAGTATTAAGGATCATAATCTCTAGTTCAAGCTTTTAGGTGGGTTGTGTATACCCAATCAATTTCGTGAGGTCCGTCTAGGGCGCAAGACCATCTACTAGGCAGATTTAATAAATTATTAAATCTGTTAAGGTGCTTAACATTGTACTATTTAGGGATGGTTTACGGTACGTTATTTTTGTTGAATATCTTTTAACATTGACGTTTATGGAATGGAATCTATGGTTGCTTCTCTATGCTCCATGGCCATGGTTAGACGCCATTTTATTTTAGTTTAAAATAATGTCAATGTGAGAATGAAGTGTCTTGGGTTAAAAAAATTACCCAATGTTTAATAAAACGAAGCTTTCATGTGACTTTAAGCTGATTTACGAATAATTATTGAGTATTGTGTTCTACAAGTAAGTTTTATAATTATATTATCACACTAATATTATTAAAATAATAAAGTGAAAATTCACCGATCGTTTATCAATCAAAATGGCGGGGGCCGCGGCCCGGTGTTCCATTTTCGAAGATAACGTTGAATAAATTACATGGCGTATTGAGGTTATGAAGTCATTTACTTAGTCGGTTCATTATACATTTTTCATTTTATGTTTGAGCAGTTATCAACAATGGATACACCGTTGGATGCGTCGCTGGTGACGCAGTCGATAAACTACCATGGGCAACAACTACAAAAAACGTGGGAGGCGGAACGAGGAGAGGAAGACTTGTCTAAGATCGGCGTGGGCAACCTTGACTTCGCAGTGTATCAGTCGAGGCATAAGCACCTCACATTTCAGGACAGAGGACGGCGGTTGAAGCTGCATCAGTTCATAGCAAAGGAGGCTAATGCGTTATTCGATGCGTCGATCGTGGAAGAAACGCCTTCGTCGTCCAGCTTGGGAGCTGAAACAACAGCACCAGAAGACAGTGAGTCATAATTTCACTTTGTACCAAACCACTGTGTCAGATATGAATAGTATTTACCTACTCCACTTAAATTTAATTTTGAACAGAAAGCAATATCTAATACTTTTCTGCCTTTGCTCATAATATTTTTGCAAGGAACATAAAAATCTAATTATGAAAACAAGGTCTCAAAATAAAAAAATTATATGCCGTGGTTGTTGTTGCACAATGTTATGCAATAAATTTTATCTTCTTACAGACTTATTTGCATTAATGCCGCCATTTGAGACATTTTTGAATGTGGACAAGTCGGCGAGGTTGAGGCATTTCTTTGATGTAAGTGAATTTTCAATATATTTAACCAATTGCCATTATTCTCATATATGTAATCATAAGATAAAGTACATAAGTAAAGGAAATATCAGGACTTAAATACAATTTATTCACTAAAATTACAGGGTCAAAAATAATCACATACACACAATGTTACTTAAAGTTTTAATTGAATTTTTATATAATAGAAATTAGAATTTATATATTATAGAAATCTTATCAGGGGTTGAGTCTCATGTTGTTTTCCTCAAATAGCTCTAGAAACAAGACTCCAACTGAAAAAAGAACACACTGCCTAACATTGATAACAATATGCATATGAAAAATAAATACTGATGGTACCCTGAAAAGGTGAATTCTAAAGCCAGCTTTTGACTATGGGATGTAATTTAAATTACATCTTGAGCTATATATTACATCCTGTGTTTACTGTTCACATTGTAAGATATATATTTTGGAACAGTTTAGCTTCGGCCACTATCATTCAAACTGAGACTGCGGGCGATGCAGGGGCGCGTTGTCCGGGGACGTGAGGTAAAATATACTCCTTCAAATTATCGCTTGATGGGTCGAAAAAATATTTATAGTTTGGGATGTAATATATATTATAGCACAGTGTGAACGATCTCGTACAAAATGTATGAAAAGCGATAAAATATTATATCTCAAGATGTAATTTAAATTATATTATATCCCACAGTCAAAAGGCGGCTTAATTATTCTACAATCTAAGACATTATTGTTCAAATGTTTAGAATGTGAAGACTGGGGAGCTCATAATTGGAGCAGTGATCAACAGGACAGCATCCGGGATGATGTTGAAGGTACTTTGCACAGCTGGACCCACTTCTAGATATGTGGCTGATATCAATGTAAAGGTAATGTATCTCATTGTTATACTAAAATATATGTGAATGTGTAAAAAGGACCAACACCTGAAGTTATTAGCATTAAATACACAAGGACATTTTAATAAGAAATCACCTGTCAATTAAAAATTTGTGTGATAAAAATTCTCTTGTGTTGTACTATTTCCACCTTCCTTTACTAAATTTTATCGATCTCAGTACAAGTTCATCATCCATAAATAGGTATTATTAAATATTCAATTATTAGGTGTCTGAAATTTTACATATAGGTATGTACATAACTTCCTAAAACTCAACATTGAAACTCAAAATTCAAATTCAAACATTAAATTCAATCTCAAAATGGCACTAATTGACTGTGCCCTTCCAAATTTGTCTTTAATTACACAACATTGAGAAACATCTTAATATCAAAATTTCTATCTTAAAGAACTGCCTAACAAGGTGAAGATCTGGAAGATAATAATGATTATTTTAGTTAAATAATTATTGAACTTAATCTTCCACCTTACCCTACAGCCCGGTCAAAATCTAAGCTTTTTTTTTTATTCTCCTAGGCATTCTTGCCAGTTTCTAATATCATTCCCGCAATGGACAAGAAAAATGTGTCAAGAAACTACCTGATGAATGACACAGTTTGCTGTGAAGTGATTGAAGTGATCCCCGACACGGACAAAATGGTGTGCGGCATGAAGGGAGTCACCCGGGGGCCCGACGATCCCCCACCAAAGCCTCCACTGGGACTCCTCAGCACAGATGACTTTCCACTTGTATACAAGTAAGTCGAACACACTGAAAAACACACAAAAAACCACATTTTTTAACACCTGCCGGACTTTCAGTGTCACATATTATTTTAATCACAAATATTGCTTCTATATTTATTTATGTTTTTTGTTGAAAATATGTTAGTAGCATGTCACTTGTGTTATTTTATGATCAAAACAACTTCCCGAAGCAGTTACAACAGTGGAATTACAATGACGATTATACATTTGGAGATCTCAAAGGACTTTTTTGATGGAGACCAGCTGCCAATAGTTAAATGAGCTTATTGGCCGATTATTGGATTTGAGAAGAACCATGTTAAATAAAATATAAGAAGACACAAACAGGCTTTCAGATGTTGTTTATGATGAAAATGAAGTTTCTGCCACAATTATGTATATACAACAAATATGTGTATACAACAATGCACCGGATATTGGGTGTATATGAGTGGAGGTTTCTGTGTATGAACATTGGACATGCCGTGATTGTTTTATCACTTTTCAGTACCAACTCACACAACTCACCAAACTTGTGAAGTTATTGCACAATAGTGTTTGAAACCTTTAATAATTGTATTGTTGGAACACGTCAGGATGAACCCTTCAAGATATTTTTTTGGACATTATACCAAAACACTTAGGTGGGAATTTGTTAAAATTGTGTTTAACAGTAGCAGTCTATTTTTGTCTTGTTCAATTCTCAAAAGGTCAGTACAGTCACAGGGTCACTTCATTCTAATATCTGTAAAAGGAACCATGTAATTCTGTATTAAAGCTAATATTTAATATTGCAGCATTATCTCAAACCATTGATTGGACTTATTGTAAGAGCGTTTATTGGATATTGGAGCGTTATTTATTTGTAAAGGAGTGGAACTAGATCCAGGCAGTGTGAGGCTGTGTGGTCTGTGGCGCGATCCACAAATGTGAGGCTATGAGAAGGGCATTGTTTGGCACGGCGCTGTTTAACATAGTATAATGGACACGACTGGGTGGCCCACAATCGAATGCAGCTTCCTATTTTAGGGTGTTTTTTTCTAGGTTTAGCATCGGCATCCAAGATCTGTTTGTCACACCTACTACATTCCATTGTGACCCTAGCTGAGACATTTCGGTAATTTTAATGTCGCATTATCGAGGCAGCACCTAATCTATGATATATTTGTGTGTGAAAGCCATAAAGTACAAGTTAAATAATTTTTTGAACAGCTCCATGGGAACAGGTGAGGATAATGTATGCGTGACATAAGACAGAATGTTAGGCTTTGCAAACTTAATACATTCAGTAACTTCTTAAACCATATTTAATTTTACCAAAAATAAATCGTTTTGCAAATTAAAAGCGTCCTAATCGGTTTTTCTTATAGTGTATCAAATTAATTGTGATATTTTCTCTAGGAAAACAATGGATATGAAAGGTGAAAGCTATGAAGTCATTTTGGAGAAGAGCCCAGGCTTCAATAACCCAAACTGCATCCAATACCTCTCAGAACTCCTTGGGATAGCTAACATGCACTGTACTAACTTCCCATCACTGAGGTAAGTCTACTCGACTTTTTAAAATTTTGATTGATGTAAGATTAGATGTAAAATATCACATTTTTTTATTCATATGTTTTCTTTCACAGAGGAGGATTTGCTACTACAGAATATGCGGATGAACTTCGTCAAGCTCAAGCCAGCAAGTGGGCATTTAGATCAGTAGCTGAAGGCATAGAACATTTTAAGGCAGGAAGACATTCAGAAGCTTTCCAGTGTCTAAACAAAGCACTCAGTATTGATCCCCGAAATGTGGAAGGACTTGTAGCAAGAGGAGCTCTATACGCTAACAGCGGAACATTCAAGAAGGCCATAGAGGATTTTGAAACATCGCTGAAGTTGAACCCAAATCATGCAAATGCGAGAAAGTATTTGGGAGAAACATTAGTGGCTCTAGGTAGAAGTTACGAGGACGAGAATAAAATAGCTGAAGCACAAAAAGCTTACGAAGACTGCTTGGCAATCATTCCTTTCCATGAAGAGGCTCAGAATTCGTTAGATTTCCTGAAAAGCAAAACATCAACAGCTAAACCTTTGATAGAGCCTGCAGAACTATTGTTGCCGGGATTGACTGGTGCCAAGTCATTTGAAATGAAAGAAACCATCAAGCAGCTGTTGAACCTCACAGAGAAGAAAGAAAAGAAGAAAAAGAAGAAGAGGGGTAAGGGTAAGAAGAAGAGATCCAGCAGCTCCTCATCTTCATCAAGTGACTCGTCAAGTTCGAGCTCGTCAACGGAGTCGTCCTCATCATCCTCTGATTCAAGTGGTAATACCATTTAATGATATTTTGTTATACGGCTATAAATTATCAAGTTGTTTTATCTTGTCATTGTTGTAGAAAAGACTGTCTTATACAGGTATTCGGCTGTCTAATACATAATATGAACACAATTAAAGATCATGCCACAATATGAGAATCGTAAAAAGTAATAAGGGAAATGAGACAAAAGCATTTTTACAAAAATAGAATGTGTATGAGTTTTAACTACAATTTTTTAATTCATTCTGCTATCAAGTCCGTATTTTACATCATTGTAATCAAATTAAAAGCTGAACAGAAAATATAATAACCAAGTTGACATAATCACAAAAGCTTAAAGATCTGCTTTCGTAGATACAGAGAAACTATACGGTTTACAGATTCAGACGGGCCAACAAAGAGCAAGAAGAAGCGGCGCTCCCAGTCGAACAACAAGCGGCAACGGTCGCTGTCGCCGCTCAGCAAGCGCATGGCGATGCTGGGCGACGCCGACTCCGCCTCCAGGACGCACAACTCGCAGTTCAACCATCCGTACGGCTACCAGCCCCCGCCCCCGCCGGTGGAGGAGCCGCAAGCTCAGCCCGTCAAGTCGCAAGCTGATATCGATTACGAATTGAAGGTAACTTACAAATAAAATATTGTTGTATGTTTTTTAGTGTTAAGGATACTCTATCGCATTGGGTGAATACCTGTTATGATAGATATAGATGGTTAAATAAATAAATAAAATAACAGTTAACGAGAATCTGACTAGACAGAAGCTAGCATAATATGCCAGTGGATATAAAACACTTTGATAAAATATAAATAGGATTTAAAACTATTCAATAAAATTTACAAACTGATATTGATTATTAATTACAAGATAAGTGGAAAAGAAGTCGAACAATCAGGTCATGTCAATGTTAGTAAATAATTAAGCAGTCAAGGATCCCAGCAAAAATCCACTAGTTGATGTGTTCTCTTCACTATAATATGTAGAAAAGCAAAACTTGCTCTATTTTATTTTATAAAAATTAGCATAATTCTAATATTTGCCATGTTTATCACAGGTTCGCAAATTCCTAGAAATGACAAAGGAAGACTCCGACTACGAAGAGAAAGTGCGCAACTTCCTCGAGGAGACGGCGCAGTACAAGCGCAACCGACGCATGCAGGAGCTCGGCCAGCAGCCGCAGCCCGGCGCCGACCACGACAAGAAGAAGAAGAAAAAGAAGGACAAGTAGGTTTCAAGCTCCTTCTTTTCTTTCAGCCCTTGTCCATTTCCAACTGTCATCAGTCCACCTCTGTGCGGGACCCACACAGAGGTTGAGAACTTTTCCCCCACACCACACTCACAGGTTCATTATATTCTTAGAGATGATCAATAAAGGATCACCAGCACAGCTCCCACCATGGCAAGAAGAAAAAAAAGGAAAAATAGGTATTAATTGGAAAACTTTGAGAGGTAATTCAAACCAAAACTACAGGCAACGCTCAAGGAAGTTACTCACATATAATTTAGAATATGTTACTAACATTTATCTTTTAATTTCAGAAAAAAGAAAAAGGAATCCAAACGCAAGCGCAAGGAGCAAGAGAGGGAAGAAAAGAGAAAAGCAAAGATGTCGCGCGCCAGTAACAACGCTGAATACACCCTGCGTGAATTGGAAAGTATTGGCGACAAGAAGCTAAGAGATGCCATTAGGTACTTACTATGCATAGTTTCTTTATTGGTAGGAATTTCATTTTGGAACTTTTTATGGATTATGCTTATTTAGACGCAGCTATGTTATATCAACTGAAACTATCGGTTTGCTTACAGTTACTGGTAGATTATAATTTTAGATATTTGATTGGTTTTGTTATTGGGCTTAAGGTAAAAAGCATTCAGACTTCATGGAATGTAGGCGTCGTCTGCAACCATCAATAATAACAAAGATCCATCTACCCAAGGGTAAAAAGATGCTTACTAACTGAATTAATAGATACATCTATGTATCAATTGAATTGAATTGAATTTCATTAAAAACAAAAATATGTTTTCACAGAAAAGAATTGAAAAATAAATCAAAGAGGGATCTGAGTTCAGATCGTGAATATGAGAGAAAACACAGTGATAAGAGGTGAGTATTTCAGGTTTATGGACTGGTAAATTGTGTTGACATAATGTTGTTAATTAAAAAATTACATAAGGCTAAAATTATTTTATTCGAGGTTATCTTCACACTATTTCGTGGTTTGTTTGGTGCTTTCTGAGCCAATATATAATAGTAGAATGCCTGAAATGAATAACAGTGATGATCAATGAGCGATGCTAGTATATAACAGATAATAACAGACATAATCTTGCATTTTGTTTATGCTCAAGTAATCTAGACAGAAATTAAACGTAGTGTCACAATCAGAAACAACAGAACATTGTACTGTAAAATTTGAATGCCGTTTGTTGATTGTTGTGTCTGTGGTTAGGATGAACATGGACGACATGCCGGGCATCCAGGAGCTGCAGTCGAAGCTGAGCGCGTACCACGTGATGGTGGAGAAGGAGGTGCTCGGCAAGCGCGAGTCGCGCGCCTCGCTCTCGCCCACCGACCAGGCGCCGCCGCCGCCGCTCGAGAAGCCCAAGTGGAAGATGTCCATGAGTGCTGTCAAGGACCCGTGAGTACATAATGGCTTTCTGTTTTCTGCCCATACCAGTCATTCCTGAACAAGTGGGAGATGTCTTTAAGCGCTGTGAAGGACCTCTGAGAATATTGCTATTGTTATAATTATAATCAATAATTATAAACAGCAGATCATTAGCAGTTGTTAGGATGTTTAATGGGTTTCGTGAATATTACTTCTAATCTAAATGATTTTAGCCATGTTTAAACGAATACATATATAGTATATTTATTTTTCTTTCAGTATAATAAATATTTATCTGATGTTTTTTCAGAGTTAAAAAGAAGGACACCCCTACCCAGTCATCGAAATCCTACAAGGAGCACTATGCTTTTGAAGACAGTTCAGATGATTCACAAGATCAACCAAAGGTATGAAGTAGCGGTCGCCATTGGGCACGCCTGCGTATTTTTGTAGTGAGTGATGTGTGTGCATTAGAACTAGGAGTAGTTTAGGATATTACAATTGGGTAAAAATGAGCTTCCTCACGCAGCTTAGGACCGTACTAAACTAATACCATATTCGCTAATACCATAATCGTACTATACAATTCAGCGCTAGAGCGCGACCTTAAAGTACAGCGTGACCATTAGCCCGCAGCGTCGCTAGCAGACGTTGCCTTCAGAGTGATAATGAAATTAACGTTTTTGTTCAGAGCATGGGCGACAAGAACGTGTCGGTGCGGCGCGCGATGGCGATGAAGGAGCCGCCGCCGCTGCCCGCCGCGCCGCCGCCCAAGCGCGAGCCCGACCCGCCCGGCACCGAGCCGCACCAGTCGCATCACCCGCAGGTAACACGCACTGTCCTGTCATACCATCACAACTCATCACCATTCAGTTATTTATTTATTTATTTATCATCAAATTACATTTACTTAGCAAATATGTATTACTTATAGCAAACCTAACTAGCACTCAATTAGTTTTAGTAAATTCCATGACCGTTCTGCCCTGAGAAATTGCTCTGGAAAATTCAGTTACATAAAACTCTAAATTTTCTAAGGCGTTGCTGTCTTGGTTACATAAATTGTGAATTTGCAATGTAAGTTATGACGAGCCTGAACAGGGTATACTTTCAAATGCGGTGCCACATTCTACTTTGTTATGGCCACACCAATATCAGTATTTTATAATGCTATACACTGCAATTTTCAAGAAAATGACATTATCATTATAGGAGCAGCTGGCAGTAAATGAATTAGTAAACAAAATTATTCTGCAACATGGTGAGATTTGAAACACTCTCTGGACTATACACACCTTAGTTCACACTTCTCTGTTAATCACACAGGTGCGCAAGGGCAACATAGTGCTGGACAAGTTTGGGTCGTTCCGCCTGGCCAAGGAAGGGGAGACGCCCGTGTCAGTGGGCGACGGCCGGCCCGAGCAGTTTGTAACGCGCATCAAACCGCCGTCGCCTTCAGGACGCCGCCCGCGCTCCCCGCCCTCCCCAAGGCGACACTCCTCCAACTCGTCCGATGACGACAGACGCTCGAGGAAACGTAGCAGGAGCAGGTATGTACACACTGATAAGTTGCATAGTCCTGTTTTTGAAAAGTATGTTAAGCTGTCGGTTTTGGTTTTATCCATAACATACCCGTCGTTAAACCTTGTCGGAGGGTGGTTTGAAAATTATCTGACATTGTTAGGTCGTTAGCCTGTTTCTCTACACAGTCTACACCAATCCATAATGGAGCAGTGACAAGTGTGGGATGAGACCTACAGTGGTATACGGTTACAGCCAGCCAGCCAGTTGTGGTTGAACATAACCAATGAATTGATGAGCTGAAATTTTATCATTGGTTCAGTTTTTTCATTTCTTATGTAAAAAAGTTGCAGAGTAAAATCATTTCTATGGAGTATAGAATATTTACAGTGTATCGTATATTATTATGTTATGTGGCAGGACGTGCCCGCGCAACTACCGGCGCTCGCGGTCGGGCTCGCGCTCGCGGTCCGCGTCGTCGCGCAGCGCGTCGGGCTCGCGGCGGCGGCGCTCCGGCTCCCCGCGCTCGAGATCGCGCTCCGACGCGCGCAGCTCCTTCTACTCGCGCAGCCGCTCGCGATCACGCTCCGAATCCAGGTACATTATGTAGTTATATTGTATTCCCAGAACTTGCCCGCCTAACTACCGGCTGTCGCGTGCAGGTATGCGCGCAGCCGCACGCGATCCAGGTGCCTGTGCAATTACCGGCGTGCATTAGTTCCCTCTGTGTGTTTTACCAATTTTACTTTGGTGAGTGCTTTGCAGAGCTACACAAAATAATGCCATAACTAGTTTTTAATGATAACTAGTTGTTATTATCAATAGCAGCCGGCCAGGATCAACGCATAATTTAACTTCTGAGGCGCTCTTTTAATTTTCTACCCATCCAAGTATTGAAATGGGTTCCATGAAGTTCCATCCTCACCATCTGGATTCGTGGCAGTCCTGCACAACCTTTGGAACGGTATTCTGAGGATGTTTTAATGCTGGACCACGGGGTTCTTCCGTCCTCGCGATCCAAATCCCTACACAGGTAACTATTGGGATGTGGACATCATTCACAATTTATTTCAAAATGTACTTTCAGAATATAATACAAACTATATACAGACCCTTTTGTTTGACATTGTGCTATAAACTCACTGTAATGCCAATTATGTTTAACGTGTTAATGTAACTGAAAATCTAAACGACAGATTCCGCCGGTCCAACCGCCGCGGCAACTGGCGCGGACGGGGCGGCTACGAGCGCGGCACGTACTACCGGCCGCGGTTCCACACGTACAACGGCGGCGGCCCTCGCGGGCGCGGTCGCGGCGGCGGCGACTTCAGGCGAGACGATGGCCGCCGCTTCCAGCCGGAGTGGCGCGACAACCGCTCGCGGGGCGGCAGACCGTTCAGACCTAGACGTGGCGGCGGCGGCAGAGGCAGACCTTTCAGGTGACCATGACAACTATAAACATTTGCTGTTATGTATAGTTGCGATTACGGCTTCTACTCCCAGGCCGAGTTGCGTTCGCAGACAGGATGCCAGACTATTCAAACCTAGATGCAGGAGAAGTGACCTTTCAGGTACACACAGGTTTTCAGAGAATTTTAATATCAGCTCAGACTGATTTGGTTTAGTGTTCAATCGATCAGAGACTACATTTTCTTATCTCATGAAGGTGCTAGTATTGAAAATTGCTGATTGATTACTGTGCATTGAGGTTTGTTCTCTGCAAAGTTTATTTGTTTCAACTTTTACTACCTGCCATATTTTTGCATGAATCACTGGCGTGAAGCCTAAAACATACTATGCTGCTACACAATCGACTAGTGGAGACAATGGGCAATCTGCATAAAAAATTTTTAAATTCACATTCATTAAAAACTAGTTTAGCGGCCTAGCAGCCGGCCAGGAACAACACATAATTTAACTTCTGAGGCGCTCTTTTAATTTTCTACCCATCCAAGTATTGGACAGTGCAAAATTTTTGACACATTTGTCAATGGCACATGTTCTACAAATTGTAATTGAATGATACAGAGGCGGTTTCCGCGACTTCCGTGACCGTCGCGGCGGCGGGCGCTACTCGCGGTCCCGCAGCCCCGACCGCACGCGCCGCTCGCGCTCCTACACGCCGCCGGAGAGGCGCGATAAGGACAGAGATAGGTAACCTATCCAATACTCACTAATCCCCGTTTATGGTGTAATCGGTATCGTTATCGCTTCTTTACTTAATTATGTCCCGATAAATGTTAATTTGAATCACACTATCTTCAATTGAATGAAGAAATTGCGAAAAGTATATTTTTTTAGAGATTTTTGTTTTTATATAACAATAAACTATTTAACATCTTACAGAGCTAGCTCAATGTTTTTAGTTATGAGGGACATTTTATTTACTATATTGCTTGCTAGAAAATACCAAAAAATTATTACAGCTACTCTCGTTATTCTGAACGCGATAGCCACCGCAGCGAGGGCGAGTACGAGGAGGAGAGGTACGTGGACAGGAAGGAGTACGATGGCAAGTGGGCGGACGGCAACGAACCAGAACGCAACCACACGGAAGAGAAACCCGCGGAACCCCCGCAGCAACCACAACAACCACCACCTCCCAAAGAGTAATTCGAATTATAAGTCACTAGTGTGTCTCTACACAGTCACAGTTTGGTAGCTTGTAATCGTAGTTTAACCTAGGCATAGGGCTTAATTAAGGTGCTGACTTGTCATTGTATGCATTTTTTACATTTCGAAAACTATTGTAAATATATTATAGCAACAGTATATAACATGCTTGTAACTGTGCAATCCAATGTATTCATTCACTATGATTTAATGACTTAGCTTATTAACTGTTCTTTTTCTCGAGTGTCATTGAAGTGGCTTTCAAACATAACAACCATTCCAGTATGTAAAATTTATGTTAACTCACTAAATTACAGACTATTGATTGAATGTCACTATGTCACATTGTGTGATTGTAAACATAATATTAATAAATTCTAATAAAGTATAATTAATTGTCTTTCATTCTTCACCTAATAATCCTGTAGTGTTATATAATCATTGAAAGAAAAGATAAAGTTTAAAATAGGAAGAGGTATAAAGGTGTAATAAGTTGTAAGTTCACAAAAGAGCACTCAATTTTGAGCAGTAAATCGTGAATAGAAGCACATAAGTAAGCAGTAGTATAATCTAAAATAAATTAAGCTGTTTTAATCAACTTTGTCTTATTGTTAGATCCTGGTCTTTCACAGCACTTAGTGGTTGGAAGCATATTACAACACAGTAGAAACTGCTCATGTATGAATTTTATTTCGTTTATAATTTTTTATATAATATAAAAGAAGTACAGAGAGGGTAGTAGTAGCACAGTTTGGAGACTGTGTCAAAAGAATCAAAAATAAAAGGACTAAATTCTGTAAACCATTTATTGCCCTACAGTAAACAGCTACTGTTATCACTTAAGTGCGCTTCTTTTTCTTCTGTTTTTTGTTCTTTGCACTCTTGTCAACATTCCAATACCACAATAACTGTGCCACAATTATACCATTAGCTAATGTAGAAACACAGTATGTAAGTATAATAATGGAGTCTCCAGTCTCTTGTATTGAAGTGAAGATTCTGGCTATACTACCTCCAAAGAGTAGCAAACAGGTTATTGCTGACAACTGACCAGTACTACCATTTTTATAGTTAGTGATCACTTGAATTGACTGAAAAATAAGAAAATTACACAGATTATTCTGTGTTCTAGAATAACATTGCATAATGCACATGCATAATCATTGCAAATTTATAAGCTCGTATGTGATATAACTTACTTAATTACCCAGATTTTAACACTGTTCTTTCTCATCATGACAGGACATACTCATAAAATATATAACCAGGACACCATGCTGAAGGCTTTGTTCAAACATTCATGAAAGTTTAAAAAAAAAAACTGCAATTTACCTTAGCAAAAACTATTATAGGCACATTCACAGCTTGCATGTTCCATAAGATATCTTTGGGAGTGTAGCCACTGACTAGTGCAGCAACAATGCCTGTGTAGATCGTTAGGAACAAGGAAGCTTTCACTGGAGAGCCTCCATAATGCAACACAAGAGCTGCAATAATAGCTGTTTGAATTGCTAAGAAAGTTCCTTCACCCCAGGCACTGGAAAAGATTTTATAACAATTTTTAATATCAGTTTGTAGTGTTTTATTTTTTTTATACCATAACAAAACATTCACATCTTTTTAAATAGAATAATATTGCATTTAACACACATGTACGTTTCTCATTACAAAGTAACAGTTCATTGACCTCATTCATACCTGAAAGGAAAGTCCATCACATAACTGTAAGCAAAGTTGGCAGTGATCGCAAAGAGCTCCAAATAAACTCCATATATACTTATACCCTGGGCGCTTTTACTACCGAGAATCTTCAGTATTTGAGGTACCTTCACTAATATCGATCCAGCAATTATACCGATACCCAACCCTTTGCTCAACGTACTCTTAAAACAGGGCACTGAAATCAGAAAGTTACACATTTGTTAAAAGATCAAGTAATCTGTGTTCAACGAGTATTTATTTATATTATTATTACTTACCATCGAGGAAATTGTATCTAAAAAAATATTCATCGTAACACTTTTCAGATATTACGGAGAGTATTAGGCCTTTTATAAGTTCCTCCATGATTACACTCTATTGAGACTTAATTTACGGTTGTCAATAAATATTATTGTAACATAGCTCATTTACACACAAAAGTTTTAAATATTTTATAAAATAAACTGGACTCGAGGGCAATATAATAAAATCAAAACTACTGTGTGTCTGTGTGTGACGTGTGTGAGTGACTGACGTTCGTTACTTATGTGTCGTGAAGATGACTACGACACGACAGTGACGTTACACAAATTGAGTGACTCGAATCCACGAACCAAACGTAAGTCAAAGTGACAGTAATCAAGGGACTCACAAAAGCGCCAACATTGGCTTTTTAAAAGTAAGTCAAAGTGACAGTAATCTAGAGGCTCACAAAAGCGCCAACATTGGCTTTTTAAAATATTACAGTTCCGAATCCCAGTAATTATTGTCGTCATTATTTCACTGTGAGAGTTATTACACTCTAGGGATCGTTCATCTTCAACTTGATCTCTCCGCAAAATATAGGCTGGAATGAAGTTTTCTTTACCCAATGTATTTAAGAAACAATAAAGGAAAACCGTATAGCGCTGAGCTTTCTTGACCTATAGGTAAAGGAGAAAGTCTTTCCGCACATCATCGTGCGATAAGGCTCCGTTTCCACCAGAGATGTGCGAGGATGCGTAGCGATGGATGCGTTTTTGAAGAACCAATGGAATTGCTTCATTTACCTAGCCTCGCTCCGCTAAGCCGTTTCCACAGAGCTGTGCTAAGCGAGGCTAGGCAAATGAAGCAATTCTATTGGTTCTTCAAAAACGCATCCCTCGCTCATCTCTGGTGGAAACGCAGCCTAATGCTAAAAGTCGTGCTTATTTGGGAAAATCAAATGCGTGCAATCGTGAAAATCCAGCCTAATGATTGGCACTTTAATAAGGCTCATATAATTATATCCTATAAGTACTCCTAAATTTCATACTTTTGATTCAGGAATACGAAAATTGCGTTTCTATCTTATTTTGTATATTATAAAATTAAGTGATTAAAATATAAAAATTAAATAATTTCATAGTATAGGTAACTAAATCAATCACGGGGCAAGTAAATTGGTACAAATGAACAATGGTTTTATGACTCAAAATAAAACACTTATTGGATTTTACTGTTTTTATTTTTATCAGTATGTCACTTTACATTTTATTCATTTTATACTAGTCTTGAAAATGATCCCCTAATTTTTAACTGTTCTTCGTCCGGTTGATAAAATTATTAAAACCTAAATACACATACATGAAAACACAGCAAATTAAGCATACCTAAAATCGGTATAAATCAAATCTTACTCATTGTAGATAAATCTAAAAAAATCCTTAAGCAGTACCTATTAGGAGTTTAGGACCATGTTAAACTACCAGAAAATAGAACTCGTTATCTGAATGTTGTCTATTTGATTATAGGTAGAACTGTCCCGCTTTCTTCTATAATTTTGTGTTTATAGCAATCTGTAGGTATAAATCGGTATGATTCAGAGAAAGCAAGAAACCATCACCTTATAACATAAGCATAACCTTCGCGCCCACATTCCAAACCCACATTCTTCTTTGATGCTGATTTCGGATTTGCCAGTACAAGAAACCACCTTTAAATAGAGAAAAATGCAAGCTGTGGTTGTATACGATTGCTTTGGTACTCATGAGAATTCACCTCAAATAAAGTATCAAGGTTAAGATGGACACCTCAAAATAAAGAATCTTCAGCATAGATTGTGTAAAATACATGGTATGTAATATATGTTGGCAAAGTAAAAAATGAACAGTATATTTTCATACATGGCCTTAAAATTTTAGGCCTTCTTTAGATTGCCTATGCATGGCATACCATAGTACACAGACTGCTAGGAACATAATACAAAAATCAAAATAACAGCAGACAATAATGGTAAATTAATAAATAGTGTTTGTAGAGCTTCTCAGAGAGTGGGGTAATGCAGCACGATAAAAGTATCAGTCCAATTTCGGGATTGTTTACACGCTATTGTACACACACCTTATTGCATAAAGTATGTAACTCAACCTCCAAGGTTACCTTATACAAACAGGTGAATAGGTACATACTTACTTAATATTAAATACATAAATGGTGATAAATTTAAAGCATTTGAGAAATACACATAATATACTAAATGAGTATAATCTGAACAGCATAATTCAAATACAATTTTTATATCATGAAATAAACGTTTTATTTGAAAACAAAAATAAGAAAATGACCTGTCTGGTAGTCGTTTACTGGACGGATTTTAGGGGAAAATTGACAATAATTTATCTTTTCATTGGAAAATTGTGTGAAAGAATCTATGAAATCTATCAGTAAAAAACTATTTTATGTACATTTAAATGGAATATCTGTAATATCAATCCCACCACTAAGGGATAGCAACAATTTGAATCCAAAACATGTGTGTCTACGACTCTACGATAAATTATTCAATGAACTGTTTTATTTTAAAATAAGATTGAACACGGTAACGACACTTCTACAAATGAATGACAAATGAATTTAAATAAGTATAACAACCAGCACAAGCCGTGAGCACATTATTTATTCATTGGTTGAGGAAACGGAAGACTGCCATTGTAATTTCTAACCCAATACATATTTGTAAATACTTTACCCATGACTGTGCACCTACAAAATTATCATAATGTGTATAAGTTGACCAGGGCAAATAGATCCTTCAATGGAGGTGGTATCTTCATTCTATAATGATCTCAAATAAAGTATCTTACTTGCAAGCTCAATCATTTAAACCTTAAAATATGAATTTGGCTTTGTTGCTGCTTTACTTTGTTGACACATTATTGCTAGCTGAGGCGAAAATGGTACTCAGAGGGTTACAACTTTTACATCATCATATTAACACATTCAGTTGTGCCCTGGACACACCTGCCGGGCTCTTGATAGACCTTAGCGACGCCGGCGCCTCGCCTTGTGAGTGCGAAATATACATAGGTAATAAATGAAAGTCAGTATACATCGCACATTTGTTTACGAAATCTGTCAAGGCACTGAAATAACTCTTCCAAAAGCTTAAATTTAAAAATATGATTGGGCCATATTGTAGCTTGAATGATGTGATCAATTAACATTTGAGACATGCACACTTTGGTAGGGAATAAATATCAAATCAATAAACCAATAATTTAAAAAATGTCTTGCTTTATATTCCATCAGTCAGCTAGCAGCAGCCTACTGGTGAAAGACTTAGGTAATCAATTTTTCACTTTGCTGTCTTGGGCATTCACACTTCAAACGTAATTCCAATTTTTACATCAGTGTGCGTAGTGCGAGTTGCACAAAATTGTTCGAGTAACTTAACCGTCGCGTTAATCGACTATACGCTAAGCGCCAATTCCGTTTGTCACCTTAGCCACAAGATGGCGCTGCTTCAATCCCATAGAAATCGACGTATTCGCGCTCGATACGTTCAAGCGAAAATGTTTTGTCAAAACTCGCACTCAGCACACAGGATTCAAAAGTAATTCACATTATTCAAATTACTGTCATTTAGCCTTCATACTCGTAATATGTATCATTACCAATATGAATTATAACACTTATTTAATGTTACCAAAAACAGGGGACCTACCTCACCACTCTGCTAGAGTACATTCATTGACATTAATCTTAACTTTAATCTACACTAGCAATCTGAAAAAAAAATGTAAATTGGTAATTGTGAACACCAACCCTAAATTAAATACTAACATAATTATAATAATTGTTTCATTGCTTGATTCCTATAAATATTATACAGATGAAGATAAGTACTTATCAGAGTGGTTTTAATGAAAATGAGAGTTTAGGTCTAGAATTGTTTTTCCCTAAGATCTTCTTTTGTTCCTCTTTTATTCTTTTCTCTTGTTCCTTTTTCAACTTTTGTCTCTCTTCATCCATTTTTCTTTGTTCTTCAATCATTGCTAACCTTTCTTCCGCCTTTAAAAAGAAAGAATAACATTGTTATTAATAATAATAATAAATAATAACAATTAAATATTCATTAATAACACACTATAAATTTAAAGAACTGGGTAGTAGCAGTAGCAGCGGTTTGTAATGGCCTATAGTGTCTGATTTTGTTGTGAGTTCATAAAATTCATAGTTCAAACTTCAATTAAAACTCATAGATACATATACTCAAAAATTAGTTGCTAATAAATAACCTACAAAGTAATCATGTGTACTAAACTGGCTTAGTTAACTTGAAAGATGATTGATGATAATGTAATGATACAGTTATTGAACACTTACCAACTTGCGTTGTGCTTCCTCAATTTTTCTATTATTCTCAGCCATGATTTCTTCTAACTCTTTCCTTTTACGAGCTTCTTCCTCCTGTATGATAAAATAGATGTATTAACAGAAAGGCTAAAACCTTTTGAAACATACCAATAAAAAAATAACACAACATTTAGTATGAAATCTTGTAGCAGGACATCTGCTAACTATATAGTATTAAGTTATGGTGTTAAATTACCAGATTATCTTTTGCTTTGCTGCCCATAACATAACATAACATAAAATATTGGATCTTATTGTACATGTCTCGAATATAATATTCCATATCAATTTAGGACATGTTTTGTTTGTAGGGAAAATTTATAATGCAAATGTTACAATTCAGTGTTACAATAAAGTACTGTAATGCCAATGACCTATAAAATAACTTTACCATAAATGTAATACATATTTTTGTCCGAAACAAAAATATCTAGAAGAGATAGTAGAAACAGTTATCGCTTATCACCTACATCAAAAATAAAATTTTGTTATACAAAAAATATTTCAAAAAATACCTTAGACATTCAGGTTGGATCCTCAAAGCAGCGTCTCCCTTAAAATTCTTACAGCTTCTGGGTCTTGATAAGTCTTCCGACCTGACTTATAGACTACGTGACTGCCGGGGACAGTCAAGTGAACAGTTTTAAAATGCTAGCCGGTCTCTTTCACAGACTCTTACCGTAAGGAAAGTTAATAGCAAACAGACTTGCCTTGTGGAGATAATTGACATGCAAGTTGTTATCGACTGAGATAATATAATTATCAAACATTAAAAGACTTTTATGTCTCAATGAGTGACAAGTGTTTTTAAAATTTAATGCAAATTCTTGTAAGCACTCGTACTACACCTGACTGGACCTTTAACAGATATGATCGAAACAATACTTGAATTAGTTTGGCTTGTACATAAAGTCGGTATAGATATTATTGGTACTTAAACATTGAATTTTAGTTAGCATGTTCATTAGCATGGGAAGAACGTGAGTTGTTCTCCTCTGTGTGTGTGTCATGTGTGAGAGCAAGTGCATGTCACATTGCTTTGACACATGACTGGAGAATGATGTTCACAGTTACCTGTCGGGCCATTTCCTCGCGTCGCTGTTGTTCCCTTTGTCTCTCTAGTTCCTCCATCATCTCCTTTTCCATCTTCCTTTTTGCCTCTTCAACTCTTTTCGCTACTTCTTGTTCTATTTCATCTTTACGTTTCTCCAATTCTTCTTCAACACGCTTCTTCACAAGCAGTTCTATTCTTTTGGCTGCTTCTTCTTCAACAACCTTGAATTTTATATTTACTTGTTTAAATGTTTTATTGAAATAAAAAATAACAAATCTCTCCTGCACAAACTATTATTTCTAATAATAACTTATTGTTATTAAGATATTTGTTGCATGAATTGTTATGAAGTTTCTATAATGGTAAAAAATTCCCAACAACACACTTGAAAAATTCAACCTGTATATGTACTTTTTTAAAAATGTATGTTATGTAGGTATATGTAAGTTTTAATTTTATAAAGCACACATAACCTTTTTTTACAGTCATTGGTGCATGCCACTGGGATTCGAACCCGAACCCCTCGATTCGAGGTCGAATTCTAAGTTACTCACTCTACTACTAGCTCTTATCAGTTAATGTGTGATAATTGAATGATGATGTGATATTAACTAGAGGTCATGCCACTTTGTTTTTCACACCTTTTGTTCAGCTTCCCGCAGGCGTCTCTGTCTCTCCATTTCTGCTAGACGGTCCACTTCGTCCATTTTATTACGTCCCTTCGACTTCTTGCGTCTACTTCCATCGTACGAGATTTCACTGCTGGTAGAGGATGTTGCGGAATGTGATCTTTTCCTAAAAAGCAAACATATTGGGGTTTAGTTACTTACAGGCTAGTATTACGTAGTACGTGTAAATTCGTTTACTAATGTAAACAATGTATGTATACCTAGACTTGGAACTTCTCTCTCTAGATTTGTCAACATGTTTGGAACTCCTACTGCGTGATGATGATCGATCCTTCGATCGGCTTTTCTTTCTCGAGTGTTTGCTGCTTTTATGATGTCGCCGAGGCGATTTGCTACGTGTACGAGAGCGACCCATTCCTAGTAACTGTATAATTGTTAGATACGTAAACGAAACTATATTATTATTGTAAAGTAAACGCAAAAATACTTGTGAACGAACGACGAACACCTCACTCGAACGACTTAAAACTGTTGTGTTGCCAGCAATAGATGTTTACAAATTCTACTACAAGGTGAAAATTATACTATTTATTTCTACCATTTTAAAAATAATATTATTCTTTAATAATTCTATTTAATATTTTTACAAAAAATTCTTTAGTGCCGTATCATACAGCCTAAATTAGTCTAACCAGGGTTTCTGTAAGCCTCGCCCCTCGCCAATGCGCCATGTTGCGGAAAGTTAATTTAATCATTTATTTTACTGGCAACTGTGCAAACCATGATAAAGTCATGTTTCGTTCAACCAATGAGCCATGGAGCCAAGGATCCATGCAATGATGATCTATCTAACGCAGCAATATTAAAGATGCCGCCTTTATTGGTTTTTAAACCCTTGAAATCTTGAAACTTATAAAAGATATTGATATAATTTCATGTAAAATCAAAAACATTATTCATTATAAACATATTCGTATATTGAGTATACAACATAATTATGTTGTATTAAATCAAAATATAGTATAGTGCAAATATAGTATAGCAATAGTAGCAAATGTTGCCGAATAATTTGTCAACGTTGTTATTATGAATGTTGGTCATTAAAATATTCTTTTTCTTTCTTATTAATAAACGTTATTAATTTAGATGTAGCTTGTAAAATACTTTCTTCGGTAATTAAACCTTCTAAGGGTGCTTTTGTTAAAACTTTTGCAGTATTAGTGGAAGATAAGCTGTAAAGCGTACTCCTTATTTTTTCTGGATCTATTTGAAGGAAGCTTCCTTTGCCCTTTGGACCATCATCTAGTTTACTGAATTGAAAGGATTGTTTCACACTTACGATTTCTGCCTCAGAGTTGAATCTACTGAGTGGTTTTTTCAGAAGAGATTTAAAGTCCGTAACGCTCTTAGCACTCTGCACGCTGCTTTTGTGCTTTAAAGATCTGTTTGACGGAGCTGAAGATAATGTGTCCTGTATGAGAGCAGATACTGAGCTGGAACTGTCTACCGACGTAATTCTATCGATCATCCCATCCTCTAACTGTTCCGTAGAATCATTTTGAGCGTCAGAATTAGTTTTATTTAGTAATTCTCGAGTGCACGTTTCTTTTTCTTTTTTAACGACCTCAATGTCGTCTTCTGGTTCTATCATAATAGTGTCAGGATAGTACACTTCCTTTAATTTTGCCAGTACGCCTTTGATATCTCGCTCTTCGTCTATGTCGGCATCGTCGTAAGATTCTTTTATTTCTATATTGCCGCGGTAGAAGTAGTCGTATGGCAACCCATATCCTCGTACATAAAGCTCAGCTGCGTTGCCGTATCTTGGAATGGTCATAGGCTGTTTGTAGATACACTCGAACTTTCCCGTCGATGCCTTGGGATCACCAGCGTAGTCGATGACAACTGAAACCCAATTGAAAACTAGTCATGTGCACTAAACTTTTTATCTACTTCTTCTGTACCTACGCGAAGAAGTCCAATCCCAATAGTATATGGGTTGGTATGACTTGTAACTTAAGAAAAAAAAATGTTTTTTGTAAATCAATTGGATCATTCTTATTACTTTTGCTTTTATACATATAATCATTTTCTATAAGCTTGCTAGTAGATAGACAGTTAGCTAAATCATTTTAACAAAATTAAATATGAGAATGTAGAACAAGATATTAAATAATATTAAGTACATCAAGTAATGGCGGTAACGGCGGATGAGTCTAACGCGGAAAGAAACATAATATTGCGATAAGTTTCGCTTCACCCGGCACGTTCGATAGATATACCTTATTATTAAATTACTGACAATGTAAACAAATATACTAATACGTAATATACTCAATACATCAGTTATTTTCCACCAATAGTTGGCCTGACCTGTACCTGTACCCCAGTAAAGACACTGTCCTTCGTCAGATTGGTCAGTCTCAATCCAGGCTTCATAATTCCGTGAGGAACGGATATTAGAAGACAGATTACGAGTAAGAGACGAATATCAGTAGCTACCTACTTCAGTTCAGTAAGAGTAGAGCACATCAGATGGTCTATTCTACTATTACAATCTACGTACTCAATGTCTAATTTATATGTAAACATAGGTACTCCACCTTTAATAATGTCGGAAACCACAAGTGGACAAATCTTGGCAGTCACCTGCGTTGTGTTATTCAAATCAGGACATGAGTTAATTTCTATCAACCACGGCTTGTATTCTTTATCCAAGATGAAATCACAACCGTAAAGTTCGAAACGGTTCCTACACACCGATAGGGAATCTTGGCAACTCAGCATTATACCAATAATAGATCGCTTCATACCGGGATAAATCAAATTATCCCACACTTGATCCCTTCCAATATTGTTCAAATAACTTTTATATTTTTCTAAGTCCCACATATTATTCTGTGGCAGCTCCGCGTGCCGTCCTTCACAGTTGTTATATTTTCTTTGAACGGCATTATTCGTCAAATGTATAGATTCGTGGTAATTCCTCAAATTGTATTTCTGTGAGCTGAATTTTAAATAGCAATCTCTATACATCCATATTGTTAGAGGATATGTGCTCGTTACGAGATAATACTGCCTAATATCAAATTTTGTTTCATAAATGAGAAGTGGCTCTTCTGCAAGAAAGAGATAAATTGGAGCACTTATTATAATTATTTAGGTAGGTTTAGAAAGTTTTAATAGGATTCGTTTAGTATTACAGGGTCTACTAACCAATATATTTCTGAATAACGTATTTGGAATTTGCTTTATTCAGCAAGTTCGTGATGACGCCTAATTTAGACGCCATTCGTATACCCCTGCCTCTCGAACAATGAGCCGGCTTAATAATCCAAATATTATGACAGCCTTCACAGCTTAACTGCGGTCGATACCTATGGATTTCATGAAGCAAATATTTTGCATAACTCAAATATAATTTAAGCTTTTCACTTTTATCCGTTTGAAAAACGTCTTCTTTGGCTATGATCCGATAATATTTCTTCAGAAATGTATTCCACTGCCCCGAATTTGCAGAGGCTATCGGGCGATCGATATCCTTGTTTTGTTTACGAAACAAATATTCTTTGCATCGGTTTAATGCAAAAACAATAATGTTCATGGAAACTTTGCCAGTTTTCAAGAACACAGGCCTTTCGTTAGCTACCATAGAAAGAATCCATTTTAGTAAGCTAGTACAAGCAGTGATTTTGAAGTCTTTTCCAAAATCTTCTATTTCGCCGGTATCGTAACTATTATATGTTCTGGGACTATTTACCTCGGCTGTATCTTCAATATAAAACCAATAGTTTCTTTTGATAGATGAGCACAGTCCCTGCTTAGAAGTCCACATAGCGTCTGCCTTTAATTTATTAACAATTGTATTACATTCTTTATTCATATCGATTATTGCCGTATCTTTAGTCTCATCTCGAGTGCGCCACACAAAATTTGGACTGTATTTCTCTAGAAAATTCGATAGCAATAATCTTTCCAATTCACTGTGAATTTCACTCTTATCGGAAAACGTTCCATTACGTATTTTGGAGAGATTCATTCGATTCGTTGGAATTTTTTCAACCCATCCCCGATCCAATAATGCCTTTCGCACGGCGCTGCAACTACCGTACACAGTAAATATCTTATTTTCTTTTATTGCGTTAGCTGCTAGACTTTTAAGTTTCAGATAACGTATGGATTTCGTTTGACAGCTGCATATTACAAAACTTTTCTCTTTAGGAGTCAGGCCTGAAGAATAATTTGTATAATTTAATGTCGTTTGAGGCAATTTATTAACTTCCATTTTACGTCTACCGTTGTAAGAGTTCCAGTGGTGAATAGAAGAAGAAATATGCTTCACTTTGACTTTAGAACAAACAATTTTTTTCTGTAACCAATATTGTATATTCAAACATACATACGATGTTAATTAATTATAGCTAAATTATCAAGCATCTCAATGGTATATTACTGGTTTGTTGCCAAGTAGTCGATCGGATGGTCCAAAAATGTCTTCATATTTCAGATACTTGTCTTTCTTAGCTGCATGTTTTTTTCCACACCTCTAAACAAAAATGTTAACGTGAATATCATTAAGTACCTCAATTAATTCTGATGTATTAAGGTAAAAAGTTTGTTTCTTTTAACTTTAAGGGAAAATAATAAAGACAGTTGTAACCTTTTTTCGGCGGGTTATTCTCCTTTTTTTAATAGGCATATTGTACGTATATTCATATTGTATTCGTTATTATTATAAAGTCTCTGGTGGAAGCAAAGATTACATTATATTATCACGTAAATAACTCATGAATATTTCGTTCGTAGGTGTGAAGGAGGCACTTTTTATCGTGTTAATAATTTAAAATTAAAAAATAATTTTATTATTTATTTACCACATCCTTTTGTATAATTTTAGATTCATAATATGACTTATGCCAATGTCACTACAGTAACGACAATGTCTTCATGAAGTGTTTAAATGCCAGTAATTTTAAAAATAAAATTGTATCGTCTTGAACCATTCTTGAAATCAGGATGGGATTGGGATAAACCTGAAACTTAGGAAGGTATTATTTAGCACTACGACAGAAAAATAACATTTTATTTTCATAAATAGACATAGAATATGAAGATAACAACAATTTGGGAAAAAATAGATTATTATCTAGTTAAATCACAATCAACAATGAATAACAATAAGAACTCTTTCGTTTAGCATGAAATAACAATTACAATTTTAGTTTAATAGCTTAATTGAAATAAGGATATTAAGTCTGTAAATACTAATCAGGAAGCTTTTCGTTTAAAAAATGACTGCTGTGGTTCATCGTTCAAAGGCGATATAACCACACGATAGGGAGCGTATATGGACGTGCAGCTTTTAGAGAACGTAATTGCCTTTTGTTTTGCCCTGTTCTCATCGCGAAGTTTACAAATGCTCCTCCCGACAGCGCTTAACTTTTTAATAGGGTTCGTATCGTCCACACAAGTTCGCGAAGTGAGCGGCTCCAGCATCGGCTTGTGATTGGAATTCACACCCGATTTAGTTTGCCGCAGCGGTACCACAGTTTCAGATCGACCGGCAATTTTATTCTGAACGGAAATCGTGGAGCGGAGTATACTGGCGGTTTCTCGCTCCCATTCAGCCGGGTCGATGTAGCACCGCTTGTTACCGACCGACCTGTCGATCTTTGGCTTTTCTGCTTTCCGGGCGGACTCGGTCCGGTACTTGCCGGCGAGGTCGGCGGACGGGACGGTTTCGGGGCCGCAGCACGAGTGGGACACGACGCGTCGTTTACTTTCTGCATTTCTTTCGCGTTTTCCTCGATGCGTCCTAAAAGAGAGCGCGGAGGTTTTACGTTTTTTGGACGCGTTTTTGAACGTGATGCCAGACTTGACTACAGTGACGGCTTGGCGTACCGTGAGGGATTCCTTGGGGCCCGCGACTATTCCGTCCTTGTTCGTGGGCAGAGCGTCGTAGGGGTTCAGCCACGAAAGGAAGTCCGTTATGATGGGGCCGCTGTATTCAGAGGGCACCGGCTGCTCTGTGTCTGGGACGTCACCGGAGGGCAAGCGAGGCGCCAAGGGGGTAACGCTTCTCGGCTCATGTTTTCTCTCCCTTGATTTCTTGATAAGCCGCTTCCCATTAATGCATAGCGACAAACCGAGGTATGCTGGAGCTTTTGGTATGACTTGTCTGTACACTAGCTCAAATGTGCCCGTGTCGGCGTCGGGATTATATCGCCGATCTAACACCACTGTTGACAAAAAAAGAAAATGAACAAACCTAGTAAAATCCCTAAGATGGCATCGTAGATAGTCATCTAAAATTTGTCTATCCAGAAACTACATCTCTTCAGTCATATAAACTTGCTTGTGGTAACACCAATATGAATCTACCACCTCAATTTTATTGTGAAGCGTCTTCTGAGTTTCCGAATTTTGAATTTCGAATCCTACAAACTTGAAAATGACTAAATATTTAGCGATGCTTGGTTTAATCATTTTAAAAGGGAATAAATGTTTCGTTACCTTTAATGACATCTTCCAAACATTGAGGACAAAGTCTAGCCGTGACCGAAGTCGTCGGCGCTAGATCTGGACTGGAGTTAATCTCTATAAGCCATGGGGTAAAATCTTCGGTCAGCATAAAGTCAGCGCCGTAAAGTTCAAAGCTATTCTGCCTCTTATCCATAGACTCTTGGCAGGCCAGCATGGCTCCGATAAGGCATTGCTTCATCCCCGGATAGATTTTCGTGTCCCACAGTTCGTACTTCCCTATCTGTCTTCAAAATTCCAATTAATTATTAAATGGCTCAAGTTCATAAGCTTAAAGCAAATTCATACTTACCTGAGGTAAGCCTTGAAAGTATGACAGTCCCACATATTCTCATCGGGTAACGCTTTGTCGCGATCACCGTTGTTCTTGTACTTAGTCTGGACGGCGTTGTTCGTGAGATGAACTGACTCGTGATAATTCGATAGACTGAAAATCTGCGAGCTAAATCTTAGGTAGCTGTCTCTGAAACGATTAAAGATTCACCGGGGTCATTATATCAACTGAACAAGTGTATCGTTAGCAAACAAGTTTATAATCATCTTACTTGTATAACCAGATTGTTAGCGGTTGACAGTTTGTAATCAGAAACCATTGTCGAATATCAAATTTCGTATCGTATATCACTAATGGGTTTTCTGCAATTGATTGTAATAAATGATCAAAATAAGGTCAATTATTATTATCAATGTAAGCATTATAATAATTTAGATTGTTAGGAGTATTAACTTTACCTATATACTTTTGTACCACGTATCTAGTTTTTTGAGTCGGTATATTGATAAGACTAATAATGTCTTTGATGTTATTCATTAACTGAATGCCTTTTCCGCGGCATTTGTTTCCTGGCTTTACTATCCAAATATTAAAAACGCCATCTATATCTATTTGTGGCCAATATTTTACTATAGAGGCTAACACTTTAGCCGCTCTTCTTTCCAACTGCCTGAAATATAGTGAGTATGCATTATTTTAAAATACGCGTACATCGTTAAAGGTAGAGCACCAATCATATCAAATTTTAATTTTAAGTAGGTAGCTATCGTACTTAATATTCATATTTTTATCCTCTATAAACGTAGCCTTTTCGTGAACAAGGAGATAATGATGAGTAAGAAATTGGTCCCATTCGTGTTCCCATATATGCGGAGCGTGATCCTCTTCGTCGTCGATATCTTTATGCGCAAAGAATGAGACATATTCATTCATTCTGTTGATTGCAAATTCAACAGCACTAAACGGAACTTTTCCATTATTCGTAACAAGATTCTCATCGCCGTTTGCTTGCAAAGTGTTAGATAACCATTTAAGTGTACTAATACAGGCAGTAATTCTAAAGTCGTCGATAAATTCTTCGAGACTATCAGAATTATGAATGTTGTAGCATCTCGGGAATTTCGTTACAGCTACTCCTGGCTCGGTGTACCAGTGCATTTGCGTCAGCGAGGTGGTCAAACCCTCTTTCGTTGTAAAAATTGATCTGGAAAATCTAAAAGAAGATTGAACGAGAAGTTCACAATACAAGTATAAGGACAAAACCCTGACGTTGATCAAGTAAAATCAGGTATCAAATATTAAATGTTAAATCAGATGATATGTTGTCGATTTTATACCTGCTTATAACGACCTCCTTATTGCTGAGAAGCCAGTCATATTTATCTCTTTTGGTAGTCCAGAGAAAGTCAACTGAGTGGTGTTCCATAAACTTGTACAGAATCATCCTTTCAACTTTCGTTAGCTCTTTGCCGGAGACCTTTTTTGGATCCACATTCGTTGGCGGATGGCGGACCTCCAATAAAAATAGTAGACAATAAGTTTTAAGATAAGTAAGCGATACTTCTTCGAATTTTGCTAATCACACATGAATCTCAAATTATAAAATCAGATAAAATCACTTATTTCAATAGCGATGTAGTTCAATTTAAATTAAGCGGCCCTACAGCGTAGCGTATCTATCCGTAAATCGTGGTTATATGCATATTTGTTTGACCATAATCAGCTTTCGAAATCGGAAGACAAGACAAGGAATTGCTATTTAACGAATTTAGTGAAATTCACAATCAATTCAGAAGAATTTTGAAAACAATTCCATTCTTCTACACTTCCTACTCCTCCTACAAATCAAATCATTCTCAATTCAATCAAATTGGTTTCGTGGAGGTGCTCATAATCTTAGGCATTGCATGTTTCTGTTGAATACCTTATGTGATTCGTACTTCTCGATCCAGCCTCTCTCGACCAGCGCTCGCCGCACCGCAGGGAACCCTCCACCTTTTATCATGAACACCTTTCGTTCCTTCATCGCGGTGTCCGCTATCTTCTTCAGCTCATTCCATCTCTCAGTAGTCACCCAGCTTTTGTACTGTTTTAGCTGTTCTATCGAAGACGTTGTCTCTACTACAATTAAGACGTTTTGTTGTAGTGTGGGGTATCTTCATAATAATTGAATTATTATATCTATTTTGTATGTCTTTTGTTTCTAGATGTAGATACAATCCCAATTTTATTTAAAGTTAATTATTATATTAAGTACTTGTTACGAAATTTAAGAGTGTTTGTTTTTATTAATATAGCAGGTATTTGTATGACACAACACGCAATGTTACAAACCTGGTGGTGCATGTTCGGACTTAGATAATGAAACAGCACTAGTAGGTCGTAGCTCCTTTTTGCCGACACTTTCTTTATGCAGTTTCGAGTCTGACGCACTCTCTTCCAGATCCATTGTTATAGCCATGAGTCTTGCCTCCAGATCTTCGGATTCCTGTAACAGATGCCTACCTCAAACGTCTCCAGCATTTTCAGTTATGACATGGAGACGTCTGTGCGGTTCAGAGGTTGATGTTAAACTGCTAGTTAAATATACACCAGATTACACCAGTGCAATAACCTACTTTAATAATTTAACCTACTTTGGGGTTCCATACTATCATCGAAGTTCCGCGCGCGTCCCCGCCTGGCACTGTGTCAATGACGTCACAGTTTGAGCACGTCCTTCGCAAACTGTGCAGAATGTATGCGGAAATTAATAAACCAAAATTACTCTTACCCAAGCTTGCAACCAGGTCGGTGATCAGAAAACTAGGTTAAAACGCACACAATAGTTATAAAAGTTTAAGTATGATTACGGGGTAATTTTGAATACTAATAATTTATTATGACATAACATAGGTACAGTCAAGATTTTTGTAACGGAAGTCGGGAGATGACACTATAATGACAATCTCTTTGACATAGTAGAAAAACTCAATTTGAAAAAGGTTATATTAATTAGTTTTTAATAATATAAAGATTCAAATTATTTAGGTATGTTGGCCTATGCTATTTAATATAATTATTTTGTGTTTTCAATTATAAAGTAATTATTTATAATTTACTTAATGTTTCAAGCGAGGAATCATAATAATATCAATGACTCGAACTTCGAATTCTTCGAAACTAGAACTCGAAATATACAAATGTTTAGAATTCCCGCCGAATTGTCCCCTATTGCAGATTGAGCTCCCTTTTATATTTGGAGTAAATAAAATAGGCTGTTATTGCAATAAAATTAAGGTCGTCATTGCAATACCTACGACACTATGACAAATGTAAAGTTGTGTAACGTGAAATGGAGCAGAATCCAGTTTATAGGATGTAGCACATGCAAAACTTTTATTTATTAAAATTATTCAAATTATAGCAGTAATTTCTTTCTTCATTTTAAATAATTGCTGTTAGTATTAATAATGTTATTATTAAATTAGGTAATACAATTTGTGACCATCTTTGGTATTTTTGGGTTGGTTACGTTGGCAGATCTGTTAGCTGACGCATTTGACGTAAGTAAGTTCGATTCGCTATGTTGCCTGTACTGATTGTGACATGAAAGCAAGATGGCGAGTTCATCTCCGGTTGATTGTAGCTATGTGTCGCTATGGCTTTTTCAAATAGCGAAACGAAACCGCTATGTGCTCGCGAACAACGTTGTAAAAACTATCTATATTTGAAAACTATCTATTTCCGTAGCGTCAATCAAATATGGCTCTTATACGTATGAAAGCAAGTGCTATAATTGATTGTTTAATACCGTCCGAGAGTTAAGACATTTTAGAATGTACGCAGGCAGCAATCATAAATTTTTATTGCTTTATTGCTGTAAAGACGAATGTAGGTTGTAAATCAATTAGAATTAGGTCTAGTTCTGTTTGCGCTGTTTGATATCGTTGATACGAAGCGCGAAGTACGAATTGCAAAAAGCAAGCAAACTCGGTTCGGTAAGTCGTAGTACTCGTAGTTCACAAAATATACTTTTAATTTAATATAAGTAATTTTATACAGGCGTACTTAAAAGTTCATTGTATATACATTAGACTATGTACATCGTCTCTATTTACCTATCATACATTATTTACACGTATGTTCAATATTTACAAATCTGGGTCTTAGGTATTCCCATTCAAAAACATTACACCTTACCGATCGTCTTCGAAAAATTGTTATTTACAACACAAACAATTTATTTACACCTTACTGTTTATTTGTATTTACACTATATGTCTATATACACTACGGTCATATTAATAAACATAGACTAAAGCAAGAGTAACTTTAAAATTTGTCGTAATTAAGATTTAATTAAATTCAGAATTAATAAACATGGAGTAACGAAGATGTAAGCTACTTCGAGTCTAATCTCAGAATCAAAGTTAGTCCATGTCGCTGCATAGTTTAGAGACCGATTAAGCGTGGACCAGGCGTGCGCGTGCAATGACGACATTGACGTTTACTTGACCGTTGACGCATCACCTTCGTTGTTCTAACTAAACGTCATTCACATTGGTATTTATTTAGAAACTTTTGAAAAACTTATGAAACGAAATAATTATACGAGAAATCAATTTTTTAATTTAACAATTATCAAACTGCGAGGACCGAAATTGAGCGCTTGAATTGAAAGCTGATCAGTGATAACGTCGTTTGAAGTTGTCAATCCCAAAATATATGTGCTGTCAACTGCTGTCACTGTCATTTTAATGCATGAAGTCATTCACAGACTCAATCTTTTTGCTTTTGAATTTTAAAGGTTGCCATATTTTACTCGTTGAATCCGGACTAAGAAATGTATTGTTAGTACGAGGTTACTCCATGTTTATTAATATCATTACAATTACGAAGTTATTACTAAGTTAATCGAGAATTAACTAGTCCAAGTGTAGCTACAGATGATGCTTGGAATAAGCGATATTTATTAATAAGGGTGTATAGGTACAAAAACCACCTTTTCCAACCGTAAACAAACAAACTTCGGTACGTGAACGCGACGCGAAGAAAGTTTATTAAACACTAATTTCAAATTTAAAATAACGTATTAATACCAACGAATTTAAATATCCTAGAAGCAACATTTTTCATATTTTTCAAAAAAACGGCGAGAGGTACGTTTAGGACCAAAATAATATCAACTCAAATTTAAATATTCAAAAGTTGACCTTAACGCACAGGTATACGATTTCACTTTAAATGCAGGCGTCCGAGACTTAAGACATTTTAGAATGTACGCAGGCAGCAAGCTCGTAAATTTTTATTGCTTTATTGCTGTAAAGACGAATGTAGGCTGTAAATCTATTGGAATTAGGTCTAGTTCTGTTTAAAAATCATAAAATTGTTTCATTTAGAACAGAGTTAGGAGTCGTCGTCGATGTTATTTTTTTATTTATAATATTGTATTAGAATTAAAAAACAAAATTATTTGTTAAATGCATAACTAACTTAGTTTATCTACCGAAGGAACGATTTATTATTAATTAAACTCATAATGATTATTACTATAGTTTTTTGCCCACTGTTAAGATAAATCAGGCTAAAGGTGGAAACGACTTGTAATTGGCATTACTATATCTATAAATCATTATTCAATTGTAACATTAGCTGTAAATTTTTAAAAGATATATTAAGTAAAATTAAACAAGGTAGGTTAAATTAATGTTATTTAATGAGTATGTACCTTGAAACAAATTCAATTTATTATACAATTGCCGTTTTGATGTGTATTATCTACATCTACATATTTTTATTATTCTTACAGTTCTTTGATTGTTATACAGATATTTTTGTAAAAAGTTGTGCAAATATTGGTTGTTATATTGGACAAAGTAAAAATAAATTACCATAGTAAACTTTAGTACTACGCGACTCCATTACTCTACAAATCCTACTATGTTCCAGCGGGTGCTTAAACCGCCTAAAACCGCTTCAGGCAGTGTATCTACTCTAGTCGGGTGGATTCGTTGGGGCCGCGATCGGCGACCGGCGTTAGCACGCGCTAAATCGCTATTTCGCTTTGTACCACACAGAGACAGCGGACGTTGTGGAAAATAGATAGTTGTGCTTCGCTAAATAACTAGCTACCGTTGGCTCAGCGGATAGATAGTTGTATAACTATCTGCGCTATATAGCCCTCACCTCTAGTTGATTGTTCGTTCCGTGTTACTTCAACATACATTTGATGTCATCTTTTTCGAACTTTTGTTTCGTAATGAGGTAGAGATCTAAATATTCGTGGATATAGCTAAGACTAGTGTAAAAGTGTGTTTAACTATAAAATTTAGGAGATAACATTAAAACTCCGATGTGCATCTATCCCACCTGAGGAATGTTGGTTTTTTTCAGTGATTTGTGATTCGGTCAGGTGTTTTCGTTTTAGAATTATAAATTTTGTTCTTGCGCAGTGAGTGAAGTTACTGAGTTCAGATGTATTTGTGTCGAGGGCATGCTATATGTCGGGACTGTTTTCAATGTTGGGAGACAAAAGCGTGAACTATTTGTTTTGATAGATCGTGATAAAGTAAATAAATTAAAAGGTCGGACTGGCAAGCAGCTCCGGCCGGAGTGATGGCCTTCAGTGAGGTGAGTGTCTTGTAAATTGCCTACTTTAGTGATAGTGTCATGCTGAGTTTTAAATGTTTGTTATGCCTCCTCGTTTGTTTATCAACCTCACCCTCTCCTGGTGACTTTTTATAAATTTACATGAAAATGAAATTTCATATCTCTGAAGCTTATGAAGTTCATTTAAATAAATTTCCTATCTGATATCAAGCAATAAATTGTCAGTGTCACACTTTATTGCTATGTATTGTGTTTAGAAAAATATAGTTTCTATGCAGCTGCTTATTCACACAAAATGTGTGGTTATTGCAAAGGCAACTTTGGCGAATTATCATTCATGTAAGTTCTCATCACATTATATTATACTAAAACAGGAACTAAATACAGAAGTTATTATCAGCAACAAATCCTCAAAGGAATGCTTTATCATTGCAACACTCACTGATTATTTATGAATATTCCTGATATCATACTTGAATGATAAGAACAAATCCCAATAGACTGACTGACAGTGTTTTGTTTACTTGCCTAGAGTAAAGAATCATTTCAGGCAAAGTAGTAAATTTCTAAAAGTAATTCTTAACTGATAGAAAAAATAATCAACAATTACAATACAATTTGTAAGCACTTATTACTTCATTATCAAAATAGTTACTTTGTCTTTAGCATAATGATATTTAACTTAATATTTTTGGTCCCATTAATTTGCATTACCTAAAAGTATAATAGCCCAATTTACTTTAGTGATTAACATTTAATTTGAATATAAGTTGACAACAATCTTCTTTAAAGAATCATTAATTTAATGACATAATTATTCATAATATTTAATATTTTAATACATTTCAAAAATACTGACATAAGAAAAGTAAAAAAATGTAATCTTATTTCTTCAGACCTGAAAAGACACACTGATCAATTTCTATGAAAACAATTATTAAAAATAAATTAAATTGTTACCAAATAAATGTTACAAAGACATAATGTTCTCAAAGGCCACCAATGATCTTGAAGTTCACCAACCCCCATTAGGCTATCATAGTGAGAGATGTGAGCCTGAGTGGTTTACTAACGTGTTGCAGACACAATCAAATACTACCTTTCATCATCAGAAATAAGGATTTACAGTTATAGGAGCCTCAAGATGAGAATACAATAATTATAATAGGAAATCGATAGTTTTGAACCTTTTTAAATGTACAAAATGTGGTTTAACTCACACACATTCTGGTTTGTCTGACTAGTTTTGAACCATTTCCGAGGTTCTTCTTTAGGAACTCCCACCACTTTCGAGGTTGCGACGGAGTCTGTTGAGAGAAAATAGGAGTAAGTTGGACCATATTTTGTGTGTTTAAAATGTTTACAAACTCTTACAATCATTTAAGTAAAAAAATAATTTTTTTTAGACCTAGTATTTCAATTAAGATTTTCATAAACTTGGATAGTTAACTAAGAATTCTGTTACAGCACAGGTGTTTATTTGGCTGATAATATGTAATTATGTTAATGCAAAATAATATTAAGTTATTTGTAGTGATTGAACAGTAAACAGATATTGCATTTATGGCATCTGTTTCATCTGGTATATACCTACTATAAGCTCTTAAATGTTATGTTTATCTCCATAATACACAAGTACCTACTTCTTACTCAAACAAAAAGTAATTTTTTTCTTGTAGGTTTTATTTTCCAGAGAAAGAAAGAAAGTTTTAATACCTATCTTTTAATTAGTTATTTGTATTTTGTGAAATAGGTACATACTAGAAATCGTTATTAATTTTAATAATAAGAACTTGGTGTCTTATGCTTACTTGTTTGGTACTCAATTAGCTATTTCATTTAAGTTAATATTTATATAAAAACTCTATGTCAACTGCCTGCTACTTGTAATAGTATATGGTTTGATATAACAGTTAGAATTTCACACGTTCTTATTACATGTTGTGGCTTCTTTAGGCCTAGTTATGTAGCTTCATCTGAGGCGTCCTCCAGCGGATTGGCGGTAGGCGTTTCATAATTGTGTAGACCAGGGTTTCTCAATCTTATCTTATCATTCCAAATAAATACCTCTATTAGACTTAAAAGATGCCACCTGAATATTATGTACCCTGTTTTAAAACACAGACTGTAGCCTAGATAGTTACGCAATTTTATTAAAAAACACACACACACAAACATACACACACCAAAGAATAATGGATACCTGATAATATTATGTTAATTATTAAAATTAATATAATATTGAAATTAATGGGTGGGCACCTTTTTATCGCAACTAGACTGAATTTTACTTTATTTCAATTTTAGTTCAAATTCAGATCATCGCACGACAGAGTAACCGTCGCCATTACATTAATTTTATCGCTTACTTCCTTTACTCAATGACTTGCACCCGGTGGAACCCCACTTTGAGAAACCCTGGTATAACTAGACTGTAATACTGTGTATTTTAGCGGTGGTTTCCCACGATGCGATTGTTATTCAGAGTCCGAGAGAGCGAACGACGTGCGTGCGTGGCGCCCGCAATCGGTGCGTGCTGTTACGTTTTCGTTGAGGTCAAAACGTACGTTTGGCTCCATAACTAGTTTGTAGAACGCAGACCCGTCGACCCCGCTGTTACTACGGCTGTATCGTTTAGATGTCGTTCTCGATCTTCGAATGTAAGATGACATTGAATAGGCCATTACGATTCATAAACGATCTTACGTCCCTTTCTTGATTAATACCTACTTATTTTCTCAATCACCTTTAAAATGTGTCCTAACACCGTTCTAATGCTGATAACGTTCGCGCTCTAATAAGAATGTGTAGATAAAGCCACATAATGCACACTACGCTGCTGATAACGACGTTGCATTAAAAATGTCTCACTTGCTAGGGTAGTAAATAGTGTTTGCACTATGCAGTGGCCTTATCTATATGGACCGTAGTTTCCTCGTCGGGCCCGTGATCGCAGTATGCTAGCGGGGATGTGAATATCGTGTAACCAACTTTTGGACCACCGCAAGAACCGTATACAACACCAACACACTAAATGAACAGTGTTTCAGGTGTCATGCTATATTGGACGGGTCCAAAACACGGTTTGTGAGCGCATTAATTTTTATGTAGGTATAGTATATGTACCTATAGTTACGTGTGTCGGAAGCTACTAAGACTTGGTTGTAATGAAATTCTAAGTATTTTCAACTCAGTGTATTATTTCACAGTAAGCCGCAAGTGGTTACTTGTAAACGACAAACTTGTTCCACTAATGTTAGATCTACTGATAAGTACTAGTTATTAACTATTTTAAAATTTACAATGAAATGAACTTTAATGAAGCTTCATTTTCAAAACACCTTGATAATAATTAACGTAAAATGTAGGTATATAC
Source organism: Erynnis tages (assembly GCA_905147235.1). Taxonomy (NCBI): domain Eukaryota; kingdom Metazoa; phylum Arthropoda; class Insecta; order Lepidoptera; family Hesperiidae; genus Erynnis; species Erynnis tages. The sequence continues at coordinate 11,312,925 of LR990072.1, forward strand.
TTTGTTGCAATAAATATTAATATAATCAGCAGAATTAGGGAAGGTCTACCGTGACATTTGTTCAGTTTGATATTTTAATAGCAGAAGCAACAGCCGTACTTGAAGATTACACCTGATAGACTATATTTTTATATTACCAGTTATATATCTAGCATTACATATGGCCCCGCAGTTCAGTAGTCTCGTAAGATAATTATTGGAAAAGTAGGCATGAAGCGACGGGCGCGAACAGTACGCTGTAGGAGATGGCCAAAGATAAATTATATGCTCGTCCACGCTGTGAAAGCATGATAAACTGTAGGTCCAGTAAGTTATCGATAGATAGCAGTCGAAAACCTCTCCAGAAGCTTTATGGGTCTTGTGAAAACTTCTGACTCATGTTAATCACTAGCCTGTAGGTGCCTCTGTCAATACAAATTTGAATGTTACCCGGATGTCAAAAAAAGTGCAAAGAAACGAGGCTTAAACACGATTGGAGTAAGTTAAAATGGTCACGCCAACCAGAACCATGGCACATCTAGTACGTAGTATATAAAATGGGGCCAGAAGTAGAATTGATATAGAATTTCATGGGCGTCTCGTTTTATGTTTGTGTTTATACAGAAATCGTGATTGAAGCACGTTTAAGTGCATAATTAAGCTGGTGAACGATGGTTGACGGAACAAAGACCCTCGGCTGCCATTCCACGTGCTGCAACTGTATCGAAATGCGCCTTTCCCAGCTTTGTTACTGAAAAAAAGAAACGTGAACAGTTTCCATGGATTTTTTAAGTAATGTTTTGTAACCTCAAACTTGTTTATTCAACAACACAGCAGAAATTATTTGAGTAAATAGAGATTGGGTTACTACATATGTTTACTTGCCCTTTAAGTAGTAGGGAATGTCAATAGGCATCATATCAATGCCACATCAATAGGCCTTTTTACCTCTACGAGTTTCTTCACCGTCCATCTGATTACTATAAAACTTTGGACAATTATTGATCTGTGTACTCTTACAAAGGTTTTCAACCAATTAGTAGGGATGGACTGTCAAAGTTAACTACCCCCTTAACTTAACCCCCATCTGTCAGATCAGCAAGTAATAATTAAACGCAGGATGTATTTTAAAATATGTATTTACTTATTACTATAAGCACCCGATTAAACTTACTCGGATATGGAAAATCATCAAATGTTTTCGAATTTTAAAAAATGTTTCTTAACTTAACTCAAGTCGCATGACATTTATCGGGATTTTTTGCGCCGTGAGATCTGCCATTGTGTTTTGTAACGATCTGGGTATTTGGTAGCAAATATCTATTCATTTCGACAAGGACAGCATTTAGAAGCGACTACGAAATGGCTGCACCGTGAAATTTGTGCATAAAAAGCTTATTGAATGTACGCCGTTGGCAATCGCGTCGATTCGAGCGAATCTCTGTTAGTCGTGCGCGCAGGGTCAACGACCCGGACTTATCAACAATCAAAACTGTAGGGCTCTCTGGTAAACCCAACGTATTTGCATAGGAGTGCTTCGTTTTCCAAATATGTTTAGGGAATTCTCGCTAACGTGGCGTACTGCGCGTAACTTAATTGTTGTTCCATTGTTCGAAGTGTATTTACAAGCTATTTACAATTTAAAATATTATAAAGTACACTTAAATAAAAATGACCATTTTGTACGTTTAATTCATTTTGTAGCCAAAGCCTTAGAAATAAACTCCCCGTGTCTGGTGTTTGTGTTACCTTCAAGTTTGAAATGGGTTTTTTCTGATTTTTTGGTGGATGTGTCGAATTAGTGACAAGGCACTAATATGCGCTCAGTTTGGCAACATCTAGGGTACACCTGCCCCCCACATAGCCGTTCTACCTACTTCCTATTACTATGGCGAACCTTAATATGAGTAATTTTTAAGTGAAGGTTACCGCAGTGTAAGGTTAACACTACGATGTTGGATAATCGCCAACGCAACGTAACGCCAACGCAACGCCTAGCTACATCGTCATGTTTGTCCTACAGTGTAAACACCTGCTTTCGCCAGACATTCCCCCTTTATTTGACTTTTCTGGATGCGAAGCTCGTGTGAGATGTTTCTTTGATCCTTCCTTATATTATTTATTCTTTAAACGAGTCTTTTGAGCACTTGTGACAAAGGGCTTTGAATATTTCATCATGTACGTAGGCTTGCCATTAAATTTCATCGGAAAATATCGCGCGGTAACCACACGAAATTCCGCGAAGCGTTGTACGAGAATGTAAGAATATTCTGTGTTATTATATTAATATTTAATAATATGATAATTGAATTGAATTCTTAATATGACCTCGGTTGTGTTGTTTTAGCGTGAGGCGGGGAAGTTTAGGCGTTATTCAAATAATGAATGTAAATTGCGATCTCTTTTACATGTTTTGCGTAAACATATAGTGAGATTGCAAAGACAAGAATATCATTTTCTGTGCCCCATTTCTCTCAGTAACTAGTTACAGAAAAGAAGTTTTATTCTACCATAAGAACTATGGAACCTTTGCTATCGATTACGTTGGGTAACTGTCCGTATACGATTTACGGCGTAATAAAGTTCACCTCCGACCCCCGTTCGTGATTCATGCGAAGTATCGATGCGGGTGAAAGGGGTACCACTACCAAGTCTACCGATGTTGCCTCGTCGCTGCCTTGTTGAGTGGAGTCAGCCCTGTGTAACACCGACCTATAGTTGTGCCGTTTTGTTAGCAAATTAGATGTCTCTCTTGTTATTACGACCCGAATTAAAATGGCAATGGTCACACGAATAGCAAAAATTGGTCTGGCCTAGAGCTATATTCACCACGGTTGTTTCAAAATTAATATATTATCAACCTGTACACACACTTACATAATCTAGGTAGGTAATGCGCAACAATCTCTGTGGTTTAATGAGAAATTTGTATTTCCTTAGGGTAAAATTTCTAGGCGGTATGCATACAATCTACGGTGTAGTTAGCTGACGTTTGTCACTAGTACATATGTGAGTCTGTCTGATATATTCCCATTCTTATAACGTGGGCCACGTTGCCTAGGTACATGAATACTATCACGATAGTGTTCATGGTCGGGGCACTTGAGTATGATACATACTTTGCGGCTCCATTTCGAATTGTTGGCGAACACAGTAACTATTTCTACTTCAAAACATATTAGTTCTACTTGTTCTCTTAAACGATCTCTCATTGAGTTAGTACCAGTTTCATTAATTCCCTTGCTGTTTAGTCAGTCTGAATAATTTTCGTAAAGTTGTAGTCAAGCTAACTGTGATATTAAAATTTAATTCCCGCCTCCAGCACCTTAATTCTTTACCTTACAACCCGTATTCGGCCTCTATCGCACCCCAGTGTCCCCTCGCCCTACTTACCGACCATTTAACAAGTCAGCACTTGATTATGAATTACCGCGGGATAAATATAGTTTGCACTAGGGTACACCAGGGTCGTCGTTATGATACGTGGATGTCCACATTTCCCCATTGTCGAATGGAAGGAAGGGCAAATTTCGTAACTTTACCATTATTATTGCAGATAAGTAGTTCCACCTTTTCATAGATGCCTAAAATAGGCGTTTTAAGTGTTTTTAGATATAGGTAGGTACTCGTAGGATAGTTATTTAAACGCTTTGATCCAGAGCTCACACTGAGGCTTTCGTATTTATCTTTATGTACCTAATTAAATATAAGTGATATTTTTTTTTAAAAATTAAAACATATTCATAAATAATAATTCATAGTTAAGTAAAATAATATTATAATATTGTAATATAATACAGTATTTATTTCGATAACTCCGTCTACAGTTGTTAATATCTGAATATTTACAGTATTCACACTTCCTTCCTTATGTACCTAATTAGTTAGATAACCTGTTTAACTTCTATAGTATATTTTATCCTATTAGTTTATGGATTTAATGTTTATTGCATACGTTTAACTTAAAAGAACCAATGGTGTTCGCCTGAAGACGTATTTTGTAGATAACTAGATCTACCACCGACCTAATGACTCGCTATGAAGCAGCATGTTCCTTTCTTGTAGTTCGATTCTGGAGATGTGGTTGCCGGAGAAACAAATTTGTGGCTAGTTGCCATCCTAATTCTCTAAAGTAGCGATTATAGCCATGCTTAGAGGTTGGATACTAGCCGCATGATATTATGTTTCTACGACGTTGGTTACTTTATAAAAAAGAGAACGCTAGAATCTAGAAATGCAAATCTAAATTAGTATTGCGTTGGTATAAGAAGATATTATTTAATACGGTATAATGTTTTTTGTCAACCCACACGGTTTGTCGTTGCCTAACCGCGTTCACTTTTGAGGCACCATGCAATATCTGGGTCAGTAAATGTTAATAAATGTATCTGAAGAACTTGATACAGCGATGTCTTAGTTTGTTTCACAGGAATCATTTTTCTTGAGAAAACTATCTTTTTGTGTAGGTAGCTATCTAGTTATATCATTGTTGAAGTTGATATCTTATTCTAGACCCGCCTTCCAATTTTAACTTTAAATATGGTTTCAAAATTTGGAGTTTCAGTAAGGTATCAATTCACTGATAAATAACCCTAAATTTGTTTACGCTAGAGTCTAGACCATAACTTACTAGTAGTTAGGCTCCGCCGTAGTTAGTCGGGTAAAAAGAAATAGTTTTGTTTAGATAATGGTAATAGTACCTACTTTACTTCGAAATGCAATGTTGTCAGGCGTAATAAATTCATGTATCGTAAGTAAATAGGCGTGAAGGAATGTGTTGCGATTTACGAAAGCCACATAATTATAACTGTTACGTCGCCGGGCGTTAGCAATATTTTATGTACATTCTAGTTTTTGCTCCTCCGTGCATAAATTTCATATTATATTTTAATTCTAGTTACCGTCCAGTGTTAGTCGTACGAATTAGAAATACGAGCTCGCTGTGTAATAAACCTAAGTTGTTTACGTAACAGACTTAATTAGTGTCAATCTATGCAAGAAGGAGTAAATGCTAGCCCTATTTAAAGTGATCGATCCCGAAAACCTGATGTATGATTGTGTACGTCCCTCTCTACGTAGCTTAAATGCCTATTTAGAGATCTACCGCTATCCTTATAATATCCTACCGCAGGTTTGGTTGGGAAACAATAGTTCTCCGAATCAATCTAGTGTAGCACTTACAACCTATAATAGTCGTAGTTGATAGAACATTTGTAGCCTGAAGTTTGTACCTAGTCATTTGGTGCATTGACCATTTAACATTAGGTGACCTGTACGCTCATTTGCTATTTGTTTAGATAGAAAATACATAAATATTCACATCGATCGACCAGTTTAGCGCTGGACTGCTGACACAGTTTCGCGACGGCATGCCTAATACAATGGAGGCAACTGGATAAAAGTTAAAGATTGTATCGTTTTCTTCGTACAAAGTGGCCCAATGCGACTCGTCTAAGAAACGCCAGTCACCGAAGCGAGGCGGACTATCGACACTGCGCTTAAATATTCATACGCGGCAGCCGAGGCCGGCGCATCAATATTAATAACTTGCCACGACCGATAGAAAAGCGCTTCCCTAATAAATCGCGACTTAAACAATTTTATTCCACTTAGCAACCGGTTTTTGTGGCGTTTACATGTTTTTGTTTTGAGGCCGAGTCACCGATAGAGCGATGATCTGACTGTGTAGCTGTAAATTTTTTACAGTGCATCAGGATTTAGCTTACGATGTAAAGCATAATCAAAGATGTTGTCTTGGTGTGAATGAGATATGGGTGAGTATTCAACCCACGTCCACTGTTAATCTTAAACAATGCAGATTCTTTTATTTGTGGACTTGCCGGAAACCGCGTCGATCTTAGTGATTATGTAGTCGTAGTATCAGCGACCTCAAATAGGATTTGAGGCTGAACGTGGGTGTCCCATGGGTGTAATAACTTAACAAATAAAATAGGCTCATTATTATACTACGAAACAGCAATAATATATCTTGATAGTTTTATTTGATTTTGTATATATATATATGTATTTTAAAACGATACGTCGTCCTCGATAATTCTATGCGCGTACTGGTTTATATGCAGGTGCGTTTGTGACACGGCATTCATTAGTTTCTTTATGAAAATTGTAGAGCTATGTTCCGATTTCTTCTAGCTTTTCAGTATTCCATATTTCTTTGGGTCTATTGTTATATTTAAATCACATGTCAAAAATGATAGGTTGTGAGGTGGTTGTTTCCTACTTCTGACCCAAGAATGGAATAATAATAACATTACATTTTGATATTGGGTACATTCTGTGTATTTATATTAAATCATAGACAAGGGGTTATCGAGTGCTATGGACACATACAAGACAAGAACACACCCAAACCAAAAACACTAATCATTTAAATTTTTGCTCCTTTGGGAATCGAACCTAGAATCCTACACGCAGTGCTTTGGCGACTTAACCATTGTGCCGCAGAGGTTGCCATTGTTTCGAAGAGATTAAATGAGAGATGCGTTATGTAAATAGTGAAGTCATCCTCATAACAATGAAGAAATTGGCGCGGATAACGTAACGTAAGGTGATGCAATGCAAAATTTATAACAATAACAGTAATCTAGAAATAATGGCTTGATTCAAGTTAATTGAAGAAGTTTAATAACAATTCATAGAACTGTATGGTTCTCAAACAGACGGATAAGCTCTCTGAATCTGACATTTAGATTTGAAGTTATATTTTACGCAAGTTTGTACGCGATAGCCACGTTTATAAAGAAGACCAATAGGCTTCTTACCACGTGTGTTTGTATTTTTGTTTTTATTCGCTTCTTTTGTGTGGATGTACATGGCAATCGCTTGTTTATTATATGTATATGTATTTATTTGGACGAGCGACTCCTGTTGATAAACGTGAAAGTTTGGAGGGTTGATGGATGTTTGTCACTCTTTCACACAAAAACGGCTGAACGGAATTGGATGAAATTTAGTATGTACGTAGTTAATATCCAGGACTAACGTACTTTTTATCACTCTCTGGACCAAGTACTAAAATCCACGCGGACGAAACCGCGGGCAAAGCTTTGTGTGTAATAAATGAGGGTAATCTACCATAAAGTTAAACACCACTGTATAGGATTCTAAAGCGGTCTTTATTACAATCTTCCCGGCTGTATTAGCATCTAATTTATTTAAAACAGCAACTAAGCTCGTCTATCTTCGCGTTATTGCAGTTTTTGTGCTGCCTTTCTTGCTTCAATCACGCTGCGAGACAGGTTCTCTTAGTTTAATCAGAGATTGTCCCGAGCGTATTTAAACTTGAAATTGAAGTAAAAAGTAAATTTACGTGCTGAGACCGTTACTTCAAGTTTTCCCATTTTCTTTAATCACATTGGACCGAGCTTCTATTCTGCAGAAAATGAAAAGATTGGGGATTTGTATTAATATTTTTTATTTAACTGTTTAGTCAAAGTAGGTATATTGAATATGTGTTATGTTTAGTTTTTTTTTAGTTTTAATTAAGCAAAATACAGTCAGAACTCCCCCGTATAAAACTTTTGTAATAATGTTTTAAGTAACTACTTCAAAAAGATTGTTGTTTTGTGTTGATTTTATTATGTCAGTTCAATTGTGATACAATTTCTTTTAGACGATAAAGCTTCGGTGTTTGAGAATTTTAAAATCATTCTAAGAAATGTTTGTAAATATTTATAGTTATATGCGCGTCCTTAACCTTACAGTGCAAAATACCTACAATGCTTCTTTGTTATGATCTGCCATTAAACTAGAATTTATCCGCAATTGTATAAACACGCCGCTTACTACGCAGTTTGTTTCAGAATTATATTATCGCCTGTTATCTCCATCCAGTTTGTTCTTAAATCTGTTTTCTTTCGAGATGATAATTATACAGACGCCTTAAGCGTTTTACGCAATTTTATTATGAGATGAAGACTTTAAATACAAAAAAGTCGCTATATTTATATTGTACCGATAAGATTAAAACACGCGATGTGAAGTCAAAGGTCTAATTTATATTCAGATATGACTATTTACCTAGTTTAATAAATATCTAGCGTTAAAATGTGCACCAGCCTCTTGAAGTCCACTGCTGTCACTAATCGAAAATAAAAGAAAAGAACGCGTTTATTGTTGACTGCTACACGAGTAAGATGTTACTAAAATTACAATAAGTTAAGAACAGTCTACCCTATGCGGGCATACAATAATTATGTCTTAAATAACTAGTCCTTAATTGTTACGCCATGTTATCCATTTCTAAGCCTTTATTTATTTTACATTTCATAGAACAACTTACAGCTAAGATGACAGACAGTGATATAAATAATAACATAACGAAGGCCATTTAATAGCTTTCACTGAATATACATACATACTTTGGAATCAATCAGTCTTGCTACCTATTAGGACATACATTAAATATTTGCAAAACTTCAAATAAGTATCAATAATTTTTATGTCATCTATTCATTCTATTTTTAAGAGAAGAGACGCTGATGAGCATCTTTTAAATGTTATTCTTGAAATAGTCTTTGTTTGCTTAACTCGACAGCTCCCAAAAGTAAACATCCCATCATCTCATCAATCAAGTCCGGTTTCGACACTTGAGTGTTTGGTTCCTTTATGAATTCAATTAGTTATCAGCTAGTATACGTGGTATAAAGAATTTTTGTGCGTTTCTTTCTACTTCCTTGAACAAATTTGGCTACGAAATGATTAATCCTTGTTTAACACACGTGGTTCACACAATTGTTGTAATTTGTAAATTAATTCATGAAATATTTCCAATACACTCGTTTCTTCCAAGTTTACGTATAGTTCTCGTCTTGTGTGGTACCCACGTTACAGAGGATCTTAGTGTGGGTCTATGAGAATGTATGTGAAATTTAATTGCCTCAATGAACAACGGAAAATCTATAGAAATGTATCGGACATCCGAAAGAAGCATTGTTTATAAATAAATAAATAAATAAATAAATAACGCTTCACACTCACAGCCCCACACTAGGATTCCCTGTGTCGTGGGTGCCATGGACACACACAAGACAAGAACACAACACACCCAGACCAGAAACAGAAATTCAAATTCATCACTCGAACCTCTGCTCTGCTGGGAATCGAACCCAGGACCCTCCGCATAGCGCACCGGTGTCTTAACCACTGCGCCACTCGGGTCGTTTATGTCTGACAAAGTAGGTAAGCTGCTTTACGACGCACTTAAAACGCTCTACCACATATGTGATGTTCAGGTAACATTTAACTCATGTAACTAAAACGAATCCAACAAGGTCTTAAGTGCATCACAGTAAAAGTTCTACTGATTGCATACCGTAACTAGTTGAAATTTTCGACCGCGGCGGTGCTAAATATTTCGTCACAGCACCTCGAGTGGGCGGACAACTCCGTACTCCCTGTATGTAACATTATGCATTAGTTATTCGCCAACTGGTTGTAAATTCATGCTAATAGCGCTAGTGAGTAGTGTCGCAATGACCTTGGGCGACGACTTATGGTGTTTGTCCAGCGGCTTGTGCCAATAACTTGTGTCTTTAGTCAGCAGAGACATCTAGTTGTAGGTATTCGTACGATGTAAGTTGTGTTACGTTCCGTCCGTCAACTTTGCTACTAATCCGTAGGTATAGGTGCCTATATAATTGTTGTTCATTTCATTGAGTCGTAAACTTTGTTATTAGAATCTTGGAGCTTTTCTTTCGAGTAAATGGGGACTGGGCATGGGTTACCAAGTAAAAAGTGATCATTGCTACCAATGGACACCCACTTACTACCTCAAATAGGACAGTAATGTGGGTGCGTTGCTACTAATGAGTATATTGAGATTATCTCAAAATAAATGTCTCTGGCAACCATACCTCCTCAACCAAAACCCAAGACATGAAGAATATGCTGCATTACGGAGGGTAAGAGGATGACAAGGTCCTCCCTGGGCAAGCTACTATCACTCAACCGCAGATAACTTCTACTCTACAAAGTCTCTACATTGTTTTGCGATTCATTTTTGTGTAGGAATGTCAAGTTCCCATCAATGAGTATTCACCTTATCGTAGGTACCTACTCTATCTGTAGTATTATCGTGTTTTTCGTTCGTCTCCATATCTGTTTTGTTGGTGAACAATGGCGTAACTAAACCATATGGGCATACATTACTTTACATTAATTTCTTTAAGTTTTAAGGCTACTTCTGGGCCCGCCGCCTCTCACCCCGGGGCCCCCTTCAGCCCTGCCACCCTATAGTTACGCCACTGTCGGTGAATATTTCCAAATAATTACGAAATGACGGGGTAGCCAATTAGTAGCAAACGGGCCTGCAGGCCCCATGACGTCAAGTGGTCACTGCAGCCCATGGGCACCCACACCCAACCACAAATATAGAGGAAATCCTATCTGAGGTTGTATGCCAGTGTGTGCCACTCATTACCTAGGACTAGAATGTTAAAATGAAGTATGCAAATGGTGACGTAAAAATAGCGAGATTAGATCCATTATTTCATCATGATATTATTCTTGCAAAACGTCTAAAATCGAATTGTGCTAGGAAAAATAGTTACCGATTTAATGAGTTAATCATGCCATATCAATTATGTTTTTGATTGCGTTACACACTTAACTGTTTAGTGTTGCGTGACCAGTGTTGCCGGCGGTACTTTCCCAAATTACACGTACGTTCATTCAACTTCACTAGATTTTGGTTAAAGAGAGCTAAACTCAAGAATAAAAAAATATTTTTATCTTTTATATTATTATCTGTAACCCATTCTGTTTTTGAGAATAATGTTTTTAAGCCTTAGTCCAACACGCTGATCTATTGCGCGTTGGTGGACCTTTCTTTGACAACATTATTATATGGGGAACTCGGGTTTCAGCAAGTTTTCCTAACTAATCCGTATTCGATATATTTTTCATTTTTCATATCCCCTTGTCCCTTTTAGGGCTGGGACATTAAAGTAATAGCACGATTTTTAAATACTGGCCAATTTGAAAACCGATTATATTCCAACAAAATTGTCTAATATTGCGTGTTCAGTTTATACTTCACACTTTCCCCAAATTACACTCATTCAAGTGTTATACAGCTCGTTGTTACGCATGCTGCCTTATGCTGGAACAATGAAAAGAAATATAAGTTGGTACTGCATATTACTATTAACTTTTGTAATGAATGAGTGACGCAATAGATTATGCCGGAGGTCTTAGAACTTCAACATATTGTATTGTAATGACAACTTGAACGTAGTGTTGGTACTATTGGTACTCAAATCAAAAAGGTTTAACAGATTCGGGTTAGCGAAACGGTAAAATTAAAAGGATGTTAATAATATAAAGGATCTATAAAACATAACAATGAAAAGAAATATAAGTTGGTACTGCATATTACTATTAACTTTTGTAATGAATGAGTGACGCAATAGATTATGCCGGAGGTCTTAGAACTTCAACATATTGTATTGTAATGACAACTTGAACGTAGTGTTGGTACTATTGGTACTCAAATCAAAAAGGTTTAACAGATTCGGGTTAGCGAAACGGTAAAATTAAAAGGATGTTAATAATATAAAGGATCTATAAAACATAATACAAACTTTTTACTATTCACTCGTACCACTCGTAAGTTTCTCCATCAGTCTTGTGAATATATTTAGTAGGTACTTTAGGAACTGTAGGCACGGTCATAATATTATACTGTATAATATTACCGTGCTGTAGGTGTGACAATCATTAGTTCCCTCCGACTACTCTCATAATATGCATCTGTAAACAGATACGAATAAGTCAAGAACGAAGGTACCCATCGTAAGTGTGTAGGTAGAAGCAATATGTACCTACTAGTGAATAAGAGAAAAATAATATTTATAACTGTACTTACTTAGTGTTCGAATATGCGATCAAATATGTTAAAACATTCATTATTCAATAATTTGGTAAATTTTTCTTTCCTCGTCTTGGTAATGAACTATAAATGTCATTTTTATGATCGATTCGGTCAATTTATCGGCCTGTTAATTAAAAGTAGACTCGAGTAATTAAAAGTTTATCGAATACATGTTTTTCTGGTGTAGAATCAAATACCACTATTAAAAGTCACATGTTACCTGAAATTCCAATAGATTTTTTAGTTCAGTCGATATTATATTTAGATAAATAGAAATTAATTTGAACTTTACAGAGGAAATTTTACTGAAAAAATAAAGTGTTGCGATTAAATAAACACAAACATAATAGCTTGTTTCAAAAGATTCTTAGAGAAAATATTTTAACCGTGAAAAGCGATTCTAAAGGACTCGTTAGCACCCTTTGTTTAAATATTAGAGGCAATGACTGGCTGTTTAGCATTTTGTAACGTGCCCCGACCCTACGCTAACACCTAGTCTAGACTAGAGTCTCCCAGTCTAGCCTAAAGTTATAATAAATGCAGACATAGTTGTATAGCATAGCACCCACCGTCGCGTCAGATAGTGCCCTCTTCAAATAAGACTACAAATGCTTAAGTGAATCTTAAAATGGTTTAAATTGAACAGTCTGGAAAGACGAAAGGAAATTGTGTAAGGAATAAATTTAGTAAAGATTTCTTTTTAGTTTCAAATAGTTCTCTTGTTCATTTGTAAAAAGAAGAAAAATTCCGTGAGATAATACATAAATGTGTGGTATTTTACAACATATCGTAAATTGATATGCATAACATACGAAGATGTTAGGTTAGGACGTGAACTCACTATTTTTACTCGATTACGGCGAAGCAAAAGAAATATTATGTGTTTATTTGATGATCATAATGGAAGCAGATACGGCAGGGAACATAACAAATACAAACGCTAGATACAAATCATTTAGTTTACAATTTAAGGTAAGCATAAAAGTAACAAAAAACTTTAAAATTTCATCACACCAAAACAACCCCGAAGAAAAACAAATCGTATAAAATATTATTATATGCAAAACGTAAAGCGAGAGAGGCAAAAAGAGTGACAGGAATGACCGGCCATTTGTTAATTAAATTGTAAGGGTTTTAAACGGGGATGAAAGTTTTGAAGAGGTATTACGAAGCTTCAAAAGGAACCTTAACATTCAACTTGCAGGCGGTGTTTCAATGTAATTACTAACCTAACCTCTTCAAGTATCAACGCGCCTTGAACTTGAAATTTAATCGTTTTATAACTAATGTTCGATCAAGTAGATTCTGGTGTGGAAATTTCACACTAAAACAATTTTTTGGATTCTTTATTTAGTTTTAACTTTCTCCTCTATTTTGCGCTACCGGCTTACCCTTTTGTTTATTCATTTAAACGAAAGAAGGCTTTGTGTTAACCAACGCTGATTCTATTCACAGTCCCGGGTCCACTTTCTAAGCATAGTGTAACGAGATCTAGGCGCTTTCGTCCTAAGTGGTAAGCCGCAGTAACATAACTATCAGCTAAGTACTCACTCTATACCTATAAAACTACTGTTATAATTAAGTCAATTACAGCCTCATCAGTATTGGACTTAAAAATGTCTGCCCCATCAATATTTGACTTACAATTGTGTGCAAACATTTATAATCCCTCATTGGTCACCTGTCATGGGAAAGGCCAAACGATTCTAACTTTTAAAGAAGTGACTTCAATTTCGTATCCGAAATACCCATTCCTCAAGGGATCCCAAAAACAGATCTACTTACTTGGTCCTTGCGTGGGATATGCCAGGGTTCTCCTTCGTACTCTAGTAAAGGAACTTTGTTTAATCCATCCATTGGTTTTAACAATATTTCGCATTTTTAAAAGTAGATTTGGACGGAATTTGCACGTAATTTTCGTGTCCAGAATGCATAAAATGAATTCCGATATCTTCGGATCGTCACATCCTCCTTTACTCAAAGAGTGTCATCCCTTTCCCGTAACAAAGGCGGTTGCCCGAGGGACCGCGAGAATAGTCCCACATCCTGCACAGTCGAATCCCTGGCGGCTTGATCGACGCCTGCCATCAATAAGCAGCCAGCACTCTCCCATACAACGGCCTCGGATAACGGGAATCGCGACTCACTGCGCCGACGCTTCGCACAATACAATACTATAGACATTTTTTTCTACTAGGCTGTGCACCGACTTGTCTCTGGGTTAAGCATTTTTTTAGGTAAATGTCACTCAATCTTCTTCAATAATAATTTGGGAAGATATTACGGGAGTAATTTTAGGATTTAGACGACCGGGTGGAATGGCGTTGACTAGGGGCTCATGTCCAGCAAGGGAGTTCCAAGGCAGTTAGAGTTTGCAATGTCGTTGGTTAGACACTGCAAGGACAGCTCTTTTAACCTAAGTCGTTGTCAATAGGACTAAACACTGTCTGAGGTTGCGAAATTTCAAGAAGCACTTCTGCGCTTCAGAACTAAATGTGTCATCCGACCATAGCTTGGTTGCTGTGTAAAAGTATAACCGACAAACCATTTTGTATTAATATTATTTTATAGGTGCTATTACTTACTCGTGTCGACGACCAACAAAGGCTCATCACGTTAAGTTTCATAGCAAACGTATATTTTTCCTCGTGTTTTTTCTATCCCACGTGATGTTTTCTTAAGCGCTCGTATGAAAAGAGAACTGATCGCTTTTGGATTCATGTACCTACTTGCAAGGCCTAATTGCTTCATTATTAAAGTTTTCATCAGCTGCTTGTGTAATCACTTGAATACTGAACAAATTGCCAATAATGGCTTCTTAAGGCACCGGACGTTGCTAATTGGAATAGAAACTCATTCATCATGTTTATTGATTATGGCGTTCCTTAATGAGTAAAAATTATGTTGTGATGTTTTAGCATGAAATACTTTTATGTCTTCTTAATAAAGTGTCTTTATTAACGATATTTGCAATATCTTTTACATACTGAAAATGCACGATAACTATATCAATTTCATGAAAATAGGTTGCGTGGTTTTTTTCATAAGACCTGACATACAGATAAAGTTATAACCCATTTTTGGTAAAGCTTATGATTTAAGGATGTTGGTGCGTCGTGAAGTTTTCACGTGCAAACTCTTTTTCCTGTCGTTTACTCGAACGAAGTCATGTTGGAAATGGTTTGCGGTGGGACCTAATGTTAGCTTTACAGATAAAGCTAACATACAAAGCTTATTAGCTTTACAGACAAAGTAGAGGGACCTTCACACTGTCACTGTGTGTTGGTTCTACCTAAACTTAAAGTATACCTTTGTGTAAATATTTCCCAGAATCCAGAAATGAGCGGCTATTAGAAGTTATAGTTTGTGTTGTAAATTGCTTTCCGATTGCCACTGTGAACGTACACAATACATGCCATATTCTAGTACGTAATTTATATAATATCGCACCATTATTGTCCAAGCATTGTGTAAGACCAAACGCTGAGAGGGCCATTATTGGCTTCACATTTACTTGAGACCAATGTTCTGCATTAGCGATCCATATTTGGTCTCTCCCAAATGTCATGTCATTGACTAGCGTATCCGTAACGATCTGTACGTACATTGTTGATGTTCTTTATATTGATTTAGGAGTTCTTCTAAAAATGAAAAAACACATTTCTAAAAAGGCAATAACTTTACTGCTACATTATCAATTATCATCCTATCTAGTGCAATTCTTCAGAAGAACTTGAAACGGAAGCCCAGCGTGCTCGACTAAACTTCTTCCGCGCTTTCAGCAAAGTCTTAATGTATAGATCCACTTTTATTTGAGCTCGCCGGCCTCGACAATCGATTCCTATCGTCTTCAGCACGCTTCAGGTGGATCTACCTCTTTTCGGACCATTGCCATCGCACTTGCCTCACACGAGCCCGTTCACACTGAATAATCGAGGGCTCTTCAATAAGACTTCAATGGAATGTGAACATTTTATTGGTATTTTCCTCTCCCCTTTGGGACTAGAAGTGTTTGAACTTGATCTACATAAATTTTAAAACAGGATCTAGTGGAAATTAATTGAGTTTGTACCTAATTTAATCGGTGCTATAAAATGCACACGGTAAGCAAGAGGGACGCCGACATCAAATCAGTTTTTATATTATAATAATTTCAGCAGATTTCCTTTGCAAAATAAGAAAGGTAGGATTCAGCACGTCATAAATCATTGTTATGAACCATCCCTTAACATTACGACCTGAGGAACTTTTGCAATATGTTAAGATTTCCATCTTTTCATTTATCTAAGTCATATTTGGTTCCAGGACTTTTGTTATTTCCATTGGGGGCCCAACAGTAGTGCCCTCGCCATTATAAATATTTAAAAAGAAATCCCTGGCTATAAAAATGACGAAGTGGTAAATAAGTTTAATTAATTGATTAACGAGCGTCAAGAAAGGATATTTATCTTTGCAGTAATCTCATTAAGTCGTTTAGAATGTAAATAAGGGGAAAGTAAAGAGAGTAAATTTCGGTTCGCTAATGTAAATTTAGGTAAGCAAGCTGACGTGAACACCGTAAAATTAATGCAAAGTTATTGACCAAAACAAATTTTAAGCGACTTGTCCGATATTGGTTCTATTATTAATTTACTGTGTCAAATTAGTCCTCATTATTCATGAGCTCAGCTGCCTGAATTGAGTTCGTTGAAGCGTGAAAATTCAAGTGGCTATTAGTATCTACGGGCCTGCAAAGCCTGTCGCTGAAGTTATTAAATTTCGCCTTCATTACTTACGAGATTCGCTTTTTTAATTTTCTTTTTGACTTAACTCGACAGTTGCTTAACATTCATGATTCCCCCCAGTTTTGTATTCGGCGAGCCCGATCTGCATTTTAAAGATAGAATCGGAAATTGGGAGGAAATGAGAAAGTTCTTGTTAAAGGATCAATATTTGAAAATTTGTAGAGCAGCTTCTGTGTCTACCTAACGTTTATTATTGACTCGAGCACAACTTACTCACTTTCAGGAGTCTAAACGTCTGGAGCATTTTCCCCCACACACCACGATTGTCTCCCGTGTTACGAAGAGGCTTACAAAATGACGGCAAAGATTTAAGTATGAATTCTTACTAACTCGTATGAGTTCTGAGACTTGCTAAGGGACACAATGCCCTTTAGAATTATGGATCTACCAAAAAGATTAACCTCGCTTAGGGAGATACTGCAGCTTATCTAACCAGCCTTAAACCCAGGGAGTTTTTTTGCTTCATTTAGGGAGATGTGGACTTCTTAATTTTGACGTGTAGAATAGTGTAAACTTTAGATTGCATCTGTCCATTTTCTTCCATCTTTCGTGTCTTGTTAATGTGAGAAGACCTTACATCACTGGTTCGCTGTTTTTTGCTTCGACACCTGGTCGGTCCCGAGTAGAAGGGCAGTGAATGTGTTCAGTATGTCGCCGGTCGGATATTGCGCTCTTTACGGTAGCGTCGGCGCTTAATGCGTTTCCGATGTGTCGCAAATAGGATGTTTTGTGTTTCGTCGCTTGGTTCCTTCCTACCGGCCCACAGATGCGAAACGACAGCTGGTTCCTCTGTAGTTAGTGGGTTTCTGGAGTGACTATGAATTGTCACTGGGATCAACTTAGTTTTGAGCCATTACCATAACTTCATGTCTACGATTTCAAAACATTTAAGGTGAAGTTTGTTTTTGTCTCGAAAATATAGCTTTTCAAAAGTAAGTCATTTAGCAAGATGAAAGATATGTTTTTCGTCAAAAAGTATGATTTTTACAGTAGTAAAAATATTTTTACTAATGAAGTTAAGAGTAAAATCGTTATTGTCTTCAATATCATTCTTATTGCTCATCCAACGCCAATAAAGAAGCCAAAATCGCTCTTGCTCTACAGATTCCCATTGTCCCATTTCTCAACCCCGTGCATTCTGATTGTGGACTAATGGAATATGGACCCGCCGCCTTTATCTAAGCGAACAATGAAACCCGAATTGTGACGATAAATTCCGAATCCAATGCGTTCAGAGGATTTATGTGCCGAATGTTCCTAACACCAGTTTGAAGTTCGAAGTGCGCTGTTAACTACGCGGAGCTCGGGTTAGTACTAGAGGCGGGAGAGTCTTTAGGATTGTAGTGATCGATTCACAGAAGATACATTTCCAAATACCTAAGCTTTAGAATGTATTTTTCGTGCTGCGACAACTTTTGAATATCGGTTATATCTGTGTAAGTCATAAGCGTTACCCCGTGTCCTAAATGTCAAGTTGTTCGACGACAGCAAATTTGTCGCATATCCGTGCGTATTGACAAGTAGGACAGCTCCATTCAAAGAACTTTGTTTAAATTTTGTCGTGTTTTTTGGTAGGTTGGATGACAAAAGTTGTGTCGCATTGCGACTGCCGCGAACTGAAGAGAATTCGTGACTTAAAGGATTTGATCTTAATGGATCTTTGCATTTTTTTGAACCCGGTGGGAAAATTATCTCACTCACTCATAATAAAGTGAAAAGCTAGAGCACAACAAGAACCGACGTCCACTTCTTTAAAATAAATCAGTGAATTGCAATTTTGTCTCACTTAAAAATAAGAGACACCTCGGTGTGACTATTGCTTTACCTTTCGATATCTTGCTTTGTTGCAATGTCGATTGCGCTTCTACAGCGAATCCATTCCGAGGTAGTTTTTGATAAGATTTAAACTGCGTTCAATGTCATCGACGAAGATAAAGCAACTAATAACTACTGTGCTGTCGTATTGAAGTATAAAGAGTTAGAAAGTGGAATCTTTCATTATACAAAAAAGTTAGTGACCTCAAATAAATTAACAAGTATGTTAACCAAATACAAATTTGATATTACCAAAAGTATTAATTGTAATGTCCTAACTGTTAAATAGTTACTATTCCTACCTAATGACACGATTTCGTACAAATGTCGGATTTCATAGTTATGATTGTTACTACCATTATGTACCATTTTAATCCAATTATTATTTTCGTATATCCTTAGACCCATTGCTGAATCCGTTGTTAACACGCATTGTATTGTACCTACGTTCGTATACAATTTTAGTCACGCGTAGGCTTCGCCGTCTGTCGGTCGGATGGCTTCGTTTGCTGCAATCATTTCATTTACTTATATAAAATTTGTTGGTAACTAACGATTGTGCAAGTGAGTGCATGTTCAATTGAAGTGATAAAAGTTTCGTGTTGCTTTAAAATCAGTGACCGATTCAAATTCTACAGCGGCATTGCCAAGTTCCCCTAGTAGTTTACATCGAACGTATTTCAACAGTAATGTCTAGGACATATCACTGCAAATTCCTTGTCATGGACGACGCTCGCACACCTGTTGATCATCTCAGCCCGCAGTTCGAATCGTAAATAGGTAGCTTTTGATGTTCGCTGAACACGAATCGTTTCCAAAACACCAGCGATATAACGTCGATACTTCGAAAACGACGTGTCCCACAAAAGGATGTAACGGGCCGTAAGCCAAATAACGTATGTGGGCCGTGTTGCCCAATGTCGTACAGTTATGGCGATGCGTAACTTCGTGGTATGGAATGCTTCTAGCCCACGGGGGTCGGTATTCAGTGCACGGCTCCTCGGGCGGTGACTCCTCAGGACAGTCCACCCGCTGCCATTGCCTTCGCGCGCTCCGCTCTTGGAATACTAATGCCGCCTATTGTACCTACCAACTCAGATGTTTGCCGTCGCGGGCCAACGAAAGTTTTGTAACGCCTTTGTCTTGTTGACTTTCGCGCTCGCTAACTGGAACGTTCTTTCAACAAATCGGCCACAGTACTATGATCTTATTCTTGCCGTACCTACCCGACGGCGAATGTTATTCAAATGGAACTATTCATATTTTAATGAGGCGACTAAAGTTTTGACACGTGTAACGCCCGTTGCCTGTCTGCACTGAAAACACAAAGGCCCACTTAACTAATGATCGTTGTTAATGTGATCATCATTACTTTCGCTCTCTCGTTCGACCTTTTTATTACGCTTAAACGCGGTGATGGCGCGGTTTCATTGAGCAACGTCCACTGTGCCGTTATGTGGAGCAGGTACCAGTGTACAACTGCAGGTTCTGTTCGCATTTGCATAATTTGTAGATCGCTAGCGCCTCGCCGCAGTGCCGGCGGAGCGGTCGACTAGAAATAAATATGCACCGTTGTCGGTGTGGTGTACCGCGCGCGAGTTTCGCCGCCGTGCGCCAAAGCAGCTGGTGCTGGCTGCACGGTCCGCTGGCGCCGCTCGCCGCCGCCCGCGCGCCGCCCTCACACCCGCGCTCCCTTGCGAAAAATCATAATGCAATTGCCAGGACGGCCGATGTGGAACGGCTTACGACCACTGCCAGCACGCAACCAGTCTACACTGAAATGCGTTCAAACTCACACGCCGTCCATCATTATGGATTAGTCGTGTCGGGACAGATTTCTCTTGAGCTCGCTGGAGTGGAAACGGTGCAGTGGTTGTCTAAGTTACCATTGGATTCTTATATTCAGTGATGTGAACTTTAATATGAAACCGTCGTGGTTCTACGCATTTCGTGTTACGGAGTGTAACACCGTTAACGTTGACAGTCTCATTCGGTCCCATTTTTCGGCAGTCAGGTTCGTGCGCAGCGGTACTGCCTTACCGTAATTTCGTACTTTGAAGTTCACGCGGAAAGTCTATGGTTTTGTGACCTCATTTATTCTAATTTATTCCTAGGTCCGTCCAAATTACTCGTAAGACTCATTAGTAACCTTTTTCGTTCGAACAATTGTCCATCAAACGCGCATTAATTCTTTGCACGTCCCAACCGCGTCCGTTGGCCATTGCTTTCAAAGTATTCAAGTTTGCAATCAGTCTTTCTGTGGACTGTCATCCGAATCGCTTGTCCAACGGGGGGAAATCGCGTGTGTTATCACTAAATTAAATAATAAACAACAATGATCGATGAATAATTATCAATTTTTTTTATCTCGATAAGGCTCCGTATGAAACTGATGGAGTATCGAAATCGTCGACCGGTGTCAGTGTGTGTTTATTGTTGGAGTGATGAGGTGAACTGTGTTACATGGTGGTAGTGAGTGATAATAGTGTATCGAAGATGTGGGGCGCGGCTGTGTCGAATCCGCCCCATTATCACTATGTGCAAGGACCGAGCGGCCCTATGCCGCAACGAGGGCCGGCGGGACCTATATTATCAGGTCCACCGTCGAGGCATCTAAGACCGCAGTCCTCATACTCCTTACCACACGGAAGCAACGGCCCCGGGCGTTGGGGCTGGACCGGCAGCCATGCATCTTCCTTCGATCGAAGGCAATTAAAGGTACCCCCGCAGCCAGTGCGGCCGGCGCCGGTTCGACCTTCGCAGAGCAAAAATGCTTCGACATACGTAAGTTGTCACATGTTCTAGTGTGAGTGACGAAATATTTGATTGATCTGATTTTAAAGTCTCTATGAACTAGAATATTATTGGACACATTACGTAAGAAGCGTATTATGAAATATATTATGACAAATATATGGTGGCGACGGCAGTTTCGTATGGATGTTCTTAGCAAGGCAACAAAGACATTAGGGATCGTGCGTGCATTTTTAGATTTCACGCATTGCACAAGCGAAGATTACCTACCGTAGCCCGTGAAGCACAAACGAGTGCAAATATGAAACGTTATATCATGTCTCCCTGTGCGTGAGTTGTCGAGTGGTTTTATATTATACTAGGTTAGGTATAGTCGGTATTCCAGTTGTTTTATTTCCGTGTCTCTTGCAATACGTGTCAGATGTCTCAAGCGTTACCTGACACTGAGCTGCGTTTCTCTATCCTATCGTAACGCCAAGGTGTGTGTCTCAATCTTAGCCTTTGCTAATATTTCCAGCGCAATTAGCGTATTTAACACATCTCTGTATGTTGCATGAATGGAGCATAAAAATATAATATAAAAAATACTTTCATTAGAACTGGTTTACACATTGGAGTCATTCCGTTGACAGCGGTCGCAAGATTTAATTAGCCGCGTTAAATCACGACACTATTTCAACACGGATTATTTATCAAATCCTGTAGTTATCCATCACAGGAAGATCTAGTTATGACCCAGTTTTTTCAGCCACTTGTCGAGTTGTGTTTGTATGTATTTGCGTAACAACGTCGTAAAAATGGCGTATCGGCGAACAGATTCCGATATTCCATGTATGGTGGGACAGTTTTCTATATAGGGTAGAATCGAATGAATAGCTAATGCAATCGTAACCGTGTCTGTCTTGCCTTAAGGTAAGCAGTGACGCAAAGGAACCCTGTTATTGCTGAGCTAGATTCAAATAAAAGACGGCTTTGGCAACACTTCCTGTTGTTATCGAAATCGAAATTAGGTATTTGGCAATAAAACATGGGAAAGAATATGTCAGTACCGCTAGCGAGAGTCATAAATTGAACGAGGGCGAACCAGTAGCTAACCACTCCGAGTCGGTACGTTCTTTATAAATTATGTTTTTATGGCACAAAAAATGAGCTCCACATACTAAGGACCGTAAAAGATTCAGTAAAGTAATTTTCTAATAACATTTATTGCGACAGAATTTATAATGGTAAGTTCGTCGCCTACCTATTATTTTAGTAGAATTTTGTACGATATTTTTCATATATCGAGCGCCTGACGCTGTTTCACAATAATATGTACTAGTATTTTTCGTTCATTATTGTTTTTAAAAACTTATTTTGGAAATTATTTTTAACTTTTAAGTTCGATGTTCTTCAATAGCGTGTATTTTAGTTTTTTAAACTAGGTATGTACCTATATAATTATTTTTTCCACTTTTTCAAATTTCATAAGAGTAATTTTCTTGTCAAAACTGCCTAAAATATAAAAAAAAAAATTTATTGTAAAAAATTATAATATACCCATATTAAAAAACTTATGCAAATTGAAAAATGAAATAATTTTATCAAATTAGTGTATTGTCATCGGTCTTCGATAAATCTACAAAGTTTGAACGAAATCTGGCTGTTTAAAGTGGGTCAAAATCGCGCCCAAAGGTACAAACAAACATACAGGTGAATCTAATAAAAAGCGTGTAAAAACTACTTAGTTCATATTAAATTTATGACTGCATTGTCCGGTAGTTATTATCGTTATTTCTGACGTGTAGGTACACATTTTTTAGATTATATCCATCCATATTGATATAGATTTTGATAGGTAATTTACTTGATAATGGTTTTTGATCGAAACGATTAGTCGATACGGTCATCATTGTGATAATCATTTGTATATTTATCGCTTGTATTTGATGATAAATATGTGGCACCAGTTTCAGCTATCTATTAATATTTAAGTTATTTATTGATATTATAACGAGTGTAATGAAAGTAATTTTATTTAATTTTGTTAGGATCCCAGCAAAAATACTTGCAGTAAAGTAGTGTTTGACGATTTAGCTGCTTTGCATAAGCTACTCATAAACTGAAGAGTTAACTTAGTAGTCTCCGTACATCCCATAAACCCCTTTTTTGGATGCTTGATTCAGCAGCCAAACTCATGCAAGGGATGCAACAAGTCAACAAAACTTAACGCACAAAAGCTGTGACGACCCACGTTGATTCCCAGCTGAGCAGAGAATTCAAATGATAAATTTGAATGTCTGTTTCTGATCAGGGTGTGTTGTGATCTTGTCTTGTGTGCGTCCATGCTCCACGACATAGGGAATGTTGTAACACGATGTCATAATGTTGTAACGACAAGTGTTGGACTATGAGTGTGAAGCGTTATTATTTAATAGCTAAATTTGACGTTTTTGAACCCATCCACGCTATCGGTAATTGTAATGGTCCTTTACAGTTCGTTTCTGCTAAGTAATGGAAATATCTTTCGTAAGAAATATTTCCATACTACTATGAAAGGGGCTCTTGCTATAGGTATTTAATGCTTGACGTTATTACTCTCAACAACTCCGAACATAACTTTCATAACAGGATCAAAATTATACGAAGCAACCAAATAAATAACTCTTTCTAAATAAATCTCGAGAAATTATAACTTTTTTAATTAAATACTTTAATGGCATTACGTTTTACTTCGTTAACTGTGTTAAGGTGTCCCCGTGTACTTAGTACGACGGTACCTTACAACTTCAATTTCATCTCGGAACTTTTCGCATAAATCTGTTCACTCAAGAGGTTTTTCTTTCGTGTTAAGAGAAAAGTTACAGGGTTCCTTGTGAATAACGTATTATGACTGTTTTTAGGTGAGAGGATAATTTATTGCAAATTTAAAATGTATTACTCGATCATTTGCTGTCGTTAACTTTTAGAGCTATGAGAGAAAGTATATTCTAGGTGGTTGGTTGAATCATTGTTGCTACTAAAGTTCTTACCCTGACGCGCAATTTCTTTAGATTCTGACTAGGCGATATACAGTAGGTATATACCGTAATCTTGCTCCTCTCTCTTTAAAGCCCACAGGAGAGTCCTTTAGAGGCATACATTTTAATCAACCCTTAATCATATTGTCGAAAAAGAATTGTGGTTATATAAAGCATTGAGATTTTGCTGTCATGCACTATCATTAAGTACTTGACAACAAAAATGGAAAAGTAGCATATAATTTCCACTAGATATTATCGCCGCGAGTTCAGTTCAAAATCCATTAAATACTTGATTTGCCGAATGTGCTATGTTGAACAAGCAAGCACAAACGAAAAACAAAAATATCAACTTCGATACCCATAATACCTACCTAATTAATGTCGTCGCAACAATCTAAAACGCTATTTGCCATAGAAACGTATTACGAGCTACAGCTGACCCTTCTGTCAGTCTGACCCTTCATGTTAATCTGCCCTACGATGAAAAAGTCTTCAGCGGCCTGTATCTAAATTGGCCAGGGTTTTTTGAAGGCGGCTTTTGTTAAAATTGCCCGTCCAAACTCAATAAACGGTTTTCGTTCACTTTCATCCCATCATCCCCTTTGTGGGCCTGAGGGTAAAATTTTAAGAGGGAATAATGATGTTACCTTCACACCCTCCCCGTATGCGAAAGGGGCGCCCATTGCTAACAAGTCGTCTTAATAGCTTGTGGGGATGTTTCAAATAATAATTAAAAGCCTCACATGAAAATTTCAAAACAACAATAAACGATTACATTGAAATGATCTACTGATTTCATAGGATTAGGAGGTAGGTAATGTTCGTGTTATTTCAATTTTTTATAATTTCAAAGAATGAAACAAATTAAGTTTATTTGACACATAAAGAACCAGACAACAAATTAAGTAGTACTTATAAGTAACAAAAACTTAAATAGCCATTTATCCTCTGCTCAATGGATTCCATTCAGCATAATTCTGTGGATTTTAAACCATAGCGCTGATTTTCAGTGGAGTCCTGGAGATGATCAAGATGTTAAGAACCTATTTCGTCCAAACACATTGCTTATTTGAGTTACTAAATAATAGTTACCTTTAGTCTTCTGTTACTAGCTCTATCTGCGTGCACTTAAGTGAACGCTGTCACAAACTAACACAACGTGAACGGGATCGCGGGCACAGTTCGCTTATTAATTAACAGACTGTAACCTTACGGTACTCAAGTCCCATGTGTATAAAAAGGTCATGTTTAAGAAATAAGAACACTCAAGTCTTGAAAATAAATAGCTGCCCGGCACAAGAGCCGCCCGATATATTTCGAGAAGTGCTTGAGGCATCAATCGGCATCATAAATAATGTTCAATCGATTACTTGTAATATCGGAATACCAAAACTGCAGAACTGACTTCTGAAGAGATGTCTGTCAGCTCTTGGGCTAATAGTTTATATCGGCCCTAGTATTTTTCACACGCCTTTACGTATAAAGTTCGTATACAACCCGAGCACTCTACAAAATGAAAACTATGCAAATCACTAGTTTAAATGTATGAAATTTCTTCGGTGTGCTGTCATAATATAGTATGTAACTCTTCCCACGCCACTACTAAATGCTCCCACTTTGCTAACACTCGTTTCTGAAAGTTTCCTCGAGATCTAGAACAGCAATTTCAATATTAATATGCGAGATACGTACTTGGTCTTTGCATGTTTTGAATTTCATTATTTCATAACCGTGTTGTTTCATATTATTCATATAACTTTAACCGTAACTTTAAAGCACAAGCACATTTTTGACCCTCTTTTATCACACCTTTGTCACTTGAGTCTATTTTGTTAGCAAGTTATCCAACTTCTAGATTATAAAGACGATGACCTGATGGTAAGTAGTCACCGCCGTTTTTTGGCACCACCACTCCGTCGCGACAGTCGCCAGTGCGTTGCCGACCTTAAAGGAGAGCTTTCATTGCGATTGCTGAAGAGTCAATGTAGAGTCGACCATCAGTTTTCTACAATAGCTATAATCTCGAATGATCATACTTTACTGTGGTTAGCTATGTGTTGCAATGAAATGGCTTCTACCCCGTTTGCTATTTCTTTGAAACAAAAAATATATTCAAAATCCGAGTCTTACATCTCAATATAGGGTTCAAGTTGCCTGATTACGAGTCCGGTCACGTCCCCCGGCTAAGTCGCGTGCCGCCGGTCTAATCCGGACGAAATTATCCACGTGCCACTAAAACAGATACTCCTCTTGATAAATGGATCGGTATCTTCCTTCAAGTGCTCTTCATACCCTTATAAAAATGTCAAACAAACCCCTCGGGGAATCCCTCTTCACTCCGCCGGCGTATACGGTCCTTGCGGCAAGTGTAGGTATTAGAAATAAAACCTACCTTTTTGAATTTTCACCTAATAGGTACTGGTGGAATTTAATGATAAATTTCTTTTGCACATTTTGAAACGGTAAAAGGTATAACAAATGAATCACCGAGAAGAATGCTCGTTTTCTGTAAATGATGACTCAGGCAATATTCATGGGGAATACCCTGATAACCAGTAATTGCCTACCGAACTTTAAAGTGTAGCCTATATTCTGGACGTTATTTTCTCGTTATTGACTCGAGTCTCCCCAAACAACAAATATCCTGGAGAATTCTTCACCATATTGGCCTTAAAATTTTATCTAGTTATTTTTGATAAAAGATATACCTATCGTATTTTTAAGAACTATTTTAAGCTTTTTAATATGATGGATTATGTGCTTAGCTAATATCTAAACGATTAGTGAATGTCTTTCTTATCAACATTTTATGTCTGAATGTGTTAATAATAATAAAAATAATTAAGTACATTCATGCCTATCTCTGGTTATCACATAACATGTTTTTGTACTATGCCTAAATTTTTAGCTATTAATCTTTTAATGGATAGATATAATTGAAAAGTTTTGTCTAGCAATTTATTTGCCCAATGAAACCCTCAGAAAATCACAAATCCATGAAATTATAGTTTTTTTTTGCTCACGTTATTCTCATATGGAATTATAATGTATTTATGATGTTAAAAAAATATTCTCCCGACTATCCTGCTAACATCTGCGAAATAAGGTGACTCTTGCAATGTTTTAGATATTAAGAAGCTAAATCCATCAATATAATTCCTTAAATGTTTAAAGCGGTAAAATTAGCCGTTATCTTGTAAAACCAATTTTCGTTCCGGGAGCTGCGACCAGACTTTTAACAAATCACTATAAGCCTGAAAAAATTACCAATTTTATATTTTTTATGTTAACTGGCGCGCTGCTCCGACAGGGTTACCAGACCGAAATATCTGAATCTATTGACTAAATTTACAATACATTTGCTAAATTGTTGTATGAAAATATATAAAAATAAGCCAACTCATGTTAAGTGTCTCGAGCATAGTGTTCGTTGAATGCAAGCACGTTAAGTAGTAACACCTATACGAATGACACATGTTCACGGCACTGCTAAATAATTTACAAGATATTCTTTGGTTAAGGCTTGTTTGTATAATACAAAAAAAAACAATGTTTTGCATAAACTACATATCGCTTAGGTCAACAAGTCAATTTCGAAATAAATTTTCCTTTACCTATCGTACCTAAATATGTTCTCAAAGACAAGATCGCCGAACGATTTGAAGATTCTTGTCGCCTGATAGGGAACCCTAGAGGGAAGAGACCCAAGCTTACGTCGTAAATAGGCGATCTGGACCTGAAAAATTAATATCGCGTTTTCCAGGTCAGAGGATTTCCACCGACCGACCCGAGCAGACGTTTCAATACACATTTTCGGGCGTCTCTGGAGAATACACCGTTGTTGATGATAAAACGTCATGTAATTGTGAATTGTTTCATTCATTTAAATTACCCTATGCAGCGCTGATTGCTTGGTACAATAGGAAATTGTTTGTTGGGGTTTATTAAATTGAATCTTTTGTTTTTATTAGAGTTCTTGTAACATAGACAAGAACTCTAATAAAAACAAAAGATTTGAAGACGACAACATGGACTTACTCAAAAATAAAAGTGTCATAATGTCATGATTTTAATGATTTGTCGGGGGTTAAAAATACTTATCAACCCCGAAATATAGTAGGTAACTACTCTGATAAAAAATTACCTGTGTAAAAATGTAGTTAAAAGTCCTTTTCTTCTTCCACAGAAGGTCGACCCCGAGCTGATCTTCACGAAACAGGAGAAGATCGGCAAGGGCTCCTTCGGCGAGGTGTTCAAGGGCGTCGACAACCGAACACAGCAGGTCGTTGCCATTAAGATCATCGACTTGGAGGAGGCCGAAGATGAGATCGAGGATATACAGCAGGAGATCATGGTGCTATCACAGTGCGATAGTCCATACGTCACCAAATATTATGGATCATACTTGAAGGTAAGATTCTTTTAAAGAAGTCTTATTGAAAGTATTGCAATAGGATGACTTAGGAAGTAATCGTATCGTATAAACACGGCTATGCAAAAGCAACACAGGCGGACTGACAACTCGAAGAAGTCAGCGGGAAACCGTTGGATTCGAAGGGCTAAGGACAGGGCGGAGTGGCGTCCATTAGGGGAGGCCCATTTCCAACAGTGTATGACGAAGGGCTGAAAAAAAGAAGGAAGTTATTATAGTATCTTCATCCTTATGGTTACCTACTTGAAGGGTTACCACGAAGCATAAACCTTTAAAATTTTATGTCGATTTAAAATAAGTTGGCTCGAATTTAAATCACTGATATATTTGATTTCAAAGGCACAACTCAATTTATTTATGTTAAAAAAATGTAGATATTTAACACAGAACAAAACAGTAGCCAGTGTTACCGACTTCAAATGCAACTATTGTACGTAGCCGACGTCGCTCGCCGTGCCCGTCACTCAAAACTCCGTGAGTTTTCGTCTGTAAGTTGAACTTGACGTCGGCAATATACGAGTACGTAACGTAAAGGCGTTGTGATGTACCAGTTCGCTCGGAGCGTGCACATCAATCATTGTCTGCGGGCCCGTCTGCGCCTGTTTATCAACCGACGAGTTCTATTTGACGGCGGGATCACATGTAACACTCCCTCCGCCTACTGTACTCGGCCTCGGGACTCCCTCTGAGTGATGGCTGTCGTTAAAGGGATTTGATTAGCTCCACCGAGATTACACCGATCCCTCATTACTCTTAAAGACCCTAAATCTTCATCTCGCTCGGAATTGCTGTCGCGTGACTCAATTGACAGCGTGACTAACCACTGTTGCGTTGTTCTGTCGCAGTATTGTTGCAACGGACTCCGCTAGATATCAGAAAGTTTCAAAGTGACGAAGTGGCGGGATAGCTATTTCACACTAATTTGCGGAATTGCCGCCACCTCCTGTAATCGTACGCGCGTATTGTTATCCGGGTCTAGGTAACTGCGTGAAATAAGACCGCTCTAGTCTCGTGATAGACAGAACTGTTGCGACCTTTGTGTGATACGGTTTGTTTGATCGACGCCATTACGTAAAACGTAATGTTCCAATTTTATGCCATGAAATTTGTAGCGAATTTAAAACAGAACGTTCACCCGATCGCGCTTTGCGTTCGCGTGCCGTAGCTCGGTGCGCAGTTAGAGCGACATCCGTCACGAACTCTTTCGGATTGGTGCACGACATAAACAAGAAAACAATGCATTATACTTCCTTCTAACACACGACTTGCGTCTAATGATCTTCGTTATTGTTCTTGTGACTTGTGAAATACGCACCTTCTGTCATGACACAGCCAAATTCGACTGGATGCTAAGGTATACATTGATGCGATAACGTAACCCATTAATCACAGACTCATTGCCACTCTTACCTGATGTGATGAGAGGCATGAGTCCACGTGGGCGGTGTCGTGAATGGCGTTCGAAACAATAGCTCACAGATTGTTTCGTAAATACGACTATTCGTTGAATAGAAAATCTACTACCGACGAGTGTTTGTATCAAATGTTTTTTAGCAAATGAGTTTCATTGTTATCAAGTCATAATGTTCATTGAAGACTTACCTACCTATATAAAGATTGTTCGTAGATTGCAGGTCTAAAATCTAAACCTATTAGGTATTACTTTATTGATCATTTGTTATTTAAAATCTTAACGTATTGAAAGTGTTTCCTTTAGAATTTCTATTTATAGAATACGTTAGAAAATTTTGTAACGTCTCGATGTATTCATTACATTGTTGGCAACATCCGACATCAATACATTACAAACAGCTTCGTAGGTCCACGTACGCCATTGTGGCTATGGTATTGTCCAATCGATCACAATGGGATCGATGGGATTCCATAGTGGGCTGTGGAACGGGTGGCATCCCGCCAGGAGGGACAATAACGTCTGCTCCGATATGAAGGTTATGATCGACATTTGCATTTTTATTGCTCCCCCAGTCCCCGATGCTCTTGTATTGCTTAATATATGCCTTGTTTATCGAATCCGCTCTACTTCTTTATTGATATCCCCTAAAAGCCGGAGCTCTTTAGATATCGACGATTGAAAAACGCACAATCGTCCGTTTTCTATATTCTCGTGGGAAATCTAAACTATACCGGGAACGGATTGAATTGAAAAGAGGTAAACGAATCACTTATTACATCCCTCAGCGATTACTATTGGATTCGTATTATTTAACTTCCATTACTCTTGCTTCCAATAAGAAGTTTGTAATCGAAAAAGCTTTTTAATATTGACCATATTCATAGGCTGTTTATTGGTTTGGTAACGTTATCGGCAAAATTCACGAATTATATTTAGCCATAGGTCATGTCACCTTCATAGGCACCTTCTTGTTCGTCGTTTATTCGTTACCCTCGACTTAGTTTCTCTTTAAATAATAGTATAATTGAGTGTATACGCCATGATAATATCTTCTTCTGTTAAATTGCCAGTTCACTAACTCGCATTGCATCGGGAATTAAACAATAACCCTACCCGTTGCAATGCGTGCGTGTAGGAAGAGCCGCATATCGTAACGCGGTTGATGTGTTGCATTTCTCGCTTTGTGTACGGGCGGCTTCGACAGGGTATTGCAATCTTGACACACTTTCGAATGCTGTTGTTATGCGTGCCTTGCAAAATACGATGCAACGTGAACGAGTGCCTCCATGTGCATTGTGCAGTGTGCACTGTTCCGTTGGTATCGAGGACGTACATCCACACTTATTGGGTTCTTCATAAAATTAAACTGCTGTAACGGTGAAGGAAAGCGTCGTGAGGAAACCTGTGTTTAAGAGGTCTCCATAATGTTCTCAAAGGTGAACATGACACGTAGACCAGCGTGATGATGGACTTTATCATCATCCTCATTGTGAGAGGAACCGGTCCTGCTATGGGTCACTAATAGGTTTGGTTCTTTTGGTACAGTAACTCTTGGCTCATGCTGATATTAAATTTAAACTTGTGTTTTAGACCTTAAACCCACACGCTATAGTTTAATTACGTAGTAGACGTTCTAGTACTTTTGATAGATGGTCACTGTAGCGTATGCACCGCCGCATTGTAACTCTCGGGTCTTAGGTCTTGAGGGTCTAGGTTGCAATTTATATATGTTTTTGCCCTTAATAAGGCTCCGAGAACCATACCCCCTCAACCGAAATTCAAGAAACTGCTTAACATTATTAATTTAACACTTATTTAATCAAGACTGTACAACACATGTTACAAAACTGTTGAATGTGACGATTCGTGTGTAAACGCTGAACGGTAGTATCGCTCACGTAAGGTGTTGACAGTGATACGGTCTACCCATCAGAGCGGGCAAGATGAGTGACGGCGCTCAATTAGCAAATTATATCTTAGCGACACACGATACGCACTTTGACAAGCACCCACTGTATCTATGCACTTACCGCTTTGGTGGTATCATATTATGTTACCCATCATGGACTTTGATAGCGTATAGCCTTGGTATTGTAGTCAAACGGGTATTGGAGCGTAAAGAAAAATCTGAATCAACTTTATGGATAGCTATTGGTCTCTCAATTTTGTTTTACGACAATGTCATTGCGTACATTAATTGTCGCATGTTAGTTGTACTGTCAGTTCGGACAAGAGGTGTCCATTCAGAGATGTGTTCGAATTTTATCGCGTTTTTTGGCCGGCGCGCGGTTGTGTCGTTTTGCGACAGCCAATTACGACAACGCGTAGCCTGCGAAGAGCAGTCAAACGAAAATTGTAGTTTTACTATATATTATGTATTCTGAATAAATTTTTGGATACTAAAAATCGTTAAGCTTCTATAGGACGCATATTAGTGACTAATATCCTGTATCTAGAGAATTCCATCTCTTAGGTAGGTAGTCATGAGGGCCGAAAGGGATCAAAAGGGTAAGGGATTTACCTTAAAATTTATTTTTAAAAATAAATTGTTTGGTGCAAAATAAGTATGACAACAGTTACCGTAAGTAAATTTAACCACTTCGCTGTCCCGTGGGTCACATGTGACTCATACACATTGTTTAACTATTGTGTCTATTAATTGGACAGGCAAAGTGTTAAAACGGTAGTCACATACAAGGGCTATTAGGCCTGTCACAGCTGCGAGAAGGATGAGCGAGCGACGACGGCTTTGAATTAGCAAATGCACGTGATACGCACTCTTACGGACGGAAGCCCGTAAAAGACAACACATCCGACAGTGTTTCACGACATATCCGGCGTATGCGTTTTTATAAAATTAAATACTGGTTAATCGTGCTGACAATTCCTCGTTACAATATACATACGTATACAATTACAATACAATATACGATAACGTATACAATTTACAGCAAGTGGTGTTGATAGAACTGTATGATGAGTTTTTTCAATAATTGTTTAATTTATTTTTCATAATATGTATAACATTAGTTTATCTATTTTTTCTTAAAAGTATTGACTATTGATTCACCTATTAAAGACCCTTTAAGGCCATATTAGACATTAGTTTTTTTTGTCACGTTGTGGTCAGGTCGTCTTAAATTTTAGCGTACTTGGCTGAAGCACTGCCAAGGGTCTTATTTTGGAGTAGTGTAGCAAATCTTATAGCAATGTACACAACAGTTTAGGGATAACCTAATATTAGATTAGATAAGCGCCCGACGTATTTAGGTGAGGGAACGTCGCTCAATTAGCAGATGAGCTGGCTGACACGTGTCACGCACTTTGTCGGGCTTCGTTACGCACTTGGCGCGTTGGGTTTGTTATTGCTGTCATATTCGTAACCACTTCGCTGTCCCGTGAGTCACATGTGACTCATACCCAATGTTTAACTATTGTGTCTATTTATTGGACAGGCAACGAGTTAAAATTAAATAAATGTTCTCGTCGGAAGCTAGTTATTAAGCAAAGTAGTTAATAGCGTGAATTCATATGGTTAATTTCTGTTCTTAATTCCTAACATGTTATTACTTTCCTAAATCATGTTATAAAATTTTTGATGTTCTGACTGATAGGTTGCTAGAATGTTTCTTTGTATATGATCACGCAGGAATTGAATTTTACACAGGAACTCATTTCGTTTGACATACTGTGTGTACCTACAAATGCAAACGAGCAATTAATCTAAGTTGTATTTATATTTCTTTGCAACAATCCGCACACGTGGAACTTGTTTTGGTATGGACCCACCACCCTCCCTTATCTCTCTGAGTAGGTATATACCATAACAACTTATTCCAATAGTACACGACACGTGTTTCGCCCCAAAACGGAGCATCATCAGGTGATGTGGACTCTACAACGGTTGGTTGCTGAGTGAGGTCGCCGTTCGAGTGAGCTGCTTATATACCTTAGCAACCAACCGTTGTAGAGTCCACATCACCTGATGATGCTCCGTTTTGGGGCGAAACACGTGTCGTGTACTATTGGAATAAGTTGTTATGGTATATACCTACTCAGAGAGATAAGGGAGGGTGGTGGGTCCATACCAAAACAAGTTCCACGTGTGCGGATTGTTGCAAAGAAATATAAATACAACTTAAATAACAATGGATTTCCGCAAAGTAACGCCTGATACAATATATGAGCAATTAATCGCATCAATTGCTCGTTTTAAGCTGAAAATATACTATTGTAAGCTTTTGATTTTCCAACCTTGAATGTCCAGTTTTAATCCAAGTTTAGCGACAGTTAATTTAAATGTCAACCGTAGCCCAACGAATGCGAATCACGGACACGCGAACGGCGGCTAACTGACTACAATAATTAGTGAGCTCGGTGTCATTGGCCATGAAACTTGGCGACACGACAGCGCCGCGTCCCTGAGTTCCGCACGCCATTGCTACCCACTGCTATTCGCAACCTTGAATTTTTATGCGTTTGTTTATGCCAAATGGCGGACAAATAAGAGGCATGGCCACCTGATTTAAGTATTCAAAGCGGCCCATGTACATCTGTAACACTTGAGGTTGATTTTTCACGTTGATAATAGTAAAAGCTAATTTTTTAAGTAAGAACGTTACTGCGGGTTACTTATTTAGCTGCCAGGACGAGTTTATGCAACTGCCTCCGTTAGGAATAAGAACCTTCTTAGGTTCAATATCTGTCAGTTCATTATAATTTAATATCTGTAGACGTTAAAATTTTAACTATTTCTCTTTTGATGGTCAAACAAACTGTACTAAGTATAGTGCAATACGTGAATAAAAATGAAACTAATGTGAAACCAACCCAAATCAAACTCAATACACGTCAAATTGTCGCAATTTTACCGACTCTATCGGCGTTGATCGTATCTGAGTTGTACAACAAATAGGTAAGTTTTATATTACATAGGTATCATTGTATGCACTCGCATTGTCGGACATGCAGACTATTATGATGATTTGTTTACTTTGAACGATCTAATAGAGAGTGTGGCTCGTATCGTGGCCGAAGCAATTTATACCAGAGAAAGTTATTATCGGCGGCAGTCGCGACGGAAATGTTCATGGTATTGTAATGTTACTTTAATGACTTTCTTCGACTAAATAACATTGCTGTTCTGCTTTATTTTGCCTCAATTCAGACCTGCTCGCCTTGTTTTAATCACGGTGTACAATGCTCGCAACAAAAACTAACACGAAAGGTTTACGTTGTTTCATCTCACTTTAGCACCTCTGCCGACTTCCTATTTCTTTGTCAGGTATTATATTTTGCCGTCTTCTTTGCTTAAGATAGATTTTAATGATTAAAATATGTCTTAGAACAAAAATAAATGAGTAGACTTACTTACCTGTACCATATTCCAATGTACCATATATGCTATTCCAAACATATTCAGCACGCAATGACGATATGGTCGGTTGCGTCCGCAAACTGATGTATGAAAATTCACGTAGTCATGTATGAAATCACGTATGTCCGCCTGCCAGTGAATGCATTTGCACTTATCATCGACATCGTAGCGTTAGAAACGGATACCTGTTTGATTGATGTGAAGTATGCATTAATCTACCGGACATGGCGATCGGCGGAGAACGAATTAATAAAACTATTGCAATTGAATAATTGGAGGCTAAGAGTAGTGTAATTGTTGTTATGTAGTTTTATTGCTATTTACGTTTATTTATGTACTTATTTTTATGCACTAAAACAAAGCAAAGGTACACTTAATGCTATAAGAGCATTAATTCTACGTTCTAGAATCTAGATCAAAATGTAAAACTTATAAAGCGTCTCTTTCGTTAACTTCTTTAATTACAAACAAAATGTTTTAATGCAGTCACGAAATTAAATCCATTCGTGATCGTTAAACCTATTATTATATGAGCCCACAATTATAAACCGTGTGGGCATTTTTTCTCATTACGTCATTTCGATGGGTAAGTTCTTATGTGAAGTGAACACAACCTTTGGTAGAACTTATCAGGGCGGGGCACACCCGCCACTCTTTCTTTGCAATTCCGAGAATACGTATCTTGAAGGTCACTAGATACTCTTTCATATTATCTAATGATATTCGTGAAACATCTGTCGTGTGTACTTCCAACCGAATATGTTATGCTAATGTATCCCGCCCGATGTGTTCCTCGTATTTTCGTTTCGAAAAACTAGGAACTGATTTCAGCTTTAGTTTACGAATATATTGTTTCAAAGCTTTATGACGGATTGAAACCGAAACATTTTTTCCGGTTTTGGGAAAAAAACAAGGGAAATTGTATACTTCAAGTAAAACACAAAACGAGTGAATAAAATCAATTTTATTTCAACATGTTATTGAGCACTTCCGACCTTTCTTTTGACCTTATCGTAAAGTTTTAAATATTACTAATGTTATGGTTCCGCTTCACATAATCTGTTATTTGCTAAGATGAATAAATCGTGTAAACCTGGGTCTCTACCGAAGAAACATTGCCAACTTTTGTGTTGTCAACGCACACAGGGTTGGAAACGCAGAAGTTGCAAACATTTTTGAAAACAGTGGAAACGCACCTCAAGGCACTGCCCTTTTGCAGGTAACAGTGGAACTGAGGCGGATGTGCCGCCATTCTGAAAAGGTGAAGGTCGACGTGACTCATCACTGTTGGGTCGGGTATAAAAAGCAAAAAAACGCAGGAATCCACTCGCTTAGATTAAGAAAGGTTAGGTTTATTGTGTGTGATTTCTAAGGTGTAATCAAATGCTAACTTTACTCCGATGTAAGCGATACCTTTTCACTTTCATAATGAGTTGATCGTTAATAGAACATTGGTGTTCTAATACGTTAAAATGAATTTAATTAGTTTTAAGAAGCTTTTTTCCATCGCTTTCTTTTTTACAGCAGGATTCAATCATTTAAATTATTTAAAAATCTTTTTCACTTCGTTTACTTTTGAAGAGCCGAGCACACCAATTTCGTGTTGTCATTGACCCGTCAACTCCGTTGCCGCTTCGCAAAAAATTGGAGCGAATTTTTGAAAAGCAACTGTCTAAGAGAGTAGCGACGGTAGCGAATTCGTAACAGCCTGGCAGTATCCTTTTTTACAAAGGAGTCCAGTGTTCCCGCGCGTCTGCATTATTTGGAAAATTTTCAGAGAGGCCGAAGCGAGTTATGATTTCAATATCAAAGCGAAATCGCCTTTTATCGCTGTCTTAACTCTGTTTTTATTTTAGGTAAAAAAGGTGGAACAGTCGTTTTGGGGCGCCCGATGTCTATAGAGTGAGCAAGGTTAGATTGGAAACGCATTATTAAGACTATTTTTACCCCCGGTTTCAATATCGCTTAGTCTCAAGCCTAGCCAACATTTATTGATGATTTTCACAATTCCATTACAATGGTGGTCCCCAGTCGAGGCTCGTAATGGTCGATTGTCACATCGTTCGCTTTTATCAAGCTACATAAAATACACAGAACAATAAATAAAATAATTGCTCTGTGGCTTCGTAAAACGACTAGAATAAGTTTGTTCGGTTTCATTGAATATAGAAGTTCATAGTTTCATTGCACTCCAGGGGTGCGATGACTCTCTCTAGTCAAAATGCCATTGCCATCGTAAAATGGAGCTCTCGGTTTAGGATCATTCATTTCATTTCATTTCTAGCAAATTTATGTGTAACGAATGAATTCTGTTTTAGATGGAATGATGTAATCCAATTGCTTATTAACGTCTTTTGTTTTTTACTTGTAATCAGATAACTGATATCTGCGCAGATAACTATTTTGGGCGACCTTCAGTTTGTCTGCAATGCAGACCGGGTGCGGAGGCCTTTACATGAAGGAGGGTTGCTAGGGGTCGCGGTCGCCCGCTTCCAAAGTTGGAAGGTCAAGTTCTCAAAGTTTCCGATGTTCCTTATTGAAATGTGCCTCCATTCTCTACAGATTTATTAATTTGCCCTAATTGCTTATTATTTATAAGCGATTGTGTTAACTTCGCCTTGGGATGAAATTTGTGGCCGACTTCGTTGATGTTGCCTAATTGAGATATTTCGTTCAGTTTCGCAGTTGTTTCGTCATGCTATTATAACGATTGAAATCGAAATAGTTGTGTTTGATCCGTAAATCGGTTTGTAGTTTGCGTAAACATCGTTGCAGCCTTGAGTGCTCTCGTGGTATTTGATGGTCCACACGGCTGAACTGTATGGGCATATCTAGATTTTATCTTGCATCGAGAAATGAGGCCATTCAATTTGTTCTATCTTTATATTCGGCGGCTTTACAGTCCGCATACTTTAGATTATTTTCAGATATTTATGTATCTTTCATTTCGATTTATGTAGATAGTAGCAGAAATATGTGTTTAAATATTTAAAAATTTTGAGCATACAGTACAATTTTGAGGTAAGTATAATTCATATTCATATCTATTTTTGAAGACACGTAAATTAAGCCATATCCAGACTACTATTAAAATAGAACCAGACTGTTTTAATTGCTGGTCGTTGAACTGAAAGATAATGTGTAGGTTAAGCTAGCCAATTACGTTGCCGAAGCTTTGATCTCGTCCTCATTGGACGAACTATCAACGTTGAATATGCCCATAACAAGTTTTATCTCATTAAGCTTTAATCGAGAGTCAAATTTCAGTTTTATTAGTCTGCGATCTCATTGCAGGGTCGGGTTTCCGCTCAAAATAATAAGGATGGCCTTAGTCCACCATACCGTGCACCCACCATGCAAGTTTTCTAAATATCGTTAGTTATACTAACTACTTTTGATATTAATATAAATATGTACATATATGTAGGTATATGAGAATGTCTAACTGTATTTCGAATTATTTAAGGAACATTAAGAAGATTATGAATATCTTTTGTTAAGCATAAGAATCGTTTCAGCAGCATCCCCGAGGAGCTGTAACGTCTCTGTTTGTGTAGAGATCATCGCAATTTGTAAGCGTTCGCCTGAGCGGTGGATTCTCTTGGGATAATTTTGAATTAGAAATGTTTTATAAATACAGTTTCGTTGTACTTAGTAGTGGCTACGTAAGTACCTACAAACTACTTAGGTTCTCATCGTAAAATAACTTAAGGCACTGTAAAATGTTTATTGTTTATGTTATTTGAACAACACTGTGTGCTATGTGTTTCACGAGAACGCATGTTACCTTTCGACTAATTAATTGGCTTCCGCAGTACGACACAACTTTTGTCGTCCAGCCGAAAAACAACGCGACAAAATTTAAACACACACCTATTTGAATGGACCTCCCTACTGGCACTGAAATTGTCGTAAGACTAACTTGTTGCGAGTACCGATTTTGTCGTCGCATGACTTTCCAAGACTTTTCGGACAAGGTGTACCTATGGGAAGTATTTTCTGTGTTGATATTCGATTCTGAACCTTGCAGATTTAAAATAAGGATACTGGCCCTAACTGAGGACCATGTAGATACGTATGTGTCACATATGCGGGCTTAGGCCCCTCCCACTGGCGTTATGCGAGCGTTTCTCCAATGTCTGTGCAGCGACAGCGTCGCGTTGACGCTAAATGTATTGTTTCAACAAAACTAGTGTTTCCTCGTCGGAATCGGAATCATTTTGTCTCTGACTGATTGTACGCCTGCGTTCAGCGGATGCGTAACCTTAACGTCGCGACGACGCTGCGCAGCCGTTGGAGAAACGCCAACGCTCGCAAAACGCCAGTGGCCAAGGGGCCTTATGTTCCTGCCTGTATCATGCCACGGTCAAGAGCGCTCCGTGCGTCACAAATTGCGCTCCTGCGAATCAATTGTTTGTTTCCTTGTCGGCTCGTTGATAAACTTCGAACCCACACTGGAACCTGAACTGAATTGAACCAGGATATTAATGAACCTTTAAAATCGAACATAAAGGATTTTTATATTTCCAGTTTTTCAAACAGGCAGGTTTTTAATTAACAATTGATGAGTAACAATCGATATTATCACATTATCAAATCGTTAAATAATAATTGTCTTACTTTACAGGCTGTAACACTAAATAATTAATTGTCACAAAAACAAAGTCTGAAGTAGAGGTTCAATTTGCCCAATTATACAGGCAACTGTTGTTCAGCTGTGGACAACGAAGGGCTGAAAAGAGGGAAAAGATACAAGCATTGTTGGGATCGTGTAAATAGTAGTAATAGGGGGAGCAGCGGTGATAGCCCAGTGGCTTAGAATTCGACCTCGAATCGAGGGGTCCGGGTTCGAATCCCAGTGGCACGCACCAATGACTTTGTAATAAAAGTTATATGCGATTTATAAAATTAAATATCACCTGCTGTTACGGTGAAGGAAAACATCGTGAGGGAACCTGCATGCCTGAGAGTTCACAAAAAAATGTTCTCAAAAGCATGTGAAGTCCACCAACCCGCAGTAGGCCAGCGTGGTGGACTAAGGCCTACCTCCCTCTCATTGTGATAGGAGACCCGACCCTGTAGTGGGTCATTAATGGGTTACTGACATGACACATGACAGGGGTAGTAATTCTCACTTATGCAGGACCAATAGATGCATCTAGATTTACTGTATGTAT
Organism: Erynnis tages; assembly: GCA_905147235.1. NCBI lineage: Eukaryota > Metazoa > Arthropoda > Insecta > Lepidoptera > Hesperiidae > Erynnis > Erynnis tages. The sequence continues at coordinate 11,353,552 of LR990072.1, forward strand.
TTTACTATATACTTTCATTGAATGTATAGATGTGGGGTACTGTAGTTATAGTAGAAGAGAGGGATAGGTAGAAAATTGAAGCTTGTTTACCAGCTCTTCGAAGTCATGGTCAAGTGGTCTCAGTGCGTCACATTAATGTGTCCATTAGTCGATCTGCTGATAATAGCTGCATCGATTGTTTATTTCCGTATTGATTCATGAAATGTACAAAACTCTTTATTTTTATGTCTCTTAATATCTTTTGTTGTAATATAAAAGTAGCAAAGAGCGTGATGGTCAACCTAATGCTACATAAGTGGACACTATAACCAATAAAAACACTATGAACCTCAAATAGGAAGAAGGCAATTTAGGTTTCAATTAGATGCTGCTACTTATGAGGGCTAATTCGGCTCAGAGACGCCTCAAACCTTATTCCCTGGCGACCACAAAACCCAAAAGACAAGACATGCATGTAATTACACTTGCGATTGTAATATGATGATATTATATTTGACTCTGACTTTGAATAAAGATACAAAAACACTGGTGGATGTTATGATATTGCCGTGATCCTAGAACACGGAGTTGTATGCACGACGCATATGTGTGCGCTGTTATTGTTAGCCTTAGCCGTGAAAGCCGTGAAAGGAACTCGCTTTCGTATTTATAGTATTAGTAGCAAGGTGACTACTTGTCCTGCAGTGATGGTCAAGTGCGCTGCGTGGTTCTCACCATACGAGTACTTGTTAGGTGATTCTTTCAATATGTAGTATGTGGGTGCCAATTGCCTAGAAATCTTAATCGAGTGACCGTGGTTTTGATAACGAATGGGCTCTCGTTTCCATATCGAAGTTCAAGTCAAGTTCGGTCACTCGGTAACCACCTTTAACTTACAACTGGTTCAGACAAGGCTTATTATTTTCGCGAAGATTAGACTCCCGTCGTATATCTGATACTGTCATAAATTGGTGTTATAATGTTAACTTTTTGCCTACAATCATTGCTTAATTTTAGCACAACTTTGCGGGTGTTGCACCTCCTGTATTCCGGCATAACTGAAACCGAAACCAAACAAACCCAAAAATACAACGATATAACCATAATATCGTCCTGATGTAATGAAATTGTTGGTTGTGATCTGGGTAAATGTTCTTTGAGGTTCGTACATGAAACGCACCATACATGGACTCCTTGTGTGTTTTGTAACAAAGTACGATTTTAGTACCTATTCTCAATTCAATACATTTAAGTGCCACAGTCCACCAACCCGCATTAGGCCAGCGTGGTGGACTAAGGCCTACATCCCTCTCATTGTGAGAGGAGACCCGACCCTGTAGTGGGTCATTAATAGGTTACTGACAAGTGCCACAGATGTATAAGTAATAAGTAAGCCTGTAGAGTAATATGGCTAAGGCACTGATTGAAAGTATAATAGGTAGTGTACCTACATATAAGATATGATTGTGTCAATATTAAAATATTTCGTAAGAATCAGATGATATAACTCATGCTATTAACATAAATAAATAATCAAATTTTCGTATGTAAATGTATTTGTATTTAAATTACATAACACATGCCTTGCCCCAAACAACTTTTATACGAATCAAATAGGTGACATTAATTGTAAGTAGGTACAACTTTATGAAGCTATTGATAATAGAAAGTCCTAAGTGTAATTAAATGCTCATGTGTTTCGTAAGTATATCGTAACTGCTAAATAATTCACTACTAGGTATCCCTAATTTTAGCTGATTTCATTTGAGTTTTTATCGGTGTGATTTTAAAAGTGTGACTAGATTAAAATAGATTTCGACACATTTCAATTAAATTTATCCGTAGCTAGCTACAAAGTATGTACATATAACAAAACCTCGGTTTTCTTCCATGGAGACTTCGCTAGTTTAATCCATTATCGAGCTCGCCTCATCGCTTAGCCAAATCGGCAGTGACTGGCCAACACGCCTCCGCTTACATCATGCAGTATGATCACCCTCACCCCTCCGCCATGATTAATGGACGCTTTAATTTGAGATGATACTAATAAATGTTGTAATTTGCCCTGTCGGTTTTAGTAGATACCGCTTTATAACGACTCGACGTCAGGTGAAGCTTTATATTTAGATTTCGGTAGTGATTTTAAATTGGTTGACCTCAATCTTATGGTTTTTATTAATGAGAGCAATTATGTTGGTTGGTTGTAGTAATTTTTACGTAAGCATTTATTCTAAAGTATTCAAAAGGTATCGTGTGTCATATCATTGTTTCGAATATTAAAAACAATGCTTATTGGGTACCTACTTAAAAATTATATTGAAAGACGCGCTTGTACGGATTATGAATTATAATATTTTCCTCAGACGGTTTTTGTAAAATGAATACCATTAAATGCAAACAAAATGATACTCGACTTTGAAGGGTGTCCTCCATTGTTAGAGAAGGATTATTGCTTTATTGGAAAAAAGGATGAAAATGTACTTCTATCTAAACGAGTCACGAGTCGAAAGCTTTAAGCTTTTCTATTTAAGCTCTCTAGTTTATTGTGCTGTCTTACCCACTCGTGTTCTATTTTGAAATATTAACGAATGCTCTGTTTTTGACATAAAAGTAGGTATTGTATTTTGTTATGTATCGTATTTGTCCTCATTTAAAACAAAATGACCTTTCGTGGGATAATAGCACATTTTATTAACCTCCTCCTTTTTTAAGTTGGTTAAAAATGCGTCATTATGTAATTAATTCATCTCGGTGCATATAAAATTAGTTGTGAAATTCAAGAATGCAATTTTATGCAATTTTAAGGATCCTTTTTATTCGTCGTGAGGCGATCGGTAAAGCTGATGATACCTCTAGTATGAGGTGCCTGTGGGGTGCACTTTGCCATCGAAGTATCGATAAAATTCCTAGTAAGGAGGAGAATAAAATTAAAATTCCTTCCTCTATTAGTTAGCCGTATACTAGGTAGGTACGTATACTATATTCGTGGTGCCAGCATTGAAAGCGTAGTAGTTTGAATTGCGGACTTCGGCTTATGAGAATCTTTATTAATACCAGCAATGAGTTCTAAGTCATGTATTTTGGGACCGCTAAATTTAAATATATTTTCACTTACATGAGGTATAGAATTGACTCCTTTACGTATAGGTGAGTTGCATTTTACATATAACCAAATGGTGTTCCAATCGAATTATTATTGACCCACAGAATAGATTTCCCTTTACTTCAAAATAAAGTCAGAGTATCAAGGTATAAATGACTAAAACCGGCTTGCATAAACGATTGGTATACGCATTAACAACATTTCCACGATATAATTGTAGTAATTCTCAGCAAATTGGATTAGGACTCCGCTAAGGCGTCCCGTCCGTGAGGCTCAAGCGATTAAGCCATTGTCATTTTTATATCGGATCAGGCATCGCTTAAACAAATTAGGTATAAGTAATACGGAAGTGGTGGAAAGCGTCCGGTGGCGCGAGGCTGACGTCACTCCATCGCAGGTTGTGGTGCGGCAGTTGATCTTGTTAGGGGCGAAGCGGCGAGGCTTCCGCTAACAGGGTTGCCATTAAATAGTTTGGGCGCGGAGCTAATCCGCGGATGCTAGGAAACACGGACATGGTTTTATTCAATTTTACCTGTTAGTTCATTTGTATGTTGGACTCATATCTTGCGAGTTACCCTTTTATCACTTAATACGTTTGTTTTTACTTAAGTTTTTAGTTACGTTAATAGCACATCTTATTAACCTTCTCCTCCTCCTCCTTAAGTTGGTTAAAAATGCGTTATTATGTAATTATTTTATTACGTCATTTAATGTAGGTGACTACATCGCCAAACTATCTGAAAACTGCAGATGCATTGCTGCAAAAATATAGAAAATAACTGAACCTTTTAGTATGTACAACTTTTTATAGGTGAACGCCGAGGAATCATTTCTAGCATTCATAGTTTGAAATGTAAACGATAAAGTAAAAATACGATAAATTCTCTTTTTCATAAAATCGAGGCTGGCATCGTGCCCAATTTCTTTTGCTCCAAATAAATGTGAAAATACATAATATAATAATAATATGTACAGGAAATCTTAAAAACGCTTAAATGACAACCCTACTAGACCACCTTGATAGCTTAAACGTTGCTTTCGTCTAATTCCGCCTGTGATGAGTTGTGCTGCCACGAAATTGAATCTTGGGCCCGGTGTCGTCAAACTAATTGTAGCTTTGTACATCATCGGAGGCGTCGGAGTGCTTTGATTGGAGGCGCCTTGCCTTGGTAATTGGTTAGATGCTCTCCGCGCACAATTATTCGCACTCCGTTGGTACGTAATTGAGTCAAAATTGTTTTTGGATAAATGAATGAGGATCAGTTGATTGCGCTTTTAGTATGAAAAAGTATAGATTGAAGAACCACCACCAGAATTATTTGGACAGGAACCTACCATCGCCGCCCTGCCTTTTACCTTGTTTGGAGTTTTTCAGTACTTTCAGTTAGGATGTGTGATTGCTGAAGAAACAAAAAGGCGACCATTTTTGTTCATCTGAAGTAGCAACGTATTCGTTTACTAATGGGACAAGGATTCATTGGCATAATTATTCGATATCTAGTTCAATCGAAACTATCTTCCGTATGCACACCGAATTTGCAAATCTCGTTCTACAATTCTGTAATGAAATCACCATATTTGGAGCTAGCTGCGTTCGGAAATAATGCCATTAACTAAATTAGCCCTAACTCGATAACAAGCCGAGCCTCCCACCGGATTTACAGCGGACGAGAGTTCGAGACGTAAACTGGACATACTCAGTTCCAATAATTTTATATTGTACTGGTTTGCGCTGGAAAATAGTAGGATTAGATTCTGGACCCAAGACCAGAGGAGTAGCTTTGACGTAGGGGAAGTCTATGTGCTTGTGTAAAATTACGGTTAATAGACAGATGAACTAGTACCGCAGTATTGTATCTTATGTTCTGCATGGTAATCTACAACAGCATAAATAAAACTTGTATCTTGATCGAAGTGTCTTACGGAATAAGACGGTCTTAAGATTCTCTTTGAGCATATCTGCTTTATGATCCCGTCTGACTGGTCTGATGACAAAGGAAGGTAAATGAGGCGTGTGCTTGTCGCTTTTTTTTAACTATAGATTTTGTAGTTATCCGTCCGTCGCACGAAAACGTTAAATCAAACATAAAATGGACATGCTAAACGTATTATAGCTGTAAAACAACTTTTATTGCTATCTAAATCCAATCTCCTTCCTCTTTCGTGTCATATAAACTGTTGTCGCAATTTTAACCTATCGTCGGTCCCGTTTGACCGAATCTCTCGAATGTTAATCTTTCCACTGCATTCTCGTGTCGAAACTGTGTTATTCTATTTCGGTGGGACGTACCGCGTTAACGAAAATGATGATGTAGCTTCTATAGAAATCTTGTCGATCGTTCGATTCATGAACATAATACGCGTTCGTCCGGAGCAATTCAATTATTCGATGTTTCATTACGCAGCAGACGGCCGTGTTACTTTTGTGCTTCTACAAAGGTTCTTACGATTCACTTAACGTTAATTCATTATAGAGGTCGACATCGTCATTGCGATAAATTGAATAAGCTCGAAGCTTCTGAGGGGTAAGTATGATTGGAGGTGAATTGGTCGTAATGAGATCGAGATAATAAGCGGTCTGTTTCGGAGGAGATCTTTGTAGTATCAAAACGGTACATCGTGCGTGATCACACGTTTCGTAATACGCGGTGGAGCGGGTCGTTATCCTTTCGCGACCTTGCAGCTGCCATAAATTCAGTAAATTGGTCGCGGTGCGGGAGGAACGCATGCGTCATTCTGGGCCGATGCGCTCCGCTTGTTGGGCTCCTACACGGCAAAAAATCTTGAGTTGTTCCGACCACCTAATCCGTTATGTCGAGGGAACGCGAAGCATCCAACTTCAACTTGGCAGGAATGCAGCTTGCATTCGGGATATTGCGAAACGTATTGTCGTACTCTGTAACTGAAGTGCGAATTTGCCAGCCATGTAAGAACAGTTATGACCTACGGTATCGAGGATCTTTAGCCGAATCTTTTCCTGAGAGCCTGATGCTTATGCTCAAGAGATTGATATTTCTGCGCCGAAGAGGAATGAATCCCTAGGCTGCATGCTAAAATGGCGATGGCATGGCAAAATTGTTGGTCAATTCAATAACGGTTAAGCGATGGAAAAGAAAGGAAAGATTCTTAAATTTCGTCCATGTCTGTACAGGCCGTGCTTTTACCGTTAGACTGGTGTCCTGAAGAACTCAGCGATGTGGCGCTGGACTTGGTGTTTTGATTAATGTTGATTATTGGAAGCCAATATGCACCAGCTAACTACAAAGCCTTATAGATTCCGCTATGCCGGATCCCTATCCCAATATCGATTCAATTGACAACTTACATCGTCGATCTTCCGTTCGATCGTTGCGCGATCGCAACCGGCCCGGCGTGCTCGTAATGGCAGAAGTCGCGAATGTAACCCCACCTGTTGCGGGTACTAGTTTTTACAGCTACAACTGTAAGTTGTAACGTTGATACACGCATTACCTCACGACCGTCGCAACCGGTCCGCCCGAGGTGCCTCTAACATTTATGTTTTCATTTGACATCACGATTTGTAATCATAATTATATTCTGAGCTGCGGTATAAGCTCTTGACTAACAATTTTAATACGAGGAATTATTTCACGGTTAATCTTTTTATGAGTACATTTTTAAAATAAATTAGGTAAGTGCGCTTTTAGTTTAGATTTTTAAAATTACACAGGAAAGTTTAGGCTATAAAGTCGACATGTCCCATTGAAATGTCACGAATGCCCCAAAAAGTAAAATATAGATAGTGGACGGATAGATCGAGAGCGAAAACCCATTAAAACTCTTACCCACGTCGTTTTGCAATCGGCGACAGACGTGAACGGTAAACATTCTTATGGTCCGTGAGCGAAGCGCAAATTTCGTCAATCATTTCGTCAGACGTCACTGTGAGTTTAGTTCTTCGTCATAGCGGTGTTATTGCCTAGCTTAGCTTAGTCCATGAATGGTACGAGTAGCTGTTACCTACTTCTGATATATTTGGTTCATTTCCTCCCAATATTAATTAAATTATAACGAGCCCAATACTGTTATTGAAGATCCAAAATATTTTAGTAATTTACTCCCAAAATTTATCAAATTATAGCTATTTCATATTTTTTCATATTCATATTCTCTTTATTGTGGACAAAAGGTAAATATACAGATGACAGCAGCTTATTGAAGAAAAAGTCAGCTGATTGCATTGTAATCATAAATCATATAAATCATGTATAACATATAATTAATGAATTTATCAGTTGATAGTTTTTATGTACTAACTGGTTTGTAGGGAGTTGATCATGAAAGTCTGTTGCTGGTTCACGGACCATTATCGTCTTCCTTTCAAGGGACTGTTGGGACAGGTGATTGAGTGCGACGAGTCGCGGTCTGTCCCGAAGGCGAGAAATAAATTCCAGTCGCAGCTGACTGTCCGTTCGGAAAATTGAAATTGGTACCTTCGCTTATGGACTTATACGCTCCGCTTGATTACAGTCACCGTCTGCTATTGGCACAATGAATTTATGATCGCCGCCGCGGTTGGGGTAAATCTGACCACAACGATTCTCTCGGAAATATTGCTGATTCAGTCGGATACGATACGTTGTTTAGTAGAAACGGGAAGAAAAGGATCGATTCTACCTTTCAGGTGTACCTAGTACATACAAATATGTATTTTTTTAAAGATGGCAATACCATTTACTGTAAGTTGATATCGAAAGTTTTGCAGGGCACCGGTTTGTTCCACCGCGGTATCACCGGAGATCCCGGAGTCCTCCATAATAATATGTGCTGACAAAGGCCACGAATATAATGCGGTGATTACTACAATGAATTAAAAAAAATGTTTTTGAAAACCATATAAGTTAACATAGTCATACGATTGAAATATGCCATATCTTTGGTACGTAGACAGAAAGCTTTAACATGCTACGTATGATTAAACGAGCCCGAATAAACGTAAACTCTGCCGCAACGTTCGCATGAAAAACATGTTTTTACACATCAAAACATCGGAAAATAAGGCTGCATGAGCATTTTTCCGTTTTCTGGGTCGACACGAAAACGTCGTTACCGCGGGGCGGGAGGCAATTAGGGCGAACCAATAAAACATCACCATTAACGAACGCGGCTGGTGCACCGGCCCGCCGTAATCGTGTAACAGTTAGATACTCCGGTGATTAAAAATTTTATACGAGATTTATTTTATTAGCCTCACCAGGGCCGTTACCTAATAACTAATAAGCAGTTACATTTTCATGAAAAATATCTGCTTAAAGTAAGCACAGACATTACCCTCGAAATACACTCTATTAGATATGTGTGGTGTTAGTTTTTACAATTTAGGAGCTCTTTATTTATTAGTCTAATAAACAACCGAAGATTCCAAATGACCCAACTGTGAAGGACGGGAATAACCCGTTAGATTTTCGTGAAAAATATCCGACAGAAATGATCCTCGGATATCACGAACGTACTAGACACATTGGTATTCGTTTTTACAATTTAGAAGCTCTTTATTACGTCACTTTACTACGTTTTACATTGGCTTCTTTTAGAGTCGAATACACTTCCCGAGATTCCAAATGACCCGGCCATTAAGCACAGGTTGGTTGTTATTTGATTCAATTATCGTATCCACTTAAGCCCTTCCGCACATCCCAAGAGGACCCGAATTTAAGTATTGCCTAATGGTTGAACACAATCCGCTGTAATTGTTTCATTATTTAAATTGCGGTCGATTATTCCCAGTCCATCGTTGAGTTCGTTTTGCCTACTTCTACAGACTGAGTGATACTATACTAGAGAAATAACAAAAGTGGGCTCAACTTTTTTAGTGTCTTCAAAAACAAAAAAGACGTCCAAATGCGTAAGGCACACCGTAGAAAGAAAATTACTACCCGGTACCAGAACACTTGGAGAAAGGACTTTGGAATAAGTTTAATGTATCACTAAAAGTGACATGAAAGCAGTTCCCGCCAAAATAAAACCGAACTTAAAGTGAAAAGGCGCTTATAATACTCCATATTGACGTATGAAAGTCAAAACCTAGTGACGTAAAAGGTTTTATCCTTATTTGGTGAGGTTAGCCATTGTTCCGGAACAATTTGTCTGTGGGCCTAGGCGTAGACGTTGTCGCCTCCGATGCTGAGTCGAGTCAAGTGATGCACTCGACGTGTCCACACAAAGGCACCTCTGTTCTTTGTTCCGCATCTTTGTTTGTCTCCACCGAGGCACAGTGAACAACTTAACACAGAAGAGTACGGTGTCCTCTGAAAGGAAAGGAAGCGCCGGAATTTTGTGTTTCATTGTGCGCGAATGTGGGCCAAGTCGGAAGGCGCGATGTTCTCGATGAGCGCTGCTTGACTTATTGTCGGAAGATGCTTCTGTCACAGTTTGAAGTGATTACGGTTTATCTAGTAGGTTCTATGTAGGCACTTAAGTTTCTACATAACGACAATATAAACAAGCCAGGAACTGCTTTGTAAGTCTAAGGTTTCTCGCTTGATTAATTCTAGGTCACACCGGAATCAGACCACATAATTACGAGGGATCACGACGCGTACCATTGCAAATGCGATAGACCTCTATTAAGCCCTGTAATAAGGTCACCATTTACTCCTCGCCTTTAGCCTAATTCGGTATTAGGCTGAAGGGTCAATTCTCATAGATTTTATAGGCGTCGAGTTTCGGAAACGATCAATCTTCTCGTAACTGGGGCAATCTTTACTTACTCTTCGGCATATCTTTTATTTTCTGTCATATTTATATTCACTTCAAGTTAAACCGGAACATAATTTGATTATGATTTCTTTAATAGTCTCGTTATAGCGTAAGTAAATTAATTTGTGTCTGAGATTCATGACAAAATATTAATCTAACCGTAGCGAAATTCTATACCTGAAGGCAAGCAGTTTATTTATTTTATTTATTTATTTGATGAAGAATTTGTGTTGTTGTTGTTGTTTACCCTTAAAACAATCTAAATGTCAATTAAACACGCGACAGGTGATATTTAAGCATTGGCATTAATTATCTTCAATTGCTCTAGGGGAGGAAGCAGCTGTTGCCCGTCATTGTTGCCATGATATTTTCCTTTAGCAATGGAAACAAAACTGGTTTAGCATTCAGAGCACACGAGCAGTCCACCTGATGTTCAGTGTACACTGCACCTCATTGGACTATGACACCTTATATTCATAGGTCTATTGCAAACTGCCATTTCTGAAAGCAGGGTATGGATTCTATACAGGGCTATCTATATTCATATCGTTCAATATACAGCATTAGAAATAGAAAACGTATTTTAACGACCTTATATTTTTATTACTACTAGTCGCACATAAGGCCCAAATTTCAAATGAACATGTTCCATTAGAGTTCCCGTACCAAATATCCGTTTTATTTTTTCGGGATCCCTTGTGTACTTAAACATCCATCCCATCAACGCCGATGGTCATAACAATCCTAATAGAATTTCACTGTTTGTAACCGAAAATTTAAATAGAATAGGTCCGCAAAATCCATTTTCAGCGATAAAAAGAAAATAATGTTCCGACACTGAAAATATTTTTCAGCTTGATAAAAAAGGCTTTAGTGCCAAACGTTTTTTTTTATTGAAAGTGAGTTATTGTAACAAATAGTAGTTTACTTTTGAAATAATTTCCACTTCGGTGCTCTTTTTATGTTCAAAACATTTTGTTATACGTTTACATTGTTTCGCGAAATTCTGTTGTAATTGCGGGAGAAGGCGCAAAATAGCCTTCACTCCGCCATTATCGCGAAGTTTACCTTTCACCTTGTGCAAATGTGCGTACGCTTTTAGGTGTTTCCAGGGATTACCCTTGGAAGTGTTCTTGTTTGTATTAACGCTCTGTTAGTATTCCGAGGTATGGGGAGGCGAGCGAGATGTGCCCATGAGTATCCACTCACTTAGCCGTTCCACCGCGTCTTAAATATTTGACGGCGGTTCAAGTAGACGGACTTAGTTTGCGTGCCCGAAGTAATAAGGTTTTCATTGAATCCGGAATCGAATAAATGAATAGATTCAAGTCCTAGCGCGCACCAGGTTTTATTATTGTTGCGACACGATTTTATTATCGCGCTGAAAAAAATCGGTGTATGCGCGACTTGCTTTGTGATTATCGCGTCGAATTGCGATCGCGGCAAAATGTGATAAACCACTATTTTAAAATCGCTGCTATATTTTGTCGCATATGCATACATTATCATATCATATTATATTATTAAAGTCACGCGAAAAATAATCGTAGTGTTCTACACTTAGAGTTAAAGTCAACGTAAATTAGTGGCATATTTTCAATTTTGAAGAGGATGTATGGCAGTTCATTAGTATGGACTCCGTTTAAATGAGCCGTGGTTGTACATACAAATGTCGGAAACACAATTGAATAAAACAATACATCTTTAAGCGATACGTTGCTAGGATGTTCTCGGGAATGTGTGGCTGTTTGTTTGAATGAATAGTACTTAAAAGGTGCGTGGTCGTTCATACTAATGTGTTGCCTCGAAAACGTGTATAGGTAGATTACGATTTGCTCAATCCTGATAATTATGAGTTAATTCAATTGTATTGTTCTGAAAGTGTTATTAGTACTTATTGCTATCAAATCCCCGCTGAACAAACATCAAATGCGTCAAATTAATTACATTTCTGAAATGAAATCCCTTGTGTTAGCATAAACGGATAGTATAAAATCATTTGTCCCTAAATTAGACGTGGAAATGTTAAAGCGCTTACAGGAATGACAATGTTTTTTATAATTTTATAAAAACCAATGGAGAACCTTGGTATGTATACGACTATACGTACTTACTGCCGCTCTCATTATTCGCTGTGAAGAACGTTCTGCAGTAAGAAGTTCAAATACGACGTGACAGTCTTAGGATTTTTATACTTGGATTGTTGTTGTATTGTTTTAACCCATTAATGACTACAGGGTCGGGTCTCCTCTCACAATGAGAGGGATGTAGGCCTTAGTCCACCACGCTGGCCTAATGCGGGTTGGTGGACTTCACATGCTTTTGAGAACATTTTTTTTTGTGAACTCAGGCATGCAGGTTTCCTCACGATGTTTTCCTTCACCGTCACAGCAGGTGATATAAATTTTTTTTATAAATCGCACATAACTTTTTTTACAAAGTCATTGGTGCGTGCCACTGGGATTCGAACCCGGACCCCTCGATTCGAGGTCGAATTCTAAGCCATTGGGCTATAACCGCTGTCTATCACCTTTTATACTTGGATACTTATTTAAAATCCCAGAAGATTGCACAGCTTGGGCCAGCCAGCTTCGTTGAACACATTGCTCCTATTAGGATGAACTTCAACTTCCAGCTTTTGTTCAGAAGGTTTCGCCAAGTTCAGAAGCGCAAACTCATGGAACGCGTTGTTTCCTTTTGCGGAGTGATAGTCATTACATATTCCCAAAATGCATAAGTAATGGAAAAGTTTTAGCCCTCCCAGCAGTCAATGACCTGAATCACTGACAAATCAAGTCACCTACATACAGCTCCAACATAGGCCACTATGCAATTAGGCCTTTCCTAGAACTAGCTATCGGTTGTGTTCCGAGAGCCCCGAGCGATGTCAACGACCGTCCGGGGGCACGGTCGACCGGCTCGTCGCGATCTGATTGTTGCGCCAATAAGCGATTTGCATGCGTCGGCGACCGCGCACCCATGAGTTGCCTAATTGTATGGCTAGATGACCGAGTGCTGTGTAAACCACGGTTTGGTTGATATCGGTTATTGTGATTTATGAATATTATTGGCTGAGCCATTGTAACCTATAACAATATGATGATTTGTGATGACAAACTACTGTGCAATTTGCAAAAAAATCTTACTAAATTATACATGCGTCGGCGACCGCACTCATGAGTTGCCTAATTGTATTGCAGCGGACCTAATGCTATGTAAAACATACATAATTTATGCACTACTATGTATTTATCAATAAAATCTGACATAAGTTTTAAAATTCGAAAGGTTTTGGTTTGGTTGGATGGATGTTTTGATACTCTGTTACAAGTAAATGACTCAATAGATTTGGATAATATTTAGTACATAGATAGTTTGTAACCTGTTTTAACATATAGGATTCTATTTTACCTTTGGCCTTTTAAAGTCCGGGTAGACAAGTTTGTGAAGCTTCTGTTTATATTGTTTTATTCAACTTCATACCTAATTTGTTAGATTTGTTACCTTTGTTATTTGTTACCTTTATCATAATATCTTATTTTACAAAGTATGTTATAAAATTCAGTCTCAAAGACACTTCTTTACTACGCTTTAGCTGAACATCACCCAGTTCCTGAGCGTCCTACTGAGCTTTTAATAATGAAGGGAGAAGGAAAAAAATAAAATTTGCATTGGAATAAAGTTCGCATCGTACAAGGACTGCGCCCGCGCACTCATGAGCTAATTAATTGCCAGTTGAGAAGCCGTCGTTGTGTAATTGATGGCGTCGTGCACTTGTTGCTTGTTTCACTAATGGGGAATTATTGCCCTCTAATGAATGCTCCTCTTTGAATCGATCATAAAACGTGGCGAATGATCGAGATTCAACACCGCATTACGACCTGATAGCCCTGTGGCTGAGAATTTGGTCTCTTACTCGGAGGGTGCGGTTCGAAACAGTGGCACGCACCGATAACTTTTTTATAAAAATCTTATGTGCGCTTTATAAAATGCGCTATTAAAATATCACCTGCTGTAACTGTGAAGTAAAACGTCGTGAGGAAATCTGCATTCCTAATAGTCAAGCAAGGCGCAAAAGTGGCAAACTGGCAACACTAGAAAATTTTCCGATGAGATTCCATATCCTCTTGTTCTCACCGATCTTCCGTTCCGAGAGTAACCTATCTATGTATATTACGCTGGATATAATGGAAGTAGGACTTGTATGGCTTGCTCAGGTTCTATTCTTGGATAGTAAAATTGTTTTAAAGTAGGAGAGATTAGTTTTGTACCAATGAAAAATAATATGTAGATGATGAAGATTGAAAGTAAAATTAATCAAAGGAGGCTGCTTTTTGTCCTAGAAATGACAAAAATATGAAATGTAAAATCATTTAGACTTACACCTCCTCTGTTCTTTCGTAACATTTTTCTATCATCCCCAATCCCAAATTGCTTTATTTGCCGACATCGCTGCAGTTGTAGAGAACTATCCTCGTAAATTCTCGTCATCGGTTTTCATGAGAGAAGATTTAACGCTCCTTATGCGAATACTTGTGACCTCCAGTTCGAAATCTTAAGTCAGAATTTGTACAACGAATAAAGTTATCTTTCAAATTTAAATTTGTCTATTGACTAAACATTTTTCAATCCACTTGTTTTTCTTACCTTTTACCTACTCGAGTGTTTATCTTTACACGTACGGTGACAGCTTTACTGAAAGCCAAGTCACTATTGATTTACGTTTTACGGCTGTCCAGGGTTTACGTTGTACTAAAAGGTTTATTCTCTAAACACACATTTTGTATTGAGTTCTCAGCTAATGCTGATGTCATGTCGGTACGTTGGTATAAGTATTTTATTAATTTATTGCTTGCTTTACAGTCCGTAACTGTCCTCTTAAGAAACTGAAGTTAAAAGCTTCGTCACTTCTACAGTTCGACCAAATTTTAGTGCTCTGATAGAAATTCTTTTGTTGTTTTATCCTGTTTTTATTATTTTAAGTAGGTACATTACTTGATGCACATTTAAAAAAAACTGTAGAAATCAGGGACACATCGTCATTAATAATGACGCATATATGATAAACTAAAAATAAATCAAGGTTTTGTCTCCTGCAACGTAGCTGTCTAGACTCTAGACTTTAGATTTAATACTTATAATAATCCGTAATTATCTTTTAATTTTTAACCTTTAAAGCAGATAGTATATTTTACATTCACATCACTGTTTGTTTGGCTTTTCGCGGACACAATTATTGTGATTGCATATTTGCGTGTAAATGGATTATGGAAGGCGATATACGGTTTATTCATTTCACGGCAAATTTGTTTGGTTTGGAAATATTTGCGATAGGTATTGTTTTATATGCTAATGCACGCCGCCAATTGATTATGTTTGGAATCCAAATAGTGATTTCGGATTTATTGGTTGCGTAAATGAAACTAATTCTGTTATCCTATCATACCATATAATTAAGCCGTTATCGGATACTTTAGGGAAGTATATTTTAAAATTATTATAAACCACCTAGTGAGATTTATACATTTTTGAGTTAAGGCATAACAAATGAGCATATATGTAGGTCATCTTATTTTAAGGAGACACTACCTACGTAGACAACCTGTGATTTTTCTTAGATGTATATTGTCGTAATTTTATAAGGGCTGTATTTTTGACATATCATAAAAAATCTAGTAAGCATCATAGCGGATTAAGGGGGTGGCGGTACCGAATCTATCTCGTATACTAATAGTGAGTACAGTAATGTAATAGCATAAGTATACGTTATATTTAATCTATTACACCCTTGTAGAATAAAGAACAAGTCATAAATCACTCGGAATACTATTGTGGTTAGTTATTCGAAAACGTTGACCTATATAGCTGTAAAAAGCGTGCGAGGTTTTTGAATGAAACTTTCCATTATTTCAACACAAGTAATTAAGAGCAGCGTGGGCGTTATCAAAGTTCTTATTGCCCGTACTTAATTGAATTCGCGTTGAGTGTTATTTTTTAATATTTTTGTGTAATAAAGTAGTTTAAAGTTTTGTAGCATAATTTTGACTTTAAGAAGCTGTATTGAATGAATTTTTTTGGTTACATAATACCTACCTATATAAATTTATTGGACCTAATTTTGAAACTCCCGTAGTTTACAGTATATTTTTTGGAATGCATTTAGTTTTTTTCTTTATCAGTTTCACTTAAGAAAATGCATATTTATCTAAAAATCTAAAAATACGTTTAATAAGCCCAAAAAGCAAACATTTCTGTCGTCACCTATTTCTGGTATTGCTCCAATAAAATATTTATACAACGCAATTTCTACTCAGAGGAGAGTTATTATGAATATGTTTGTATGAGTGTCGGGTTTCCAAATACAATGTTTTGTTGGCGCATACAAAACAGTTGCATTATCAACAGTATGAATCAGCAGGTATTGTTTACCGCCGCGCCGCTGCGCCGACGTGTCTCCCGTGACATATTTGGAGATGTGTTTGTTTACAATGGAAATGTGAAAATCAATTACCGATGTGTCATAGTTTGACACATGCCTGTACTCACGATAAATTGGTGGGCGATCATAACCAACGGTACGTGTTGTCGTAGGCTTTAATGATGTATTGATTTTGAGTAGTTTGAAATATTTGTTATATTCTAATAAACGTAGCAATTGAACGGGCAGCCGCATCCAATCTTAATCAGGACCGGAACACTGTCACAGAGAACTGCTGGAATAGCTCATCAACTGTTCAAATATGCTAAGTGTCTCCGGCAACTATATCTCTTCAACAAAAACATAAGGTACGAAGACTATACATACATACATACATACATAGGTACCTCCCCACGGCGGATTATAATGATAGTTAACTTCACAAGCAAGTTGCGATGGCTCTGCTATTTGCCAATGAACTTATGTTTATTCATCCACTTCACACTTAATTAGGACATTTAACTATGTTGCCGTTTACTTAAAGCAGTTCTATTATACGTAGATATTATTTGGCTGTTTTCTTATCATCGACCGACGGAATTGTGTTTTTGTCTGATAACAAGTTGTTATTATTTATCCACAGTGTGAAATTGCATTTTACTCGCGGATGTCATTTCTAAATTTGTTCAATTTACTTATCAAAACTTCCAAGTTTCAAAAATGTAATACCATAAAAAACAATACATCACACACACCAAATTTATTGATTTCATAGAAGATAACTAGAGCCCGCTGGATATATTCGTTAGAAGTTGTAGCAGAAGTTTATAAATCGTCTTTGCTGTGTCATAGATATCTGTTTCTAGTTTATGAGACAAATGTTTGCCCTGGCAGATAAATATTTATTTTGGCTGTGAGCTTGTGTATCTTTTCGTGTGCAGATCAATAGCGGGAGGTGTTTTCGTTTCGTTTCGAAATTAAACCGACCTTCGGGAGAACTGAAATTCATTTTGATAGATACGGGTTTTGTCAGTTTGTGTGGCGTGTCATGTGGCGTTACTTGAAGACAATGGGGTATTTGAAAAAAAAAATTGTTTTTTTTATGTATTTTAAAATTTTATAATTAATATTAATGTTGATATTTAATGCAAAAAACTTAAAAAACATTTTCAATTAATTATAAATAATTAAAAATTGGTGAAATTTAAATAAAGATCGCGTGACTATAAACGCGCCATGATTGATCACCATAGTTGTGACGTCATAATGTTATAGCTACTTAATAATAACAGTACAGCGTTTACGGCTATTACACGTGACTAGATATTAGACATTACATAGTTTGTCATCTTGGGGAACATTTTTCTATCAAATGCAATGAGTGAAAACTAACATTATGACGTCACGTTTTTTCGGGAGTTGTGGGCGTGTCTTCGGTACTGGATTCAAAACTTAATTTTTCTTTTGAAATAACTTGGATTGGTGCGAAAAAAAAAATAGTTTTGTAATAAAACTTATATACCTATGATCTTTTCATTTATCACAAAAAAAATTGTCAAATACCCAATTGTGAATAAGATAATTATTTAAATGGCCTATTATTATTATAATATTGCTATTTCCTGCAATGATTAAGAGCTAAGATGGCTTTGTGTTGCACTGTTGAATGAAAATCAAATTGTTTTATTTTGAATGCATAATTGTTTTAACGTAATGTTGATAACGTTGATTTTACTGCCAGTGTAAATATATTTTATGTAAGTACACATTTTGAGATTGTATAATAGAAACTGGTAGTAAAATATAGTTTTATTTGTTTTTCTCTTTGTGTGTTACCACTGATGGGTATTTTTATATTTTTCTAGAAGCAGGGCATTAATTTTAATAGTTGTGATTGTACAGACTAGTTCTTTAACTAAAAAAGTGTTAAGATTTTTATTAAGAGACAACGTATATTTGAAGAAGGTACTTATCGTTATTGAAACAGATTTTTGAATCACGGCTTGCGAAACGCCCGTCGAGTACTTAGTCATTGTAGCAGTGAAGCAATAGTGTTTTATCGTTTCGACTTTCGAGTGTATTGTCACTGTCGCGCTATCGTCAGTAGCCGATCTACTCGTGGCAAAGTGTTGCGCCCGCCGCCCGCATCGACCGCCACTCGTGCGATGAGCGAAATGTAACATAGTACCACACATAATCATCATGGTAACCAATGTATGTACCGCGCACGTTGAAACGATGTGTGCATAGCCTCAATACCGCTACCGGCACGTGTATGTGAACGACTTCCTTCCTTCCGCGTGTAAAAAATACAGTATCTCACATCGTATTGTTGTCGTTTACAAATTAACTAGGAACCCAACGATTTATCATTGTTGGTAACGTTACATCCATTGTTTCAAATTATTGTGATCAAATTTGTCGCAGATTTTGATTTAATCTTCATTGATTTTTTAGATAAATGCGTCATATTATAAAGAAATACATCATAAATAACAATTATACCTATTGCATCCAGTACGAAATTAGATAAAATTTGGTACGTGATAGTTCTATACCACGAGTGTTTGACATTAATACGTTATGCGTTAACACATTCCGATTAAGCAAATTAGTCATAAAATTTCCTCACCAGGAACTTGTTAAAGGGAAACATTAATATTGATACCTGAATAGGAAATTATTATCGCATTGTAAGATTGCACGATTGTAACACGATCGAATTTTTAGATTTCTTTACACCGTATAAGGACTTGCAGCCAATGTCCTTGCAATTACCGTTATCAAATGTTAACGCGGCTGCACTGATAGGATCGCACGCGGGTTGCATTGCATCACGAGTGCAGGAGTGCACGTAGCCTCAATACGGCAACGAGGGCGGCGCGTGACTCAGCGCCCTAATCCCCTACAGGGGCTTAAGGCTTCGCGAAGACATTTCTCTGCTGCTGTGTATACGGAAATTTATTTTTAGATGCTTAAGCGCTTTCGCCTAGCATGTAAAAATTAATCGTACTATAGCATACTAATGACCTGTGTACTACGTAATTGCCATGTTGCATGCAAAAGTTTCTCGTACGCCAACGACATTTCATATTATATTTTGTCGCATTTCAGCGCGTAGTTCAATTTGTACAGCTTCATACAGAGTTCTTTGTGTGAATTTTGACATGTTGGTTGGTAGGTCGGTTATGTCACTGGATTAGGACTATCTTCAGACAAGGCCTGAAAAATTGAAACTTTTTTGTTTAGTATAGTTTTTACGCGCCTTATATAATTTAGCTCATTTTTAGTTTCACATTGTTAATATAAATGTTATGTAAACATTTTTCAACAATGTAACTTATGTCATATTAGTTTGTACTATCGAAAAGTATAAGAATATAATTAGAATATAAAAATAGAAAGGTACATTATGTTCTCGACTATGAAGACGAGGCTGACAGGATCAAGGCACTCATCCTTCCTTCTTCTGAGAAACGCGAGATCGTCGTGTGGGTGGTACACTGGCTGGTACACACAATACCACCTTTCTATTCTATGATGAATCGCCACAAAGCCATTTGTTCCCCCGCAGATCGATGTGGATGACGCATACGCCCGCATACGATACGCTTATCTACGTATCGACACCTCTTGTATTAATTGTGTTGGCATGCATTATCGTTATCTGTGTTTAGCGCCTGGGGCTTTACGTTTTATAGACATCGATAAAAATTTTGCACGTGCACGTATTGAGTAGCATTCTTCGCGATTTTTTATCCTTATATATTCAACAAGCCCAATTCAGTTCAGTTCAGATTCAAGGTACAAATAACTGAAACAATTATACTGATCGACTGTTGTTCCAGCCCACAATCAATTAAGATATTAATCTCATAAAGTAAATGGTATTCTGTTCCCTTTCTCTATCTATCCTATTAATAAGCTATTCTCTGACGTGGTTGCAATCAAAGATTCTATAATTGCCTATGGATGAAGCTATTTACTCGTATGGAGGAAGGCGATGGCGGATCCTGGCACAATAGCTACTTGATCTGTATCGTGGAATATAGCAAATTGTCGGATCTGACGGCTACGTTACCTACAGTTAAACGAGACAGCGATGCTTGTGTTTTCCTACATAATTAGTATAAATATATTGTGTAAGACGAAGTTTAGAGCTCGTTAGCGGCTGCTAAAGATGGTTGAAGCTACGCCCTTCGCAGTCAATTCAAGACCTAGGATTGATCTCGCAGAGGGAGAAAAAGAAGGACACAGATGTTGAAAATGAGAAGTGTCAATATCGTTATGGACAAAGAATAAAGAAGACTCATAAGTTTTATAACTTCGTTTTTTATTACAGATTCCCCCTAAAAATTATTATCAAAAAAATTTTGCCCATTAAATCTTATATTTTCTTAATTTTACATCGTAATATCTTTACCTACGAAGTCTTAATGAGCTTGGCTTGTAAAAACCTTATTTATTTCTCACTATAATATTATTTAACGAGGTTACGTTTCCTCCTTAGAATTTTCATATCTCGGTCACGAGGTTTAATTAAGTTGCAAAATATTTTCAAACCCACATTTCGAGGCTAATTGTGTTTCAAATAGTTCGTTCAAACTTTGTTAGGTATTCAAACTCTAGACCATTTTATTGCCGAGGAATATCTTTTCTCTTATTTTTAATATTAGTGAATATGTAGAGATGGTATTTTATGTGTAAGTTGCTTGAATATTTCGTCATGATTGTGAATAATAAAAGATAAGAATTTTTCAAGACAGGCTTCACAATTTATAAACACAAGCACTTAGATGTTATACGGAGGTATACATAATTTGTCGAATACGGCGGTCCGTATTCGACAAATTATGTATAAAATTAGGTACCTTACTGCTTACTGCTTAGGTTTACATAACATTCGCTAGAAATAAATATCTTCTGAATAAAATTTTGTTTGTTTCTTTGATTTTGCTTCTCATTAACGTTTAATCACATTAAAAAGAAATCAATCTTCACCATTGAACGGGGAACAATGGCCCCATCGTCGTAATAGCTCCACAGCAATTTCCCATGACTATTAATGACTGTCAGTATCAACAGAGTTTCTCCAAGGAAATTATTTTCCTATTAGCTCAGGGCCAACACGAAACAATGCCATTTATATCTTATTCGAAAATGAAACGTATTTAGGTCTGGATATCCTAAATTTATATACTGAATATCCTAAATTTTAGCATAATGTTAATATATAAGAGAGAATTATTAGGTATGTACATAAAGTAAATTTACGAAAAAAATAAGTTATAGAAACCAAGTTATCCCCCGCGTTAAGATCCCCCTAAAATTATGTCGTGGTGATTGCTCGGTCGGTTGACGCTATCCAAATTCTAATACGCACTGACATACGACATAATGCAGGTACATAATGTACATATGCAATGGCGTTGTTGTATACGAGCAACTGTTGCATGCGACTTGGCATAACGGACATTTGGGACGTACTCGTATGTCTCCCTTAAATGACCTGAAATGTCAATTCGATTAATAAGTCCCGGATATCACTTTTTATAACAATCAATGCTTAAATCGTGACTCGCCCGACGTGTTCCAAATTGTTTTCTATTCCATTACGCAACTCCTCTTGTAGAAATGTCAACCGGTTCGAACCTCCGTACCTTGTCTCGTGTTCAGAGTTTATGCCGATATCATGGTGTTACTTAACGTTACGAGTGCTCATGTTGTCTTAACTTATGCTGTGCCTGTTGTCCAAAAGGTCATCAACGTATCAAAGACATTCGAAGTTATAATTTAGTTCCTTGAATCCTTCTAGTACATACTTGCTTGTAGGGGTTACTAGAAGGTTTTTTGTATTTTGTTACATAATGTTCAAAGTTTGAAACTTTCATAGATGTTCAAACGTAGTAGTGTCCCAACGGCCCCTTCTATCTTTGAACTTTTAAAAGGAGTTCTGCAGTTGGTACGACGAAGCTGAAAATTGTAAAGAAAGAACCAATCATGAAAATACGTTCACTCACTTGTGCAAACTGTTAGATTGAATTTCTGTGTGTCGTGACACTCGTGGCACTGGACAAAGCTTGTAATGGGTCACGTTCTTCTTATGAAAGGGGAATAGAACGTGGTTACTCTAGTATTCTATTGCTGTTTGTTGGTTTTATTCCGTTGTTAAATCTCTACAAGGATTACTTTTGTAACCTTTTCTTTTGGAGCGCCTGCTCCCCATGTTTATTTGACAAGGATGACCGGTTTACGTCCAATATCTGCCAAGGGTTTACCAGTACTACGTAGTACGGTTTATGAGTATTTCGGACAAGGGTCCCAATTTCGGACAAACGAGCCCCTATCTGATTCAATTACTCATTATGTCATCCCAAGTGTTCAATGATTTAGTGAGCCGTTAATAGCTAATTTACATTACGGACGTCTTCATTGTCTCCGGGATATAGCGGCCACCCCTCGGACGTTGATGAATCACTTTGTTAACATGTAGTTATAGACGATTGAAGCCATTACAGTGCCAAGGTTGCCAATTGGTTCGAATGTTATTTGCTTGAAACTAAAATCTCGCACATCACCAATACACTTGAAAGTGGCAAATTAATCGTCAAATTATGCAATCTGAGAGACAACTGAAAGACAAATCGAATATTATGTTACCGACAATAGTATGTGAAGAGTGTTCAGAATTGTCTACGACCGTAAATTTTTCTTCCAACAGTTTTTGCAATCTGCACATTTAAGGAATTGTTTCTTGACTTGCGACGTGTGGCTTAGTAGCCTGTATTGTACAAATTTTGCCATAAAACCTTTGATTTTATCAATCAACTTTCCGTTTTCATTTGTTCCGGCTGCAGCCGGTGTGAGATTTGCCGTTCGCGCGTGCCCTCTGTCTAGGCAAATCCTATCCATTGTGGCCGGCGACAATGGTACAGGCGTAAATCAAGGCCGACACCCATTGTCCCGTGACACGGACCGAGTGAATCGCTCCTGTGCTGCGCGATTGTGCGATTGCATGCGTTTGTTCTTTTATAGCTTTATACCGCATCGTTCTTGGATCAAATGCCCAACAAACCTGCAAGAGCGTTTGTCGCAAGATAGTGTGAATACTTTTACTTAGAGGAAATTCAAATCGCGTGTTCTGGTCATATGTCTGTAGTCGTTCTATTTATGAATCCACGGTTGGTTTACTTATGAATCCACGTTGCTTAAAACCCTGTTTCGACGACAACCGACATAGACTTTTACGTATGCTCGACTGTTACTGGTTTAAAACTTGATTAACAACAGGTTCTATTTTTATATGCGTCCGGAATCGGTCATTTTGTAAAGGTCAATGCAACGGGAATCGCATGATTAATGAAAGAACCACATACCAATTTACTTGTTTGTCAATATCTAAATTATATCTTGTATGTAGACTCGTTTCTTGCGTTTAGTGGTCGCGCGTGTCCTTGGTCTAGGTATATCCTAACCATTGTGGTTAGAGGCTAGGGCATAAGGGTGCCGTACATAATTCATGGTCGACAACCACTGTTCCATGACGCGGATGAACTAATTCACACCCGTGCTACGTGATTGTGTGATTGTGCTTTATCTGATTTATTATTGTCTTTAAATCAGAATACTTTTGCGCCAGAAAGATTCTGAGAATTAAATTCCTCAACGATTGTTTTCTGTCAATTTAATTGGAATTTGGTTTCATTCGGTGATGTCCAAAGCGCAGATTTTTTTTAATTGTTGATTCTGTCAAATTAGTTTGCGCGATCATGCATAATGCACTTCATGAGCATCGTGAAATCTTTCTTTTCGACCAAAAGATGGATTTTCAGCATAGCGACATTTATTGATGCATTGCAATGTAACTGCTTGCTTTTCTGTTGATCACTTGTTCTATAGCTTCCTTTGGTACTCTTTCGCTTCAAAAATAAACCATTTTTTTTAATAGGTTCACTAAACTGGACTTAACACATTACCAGGCGTGTACAAATGTAAAAAAAAAAATTAATGAAGTGCTCAGTCCTTCTCGAAGTGAACACTGCATGCAAGAATAGAACACTTCGAGGATACAATTTGTGAGTATACTTAATCTAATAATAATTGAAATACGTTGCGTTATTGCTGTTTCATTATGTGTGATTTTAAGTGGTATTTAAAAGATAACACAACATTACAGATTTTGTTATACATATTACACATTCGATAGAAGGGAGAATGTCGTCCATATTTTGTGTAGTAGAAGGGAAGTTCAAATGTTACTAACGTTATCTTCAGTCTTTATTCCTCTAAACTGGAGCGTACTCGCGCGACCTAAATATGTAGGCACTATGTGTATTCAAACGAACCCTCGCACAACGTGCCGTTTTCGCCGCGCCTTTGTAAAGACATGATGTATGCGTTTGATAATAATTTCCTTGTTGTGGTAGGTCATGTCTCCGCCCCGTATTTAACGGCCGATCTTATAACACTCACAAGTGCACGCCTTAATACTTAGATTACAATAAGGAGGTTAATTGAACCGTTCGTTCGTTCGTTGTCTCATTGGAAATTGTATTCGTAAACTGTTTGAGCGGCTCCGGCATTAAGCTTAATAGCTTCATTGTCTATTCCAGTTTCTAAAGAGTGATTTGTGATTACAGCAATTAGGTGTTAGCCGGAACGTTTTATTGGCTCCACTAAACCAACGACAATAACTTAACCTGCAAGTTGTATAATGACTTAAAGTTATTCCTATCCGTTCCTGTTGGTCGGTATTCTGAGTGATGTTATCTCTGCTGTGACAGTAGAATCGTTCAGCCCACTCGAGCGACCTACTTTGTATTATTTACACCTAGTATCACTTTGTAACTAGTTCTGATCGCTGCTCCGTCTGCGAAAGTGATTCATGCTGCCATTTTGCCATTTGAAGATTTCTCAAGCAATCATTTAACTTGAATTGAGAGTGACATTGATATTACAATTGCAGCCAAGAGTTGAGTTCTTGCTTACTTTTTTGTATTATTAAATGGCTGTTCTTTATGGTTGGTCTTTTGATATAAGTCAAGTAGACGGGATTTCTTTACACTCGGTATTTATATTCTTTTTCTGATTTTATGCATTTTAGGAGGCAGAACGTTCTTGCTTTGCTTTACTTTAAAAGATTGTACCGCAATCGTAAAATCGATATTTTACGGAGAAACGGGCTAGTGGCGGATATTTACTTACATACCTTCCATAGGACCTCCGACAAGGTTTCAAAGGCGAAGGCATAGTATATTGTATAAAAATATACTATATCTTTGCTAAAATATTTAATAGACAAGTTACGAGTACACATATACCTACGGCTCGTTCTTTGTTAATCCCCGCATGCGTCGGGGCGCTCGTTAGAAGCGTTGCGTCGGCCGCTTTGTCGCGAAATTGCCCTCAGCTGCGAAGCTTTAGCTTGTCATCACTGTGCTGGGTTGCATTGAAACTGGTTGAAAGTATTGGAGGCTTTTTACTACAACTCGTTGTCATCACAACGAGTTATAGTAAGCAAACGAGCAATCTGTATCAGGAACGTACTAGCCATCTATTACTTAAAACTTGAATTTTATAAAACTTTGTTTTAGGATATTCCTTATTTAAGTAATTAGAAGTTCTTATATTAAGTAGCACACGCTTGGGCATATTCGATTTGTATTAATTTATGTACAGAATCGGTGTGTATTGTTCCATATTCGACGTTTTCGTGTTTCGGGTTTAATGTTTAACCTCAAATCAATTATATTTGAGCGTAAATTAACCACATTATCGACACGTCGCTCTGATAAATATTTAACGCGCTTGAAACGTTCAAGTGGAATAGAATTATGTCGGATAAACTCATAATTTGTGAGGTTCAGAGTTTCAGACCCATATTACTCTGGATCCTATAACATTATCGATTTCCAAAGGTCAGACATGTTAAATAATTTGAATGTTTTTAAAATATTTTCGTCGTATACCACTGGAAAAAGAAGTATAAACGCTTAATTACCCTAACCTTTTAATCAGAAAATTGATTACGCCTTACGTTTAATATGAAATTGAATTACACCGTGCATCGAATGAGCGCAATCAGTGACGTTGCACGCTCCGGCGTGCGATGGATTCTGCAGATTTATTCGCGCGTGTATTTTTACTTTTGACAATTGACTACGTTTCAATTTTACGTTAAATAAAATATTCGTTGAATACTCTGTCGATTTTAAATTGGATTTTCCCAGAAATATCAACGCCCTCTTTGAAGTACCAATGAACGTTAAGCAAAGAGTTGATGGAGGATTTTTTGATAACAATAAAATATGGGAAAATTTGATAAAATAAAATTCCGTGATAATTCTGTCTTCTTAGAGATGTTTGATGCACACTACACCTTCACCCTTGAACCCATTGGAAAATGTTAAGGTAATGAATTTTAATAAGCGCATTTAATATCGTGGAAAAATGTAAAAAAAATTGAAAATAATAATTTTCAAATGATTCTTTAGTAAAAATATAATGAGAAACTTATAAAGCAGCCCTTCTACGGCTCTTCGGTCTCTGTATTTGCAACTTCTGTATAGTTAACGGACCAAAGGCATTGCAAACCTTTGTGTTGCTTTCACAAGGAAAATATCCTTTGAAAATTTGCAATTGCAATTTGTGTTGGTTTAATCAATTGCGTTCCTTCTGATTACGCAAGTTCAATACAAGCAGTAAAGCCCATATGAAATGAGGTGATAATGAAAACGGGTCGTCCGTTCGCTGTCAGGCCATGTCCTAATAGACTATCATAAGCGACCGAGCAATCAACACGACAAAATTTTAACACAGGGCTCTGATTGTATTTATTGAACATGACACTGACATGCAACAAAATGTATGCAAGAACTTTGTTGTAACAGCTACTTTTGCGTACACATATCAATTGCAAGATTGACCGAGTCCCAAATTCTATCCGTACAACAAATAATTCTTTTTTAATGTTAGTTGCGTAGAAAGTTCAACCATGAGCAATTATTGCCATCAGAACTACGAAGAACCTCTTCCTGTACAAGTCCACTTAGAGACAATCTTGGTGCCATTACGAGTTCACACAACTTATCCATTTCGCGGGTAAGCACAATATGACACCCGCAATTCGGACTGCCCACTATAACCCGGGGCTAATGGGAAAACTTGCCGCGTCCTCGAAACGCCTTGGAAATAGAGCAACATGCTCTTTCCAAAGTTACCGATACTGTGCCGAATATGTATTGAATTCTTCACATTGAGTGAAGAAGTCTTGATAATACTAGCTTCCGCCCGCGACTTCGTTCCCGTTAACCTTAGAATTTGACCCAGAGAGACGTTACCAAATTTCAGCCAAATCTATTAAGCCGTTTTTGCGTGAAAGAATTACAATCATCCATCGATCGTAGCGAATTTTCGCGTTTGTAATAGGATAGGATTAGACCGTTCCTATTTCAATTTAATTGAACACCGATGGAACAGTTTTGTATTTATGTATTGAGTTTGAAATCTATTGAAACCAATAATATAGGAGACACTGTGCTCTCGAGTTTCTATAGGTAGCTTTCTTTAAATGAGGTAGTTAGCGTGCAGATAACGTTCTGTTATAATATCATTTCATTTTCTTCTTTCTTCAACCAAACCGAGAGTATATTTCCCCAACGTTACAAAGAAAAATATGCACTACTTATTTTTAACAACTTACTTATTTTTACTTAATTGAAATGTCTAGCACACAAACTTGTAAGTGACTCAGCCGGCAGCCGGCAACTTGCGTCACTTTATATATTCACCGTGTATTGTTTCTGTTTCAGGTAACTAAACCAACATCTCTATACACTCAACGCAGAGAGAATTAATTCCAAGGTTCGTTATGTATGTAGTAATACGTTTTTACTAGCCACTTGAATAAATTATGGCGTATTTGTTTTCCTTTCGACTTTTCGACTCGACCACGTGTTTGGTATTTACGAGAAATAATTCAAAGTTATAACTTCATATTTTATTGCCGTATTGTAGGCTTAAATAAGATTTTAATGTTTTTTTAACAAATTTATCTTTAAGCAAATGTCCTTAAAGAAGCGCGCATACTAGAGTAGATCGCAAACAAAAAATTAAGCAACGTTGGGCGCGGTCAGCTCCTGGATGTCTGACCGCTAGTGGCGAATTGAAGTGGCCCTTCTGTGTTTTCGAAGTTCCTCATATAAATATTTATAATTATTATTGTATATATTACAATTATTGTATTATTGTGTCAAGATAGGCACCGTTCCGTTCTGCGAGGTGTGACGTAAGCATTGTCAACTTTGTGGGCCACGATGATTGATATGCATTTAAGTACCACCGCTGCCCGCCCCTGACTCATACAGTGCACAAGCTTGTTCGCCTAATGACAGCATGGCGAAGGTATTTTGGTTGCTAAGTTCATGTAACAGGTCACCCAGTAGGTAAGCTTTCAAATGGCAAAAAATAGGAACAATGGCAAAAAAGGAACAAAAATAACTGTTTTATTGAGTCGTATTCGAATTCATGACATCACTAGATGTCGCCCGCGACTTGATCCATGAAAACCAGAAAATATGACGCTGAGATTGATAAAAAGTATCCTATACGTTGATCCAGGTTATAATCTACCTGTTTACTAAATTTCATCCAAATCGGTTTAGCCATTTTACGTGAAAGAGTAACAAACATCCAACTTCACAATATATTGCATTTATAATACTTAGTATAGTAGTAGGTATTATGGATACACAAACTTTAAATGACAAGTTTAACGAACTATGTAAATTTCATAAAACCACCGGTAAATCCACGGGGTAATCGTTTTAGCAATATTTACCGAAACTTCCAAAATAATTTTCTTTAAAGGCTATAATTATATAATAAGGGGAAAACTGTACACGTTCTACCACCTCCAAAATATACCGGTAACCTAAATTTCTTGGTGAAAATTTTGCTTTCCGTAATAAAATTTACCTCTTTCCCCGCATTGGTTTTTGTTAGTCTCATTTTTTTATATAATATTTTTCCACAAGGACGACGACGGCGCCGCCCGGGGCGACGTCGACGTTCGCCTCCTTCGCCTCGCTGTCGACTTGAGAAAATCTTATAAGGATTACGCTCATATTTCCCGTTAACTTATTTTATTTTTTTATTGAAATTACCTATATGTCATTTATCTCGAAAATGTTTTTATATTTTCTTAACATTCAACGTTATTTTAATATGATTTGAGATAGATACTTACAATTGTATTCAACATAATATACTATTCTCGACAGTACTCTGCTGTATAGTGGTTACTTCACTACTGGAAACGGGTTTCCCCATCATAAGACCATGTTTTTCATTCTCCACGATGCTGTTCTAATGAAACTTGGTAGAGATACGGGCCAGCGGCCTAAGACTAAGACGAAGTGGACCCAACAAAGCCTAACCACTAAGATATCAGCCCAACTAGCCATCCGAAGCACGAAAGCGCGTATGTTCCTAACTTGTCACACCTTACCCTGCGATTTACTGACCACGCAAAATTTTGCATACCGTTTCGATCGCTTGGCGACTTACACGTCACAGGCATTCATAGAACTCCGTAATCCCGTTATATCCTTTGTACCTACTTGTGTTGTGATCGAGTGTTATTAACCAGTGAACTAGTTTACGACTACTTGTACGTACGAAGCACCGCGTTGCTCGGGTCGCCCCGTCGATGTAACGACAAGATTATAACTTGCGCTTATTAAATTTGCATAAGCACAGCGAGTGAGTTGTTCATGTTCAACACGAGCTGAATTTGTCTTCTGAGCACCTGGTTATTATAAATTTAGAGTGAGCCAATTATGAGACTTGGTTGGTTCTTGTGTGATCGTAGATATTGCATTGATTACAATCTCACAAAAAGTGTATACCCAATAGAAAAAAGCTTATAACATTATCTTAACTGCCTGTGGATTTGCGAGATTGGTAATGTTGTAGATTCTATAATAGATTCATGATACTGGTAACAACTTTGATCCGAGCAAATTTCCCATCAGCAGCTGATTAACGTTTTTAATTAGGTATCATAGTAGCTGACCTCAGATACCTATCTATAAGCCTTTTAAAGAGTTATTGATTCCAGGAAAACCTGGACATGAATGTACCTATACCTAATTTTAAGTGAGCAAAAATGTTAATGCGCTCCCTGATAATTTTTCTTTCTCATGAGGACCGCAACTTACTATATTAATATGCGTTTAATATATGTATTTGTAATGTATTTCACATTGCGAATACTATCGGGCTTCAAATCCGATGTCGTCGCTCGATGTGTTCGTCCGAATCAATTTGCAGAGCCGGCGTCAACGCGGATCAACGTAATAGCGCACGTAAATATCCGCCTCGCAATGGAAAGCTGAAATTGTATCAGTCGTTTTCGTTTGCCCCAAAAACCTCGTCTAAATGTAGGTACTATTTAGCTATAAATTCTGCATAATCCTCCAAGTTGTTTTTAAAATGAGCCCAGGCTGTAGGTACGTTTTAGAATTGGAAAATAGTTTGTCCACGTAGATATTCCTTTTGTGTTCTTCCTTTGCTTTGCGTTTCAGTGTCGCTACCAAGTGAATATTGTAAGAAAAAAAGATAAATAATTGCAATAAAGCTGTATAGTTTGATAGAATATACTTCCTTTAAAAGTTGTTAGTGTCAGGATCGAGCACAAAGGAATAAATTAGATTTTAATTAGGTACGAGTATGTTTGTGCGCACAGCTTTATTTCAAGTACAAACCCAACCAGTGTCTGACATTTCTGCGTTTACTGTTTACTCGTATATCTCGTATACCGCCGCAATATACTTACATCTTTTATTACAAATCACATGAAAGCGCAAATAAGGTCGCGGGTTGCTATTACGAAATAAATTATGTACCTACATAATGTTGGGGATTCGCCTTTCTCCGGCCGCACACAAAACCGTACTTTTATAAAGCCAGTAAACGGCGTATACGAACGATATAACTTGTTACGCCGTAAAAAGTTCACTTTGATTGTTTACGCTTTCAATATTTTAGAACGGGTGACGTGTTGCTATTTATTACTCGGTCTATGGCAAATGTTGTCGGAGATCATTGTGTGATCATTAGAAAGTGTGCCGTGACAAATGTTTGTTATAATGGCCTGTTTATTGTTCGTCACGTCACAAGTTATTACAATCGTTGCATCGATGTTTGTCATTAAGTTTCTCAATCGAATAAGTTTAAATGAATAAGCACATACCCAAATTAGTACTTATGCAAACGCGAAAAATGTCTACTGTTCTAAAAACAAATAAAACAACTGCATGGTTTTATCAACCTTTTCAATCAAGATTTATTTAATGACGAATACAATTTCATAGTTTTAATATGACATTTATTTTGCTAGAAAGTAAATTATATAGAATTTCTTGCTAGACGAACCTTATTATTGCCTGGAAAATATGGCAAATAAACATGACATAGTGGTACTTAATGCATATCTCTGATGGGTTAGTATGATACAGCTGATACTAATATAGTACGACAGTTTACCGTCTTACTAATGTATTATTCACCCATAGACGCTTAAATACTGGTCCATAATTCATTCGGGTATCTCACACCGTTTTACATGGTTACGTCATAATTTTGTAATAACTTTGCTTAGTGTCAATGTTAACTATACACACATGCAAACATCAGAGTAGTCATACGTAATCATAAACATACCCACACATAGCTATGTCAACCGTCCCATATTGTATGTTTTATGATTATGTTCAGTTCTAATAATAAATAGTCGTAATCGTAACTTGGTCGTCATATTTTTAGTACCGATGATGTTTCATTAATAAGTTTGACGTAAAGCTTATAAGTAAGTGTTATACGTAGATCCTGAATATTTATTTATAAATATTGGTTATATTATACAACCATCTTATATTTTATTTATAGCGAAATATGTCATCTTATTTACTGAAATATTAATTTCTCGTTTTGAATATGTCAATATAATTTACAAGAATATTTATTGAAGACTCTTATTAATATTTACCCATTAAAATGGTTATCAATCATTGAAACCGCACCACTACTTTTGAGATTAACCAGATTTCACAGCTCCCTATATCCGGCCGCAGATATGGCTCGATAAAATCCAAACCAAATGAAATTACGAGAGTGAACCGATGCAAACAATTTCGTCTACGATGCCACATGGGAACAGCTGCACAGTTATTTATTGTTATTATTTGTAGCTATAGAAAACTTATAGATTTCGATTATGATGATACAAATGTGTTACATCGAATATTTTTGGCAGAGTTTAAAGAATAAATGGTTTGTTTTATCAAAATCCTTAATATGCAATTCTTCAAATAAAAAGTTCAATCAAAACCATGACTTCTTAAAATAACCTAAAATTCTTAAAATACCCATATTTTCGGACCAAATAGCCTGGTGTCTATTTTTAAGAGGAAACCAAATGAAATGGCGAGAGTAAACCAATGCAAACAGTTTCGTCTACGCCCCCCAAATGGCAACACTGGTGCTCAGTTATGTGTCATTATAAAAGATTTTACGCGGAGTGTTGTATTTAATAAAACCATGGATATTGCCTGTTACTTTTTATAGTGTGACACGTTCGGTTGCTTTATTATTGTATGGATCGAGTTTGGCGTGCGTTTTCGCTTGAACAATCTTATTTTCTCGGATCTTTTCTTACTTGTTCGTCGTGTTTTTATAACAAAATGGACACTATTGAAACTAGAATCGGGGTCGTACATAATACACTTTTTATCGTTGTCAATATTTTTGCAATATTGTAAGCGATGATATCCTAGTGGCTAAGAATTCGGCTTCTTACTCGAGGCGTTAGTTTTCGAATCCTGTTGGAATGCACCTGTACGTGCGCTTCGTAAAATTAAGTAAGGGCGAAGGAATACATCGTGATGAAAACGGCATGCCTAAGAGTTCTGCATAATGCTCACAAAGGCTCTTGAAGCCCACCAACCAAAATAGAAATAAGGTTCAAATCCGTCTCATGGTGAGAAGGACTCTACCCTGTCAGTCAGTAACCCATTAATGACCCACTACAGGCTCGGGTCTCCTCTCACAATGAGAGGGATGTAGGCCTTAGTCCGCCACGCTGGCCTATTGCGGGTTGGTGGTCCTGTAGTGGGTCCCTAATGGGTTACAGGCATTGTAAATAAAAGCTAAACTTTTATATAGTTAGCGTCACGAGTGGTGAGCAGCACTTTCATTGATCGGTTTGACATTGACTGCGCTGCGGTGCCCACGATTGGTTCGACAGTCGTCAGTTCGTCAGTGTGCGTCGTCTATTGGTCCAGCACGTTTTTTCGGCTGCTGTACATTGGCGGAAAGTATACAATATCCCTACCACTGATAATCTGTGCTCACGACTCATGACGGTTACTCTACAAGCTTACGTACTAAAATAGGTGAAGATTTCACCACAACATTGTAGTTACTATTTTTGCGTTCATATTCAATGCAGCATAAGATCAATATTCTTAGAGCTATTAGTACAAGATGAGGGGTAAATCCTATATTTAGCACGATCCAATACGGCCAGGTCTGAAATAGTAAATGCGCACGAACCGGGTGCCTATGGGTCAAGGGCTCTTGTCTTTGTCTCGCGATTTGTGTGCTCTTGGAACTTTACAGTGCATTTACAATCTAAGTTTAACGTTGTATTGTAACAATTTACATACCTACTTAAAAGATTATTGCGACTGTCTTATTCAGGAAAATGTTCCAATAAAATAGTATAGGTAATTATGCCAATGAATAATAAGCTCTATTCCCATACCTTTGCGTGTCATTGCAAAAGCTATTTCTGGTTACAGTGATCTATACTATAAACAGTTAGCGATAAAAGATTTTAAATAGTAAAAGTGCACGAGTTGGGCGAGTGTGGATCACGATAGGTCAAGGACCATCGGCTTTGTTTGTGACCACAGTTGCGATTTCATTTGCAACGCTGTAGCTATCGACTGGTTATACTCGTAATTCATGTCTAATAACTGGTAGCCGAGAACAAAGCTGCTGCAATCAATTTATTTATTTGGAGGACCGAGTTTGTTTATTGCTTACCGCGTGCGTAGATTGTCATTATCAGCTGCGATGGAACATACATTTTATTTTATTGACTGACTGACTGTCTCGAATTCGTCCGGACAACTATCTTAATAGTTCAACTGGAAATCTCTCCATTATTTAGTCCGTTAAATATAAAATTTCAGTGTTGTGTTTACAGAGATTACCCTATTAGTTAGTCTATTGCACACAGCATCTTTAAACAATCTCATAGTCTCTGTCTTTATATAGTCCAGTCATTTTGAACATTCAAAATCGAAAATTTAACAATAATTCCAAAAGTTTTCAAACTTCGGTCAAGTGAATGGTACATTGGGACGACAATAAATCTCATTTTGCAACCTTGTCCGCAGTCCGGAACATTGCTAAAATTGCAATTAAATTAATTTTTGCTATATGGTCGTGAAAATAATAAAATAATTTTTTTATTTTATCACCTTATTACATTTTTGCAAATTGCATAAAGTTCCGGATCGCGTATGAGGTTGCAAATTTGCAAATGCATCAGAATAGATGTTTTCGAAGTTTGCAACCAAGTTTCAAAACTTTTGTAATTATTCCGAGACCACCTTACTCGAAAAAATGACCACGAATTAAAAAGAATTATAAATAAATATGTTCCGGTCAACGTAAAAGGTTGCAAATTTATACAATCGTTCGGTATATTTTTCCGATATATCTGTCAAATTTGCAGAACTTTTGGAACGTTTTCCTTCAGTTTAATAAAGAAAAACATTAATTTTTAATAAAAAAAAATGTTCCGTACACTTAAATTGGTTGCAAATTTGACACGTGATGTAAAATAATATATTTAACACCACTCCAAGTTTGCAGAACTTTTGGAATTTTTTTCACGACCATATAGCAAAAATTAATTTAATTGCAATTTTAGCAATGTTCCGGACTGCGGACAAGGTTGCAAAATGAGATTTATTGTCGTCCCAATGTACCATTCACTGGACCGAAGTTTGAAAACTTTTGGAATTATTGTGAATTAAATGTTCAAACTGACTGGACTAATAGCACAAGCTCTCTTTTATAATGTCAGTGTAGGTGAGTTAAGGATTTCATTTTAGTATCTACTCTATGTATCTCTGGACATATTTAACATAGGTATAAATAAACACGTTTACTCGCAAATTTCGATGTAGGTATCCCTAGTTCCGTCAAAGTTATGCCGTATAATCAAAACATCAGCTTAGATTTTGATCGCTTTATGTAAGCGGCTGTGAGGAGGCTTACGTTGGCATTTCCAAATTGAATGTCTCGGCAGACACATTACCATAAATGCTCCTATTCCCGCTGTTTCGCGATTGTTTAGTGCAAACAAAGAAAAGTGATAAAATTTGAATATTTACGCAGAGACGTCAGAGTTCGTGATGAATGGTTCAACTCATTAAACGCTGACTTCCAACAACGAAACGACGTGAAAATCCTTTAGTAGGTACGTAGGTTTTGTTCGTCTGATCTGAAATTGAACGCCTCTTCCTAACACCCGAACATCGCCTTTTGTTATGAGACCGTATATCATGAATAACTAATTAGCACAGTTTTTGCCAGCTTTTACGAATTTTAATGTTGCCCTTTAAATAGACATTTGGGATTTTCCTTGTAACACATAACTTGTTATTCAAAATTATATAACGTTTTCGTTATGCTATAAACAGTTCACCAACAGCTTTTTCTTTTATAGACCTCAATTAACTCCATTCTTTTAGTATCCGAGTAAGTGATAAAACCCAAGTCGGTGTTAGTAGCAGATGAAGTACCAATCGTAAAAATAAAAATGATCGTCGTTATTGGTCCGTGCATCAGTTTAATGACTAATTTCATGTAATGGAATTGTTTTTGGGGTAATAATTATGATAAGTACACGAATTTATATTGTTTGCTCGATTTCAAAAATGTTTTCAGTTATATATAGGTACATACGAGTACATAGTATATTGTATGTAATCGGTGTTCGTAAATGCATGATATTTTATGTTCATCTAGAATAACGCATCTTTCATATGGTAAAAGTATTCCAATGAACACTAACTCACGTCTTCTGCTCTTTTTTTAAATGAACGCTTCATACTCCTGGCTCCTCACTAGGATTTCCAATTTTCCAGTATCGTGGGTGTCATGGACCACCCAGACCAGAAATTTAAACTTATTATTCAACTTTTTCTGCGCTGGGAATCGAACCCAAGACCAGTTTATCCTTCTTACTTGATTTTGCACTATCGATCACTTTGAATAATGACGCGAAATATCAGCTGTTATCCACACATAGATACTCATGAATCCATTCTTCATTATGATCATATTCACAAGCGTAAACGAAGAAAAACGTAAACGCGGCACAGTGCTCGGAGTTGTGACTCCTCGTTATTTCCATAAACATGGTGTTTGTTTAGAAATGTTACTCTCAGAAAAAACTGCCTACGTGCGAGAGAGTGCCTGAGCACAGAGAGGGTTCCGTACGAACTTGTAGCACAGATGCAGATTCATATTATTCGTACAAGCGTTTTTGATTCGGCTTCGCGTTGATGTAGGATTCCCATCACCAAAAAGGTTTTTGTTTTGTCTCAGTATGTAGCAAAAAAGACATGTGGTGATGGGCGAACTTGCGCTATCTATTTAGATTTATATCTATGGCATGTATCTAGATGGCAGGCTAAGCAGTATAAGTATGTAAGTTCAATAGTTAAGTTCCATTCTCTCATTCGAGAAATGGAACCCTAAAATCCTCTTGCAAGAGCATGTCAACTCTTTTTCACCTTTTTACACACTGAAACAGTTTGAGAATCCTTAAGATTTTTGCAGCAATGTCAGGTTTTAGCGTAACATAAGTACTTTATGTGTGAGACTGTGTATTTTGTGTAAAGGGTGCTAGTGTCTGTGTGTTTCAGGCTTCCTTTTGTGTCTACTCAAAGGTTTCGGGTCATTAAATTGTAAGGCACTTTTTAACTATGTTTATCGTATTTAAGTAGTTCGTTTTTGTAGAAGTGTTTCATATTAAAGTTTTCTTTCGGTAATATGGACAGGAATATTAATGATGTATCTTAGTGTAGAATTGCAGGATTTAGGCTTTGTATTGTTATGCGAGATCAATTTGTACTATTGTGTTTTATCTCTGTTTTTTTTATAATCTCTGTAGATTAATTAATGGGATTAGAAATAATCCATTAAAAATTATTACAGCAAAAAATTGTTCAATATGTTCGTTTAAGACAATTGTTAAATATCTTTCATAAAATTTTCGCTCGTGCGCCTTTTGTATAAACAGTGAGAGGTAATCGTCGTATTTATCAAATCGTCGATGATGAATTTTTTGTAATATTTCATAACGAAACGTTTAAATAAAATATTGCCAGAATAATTACCTCGAGCTCTGTTTGTTTCATTGTTCGGAGTGGATTTATTATTTTTTCGCAACCCAAAGCCCCAGACGCATTAATTTCCCGATACAATAGAGTCGCCGCTCTCCCCACTCTACCCACACTATTAAATCTAATATATTATTATGACGTGCTATGTGCCTACTTTGGCGAAATGGCTCTATCGAATTAAACGTGGCGCCAAACTAAACAATTTTAGTACCGCAATCTCGCCTTTACTGTTTAAATCAATAAGTACTTACATAACATTTGTATTCCTGAATGGTAAAAATACACAATTTAATAAGCTGAAACAAAGTAAAGCACACTCGTGTCTCATTGTCTCATATATAAAAGATTTTTGAAATGGAAGGAGCTTTATAATATGAAAGTCTCTTTTTTCAAGATACAAAGAGTGAATTTGAGAACGTCTGTCGGGTCAGCAAGTCTTAAGAAAAGATGTTCTACTTTGGGTTGGGTTCAGAATAGGGTTCAGAATCTGGTAATTAAATTATAATATTTTGTTACTAGCAGCTCCTAATTCCAAAACGCGAGCATCAGTTGCAGTTCCTTGCAACACAACGTAGCGCGCAGTGGAGGATCCTTGCGGGGAATTGAATTTTATGCCATCGTCGTGATGCTGACAGTTTTATAGCACCGGTCTCAAGCACACCCTCGGAGAATTACCGCGCTCCTATTTTCTATTCTCATTTCGTATCATCACGTTATCAGACGCTACGCGAATATGAACTATGATTTTCCAGCGAAAATATTTGCTAGCGCCTCGCGATTCGCGAAATCTGTTTCCGCTATCATCAAATCTTTTCGACACGAGCAAGATATGAGCGGACGCTTTATGAATAATTTATTAAGTTATTATCGGGCGTCTTTGTTTTCCTTATTTCAGCAGAATGAAGGAAAACACTTATGGCATTTCAGCGTTTCTGCGTGTACGGAGGCTCGCTACAATGTTTGCCGACAAACACGCCTCTTTGTCGGTACAATGACTCTTATCTTTTGCCAACATGAAGCTACCTACACAATGTAGGTACATACTCATTTCATAACTTGGGAGAGCCTTCGCAAATCCTCTTTACTTTTATCCTCCGGTGGCCAAACTCGTTAGGACGTTTGTAAGTATATTACGGGCACAATAATATATCATCGCGAGAAGTTTTCGGAGAACATTCGGCCCGTCGGGATAATTCCATGTAATGTTTGGATTAAAGCGCGCCTCGGCCCGATGTTTTCGTAATGACAAATGGGAAGACGTCAGCACGAGTAACGTTGCGCAGTAAACGAATAAACTCGACGGATCACCAACTTTGTCCTGAGATGGTAATTTTGTGAACTAAGATTTTTTGTGTGTAATTTTCGTTTCTTTTTAACCGCGTTACGAAGATACCCGTCTCCATTCTGTAATAAGACTGCTGCTCAAGATCTAGTCGATTACTGGTATTGAAAGCGCCCGCTCAAGCTCAATTATACCGAATATATTCCGTATATCTCATATACATACAAAGGTATCGGGGAAATGTAATTCCGACTAATGCCAGACTTACAAAAACGGACTCCCCCGGTCTTGTTTCGAGGGCTGGTATTATCTCCGCTTACTACCAAGTTACTGGAGTTGATCCATTCTGTTGCTCGGTGCTCTTCGCTACTCGAACAGAATTGATTCTACTACATGAATTGCGTAGATTGAACAGAATTGAATTAATATCCTCCTAGTTGATTGAAAAGTGAGTTCTTGGAATTACGATTTTTGATTATCGAAAAATTCAGCGCTGAATTTTTATTTAGATTTGCTTTGTGGGTAAAAACTCAATCTTCAATCACATGTAAGGTTTCGTGTAGTTCGTTTTTTGTACATTTGGTACTATCAACCACGTAGTAATTTATAGGTAAAATCTTATTATTACAGATAATGAGTTTTGTTGACACGAACTCAACCTACACACTAGCGAACTCTGGGTTCCGTCTTTGGTTACGACAACCATTCACCATCGGATTTGTCACCATCACAAAAAAGTTTGTTCAAAGCATCGGAAACAACTGTTTTTGGACTCCAACAGTTTCCACTTCTTTCATTACTTTATGGCTCTAATTTATCCCGTTAATTTGTGCGGGAAGTTTAGTGTCATTTATCTTCCATTCGCCCCAACAAAGTGGACATCGCGTTACTCTTAGCATTCTGTCGGTGAGTTGGTAGTTCTCTCAATGAGCTTTTGCAACCGTTTTTTCTAGTCATAGAAATAGGCAGTAGATAGAACGGCTATGTGGTCGGGACAAGAGTAGGTACCTACTCTAGATTTTGCTTAACTAAGCGGCTATTACATCATTCTATCACTTTCATCGCGGCTGTGGGTGAGAGTGATAGAATAAGTTTGGGAGGAGAATGCCGATAGCTGAGCTAGCTACAGTGGATTCTGAAAAGTTACGATCGAAGAAGAAGATATGATCGAAGTCATTGCCGATCCATTTACTTCCCTTTTCTGTGTTCCCAGTTAACTGCCGGTATCCAATCGTCCGGGAAATTATAAAGGCGGAAGGAAGTTCGGCCGCGGGCCCCCTTGATGCGTTGCCATGGCAACGGACGATTATACGGCTTTGAAAAATCGATTGGACCAACAATAGCTGCAGTTTATTTTAGCGATTCAGCTTAGTGAGTCACTAAAATAAATTGCTCTACATTGTTTCTACACTGGGCATCAAGGTCTTGTTGCTAAGCCGATCTAAGTCGTGAAATCTGATCGCGATAAGCGCTGAAGCCTCGTAATCGATATCGCTGGACATTTTTTTTGATTCCATCATAATGACATTAATGCGACAAGGTTCCAGCCTATTAGCAATTGCTGAGGGCATACATAACAGTTAATTATTCAAAAATAGCATGCCACGTGTACCTACTGGCTCTGTTTACCTTATTAAATTTATGTTACTGCGTCCACGTTAATTCGACTTTGTCTAAAAATCAACAAGTCTTTAACCACATTATTGTCCTTAAACATTTTCCAATCAAAGTCGCTCCGTAGGACACAAAGCGCTCAACTTTTAATTGGACCCGCGAGCCCCAACCGTTTTACCGCCATTACCTTCCGCGCACCAAGTTCGGGTGAAGCGACGTCATAACGAATCAACTTATAATTAATTAACGAGTTCAAACAAGAATTCGTTTAATAATAAAACAGCTTGCAGTGTTGGGAGACGGCGCGTCACGACGCCTTTCAGGCAGCGTCTAGCTGGGTTACCGACTCTTAAGATGTGTTTACCACTAAATTAAAATCAAAAACACCCCAAACTAAAAATAATGTAGATTTTTTAGACAATCCAAAAAATACATCAATTAGCAATTAGTTTAGTCTTTATGACTATCTTTATGAATTTAATCAAAAAGGATTAAATTTTCACGATTTCAGTTTGTTTTAGGTTTGGCGACTGTCTGTTTGTGCGTTTTCTGTCTGTGTTCACCTACAGTTCAAACGGATGGACCGATTTCATCGACAACTGAACTGACAAATATTTATACGAATTGTATTATTCGGTAAACGATGCTATTCGCTGAGTTATTTAGTCAACTAATAAGTTTTCATTAGCAAAGTGGGATTATCCAAGGCCTTGTGATTATAAAATGTCCCTTAAATACACTCAAAAATGTATGTCCTAAATTTGGGGGGGAAATCCTCTAAATTGGGAACCCTGGACTCTACCCCATACTGTTCCGCTTCGCTTCGCTACATGCACCCTTATTTAACTTTTCTAGGATTAATAGTTCAACATTCTTGTTTTACTTTGGCGAATGTCGCGACGGGGAGGTCTATGACCGACGCCTCCCCGTCGCCATGCCAACGGGAATACCTACGTGATGCGCCCATGAAATAATAAGTGAAGGATAGACCCGTGCACGTCATAAAGGATAAAAGGCTCGCCGTGAATGGGCGTAGCCGCTTAATCCCCCGGAGATCCTCCGTTATTTTGCTTATTTCGTATCAATTAATTATCCAAGCAAGATACTCTAAATATGTCCTCGTATTTTTGCGAAGCTCAAGTTAGTATATGGGGGCGGTTTGAAAGCAATTAAAAGTTTGGATTTGTTATCTTAGATTCTTCTTGGATTGCGCGCAGATAGGAAAAGTTAGGCTCTTTGGCTTTATTATGGCTTATCAGTAGTCTTAGCTAATCTTAGGAAACTTATTTCTTTTCTCGCTTAAAAAGTTCTTACGTAAAGAAAAATAGTAAAATGAGTTAATGGAGCAGAGATGAAATTTCAGCTGAGGAATATATTATGAAGGTTTTGTTAGCATCAGTATTCAAATGGCTAACGTGCCTTGAATTAGGATAAAATTATTTATTAGACAGCTTAGACTTTCTATAAAAGGATGCAATCATAATTCCATGATGTTATTTCTTAGCATTTTATCTCCACTGCTCTAAACTCGCCCTAAGTAATGGAATCATGTCGTTATTCAAAGAGCCCTTTTTATTTACTCAACATTGCTCCTTCGTATTTGCGCTGATGCTTCCAGCGAATGCGCGAGGCGGCATTATTTATGTTATCACGCTCTTCATCTTGAAATTGAATACTGATCATTTTGTTGTAAATATTACGCGTTGAGTTAGATAGACTATCAATCTATTCGTATTTTTGTTGTATATGCGGATAAAATGGCGTGAGATTTGTGTTATAAATGATATAGGAACTCGCGCCCATCATTACCTATAATTATCAGATAATTGCAGACCTACGGGTTCAAGTTTCTATTTATTTACTGAATGAAACGTGAAAAGATATGTAACAAATAAACATTTTCATTTTGATGCAACGATGATCGATTTTTGTCTTTCTTTTCTTTATTAACACAATCACATAAATATTATTTATTATCTTTGCAGCTGTTTGTATACCTGTACTTTCTGTACCCTTTCTTCGTTTAAATAGATGTTACAACGGCCAGCTTGAAGAATATGTGAACTAGTAGCAAAGGTTCAGTTTGCTTTAGATACCTTGCCTTCAAAAGGATGATAACGTCGAAGTTCCTTTGATAAGTTAGCAGGGCGACTCATTGTAAGTTAGTAAAACAAAACCAAGCGAAATGCTTACCCGACACTCGCTTATTATGTGTATCTCATACTTTTTTTATAATTTTGTATATTATCTGTGCGGTCCCAAATTTAATACAGTGCGTAAATGGACGCAACGAATTCTGTCAGGGCTCAAAAGCAAAGTTTGCAACCCAAAAGTTTGCAAAAAGGGTCCCTTTTTTCGGAGCATCACCGCCAGTGATTTATTATGCAAATTTGGTTAATATAAACCCGTGACGGGTCTGTTCGTGGTCATTTACGTCAATATTTAAATATTAATATTTATTTCAAAAATATTTCAGTATATTTTAAACTGAAATATGCAATTTACAGTGTGTTCGGCAAGGGGCATAAAACTGACCAAACATCGACAAAACAGCCCCCATATTGGGGTCGAACCTCCCTCTTTTATTACTTTAGACTATTTATCATTGTGTTACTGGTGTATTGTGGTATGTCTGATTTGGTATATCTCATACGTGTTTTTCGATGTTTATCTATAAAAAAATTTAAATAAGCCTTGATAATTTCGTTATCGTATTCGCCTATCGTATCTGCATAACAGTTCGCCGGTGCGGGGTGCAGGTTACACGAAATAGTGGAATAATCACGCGTTCGCCTCAAATTGCACAACTATTCGGTTCTAGTAATTAACGTCTATATGAGTTTAAGTAAATTTGAAGAAACGTTTACATAAGCAGTAAAGCAGACGTTTAAAATAACTTACTAGTATGATGTGGACTGCTGTCTGCTTCCATATTTTACTTGGTAGTAGAACAAGTGGGGTTTGCTTGTGGAGGTGGTCTTTTTCCTGCCATTATCCAACCTTATTGTAGGACGCTCTTATCTTTTTTACGATCAATTTGTAGACGATTATCTTCGTCTCCTATACATTTCATATAAAAACCTTTCCAAAAATAATGTCCATCCGTTCCTCAGCGGTATTGCTAAACACGCAAAAATGTTTCGTAACATAGTGCAGATTATTCTAGTGGCACAACAGAGTAGATATATGAATTTAAACCTCTGTAGATAGCGATCCTCTCTATGATTTCATAGGATTTTGTAAACATCACTAATCTACTCTGCGGTTTCTGCTCTTATAGTGATTTCGAGAAGATTGATGCCTTTTGTGTGGTATTTATTGGCATATGAATCCATGTACCTATATAGATATATTTGTTTACACAGCCTGAAAACAACAAAAAAGCTGGTTTTTAAAGTTTCGCATATCTAATTTGAGTTTTTGAAATAAATTGCAAAGGCACCTTTGACTAGTCTTTCACACAACCTGATGTAGTTATATGAAAGAGCAGTCAAAGGTAAATTAAAAAAAAGCGATGATATTAAAACGAGACACAAAGCTCCAGGAACGGTAAATATTTATTTTTTAACTTCGAGCATTACAGAGTGACTATTCGTAGCAAATCGATGTGAAAAGTCGGACTCAACTAAAGATAAAAATAACTAGTTATTTTTAGCGAGCTTTGTTGAAGACCAAACTGTTTTCAACGTTATGCCTAGAAACGGAATAAATGGAAGGCTGAATATAATAGAAATGGAGGCATAAAAGTGACATACAAAGGAATGATTCATTCACGGTTCTCGATTTAAGCTATTTTGCGTAATTGGATTATATTTTAATTCAATCACCTTATTTTGCTTTGTAATAATCGCCTTTTGTTAGGAAGTTACGTTATGATGCAAGGCTAATATTTGTTTTTATTGGCGTTCTATTTTTTATCTGTAGACATCTTGGTTGGCTTTTATAATGTTTGCCTAATTTACATTCTCTTGTGGTATGTGATACGCAGTTTTTATCGTAATAGATTATGTGTCTATTACGCTTCACTTTATTTATTTTTCCTGATAGCGGCCTTTTAAGTGTTGCTCTATTTTAAAATCGCATGATAAGTTAATTTGATCGTTATATTTGTTTTATTTGTGTCTGTTGATCATTATAGAAATGTTTTGTACTTCTGTTTTTAAATAGGTGGCTGGTGCATTTTTAATTCCTTCATGGTGTCGTGGGTTTTCCTA
The DNA here is from genome assembly GCA_905147235.1 of Erynnis tages. Lineage (NCBI taxonomy): Eukaryota > Metazoa > Arthropoda > Insecta > Lepidoptera > Hesperiidae > Erynnis > Erynnis tages. The sequence goes on from LR990072.1 coordinate 11,398,370, forward strand.
CTCAAGGGAGTGCCCTGAATTAAAATTTCTAGCGTTCTTATGAGGATTAATAGTAGACGTATTTGACATTAAATGACTACGTTAAAACAATTTGAAGTTTTGCTTGTGTTAAGGTGACGGTGAACTGTTTTGCCTTTTCCTTTCCCAATTGCCCAGTCTATTGCCTGGTTCCTAGGTTAGCGTGGTCTTTCAATAAAATCAAAAATTGTAATGCACATCCTATGGCACGGCAGTCACATGTGAGTGAATGTGGGCTCGGCGCGGTTTCCGATGGGCCGTGAATGGGTCGCGCCGGATCCGTGCGCCGCTGAGCGCATTGTCGTCTTCCGCGTGCATCCACGTGATCTGTTATAACTGAACAGATAATATTATAGAGATTTTAATAAAAAATGGCGCGCTCATAGCCCCTCCCTCCGCTTTAGTGTGCGATTGAAAAAGTTAAGCAACGTCGGACGCGGTCAGCGCCTGGATGGGTGATCGCCAGTAGCGAAGTATGTACATGCGCGCTTCCGTATTTCGGACGGGTCCACGTCGGTCCCATTTGTTGACGAAACGATCATAGTCGTTAAACCTTGTCCGAAGCCCTAGGGCGGTTCGAAAACATCCGAAATAGGTTGGCTACTAGCTCGTTTTTCACTTATCTGCATTGGAGCAGCATGGTGGAATATGCTATAGACCTCCCCTGTTGTCGGGAGAGACAACAGGGGAGGTCTATAGCATATTCCACCATGCCAAACAGTGGGACATAAAAATGGTTGTAGCTGATATGCCAGTATACTTAGGAATATTTCACACACACATGTATGAGATAGTAAGTACTTCGTAAGTAAGTAAGATTTCGATAATAAGTAAGTAATTCGTTAAGGGGGCGCTCACTCGAAAATGTCCAGAAACACTGATCTAAAACAATAGGAAAGAGCTGGCTGTATATTTAATGTGTGTTTCCATTGTATGCGTCACCCGTCACCGCACCGGTGGGGTGGCGCGAGACCGCTGACATTTAAAAGGTTATCCATAACATGCGAGATTGAATTACGCGCTGTGTGTGCAGTGTTACGTTACGATATACTATTGTGTGGACAAACGAGATTAGGTACAATGGGTGATAACTGAGTAAGTAAAATACTGTGCTTATGATGAAAAAACAAGAGGCAAGAAGTTTCATTGTACGAAACATCTCAGCCCATTTGACAGCTGGTCCATCCTGATATCCCAAAAGTTTTATTATTGTAGTAGTATCCACTATTGGTATATAATTTGGGGTATTTACGCCTTAACATCACTTGACATTTGAAAGCATTATATGATAAGGAAATAACCTCTTGTATCTAAATATTAAAAATGTGGAACAGTGCTGTACACTATCTGCGCTTTGCGCTCCGTTCTAAATGCCTAATGTTAAATCAGAAAGGCCCCTTTACAATACATATGTACCATAGTAAAGTGGGAACACCATACACGTAAACCTAAGATAAGATGTATGTACGTAAAAAATTGGCATTCGACAAAAACTGTCATAAATGTATGACAGCGAACAAGAGAAACGAAGTGTCACTCGAAGTGGCTCTTTGAAAGTGCAGATTTACGGCTTCATTTATTACGTCGAAGTCGCAGTCTTGTCTCCACACAAACATCTCGTTAAATTGTTTTCTTTGTTGTAAAAACTTGAGATAGTTGCATTTAATCCATTCGTTTGCTGTTCATAGAGCTCTATTTAATTTTGTAGAATACCTTTGAAGACATCTTGTTGGTAATTTACATTCCGGTTCTGATAACATGTTTTATCGTCTTCATCTTATCTTCTGATGTTGTTTGTTGCGTAAGCGTAAATTTAGGTTTTAACTTGTATTTCAATAGACGGCTATGACAAAAAAGAAAAGGTAGGTACTATTAGGCCCTTGGGGACAAGATACATTGTTGTCGAGAATCTCAACGATTGGTCTCTACAATTTGGCAGAAATATTGGTTGTGGCCAGCTCTATAATATTATGACGCCATAAGTTTATGATCTGACTAAGCTAAAGGAAAGTAAAATACTAGGCTTAACTATACAAATAAGGTTACAAATATAGGTACTTACAATCGGCATAGGTATTACACTCAAAGGGCTCGGATGACATTTGCGAAACTATCCGACGTCTGCCGCGCCGCAGACTCGTGGAAATGTCAAGGATTGTTGCCTGTTTTATTAATGACCTCCCGACGATCATAATCATGGTTAATGTTTAAATAACGAACCGTCCCACTTTCGCACCTTCGGAAGGTTCGCGAGTACTGCCTAATAACGCTGAGGCAACATCTTTACCGTACCTTCATTGGCATTAATTTCTAGGTTGTTACTTCATTCTTGTTTATTTATACATTTATTTTATTTATTTAACTTAATTAACAGGAACTTAACTAATTAATGAGATGTCAGAAAATACAAGTTTGACGTGTACATCATAATAAAATTAAAAATGTATTGAACAATAACTTTCACTACAGTATTAAGACAAAAGATATAGATAGATATCCTTAAAATTAAGTTTGATAATCGTCAAGAACATCAATGAAGGATTTGTTTTAATTAGGCACAATTATGACGATTAAATTGTCAAGCACACGCAATCACGTCAATGTGTCGGCAATTACTCAAGTATTCTTGGCGCATTGTTATCGGGTAATTTGTGGTGTACCCATACCTACCGATATGCAATGTTTTTTCCGCAATGTTTACTAAAGTAATCAAGCTCAATTATCTGAGTGGCGTCCCCCGAGGCATTTGCTCCGCGCCTTAGTTTTTTATGCGCCGTACTATGATGATACGGTGGACTTAATGATACGTAGCCAATGTTCCTCTTTGTGCATCATTTTTGTTGGCTTTTTATCACTCTTTGCGAAATGAGAATGCTTGCTAATGGCACAAGCGTAATTGTAAATTCTCGGAGGGGTTGAAGCGTTTGTTTTGAAAGGATTTCTAGAGTAGCTAGTCTGTAAGCCTGCAGTGGCCCGCAGACAGACGCATCAATCTTCACACACACAATGTTGATGCGATGGTCGCTACAATCATCATTAATTGAAATAAAAATCACGATTAAGTGAGCTTTGAATTAATTAATCAAGATATTGAATCAGTACGAAATTGGACTTTTCAATAATTAATTTTTCTTATTCGTTTTTGACGATCGTTGCTTAGAAGGGTATTCAATATTGCTGGCCCTTCCTTGAAGACAGCTTAATTTAGGACATTCAATTTTGACGGTCTTTGAAGAAAAATTTAAATACGTTTAACTTTATTCGTTCTCTTCTTTTCCAGGGAACAAAACTATGGATAATAATGGAGTACCTCGGCGGCGGGTCGGCGCTGGACCTGATGAAGGCGGGCAGCTTCGAGGAGATGCACATAGCGGTGATCCTGCGCGAGGTGCTGCGCGGCCTGGACTACCTGCACTCGGAGCGCAAGCTTCACAGGGACATCAAGGCCGCGAACGTGCTGTTGAGTGAGATGGGCGACGTCAAATTGGCTGATTTTGGTAAGTTCGTAATGGTTGTGACAATTGTATTAAATCTATACTAATATTATAAAGAGGAAACATTTGTATTTTTGTATGTTTGTAACGAATAAACTCAAAAACTACTGGGCCGATTTCAAAAATTCTTTCACCATTAGAAAGCTACATTCAGCCTGAGTAACATAGGCTATTAAATAAAAATAAAAAAAAATAAAAAACATTCATTGGCAGAGCGAAGGTCAGCTAGTATATTATATAATCAACATCTTTTTTGGCGATGCGTGGGTAATTTTCGCCAGTGAACCAATCATAAATAGCTTGAAAAGTTTCTTGTCCCGTGAGTTTAACTATTGTGTCTACTTACTATAAAGGCAGAATGTCAACAACACAGATTAAGCAGGCGGGATTTTCTAAGTTTCGGCTGAAATATTTAGCAAAGGAAGTAGGAAAAACCATGGAATGAAAGTAACTCTGGATCGGGAATTAGAGGATCAGCAAGAAGATTAAGTAAAGAAAATAATTCTGGATCAGGAATAAAGTCTGCCTATTGCAAATTATATCAACTGGAGCAAGCTATGTAGCAGTAGTTTATGAGCTCTTTCTGTTTAATGGATTGTCAGGTCTAAATCCACGATGTAATAACGCGTTCTGTCAGAAATAACAAGGTGTATTACGTCGTAAACATTAGCGACTTTTGGTGTCGTCCTAGTTCCAGTTATATTATTGGAGCCAGAAGCAGCTATTACAGCATAATAATATCCCACGCATAAACAGCTTCTCTCATTGTTATTAGCCGGCAGTAATGCTACTAAACGGGCAATTCCCCACTATGTCAAACCAGCGGATTTGTCAGGTAGTACACAGCAGGTAAGGTTAGCGGCTGGTACAATTTATGAAGCTATTCGCCGCCAAATGCCAAGTTTTCTGCTGAAACGTTTATCATTGCAGAGCATCCGGTACAGTCCAGCAAAAGGACTGTGAAAGAAATGTGGACGAACTCTTGTTCGTCCAGTTTGCGCTTCCTCGGAAATCATTTCAGCGATAAGTTTCTGATTTTGACGTGACGGTCTACGTCTACGGTTTTCTTGATGGGATCCGATTAATTTTGAGAACATATGTCTGGCTCCCGTTTCCGGCATAGTGGGAACCCGCCCGAATGGTTTCCGTCCACGACGGCCGCTCCTTTACCGCCGTAAAGTCGACGGCGCGTGAAGAGTAAACATGCGCAAATCATGTTCGGTAATGGATTGAACCTGGAACGGTTAATTGACATGTCGGAACTAGTTCCCTTATCATGTTCGGGGAACTATATAGTTCCTCTGATTAGCACCGACTGAGGAACTGAGACCGCTGAGGAACTATAAACTGTTTATACCTAAACAGGTCCACGGCGGTCTTAAATTAAATCCTACAAATTACAGTTCCTCGGTGTATTGGACGTGTATTTGGTAAAATTAAATAAACTTATTTTGTATCAATTGATTTACCTTCATACTTGTCAGGCTTAGGACTGTCAACCAAATAATAACAAAAATTAATATTTAGTTCTGAAAGTATTTAACCTTAAACTCTCGTTTTTCTTCGGGATGCCATTTTCAAGTCTTTTACACTTTTGAACCATTGTTTATAATACAAATTATTTATATTTATTTAGACTTCCTAAAACTAATATTTATTACAATTTACAATATATACACTTTACTCAAAGGTAAAACAATTTATTTAGGTACTATCGTATCGAAATGCAAAATAGAATATCATCAGGGCACCGCACGTACGTACGAAATGTTTGTTTACTTTAATAAATCAAAATTCCAAGAATTGAGTCAGTGGTAGGTACCGGTGTCAAGGTCAAAAGTTCAAAACGAAATTTGCATTAATAATGTATTTTTCGACTTAAAATAGTACTTAGTGCATATAACATAAGGTCACATTATTATCCTTAAGCAATTTTACATTTGTTTATTATCTGTCCCAATCTTCGCGCCCAGTCTTATACTGCATCTCTTTCGCACCTACACGAGATTCGGCAAAGCTCGGACCGACCCGCCTCTATTCGGTGTTCAAGCATGTCTCGGTTCGCTCGGACATGCTCGGAACTGTGAACCTGTTTGTTTAGACGCCTCGGAGAGGAACTATATCGTTCCAGTGTCGAACATAGTTCCAGGAACTATTTCGGTCCGGAACTACACATGTCTAGTGAAGAGCGATCATGAAAACTGTTTTACAACGATCGTTACGCCGATGTTCATGCTCCTAGGCGTGCATTCCTCGGAGGAAACGATCGGATCAATGGCATGGCAAATTAACATATGTTGTACACACAAGTAGCGGATATTGTCGTTTGTTATTGTTGAACAATACTTACGATCTGTCAACATGATGTTGGTAATAGGAGGTATTAATTTAATGCTTGATCTCATCAGAAGGTCATCTGATTAGATCTCATGTTTTGTTTATGAAGGGTAGTTATTCATGAAAGTTAAAGTCTTCCTTCTCTGTCATTATACACGAAGTATATGTACATGCCTTATTTTGTAAGTTCAAAATCTCTATTGGAATACGTTACCGCTATCAGCTACTCCGCTAAAATTTGTATTCATATCAAATACACTTGAACCATTCCAATTACTTATTTCCAGTTCCACTTCTTCAAATAGCGAGAGTTCCCTCTTGCTCGTTCGAATCCAATGTTTTTCGTTCAAGCATAACCCGGTTACCTAAAGTTGTTCTCCAAAGTTTTGTCTTCATATGCGGAATTGTGAACCAGTTTGAAGTATTTACCGCGCGAGGATATGCTAATCTTCGTGCGGGAACAAGTTGGGCGTTGATCAAAGACTTCGCGAATAGAGTTAGGAGGTTTAGGAGGGTCCCGCGCGACCTCACTCGCGCCGGTGTTGGCATTCCGCCAGGAACAACATACAATATTTGAACGCTTGAAGGATAGACAGGACAAGAGAATGCTACGATAATAAAGCGCACCGCTGGTTTATAAATTGGGGTGGAAATTGGTGTTTTTGCTAAAACGCGTGTTCCTATGTGCAACAATTTGGAGCACTCAGCCAAAACTATTGATTGTACGAAAATAAAGTTATCTGCATTAATTGTTGGAATCTATTTTTAGTAAGCGTTCCAAGGAGGTCACGCGAGCAGCAAAGATACGAGACGGTAATATTGCAATTGTATCATTTTCAAAACTCCTTTGGAATGTTTATCCTACTCTTCAGAAAACTCCTTTTTAGATCCCCAATGACGGCACAATAAAACTAGTTAAAGTTGTTGATCAAAATATCGCGAATAAAGTTAGGTGGAGAAGACTTAGGAGGTTCCCTCGCGACCTCACTCAGACAAAACAGTCTAGGTAACTCTAAGAGAATGGAAAGTTTACTTTCGCTATTTTAAAAGGGTAACTTGATACAAACTGACATCACACCACAATTATTACACTGTACAAATAGTAAAATATTGTATTAAACAAAAGTCACTTAAACAATTCCAGGTGTCGCCGGTCAGCTAACGAACACGACGAGCAAAAGGAACACATTCGTGGGCACGCCCTTCTGGATGGCGCCCGAGGTGATCAAGCAGTCGTGCTACGACAGCAAGGCGGACATCTGGTCGCTAGGCATCACCGCCATAGAGCTGGCCAAGGGCGAGCCGCCCAACTCCGAGCTGCACCCCATGAGGGTGCTGTTCCTCATCCCCAAGAACAACCCCCCACAACTCACCGGCAGCTACTCGAAACCCTTCAAAGAGTTCGTCGAAGCGTGCCTCAACAAGGATCCGGAGAATGTGAGTTATGCTTCTACGACTTTTCTGTCGTTAGTTTGGTTGAAAATGATGCTTTAATAAGGTATAGCTTTAATAGTTCGTCCGAGGAGGTACCTTACCGGCAGTCTCTTAAGCCGTCGTAAAGCAGCATGTTCTTCATGTATTTTGTTACGGCTGCTGAGGTTTGAACATGGAACATAATTCTTAGTACTAATGAGAAGCAGAGCAACCGCATACTTGAGGCTGTATGTAGGTGTCAATGGGCTGCTGTGACCACTTAATATTATATCAAACTGTCTAAAACTAAAACTTAAGATTGATTAATAGGCAAAGTCGCGAACAGAAGTCGGAAAATCTCGTATAACTTTTGCTTGCTACTAGTAGTACGAATTTTCCGTCGATATTTTATTTCATACGGATGTCTTTAAAGTTTGTCCAATAGTCGACAAAGTTGAGCAATTGTTGGAATCTCAAACTCGGTTCGCTTGGATTGCCGCCTTTGACAAGTGTGCAGAATTTGTATCGACATTCATGCTAATATTGATGTTAACTTTTGCTTTTGAAGTTGGTTAGAGAGGAAAAATTTCAATGTGAATTTAAAGTTATTGCATTGCACGCCTCATAAAATTTTGAGGTAGTGTTTCACTCCCAACGTGTAAAGGACAATTTTGGACTAATAGAGATTTATATTATGTACAAAAGTAACTATGACTCTAAATCCCTGTAATAACTCAAGGGTGATCCCTGAAATCACTAAACGTTCGAGTGTGAAGCGTTATTACTATTGCACTTATCATGTTTCAGAGACCGACAGCGAAGGAGCTACTCAAGTTCCAGTTCATAAGGAAGGCGAAAAAGAACTCGTACCTCATGGACCTGATCGACAGGTATAAGAAGTGGAAGGCGCAACGGAGCGAGGAGAGCGAAACAGAGTCGGAGAATTCGGATTCGTAAGTCATTTTGTATATGTAGTCGGACCAGGGTTCTTGTACCATCTATATCTGTCATCTATAACATTGTCTATTTTAATTTTATGCAAGCTCGTTGGGTTTAAAAACATGATATTGTCGTTATTCGAGCAGTAAAAAAAATTTGAAAATTTGCCAGCAAAAGAAATTAGTTTTCCGCTACATGTCTAGGGGTGTAGAACTGGGGTCTTTATTGTAAATACATTAGGTATTTACTTACTCCCACCCTTTTAATCCGCCCTAAACTTCAAATTTCTTTATAATTTTTACTTCATTTTAATTTACTTCATTCAAATATTTGCCATGGATGGCGATCGATCCCACGTCGTTGTGTATTAATTAAAAAATTAATAACAGCTAACATCATCATTGTGGATTAATTAATTACCCTTTATTGTGAATTTTTTAAATTGTGTAACTTCTATCATTTACGGAATGATTTCCCTTAAAACATGAGCCCGAAATTGTATCAGAAATTTCGCCGCGTAAGACAACGTAAGCATCTTAGACAAGGGTCAAGAATCGATCCCAGTGAGACGCATAGTTTCGTGGATGTTAGTTTGTTTGAATAAGCTGTATTATCCTAAACAGGATCGGCGTGTTCTCAAGAAATTCTTATTTAACTATGCCCACTAGGACTGAGTAGGGTTGCTATTCTCTATGTTAATGTCAGTTGGGTTTGCTTAACATTATCCCAAAAGGTTTCTCAGGGAAGATAGCAATTTAATACCGACTAATATTATTTCAAAAAGGGGTCAAAATAGAGTAGTGATTTTTTCCAATTTTTCGATTATGGACAGTTTCTATCTATAAATTTTACAACTTGCAAGTTGCAATATAATATGAAGTTCGTTATTTTGCTTTCCTTTGAGGTTCATTTGATGTTCATTTATTGTTATTATTATAATATGTTTTTATTATTATGTTCCTATAAGTATTGCTTTTTACCAACATATTTTGTTAGATGAAAAATTTACTGTTTACACATTTACGCTTTATACTTAATCGTCATTCGACCTACCACCACCTACATTTGACAAAATTGTACACGAATTAAGGTATAAATAAATGTGTGTGGGAATAGTGAGAAGGCTATTGTTATAAGGAATTGAATAAGGAATTGAAATAAGGAGAAGGAAATTGGTTGTTTATCATCAATAACAGACCTTTGTTGTTTCGGAAGTAACCCGGTTTACTCGGTGTTTAGACCGTAGCGATTGTTGTTTTGCCGAAATGTTTTATGAATACTTAACGTGGGAGGTGAACATTTTGTCTAAATAACAACGCTTGGAATTTACTCTTGCGTTAATTTGAATATTTATGTAACTCCCACTGCGTTAATGTATAACGATTTTATGACCAGCCAGTGAGCAGTGTCTTTGTAAACAATAGTAAAATTGTTATTGTATCAAGACGAGATAGGTTTTTTGCTGTTATTTTATCTGAGGGACTGATTCAAGTAAACAATCTTAATTAGACAATCTTAGTTGTCAGGAGAAACAACGTCTCAATTTACAACTCTAGACAGTATTCTTTGGTTCTTTTTGAGAATGAAATATGCTGCGAGTTACGAGTATTATTATAAAGTATAAATTTGTTTTCTCTCGAGAATACCTTCCATCAGGCGGCCTGTCAACGGTTATAAAATACTTTTTTAATATGTTTTTATTCGTACATGCATCTATGTCCAACCCAAGACCCGTTAATGTTTCAGCGAGGACGGCGGCCGAGGAGAGAGCGAGCCGGACGAGCCCTGGATCATGACGGTCCGCGGCGGGGCGGCGGCTAGGGCGATGCACAACTCCTCACACACGACGCATCCAGCCCACCCCACGCACCCGCCGCCGCTGATACCCGAGGACAAGCGGAGACACCACGACGAGCCCGGTGAGTTACATTGTTTTGAGGATTCTCCAACCGAACATTTCTTATCATGTCGCAGTGAGGTCAGCCGTGGATCATGACGGCCAGGGGCGGGGCGGCGGCTAGAGCGATGTATAACTCCTCACACACAACGCATCCAGCCCACTCCACACACCCACCTTCGTCATCTCCACGAGCGAGGATAACCACCACGAGTCCGCTCATACATCTTCCTCGGTACAGCTGTACAGGATGCGGCATCAGAGCCAATTGAGATACTTTTATTGAACTGTCAAAAACGAAAAATGACGTCATAAGTCGGGGTCTTCATACAAAATCTATTTTTTGTTTAATGATCCTACTTCTCACGTCATCAATATTTAAATTTTAAAGTCAATTGAATTATTTTTGTTTTTGCACGCAATAAAAAGTGTAGCTGAATTTTCAGACGTTTCTAAAAGCACTCTTTTATGGGAAATACATTTTGAAAGTAATTGTGAATAGTGTCCAAAACATATAAAACAATAATATTAAAGCGAAAACCTAACAAAAAATGTCGATCCATTCCAGTAATCCCAGCGTCGTCGCCGGTGTCGAAGCAGAACGGCGCGCTGGGCGGCGCGGGCAAGCGCGACGAGCCGCCCGACCTGCTGCCGCCCACGCCGCCGCCGCCCAACAACAACAACGCCGACAAGCACGACAAGCACGACAGGCACGACAGGCACGACAAGCACGACAAGCACGACAAGCACTCGGTAAGTAACCACGATATAGACGGAAAGCACGATAAACACTAAGCAGTAGTTGATTCTATTTAAAAACAGGTAGTTTTAATCTAAAAACTCAAGATTGAGCTCTCTCAAACTCTGTGCGAATGGTCGTGATTACTGAGGTGAGTGGCCAATATAATTTGATGAATACTTCGCATTTCCTTTCCCTCGCTGGCCGGCGAATACTTACTTGATACATTTCATCGAGATCCGTGGCAGTCATCCACAGTTTTCACTACTATTTCTGCCTCGTACCTGAAAAGAGTAAAATGATCTGCCTGATATGGGTTGGAACGGGTGATTCCTGTATCTCAAAGTTAAAACAAATGTTAAATCTATCAATCCTTTCAAAGTCCATTACTAGACATCTACCTCGATCGGAATTCGACTTTTCTACTGCATTTCTGAGGACATTAGTCCAACCGGTACTTCCTTCTGGCACTTTAAACCTTCCTTCTTCTAAACTCAGAAAATGTTATTCGTTTCCAGTCGCGGCAGTCGCCCAACATTCAAACGCCGATAGAACAACGCAACTCAAAAGAGCGAGATCGTGAAAGGAACGACAGGGGAGACCGGGGTGAGAGGGAGCGGGAGGACCGCAAGGAGCGGAATGAGCGGAACGAACGGAATGAGCGCAACGAGCGGAATGAGCGGAACGACCACCCGCCCTCGAATCGCGACAGCGTAGTGTATAATAAGGCTGTGAGTATTACTCTTAATCTTCTTTCAAGGTTATGTTGGCCTGAGTCGAGGTTCTACTCTCGTAAGATAACCCCAGTCACCTTCGGGTCTCCTCTCACAATGATAAGGGTGTAGCTGGCCCGAGTTGGTCGACTTGATATGCTTTTGACATAATAGAGAACTCAGGCATGCAGATTTTCTCTGTTTTTAATTTTACAAAACGCACAATACTTTTAAGAAAGTCACTGGTGCCGCTGGTATTCGAACCCGGACCCTTTAAGTGAGAGGGCCAGGCCCATAACCACTGCTTCGCGTCTGTATTTGTTTTAAAGAAGCCGCAATAACAATGTTCCAGGCGTCCCCACTGGACCACAGAGGAGCCAACAGCGACGAGAGCAAGGTGCGGCGGCACGCCTACCTGCAGCAGCTCATCTACCCGCTCTTGAATGAGGTGCGCCGTCCTTTATATCCCACTGTTGGGCACGGAGCCCCATTAATTATATTAATGATATTAGTATGTATGCTGCTGTTTTTGTTGTTCGTGTTTCGTTGTTGTGTGTTCGAATCACTCAAATTATTCATATAAATGTATTGATTTGAATAAATCTGAAAATGATCGTCGTTCGTGCAACGAAAAAAGTGCAATGCGGCCGACCATATTTTGATATTAAATTTGAGAGAAATTGTCGAACCTTCAGGGCGCTCTGAGGGACCCTGGGCACTGGCCCCGAGTGCTCTTACGGTAAAGACGGTATTGGTTGTAGAAATGAATGTGTAGAAGGAATGTTGTCATTAAGTCGTGTGTTGTGTGCGCAGCTGTCGCGCAAGCACGGCGCGGGCAGCGCGGCGGCCATCGAGGAGCTGCGGCGCGCCTTCGAGCTGGCCGAGCGCAGCGCGCCGCACCTCACGCGCGCCTTCGTGCAGCAGGTACGCCGCACACCCACCACCCACACTACCCACACTACCCACCGCTACCCACCGCTACCGACCCGGCACTCTCCACCGCGGACTATCGGTGATGTCCCAAAAAATCCAGTTTTCGAAAATCCATCGATAATGGATCAATGTGGACAAAAAAGTCCCAAAAGATCATCATGGATTTTTTCAAAGGATTTTTTGGGACATCGCCGGCCTATTAAATTTAATATTAAAACGTTCGTACCTTTCAGTCGATCAGCAAATATTTAGCAGTATAAAATTTATTAACATGTTCATTTTTTATACTTCTTAACGAATAACAATAAAAGAAAAAATCTAGCGGAAAAGTAAGAGTGGGTTCAACTTATTCAACAGTAATTTCTGCTATAATGAAGCGACCTAAAAATAAAAATCTCATTTTACTGTCTTATTTCGATATCCTGATACTTGGTCCTGTCATATAAAAATGTTGTTTGCAGGTGGTGCAGAGGGTGGCGGCGCCGGCGCAGGCCGCGGCGCAGCACTGGCCGAGGTAGGTACGGACTGTCGTGCAGCATTCTTCTCATTACCATCCTATCAGTGTTCATGTTTTCGACAATATTTTAGGTGTTAGAGCCTCTGTAACTCGCCCGGTAAGGTATCTTGCAATCATTCTCTTAGATCGTGTGTTTAGTGTATTTGAGGTGATCGCCTTAGTGACTTAGTGACTTAGCGACCAAATAATGAATGGTGATTGGGACATGGTATCTGGAATTTTACAAAAAATTCTTTGAGCATATTGACTTGCAAATAGGACGTTTATTTATGATTATTTTGTTAATTTATGGATACTTTTTATTTGTATTATATTTATGCAATATTTTTTTACAGAGACCTCTAATATATCTGCGGCATGGCCGCACTCGCTGTGTTCTCTGCGGCTGCACACATGCACACATGCACACTCACACAGACACACACTCACAGTCACACACACGTACACACACACACACACACACACCGTCACGCGCCACACGGAACCCTCATCGCCGCTACGCCACTCCACATGCGGCGGAACCACGGAGCTGCCTTACATACTGTAGTTGTTAGCTATCGATTACACGACCAATAATGTGATTAATATTATGTGTGTACTCATGTACGCGTTACAAGTTACACTTCTTTGGCGAGATCATGAAAAAACTTCCAAATATTGCATATTTTAAATTGTCTCGAAAATACATGATTAGACTTCTAAAAGATCGAAATTTTTTATATCTACTGAAGTCTATATTTTACTTGTTTTCAGTGTATACTGCCACTTATTTTCATTAATGTTTTTATCAGTTTAAAATAACGTTCTTACTTAAAGTTTTGTGTACAATGGAACCTAATTACACGTTAAACGCAATAAAATTCCCATGCACCCAAAGAAGTGTTACTTCAAAGATCGATGTCGATTGCTAAGTTTCGACGGCTGAACGACTCGGCCCGACCGACGTCACTCGGCTGACTTTGTAACGAATTACGACAGTATTAAGCTGTGCCTTTTAAATAATGTCCTTGATGTAATCGCGTCGAATGTATGCCCGTCTAATGTCGACGATTTGGACAAAAGTCGTCGAAAATAGATGTGGTTTATCTGTTGTCCTGAGTGTGCGACAAAAGCGACAGTCAGTGCTGTGAGCGTGAACAATGTCGTCAAAGGGTGCGTTCCACTTAGCGTTCACAAGGGTCACGCTCACGGCCGCAGTTTTTCCCGTTCCACTTACTTGTGAGCGTTACTCTCATAAACTCGTAAGAGCGGTACCACGTCGAGTTTGGCATGCTTTATTTAAAAGATTCAAGAAGCTCAAGATTTTTGATTTGATTGACAATTGAATTGACAACTAATTGCCAACGATCACTTCAACCCACCTTTTTAGATGGGTCGTCGTGAGCGTCGCGTGAGCGTAAGTCATGACGTCATAAATGACGTTTTCGCCACGACCACAACGACCGCGGTCGTTATATGGAACGACCAAAGGAGCATTTTGATCGTGGTGGGCGCTTGGTGGAACGCACCCAATGTATTCTTACGGGGAACGTCAGTCATAAGTATGTCACATGTCAGTCTGTCTGACATCTTCCCACACTAATGGCACACGTTATCTATACGAATACTTAGACAATAGTGTTCATACTCGGGGTACAGATGTGTGATTTTACAAACTCTGTTATTCAATTACAAAGTTATTCAGTTTTCCGAGGAGTTGTCTAAGTGGTCTAATCTATCCTTCTCATTGTTAGAGGAGACCAGTAGGTCGCTAATGGGTTACAGACAGACATACATTTTATTTTTTATTATTAAAGAAAGATACTGTTGTGCATTTCGTCTAATATAAAAATAGAAAACGGGTTACTCTGGGAGTGCCGGCAGAAGTGAATTTTATAAGATGTGTTTTCTTGGTGATTTGGACGACAGTTCAATTAAAACACAATTGAGTTTCTCTGTAAGAAAAGAAACGACATTTAATGCTAATAATCGCAATGTCGAATCCAAAATCACAATAATAATAATATTTAACTTTTTTCTATGACATTTATTATTTATGAATGTTTCCTTTTAACAGTTTCCATAGTTACATCTAATTGGACGCACTTTGTTTATGTATGTTTCCTTTTGTCAGTTACCATAGGTATCAGAGTGGCGCCGTAACGCGTTACGTTACGAAGCGGTTTACAATAAGAAGTTTTCACTTCAAATGCATTAAAAAGACGAAACCGTCGCGTCATGTTGTCGCGTTTGTCGCACATGTCTGACAACACCCTAGATATATTATGTAAATGATGTTCCTCACTACCTTTATTTGCACCCTAAATTATTGTAAATCTTCCTATCTTATGTAATCCTAGTGCTAGTGCGCGGTGAATGTTGAAATGTAGGTCGTGTGGACCGGTCCTCAGGGTGCGTTTATAGAACTGACTACCATTTTGTTTCAATCCAACTGTCAATCTATGAACGTGCCCTACGTCATAAACTATCCGCGATTATTGTGTGTTCAACTTGCTAATATTTTATTGTGGGATGGCTGTTGTGTTATACTGTATTAAAAGTACATACATACATATTATTATAATACAAATTGCGATTGTTTAAAATTATTATTTAAACCCGGTTACATTGTGTGCAGTCGCCATCGAGTCACAAAGTTGCAATGCCATAGTGTGTTAAATATGAGAAAAGATATATAATAACGTAATGAATACTTAAGATGGTTATGCCTTACAATATTTTATATTCCGTGCGTTATTTGTGTAAATATCACCCTTAGTTCCGACATTTGAACAAAGCTAGGGGTCATTCGGTCATTTGTGCCGTGCCTTTATATAAAACATTCAAATATTGACTTTAAAACTGCCATCATGAAATACTTGAATCTATTTCTAATTTTATAAATGTCCCTCACAGATCGTTTATACGCCTTACGGTACCGAAATAAAGTCCAAATTTGAATGTCTCAATGAAAGGTGATACGGTCTGACCGATGACCGTGAGCGACGACCCTTCCATACTCTTAAATTAAGAAGTTATAGTAACTAGAGCAACATCAATCACTTGATGCATATATTTCGCTATTTTTACGCTTGTAACTGGGACTGAACTAGTTACGTGACGCTGAATTTGTCGCCGTTCATGGCCGTGTGTGGTTCACTGGTAGGTCACGAGACCTCTACAATATTTTTTATCCACTATGAGTCATACTTAGTATAATTTGCGTGCGGCATTTAGTCGCACGCGCGTTTGTTTACTGGTATTGGATCTTTAATAATTTATAAATTTAAATAAATATTCGTGGAGAGCGGGTCAACTAAACTTCGCCAATATTTTGCCATAGCTTTTTGTCTAAATTTAATAATTATCTTACTAACGAGAGTTTTGCGTAGAAGTCTGTCGGCGTATGATGTCAGTCGCCGAAATTCTAACGTATTTATATTATACTTTAGAAACGGATGTATCGATACTTGCAGTGTTTGTTTCTTTAGTGTCATTCCAGACAAAAGACAATATTGTCGGCATTTATAGATAATTTGTTTATTTTTCGTTAAACTTGAGTTAATCTCGTTTTAAATGATTGTGAAGTCGAAGCACCCTGTAAACAGACCGTTTATAAAATGTTATAAATTTAATAGTTTAGTTTTTGAAACTTAGTTCTTAGTTGTGTATTTGGTTAGATAATTTTAATGAACACGAAACTGTGACTAATGTGGAGTTCTAAAATAATATTAATATGAAATCAGCGTTTCAAATAATATATCTTTAATAATATTATTTCGGTGTAGAGTAATACGAGTCGATTCGACGTCACCGTAGTATTTCGTGAACGGAAAGTAACGTGCAGCAACGGCCCCCGGGTCGGTTTAATAAACAAAGCATGCTTAATATGCGACAATATTTAGCAATCGGGAATATATAGAGTATATTAATATGAAGACTACAAAACAATTATTATCGCTGTGTAAAAATGTAAACCTAATTATAAATGTGTAAATTGTGTAGTGTAATATAATGAAAGCTGTTTTATGAAGTGTTCTTACCTATAAGCGTACGGATGGATTGTATCGCGCGGCGGGGAACGGACGCGTTTCGGCCGACAGTCTGGGCGACCTCTAATATTGTTTACCGAGTTTTCCATGTCCTTGATTTATGCACCAGTGATCCATGCACCATGGAGCTGCGTTTGGAGTGCGCTTGTCAGGGTCGAAGAATACATTTTATTCGGTCGCCCCGACTGCTGGTTTAAAATACGTTGTATAGTATATCGACGATTGCCATCGTAGTGTACGAGCCAGCCGCCCGCCGCGCGCCGAGCTCGGGAGATGTTAAGTTGATTTCGATGAAGAATCAAATTATTTTTCCACTCGACGGTATTGTAATGGTAAATAAAGCGTGTAGTGTTAGAGGTGGGCGATAATTGTTGATTATTGATTAAATTAGGTGTTTGTGGCATTGGACCGTAGCGGGACGGGCGCGGCGCCGCGGGAGGCCTGGCCTCGCTTTATAACAGCAGGCCTCCCGGATTGAAGGCCTTGTTTGCGTGTAGGAGGGCATCGTGTATGGGGGAGGCCTGATAAGGAGGAAGAGCGAAGCTATCCGTCGCGGCGCCGCGCCCGGTAGTGGTTTGTAGTTGTTACCTTCGGAGTTCGCAGAATGTTCAGGATCGCGTCGTTTGGTTCATGGGTATGTGAATGTAATTGCATAGTTATATAAACGAATAAATCTATATTATTGTAATTATTAAAGTCGGTATCTAGACCGGTGGGCCGCCGCGGGGCTCCGGGCGCGACGCTGGACTCGCGAGTGCCTCGTTACGAGATAAGCCGCTCCGTGAATAACTGTGATACAAATAAGCGGCGAATCGCATCGGCCGTTGCAGAAACGAGACACTCGGCCGCTGCACGTGGAGCGATGCACATTGCACGTGTCGGCGGCGACTGAGCGCAGCGCGATGTGGCCACGTTGACATATTGCGATATGCATAAGTCAAGCATTAACGGAATTTTGTAACGTTTTAATTTTAAAGCAATTTTTTATGTCTACGGCGACATTTAGCTACGTTGCAGGCTGTTATACATAGAAATTTGAATTGTAATTGTATGGCCGCGCCTAATTTTGACACGATTTCGCAAGAACAATCCCGATCTCGGAAATACTAAGGGAGTCGAAAAACTCGCACGCAGTGTACGCGCTCCCACACTATATCTAACGTCGAGTTTTTTCGTGCGTGAACTTACGTATGTATACGCACGAGTGTAATTTGTACGAAATCGCATCCAAAATCAGCGCGGCCTATATGTGAACATAGTGATGTGCCTTGCTCGAGCACTTCGCACTATGTCGATCGGTCAGCGCTAGGTCCAGTCGGTCCGGGCGTCGCGGCGGCTCGGTCCGCATGCACCAAATCAGTTGAAGTCACGGCGCGTACCATTAGTGCAATGGTCAATTAATGTTACAGCGTCTGTCATTCTAACACGTTTATGTAGGAGAACAAATTTGACTCTGAAATAAAAGAAGTTATTTAATTTTGGATACGTGTGTTTTATTTCTATGGTCATTTTTATCCTTTGCTTTTAGATTTATGCGTTTTATTTTGTTGAGCACTTCAAGAACCAAGAGCCTTTTATTTTTACTAAAAAAAGGAAATCATGTTCAATGCTTTAACCTGGTGGAGCAAAAATGGGTCATTAAAAAACTCCAAGGCATCGCGTAAATTATTAGGTTAGGTTGATCCCCATTCAAATTGTGTAATCTCAAAATTGTGTACCTATTATGTTCTGAGGTGTATGTTTTGATAAAATAAAAAAGGGCCTAGGATATTTTGGGACAGAAATGAAATTTCAAGATAGTTTCATAGTTTTTATTGACTAGGTTATAATTAACATTTCCAGCTCAACTGGGATTATAAATTTACAAAACATATAAAAATGTTAATTCAACAATGTTCTTGGACGAGACATTTGTCACATTATTTACTTATTATTATTAATTGTTGGAGATTCAGTTTTCAATAAACTTACCAGTGTACGTATAGGTATATCAAAACCATACCTAGATAATGTAGGTAGGTACTCTACTTTAAATTGGTAACAATATAATAGGCAGCCTCTACCTACGGTCTGAGGTTAACAGCAAAATAACATTTTAGATTCATTAAATGTCACATTCAAAATAGAAAAAAATCCCGACCACAGGTTGAAAGGCAACACAAAAACTTTTTACTGCTTGGTTTATGAAACACAATGTCGAAACCACTCAATGCTGAAAATAAGTTGAATAACAACGTAGAGTTTTTCAGACAGAGAAACATTTTGAAACAAAACAAAGATTAAAGGATTTCCTCAATTTAGATTATGAGTGTTTTCATGAAACAAGTACCTACACTAGTACCTGCACAGTATGTTTATAAATATCTGTTTAAGTTCAAATTAATCTAGTGAGCAAACAAAATGGTTTAGTATTTCCTGTGTACAGTATTAAAACGTTATGAAAATGAATATTAAGTAGGTAGGTACATAATTATTGAAACGAAAGCTGTAAAGTTACAGTTTCATTTTTGAGTTTACTTTCACATATATTACTACTCTCTTATTTTGGTGCGTTATGGCATAAACTAAGGTTTTAACATCAGAAATCGTTCAAGCTATTTTCTTTGCTCATCATCCGAACGTCGAATTAAATACAGTTACTAACTAAGCAGGTTAACAAATTAGGCTAATGTGATGTTAATGATAGCTCTAAGGAGGCTAACAAGGATTTTCTACCACTAGGTAACTACTAAGTATTAGTCACGAATACATTAGGTACTCAACTACAATATTAGACACCAAATTAAGTATGAAAGAATGCGGTCATTGATATATTTACATAATACGTTATCAAGTACAGTGCAGTCATCATAGCCTATAAATTGTATACAAATATTAAATACATAATTGTAGTATAAATTTCTGCTCCCTTTTACCTACCTACGATAGGAAGCGACGTGATTACAAATATTACTTAGTTATAATTACCTAAAAATAAAATTAACATTATTTTCAACTATCATTAATTAAACCTTAATATTGAAGACGTCACAAGTCATAATTACAACATAATATAATACAAATATACTAGTATGTACATGAAAATAATGATTTTGTCCATCTACTCTAAATACTCATAAGTTTAAACAAAAGTTCCAAATTGTATACATTGATAAATTCTTGTATAAAAGTGATGTTTACTACGTAGGTAGTAGCTTTAGCTTAATTTTTAAATCTTTCCATTTTCTGGCGTGGTATACAACGAATAGGTATGTTAATTAAATATTATTCTTAAATGGAATTGCAATGCTTTTTACGGAATGTTTCAATATAATTTAATACGCAAACTTACTACTATTTTATTAGCGTTTAATTTTGTAAACATCAAACCTTTGGCAAAGACGAAAAGAACTAAATGTTAATGCCAATCTCGTTACATTATCAACTAAACGGTTTCTTCTAAAGCCAATAACATTCTATAATTGATATCTAGGAACTTTTTTGTATGGCAAAAACTAAAAATCACTTTTTATCAAGGATTTTTATCGGTACCTATGCTCTTGCTTGAACAAAGAAGCAATCAAGAAAAAAGCTTGTAAACATTTAATCTAACAAAATTAATGTAACTCTATACGAACGATACGAATTGAAGCGGCGCAAAAAATTTAAGTCGAAATGAATTCGTAACATCAAATTGAATTATCTCGTTGAAATTATCGACCGATCTCCTGTCGGTCTCCCCGATTTTATAAGGTATCTAAGGGTACGGACTCATCTGGATAGCGTAAATGCAAGCGAGCGAAAACCCTAACATTAAAAAAAATGTTGCGATAGGAATCCAATGTCTAAACATAACCTGTGGTTTATATTATAGATGGTACTAAAAAACACAAAGCCATAATTTATAAGTTTTGTAGGCTACATATTTTATTTCACTATGATTTATATCGCTCGTTTTACCTACGATGCCTACAAGTAGGCAAGTTGTGTCAGAGTTCGGGCCAGAACCCGTTAGTCAGTGCTGCCCACGCTGTACAATATGTATCACGCCTACAAAACATAACTCGAACGAATACTTTCCCCTTGCTTTCACAGCGCGAATCATCACTCGTCTCTCGGATTGAATCATCATCAAACAATTTGACAAGAGCTATCATCTTTGATCAGCATGTGAATTGTAATGATAGAAATAAAGTCCGACTTAAACCGCCACAAATTCTTCGAGGTTTGTGTGTGATTCCGTTTTCGAATTATTGGGGACAATAAGATAATAAAAATTAGGCGATCATCTTATTCCTCTTAAGTAACAACGCTTTTAATGTTTATTATGTCTATGGTTAACTGCTTCGGTTCTTTATAATTGCCACAAGGACAATATCAGGTGGTTTGCTTATAGTGCTCACATCAGGTGGCTTGCACACTTTGCAAAAAGTAAAACCATGAAGCTATTCAACAACGTTTGACGTTAGCGCGTAAGCAAAAGGCTAAAAAATAAAACAATTTACGTGTTACGATGACACTACCATATGCTACTTGCATGCAAGCTGCCATGTGCAAACCCACAAGGACAATAAACAACGACCCAAGTGCAGCATTAATAAAGAAATTACTATTATTACGATTCCATGCCTCGAGTCGTTTTTAATTACATGCTGAGCGGCTTGATTGACGGCGAACACGAAAGCTTCTGTACGAGTGGATATCTCTACGGGTGATTGGATCGTAATTCAATACGCAACAGAGTTCTTCAACCGCCTCTGAGACTAATACTGGATATCTCATAGAAGCTACGTTATAAAATATAATTATGTTTCGATGCTTGTTGTAGTCTTCTATAGCTTTACCATTCCCACTTTGAGCGTTTATTTCAACGTTTAAACAACAAACTTATAATAACTATGTCGGTCAAAGACACATAACTTAGCTAGGTATGTGTTGACATTAGAATGAGATCGTATTTTTACTCGCGTTACGTGTAGCGATTGTGCCTAATGGACTAAGTTATGTGCCCGTGACTAACTGATGAACTCACTCACATATTTCTCCACATATGTAAAGGTAATAGGGCCCGCCCAAGTTTTTATAATATTTTAATTCTTTCCGTACATATATTAACGGATAATAACGATGTAAGTCTCTGGAAAATTTTGAAGGTTTAAAGTCTCAGGGCACCGGCATTTTATGTGACAGCATTGGACAGTTATAAATTTGAACACATTTAAAAAATGCTAGTACTTAACTAGGTACCTAGGTACATCTGTTTTGACTAAAGCGGCGGTCATATGCATCCATATTTTATTACATGTGGCAAATAGAGAATATTCGATTTCTCGCCACCTACGCAAATATACTGTTTTGCTTTTAAGCCGGTACAATAATTCACCACGCGTCAACCGTACAAGTGTTTGCTACAACATTACTAATCAAACAATACGCGCGATAGCGAGTGAGTCATCGTACATCTACCTATTACTTAATCATCTTAAATATCACAGAAGTATTACATAAGCATACTTAATATAGATACGGAATTTACAAGGACACCATCGTCTTATAAACAACACAGACTAAAGGTCTGCACATCTAGAAAAGTAAGCATGTAAACTATTTCAAAATGTAAGAGGATAAACGCGACAGTGTCGCTAGTAAACTCCCAAAACTACGCTAACTAACGCTATAATATAATACATAGTTACAGTTTGCGACGCGAACACCGGACGAATCCAATTTCTTCATAATGCGGTGTTGATCACAGGCAGTGCTGGTCCAGCGATACGGAGCGATCCGTCCGCGGAACGGTTCTTCAGCCCCGTTGACCCGTGCCCCCAGGGTCCGATGAATCAGGTAACACCTATGGTGAAAAAACAACATGTAAGTATACGAGAACCGTTGAGTCACGAGAATTTTTGTGACGTTTGTGTGAGTCAGACAACCGCGGTCGCGGATCGAACGTTCGCCTACTGTGCGTTGCGCGCGCTCCGGATGACGAACATATTTATTGACACTTGCGGTATATCAGGACGAGGTATTTCGGCTAAACAGGATTCAAGCAAACAAGGAAAACATAGTTCATCTCAAATATAAAGACGTATTGAATGATGCCCAGGAAACAACTTCATGTTGGCATTAAATGTAGAGCATGTGACGCATATCATTATTTGTTTGTAAATGAACAATGATTTTATGAAGGCGTTATAGAGCGTTTAAAACGTTCCCAAATTATAATTGTCTTTCAATAAGCTTTCTTCGAATTGTTGGTTACCGATTAATTTTTAATACACCGCAAACAGGATGCTACATAAGCGCTAAATTAGGCGTAATTGAATCGAAGATCGCCAGCACTGATAAAATTATAATTGCGAGTTGCGTAATGCATGACAACGTGGATCTTGGCTCTCGACGGAATTCTAATGGAGACTCGACGTCTCAACACTTACTACAGCACTGATTGCAAAATTTCTCACTCATTGGTGTAGAGATTGAATGTTAAGATACCAATATGTAATGTGAGCTGTAGAAAAAACACTATAACACTATATCGTATAGTAAATACACCAAGATTTGGCAGTTATCATGTACCTAAAGTGAGAAAAATGAATAAATTTAACATAAGTAACCACTAGTTCACATGAAAATAACCTCCTTTTTTGAAGTCTGTAAAAAAGGCTTAAATATATACGATTATGTCGACAATATAATCATTTTAAAACACCATTTAACGTGACATTTTAACAGGAATCGCTCTTTACTGTTTTGTATCACAACGTTAGATGCTATTCAAGTCTTGATTTAAAACGCGATGCCCACTATTAGGACTGACAGCGTAGGTCTTTTATATGAGCACTGGCCACCCGATACTCCGACCGAGCGATAAAAGGTCAAGCCTCCGCAGGACGTCTGCCATTGCTTCCATAAAGACGTATTTGTCCCGTCTACACAACGATAGTATTTCAGACAGAGCAATAAGGATGCGAGACTGCATTACGATATCAACATTATTATAATCATACTTTTTACTGCACGTCGTATCACGGCTACTCTACGTAGCGTACGTACTCTATGCATTATCAAGTTTACTCCCTTTGATAAATGAATTTGTTTCTTATTAATTGACGGTTTTACGGCCGAGGGACGTTTAAAACAGATTAAAAGTTACTTATTCCGATCTTTATAGGGCGGGTGTCGTTACTTCTCTATCATAACATAATTACAGCACATTTTATTCTAACTAGACATATTGTTGGATATTAATTCCTATGCTTTTAACGTGCATCAATCTTGTCTCTGAAGTAGTCTGAAGGTTTTCTGTTAGTTGTTATTACCGCCCTCAGTTGGCGCCTATCCAACAGTAGTAATGCCCATATCAGGTAGGACATTAATAATATAATTAACATGTAACATTACATTTAATATAATAAACATGCATTTATGTGGGTAAGCGTACCAGCAGAACTTTAAAACTTTTATGACTTTAATATTACAAGCTCATATAATAATGTGAACGATAAAAAACGAGTCGGTATGCACAATAGCCATCTTATCATTTGCATCAGAATAGCTTCGAGTTCCAAGTTGAACTGTCAGAGGCATTGGAATCTGATGGTATAGATGTTTAGATCATAACGATCGTTGAATTTAAGTCACGAACGACAAATGGATTCGTTTCGAGTGCTCAGGCTTCCATTGAATACCATAATGGTGCTTTTTAGATATAAATTTTAGTAAAATATTTACAAGTACCTACTTACTAGTTTATTTTTTTAAATAGTTTTGATAAAAACTAAATTTAATAACTAAGTTTAATAAATTTTGTTGATCTTGTATTTAAAAAAGTTCAACTTTCGTTTACAGTATGTTCCTAGCTTGCAAATGATACCTGTAATTTTTTTAGTGTTGACTTTGTCTTATTGTGGGACACCTCTATGAAAGAGCGAGCAATACGTACAAAATACCTACTACTTTTAATTTTTCTTTTTATCTGCATACCGGGACGCATGACTGCAATATAGATTTTTTTACCTTTTATAAAAATGCTTTGTTGAAATTTTATATAGTTTTTTCGTGAGTATGTAGTATATAGTAGATTCATTAATGTAATTTAAAAACTCTGGTAGGTCATATTTATACACATGTAGAAACATCGATGATTCAAGCCGATTGACCATGTAAATGTTTATGTATAAGATGTACTTGCCACTTTCAAGTCGGTATGCCGTTAGGCTCTCAAAGCAATATGTAAATTATACAATACATTTGTTTGTTTTGATGTGGTCAATGCAGACAGTTGGGCACTTACCGTAAGCGGTATTTCGTGATAGAATTTAAATTTAAAAGGAGTAATCAAAATGCCTTCACGTTAGCTTTTTTTTTAATAACTTTCATAAAAAAAGGCACAGGCTTAAATAAAAGGTGTAGACACAAACTCCATAGGATTATTACATTTTATTTTTAACTGCTAGATGGTTTGAATTGAACTTCACAAATCTACGTAAGTCATATCTAACTTATATTAATAAGAATTCACCTCTCTCTAATTTCGAACCTGTAGAGAAACTATGAAATGCAGCATGTTTCATGTCAGTCAAGGAATTTAAAATATATATATATCATTCAGAGTTATCCTTAGCATCTCAAACGTAACAAATAACAAAGGTTCATAACTCAACAACAAAACACCGGCAGATTTCTTGCGAAATAACATAGTATACGGTAATGTCGAAACTCTATTATCAGACCACGCACCGGTACCGTAATATTGCGGGCACTGGGTAGCAATTACCCAATGTGCTCAGAGCAAAGGTAATCGCGAGAAACAGGAATGTCCTCCCACGCGGCTCTATGGGAAATAAAACGACTCAGAATTGTTCAATAGGTAGTGTTCTTCGCCCTTCGGCGTAGTTTTGTAATAAAATCCTAAAATTTATGACCATATTATTTGCCTCTAGGAATTAAGTGTGGAAAAAGTGATAGTAAAAATTATGCCATAAGTACTTACATTTTATTTGGTAATTTTATTTGGTTAGTGGCCAAGCGTTGTGTCCCGACTTTAAAGTATTGACAATACTGTAAAACCGAAAAGAATAAATCTCTTAGTAGGTATCAGAATCTTTCAAAAATAAATTCGGTATTCTACGCTACTGTGACTGTCTTCTGCCAGCTTTCGGCATGTTTTATTTTCATTAAAAGAAGTCTTAATTCATAAAACATTTTACTTTAATATACTACAATTATAAATACTACAAGTGACACAAATAAACAGTCTTAATTTCTAAATTAACACTATAATCAAATTCTAATAAACTTCATGTCATTTGACCTTATTTGAACGCATGCAGTTATTCGTATTCTCGGTAACCGTTGTGGTTTCTGAGTAATGTGCCGATTTCTTATTGTTTTCCGTATTAACTCCGCGATGATCCCTTGCAGTGAACTGAAGAGTCACGTACTATGACGTTTTGTTATTCCTCTGTATCTATGTAGAGTCGCCATACTCAAATTATAAAGACGTATATTCTTATGTTATAAAGACGTATATTCTTATGAAAAACTGATTGAAAGCAGTCTCCAGAGGTTTCATTCGATACTACATCTTTACTACCAATTAACAAAAAGGGAAAACATTTTCAATAAGGTAAGAAGACTACACTACAATGAAGTGCTGTAAAGTGTACGAGAAACGAAAGTAAATAATAAATAACGGTACAAAATTATTCATAGTTAATATTTTTAGAATTTGTATGTACGGGTTCATATAAAGTTCAACGTATTAATTTTTTTTGAATTTATACAATACACAAAAACATTGAAGGAGGTACATAAAATAATTGAAGGAGACTTGCAATTTTTGGATGCAGTGGCAGCTAAGTGATTTTATAGGTACTGATTATCCTATCACTGCCTACTTCCTGCCAGTGTATGGTTGGTTTTGTGGTTGCGTTAGCTGCCAATCTGCCATACTTTTTGGAATAACAACCACGCCCTATGATCTCATAATAATATGTTCTATTTAATTTGAAAACAAATAAATAATTTATGATTATAATTTATGAAACATTCTGTAATTCAGTATTAATCATCGATATTAAAAGTTATTCTCTGTGGGTACCTAGTAGTTCTCTGTAGTACCTATGTCTTAAATATTTACTCTATATGTTGGGATGTAGAATTTTAATTACGCTGTCAATTTTGTATTACAAATAAGAGTTAAAAAACTTGTTATCCAATATTTAATTCCAAATGCCATGTGACTAAATGCATGCTATATGCATTATAGAGCGTTCATCTAAGCATTTGCATGTATCAACAGCTTTAGGTGAATAAATATACGCTTCATTTGTCTTTATATTGACGCTGTTGGAATTAAATCCGATTATAGAGCTCGTTGCATTATGCGTGTTGGACATAATGGGCAATGATTATACACTATGTCAGCGATAAACATTTATTATCCCACAGAAGAGATAACACGCAGATATATCTTTAAAACTTAACTGCAATAATAGTTTCAGTCTAAGACTACGTTATTTAAGTGTATTTTGGGGTATTTTTTTAACACTTCCGTCTCCTTAATACTTTTAGTAAAAATTAAAGTAATATATTTTAAAGTAAAAACGTTTAAAACCATCTTCTTATAAAAATATATTATATAATAATTTGTTTTCTTTTTTGCATCATAGCATAGATACATGCATGTTTATAATTGTTATAAATAATTTATAGGGCAGGTATACTTACACATAAAAAGTAAAAACGTTGTATATTTTTGTACAGTAGGCTTTGAGAAGCTAGCAAGCGGGCGCCACCTGATAAGGGGTCATTGCAACCCAAATACATTCCCAACTGGAAATAGGATAAAAGTCTAAGGACGTTAGTTACGTTGGTGCGTCGGTACTCGGTATCTTGGGAAGTGGGTAAGTGATCCTAATAGTAATACATATGTGTAGCTACTTGGTAAGATCACACTTCGGTAACCGAAACACGGAACATAAACACACAGAAGGAACTTTATTGTGGGTATACTTTATAAAGAAGTTGATTCTACGACCTGAAAAACTTAGTTACGGGAATTGCTATGATTTCAACATAGCTGTCATTGAGCAATAGTTTAGCGTGCTTTAGTTTTACACGTATCTACTACGAGTATTTGAAACCATGAGTCCTTGTTAACGATTTACAATAAACTCGACACGAGCACATAAA
This sequence comes from Erynnis tages, assembly GCA_905147235.1. NCBI lineage: Eukaryota > Metazoa > Arthropoda > Insecta > Lepidoptera > Hesperiidae > Erynnis > Erynnis tages. Next base: position 11,426,579 of record LR990072.1, read on the forward strand.
TTGAGCCTGTCTTATAACAACATGCATTAGCTTGTGCGTTAGTAAGCTTAGCTGAGCAAGATTGCTTCATTTGAGCAAGTCAGTTATCCAGAAATTTATTGAAGGACGTATCGGTGTGATGCAATCAGTGAAGGTAGTTAAGTGCTAACTCTCTAATTTATGCAATCCTACAAAATGTTATCTTTAATTGTGTTTTTTGATCAGGTAACTATTGTCCGTATACAGCAAATCATTATGGTTAATAGCAATCAAAGAATTGGACAATAACCTGCAGGTTCTAACAATCTTGTTTTTACTATTTAAATACTATAAGATTTAGATCTATCAACATGTCATAATATATTAATATTCAAATCTACCATCTAGTTACTTAAAATATGTAGGCATGTAATCTTATGATAATATGGCATGTGTCAATTTAAGCCTTATTATCATAGCGAGCTTTTATTACTATAAAACCTTTAAACTTTTAATTCTTAATTGTAACTTAAGAACTTTGTCTTATAAAATAAAACTAATAATTTTTGAGTCCTAGTGGTAAAAACCAAAATATAAATACCTAAGTAAGTAGTTTAGAATTTTTTAAATTACATCTATCGCGATTAATCACATAAAGCTCCTTTTTGCTTCGCCGTAGTCGGGTAATATTAACATAAACGTGAATCAAGCTACCTCTGGTCCCGTTCCATCTGCATAGGAGTCAACAAACGTATGCAAATGAGTGACTCGTCCGACACTACAGACTTCTCTGCCCATCTACACACTATAGTACCCTTGACATTTTAATTTAATAGCCATTATGCATTAGGCGAGACTTTCAGACTCATTGAAGTTGTGACACGTTTCGTTAATCACGTTTTAGATTGGACTATTTAATTTAATCCCGTGTAAGAGGAGTATTTAGTAAGAAACTCAACGGTAAAAGTTTTCCCCATTTACATATTTGAAGAGTAGCGTTATATTATTACCTTTTCATAACCACCAAGCTAACTTGGTTCATTTTTAATATTGAAATAAGGTTAATATTGTTTGAACGAGATCACTTTAATTTGCAACAAGGTGGTCAATGAAATTACTTACAAAAAATCGACACGGCATATTAATCTTAGTTTTTATACAGACATGTAGTTTGCACCTGTTCCCTGCGCAGAAAAATCTACTAGTTAGTACTTATAACTCGTTGAACAAGTGTATGACGAGGTGATAGGTATGTAGGGACGAGGAAGATGGGTTTTTTTTAATAATTGACCATAATAGGCCGATATAAATTACAGAGAATGAAGTCTCTCGAGTGTTGTAATGAAATGAATATAGTGTGCGAATAGAAAATAAATACTAGTGTATGTACCTAAGTGCAAGAAGAAAAAAAAAACATTTTAAATAGCTGGAAGTCTGGAACGCAAAATATTTTACCTAATAACATCGGCTAAATAATGTAAGAAAAGAGAATTTTGATATTTTGCAATCGTCTAAGTCTCCATTTTGTAGGTAAGAGATATAGCTATAGAAGTATAGACAAATAATATAAGGATAGAACCGTTATGGCCATTGGGAATGAAAAAATAATGAGTCTACAGTTTGTTAGTCTCATTACTCTATAGAAAGTTTTGTGAGTCGTCTAGAAAGTACTTACCATTCATTAAGACTGTAGTGTCATTGACAAATTTTAGAAGCGGAGAGACTATCGTCTATTTATTTTGGTTAATAGACTGACAGCTAAAGATAAAAGATTGATAAACCTTTAATGGTCTTCGTTCAAGCCATCCTTTCCTACAATATATTTTAAAAACTTTCTACCGTCTATTTCAATTCGTTAGAGTGACTTGACAATTTGACATTCAATGTATTTAGAGGTCGATAAGGATTTAATGGATGTAATTATTATGTGGTAATTAAAAAAGATTCAAACTTAGCTTAGGCGAAAGCTATGGCTATTCTGAGTTGTTTTTTGTGTTGTATTTTCACATAATGGCTTCATGCAATTTTTATTACGGCCAATAAAGCTCATACTTTTAATGTATCATCATCATTTTATATTTATCGATACAATTTAATCATATCCATAAGTTGTTTTGTACACAGTTGACACACGAATACGGTAAACTGCTAAAAAGTTACCCTAGTAGGAAGTAGTAAAAAGTACCAAAAATTATGTGTTTAATACAGACCCATAACTCTTATCTTAGGCTAAGTTCAAAATCATCTCAATTCGTTGCGGAGAAGTACAAATCCAACAGAGTATTTTCGCATGATTTAAAGGACTTCATTGCATTAAAACATATGGCAATAAAATAAAAGAGTTCTGACTTTCACCTCACATATGACAAGATGACAACAGTACATACTTAATGAAGTTCTAGTGCACTGTCACGTATTCGTACAAGTCATGTAGTGTAGTACGATTAGATAATACGAGCTTTTTCCGCCGCCGACGATAACAGTGTCTAGTAAAACTTTCGTGAACAATATACAAAATCATTAGGTACATAATAAAAATAATATTCGGGTAGGTACCGAGACAATTGGGATATTATTAACAAACATTCTAATTGTGAATCTCAAAATCTCTGTCAAACGTGTTTATTAGGCTCAAGAAAAAGATTGCAGTCAGTTAATTTATAAAAGCGTGACGTCACAACACAACAGAATCTATGTTTGCCATACAAAATCTTTCCGTAATGTCATATTTTAAACTATCTCAATGCAATTGGTTGTCATCAACCTATTGTAGTTTGTGGATATGTTTATTGATCGAGCAGGAAGTATCTATCGCATGATCATACTCGATTTCATTTTGTGAAGCAGCCGTTATTGGCAGGACAATAATATTATGTGTATACGCAAAGCGTTTATATTATTCCTTAGTCAGACAACTCTAGTTTGCATCCAACATAATATTGTATTTTAATCTAAGGTAGGTAATCTAAGGTTTTAATCTAACGTTTAAGTTGAATGTTAAATCATTAGTGTCATTGGAATTATTCGATTTTATATTCGATCTGATACCGAACTAGTTAACCTAATTCATTCGCTTATTGGTGCTGCTATAAAAATATGAAGGCAAAAATATCCGATGTTTTTTCAACAAAATCATTAAAAATCTTTAGAGGCGGTATCCCATTCTTGTTTGATAGGTCGATTTAGTAGATTGAGTATAACCACACAATTATATAATGTACGATAGTTATAAGATACCTACTGAAACTTGTTGACCTGATAAATGAAATGTTATCTGTCTTTCTAATACATTTCAGACACAGAGCTTATCTGTAAGAAGTTGTCAAGTAGAGCTTTCTTGTACAACGCTAGATACATTTCCAGCCTGGTTAATCAACTTTCTTTCTGGTCAGTTATCTAGCTGACAGTTGAAACATGCACTAATTGAAATCAGGTCTATTTAGAAAGGAAATTATTATACAGAGATACCAAAGAAAAAAAAAGGTATAGTTTCTAAGCCTGGTTTCAGGATTAAGATTTTAATTGCAATTAAATTAATCATTAATTGCTAACAAACACTTCTCCAAGCTATGGAGAACATGCAGCTTCATGGCGGGTTATAATAGTGTCAGTAAAAGTCCTCCACGACCCAAATAGACTAAATTGACCTCAGGGTCAGATTAAATCATCCTGAATTTTTAGGTCAAATTCGTTAAATAAATAAAATACCTGAATGAATGTGAGTAATAAACCTTACCTAAGCCAAGTGTTGGTCAAATGAGAAAAATAACCGTTTAAAGAGTTTTAACATACAAAGGATGTATTTTCATAAGTACACAACTCGAGGATGAATTCTTCGCCCACGTCCTGAGCAAACATGGATATTCATTTGCATGTTTATGACCAATATTAGTGCAAGCTGCAAAACCATACCCCTAAGCTTTATTTATCTTGTGTACCAGACAAAGGCTTGAGTATAAACGAAAAAGAAATGATTTACAAACAGCTTTAACATAACAGCTAATTGTATAAAAAGAGGGAATTTGGGTACAGTCAGATCCCATGACCAGAATATAATAACACCGGATGACTAGTGACTAGCAATAGTTTCATAATTTCACGGAAATTTCAGCCGTTTTTGCGTGAAAGAGGTTTGTAGCTCTCTAAACATCCATAAACAATCATTGATTCCCACTTGTACGTGAAAGTTAACAAACAAACATTCATCCAGCCAGTCATCAATCTCACAAACATTTATATTATTACTAATAAAATTATTTCATGTTTTACTGAGATAAATACGTACATCATTATTATTGTAGCTAGCAAATCAAATATTATACAATTTTAGCAACATAGCGAATTAACACTACACCCTGTTTATTCGATGAAATCTAACCATCATTTTCATCGCGTTTCATGATTCATAAACACATAATGTCCACTCTATTTCAATAAACATCAAAGATAGGCTCGAAATAGACGAAATATAAATAGATACGGTCAAAGAGAGCCGTTCAATTACTTGCATGGAGAGCAAATGTGGCTGATATTGAGCGAATCCAATGCACATTGCCCTCCATTTCGTTACTGCCTTGCATTTGATATGGACATACGGCTATGTGACTTGGCAATCGTCTAATAGCAACGACTGGTGTGATTTTAAGATCAACAGGTGAAAATATAAGACAAACTTTCTAACAAATATTATCTACTTGAGGGTTATCTTCGTTCATTGTCATCCACTGTGACCCCAAGTATGCTTTTGAAAATTAGTGATTGGTATTTATATTCGGATACACCAAAAGACCTAATAATACAGGCCACCTAAGAGGCTGTCGCAAACCAACATAACCGACCAACCAACCGACGCGACAAAATCCAAACACAGGTCTTTGAATTGAGCTGCCCCAACTGGAAATGCGCACTGACATGCGACAAATGTACGCAAGGACGTTGTCGAACGACAATCTGTCGCAATCAGGGAAAGAGTTAAGAACCATTTTACTTAGTTCTCAAGAGTAGAGAAAGTAGAGCAACGTATCCATGTATTAACGATAGTTACTACATCTGATTAACTAAGGGTTAAATGTAGCATTAGCTGCAGTTAGCCCTTAGTGTTCTGATATTATTTTTCAGTGTATTCTAAATAGGTAAAGCTTTTTTGTATAGGTAGTATCAACTCTCAATACTATCTTTTTACTGTCTTTTACATTTTTTGAAAAGAAATTATACTTTCACGTAATTTTATAATGCTATGGAAATGATGATGGCATTCAAATGGCCCTGTATGATGTGTCCCCAATTTAAAACACCAAGTCTAATATTATTATTACGTTAAGTTTGCACTTTCAAATGGTACGACCGGTCAATAAAGCTCAATCATTTCGCGATTGCCTTCGGAAACGGCGACAGTGTAACAAAGCAGTTCTCATCTTTTTGAAATATTAAAGTATAGTAGCTGTTAAGTTTCTCAATTTTGCCAGAGAGTTTAGTCTTTTAAGACGTAAGAAATTGTTGACACTTTTTAAAAAGTATTTTTTAACTTTTACAAGTTGCATTCCAAATTTATTTAAATTGTTGCATTCCAAATTTATTAACATTAATTCCAAATGTTTATTTTGTTTTCTGAAACAATGCATATACCATAATTAAACAAGATTTGCAATTTCTAGAATATCGAAAATATTTATCAATTATTTATCAAGAAACAATGTTACGACAACAGAATTAAGGACCTGAAAAAGCCAAATAATACATACTTACAACATAGGAAGTAAACATTTTAAATGAAATTATAGCCACAGTAAAGGACCCGGGCGTAATTTTACGATTATATTACCGGAAAAGTGACTGATACACTGATAAGAAAGGCGGCAATGTCATTAGGATAACAACTGGTCAACTGGAACGGTCTGGGATCCTGAATGCTCACGTTATCTTAAGGCCACCGAAAATTGTATTGGTACGAGTGTATTTAGTTTAAAACTTTATCAAAGGTACCAGAAACTAGGTATTATATATGGTTGGAGTTACTTCCCATTATAAAACGGTTCTTAAAAAGATGTAGTATTGAACGTGAAGAACTAAACCGGACTTATTATATATGGTTGGAGTTACTTCCCATTAGAAAACGGTTCTTAAAAAGATGTAGTATTGAACGTGAAGAACTAAACCGGACTTTGCCACACTATATACATTTTTTACAAAATTCTGTCCGCACAGCTTAGTCCGATCCGATTCATGGTTTTTAGAACTTGGTCCAGAGAGGGATAAAAGTATTCTACATATATGTTGATCCAGGTTATAAACTTCGTGCATACCAAATTTCATCAAAATCTGTCCAGCGGTTGTTGCGTGAAAGAGCAAAAAACTTCCATCCTTAGATTCTTCCACGTTTATACGTAGTAGTGGGATTTGATTTGGAATAAATGACCTGAGTAGTACCTACCTATCAGCTCGGTCACTTCAGCTTATTAGAACGTTTGTTAAAGTGCCCGGTTTGGAATTCGCGATCGAAACCCCACTGAAGACTATAAGAAATGAAGGCGCGGGTAATGTCCATGGCGAGGTATCTGGCTTCGTCCAGGTTTCTCATACTTGTTTTGATAAATACTCCATTTGAGTAACAGATGCATGGGATGCATGTTTCTTTATCCTCTTTGCAATATCTGCACTATGGTCACGTCTATCACTATAATGGTATGGACATAAGGAAAGGACTCGGTTCTAGGTATTCGAAGGTCTACCTAGGTACCTACATAGTTACTAAACATACGCAAATAAGATGACCCGTAATTGTTCCTAGGACTGTTCCTAGAATTCTTCTCGTGTCTAGTGCACCTGTGTTGCAATTATGATTGTTCTGGTCGTATAACCTTGAATAATTCCTTTATCTATTACGGGGAACAATTTCTTGTAACTTCACATGAAGGATAACTTGGATAATGGGAGTCTTTTTCAAAATGTTGATGAGATTTAGTGATAAAGATTTAATCGAAACCTTTGATAAGTAAATGTAGGTACCTCGTCAAAGCATTACGTGCTTAACACCTAAGAAAACCATTGTTAGTGAAAAAACCATCTAGTTATTTGAAACCATGAATGTAAAAACATCTTGTTATTTGGTATTGAACTCGTTTTATAAACTTCATGAATTTGTTACGTACATTATGCAACTCTTCTAAGGACTGTTTAAATACTACACTACCTACACAATGCATTTACATTCAAGAACGTTAACGGATAGTGAAAGGTCAAGATTAGTGGCGATCGTTCACCTCAGGAAGCCACTAAATATTTGTGACATGAGTTGGGATGGGATGACTTAAATGCGCAATAAATAACACGACAAATAAAATACTGTCTCGTTAGACTCGGATCCAACAATGGGACCGTAAGAAATCGCTCTTTGTTAATGCGAAACGTTAGTGTATTATCAGGCTTTAAATCGAAATGCTATTTATACAGAACGTTTAAGAATTTTTGGATCGAATGTGGTTCTAAATCACAATCTTTTCAGTCACTCTTATTCCCTTTTTAGTACGCCGTAAAGCATTACCTATATTCTTGATGTCTCTTGTTCGGTTGGAAAATGATTTCCGAAGATACCTTTTTTGAAATAGGTTTCCTATCATATTTAAGGGAGGAAGTAGGCGACAATGGCTCACTGTGAATAACATTACATTGTGCAGGTTCCCTGTCCGTTTCCTACTTATTTACTGTGGTAGAATCAACAACAAGCTCTGTATTAAATTGTTATCCAATAATCTTAATTACATATTATGTATATGCAGATGCACTAATGCTTTCAAGGACTAATAGCAGTCACCTAACCTCACTCTATCCGACTATATAGCGAGCGACTTTAAGACGATACGAACTCTACGTGCAATCTACGGATGTTGTACGAGTAACAATAACAAAGATTGTTTGTTTTTCACATATTTATGTACCAACAACATTACGAATGGATTCTACCTATATTAGTCGATTCTTGCGTTTTATTGGCAATAAATGATCAAGATGTCACGCTCTAGCGGATACAGGAAGCAGCATTTAAGATCAATCAATGAATTTTTTCTCAAACTAAAATGACTCACGATTTCTCGGACGACGATTTGCATAACAAGAGTGCGAAATATGATAATGAGTTCTAAATGAATGACGATTTAGGTGTTCAAACAGGCGGTAGACACGGTAAATATTAATGGTGACTGTTTTCGCTTATAGGCTGTTGTGGAAGGAATTATTTTTTATCAAGGTTACAGTGATAGCTTGTGGCTTTGAGGTCCACTCGGTGGATCAACTTGATGCCTCTGACTTCCTGGAGTCTGCTTGGCTAACGTTTTATACACTGCTGGAAGGGAGATACCCTATAAGGGAAAAAATAAAGCAAATTTCACCCAATGAAAATAAGGGCTTGTGGCCACCTCGTTTTAAAAAATTTGAAATAAAGACTGTGCTCAGACTGTGCTCCACCTACCTATCTTCTATTACCTACGTATGTGATTACTGGGTAACAATTCATAAGTCATTGTACGAATACGGCACCTCAAAACTCATCGAAATCCCAACTACATTCACTCAAACCTGACCGTGTCTTCCCCAAACAGGATAAATCCTATTTATAATTTGATGTCTAATAAATTCTGACGCAAGACCTAACGCTACCGTTGGGCTGTTCAACACTATTATAGACAATGACATAAAGCTTATCAGTACGACGTGACGTGAAACTACATTCTGCAGTTAATTGATTTATAATGCGTAATAAATTAATAAGATATCGGCTAGTGTTATATTTTTCTCATAAACAAGCACAATGGTTTAGCCAAGGACAAGATTTTATTAAGACTCGGCTCGTAGGCACGTACTGATTCGTGTACTTTTATATTACCTAGGTACCTAACTCTTAAATATAATGCAAAAAATGAATTATTAGGTTTGGTTTTGAACCATTCGATTTAAGTACGTACTAGTTAATGAAATTAAATAAGTATTATGATTTCATAGTAAAACATCCAACATGCCGTGTTGCGGTTTTTCGACACATTCCGAGCGACAAATGAATTTTGGTGTAAAAACAACAGTTGTGTTGATATTAGGACCATTAGGTATGGTATTGGTCGTAACATAACTATGACAGTTATATCACTGGTAAGGATTAGTCTATAGTTCACCAGTTTATTTAATAAACATTATGAAAACAGAGAATTCTGTAACACACAATGTAACTCGGTTAGTAAACTTTAGTACTGTAGTCTGTACTACAGTACTAAACTAAACCATACTTATAATAACTTATTTCTTGCAACAGACCCGGGACTAGAGAACCGATTTGAGAAACAAATTAAGTGTGCACAATCAAGTGAATCAAGTATTATCATCGAGTTCATAATATCTTCACCGACGATCGCACTGAAGCAACTTAATTTTAAGCTATTTCATACTGTCCCTAAGAGTGGGGAAAGGTTCCAGCCACACACAGTCGAGTGGTGGCCGGCAGCTTACTCTCTCGGCGATCAAACATATGGCATAGGGTATGAAGGAACTTCTCCCCATAACAGGAGGGTAGGGACTGCTTTCCTCTTGACTTGACTTCACTCCTTGCATTAAATCCAGTCATATATTGGTTCAAACAAATGGCACTGGGCCTTTCCCGTACCGTATAGTGTGTACGTGACCGGTCGGCAGTCTAGCTCAGTGAACGGGCATGATTTCGATACTAATTCACCTTTATTGCATTACAAGGTTGTTGCAGTTTGGTATCAAACTACGGTCTTATTACGGGGTATTGACTACTTCTTATTATAAGAGCTGCATCTTAATCGAAAAATGAAAGTTTAAAAAAACCGTTCGGACTGTAGGTACACCCGTTAAAATATGTTAGGAATAAAATAAACTATGCATTCAGTTCAGTGTTTAAGCAAATCACAACCCATTTAACGATTGTTAAATCCGCTAAAATTGGAAACATAGGTCATAACGTCCGACCTTTATATCTGTCTACAGATAAAATATATGCATTTAAGCAGAATTGCACCATTCTGCCCTTTATTTGATTGCGCTTCGAGATGTGGTTTGGAAACTGCGACCTTAATGCAGTCGGCGCCTCAATTTGTCTTGTAAAGCTGTACTTATTTACATATCCACTCGTTAATTGAGATTACGCTGAGACGTGGTTAAACATAGTAAAGTATGCGCCGTAAATACCTCGTCCATAATGTCACTATCATATGTCATTTATTTTACTGGCAACTGCTCAAATAATAACAATGTTACGTTTTTGCGCCAATAAATTTGCAAAAATTTCACTGACAACGTTGTAGAACAGATATCGCTGTGGCCATATCAAATGAATGTGACGTTGCCTTTGAAGATGCATAGAAATGCCTGGTATACCGTAAGTAAAACAAATACTCACCAAGCTACCACTTCCCGTAAGTAGGGTTCTTGAAGGACGACGTCGGGGGTTTGTAGAGCGGGTTCTCTCCCGTGCTGTCCTCGGCGCCGATGTTCGTATACATCGGGTCGTTGAGCGGCACGGGGGGGATGCGGTTTTTCCACACCATGTAGCCGGCCACCGCCGCCCCGGCCGCTACCACCGCGACCAGCCCCAGGATTATTGGTAGCGTTACTGTGAATAGTGTTATATTTTGAAAGGCGACTTCAAAATTGGTGCTTTTGCAGGACCAGCATAGAAATAGGAATACGATGGAACGCAAATAAATTGTCTTCATCTTTATATGATCTATGACGGAATGAGGGTGGGGCAAACACTAGATTCTGCTAAATTGAGCGCATATTTGCTCATTCTATCACTGTCGTAGCGGCTGTGAGAGTATGAGACCTGAATGGCGGTAGTTGAGCTAGTTAAAGTGGATTTGGAATAAATATGTATTACTGCCGTTCTATTAACTTCCTTCTTCTATAAGGATTTTTCAATTCTGGTATAATTCTTGGAAAAGGAAAATATGGAATCTTTTAAACTCTGGAAAGACCTTTACCCGATTTAGGTTTTCGTAGCTATAAAAATCGCTAAGTAAAATTTTTCACCATTGGACTATGGAACTAAGTAAAATATGTAAAACACAAGGAAAAGACACATAGGCTTGTTATGACTGAATTGAAGAAATTAAAACCCTTTTAAATTTTTGTAGTGTATTCTGATTGTAAAAATTTAACGCAGCCATAACAGTCGTCACGTAGCTACATACTCCCAAAGATTGAACAAAAACTTGATAAGTCTCCATTGAGGTCGGCAACGGCAAACACAAACACAGACATCGGACAAATGATTACAGAACCAAGGAACAAGTGCCACCATTAGCACGAATCAACAAACAGATAATTACTTTGTCATAACAAGCGCTCGATTATGCAGTGATAGAAAGAGACGCATCGAATAAAGACGATCTTTACATAAGAAGGACAGAGATAGCGCATGAAATAAAGGCTGTTTATTTATTCACAAACGAATGAGATAAACACGATGATGGAAAGCACATGGTGGCCGAATATTTATGAACTGTCATCATAGAAACGAATGCAACTGTGTAAACGAGAATGATATAAGATGTTTCATTAGTATCGCCATTGTTATGAAATGTTGGATAGCGTTATTGTACGTTTACTAACTACGCTTTGTCTCAAAGGATACGGATCCAGTTTAGGGAGTGATGAATGGAACTAAACAATCTGTTTATAGTTGAAACACAGTCAGACATACATTACTCGTACAGTGTGGTGTTCCCTAAAATCACGAATGAATCTCGTTTGATCTATCTTTCTTTAAATTATTGTTTGTGTGCGTATCCTACTATACTTAAACTGGGCTGTTTAAAGAATCTTTTAATCTTTTAAAAAGTAATATTGTTAAACATTCTAAGAACTAATATTGTCAAACATTGTTAAAACATTATTGTCAAACGTTTGTTAAAACAGTCTAAATTTCTGCATGGATCCGAATATTATTAAGATGTCTTTTAGAACATTTTTACACAAATGGGGGTAGCTCTACATTTTCAGTTTTCTTTTTCTACAGTTATTTTTGATTTTTCTTTACATATACTATATCATACTATATCATTAAGAATATGTTCTGATTCAACAACTTTAATTATTCATTATCAATAGGTACGAAACAATATAAGGTTAAATGCACTTACCATTAACTCCGCCGCCTCCAATAGCCGCGTTGACAGCATCATCAGGCGGGATCATGTAGTAGATGTCCGTCCACTCGTGCCTCATCGCGAAGTACTCCACATGGTAGCCGTCAGCGAACGTCTCATTGCACAGGATCCACACGCTCCTGTTCAGATGGTCCCTCTGTTTCACCAACGTGTGGTTGTAGTTCTGGTAGATGAGAGGGAACGAGCATAAGGAGCACTTCCCCAGCGTCGGGTTCCGGAGGCAGTCCTCGCATTCGTTGGTCGTCATGCAGATGTCCGCGCAGAAGTTGTCCTTGTCGAAGTATTGGGAGCCGATCCGGTCGGTGAAGCAGACGCAAGTCTCGCACGCGTCGCACTTGCCGTTGCCGGAGCATTCCACCTTAACCAAAATAATATATTTTTTAACCATACTACACAATTTTTTTAATCTGCTGGGCATAATATCGGCGATTCTTGGAGCATACTCAGCGACGTGACGAAGATTTTGACTCGCTTATGACGAATGTTTTAAAATCGCAGTGCATTGCAATGAGGTTAAACAGCGTTGATCGGTATTATTCGGGACCAGTGGACAATTGTTTTTTTAAGACTCGACGACTTGATGGTAAATGGTATTCTTTTTTGTGTCATTGAAGCCGTCACGCAATACGCATAACTCGCCACTGGCGATCTCATTGATCCTGCCTCGATGACGTTTGACCTGATTGATTGCTTGCGAGGTTAGCACGCTTCGTCTCAGGGAACCCAATAATATTAACTTACATTATCCCTCAAGGGATGGCTGCACGGAACATCACCGCGTTTTGCCCCGCATTTTCGTTTTTCGCAATGTTTTCCCGTCCTGAAAAAAATAATTACAAATTAACATGTAATAGAAGAAATTAGAAATACACATGTCAATTATCTAAATATTAAGTTTTAAGTATTAATAATTGATATTTAATTCGGTATCAACTGTTTTAATAAACACAATGCTTCGATCATCAAACGTTGTACAAATTATCAAACAACAACAAATACAAAATTAAATTTTATTTTAAACACCATAAGTATCTCACTAATAATTGACCCAGTCCCAATTTATAAAACCACGGTCCCGGATTCAAATTATAAAAACAGAGTAAGTCTTTAGAAATATGTCATTTCACACCCTTAAAAATATGTCAGCACACAGTCAGAAGAAGTAAAAGGGTCACAAGGCAAGGTTTATTATATCCCTTGACCCGCAAGGCTATTCAAGCATGGCGCCCAGAGTTACCTAGTATCTAGATCAAGACCTTTTATGCGCCTAAAAGCCTGCGATTAACAGATCGCAGTCACCGAATACTAACTTTCCAAACAACTTCTTATATATCTTGCTGTAATAGGCGTTTTGAAGGCTACAGTGCAGACATGTTAGAGTTTTCACCTCATTAAAGATAATAATAGCACTAAACTCATAATAATCTTTATGTGCCAAATACAGTTACAGTTGATAAACAAGTGATAACAAAGTCCTCTTATTTTACTTGTTTGGCAAGTAAATTTGGTAACTTGTAAAGGTCTCAGAAAATGTGATTCTTACGACCTATTCAAGGTCAAAGGTCATAAAATCATAAAGTTTTTTGCGATTATCTCGGTTCCTATGATCTTATTAACGTTAACATTTAATTCTGTTAATATTCGTTACAACAATGTAATAAATATAAACAGTGATTAATGTAAACATTTATTACTAAAATTGTATAATATAAAAGTGACAAATTTTGTGCCGTTAAATTGCCTCCGCAATGAAACCAAAATAACTCATAACTGAAGCATTGTATAAGATCGTAAACGTTAGCGTTTCATGTTAATTTTTTGCTTAAAACCGTGAATCCGAGGGTGATGGTAAATCTCCGAAAGAATTACCTACAATAAAACTTTTTACTCTTAACGTTTTAAACGAAACAAGACATCCTCTTAGAATAAATTAAGAGTGCATCGGCAATAATGTCAAGTATAATGTGGACATTTTTAACGAGTCGCCGTTAAGAAAGTGGGCCCTGCTCTCTATAATTAGCTTTGCAGAGATGAGTCGCACAATGCTGTTCTTAGAGCAATGAATTTTTATAAGTTCTTCGCAGCGATCTTGTAGGTCGAAATGAACCGTTGTTAACGTTAAACAACGCAACTGACATGCAGATGTGATATTTTCTTTTATTTGGCATTTTAAGACAAAGATTCTTTAAAACAAATTAAAAGATCCTTTATAGAAAATATATTAAAAAAATGACGGCTACTATTAAAAAATATAAGTGAAAATAATTACCATCCATCATAACAATAGCAGTGCCCGCATGAGAAGTCCCCATTACCGCTGCACGCTTTCGAATACTTCTGTGTTTTATCTGAGCACTCGCACGCGCACGGCACCCTGTACTTAACCGATGTCTCCTCGGACAATCCTTCTATTTTAACTTTAACATGGACGAACTCGGAAATTCGACCAGTCGTAGAACAGAAGCTGTCTGAAGCGTATGCGCCTATATCGGTCTTACATTCACCCTTGACGCAATTAGTACTGCTGTGAATCGCCTGGAATTCGTTGTTTTGCGTCGTGTTTACTATCCTGACATCTACCTGTGGAACGATTTGAATAATTGACTATATTAGTTGACGATTTACATGACAGATATTTACCTCTTACATAAATAAAGCTGCGCTTATGATAATGTATGTATGTGGTACCTAGCCCTTCCGATCTGCAGAGACGTATGAAGTTAGAGGTTTAGCGGAGTGATTATTTAAGTTAGTTACAACAAAACTGGGTACATTTAGGGGAAAGATCTGAAGAAAAGTCCATAAAGCTGCTACAGTGAGAATAAGAGAGTGGGGATAATGATAGCTATCGTAAATGCAAGATTTCCTCATAAATGGAAAGTTAGTCTCCATTTCAAACTGTGGGAACGTTTATGTTTATTATAATTGTCTCACAAAAACGTGTAATTACCCAATAGTTATTATAATAATAGTCTAACAGTAACAGAGGAAATTTAAAAATCATTTGAGTTGTTGCCACAGTCTCCATTTTAACGTTTTGTGTCTTCATGGCTTTTTTTATTTTGTCATTGAACATTGCCTTAATTTGCCTTTACTATAATTGTCTATATTTTCTGTTTTTACTACTATATTTTAATTTTAATATTGAATTTATTCAACGTACCTACCGTAAAAACAAAATATTATGTTCTGCTGAATTAGTTATATTACGAAATGAAGAATACTCTAATATGTGGGTATATTAGGTACAAACTAGCATTAAAAAATCCATAAAATGACAAAATTTCTTACCAAGGGTATAGAAGAACTCTTGTAGTTAATAGTTAACGTGTTCATCTTCCGTACGAGCGCGGTTCTCTCGCTGTACCTAGGGTTAAGCAGGTCGCCTATTTCTTCTATATCCTCCTGGAATATGATGTTCTCCTGGTGGTCGGGACACCAGTCATCTGATCCCGTGTTGGTGCATTGATAGTTCTGCAACAAATGAAAAGAAATTAATCAACCTTTGAGTATATTGAAAACAATGTTATTCTTCAACAAAGATTTCATTCGGTAGTGAATTAAGTGTTTGATTTGCGTACGCTTCAATAACTCGAAAAGTCGTACACTGATTGACAGAGAATTTGTTGTTAGGTAGCAATTGAGCTTAAATTTTGACACAATATACATACAATTCGTCTCAGCGATCGAGCTATATAAGTCGGCGGCTTAAGCCAGAAGGTAAGTATAATATTAAATATTATTCTATTGCCAATTTAGTTCAACTACAACGGTTTGATAGTCCTTAGACAAAGAAGCAAAAAGCAGGAACATTTTGCTAGAATATTAATAGAAGGTAGGTAAAAAAAACGTAGGGAAATCTCTATAAACAAACTTGTAAGTATGTACATTATATATCTACTTTAAAGTAACTAATATAAGTTAGTTATAATCTTGTTATTAATTAGCATGTCTGCACGCAACACGTTATTATTTGACATTAACCCCAGAGGAGTTGTTTGAAAATTAACGCCGTCATTTTTAAATCGAACGGTCTGCTTTTATTTATCTGCCTTTGTAACACTATAAACTCCATTTATATAGATTTTTTTATTAGTTCATTGTCAGTGGGCTAAGAGTTAAGTCAATAGGTAAACACAGGGAAGTGTCCGGTCTCGACGTTCTAATCTCCAAAGCTGATAAGCCGGAAAGTAGATAGCGATTTACTTTCTGTAAGGCTTCGTATATCGTATTCATTTACTTTTATTCACTGTTTATATCATTGAAATACTCTACTTAAGGGTATTTTGCAAATTGTGGCGTAGTTACAATTTTAAAATATGTACAGATTTGTAAGGCAGTTCTTTTTTCACTTCACTGACTGTACTATAGGTATACGGAAATGTGTCCTGACATTATTTATTTGATTAGTGTCTAATAACGAGTATATTTGTCTGTTCTAGTTTTACTTCCTTCGTTTTTCGTCGGTATTCGTGAATTGAGAACATTGAGAATCTGCTTTTATTAACGCAATGTAGAGTTCCATTCTGAGAGGATTTTTTTAGAATCACGCCAGAGGCCGGCGGAATGGCGTCGAAAAATAATGGGAGGCAGTGTACTACGAATGACCGAAAGGATGAAAGGAATCAAATAGATTTAAAATCTTAAAACGAGAGTCGGCCTACGGGCCTAGTCACTTTTTAGATGATAAAATTAAATGATACACAATGGTATTCTATTATATTTGCCAGTAACCCATTAATGATCCACTACAGGGTCGGGTCTCCTTCTCGTAATGAGAGGGATGTAGGCCTTAGTCCACCACGCTGGCCTACTGCAGGTTACTATTATATTTAGTAGCAATTTTTCACATAAATATTGTTCTTATATAGAAAAATATAAATATAAATTATTAATAATCAGGTGTGATAAAAAAATGAAAACGTTGAATATTGAATACAGATAGACATAATAAAATTGGGTATTGCAACCAAAGCCATAACACTTAAAATTAAGTCGATATCGTTTATTGTATCGATCCGTTTTACTTTTTGAAATGGAATGCATTTCCGATCGCGGGACAGTTTGGGCCGCCCAGACGTCTGCGGTCTTTATAATAAATCGCTTAGTGACTAAGAAATTCGGAATTGCAGTATTTGGTAGTATTACTGAAGAAAGATTTAGCTCTAAGAAATTAGCTTGTTCACTGTAAAGAAAGGTTTAGTACGGAATTGACTTGTTTACTTTTAGTGTTCACAATTACGATTCCATTTGCAGTGTTTGAACAGGTTTTGAAGTTTAAATTGGAAATCAATATCATCTTCATATTCACTTTGAAGTTAAAATTGTAAATCAATGTAATCTTGATATTCACTTTGAAGTTAAAATTGTAAGCCAATATAATCTTGATTAACTTTTTCTAAAGGATTCAATCCTTTAAAAAGGTGTTTTAAATGTGGCAGTCAGAAAAGGATGAGATTAAAGATAAGATGAGATTAGGATTAAATTGTAAATAATTTATTCAGTCATAAGATAGAGAATAAAAATCACAATTATTTTTTAATGGCAATGCAACTCAAATATTACATTTATTACTTCACTGGTTTTTCTTTGGTATCGGCAAACAATTATTAGTGCATTACCTAACCCGATAGACAACTACCGACCCAATAGACTTATAGACAATTAAAAACTTAGTTATCTTAGAACCCACTTCATTAAGGACAGGTTATTAGCCGTTGTCATATTAGGCCTTTATTATCTTCATTACTACCTCCATACTACCCTATAAGGCCCGTCGCCTGTTACCAGTCGAAGAATGACACAAATTGCTCTAAACGACTGTCGAGATTGAGTGAGTCTAGTTAAATTAACCACAATTACAACTGTTTGTACAGGTCGGTTTACTGGAAGTGATATTGTGTTGAAATTAGAGTTCACCACATTTCAAAATGTGCATTTGAAGCCTGAACGGTTTCGAATATCTTTGCGGAAGAGCTTTGGAGACTAATTTGGGCTAACTTTACTATAATATTGCAGCAAGCCATCATGAAGAACACAACGGTGTAGATATGCGGTTAAACGTATTGACACGACCTTTATTGTAGACTTTACTATGTAGCTACCTACCTATTAGTAAAAGCACTATACATATGTTGGTAATCTGATATTAGTCGTATTCAATAATACTCATAGGAAATTAAAGGCAGTTCAAACAGGATAAAAGCAAAAGAAACAGAAATATCTACTCGTAACATTGTAAGAGGATGACCCATTCTTTCAATACTTCTGAGAATAGCAGAAGAAAGAGTGAGTCAAAAGTAAGTTAAATTACTTAAATATATATTTTTTTCAACCACATCATTCTAATATCGGTTAGTACGAAAAATATACGGATCTACACATATTTCCTTAACAACCAAATATATTACAAAGTCAGTTTCATTGAAAAAGGATTGTTTATAAACATGTCTTATAATGATAATTCCTGACCCATAATTTATTCTAATTCCATGTTAAATATTTCCACCAGAGCGGCGCCAACTTGATGTAATTAACACTATAGCCACTAAGTACCTACAACACGTACATACATAGATACATGGGTGGATTAATATTAAATGCAACATAGATTTGCACTCGTTTCAACGAAAGTCTCATATTTAAGACAACTAAAGATCGCCAAATAGTCGAAATTCGACTATAAATTATGATTATGATTACTATAATTATGAAATTTGAATTTGTAAAAAGCTGATCGCTAACCTTCACTAGTTGGAGAGCCACCCTGAGAAGAAGATATACTGGCTTTGGCATTACATACACTTATTCGAAGCGTGGCGGATTGCATGCGCACTTTCGTGCTTCGGAGGGCACGTAAAGCCTTCGGCCCCGGTTGTTTTTGAAAGTAAATAAGTCGTTTAATCGTCGAAGACCCTATGGGCGATTTGAAAACACCCGACGCGGGTTGGCCACTATCCCGTTGTCCTGTTTTCTATTTAAAAGTTTTATAATTAGAAATTACAATTTAGACACAATGTACGAAGGGAAATTGAAACTAAATTGGAGACGACTATTTCACGATGGGTTAAGAGGGATTTCTCTTAAGAAGGTCTGATATCTTCTTACGAAGGTAGCTTTGCATATAAACGCAGACATATTCAAAATATCAGTTTTATTATTTCAAGCTGGTAGAGCCGTTTTGACCTGATGACTCGATGACCTGAAGAAGACAGCATTGACCTGAAGAAATCTGCATTAAAACAGCGTAGTGAAGGATGCGCAAGCGTCCTCCTGTTGTGGGGAAGGATCCGTGACCAACTGCGGGGGTTGCAGCCATATTATACCCAAAATTATACGTTACTTATTCTCGATGATTGTATGTGTCAATAAATCCGCTATGTGAGAAGTAAGGTGATTTACACGCATGTCTCGTGCTTCATTACTCCGCTTTGTTGAAACGTGATGTGCTTTCAAGGACAGCTTAGGTCTCTATAAATTATTATATAGAAATGACGTGGCGAATAGAGGGGAAAGGTAAATTATTATTGCACAATCATTCAACAAATTTATAGAACCGCAGCTATTGTGTAAATTTTTAAGAGGTTTTTCCTCTACTTTATAATGTGGTTATTAAATGAAGCTGAACATTGAGGAAAGTAAATAAATAAAATAAGGATATTATTATGTTGTTGGCTGTTAGTGCTGTTACGTCTGAGTTTATTCTTCAGCCAAAATTTTTTATTTAAATCAAAACACGAGAACGATGGTAAGTATAAGTAAATTGGTTTGATTCATTGGACCCCACAGTATTAGGATCCCATAGGATTAAATAATGAATTGATGAAACAGTATTAGAATTGATGAAAAGTCATGAAGTGAAAATATAAAGTAGGTACCAAAATGCCTTCACTATTTCGTAGCTCCTTAAAAAACTTACATAGAGTTTTGTTCTTACATTAAGTCGTACAAATTTTAAGACAAAGCACAAAAGAAAGAAGAGATTCGTGTGGGAGTCACTGGGAGTCGGCAAAGAGAGCAATAAGGCACTTCAATAATAAGCAGAGACGGAGCAATAAACCATTGGCGTGACAGAAGTTACTGAGTGCATTCGAGCCGTTCCCGGGTATGTGGGCAGCTGTAACAATGGAGATGGCGACGATTACTTACTCTCCCCGACTAGTCCGTTGCGTTAATCGCTCGAGATTTTATCGATTCGCCATTTCTCTCTCAAGTTTGTGAGCAAATAGAGAGAGACAGCGTTACTTGATTCGAGTTACGAGTCATAATAAGGTTGTTCTGCGTAGGCGGTGTGTTGGGATATTAAAGTTGAAGTCTCCCCGTTGCAACACCCTAGCTACCATTTACCTATTTGAAGGTCAATCGGAGAATGTACGCATCAACCTAAAGGGTATCTTTTAGGTTTAATTAGCTAAGGGATTGTCCTAATTGGCTGTTACAATACGGCACTACCGACCGACCAAGTAACACGACAAAATTTAAGCGCAGGGCTCTGTATGGAGCTGACCTAACCGACAATACGCACTGACATGCGATAAATGTATGCAATGACGTTGTCGGATGACCAACTTGTTGTGAGCGACATGGCAATTAGGACAAGGGTTTCATTGCGCCAAATTATAAGTGGAGAAGATAATATTACAGACCCTTTAAGGTTTTTGTTCAATGCCGTGATCATTAACACTATCGTCAAAGCGTTCGTAAAATTAAGTTATTAGTATGTCATAAATGTCAGTCTGTCTTGACATCTTACCATACTAATGGCAGCTCGATAAGATTACTATATGAAACTGGTTAGTTGAAACTCGAGGTAATGTTCTTCGGGCTTCAGTTTCGATTTCGGTTCAGACTCAGAAAAATCCATCAAAAATCCGAGTGTCTTCGTCAAAACCACCTCCGCAACATCCCTAGTAGTAACCAGTTTACGATAAATAAAGCAGATGAAATCAAAACGAAACCGGTGCGTCGTCGAGTATGATTCTCATTATCGACAACGCCTACGCGCCGCGTCGTATAAGTAAGATTATAATTAATGTAATAAAAACTTAACATTTCTTCGTATATCGTGTCGGATCAGTGTAATAATAATTCTAGACACTATTTCGATGGACCGTTTTTGGTAGTGGGCCCTTTTTGAAATTGAAAGTTCGTTACACTTTTTTTATCTGTTGATATTTTTTTCTTCCTTTTATATCTACCTACTAGTATTTGTTAAAGTATTCTCTAAACACGCACGCAATATAAATTCTAGCAGTAAATTCCTTTTTTACATTATTACATTCGCATTGTGAGAAGACCAAACTCTGTAATGAGTCATTAATAGGTTAAAGAGGATAAAAGCAAATTATGTGTTGTGCACATTTTTATGTGTTGTTATTAAAAATAAATCGTGCGTCATTTTAAAAATAAAGTAGGTACATATTTTGCATGAAATACATAGGTATGTTAGAAATTTTCCATACCCCCAATCAGTGGCAACAATAGTCCCTGGTATTGTTTACGAAATAATGAGATCACCCGCATCTCGGTAATTCCACCCTACTTGACTCATTGTCCTCTTTTCTATTTAAAAGTTTTATAATTAGAAATTACAATTTAAATACAATGTACGAAGCGAAATTGAAACTAAATTGGAGACGGGAAGAACATACTATTTCACGATGGGTTAAGAGGGATTTCTCTCAAGAAGGTCTCATATCTTCTTACGAAGGTACCTCCGCATATAACCGCAGACATATTCTAAATCTCAGTTTTATTATTTCAAGCTGGTAGAGCTAGTATCTCGCCCGGGGAGGTACATAACCGCTCGTTTGCACGTTTGCTACTCAATTACTATAAATTTTTTTTAATGTATGAAATTAGTTGAGTTCTTACGCCTACCGTCGAAAACCTGAAAATTTATCATTAATTGTAGCAAATATTATGTAGGCTTTAAATATAGCGGTTTTTTTATCTTGCTTGTAGGCGCTGTTATGATGGCAAACTAATTTGCTTAATCACCTCGTAACGATGCGATGCTATGCTTGAATCATTAAAATTTAATTAATAGTTCCGAGATTGTAACTTTGTTACTACTGATCATGTATTCTTGTCATAAACCCAATATTATTTTAGGTGCAATTAAATTAGAATTTATCTCAATCCTATTCTTCTAGATAATTAACTAACTTACTAGATAATTAAATATTTTTTCAAGGATACAAACTTTTATTCATGCCGAAATTCCAAACAGTTTTTTAACGGATCATTTAGAGTTCAGTAGATTGAAATTGAATGCGATCTTGAATAGATAATTATATTAAATATTCGTTTTACGTAACATTTTGAATATTTTTTGATAGGTAAGCAACTTACGGTGGGTTTCAATAACTGGTCTTCGGATTTGGATTGAGATTGACAGTTTGGTTGCCAAGCTACTCTAATGATATATGTTGCCTGGCATTCAAACATCAAAATCCGAAAGTAGCACGTTTTAATTATTCCAACAAATCTGCAATACACGTACGAATAAAAAGCGGTCACTATTAATTCGAGTTCCGCAAAACTATATGTCACAAAGGTCAACGGCCCGTGAGTAAGACAGCCCGCACTTGAGGAAAGTAACGCAGACGTCTTTAGCAAGTTTGTACAAAAATCCATACGGTTTTGGCGGGAATCCAAGCGAATTTTGAGAACAATTCTATTTGAAGTTTGGAATTTATAATAATGGCAGACGTTTTATTTACGAAACTTTTGTTTTACTATAAAAACAAACGAGCGTAAATAACGTCATGTAAAGAATCACTGCAGTTTTGTCAACACACACGGACATTATGAAAATAATCTAAATTTAGATTATGAAAATAATCTAAATGTAAAATAAAACATTCTATCAGCAATTTAAGTTTATCCGTCTTGAGCCATAAAAATATGATGGCAATTTTCATCCGGATGACTTCGAACTTTATATGAGGATACATTTTATTGAGCTATATCATCATGAAATCAATTAGGTACCTACATCTCTCCAATATCATCATGGCAAAGTTAGGTAACTATAATTATAAAGTTGTTTTACGGCAGAATTTATAGGCGCCTGTGAATAATACCTTCTCCAATCGATCTATATATATACAAGTTTTACCTGAGTAGAAAGGGAAATATGATCTACGGGAATATACGTAATACGTGGGTTGTTGGATTATTGGTTGAAGTGATGAGCTTATTAATGTGCATTCAAGCCGACTGGGTTTCGATTTAATATTTCACTGTATGGCACAAACCTAACATTGTTCTTTTACGGTTTTAGTAAAAATGGAGAAGGCAATTATTTTATTTTTACATGAAAGATGTCTTCGAAGCTTATCCTCACTCGGGTGACCAGAGGGCTGGCAGCCTCGTTGCTTAAAAAATTGCTGTACTGTATAATCTGTACTGTATACAGAGGGCATAGCTACTAGCGTTATGGGCATGATGCCACAGGAAGAATTTTGAGATGGTTTATTTTGTTTTCAATATATGAAATAATCTTCATCCTTTCTTAATTAATATTATATTTGTCATGTTATCTATGTTTATGCACATTAAACCCGCATTAGGCCAGCGTGGTGGACTAAGGCCTACATCCTTCTCATAGTGAGAGGAGACCCGACCCTGCAGTGGGTCATTTATGGGTTACAGACAAACATGTATTTTCCACAATAATCCAAATTAGTAAATTGTTTTATATGACAAAACAATTTTCTGACTTCAGTTCACATGACAAAAATTTTCATTCATCCCTACTACTGTATTTCATTTGCAGATCCCTCTCTTCACATCGAGTTTTTTTCGTACGTAAACAAGTAATACGACAAGCGGAATTATAAATCGCTCTCGTATCAGCTTATGAATTGGACCATACATCGAATTGCAGTTAACTCGGAGGCGGTACCGTTGATTGCGTGATCGTCGGTTTAAGCGAACTCCTGTCGCGCCCTGTATATACGATTCGTTTTCGTTGTATATTTACTCGTCAGTACAGTTATGCTTACATTACTTCTTATACTAAATACTAATGTTGCGGACTGAAGGGGCACTATAATATCTATGATATCGTCCTAACAACCAAAACTATTATCAACTTTTTACAGATCAGTGTGGGCTTCAGTGATGAAATCGAAAACAATAACGGAACATATACTTACACAGGCAAGAGAAATAAGACTCTGTTGATTTACTCTTCACTTGGGCAACGTTTGTAGCTCTAACATTTCATACATAATGTGTTAAATACGCTAACTGGTAAGTGCGGCGCCTTAATTGTTTTGATTGTTCTAGAGTTTTATCAAACGCTCTTTAAGCAGTATTGATCAATCGCATATCTACTCGTAAGTCCGAAACTTCAAGAAGCTCTATAAAGGATGACGGTATATACCCTTGTATTCGAAAAGTTTTTACTAATGACAAAAATCTGTTACGGTAGAGAAGCGTTACCTTTCTTCCTGATTTTGTCTGGTGCGTTGCGTGCCAAAAAAGTACGTTTAAGTGCATGTGTCGTGACTCGTGTTTGTTTTTGTCGCTTCCCAAGGGTCATTGACCGATGCCTATATTTTCTATTTATGTAGAAAAAATTGACTGATATATTTGCAAAGCACTGTTATATTTGGGCTCGCATGGTTAAAATTTGCGTGCATGGTCTTTTGACAATTTCAGTATATAATTACTTTATAAATAAAATAAAATCCACTACTTTATGTCCAGTCAGAAAATTCAAAGAAACAATACCTACAGTAAACATCTACATCACAACTATTTACGATTGCCTATCGGAAGGGTGAGATGTTCTCATAAATAGCGCACTACGCTTCTCGATATGGTATCGGAATTTATATGGAGATACTTGTAATAAAATCTTGTTTTTTTTTTACTAAAAAGGGCTTCCTTATTAACCGCAATACTTCGTGGTAAAATTCATCTCGTGTTGAAGGAACGCAGATTTTATCATCGATACCTAATCTTATCCAGTTTCGTTTGTACAATTTTTTGTTTGCAAAACTTTTGTTTTTTAAAATCTACATGGGAAAAGTTCCGTTCGAGGAACCGCTCCAGTTTAATATATTTAAAGTAAAAAAAAAATGTAAAAGTTGCGTTTACGAACGTACGATGTGACGTTTTACTAAAATCTAACGCTGAAACGAAACGTGGTACAGGCCACCCTCCGACCAGGAGGACTGATGACCTGAAGTAGACAGCGGGAAACCATTGGATTGAAGGGCCCAGGACCGGGCGGAGTGGCGTCGATGTCCAGCAGTGGACAATGAAGGGCTGAAATGATGATGGTGAACCTTAATTATTTCAAATACTAATTAATAATTATATTATTCATTCCTCAACTTAACGGATATTTTATTAAAAAAAGTTTTATTCAACAGACAAAAAGTTTTATTCAACAGACTGTACTTATCAAAAATAAATTAGTGATTTAAAAAGTAATCATTAATGTTGTTAAAACTGACCAGTGACAAATCGACTTAATAAATTAGCTTCGGTGTGGCCATTAGTGTCCATTAAAGAATGGATAAGACCAGATGTTCATTTTTTTTAAGTATTGAGCCGCTTAATCAGGCGTAATGAGAGTAATTGCGAAATAGATTTTGTGTCACGGCCGGGTCACTGAATTGCTGAAAATTGGTCAATGTCACATTTAATCGTCAGTATTATACGTAGGTAGCATTACGTCACACACATTAAGGCATTATATTTTAAAACATACAGAATTTATAGGGACACATGAAGCGAGAAGAAGCGAATCGTAGGTTAGATATAACATAGAATCAAATAGCGGAAAAGAATAACATAATGGAATGTTACTGGTTCTTTATAAACACGTTTTTCCGCTACAAATTAGGTAGGTATTCATTTATTAAGGGCTCGGAACACTGTTTAGGTACACAGATACAATACAAATAAAAGGTCTTAAAATTAATGAGTGAGGTACCCATAAAATGTGTATATTATGTATAAAATCATCTAATTTAGTTTGATACAATTTTTTTCATTAAATAGTAATTATCCATTAAATAGTACTTATCTGTTGTATAATACCAGGAATAAATATTCTATCCAGGCCATGATGCAACGTCCTTTAGTGCTATACAATTCTCTACAAATTACTTGTAAATCTAGTTTACAAGCCGTATTCAAATGTTGAGTGACGCCGCAGGATACCCGTGTTGTCTCATAATTCCTACTATTAAGTAATTTATGACACAACCTGCAAAACTGGTTAGAATACAGCAGTTAATCAAAATGTGACTACTATATTATCTCATACCAGATTGAAATCTATTAGAGAATGTGTACTTGACGATAAATGCATATTAAAATATGCAATCACTTGAATTATTTCTGTTTTATTTTGTTCAATCCAGTGTAGCTAAAATAGTATATTATTCAATTTGAATAAAACGATATTTATTTTATCTACAGTGCTTATATACCTATCTAATTTTAAACGCAAAATTTATAAAGTCTATCTTTTCTCTGAAGATACCCAAAATAATAATATTGTCAGCGCGAAATTTATAAACTCTATTGTCCTGTGAACTTAAATAGGAGACTCATATTTATTATATGGTGGATACATGTGCGTGGGTTACAGTGACCACTAAATGAAAGTGGACCCTTTTAGAAAAAGTTGAATCTACAAATCAATGCAGCATGCTCGTTACGTGCTACTGTGAGCACAACAAAGTATTTATTGAACCGTGTAATTTCAAATATGATTACCACATGTGGCTCGGACAGCTACCGTCTTGTGGCTAGAAGCCGCATACGTGAGGGTTTCGGATTACCAGTTAAATACTTTTGGTTACACAGTTGAACGACCAGATTTTATCAGCTCCAGACATTCAGAATCAAGGATTGGGGTAATATATCTCGAATATCTTACGAAACCGCCAATTTGTAATCCGAGACCGGTCAAAGGCGACGACTCAAAATGTCAGAAGCATGTGTGACACAGAATATCGAAATTACGCCCCCAGTGTAAGTAATTACCACAAAACATACAATCAATCATAACTAAGGAGGTTACACGTATTATTATCTTCCATTATCGTGCTTGAAAAAACAAAAGTGATATGACAGTGTCGAACACAACGAATACGACGCTGGAACCGAGAAAGCAAAGGTCATGTCGTTGTCCAAGAGCAAGCAAACATTTTTCGACAAGTGTTTGAGGCATCGTAAATCATGTTGGATAGATTGTTTGTAATATCCGAACACCAAAAATGGTGACATGGCTGATTGAGCCATATTAAAAAAAGAGTATGAGGTGGTTTTAAATTTCTGTTTAAAAACCCGCCATAAGGTTTCGTTGTTCGCATAATAATTATTTCAAATAATCGATTTTACATGATTTCATGACGTCTACTTAAACGTTTCTCCAAAAACGTCTACCAGGTCTTAGGCTATAGCGTCGTTGTTAAGAAAATACACTATTTTAATTTAAAAAGTCGCTTCAATAACATAATTGAGTGTGCACGTTACAGGTACACGCAACGAGTAGATCGTTACTTAAAACATGATTGATTACGGCCGTGTGTTTCATCAAGATTGTTCTTGCACTTTATATCCCAACTCCTGTCATTACTCAGATCTGTGTAAAAATTGAGCAATGTTTTAATGCTTAAGACGCACAGAATATGGGTTAACAGGTTTATGCGAGCAGCTTTAAGCTTTAACGATAATATATTATTCTGTATATTATATAGTGCTCATTGAAGTTTTTTTCCACGGTTTAAAGTTTGAAGTCTCTCAAGTAGGTACCTACTTAAGATTTAGCCGAAGATTAAGTTTTCAAAGTCGAAAGCAAATACCCATTTAGAAGTTTTATAGTTTTGGGATGAGGATTGGCTTCTTTTGATTATTGTTTAGTGATTATTGTTATTTCGAGTTCGATGAGTTAAATTATAAACTACGTACTTACTACTACTATCTACCTTCAGCTCGAGACTTTATGAGCGTGGACTGCTGAATTTAGTCCAGAAAGAGATAAAAATTGGTATGTTATTCGACTTTATACTTTCTGTATACATTTCACCGAAATCCGTTCAGCCATTTTTGAATGAAAAAGTAACAAGCATCCATCCACTCTCCACAAACGTTCGCACTTACAGTAATTCTATGATTTACGATAGATAAGAAACTAGAGAGAAACTATAAAGTTCCCTTTAAATCAAGGGAAGTCACGTCCTCAAAATCCAGCAAAAATATTTGACCATAGGACGGTCATAAAACAGTTTAATATTACTTTAATGGGCTTGCAAAATGTTGAAATCAGACGGACAGAGGGACTTTATTAATACATTTCTGAGTACGATTGTGGCGGATGTTTGTACGATATATTCGGTAACATTCGTACACTTCACCGCACACGGCGCCATGATTCAGGGATGTCAGATGAAACGATCTGTAATTATGTAGCAGAAGAAAGACGCTGTTTGAAACTAACTGTTCAAAATGCACTGTAAAATCATAATCTGACCCATTTGCCACCAAATAAATGTTTTATTTCAATAAAACTATGATTGTTTTGGGTTGGTTGGTTTTAAAGTTTGTTTCGAGGTTTGTGTAAGGTTGTTTCGAGAAAAAACTTGAAACAGATTCGGATTCAGAATTCTTCAGTTCCGTTGCATTTGGCAATATTTTTTTTACAAGAACAAAACTAATTAAGTTAGGTTCTGTCCGCTCTTTGTAAATTCAGTAAAGGCTAAATAAATAAGTTATATTCATTGAAATGTCATTTTCAAAATAAAGGATTATAGTAGCGTAAACTCTTTCTTTTTATTATTCTTCAAAAAGTAAGTTGAGAAAAAATCAATGATTTATTTAAAACTTTTCCGGTCTCTGCCAACCCTAAATCGTGTACTCAAATTTACGTGTTAACTGGAAGTTTATACACTACAATTACAAAGTAAGTGCAATTCGAGAATGGTTGCGTTTAGTGTCGGTTCGTTAATAAAGCCGTACCGTGAATGAAAGCGCACAATGAACCTTACGTCTGTATTAAATGCTTACTCACGAAGTTAAAGTGCGCAGTGCATTTCGCTGCAATCCTTTATGTCCCACTGTTGCGCACGGGTACAACAGGAGGCCTGGAGCATACTCCACCACGCTGCTCCAATGCGGATTGGTGGAGAAATGGATTAGTGGCCAACCCGTGTCGGATGTTCTCAAACCGCCATAGATTTAACGGCTGCTTATAGCTGGGCTCGGCTAGGCTGTTAGATGCATGCAATGCAACCCTTGTTTTGTTTCCCCTGCAATTCCGACAACTTTACGTGCTTTGAACTCAGGCTAAGTAGTAAGGGCAGCAATAGCACCTTTCTCTATAAATTATACTTAGTCTACTATTCATAGTACACCACTACAATAGTGCTGCCTAGTAACAAAGCCTTTGAAACAAAAAAGAAAGGAGTTCACATCACCTGACAATTTTTGGCCGAGAATTAAAAACTTTGTTAGGTAACGATAAGTTTAGACTTAATAATAAAACATTAAACATGGCGACTTAATTTACAAACAGACAACTGACACGTCAAAAATAAGCAACTAGAATTAGAACCAGAAGCTAAAATATGTGATAAAGATATCATTGACCTCCCAACATTCATCTCTGAAGATCGCATTAAAATAGTCTGCGCTGCATGTTACAAACAAGCAATTATTTTAAACACACTATCATAAAGGAATGAATATGGCGACGAGCCAAGAGGTTTATCCTATTAAAGTGAATCATTCAAATCCTTGATTTTCAAACAATGGACGATTCAAGTAATTTTGAGTTACAACATTTCCTATATTGAATTGACGATTGGAGACATTTGTCTTAAGCATTATAATTTTTTGTTTGTTTTTGACGGATGTCTACAGACTTTACAGCACCTGCTTAAAGTCCAAACTTCCCGGTGGCAAAGCCAAGGAAATAACAAGAATAATAAAGTAAAGAATACAACTTTTGCAAGGACGATTGTCAGACGACATCTATACTTCTTCCTTTTCGAAGTCAAAAGAATAAAAAGACCTCTAAACTTTGACTGATACATTTTTTTGTGGATTAAATCAATGTGCCAATCTAAAGCCTTGCCCTAATCGGCTGACTTAACCAACGGACAAACAAACACGACATAATTTAAACATAAGGCCCTGTATTACTCTGTATGAAGCTGCCCTAATCGAAAAACGCACCGATAAGCGACAAAATGTATGCAAGGCAGATATTGTACGAGCAACTTCTGTGTGCGACATGGCAATTTCGACACGGGGTAACTTATGTAATGTCTGCAACTTACATACCTATTAAAAATTAAATAAAGACATCGTCATGATAAAAAGCCCAGTCCCTTAAGAGTGACTACGCCAGGTAATTAACAAGAAGGCTTTATCGTTCACTTAAGGGCGGATATTGGAAATTGGGGTTACGCAGGAAATTCGCCTATCGATCGCACGTACACCACTCCAACTGATTGTACGGGCCCTCGGCATGTTGTATGAAAAATGTATTATTCTAATGGGAAAGCTTCGCTGGAGCGCCGAATGTTTTATTGGATACGGAAGGTATAAGGTACCTACTGTACACCAGCCTCGCTATGTTTG
Source organism: Erynnis tages (assembly GCA_905147235.1). Lineage (NCBI taxonomy): Eukaryota > Metazoa > Arthropoda > Insecta > Lepidoptera > Hesperiidae > Erynnis > Erynnis tages. The sequence goes on from LR990072.1 coordinate 11,457,331, forward strand.
AGACAATAAGATTTTTATGTGATTTTTTCTTCAGATTATTCAGGAGACAAATTACATTCTGTCGATACAGCTGATAAACAGCACTGCTAGACTAAAGATGAGTAAGTAAAGACTGAATTGAACTATGTACATTATACAATTCCTGTCTTGATTTTCTTTTGGTTTGTTTTAAGCCGTTATGCTATTATTTTTGTGACGATAAACTTTCTATTCATAAATTCAAACATCCTCATAATATTTCTGCAGTACTATATTTGTAGGATAAGAAGTGTTTAATAGAAATTATATCTATTAAAATATTGCCAAATTTCAATAGGTTTTGCATGGGTTTTGACTGCAACGATTGTTAGGAAATACCTACTTAGTCGCGAGATACAGTGGGCGGTTAATAGGTATTGGAATGAATGCCTGTGAACTAAGCGAATTTCATAGTATTAGTAACAAAGTAGAAAATTTTAAGAAACCAGAAAGAAGACGAAGCAGTGTTTTGCTAATGATAAGCTTTTCTTAATATTAGTATAACCCGATGAACAAGGGTATTGTCGATATTGGAAATAATATCAATAAGCAATAATAAGCTATTACAAGTTTAAATCAAACAAACAGTTACCTACATTTTAATTCTTAAATTAATATATTGCAACAAGTTACCCTTAGGTTGTTTTTCCCGTAGTAGCTATTACTCATCCATTCACAGCAGCTGATTAAATGTTTAATTAAACTCATAACATACACTATGTACAATAAACAATAATGTGTGATGATGACTTATTATGTGATGTCAAGTAAATAAAACAAAAAGGACATTTGACTACATTTCAAACAGTTCAGGTTACTATTCCGCAACGGCAGACACTACTGAATAAAAAGAAACGTTTCAGTACCAACGTTTCGGTAAATTTCGACACATGTTACATCCTAATTTGGATCAGTTATCATGTTGTGTAAAAATTTGTGTCATTAGCAACTGTTCATTAGCCGGCCCACGTCGGGCAGGTTCACTCATTTACCCGGACTAGTGATTACCGGTGGCTTCGTCTCTACTACAAATTATTTGAGGGACAAAATGACAGGAATCGAATTTCGAAATTCGAATTCGAATCGAATCCCATCAACACGGACCAATGACTTTTCTAAGTTATGTGTGATTCAAAAAAAGTCCTCAAAATGTTTTCAAAGACATGCGAAGTCCAACAGACTGCAGTAGGCCAGCGTGGTGGACTTCTCATGCCGAGAGGAGATATTACCGGTAGTAAGCATTCAAGTCGAGTTTCACTAACTACATCTTTAGCAATGAAATTAAGCATATAGGTAATCATTAACTTTTTATCTCCTAAGTCCGAAAACTAGTCGCAAGCGAGAGCTACGCAAATTTGTAACTGTATGATGAAACAGCGATGACTCTATCTATTATCACCATCGGTATTGGTTCCCAATATAATAACTCGTGATGAATCGACCGTTAGCCGCTAAGTGACAGGATCAGAAATAGATCAACCGCACTTGAACACCGTCCGTCATATTCATTGAGTCAATTGTTTCCTTCCGTTCGTCGCTTTAGTTCTTTGTTTTGTGTCTTTTCGACTCCCTCATGTACCGCAATGTCACCCTCCTAGAGGAAGAGAGATCCTCGAATAGTATTTAATAATTGAAAAGTGTTTAATTTAATAAATTTGCATATTTATTGAGCAACCTAATCTTATGAGATGGAAAAAGAGAGAAATATGCTGATGAGAAACATGTTTCTCCACCACCAATCCGCATTGGAGTATCGTGGTGGAATATGCTCCAGGCCTTCCCCTAATTATGTCACAAATGTATAATATTAGGCCATTACTAAATACTTAATAAATATAAATGATTTCCGATCATTGTTAGGATGTTGATATAATACTGAAAGTTGAACCGCAAATGGTTACAAAAATTATTTTAATTGACATCCCACTTAGGGAAAGTGTGCGATTACCTTTATAAATTTAAAAAATGCTTGATAACAAACGACACTACGCTGACCAGCCGGACAGTAATTGGCTGTTACTTTAGTGTCTTTGCCCTCAGATATGTTAAGGTCGTCTGTAGACTTCTATATGATCAGCTGGAGTGATAGGTACTATACTAGACATAAAGTAAAAGTGGGCTCAACTTTTTTTAGCTCTTCAAAAACAAAAAGCCCCAGCGTTTTAGTCACCATAGCACAGAATACATAATAGTACATTTGTAACCATAGTAAGGAAATTACTCTTGAAAAAATAATAATATGATGATACAGGTTAATATGTTTCAATGAAAAGGAAAATCAGCAATTCCCACCAAAATAAAAGCCACCTAAAAATAAAAATATCCCAATTTTAGATGTTCCATTTTTGACATTCTGACACCATCTTGACATAATTATAAAAATTTGGCCGGCCGCATTTTTTATAAGAATACCGTCAAAATACATTTGTTTATGGAAGAAAATGTTTATTGAAAAAATAGTTTTTCTGTTTTCAGTAATTATAGGAGGTTTGTATTATTAATGGAGAGAGTACTTATGTACTTCTTTAATAAATTACCTATAACTTACTACTTTTAATTTCAGGCACCTGTACTGTACGTATACATTAAAGACGACTCTACTGGATTTTTATGTTATCGAAATTGGTTACTACATATTAAGATAACAGAACATTTAAATTTTCGAATTTTGAGTTTGACTTCATAGTTAATATAATAATCATGTTATTGTTACCCTTACCTGTTTCGGGTCCTTGCACCACCGTCCACCGCATCTGATGCATTCGTTGCAATTTGATATCTCCTCAATTTCAGAGCAATCTCTCGCCGTAGTCAAAACAAGATTAGTCGATAATAATAACGTAACCCCCCAAATAAACCACACTTTCGCCATCTTTATTAAATCGGTAGGTACAACGAATTCGAAATTCGGAACTACAGAACACTGTTTTTTTAAATCGCGAGTTCGAACTGCCACATTCGATTTACAAAAAGCGCGCGCACCGCGACAAGTTCGAGCACAGACTGCGACCGACCTCAGTCACGCACGTCACTCACTCTCTCGCTGCATCTTTAGATGAATCATCGTACCTACTGGTGGAAATTCGCGGAAATCGTTTGGTTTCTGAGATAACTTCTTATTTTTGATGTAATTCAATTAAAAATTTTATAACTTTTTGGTGATTTCTTTTATAGGCACACGTGACATCACATGAATTGTTTTAAATGAAAATGTATTTATATGCATTTTATACTATTTGTTGTTTTAACCCATTAATGACCCACTACAGGGTCGGGTCTCCTCACACAATGAGAGGGATGTAGGCCTTAGTCCACCACGCTGGCCTACTGCGGGTTGGTGGACTTCACATGCCTTTGAGAACATTTTTTTTTTGTGAACTCCCAGGCATGCAGGTTTCCTCACGATGTTTTCCTTCACCGTAACAGCAGGTGATATTTAATTTTATAAATCGCACATAACTTTTTTACAAAGTCATTGGTGCGTGCCACTGGGATTCGAACCCGGACCCCTCGATTCGTGGTCGAATTCTAAGCCACTGGGCTATCACAATATTTATACTATTTAGTAAATAATAATTATGTAATAATTAGGTAATACTTATTTTATGTTTAAGCCTTATTATTTTAAATTAATTAAAAGTTCGCTAAAATTAATTCTGAAATTAAGTATGAATTCTGCATCCTGAAAAATAAATTAAAAACTTATTATTACTTATTTATTTATTTAGCTCATTTAATCCTATCCGCAACACGTTAGCTGCTGTTAATCTATAAAGTTAGGAAAAAACAGACAAAAAATAATCTTAACAAATTCTCGTTTTACAAGTTTTACAAGTTGCGCTTTTTGTGTTGTCCTATGATATGAAAAAAAGTAACGGAAAACTAAAAAGGAGTCAAATCATCTACTGCAGTGGGGTTGTGAGTTTATTTCATGCTCACTTTATCGAGGCCGTTATTCACAGTGCTCTAAACTACGCACATATACGCCCTTAATGTGCGCAGAGGCTCACGAAATCCATAGAAGGGAGGTAGGGCTGCTCCCTTATGCGGATTGCGCGTCAGCTTCCACATAAGTGGTTTGTCAGGGTACCGCAAATTTTGCCCGCCGTGGGGAAAGGAGATCTCACCGAAGAGGCCCCTTGGTTCCATGCCGTGGGTCCATCGTATGGCGTCAATAGTCCTTTACTGTTAGTCACCATTGGGCCTATCATCTAGAGATCTCTCTTCCACGCTACGGCAGCTTCGAGGTCCTGAAGTTATCAGTGAACAGCCCCCGGAATGAGAAGTTCACTGCAACTGAGCGTTATTCAGATTTAGAGTAGCTCTGCACTACTTCACTGAGTAGACACGGACCCCCGCGAGAATCGCGTCGCGCTTAGTATATATACCATCATATTAAAAAACTTCAATAGCGTGATTTAGGTTTTACTTGTTTTCATCAAAAATGCTAGTACATAAAAAGTTTAAAATCACTTTAAAAATTAAAGTGTAGCAGTATATTATTGAGGAGAAAATTTTAAATCAAACAATTATCAAGTGTGCGTATGGGATGAAAATGTTGGAAATGTTTTGGGGAGTACCTTAGCACCGCCATCTGGTGTCGAATAGCAGAACTACTCGTATTTCAGTTTTGGGGAGTACCTTAGCACCGCCATCTGGTGTCGAATAGCAGAACTACTCGTATTTCAGTTGTATGTACTACCTGTGGTACGCAGACAGTTTACATACTCACACAATGTTATAAATATTGTATTTGTATTTGTTTAATGCCAACCTTGGTAATTATAATATCTATAAAAAATTAACTAAGTGGGATAAAGTAAAAAAATGATGTATTTCTTACATTATTTTAATTGTGTCCAATTAACGTTTTCGCGAAGGTTATTAGACAATATTGTCGTCGCCGAAACAGCTGTCAATGTAATAAATTACCGCGCGATAGGCTACCACTCATTGTATCCTTTTGAATTGGCCGAAACCACAAGTTTATAAGTCGATGAATAATGAAATATGTATGACTCTCATTATTGTGCACAAATTTTACTCGACAAAACAAATGTTTATTCAAGAAATTGATTGCTTCCTAAATATTGGGTTGTTATAGGTGGCCGAAGAGGGTCTGAAGAGAGGATTCTCGTACTCCTTCTTGCCTACTTCCAGCTGCTTCATGAACCTGTCATACTCCTGGGAATCCCGGTACCTGGTGCACGCCTTCCATCCCAACAACGTTAGTACGCCAATTAGGATGAAACATCCAAGACATCCAAAGCCGATCACTGTAAAAAGACTCGAATGGGTTGATTGCCTTCACATCCACAGCAGAGCCGCAGTCCACCGCATTGGCGGACTTCATAATATGCCTTAGCTGTAGACCGCATAGCTTATCTTTCTCGTTGTGAGAAATTTAGCCCCACCCTGCTAACTATTCGGTAACTAATCGGTCACAGACATGGATATGAAATAATGAATACTATTAGATAGCATCTATTTTAATCAGATCTTAATTTGTCATTTAAGCTCATTGCCCACATAGTCTAATAGGTAGAGCTTGTAACTTGTCCGTGGAGGTACCTTAACGCCAGCTTCTTAACCCTTTATAAATCAGCGTGTATGTTCTTCATGTCTTGTATTTCGGCTTGGGTTACCCTGGATACTTTGTTTGAGGCGAACATCTTAGTCCTCATAAGTAGCAAAGCACTCGCATACAATCTCGGATAGGATTTTTTTTCCATTTGAGGTTGGATGCGGGCGTCCATAGGCTGCAGTGACCACATTTGAGGTTGGATGCGGGCGTCCATAGGCTGCAGTGACCACATTTGAGGTTGGATGCGGGCGTCCATAGGCTGCAGTGACCACATTTGAGGTTGGATGCGGGCGTCCATAGGCTGCAGTGACCACATTTGAGGTTGGATGCGGGCGTCCATAGGCTGCAGTGACCACTTAACTGGTCAACGTGGCCTGCACGCCTTTTTGCTATTCAATTACTATATATAAAATTAGATGGAACGGTTCGTAACGATTAAAACTGACTTACTATAATAGCTGGCAGCACAGTCGTGTTCGGACTGTACTTTCACAACTATCTCGTATCTTTCCTCGTCGTACTTGTAAATAAACTTCGTGTAGCATCCTTGGCTGACTCTGACATTCGGACAGAGGTTCCAGGTCTGTTCGTCGAAAACCGTCAAGTTCTGAATTTCAGTGACGGTCACTCTCTTATTGCATTGGCTTTGGAAGTCATTGTTGCTGGTTTCTTCGGCCAGTGCGAAGGGCTCTAGAAGGAAGCATTGTCTCCCGTGGCACGTGGGACAGGGTAAGGGACGACAGCCGGAGTCTTGGGAACCGCGTGCGTCCCATTCGCATAGCTTTGGGCATTTACAACCACCACACTCGCAGGTGCCGTAGTCGAAGCACATCTGAAATGAAGGAAGTTAACCTGTAATGAATGCCGCTACGATGTTTCCTTTTAGTTTCGGCGCATAATATGTTACGTGGTTACGCGATCATATGTATTATTATCTACATGGTAATCCTGTGATATCACATAGATTTGCTCCATTAAATTCATATTTCTTTCTTTAATAGTTTAGTTTTTTATTTCTCCCAATTACTACATTTTACAACCTAATGTCACGACGACGGCTCAGTGGCTCTAACCTATCGGATAATCTCGTCTATCAATTGACGATTGACGATTGCGGATGCGCGTTTCTGTACGGAGCCAAATGGGGTGAGCTGATATTTTAGCCCTGGGATTGGAGGAGTACTGAACTTTAGGTCTTACTGTCGGTTTATAGAACATCAGGAGTCAGTGTTTAGACTTGTGAAAGCACAGAGACTTGACAAGACCTTTGTCTACTCACAATGTTACTAGGACTAGTTTCGCACGCTGCTGTGGATAGCGAGCAACTGCACGTTTCCCCGGACCAGCCACTGCGGCAGGAGCACGCGCCACACTCGCAGGTCCCGCGGTTGCCGCACATGCCATCTTTGTTGCTGGGGCAGTTCTTAGTTCCACAGTCACAAAAGGTGCCTTTATATCTGTAAAATAATAAAATTTAAGGTAAATCTGGCATTAAAAGACATGAATCTGTATTCCTTTAGTCTGTCTTTGAACTATGAAAATCGATTAGAATCATCGTATGAGCGGAACATGCTAATTTTACACATTTACGATCCACCATTGCGGGTCTACCATCCAATGCTTTGCATAGGGCCAGCGTGGTAGACTAGGCTAGGCTTTTCATTGTGAGAGGAGACTCGACCCTACAGTGGTACAATTAACAGAAAAGTTAAGTAAAAATTGGTGATAAGGAAATGAACTAGATGGCGCTACTCGTTTTTGGATAAACATGTAAATTTTTAAATAAATCTTGTAAAAAACTCATGTTAACACAGCGAAGTTTGAGTATCTACATTAAGAAAAATTATAAATTATTGTGTTTTGAAAGTTTGGTATAGTTCTTGGAGTTTGCTTATGTTGATAACACACGCCCCAAAAACAAATGACATATATTTAAAACTGACTGGTGTTTCGAATGAAAAAGTTATTGCGAAGATTGTAAACAATGCAATCATACCCATTTTCGCACACGCAAGCCCCGCAGACGCAAGATCCGTGGCCATCACATTCAAGAGAAGAGTTTGAGGCCTTGCATGCTTCGGTATTTTGTTTGGCCATGTCCCTTGTCGAGGTACACATGCAGTTCTCACCATGCCTGAAAGAAGATGGCCATAAAAACGCATGAGTAACTGCATGAAGCACAAAGAAGCGCGCATAGCCCCGCTGCATGAGTACTATATCTTTTAGGAACTTGGATCCTGTTTGACTATGAAATGTAATTTATGTCATTAAAAATATTAAAATATTTCTTTACCTATCTGGAAAACACTCGCATTTTCCACATCTTCGAATTCCTCCACCGTTGCACAGGCTGTCGTTCCCTTTCTCGCAATCGCATTCTTTTATTATTTCCAAGTCTATCGTCAATTTCTCTTTTACTCCTTCAAATCCTATTTCAAAACGTACATCTTCTCCCTCTACATACTCTAATAGCTCTATCTTTCCAACAAAATTTGTCTCCGTTGTAGGATTTACTTTACAGCGAGAATCAGTATTATTATCGTAACAATTAGGATTAAATGTGAATTTTATTTTATTTTTTAACGTTGAGGGCATATTAACTTTCAGTTTTAGGGCTAGCGATATATCCTAGAAACAAGTAATTTGTTATAGAGTTAAGAAACGATTAATTGCTCACTTAAATTATTTCTTATTCATTAGATCGAATAAATAACCTAACAAGCTAATATTCGACAAAGAAGACAAAAGAAGCTTCAGTATAGCCCATGGATATACTTGTGCATACTTAAAGACATCTAATAATTTATAAAGTTTTTAAGCGAGCTTCTTTGTTGATACCTTGATATAGAATACAATAGTAACAACTCGTAACATAACTTTTTACTTCGAAGAAATCTTGAAATACAATGACCAAAAAAATATCCAATAAAACTAACCTTATAAATTGAAGTCAACGTTTCAGAGACGGGGCCATTGTAGGAGATAAGACGTGCACCTTTTATAGATTCACGTAGTTTTTCATAAGCATAACGCTCGTTGGAAATTAAGAAAATTATGATCACTTCTTCGTCTGACGCCAACTTGTTGATAATGCTTACTGATGGATAGTCCATCTCTAATTCTTTCGTATAAGTTTGGTTTTCTGTATAACATTTACCATCGTAAGGGTTGATTATGCCTGCCCATTTCCCGTCTCCAGCCGCGTGATAGATATCATCTGTTAAGAATACTATGATTTTTCTTGATTCCTCTCTCCAACCTATTAAATCTTTACAAACAATTACTTGTGCAAGTGCATCGAGCCCACCCTCTGGGTAATCGAAGTTTCCACCAAATTCAGTTTCTTTAACGAGCTTTCCAAATAAAGTATAATCATCACTTAATTTCAGTTGATGTTTAAAAGAGTATGTTCGTGTACTATTTTTGATGCTGAAATACAAGAAGGTGTTAAAATTTTATATTTATAGAACTATGGTTAGATGATAAACGTCATTTAAAAATAATAAGAGACTTATCCAAAGACATTTCCAAATCATTACTACCTACGTATATTTTGTAGTTAGTATATTTTACCTTCTGATTATATCTTTTAAGTCAAAACCAAAATCTTTGTTTCACTATCCGGTCAAATGTGCACACTTAATGAGCGTCATATATACCTACAATTTATGATGTGGATATATTGAATTTATTATTGTAAACGCCACACTTACTTCGTAAACGGAAACACATTTTTATCCACGAAATAACCCAAACCTAAAGTAACATTTTTTGTTAAAGCTTTCATCATCGTGTACAATTCTTTTGAATATTGGGCCGTCTTATCGATTATGCCTTTCATTGTAGTGGATGCATCGAAAAGAAAATATAAATCTACAGGATAGTCTTCAGCTGCGTAGAAAGAAAAGTTAAAATTCAGTGCCTGCCCTGGACGCAATTTCATTATTATTCTTTGTGGTTTAATTTGTATAATTTTTCCTGGACTAGAATTGAACTCTGATTTTTCTTTAATCTCTTGCGTACTCTCAGGATCTATAATATCATCAGGGCACCAATTGTATAAACTTAAACTTTTAGATGCACATCTGGACGTAGTGAAGTTTGTTTCCTGTAATTAAATTATACTTGTTACTAAAATTTGGTTTTACGATACATCAAAATTTTTAAAATTTTGTTTCAAAGTACGCAATTTTGAACTGGACTGAACTTATTAGGTATTTATTTTAACAGTTTGAAATCTTTTTCGTACGCAATAGATACAGTTTTTTCATGACCTTGCAAGAGTCTTTCTCTACATTGGGAGGGTCTGGAGTGTACTAACCTATTATGAGTCTACTCCACCACGCTATTCCAGTGATAAACGAAAATATGGTTAACTTGTGTCAGCTACATTTTATTAACGACTGGAACAGTCGTGGTGTCGGCTTGCCATCACAAGACAACTAAATACGGACCATAATCCATTTTGGACCTTGCAATAAATTTCTGTTTACACAAGCAGCAACTTCTGCAACTTTGAAATCAATTAGGTACTTACTGTTGGACACCACACGCAGGCTTTTGAATCTCTAATACAGGTGTTGCACGTTTGATGGCTTTCACATGGATCCAACGAAAAAACCTGTTGAAATACGACGCTTATAAAAAAGTACCAAATAAGATTCATTTTGCTCTATGACCCAAAGCTAGAAATAAAACAGTACTTAACGACTGTCATGTTTAAAATTAACAACTGTTTACAGGAAAATAAGTACAGTTTTATTAAGGGTAAGATAGTACTTGTTAATGTAATAATACTTAAACACATTTCAATAATACTACTGTAAGTACTTAAATGTACTTCACTGTAAAGGGAGAGTCTATTGATATACAAATAGTTTTTTGTCTTTTTTCGTTGCCTAATCAATCTTCAATATATTTCTTGGTCATATGTTTAGGTCAAAGTATAATATCATACATATTGTTATTTATTTACCTAAAAAAATAATTATTACATAAAATCTGACTGTGAACAAAATTCTGAACTTTTAAATGTGTTCACTTCAACTCAAACAAAACCTTGATATTTTATGAAGTTTATTATTTGAGGTATTGACCTTAAGTTGAATGCAGGAAACATTATTATTGAAAATCCCCTTTTATATTGTTACCAATACTATACCAATACTAATTAGAGTAACGTTGAATCACTTGTCCTGTTATGACAAATCCTTACGGTGTTTACGCTTGGAGTTTTATAAGTTAAACAGTTGTTTAAGATTAATTTAAGTGTTGAAAATGAAATCGTTTTATTTCTTATTGTTATTAATGTCTTCGAAGATGAGTGTAATAGTTTGTGATTCAAATTGCGAAAATCTTAGGTCCTGTGGTGATTGTATAAGATATTCTATTGATAGATGTGTTTGGTGCTCCGCTGTGAGTATATTTGTATTGTTTGCCAAATTGTTGTAACCGTCTTGATATTTTTGTGTGATATGCAACAGACTGTTGTTTTAAATTTATACTGTGATGGGAAATATTATGAAAATACAGAACATTATGTATTTCATCATAACTGTATATTTCCATAATGTTTTTAGTCTCATTGGAAATTTTAATCAATTTAAGGAAAACCATTCAGGAAGCAGATGTCAATCAAATGAATATGTTTTAAAAAACAAAGCCTGGTGTGCTACTGAAGTGTACAAGCCTGAAGAAAAATTAACTATTGTTAACGATTCGACGTGGAATTCTGGTAAAGATGGAGAAGAAATAGTACAATTAAAGCCTCAATACGTTAAAGTAAAAGCTTCTCCTGGAGCCCTTATCAATTTAAACATGTTCTATAAGCCTGCCGTAGATGCCCCATTAGACGTTTACTATCTTATGGATAACTCATTTACGATGACACCCTATCAAGATCGTCTTAAAAAGCAAGCTGTGACTATCTTTGAAGAACTGACAAATTTAACAAATAATGTACGTTTAGGATTTGGAACTTTTATAGAAAAACCCGTCTTGCCGTACGCTAAGTAAGTACCCAACCTTACTTAACCTACCTATGATATAATTTAATAGTTTAAAGTCTTCTGTCTGGAATATCACGTATTATGTTGTTTTTCAGCCCTTTCTTTAACAAAAACGTCTACTCCTTTAAAAACCACCTGTCCTTAACCAATGACATGAAACAATTTCAACTGGCTCTAAATGTGACAGGAGGATCTAATTACGACATCCCAGAAGCCGTTCTCGATGGATTAATGCAAGCAATGGTCTGTGAAGAACAAATTGGTTGGAGAAAACACGCTCGGCGGGTCATTGTAGTTTTTACTGATGGATTATATCACAGCGCGGGCGACGGGAAAGCTGTAGGAGCTTTTAAAGTACATGATATGAAATGCCATATAGATGGTACTATGGATACAGTTATGGATTATCCTTCTGTTAGCCAGATAAACAAAGTAGCCCAGAGCAATAGATATACAATTTTATTTGCCGTTACTAATGCTGTAACAAAACAGTACCAAGCGTTGTCAGATACACTTATTGGTGCAAAAACTGTTTCGCTAACAGATGAAGTTAATATTGCACAAATGATAAAAACTGAATATTTGGTGAGTTGATTATTTTAGATTAACTTTCTATATATTGTGTTTACAAAAGAAGCTGGTCGTTAATTGAAACTACTTTGAATTGACTTAGAAAGGAAACCAAAGATCAATAGTACTTTTAACTATGATAAACTGGTACTTGTAAAGCTAAGCTTTGTGATTTGTGCTGGTAAGATCTGATAGAGACCTATCGAAATTAGTTTCATAATAACTGACGACAGGCTAATTTAAAATACCATCACAAATGATTAATTTACTTACCAAAAATTATTATTTTTATAGAAAATGTTAAAGGACATACGTGTCATTACGCTTCATGGGTCGAAACATGTTCAAATAACGGCGGAAGCAAACTGTGTAGATGGTTGTAAAGGTTTACATTTCCAACCCGTGAATATTTCTGCGACTTTCAAAGTGTTGTCTTGTCCCACACCAGTAGAACGAAATTTCATAAAACTCGGACTTACTTCGCTGAATGAAGCTCTTACCGTTGAGATGGAATTCGATTGTGAATGTGATTGCGAGAAAGACAAATCCAAAACCAATTCAGATAAATGTAGTAAATCAGGCACATACCAGTGTGGTATTTGTAAATGCAATCCAAACAGGTAACATATTTTTTTCTATTACTATTAAAACTATCAAGCATGATGGCACTATTCATAAACTTAACATGAATAGTTAATAACTAAACCGATTGTAAAGAAGTTTTCTTCGGATTTATAGATCGTCCCACTGTTTTCTTTTGCATTCAAAAATCGTATGTGGATCTTACCGTTGGGTAATTTTGAGGACATTATGAATTCTGGAAAGATGATATGCTCATTAACTATTATAAGAAAAATGATGAGGTTTTCAATTCGTTTGTGGTTTAATATCCAATTTCATAAGCCCTAAAGTTTAACGTTTTCAATAGTTATGGATACAGAGGACAGAGGAAATTATATTTAATAATGTTTGTTAGGCTATACTAAAGATAATGTTTGTTTTGCAGATATGGTAGTGATTGTAGATGTCAAGGTGATTCTTCAAGTGATTTTGATGGATGCAAAAAACATGAAAATGAAACCTTGTATTGTAGTGGTCGGGGAGAATGCAGGTAAGTATACCTAAAGATTGCAAAGGAAAATACCTTTTGGTTACCCTTATAGATATAAAATTTGTGTTAAGGACTGGTTACTCAACTTAAAATTTCATGTTGATTTACAGATGTGGAAAATGCGAGCAGTGTTCGAAGGGATTTTCCGGTCCGTTCTGCGAATTTGATGATAACGCTTGCGCACGGCCTGGGGGCAAGATATGTTCAGGGAACGGCGTTTGCACGATGGGGAAATGTGTGTGTCTGCCTAATTGGTCTGGCGATGACTGCGGCTGTCTGACCGACGAAAGAGCGTGTATAGCACCATATTCGAAGAAGGTAATATGATAATTCCTTTTGCTACCGTCAATACATACATCTTTGTACTCCTAATTTGAACACGTTAAAATAAAAATGATACAAATATTTGTAGTATCAATTCTAAAAATTGTTTGGTCCGGGAGCCTAAAAGTTTTAAGTAGTAACTGAGCCATGAATTTAGATTTAAAATCAAAATAACTTCACTAAGTTTCTGTCACTCTTTCACACTTTTTAACTAACTTTCACACTAACTTCAAGTGAAATACCGTTCATGTAGAATTTTTATATAACCTGTTTAATTAAGAGCGCCTTAAGATATAAGAACGGATTACAGCTGAGTAAGAACCCAGAAACGATCAAATTTTGTAGTTACTCCCGGTTTTTAGCAGCAGGTAAAGACTTCGTTCGATATTTAATGTATTTTTGGCAGATTTGTTCCGGAAACGGTGTCTGCCAGTGCGGCCAATGTGTCTGCGACCGTTCGGACGATCCTAAAGATCAGTGTAGAGGGCGCTACTGTGACGACTGCAAAGCATTCGCCGTCAAACGTTGTGACGAGCTGCAGGAGTTTGCGTATTGCAAATACATCCACAACACCACCTGCGGCGATACATACAATCAGACAGACACTCGGGTATTATTTGTGAACAAGACTGAATTCAACTCGCCAGGCACCGATTGGTATATGGCCAATTTGTGCAGGATCCAGAAAGAAGACAGCATCTTCGTTTTCAAGTATTACTGGGATACTACTGATGATTCAGACAATAATGAGAGCAAAATCGTGCTGGTATTGCAACAAGAGTTGGAGAAACCAGAGCCAGTCAATGTTTGGGGTTAGTATAAAGTAAAATAGTATTATAGATGAGTTGAGTTATAAGATCTCGATAATGTTTCTGAAAGGCACGTGAAGTCTGACACGTTGTCGTGTTGCGGTCATTAGAGGTGATGCCGGACTCCTACCGGCTGAAACCCCGCGGTGTTCCTGACGACGCTTGGTTGTCGGGGCTCCGGGCACACTTTACTATTCTTCCGCAGCCCCAACAGCGTTGATACGCTACTGGATCCCATCTAATTGGTAAGATGGAGCTGGAGTTTCTCCATCACATCTTCTGTAGCTCGTGAATGAGACCTTACTTATGGAGGTTGGAGGAGGGCAAGTGAAGTCTGATCTAACCTAATCGAATCTGAACTGCATTAGGCCAGCGTGGTAGACGAATCCTTCTATCTATTATAAAGCAAGAGGAAAACTCAACAGTGGGTCACTAATGGCTTAAAAACAGAAATAAAATGTAATTGAATTCCAATTTATGTAAATGGATACTACTTTGGTAGGAGGTTTATCCCTTGTTTATCCCCAAGTTGAGGTGATCAATTTCGTTGATAAATAATGGCAGTCAGTCAGTCAGTAACCCATTAATGACCCACTACAGGGTCGGGTCTCCTCTCACAATGAGAAGGATGTAGGCCTTAGTCCACCACGCTGGCCTACTGCGGGTTGGTGGAACATGCCTTTGAGAACTTTTTTTTTGTGAACTCTCAGGCATGCACTCTCACGATGTTTTCCTTCACCGTAACAGCAGGCGATATTTAATTTTATAAATCGCACATGACTTTTTTACAAAGTCATTGGTGCGTGCCACTGGGATTCGAACCCGGACCCCTCGATTCGAGATCGAATTCTAAGCCACTGGGCTATCACAGCTGCCAATAATGGCAGAACCAAGTTTAATTTATATAAGCTTCGATTTTAATTTTCAGTTGCGGTGGGCAGCGCGTTAGGCAGTATAGTTCTTATCGGGTTACTATCGCTTATTTTATGGAAAATTATAACAGATTACTACGACGAGCGAGAGTACAAACAGTTTGAGAAGAAGGCCCGTGCTGCGGGGTACAACACACGAACAGAAAACCCCTGGTACCAACCGCCGATTGGAACGTTTGTTAACCCAAGCTATGATACGACCTTATCTAACTAACTTTACGGTAACTTTTAATAAATAAAATTGTACGTTTCGAGAGACGTAGGTAATGTTATTAACAACTAGCTGTCTCGGCACACTGTCTTCGTTCTGCCAAATATAGAAATTTCTAATATTGTTATCGCATTCTTTTCGGATATCTCACCGTATTTGCACCGTAATGCATGCATACGAACATGCATGCATTAATTGTATTTTTTTAAGATGTGTCTTCATTGTAATTTTAATGACATAATTTATTGTTGGTAAACTTAATAAATAAACGTGAAATAAATTGGAGTCGAATCGGTCCAGCCGTTCCACAGTTTTAGTGAGACTTAGATACGAACAGCGATTCATTTTTATATTATAGAAGATAAGAGAAATACTATCCGAAACACATTTGGATGAAATTTGGCATGTTTGATTTTATTCTCTCTCTGAACCAGGTTCTAAAATCTACGCAAACGAACCTGCAGGCAAAGTCTAAGACTTTTTAAATGAAAGTTAAACTTAATTTACTTAAAAATTTAATTTACTTTCCGAATTATCTCGATTGGGTTAGCATTAAAAACAAGTCAAGTACGTTTTATCTTTATATTATAACACCAATGATTTACACGTTACAAACAATAAATACGTAAAAACGAAATATAAAATATGTATAAATATAATTTATCAAAAAAATAATAATTCAGGATATCACTACCACACCGACAGAATCTGTATATTTGACAATTAATTTAATTGTGAGTAAAATTATTAAATTTATCCATCAATTTCTGAAAGATCTCAACAATCCTTACGGAGGGCTCCATTAAAGGAATCCTATTAAATTTCTGGGATGTCTTATTATGTATTTTGAAAAGGACTAATATGAACGTCACGACTACTTTTACACTCTTATGCTGGTTACACACAAGAGGAGAACAGCAAGGCAGAACAAATTGAACACACAGAACGTGATAAGACAGTACTGTCTTATAAGTAACCAAGGCATTCAAACAGCAGTAGTACTCTGCTGCCCACTGTTCTGTCTCTCTCTCTGAGGTTCACTGTTCTGCCCTCGTGTGAAATCAGCATTATGTAAATTGACATTGTTGTTGCCGACTACACTTATTAGAAAATCCGAAAATAGAAAAATAGTTTCAATCGTTAAAAAGCGCTGCCTTGTGATCCTGTCAATTTTTTGAAGCGCGTCAGAAAAGCGCTCGTGCGAACCTGTACTTAATGTAGCCCAAAACGAGTTGAAAATCCGGGAGCAGTCAAATCCTTGAGTTGACATTCCTCTTGAAGGAACGCAGTAGATATTACTCTTTTTTACTTCTTCCTCAACGTCGGACGGTCGTGCGACCGCTTCAGACGAATGGGCGGCTCGTCATAATACTTCTTGTCTCTTCTTTCTTCTGTATCGAGCTTCGCTAATACAGCCTAAAATGAGCAGTCTTTTTAAATGCTTTTTTTTCAGGAAAGATTTCATTTGCGTATTAGGACGGCTTCTTATTATGCCGCGAGCATTGCGGCAGCCGCGCGGTTGTTATCCTACTATTATATCCTACCACTATTATAATTATTCGAATGTTTGTGAGTATGGATGGATGTTTGTTACTCTTTGACGCCAAAACGGCTGAACAGATTTGGATGAAATTTGGTACACAGATAGATCAGAATATGGATTAACATCCCTCTCTGGACCAAGGTCTACAATCCACGCGGACGAAGCCGCGGGCACAGTCTAGTTACTATTATGAATTTGAAGGTTTGTGAAAATGGATGGATAGATGTTTGTTACTCTTTCACGCAAAAGTTTGGATGAAATTTGGTATGCAAGCAGTTTATAGTGTGGATTAGCATATAGGATACTTTTTATGTTTGGACTAAGTTTTAAAATCCACGCGGATGAAGCCGCGGGCAAAGTCTAGTACTTCTAATATAGTATTTACAGATAGATTTTTGTAAGTATAGTTTTTTAGATATCATGACAGTTTTAATAACGTACCCTGTTGCTTTCGGTTTTAGTCCGTTTGCTCTTGGAAACATTCGACAGACCAGGACCAAGATCGCCAGCTGACCGTCTCGCACCGACATTCGGGGTGAGGCTCACGGGATTACAGATGCAACTGAAAAATTCAGATACCATTGCACTAGGTATTACGAGGGGTCAACATTTCCATTTATATTGTTCGTGTAGGGGCCAAAATAATAATATTAATTGTTTAGATACGTCGTATATGGTATCCTAGTGAGGTATAGGGCCTTGTCCTAATTGTGTGACATAACCGACCGACCCAACAAAATTTAAACACGGGGCTCTGTATGAAAATGGAGAGAAAAGCTAACAAAGCAGTGTAGCACCGCGATACCTACAGTAATTATGAGCGCGCGCCTCACATGAAATGCTGACCACGCATGACGACGCAAGCAGCGAATGTTGTAAACAATAGAACACGTCACACGCGTCATACCGAACTGGCCAATCGGAAGACGTATCCTCAAACGCGCTATCTAAGTTCCATAGATTCTCTGCATACCTATAAATACCTATAAATAAAGTTCCAGTTCATTGTTTCCTAGTGATAAAATTTGAGGCAACACAACTACAATAAGCATCATACATGTTATTTTCCGCGTCTTCAGTTTGCGGTCTAGTCGGTTCAGGACTGCCAGCGTGAGACTCCTCCGGCGAATTTCTGTAGACTGCTTCCCTAACTTCTTGTAGACGACGCCTCTCCTCGGCCACTTTGCGATCTAGCTCAGCCACTGCGCGTCAAAAATTGGAGAGGTAATGGACTTTAAAAATGGTGATGGCCTAGCTACCGACTAGTATTTATATTGAGTTGTAGATAATTGTTGAATGACACACTGGGTTCATGAAACAAGCATCGGGTTCGGTGATAGGATATTGCAGTTTGGCTGGAAAGCTATTTTATTAGTTGCTTTGAGATAACAGATGTTACCGTGTAACCAAACACTCCCTACACTCCATCCATTCATAACTGGTGCAATCGGGTGAAGCGCAGAAGAATAATATTAGTAGGTTATCATTAATATCAATTCTTACGTTATTAATATTAGGAACTGAGTAAATCATCAAGGGTCTTTAGTGAATGGAAACTCCATTTGCGCTTTTGCGTCCATAGGTAACTATTTTATTAAACGTGAAGGTTGTACTCACTATGCTGTTGTGCCTGGCGTTGTTTGTTGATGAGTTCACTCTCTAATGAATCAATTTTCTTCTGTAGCGCCTCCTCTTTAGTAAGTTTTGTTTTCCACGTGCGACATACTTTTAAATGCAGGAAGGATAATTCTTGAGCATCTAGAGCCTTGAAGAAATAAACAGTGTTACGATAGATAAAATCAACACCGTTAAAATGATGATTTTAGATAAATAGAAGTGTGACAGTCAGTAAATCTCGTAGCACCGGGTTACTGTTGAACTAATTTCGTAATCTTTCAACTCACCTCTATGTTATTGTTTGATATTTTGTTCGCGATATATTTTAAGTACGCGTTTTCAGCCACTTTCCGTTGTTCTACGTCAACTTGTTCAAATATGTTCCTTATAGTGTCCGATATATTCATATCAACAGAACAAGTACATGGCCCAGTTGATTTACTTTTAGGTTTTACATTGAATGCTTCTAGTTTTGTTTTAGTCAGTGTTTTTGTACTAACTCTTGATCTTCCTCTACGTTTCTTCATATCACACATGGGAAGTTTAACGGGCTCCTAAAATAAAAGTATGACATAGAAAATATAATTACAGACAATTTTAACGTGTTAATTTCAGAGAGTTTGAGTAAGTTAGTTGTACCTCATCATCATAAAAGGTTGCAGAGATGTTATCATAATTTTGAGTCTTTAGCCGGTGGTTTTCTTTCTCCAGTTTTTCAACCCGACGTAGAGCTTCTATGCTCATGGATCTTAAATTCTCAATTTCATTTTCATGTATTTTTATTACGTCTTGCATCGTCTCTTCATGGAGACTTTGTATGCTCTTTACTCCTTCATTATGTTCGTTAATTATATTTTTAATATTACTATCATATTGCATTTTAACTGCCTCTATTTTCTTTTTGTAATCTTTCTCAATATTCTCTAGCCTTTTTGTTAAATGGCCTATTTTATTTTCATAGTCTTCAATAGAATCCATTTTAACTAGTACGCCAAATTCACAAAATGATTTTTGTGGCTGGTCAATCATTTCACGAGAGCTTGTAACAGTTGAAGAAGGTTCAGTTTCTTTGTATTTTAGATTATCTTGGTTTTTATTACGGCTCCTATGTTTTGAATTTTTATCGGAACGTTTTACTTTAATATAGCTTGAAATATTTTGTGGATCATTTTCACATTTAATAGTATTTAAAATATACTGCAAGGCAAAGTTTTCAGATTTGAGTGTTTCTTGACTATCAGCATGCTGAGAAGACATTGGGTCACATGTAGACGTTTGATTAGAGTATTCTATAAGTAAAACATTTTCACCGATGCGGGATAGTTTATGATGTGATTTACTTTTAGGTTGCTCTATTTCCTTAAAGGATATATCCGGTGGACTATTTGTATCATGGTCATTACTTATTCTTAATAAACTTATATTAATTTCTTCTTGTGATTTATTATTTAAATTTCCACTTTGACCATCATTATTCAAGAAAATATCGAGTACTTTTTCTTCGTAGGATAACTTGTCATAATTGTTCGGAGAACCATACAAAGGAACATTGGAAATATCTTGTTGTTCGTTTATATTTGTATCAGAATATGAATTTCTCATTGGTGAACTATATATAGCTTTGGTGTAAGAATCAATCGATTGGTTTTCTCCTTCTGAAGTATTAATTACTGTGGAGCTTTCAGGTGCTATTCGAGGTAAGTCTATTTGAAGTGTAGGCCTTTTCTTATTGGAGATATTGTCTACATTTTTAGACTTCTTTAGCTTTGTCTTAATCACATTAGTGTTTTCAGATTTATTGTGTGTATTTAAATGCTGTTTTTGATCTTTGTGATATAATTCTAACAAGTCATTTTTGAAACTTGGACTCGTGTCATTACTATTACTATCTTTATAAATTACAAACAAATCTTTATCAGATTTATTTTTCTTAACGTCCATTTTGGTATTGTTGCGATAGACGTCATTTTTGGTGACTTTTCTTAAATTAGAAAAGCTACTTGAGCTTAAACTGGGTGTAGGTTTTGCTACTTCAGGTATTATTTCATTCTTATTGTACAGCTTCTGGGAGGAACTTATGTATTTAGAATGTAGGCTATAAACATCTATTACATTTGGATTTTTATTACTTTTGGAATGCCTAGGGAAGTTTTCTTTTAAGGACGTTTCACTAGTCACAACGTTTTTCTCCGTAGGTGATTTTTCACTCGCCAAGCTTTGGGAATTGTCAAGACTAGGTATAGAACATTTTTCCATAGGGCCGAAATTTAACCTTTTCATTTTATAATCCACGTAGACAGTTTTAGTACCATCAAGAAAAGACGTTTTTACATCAGATCTTAATATTTGTACTTCATTTAAAGAGTAAGCTTCATTTTGAGGTAGAATTACTGGCATAAATTCCTTCAGATTTTCAGTAAATTGATTAATGTCTTTTTCTAATTTTGTAGTTCCTGATAATGTAATGGGTTCTGAAATATTTTTTTCAGACTGACAATCCCTATTAGTTTGCGTTGAATGATCATTAAATTCTTTTGTTACTATTTCAGCTTGCGTCCAGACTGACTGAACTGATTTATTTCTTAAATTTTGTAGTGTGTTTTTTAAAACATCAATTTCTTTACATTTTTCATTTAGTGATAAATTTGTTTCTGCGATTATCTGTAGGTTTCTATTATTATCCAAAGAAATATTATGTATTGTGTCTTGTAGCTCACTTATTTTTACTGCTGACGTTTCATATATTTTTTGTAATGAGTCAATATCTTGTTCTAACTTTGAAATATAATCGTCCTTAGATTTATTTATTTTGTCTATTAAAAGATTTTGGTTTAACATTTCAGCCTCAAGATCATTAATCATACATCTATCTTGCGTTATTTTATTTTCGTACATGTTTTTCAATTCTGTTAATTTGGTTTCCATATTCTTCAAATCAAGTAGAGCTGCTTCTTTTTCATCTATTAACTTTTGTTTTTCAATATTTACAAGCTTTCTTTCCTCGTCGGCTTTTTCTACAACCAACTGGAATGAGCTTTGTACTTTGAGCAACGTTCTTTCTAATGATGTATTCTTTAGGTTTCTTGATTCAAATGATTTAGTTATTTTAGATATAGCTGTAAGGATATCTTCAACGGTACAATCGCTAGGTGATAAATTACTTTCTCCAATACTTTTCATTTCTAGTTGTTTAATTTCTGTTGCAATTGTTTTTCTTTCAGTATGTAACTTTTGGATGTCTCGGAATGATTCTTCGCTTTTCATTGTTGTCGTTGATAGTTTATCTTCAAGAAGAGTGTTTGCGTTTTGTAGTTTTGCCAATTCTATACGCATGTTGTGCGTCGCCTTCGAATCTGAAAATGAATTAATATTATTTGTGAGCTGCTAGAATTAAGAAAAATATAATTTATATATGAATTGAATAAGGTTTACGCAAAATCTAAGTGATACAGTATTTTAGGTAATTACGGTGGGCTTCCATTCTTTTTAACGATTGATTTAGATTCTGTAAACTGTATTCCTTGATTTCTTCACTAGATTGCATTAGGTTAGCCAATGTGCCGTGTAATCGTCTTAATTCGTCTTGAAGTTGATTTATGTGATTTTCCAAAACTGCTATTTTATCATCTCGAGTTAATATATCTTCATTAAGTTTAAAAATTAATTGTTCCTAAAAATAAATTGAAAATACTTTAAATTGATTTAATCAACATAAAATTTGGTTTATAATAACAAATTTTTTTTTTACCGCTTCATCTAATTTATGAATTAGGTTCTTAATCTTTTCATTGTTTAATTTCTTCTCCTGTTTCATATTCTCTATTTCTTGTGTGATAATTGATAAATCCTCATTTTCTGGAGCTTTTATCGCCTGAAAATTGAAAACAATAAAAACATTAAGATTCATTTTATTATTACAAACAAAAATGTTACTTGTTTATTATTTACCTCATTTTGTGCAATGACAAGCTTTTTTTCCAACTCTTCGTTATAAAGCAATAAATTTTGACTATGGGTGTTTAACTCATTGTTTTTATCTTGTAAATTTTTATTCGTTGTGGTTTTTATTTCGATGTCTTTTAGTAATTCGTAGTTTTCTGATTTTATTTTGTTATATGCAGATTTAAGATCAGCCAAATCTTTTTCTATATTTTTGTAACGCTTTAGTTTTTCTTTCAGCTCTGAACGTTCTTGTTCAACACATATTTTTTCAGTTTGCAAGGTAGTTATACTATCTTTGTTTGATAAATCACTTGATATGAGGCTTTTAATTCGATTATACAGGTCACGGTTTTCCATAATTTTATTTTCGTAATCATGGTATAAATTTTGTAATTCCTCTGATTTGTTATCAAAATCTTTTTGTAAATTCTCGTATGCAATGTTTAAATTCCGTAATTCTCTTTCTAAATTACATGCACAATGTTTTTCTTGACGTAATCTTTCATTTTCAATTTTTAAGTAATTAAGTGAGTCCGTTAGTATCTGTAGCTGAGAATCTTTATTTGATAAATCTGCTAGTAAAGTATTTTTGTCACGAACAATATCTTGATAGTTATTAGTTAATTGATCATTAATACTTTCTGATTGCTGTAATCTGGTTATTAAAGTTTCACTCTCTCTTCTCGTCAACTGTTTTATATTATCTAGTTCAGATGTCTTATTTCTTAATTCATTTTCTAGCCGGACCTTTTCTGCAAATAGTCTATCGTGCGATTCTTTAACATTTTGAAATTGTTGCGATACTGATTCTAATTGATGAAGCTTGTGTCTCAATATAGTACTTTCCTTCTTTAATGACTCGAGTGAAATTTTATTTTGGACATTTTCGTCTTGAAGTTTTCCAATGTTCGTTATATTATCGGCTCTAAGTTTTTGTATTTCTTGTAATAGGATAGAATTGCCATTATCATGGTCGACAATATTCATTAGACATCTTTCATTCTCTTCAAGATCTTGTCTTAAATTGTCTTCATTAAATTGATACTGATGATTATTTGGAGTTTCATAAGTTCCAATTAACTTTTGGCTATCCGTCCTAGCTAACTGTAACGAGAATAATGCATTTTTCTTTTCATTTTCTAATAAAGTTAGATTAGTATCATAGGTTTCCGCCATCTTTTGAAGTTGCAAACAAAGGTCTTTTTTATGTTCTAACTCAGACATAAGTTTCGTATTTTCATTTAATTTTTCTTCCATTTCTTTTGAAAGAGCCTTATTTTCTTCTTTCAACATTTGCACTTCATAGTTTTTCATTCGAACGGCTGTGTCGTAGTTACCTAAGACATAGTATAGAAAATAAATTGATTAATTGGATTAAGTTAAATCATAACACACTCACACATCAGGTAATACGATTAGTAATTTTTCTAAACTTACTTTTCCAATCTTCTATTTCCATTTTTAGATCGTTAATTAGCCCGAGTTTATTTTCAAATTCTTCTTGTAATTGCTGTTTTTCTTCTCCTTCACAAATAAGCGCATTTCGCAAATTTTTAATCTGTTGTTTAAGAGAGTCAATTTCATCATTCAATTCTAAGGTTTTCGTGGAGTCAATGTTTAATGGTATCTGAAATGTTTAATATTTTTACATTTTAAAGTGTTATATTAATAATAATTATATTTAGATAAAGATATTTAGAAATTAAAACCTACTCTGTCTTGTTCAAGAACTTGATCGACTTGCATTGACAAACTCTTTATTTGTTCTTCTTGGCACATAATTTTGCACTCATATTCTTTTAGTTTACATGTCAACATATTTTTTTCCCTTTCAAATGATATTACCATGTCATTTAGTTTCTTTTGTAGGTCAATATTTTCGCATCTTAATTCATCAATAGCTTTACATTTGATGTAATTTATCTCTGTTTCAGCTTTAAGTTTTGTTTCGATATTTGCAGTCTCTTCAGATAATACAAGAAATTTCTCTTTTAAAGTATCTAAATCTTCGGAGCGTTTTCGGTAATGTTCTTTTTCATTCCACAACACATTATATTCTTGTAAACGACTTTTCAATCTTTCAAATTCCTTTTCCAACTCATCATAATTTTTGCACTTCAGAAAAAGGCAATTCTTTTCATATTTCAAATTTTCATAGCAATTTAGTAAATCTTCATAATTTACTTGCAAGTTCTTTAAACGGTTTAGGTTTTCAGTTTCTATGCTATAGCTGTCGTCATTTTGATCATCGTCTACTTTAGTGAAAACGCTATCTTTGCTAAGAATTTCTTTTATTTCTTGATTGTCAATTATGTCAGCAACAAGAAGTGCTCTTTTACTGTCCATGTTTACGTTTCTAGTAGGTGATGAGGTGAGAGCGAAAGCTGTGTCTACTTGAACATGGTAACAAGAACATTCGTGCTGTGACTGGCTTGGATTTTCTTGTGAGCATGGTGCAATTAACGCAAGTGAAAATTTTTCAAGCACCTTTAGTTTAAAAAGTATTTTTCCCTTCACGTCTATACCTCGAGTATCTTTTCCAGCTGTCTAGAAAACGCAAAAGGATTTATTTCACAACATTTCACTCTTTCATGACAGCAAGCATTAAGATTATCTTTCTTTAAAGATACATCTTATTATTAGCAAAGCAAGTATAATTTCTTACCAATAAATCCAAATATTCTTTATACTTTTTATTTTGGCTAAGAGCACCAAAAATTTTTTCCAGTGCTGTGTATATATGAGCATATATACAATAAGGTTCACATATATCATTTTCCATTACCTGCAAATTTTATATTTTGATAGTTAATGCACGCAGTTGAGCAATGCAGTAAATTTTATAGGAAACGACCATTCAAAGCGGTGATAGCTCAGTGGCTATGAATTCGGCCTCTTACACGAGAGGTTCGCGTTCGAATTCATGTGGCACGCACCAATTTAAAAAGTTACCTGATTTATAAAAAATGTTTTTAAAGGCATGTGAAGCCCACGAAACCGCATTAGGCCAGCATGGGGGACTACCGCGTACTTCCTTCTCATTATGAGAGGAGACCCGACCCTGGAGTAGATCATTAATGTGTTACAGACAGAACATCCGGGATACCTGATATTAAGTGGCCACTGCAACCCGTGAATAGACACGTTCAACCTCAAAAAGATATAAGTCTTATCGATTGCCTTATGAAGAATTAGATTAGAGTTTTGAGGTATTATTGGGATGTTGCTACACTGGGTATTCAAATGATCGTATCAAATACAATATCTCTGGCAATCGCACCTCCCCAACTGGAACGCAAAATTATTGGACTAAAACTTACTGCGAGTGTATTTTGCATTGCACTTAATTTAGCGTCCTTGGTAATTATAACATCTTGCAGTTCATCAATCCTTGGATCATGAGCGGCTGCAAATAAGATTATTATATGAAAATTATATAATTATTATAAAGACATAGATAGATAGATAGTACTGTCCAGTTTTTGAATCAAGCTAATGATTTATTCTTTGGCGAGTGCAAGATTTAGATAAGATGGTTTTGTATGAAATGTTACACAGTTAAGCTACGTATTACCACGAAATGAAAGGATTTTAAAGCAACCTTAAACCACGATGGTGGAAATTATAAAAGGAGTGTTTGTGTAATAATTAATGTACTATTGTGTTAATTTAGTATTGTTTTTATTACATGTGCTGGCATCGCGAGGTTGAATTGAAGCAGTTTGATTGGCTTTTGTGGCCAAAATCGGCGCAGCTTCTTTTTCAAACTCCCACTGAAATCATTAACTTTAAATAATTATCTTATAATAAATAAGATAAAATTAAAAATTTCCGTAACCCTTGTAAACTGTTTTGTAAACAAACAACTCGATCTAATGAGTTTGAAAACAGATTTTGTTCTGACATCATTAGTCTCGAAGCCACGATGCCAAAGACAGATTTAAAATATAACCCATTTTTTGCGTAAATTTAGAATAAAATGACAGAACTAGTACAAACAAGCAGCCTCACCTCAGTAGCTTTGGATTTTTGAACCTGAAAAATATTGTTCAAATAAGTACGAACCAAAAATGCATTTTATTTAAGTATCAATTGGCGGTAATGGCAGTAAAATATTACCTCATGAGCAGTGTGCAGACTAGCCTGAAAAAGTATTTTAGTTAAATTTTTTTATAATAAGTATCGTTAAGTTTTAAGGAATAACTGTAAGCAACATGCTTTAAGAAACAAAACGCAAATAACAAAAAATCAAACAAACAATAATTAGGAACAGACTCAAAAAATACTTACGATTAGTCTTTTTTTTTATAAATAGAGCAAGCAAACAGACAGACGGGCCACCTGATGGTAAGTGGTCACCGTCGCCTACTGACACGTGCAACACCAGCCCCCTTAGACAAGTGGCACAAACGCTATTAGAATAGAATAGAATAGAATTCTTAATGTATGGGAATGACATTGGCTTACGATATGTAATTTGAGCCAAGGAATAGAATCTACAATTGGTAGCCAAATGTCCATTTAGTCTATTCGTTTAAACGAAACGCTAAAGAAGTACAAAATCTCCTTAAGAAATCCTAGCCAAGTGGCACTTTTGACAAACGAATACGCCTGCTAGCGTTCGACACCTAGCGAACGCCAACACCTTGTAGATAACGCTACAAAATGGCGGATTTTTGATCAGCTGATCGTGGAAGTGTTGTGATTGTGCTTGTGTAATTAGGTATCGTTTTATTTTTCGCTAAAATTCGTAAACTAAGACTATTGTGGGTTGCGCATAATGAAGAAGTATGGTTGAGGCGAAGCCGAGGGAACATCAATCGCCAGTGTTTGGAGAACATTTGTGAAATGCCGGATTTTTGTTTGTCGAAAGATTAAGACTGGACAAAATAATATTTAGGAAGCTTTGTCGGGATTTACGT
Organism: Erynnis tages; assembly: GCA_905147235.1. NCBI lineage: Eukaryota > Metazoa > Arthropoda > Insecta > Lepidoptera > Hesperiidae > Erynnis > Erynnis tages. Next base: position 11,484,922 of record LR990072.1, read on the forward strand.
GTTCATACATCATTGCGAGGAACTAAAGAAATGGCCCTTGGAAATAAAGGTAATTAAATAAATCATTACTAGGTACGGTACTTACAATGTTATGACGAGTAAGATATGTATACATATTTACATGTTTGTTGTTTTTTTATAGGTCCTTTGTACTCTGAGCTTCTTGGCGACAAGGTCGTATCAGAGGATCGTGGGTGTCACACAAAGAACAGCGAGTCGGTGTACCAGACAAGTTGTAGAGGCACTCAACAGAAGTTATATGATGACACAATTTGCCTTTCCCCAAACACCACAAGAAAGGTCGATCATAAGACAAGGTGAGTATCTAATACTTATTCAACGCACCTATTGCATCCCCTTTTATTTACAATCATTACTATATTTAAATAGGTACCTCAATTATAATAAACTTAATATTTTTTTATCTGGTATGTATCATTTCAATACTAAATAAACTTCAGACTTAAGTGACTGAATAAATTCGAAATTTATTAACTTAATACAAAATGAGGATCCAGAGAAAATTTAATTTACCTGGCACAATAGGCTGTATAGACTGAATCCACATAGCCATATAGCCATACTTTGTTTTATACTATGATGAAAGGATACTATTCATTATAACTAATCATAATTCACCACTAAATAAATAAAATTATTTTATTTGTTCCAGGTGATTCTGGACATCCTCAGAGACCATGGTTAATGACACCTATTTTAAATGCTGCACTAGGTTCTCGGCAAGACATTTATATCACCAGTCACATATGTACAAGCAAGAAACTGCATTGAACATTGTTTTGGGTTACATAAAGCACGTTGGAGATGTTTGCTAAAACACAGAACTCTTCATTACCTACCATCCTCATGTTTCTAGCTAAATTGTACTAGCATGTTGTGTATTGCATAACATTGCATTGCAACTATTGCAAGCTCGTCTACCACCACCTGCTGATGCAGCAGCTGGGCCACACGACGGTGGTGATGACGGAGCTCGCTGGGTCATCTGTTGCCAGCAGTCAAGAAGAGCTCATGCATGGAAGAGCAATATGTACTTAGTTGCTTAATAAATAGATTGTAAGATGTACTAATCATATTTTTAATTTAATTTATTATAATATTATAACTTATAACTAATAAGAGCTAGTACCTACTTTCTTTCTTTTTAATTTTAATTGTTTATTGTCAATGTAATAATCAACTTATACCTAAATCTTGAGGAACTAAGTAGTAATATGATATTAACATATTAAATATACTTTAAATAATTATCGATATCTTCATTTTAACACCCCATTTATCTGATGATTTTTGAAAACCACCACCAAGAGACTTTAACATAACATGTTAGTTGTTGCCACAGCTGATCACCTTTGACCCGTCCTTGAGGACTTGAATGGGGTCTTGACAGATCTCCATGGCTAAAACAAAAAAACAAGTACCTGTGTATTATAAGGGGCTCGCCACAGTTAAGTGTTGTGTGAATTGGTGATGTCATTGTTTATATTACGGTGTAGGTGTTGTTTCAAGTAATACAAAAATGAAATAACAATAGGTACCTTTTCATGAAGTCTATTACAACAGAGAATTGTTCCGGAATTGCTCTTAGCCTTGGTTCCATCACTAAACAAATAAATACCTAGGTTACTTTAAAGGATGTAGCAAACATTTTGGAAACGTAAAGTAGGTACATCCTTACAATTAAAATAATAAGATTTCATCCAAACTTTTAAATAGTATTTAACTGTACTTACCAAATATATTAAAACTTATTTTACTTAATTTTTCGAATAAACTGAGCGTGATAACATATGTAAGGTTTATTAAATTATTGTAATTAGTAACTTATAATTATGCTTTATAGTCCTATAACAGAGAAAACACGAAAACCAACTACACTTTTTTAAATTTTAGCGCACTTACAAACGTACTTACAGACGTTTACAAACGAAACCATAGACTACGTCTACTTTTTAGCGTATGATGGAATAGACTGAGCGTTCGACAAGTCCTTGTACGTTTGGCTACCAAATTGTTAGCGATATCGCTAAGGCGTTAGCGTTTTTCGACATAGAATAGATTCGGAGCGTTTGCCACTTGTCTAAGCCAGCAGGGGCGTCGCCAGTGCTAGCCGGCTATGAAGGAGAGCTTTTTTTATAGAAAGAGAGTCTGGTGTGATAGAATACTATAAATATAGTAATAGTTATTAGGTATATAATATTATAATAGTTATTAGGTGTATAATAATGCTTAATTCAATAATTAACTGAAAAATATAAATACCTCATCGCCTCTTGATTTTCCTGTCTGAAATTTTAAAAATAACAATAAGCACCGAAACCCATTAAATTATAAACCAAAAAGCAGTTAGTAGCAGATAAAGTTGGTAATTTTTACCTCAAATGCTTCTGAATCCATTCCCTGAAAATAATGTTAAATATTTAATTACAATATTGCGTGTATTTGTTTTAATTGTATAATTATAAAAGTGTTAGTACAAACTATAATTCTTACGTACCTCAGTGTACCCTGAGAGATCCAAATCTAAACACTGTCAACAAAAAATATACGTTGTAAATTATTATCTAAGATCGAAATTTACACAATAGCTGTATATACTGCGTAGTAGATTGATATGGTTATATCGGAAGTTGGGTGGATAAGTAATTTTGAAGGTTTTCTCATAACAAAATTCGCTCTAGAATCTTTTCCAATTTTGTATAAGTTTAATTAAGTTTGTAAGGTTTTTCACTTATGTATTGTGTGTGTTTGATTCAATGCTCACCATGTCATCTAGTTCTTTATTAGCTGCTTTTATTGCCGCATGCTGAAAATTTAAAATATTGCTTTTAGTTTCAGACTGGGGTGAAGGTGGATCAATACCGCATAGCGTGAAATGTTTGTGTGACTATTCAAAAAAGATGTTAGAGACAATATTGTCCCCTTTTCCTATTACCATTCAGGCATTAGTCAAGTATAGTTCAAACAAACACCAAACCAAAAACTAAAACAAACATTTATCACTAAACCATTATGAAACGTAGAGTTTCAATGTACATTACAATACATACTGCATTAGCGATTTCACACTTCTGTTCACACGTGAGCTCCAGTTGGTCGTACACGGCAAGCATTTGCTCGAACTCTTCGATCTTCCGCTTCAGTCGTCCTATCTCGCAGTTCTTGCCCGCCATCAGCGTGTTGACAATCGCATCCGTGGGCACATACTTCGGCCGACATGTCTCGTTATTCCGTTTGATAATCTCCACCAAATGCTCAGCCTTGTCCGACCCGAAATGCGACCAGGCTCTTGCGTCAGTACACGACGCATATGCCTTCAACTTCCCTTCGTTCCTCGCCGGTAAATCAAATACGTCATATTCATTGAACACACGTTCCCGTTTCGTTATGAAAGACATTGCCTAAACTTTTTCTACCTTACTGTTAATGCAATTTGCTGAACGCCTAAACTTCACCACCGTCCATTTTTAAGCTAACGATGGGCCTCAAAAGCTTTTACTTACAGATGAAGGTATATATAATAAATAAATAAATAACGAATTCACAAATATTTTGAGATGTCATCAGAAATCAAGTCGAAAGGGTGGTTTCCGTGGTTTGAAATGGAATGTCATTATTTGAATTTTTTATTTTATTTTAGTTGTGTTTCAAATGTCATGTAACCAAGTATGAACCAGAAATATTAGGTAAAGATTAGGTACGATAATTATATTTTACGATCTGATACGTGTAGTTATGAGACTAATGAGCTCTAATAGATAAATATAATTCCTTTCATTAACAGCACATTTTAATGTTCTTATTTTGCAAGTAGTGTTTTAGCATAGATTTATTAATGGACACAATGAACCATAGGCGCTGTGCTGTATTTATGATTTTTTCCATTAACGTATTATCTATGGTCATGTGATTTGGCATTAATCATATCAATAAGAGTCATACTCATATCAAATTGTTTAATTAATATCTCGGTTTTATCCTCAAAATTGTTATGCGTGAGAATTTAACCGTCCTTTCTTAAAATAAACATGAAAATGTTATAGAAGTGTACAAATTCAATGAATTACGACTACATAAAAAACCATAGAATTCGACTTGCAGCACGTAACGAGGGGAAGATAAAGTCTCATGAGTCTTGCGTGGACGTGAGGGCATGGAGTCATGACAGCAGAACTAGGGATCGCTATCTCAGGGATTGGATAAAGTGTGACATGCCTGTTTGTGTGGTTCCTGTTTGTACTTTAGCCAGTATTCTTACCATTATGGCGTGTAGACGTCGAAGAAAGGTGAGTCTACATACATAAATGCACAGTACACAGATGAAAGGGCCTTAAACTGCCACTAAAACCATTTTATTATCAAAATAAAATGAAATTGTTAAATTATGGCTTCTATGGTTTTCTACTACCATTTTGCTTAATTTGTTGTTCTAGGTGGGATCTCGATGTCATCATGGCTGTAGATCAAAAATTCTTTTAGATAGTGTCACTTCGTCGTGCAATATAATCAAGGAGTGCCTAAGAGATAAAAAGGAATTTGAAAAATATTTTAGAGAAGTAAGTTAATTTAATCTTCATATTATTATGTTAAGTAGATATTTATTTAGGAATTTTGTTGCAATTTGTTCTATTTTATAGGAAGAACTCGAAACGATCCATTGGCCTTGTGAAAAATGTTTGGGAATATTGAAAAATATTAAAGTCTTTTGGAAAATAGTTGTAGAAAAAGTTTTAAATATACAAATACCAACATCCGAAACTAAATTAAAAAATGTGAGTGGCAGCGTTCAAGATATTGCTAAGGAGTGGAAGAAAGAAATAATTCAAGAAGCCGTTTATGTTAAAAGTACCTCAATTTTATCAAATCAGAATAAAATCTTTAAAGAAAATAGTCATAATAATTATAAAAATAGATCAGATATTAAAGAACGTAAAACTAAATGTGTTAACCAAAATAAGGCGACAGAAACAGAATGTAGAGTGCGGTCTATAGGAAGCCAAAAAGATGGCAGTTATGTAAGAAAAAAGATAAGCAAATGTACTTCTGTTAGTAACAATGAAGTAGAAACATCAATAAACGTGTGTAAAGAGAAGAAAATTAACGAAGAATTACTTTTAATATATAAAAGAAACATAAAAAATTTGCAGCAACAGTTTGATTTACAAAAAAGTGAAATGAATCGACTCGAAAGAGAAAATACATTCTTAAACATTGAGTTACACAACCTTCGTCAAAATAATTTGAAGAACTCACTTCATTGTGATCCTTCAGTAAAAATAGTGGATAATACTCTTGCGCTTGTTTCAAACGACTTGAAAGATGATTCTGAAGAAAAAATTGACGTTGACCCAGCAAAAAATATTGATTCTGAAATGATTATTACACTGAAGAACTGTACTAATGAGGTAAAACCTTTAGAACTTTTAGGGCATGAAATCTTTAATGTCGATATACATATATAAAATAATAGTTTTATAGAATTTCAGAAACGTTTCAACGATACAAGTTTTGCACAAAACAAACGGAAGAATGTTTAATATAAAAGAGAGTACTTCATGTTTTAAGCAAGAAGATCCAATACATTTATTGAGCAAAGGTAATTAAATTGTTAGCCATTGAATATTTAATTTTATTATGTTAAATTAATTTTATTTCAATTATTTTCAGTTCATAAAACATTCGGAGCAATAGTCCGCAGAGAGCTTTCTATAGCAACTAAAGCTAAGGGGTTGGTCAATGATGATGTGGAAATAAAGACTACCTTCCGAAATAATTCTTGTTCTACTTCATCTCTTTCTGTTACTTCTGAATGTTATTTTGTAAGTTGAATTTTCAATCACATCTAATTGGTCTAATATACATGTCACAATTTATAGATACGATAGGATGTCTATAATATAGTAGGTACCATAAATATAGGTTTAGGAGGTTTGGGATTATACGAAAGATTCTCTCTTTTTGATTTTTCATCATGTATTTTTACTTACAGGAGTCGGCGAAAGAAACCAGCGATACGACGTCCGTGATATAAAATTTGTGAACAATGTTAGTCCTTTCGTAGAGTATAATAAATTAAAGATGATCGCTTTAATAATATCTTTTATTACATGTATTTATATAAACTGAGCCATAATATTCATAACACGATCATATATAAGTTTTTTCGCGTCATTTGCGAATACAAAATCAAGATGATTGAATTTAGCTAACGGCACTTTATACTTTCCGACAACGAAACTTATTTCTTTCATTAGTTTTTCGACATCTGGAGGTGTGGACAGCCAGTCATTGTCTGCATAATGTAGAAATATTGGTGTTCGGATTGTACTGAGATTATATGCCGGTGGCTTAAATGATCCGTATTTAAACTTGTTGGTAATCCATCCGTAGTCGAAATTAGTAAATTTATTCGAGTTGTATAATTGGCCAAAGTGAATTATTTGGCGTGTTGAGGCGCCCGCAGGGGTGTGGCCAATAACTACTGGAAGCATCGTCTGTAAATAAAAACAAATATCGTTAATCATTGAACGCCATCTAATGCAATGTAGTGGATTCTAAGAGGTCAAATTCCCGGTGGAATCTAAATTTCAGTCTCTGTGAATGAAATTTTATCGTTTTGTATAATAGCCATATTCATCACTTTACGCTACTACTATTACCGCAATTTAAGTGTAATTTTATTCTTTTTCATTAGAAAAGAAAAACATCGAATTCATGTAATTCTTTGTGTGGACACAATTGATGACTGAATTAATCATTGTTTTTAAAGCATTTCACTTTGTTCTTCTTTGAAAGGTAGATTAAACTCATTTATTTGGCAAAACGAGACCTGCCGAGTCAGCCTTTGTAAATATTTTTCTGGTGCTCAATGACTTACCGAGTTAAGTTGTTCATCGTTGAATCCACACAGAAGGAATAGGAGGTTCTTGCACACAATCTGAGTGGCAGCCTCCTCGATACATAGTTTTTCTCCTGCTAGCTCGTTAATCTTGCCATTGGGCAAGAATTCGTTGGCACCTAACAGTCTGAGTATCCTCTGAAAAACGTATGTAGGTATAAATATTTAGTAGCTATGACAGAGCATAATACGGGAGACATTAGCGTGAGCAGCAAATCTCATAGAGACTGTTACCTATTTACTATTACCATGGTACCCCAGAGGATAAAAATCCGTCATGCTCTGAGACACTACATAGAAATCATCTATCAAAATAGTCAGCCTTAAAAGCTTTTAGACATTTCAGCTTTTATTTATTTGTTCTCAGCTAACACAGCTCGAACCTCGAAGTAGTTTGCAATAATATTTTGCTTATTTTGATATTATTTGCATTGCGAAAAATTGGGAGCATGATAACGTTGTTTAATTATCGCGTGTCCAACTGAAATCAATCAACCTACATTTCAATACTTGACACAATAAAATAAGGAGGTACTTTAAGTGTAACTTTAGATTTTCGTGAAAATATCGTAATATTACCAATTTTGTTAATGATATTTTATACATAATGAATTAAATCCTACTACTATTTATCCATCTCTGACGAAATTGTCATATCTACACGACGAAACCGTGGGAAAAGTCTCGTAGAAATAAATTCAATAAATATGGAACAGTAAAACCTTGAAATCATACTTTTAAAAAGTTAATGGGAGCGAGCTGTTTCAATACACAAATATTTAACGTCACTATTAAAGCAACAAAATTAATAAATGAAACGAAAATGGTCTACTCACTTCCAAGGAATTTGTGAAAGGGCCAATAGCTCTTATAAGAGGGCTCTTAATGTTTCCGATGTAAGCCACTGGAGCAAGGGCTTGCATGGCAATTATTTTATCATTATACTCCGGTCTGGTAGACGTCATTACCCAGAAAGCAGTGGTTCCTTGAGAGAAACCAATGTATTGGATTTGTTTGACCCCCGTTTCTTTGATCACGTAGTCTATCATGGCAGGGAGATCGTAGTGGCCGATCTCGTGCCAGCTGAACTTCCAGAAGTCTGAGGAGTCGGGTTTCAGGAAGACGTGGTTTCGGGAGTAGGTGTTGCCTCTAGCGTTGCCCATCCATACGTCGTACCCTGCCTCCGCGAGAAGGTAGGCTGTAAAGAAGAATGATAATGTAGAGTCATTGATACGAGTAGGTACCTGATTAATACCGATTCAATGTTAACAAAAGAATAAGGGGGGATGATGATAGGAGGACGAAAAATCTTTATGGTTCGTCATGAATATGTCTGCAACCAATGACACTGGTCTAGTGTGGATTGGTGGACTTCACAGGCCTTTGAGACTGTTGTAATGAATTCAAATGCCTTTGGGATCATTCTAAATAACAATTAGGCATGCAAGTGCATTAAGGTTACCGTCAAGATTTTGTCCTTCACCGATAATAATACCTGTAACAGATACCATTTGATTTAGTAAAACCCACATAGTTTTGCAGTCACCGGTGCGTGCCACTGGGATTCAAGAATGACCTCTCCACAATGAAACTGAATCCTTACAAACTGATCTGTTGTTATTGTCAATATTATCACGTAGGTTACCAGTAAATCACCAGTAAATGGCTTTTCTTTTGAAAGGGGCTTTGAACACAAAACACACATACCAAACCCTTTCCCAGGCGTCATAAGCACCCATTCGGCAGACGAAGACAGTAAGCCGTGCTGCAGGAAGACCACCGGCCGTGGACCCTCGGAGACGTTGTTTCTTCCATGGGGAACCCTGTGCATCTCCAGTATGTACTTGTCTTCAGTGTGCACGCGGTGAATTTCGCAGGGATATCCATATTTTCTTATAAGAGAGAACTGACAACAAACGATAGGTACTAAGGTACTAAAATTAAGTAAATGGCAAAGTAGATATTTCTGGTTTTAAAGTCAAATGACTAACGGCCGCACTCAAAGATTTAACGTAATGTTCATTAACAAACAAATTAAATCGACTTTATTCGTATTGACATAAGTGTCATCTCTATTTAATTAATGAACCATTAACGTTAATGAATGTCTCTGAGTACGGCGGTAAGTTTGTACTCGTAATTATGCTTGTAGTGCCACTATTGAAACAACAATTGAAGAATTTTCCCTCAAATGCCTGTTTTTTGGTAACTTAGTTACTTACATCAAAACATTAAAAAGATACGGTGGTAAACGAAAAAGTTTTTTTTAATAGGTAGATTTTTTCTAGTTATTTTTGGATATGGATTTGGATTTGGTTTGGATAGTTAAAACGAAGTTATTAATAAGTCGAATATTTTCAACTTACGGTATCCAAGCCAGCGTCCTCAATAATGTTAAAATCTGTTTTAACTTCTCGAAAGGTTTTGCCAATTGCGAATACACATTTTAGTAGAAGTAAAATCGTAGGAGTTACGTATACTAGCCTCATTCCTCTAGTATTAGGAATTTTACAGGAGTCAACAAAGCGCGAGTTAAACGTTGACTAAAGGTTAATTTGGACAGTTTGGAACAAATAACCGATTATTTATTATCGATAAATTTCATATCAGGTGTTAAATTGAAGAGAATTGTTGTCAAATTCAGTTTATTGATAAGAAACCGTTTAACTACTGTCTGGCTATTTGTTTCTTTTGATTAGTGATAAGATTATTATGTTCTTGGAAATACAATATCCCAGCAGAGTTCAATATCATTCTAAGAGGTAGGTATAGATAGGTACAACACAGATAAATAGGAGATATCAAAACAAGAGTTACAGCATTCTTATTAAGTGCCTTATAGGGTTAACATGAAAATGATTAGAAAATTTACAACAGGCTTTATGAATATAGATACGTATCTACACATTTTTTATAAGAATAGAAAATGTACTGCCTTGCAATCAAATCAAGGCAAAATCTATCAGATTACCTACAGTATTTTAATTACGTTTAGGTTCTGGAAAACTGCGAATCATAATTTGGTCTCTATTGTGGTGAACCTACAAATTTTATTAACCTTCATGTTAATAAGTAGGTATCTACTAAACGAGACAGTTTGGATTTAATCTTCTTATCAACTTTAAAGAGGTCATGCTAAATAATTATAAAAATGTGTACCTAATTATTGTTTCGAAATACCAATAGCATTGAGGAAGTATTCAAGGTAAATAGTGTTGTGGCTGCGATTACAACCGGATATGTTATTTTAATATTAAACAAGCAAACCATAAGCAAACACAAACGATTAGTCGATGTTTCGAGGTTTATAAAATACCTGCCCATGAATTGTCTAAGTCGGTAAATAGCGCGATATTAAAAGAAGTTAGAAGTTAAAAGAACCAATTTATTTTACTGCAAGTAAACCGACTTAGACAAGTCATGGGTAGGTATTTAAACCTCGAAACATCGACTCATCGTTTGTCATAGTCTTAGAATTTTATGTTTCAAAAAAAAAATATGAATCATTATTGAAAAGTACATCCCACTTGTTCAAATAAATAAAATACTATTTTTACGTACGTGAATTAGTGAGCTTTAATGTCATTGCCTATTTTTACTGCCATCTTGTATCGAGTAGCTAAAACTTTATTCATTCTACCCATTAGCGCCATCTAGTATCTGAACTATTTATAAGTGAAAGTTTAACATATTACATCCTAGATGGCAATTAAACCTTTATTACTATGTTTGCTATTCACTACTAGATGGCGCTTATAAAGTAAATACATATTCATCGTTACACGGCCTTTTATAATTTATGTAAGACTATGAACTAGTATGAACGTATTTTTTAATATTTTTGATGTATGTACACATTAACAATTTTACTAAATTTGTTCAAATTTATTGAGTTTTAAATTTAAAAAATCTCAAAAATTACAATCGTACTCAATGGCAACATTGCTTTTGCTATGTCAACTAATGTCAATTGTCATTATTTATTCTATCAAGATCAATCAAGTCAAGCAAGCTGCATAGTATCTACTTTTTATTTGTTTGTTTTTTCGTTTGCTTTTCCTTCGTAAACAAACTTTCTGCATGTTCACCAAAGGCGCGCTATGGCAAATCAGGAGATAAGTTTGAAGTGGAACGGATATCAAAGTAACATATTATCAAATCTAAAGGAACTCTATAAGGATGAGGGCTTATCAGATGTCACGCTTGTATCCGAGGGGCAGAGTTTTAAGGCCCACAAAGTAATTCTTTCGGCCAACAGCTCCGTTTTTAGAACTATATTTCAGGTGAGAAAAGTGTAGTTTACTTGCATTTCATCCAATAACTGTCATTCGTTCATGTGGTCTTAACTAACGCCCACTCGATTTTTTCGTAGCAAAACCCCCACAAGGATCCTATTATAGTGCTTCATGACATCAACACAGCGTCCCTTCAGACGTTGCTTACGTTTATGTACAACGGTGAAGTTAATGTGACGGAGGAATTCCTTCCAGTGCTGCTGAAAACTGCAGAAACATTGAGGATTTGTGGGCTTTCTACTGGTAATGAGCCCTCTAAAGAGGAGGAGGTGAGTTATTTGGGTCCTCTCTTTTCCGACTTATTCTTTAAGGCATTATAATATTTTTATTTGATTTAAGCTGTTCGGAACTATCTGTAAATTTTTATGTTATTTACCACAGAAAACAACCACAACAACTCACACAAAGAAACGTAAGAAGAGTGAAGCCGAGGATAATAACAATAAAATCAAGAAGCCGAATGTTGTCACACCAAAATGTGATGCAGCTGTCAATCTTGTTACCTCAGAATCCTTAAAAACTGTGAGTATCAAATTTTTAAGAAATCAGCAAATAAGCAAGCAGGTTACCTAATGTGAACTGGTGGCTATAGAGTAAGACAAATATGATTGATAGGCCCAGAACTGCATTCTAACTATAAGACCACCCTGTACTAGGGCAAATCATAGGCGAAAATGTAAGCAGTGCACCTTTACCCTAGCCTCTGGCTTCTAGCCTCATTTTCTATATTATTTTTCTATTATTATTTGACAAGAACATCACTAATCACTAATATAGGTCAAATGAAAATTTATATGTAGGTATCTATGATTAGTTACATCTTCAGTGCCTACCTTCAACGCACCCCACTGCCCTGTATCTTATTTTATTTCAAGTGTACAATAAAGTTAAATCTATCTACCTGATATTAAGTGGTAATCACTACCTGTGGACCTCTGTACATAGATATGGACTCAATTCTTAAAGGATGTTTTTCTGACACTTCTTCAACGGCAAAACATGAGTCATTAGTATAGTATGTCATAATAATATGTCCTGTCCTGTAAATGTATTAGAATGTGTGCAGAAATCCCAAGTATTGTAGGTTTCCTGTTACAGCACAACCCTAATAGCACATGACTTTGTATTCTTCCATCATTTTTTCTCAAGTGCAGCTCCACAAGTACATCCCTCAGGCAACTGCGGTTATTGCACCATAAAGTGGTTTAAAAACACTGCAATCTTTCGCTATATTTTATATTTACCAAACTAATGCACTATGAAAATTAAACTGTAAATTCCAGAACATAGTGCCCAAAGTGGAACCAATAGACTCACCCCTCACAGACTACTCCGGCGACAATACTAATGATGTGGACATAGCAGTGCTAGAAGACGCGTTGGAGAAGACGTACTCAGAGAACCCGGAATGTCTATTAACAAAATCCGTTTGTACATCGGTATCTAGTGATCGAACTGTTAAAAAGTGGATCAACGAAGTCAGCAGTACACAGCCATGTCTCAACACTAGTGACAAGAATGGGGTTGATGTAGAAGATGACAAAGACAGCATAGAGATAGACAAGGAGGTGGAGACAGTGTTGCAGAGTGGGACCATTGTAGAGTCACTGAGCATCACCACTGAAAATCTCAATTCGGTGTCTAGAGAAGCTCAGGGTGTGAAAGGTATGTGTATACGTTTTTAGGTTTTCTTATCTACAACTCATAAATGATCATAGTCAGGACTCCTCTCTCATTGAGAGGAATATAGGCCTTGGTCCACTATCAGTCCACAGTCAGAGAATTCCCAGGCATGCCAGTTTCCTCACACTGTTCATCTTTACCCAATCTCTCAATTAAGTGGTGAATTGTTAGTATCTGATGGCATTAGTTTACATGCCATACACTACATAATTATATAAAATTATCATTTTTCGAATATCCCTAAAAGCTTCGTAGGACTTGTATTCAGAGTGGTTCATCTTTATCGTTAAACTTGTAACAAATTTTGATCCCTTTCAGATAAAAACAACACATGCTACGCTAGTCCTTCCTTCCCGTGCCCGTTTTGCCCTCGAGTCTACAATAGCTGGGGGTACAGGAGGAGACATGTGAAGTCTAGGCATGTGACGAGCAGGTATGTTTCCTCCATAATTCATTTTTTATTAAGTTCTGCCCAAGATTTTTTCTGTCTAAGTGAAAATCGTAGGCTTTCTATATCTATTATTGGTAGTGCCATCGTTGCTAGCTCAGGGAGAAGCGTGTTCTTCATGTCTTGAATTTTGGAGAGCTTCGAGAGGTGTTTTTGCTAGGGGTACTCTATTTGAGGCGAATATCTTACCGCCGTACTCAGAGACATTCATTAACGTTAATGGTTCATTATGAAAATAACTATGACACTTATGTTAATACGAATAAAGACGATTTTATTTGTTTGTTAATGAACATTACGTTAAATGACGTCTCTGAGTGCGGCCGTTAGTTGGTATGAGTAGTAATGCACCCACAAACAATCTCTTTGGAATAAGACATGGGATGCAGTGTTCATTAAAAATCTGTTGACTATGCAGGTTATTAATTCATTGTTTAAAAAAATGTCTAAACTGTCAGATTTGGTTACAAGAGTTGGTTAAACATTTTGAGTTTTAATTCATTTCATAATTTTAAAAGGGTATAAAAGGAGCTCTTCTTCAAAGCCACATTGGTAATATACTGCTTCTGAGTATGTGGCTAGCAGACAGGTGACCTCTCTGATGCTACTTTTGTCAAGGCTAGGGTGACCACAGGTGGCCTATCTGCCTGCCTGTTTGTTTGGACTATGTCATTTACCATCTGCCCATCTGCCCGTTCACTTTGGTCTTATTATAAAAAAAAAAATAGAATTGGATTAGATTAATGGAATGTTAAAAACAATAATTCCAGGCTCTCGTGCAAATGGTGCGTGTCGGTGTTGCCATCGACGGGCGCTTGGTACTCGCACGCCACCCGCGCACACGGCGTTCCCCACGAAGAGGCCCGCAACTCCCTGGTGGTGATGGTGGAGGCCCACGCTGTCCTCACCCTCAACGAGCCCAGTGTGGCGCAGCTGCTCAACCAGGTGGGCATGGCTGAGGGCACCGGAGCTAGCCTGAGTGAGAAAACCAATTGATACTCTAGAAGTAGGAGTAGTGGGTAGGAGAAGGGATTGTGTTGTTGGTTCAAATGTTTGGTCCAACATTTTTAACTATTCGCCCTCAATTATAGAAAAACAGCAGTTCATTGGCTCAGACTTCAATATGTTGTTGTGGCCTAAGTGTGAGTGAGAAAACCAATTGATTGGCCTGAAATTTGATACTGACGTGTGGTTGTGTAGATGAAACAGAGGTATAAACAGTTTGTTAGTTCAGACTTCAATTTCATTGTTGCAAATGTTTGATCCAACAATTTTAACTATTCGCCCTCAATTAAAGAGACAGCAATGTCATTGGATCAGACTTCAATCCAGAGTATCCATCCAACATTTTTAACTAACCTCATCTTTTTTCAAACATAATATGTAAAAGCTTTTTGTTGCATCAAATATTTTGTTGAATACATATTTACATAGACCAATGAATTTTTGCAAATAATTGAACCGACGATTTAAAAGGACTTCGAATATATTTTTGAAGAAAAATATTATGATTGTGTGAGTTGATTTGTTCCGTATTTGGTTGGTGTGTTGTGTTGAAGAGTGTGTGGCGTGGATCGAATATATTGTTAGTTTTTCGCAGGGCCTTGAAAGCAATAATAGGCTGAGTCTCATACTTATTCCGGAGTATGGGGTATGATTGGTATATGACAATGGAATATACTGGAATATTTCAGTGCTATCTAAGAAGTATAAGGTGTTGTATTTTATTTATTTTTATTATTTACCAATAACATATACTGTATCAGAATTTTTATAAATTTTAAAAGTGATATAATGAATTTTTGAATATTATATAAATATATTTTTGTAATACCTACTAACGAAATTATAAAATTCAAACATAAAATATATTTCATATAAGCTTATTTTTCTATCTTATCGCCGAAATATATAAACCAAGCAAATTTAGTGAGAAAAAATATTTTTCTGTCCTTTTGGTCTGACACTTCCAAACAGATTATGTTTATTACAAACAATATAATTATTTTGATACTATGAAGGGCATAATTTTCTTAAACTATTTGTATGGATTATATTATTATACAAGTATATAAGTATATTAGAAATTTATGAAATGCGCAGGTATATTTGATATGCCATTATAAAAGATACTCTTCTTACAATATAATATCGAATATCACTATGAAATGCGAATATATTATAATTTTTGAATGTAGGTCTCATATGGCCCTAAAATAATAGTTTTAAGGTGTTTTGTGGCCAGTTGTGGCATTATCTTTAACATTAAGGTCAGTAATCGTTTAATATTAGAAATAAGTATGTTTAAGGTTTTTATAAATTTTTTCGAGAAGATATATTTTTGTACTTTAAGAGAGATATTACACCTGTACCCGTAATGTATGGATATAAGGGAGACTATACAAGAGACATAGATTTATAATTGTATAATGTGAAATTGAGAAAATAACAGTTTATTTGATCTATACCCAAATTGCGATATCAATTTCCCTAATAATAATTAATAGTTTTTATAGTTGGTTTTGAACATTTCTCAAAAATCAAACTCATTTATAATTTTCTGTCTCATGTGTGGTCTGTCTAAAGATATTATGATCTCAAAACCAAGAAGTCAAACAGTAATTTATACTAATTAGTCGTTTTAAGCTCCATAATAATAGAATAGTCAAACGATATTTTTTAAGATTTCCTGTGTCACTTCTTATCTTCGTCTTTCGAATCGAATCGAAACGCGAATAGTGCTGAATAAATTGATACTTTGTTCTTCACAATTCGTACATAATGTTCAATGTTACTGTAAAACTAAGAGTCCTATTAACGTAATTAATTAATTAAATTAATAACGTTAATAATTTTCTAATTCAAGTTATACATAATACCTACTCTTCTATTATTGTTAAGTAGCCACACTTTTAGGTGTATTAAACAACGTTAAAAGCAAGAAAAGGCATTGAATCACATTAATCTAATATATAAAATTCTCGTGTCACAGTTTTCGTTGCCATACTCCTCCGAAACGGCTTGACCGATTTTGATGAAATTTTTTGTGCTTATCCGGTATCTATGAGAATCGGCCAACATCTATTTTTCATCCTCCTCCTAAATGTTAGGGGTAGTCCACCCCTAAATTTTTATTTTTTAGACAAAATTTTTAATTTCTATTTTTTTATGATACAACATACAAAAATACATACAATCCTCAATTTTCACCCTTCTACGATCAACCCTTCATTGGCAGAGCGAAGCCTGCTGGGTCAGGTAGTTAACTATAACTTTTTATTTTTGACAAAATAGGAGTCCTTCGATAGGCTTTTAACTACATTATTATATTTTATCGTAATTAGCTCAACGATTGGAGGCATAGACACATAGACTTGCTTTCGTATTAGCGTTGATAGGACTTTGGCATAGATAGCAGGAATCGTAAGAGATTTTTAAAAATGTTATTTGATATCCATGCAATTAGGCAAACAGTTCATCTCATGGAAAGTGGCATACGGGCAACACCAGAGAGGTCGCTAGTGCATTGCCTGGCTTGAATTAACGGTCTTTAGAAGTATTATGTATGACTGATACAACTTTTCAAAATCATGACTGAATACTAAACGACTATTAAAAGAGCGTTCTGAAACATTATGCCGATTATAGATTTAATTGTAAACAAAATATTTTTCTAATATTTCATGTGTAAGCTTAGTTCGTAAGTCAATTACTAAAATAATAATGGGCAATAACTTTTGGATGTGATGTTTTTACGTAAAAATGTATTTGATAAAAGCAATATTTTGACCGAGAGGCCTAAATGAAAAATTACACAGTGAACTAGTTTTTAATGTCGGAAAAAGCTCTTGTTACATATATTTTCGTATGTATAAATAGCTCTTGCAATGATAACTGTGTCTATCTGTTTTAACATTAATGACATAATTACAGTTCTTTCATATAGTGCCTATGTTAAAGCTTGAAAGAATATTATTTCTATCTCTTTGAAAACATTACCCGGTAACAAAACTAACTTGTTTAGCCTGTGGTGAGTTCAATAACTTATCGATATGAGCAGCCCTAATACAGTTTGGTTGGTATTACCTATATATAATTAGATAGATATGTAAACTATCTCTTATCCTTATATATTTACATACTACTACTGTAAATGGTTACTAAAATAAATGACATAATATAACTATAACATATCAAAATGTACAATGAAATGAGCTTCGTTAAATTAACTCTGAGGGTACCAAATTGAGCTAGGTACTCAAAATTACGTATTTAATAGGTACCGAATTGAAGAACGAATTTCCAGAATATATTACTATTCTAATACCGAATTATGAGTCGTATTTGAAAGGTAGAAACCATTATGCCTATAATAATGAACAATGTTCATTAACACAAAATCTATCTATTTGAATAACGATTCAGACTATGAAAAAATAAACATCCTACTTTACTTTACCATGTCTCAAATTTTCATTCTGATTTCATATTTGAGATACAAAAAATTAAACAACTGTAATTTTGTAATAGTTTATTTTATTCTACTATGTTTGAGTTTGATATAGCAAAATTATGTACTAAATAATATGTAAAGTCCTGTAACTTCCTGAAATGGTCTTTATACGGAAATAATGTGTAAACTTTTTCCTCTTTCGCTTTTTTCCTATAAGAGTTTTCCTTTTACTCAATGTTATTTTATAAATACATCTCCACTTTATATTCTAGTATAGACTAGTATAGATTCTCATCTCATGTGGACCATGTTTCTGTTTTCTTTACATACCTAGTAATTGTGACTACTCCTTTAGTTATAAGTAATGTAAGTTACCAAAGCAATTTTTAACTAAGAGATATATTTTTATACGAGGTGATGATTCGCTAATATATATTTTGGGCGATACTATCGTGTATCTAAAATCTTGTAATTCGCCATGATCTATAATGTAAGTCTTTTGTATCTAATATACTTAACTCTATTGAGACATAAATTATATTTACTTAACGAGCATAACAATATTATCTTATGATGACTTAATTAAGTAACACGTAACTTGTGGCTTTAAAATTCGATTGTCAAAAGTAAATTAAAGTAATGTTAGATTTATGCCATAATAGAGATGTATGCGATCTAATGCAATGGAGATTAAATATATTTTTTACAAGTGATGCAATGTTTTTTATTTTCGTTCACAAATCTGTGGCCGTTCCTTCTAACGTGATTCCTGGTGCGATCTCGACTCGGTCCGAGTTGCGGTTGTCGAACATGTTCGATCTCGAGTCTCTCCTCGCTGCGGACATCGTCGCGTCGCTTGAGCTTTTCCCGACCAACTTTTTCCCAGCCGGTTGATGGTTCGATACGTTGGGGTTGGAGGATGTGTGCGGTGTTACGATGTGCCTCGTAGGCCTAGATCGATTCTCGTTATAATCGTGCGTGTCGTCGATTTCTCCATAGTACCTCTTCATGGACGCCCTGTTCTTGGGAGTCTTTTTCAACATCGCTTGGAAGTTGTAGGGAGGTGCGTCTTCGTCGTTGTTTATGTCGCCGGTGGACTTCGCAAGCGCTTGCAGTTCGCTTATCGGGTTCGGCATATCCATCTGATTAACGCCGTATAAGGATTTGGTTTGGCCCGTTTTTCGTAGGCCTCCCCTGGGCGCGCTGTTCTCTAGTACGTCGTCGTCCGCTGGTCCCTGGCCGCTCCACGGTTCGGGCGGATGGTAATAGGTCTGGTTCTGATCCTGCTTTTTCTTGTATACTGCAGGCCTGTCGGCCGATCCTTCTCTCGTTAACTCCCGAGGTTTGGTCGCTTCAGGGATATCTGGCAGCTTTGGCAAGGGCTGTGATGGATCTCGTATGAAGGGAATGCCTACTAATGATTGGATTTTCCTCGTCAGCTTGTCAATCTCACCGAATGCCCAGTTGTAGCGATGTTTCAACGGTTCGTCCCATTGCTCGGTGTCCGAGTCGTAAGGGTTCGCGAATGTGTCGCTGCAAATTAATTTATTCATTTGAATTAAAATTGTGCAACAAAGACGATTAGACAAAATTGAGTTTCTATGTATACAGTTAAAATCAGTTTGTAGATAGAACGCGTTTTCCTTAGCTAGAACTAATTTTTACTAAATGCCTTTGTTAATACTGGAAATAACTAGTCAAAACTAAAATTTACCACTGATAAATTTCATTTTTAGATAAAACTAGTTATCAATCCGAGCTTTAGTTAAAACTAGCACTAAAGAAACTAATAACGGATTGAAAACAACAGGCTACAAAAAGGGTACAAAATTATTGTGAATCCATAATGAAGTTAATATTTATAATATGGCAGTTCGATTCCCAGCAGAAGAAAAATAATGTGGGTGTGGCCACGAAACCCACGACACAGGCCAGTCGGTTATAAGTAGGTTTACAATGCTATTTATTAAATAATTGTATCAACTTACGCGCTTTTGACAGTAGGATCACACATATACGATGTATCGTAGTACTGAATCTGATCGATCCTGAAGGGTAGTTTCCAGACTGTGGGTCGACCCGCCCCCAGGAAGTCGGCTGCCGTGGCTGTGGGATCGATGCGGTCTAGCGGCACTGAGGCGCTGCTGTTCAGGAAGGCTTCTAGCGCTGCCTGATTGTATATGTGGACCTGGAACACTCAGAATTGGTTAGTGCCTTGACTGATTCTTTTGTAGAAATCAACTTATGAGTACGCAAATATAGGTATCTATTAGTAGTCAGAAAAATAAACTTTGAATTTCGGTGCCACATATCTACCTCTTGTTATTTTACTGTTATAAATGTGAAAGTTTGTCAGGATGGATGTTTGTTACTCTTTCACGCAGAATTCGCTGAACAGATTTTGATAAAATTTGATAAACACGTAGTTTATAACCTGGATTGACATATGGGATACTTTTTATCCCTCTCTGGATCAAATTCTTAAATCCACGCAGACGAAACCGCGGGCACAGTCTAGTAGTTCTTAATTTTTTTGCAACATGGCGAGGTGAGCAGAAACTCCGGTCGAACATTTAGCTAAGTTCTTATGTAGTAGGTTATCTTAGTTACACGTAGATTTTTGGAATATGATTTCTATCGATGCACCAGTAAATTTCTTTTGCGCTTTTTGCGCTATGCTAAATTAAACATCACGTGCTATAATGGTAAAGGAAAACATCTTGAGGAAACCTGCATACCTGAGAATTTTCCATAATGTTATCAAAAGGGTGTTAAGTCAGCTGTAATAAGGGTTGCATCAGACCAGTGTGGTGGTCTAAGGCCTACATCCTTCTCATTGTGAGGAAAGTAACCAACCCTGTAGTGGGTCACCAATTTGTAACAGACTATCGGGTGACAAATAAATCTGTTATTTTCAAGGTAAGTTTCAAAATGGAGTTCTACAGTTTAGCAATGTTTTTAAACGAACTCGTAACGAATATGGCATGATTGCACCATAATTCAATGCTATGTATGTAACATTCTTTCTCTATTATCAGCTCTTCGAGTAAGGACATCTGCTTTCCTGCTTTAGCTTACCGATATCAGGGTTTATGATTATGAATTCTTCGTCTATGGGTTTCATAGTAGCGTAGAGAGCTACTGAGCGTTGCTTTTGAACGACTGAGCTTGCTGATGACAAAAATTCTCCAAGCTCGAGATGGAAAATTAAAAACAACAAAATATTACCTGCTGTGAGAAATGGACGAGATCTTGGAAACGAACTGCTCGGTACTGTAACAAAACTTGGAACATAGATCGGCTTTTCCATTTCATCGCAAAACGCTTCAAAAACGCTGCCGTTTCCTCGTCGATATCGGTGTAAGTTTTACCAACGATGGGACCGTAGGCCTTACGCACTACGTGGCCCCTGTATGCTGAAAGCGTATATTTCCAATTTTCTGTTTCGTTATCTGCTTTATTGTTAACAAGCACAGCAGATTCAGAAACGGCAATATTTTAAAGAATATCACGTTTAAAAGCGGTCTTTGACCAGTCCATTTCAAAGTATCGTAATATCTACCACGTAAAGTTTGAACAAACATTCGAAACATTCAGTTTATGTACCTACGCCTCAACACTATCAGTTTTCATAAACTTATACTTAGTTCGCGCGCTATTTGACTGCAGGTGATTCTAGATTGTAACCTTATTATTTACAGTCATATCGACAAAATATAGAAAAACAAGCTGTCCGTATTTTAATTAAAATAATTAAATTTACGGTAAGTACATATTTATTGAGCTTTGCAGTCAAATTAAGTCGCGCGCGGTCTATAGGTAGATACATTCTGCCTGAAAGTTGTACCGGTCTATTATCACAGGCATTGACTACAGAACTCGTCGCAAATGTTACGTTACGTTAAAACTTTTGGTCAGTCAAGCTTTACACATTCGTGTTGCATTAATATCTGTGTATTAAGTAAATGCGTGGTACGTACCTTTCTGTATCAATAATGCTGCATCGTCCTCGGATAGCTCTTCGGCTGTTGCCTTTGGTTTTGGCTTTTGTTGTACTGTAATGAAGAAAGTTTCAGTGAGTCTATGAAAGTAATAAATAAATCAGTTTAGATTAGACCATAGAAATAGGAAGTAAATAGAAGACGCGGGGCAAGCCTCCCGAGATTCTGCTAAACTGAGCTCATGTTAACTCATTCTATCACTCTCGCGACTGTGTGTGAAGGAGAGGGATGAAATTAGTTTGGGGCTGAATTCCTGAGCTAACTACAGTGGATTCGGAACAAATATGTTATTATTTACCTCCTTTTTCTATGAATAAGACGATTGCATTTAAACTTACCTCGATATGGCTTTGGTTTACCCTTGTTAGCCTTCCGTTTTGCCAAAAAGGCTCTCATCATACTCTGAACTTTAACTATCTTTTTCACTTGTGTCTCATACAACCTACAAAGAAATAAAATATTTGTTTAATAACATTAAAGACAAATTAAATTAATTTAAATGATCATATTTACCTGGACAAGAATTCCTCATTGTAGTATTTCAGGAATACCTTGTTCTCACCGAGTTCCCAACCTTCCATTTTGAGGCGAATCATTAGTAATCTACAATTGTCCTTTGTCTCTTCCACGTTTTCATCAAAGTCGAAAGCCAGAAATCTATACCTATAAATAAATTCCTTATATTGTCTTTTATCCTATCTTATTAACGAATATTTTTTTAGGTGGTAGAGCTATTATAGTAGCTCGTCCGGGGAGATATCTTACCGCCAGCCCCTTACCCCTTCGTAAAGCAGGATGTTCTTCATGTCTAGTGTTTCGGCTAGGGAGGTATGGTAACTTTGCAGTCCTCATGATTACAAAGCACTTGTATCCAACTTCAGGACTTTTTTGTCTATTTGAGGTTGGGCTACAGTAAACATTTGCCTGCTCGCCCTTATACTACTCAATTACGGTAAAAATTAAAGCCGAGTTCACATGAACTCGCGGTACTATGCAGCGTCGCCTTTCACATGACACCCACTTCTTTCGAAATGCATGTACTTATCAAACTAATATTAATTGGATCCAAAGCTTACCTACGAATAAACTCAGCGAATGGAATTCTGCAGGAGAACCCCCTCGCACGTGCCTTAGCGGTATCCAAAATGCCAAGAGCCCTCACTTGCTGTCTCACAACTTCTGGCATGAAGCCTCTTGGCTTATCGTTCAAGTCAGGTCTGATGCAACGCACGTAATGGGTGCCACCGCTTCCTGGCCCGACTGCTAGTTGCTTGAGCAATTCTAAGCTGGTCGCTCTGTATATAGCTGAAGCGGTACGCATTTTGTGCACTTGGGAATACATGCCTTTGGATCCTGTGTTGAATTTCTGCAACAATCATATTTGTGAGATGGTCAAATTTAGTTTTATTTATCGGTGCAGTTGTGTTATCGAAGTGAACTGCAACCGATTGAAGTACAAAGATACTTACTCAGACACAAATAAAACAGAATATCTTACCCTTGTTTTTACATTTTGCTTTTCTTTCTCAGACTTGGATGCTGGAGCTCCTTGTCGTGATTGGCTGGACGCCACCGTAAGGTTTCCAGATTTGGTAAGTTTGTTTTTAAACAAATGGTGAAGCGTCAGGTTAGTAGAGCCCCGCATTGTTTCAATCATCTCAGGTGGAAGAAAATCCTTGTTTTTATCAGCCATTTCCCTGGCATCGTAGGTAACTTTACCTGTGTAATGGGCTACGGCAAATTCGTGACCACTGTTTCCGAGTTTGATGTAAGGTCCCTTGTATAACGTCTGTATCGCATCTGGAAAATAACAAATACGAGTAGGGATAGCACTGCTTGTGCATGCTTCAAATAAGTAAATGAACTATTTGAGAGCTTCTGAAGAGGTTTAAAGACCTTAATTTGTTAAATTTTTAATTGATTTAGATACCTTTTAACTAGGTACCTAAATATTATGATACTTAAAAGGTACTCACTTAAAACAAAGTCTTGATCTTTCCCAGATCGGCTTGCCTCGTCTAAAACACAAAAAAGTCCACGAGGCCTACTCATCAACATGTCCACTGCGCTTTTGTTATCATAGAAACCGAACGGATTAACCTTGATGCCCTCTTCTTTCTCTTCTTGCATTTCCCAAACAAATGTTCTTTGGTTGAATAAAAATTGCATTTGCTCATTTGTTGTGTTCACTATCAGCTGTTCGAGACGATTTCGATAGAAACATTCAAACCCAAACATGTCAAATAAACTTACGCAAAACTTATCTCCACTGAAAGAAATAATTGTCTTTTATTATAATAATTCCAATATCAATAATGATAGCTACTTCAGTAATTTGATTTTTGATACTTACAATACAGATCTCATAAAAGACAACTTTGAATTTATCAAATTAATCATCCAATCGACCATTCTTTTATATAAGCCACTTGCCAAGACATCTCTGGCATCTCTCGCATCATCTGTGCTATGTTTCTTTTTGATGCAAGTACCTTTGTCAATTACGCAATAATTAAGCAAAGCCCATAAAAATTTTGCTTCTTCAAGACCGAGTAGCTTGGGAATTTTTTTGGCCTCATCTATATTTTCAATTTCTGCTCCTTTTGGCCCATCACAGAATCGTATGTTACCAATAATGAGTACAGCAGCAAGAATTGTTTCAAGAAATGTTATATCTTCTACTTCCCAATCCAGTATTTGCAAGTTGTCTATAAATTCCCTATAGCGATAGATGTTTTCTTCAGGTGTTTCACGTGCTCCCTGGGGAGCTTTTATCGGTTCTGGCGTGATTCTCAAGTATCGATGCAATCTATCCTTTTCAAGGTACATAGACTCTAACCTACCAGATGCCTCCATTGCGTCGTAAAAGTAATATAAAAGATTGAAGTTCGCGTGAGTCCTGCAATTAATCATTAATTGATTAAATGTACCAGCACATGTTTGTTACATTTATAAACAAATCTTTGACATGAGAAATATTTACATATCAGTAGAAGAAACGCGCCACTTTTCGAGTTGGTAGAGCCAGAATATAGCACCACTTAATTTTCCAGAAGTTCCATAAGTTACTTGAATTTGAAAGATTGCGCGAGTTGAGTTACCGTTAACAGGTGTCCCAGCACTAATGCTCTCTTGAATTACTTTTGTTGCCTTTCGTATTCTTTCAGCTAGATTATTTTTCATTGCTCCTAGATAGGTTAGGTGAGAGAGTGCGTGGACCATGTTTGTGGTTTTTCCAGACTTGCTTTCTCCAGTGAATACAATATACTGTGGTTCATTATGGTGTAATGCATCTTGGTACGCACTGTCAGCTACGGCAAATATATGAGGTTCATTGTCAGATCTCGATTTGCATTCGTATTTTCTATGGTACTGAAAAACAAATTAAATTAAGTTTAGGATGAAATCTTATTGCGCCATTATTATTGAGCCATATACTCACATAGTCATTGTAAATATTGTCATCCGTATTTGGATTAAGTATTAATAAGATATCTCCAATGAAAGATGTAAATGCACCCTTTCTGAGTTTTCTGTGTAGTTCAACCAGCACATGTTTTTCTGTTAAATGTTCCAAGGCTGCCAGATCTTCAACTTGCATGAGCTCAGGCTTGCTTTTGCCTTCAGAAATGAGTAGACCGTGCTTGACGATACGTTCTGGAATTTTTTCTATCTCTTTATCTTTGACACCAAAAGCCAACATCTTTAGCTCTGTTGACAACTAAAATTAAATAAACTAATAAGATCTTTTATAATAGAAGTGTGTCGTTATTGTTATTTTAGTTTACAATGTAAAGGAATTTTATAGGTACTGTGAATGAGAGATGTCATTATGAATATCGTTTCTAGCTACATACTTGTTCAAGCACTTACATGAAAATCATTTTCTGGAACAGACTGAATAAATGGATGTTCTCCTAATTCCATCATGTAAGGTCTGTTTTCTGGATTTTTTTCGAGGCACCTGTTGATAATAAAAGTAAATGTGAGTTAAGAGACAACTTACATTACCTTTATTTCGTCTTAATTTCATTAATAGAAATCGTATTACTTACTCAGCTATAAAATCATTGATTTCATTAGATGACATTGCCGGTTTTAATAGACTGGGAGGAGGATTCCTGAGTATTTGAAACAGTGCTCTAGTTGGATGCATATCTTGGAAAGGAGCCTTAGCGTCTACCATCTCAATCGTAGTTATACCTAAAGCCCAGACGTCAACTCTATTGTCATATCCGTCTTCTCCGAGCGCGACAACTTCAGGTGCCATCCAGCTGGGCGATCCGATATTATCTACGCTTCTGCCCTCCGTTTCCTCGACGTTACGGGCCAGTGCAAAATCCGTCAGCTTGACCTCCCCATCTTTGTTGATCAAAATATTGCTGCATCTGATATTCCGGTGGATGACATTATGCTCATGCAGGTAAGCGACCGCCTAGAAATGAAAGATCGTTTAACAACAAAAGTGATCGAATCAATCGTTCGAGTTAACACTCGAGTTTGACATGGAGTGACGAAACGACCGCCCCTAACGAATGGCCTGTCTCACCGCTCGGCGAGACGGCTCTGCGATACTAATGTCGGTGTCAGTCAAGTGGCCCACGCCCATAAGATTCATTGGGAGCTATTTGCATACATATCGAGTCTGAGACCTGTCGCGGCCGCCCTGTTAGCTCCCTTTACTGTCTGATGTATCAGTGCGCTTAATGCGTTCATTACAATCGTAAATTTTAGGGTTGGTCGTCTCGATAATTTTATTCGATAGTACTTGTTATTTATTTATAAGCGTTGTAAATTATGTTTGTTTAATTTGTTTTAAAAGATTCAGCACATCAATATTGTTATGTATTTTAAGGTACCGTAATTTTACTTTGTGTGTTTATTTAGTATTCCATTTTTTTGTGTGATAGTGGATGGCAATTTTTTTTGTATTTCATTGTTTATTATGGTACCGAATATAAGTAATCAGGTTCGTGACTATATCTGGCTTAATCTTAAAGCATCGATCATAACTGGAAAATAGCATCGACGTATGTTGTACCGGATATGTGTGGAAATTATATCGGTCGAGACGAGAGGGCCGGGCATAAGCATTGTAAGGCAAGTGGTTTGCATAAAGATAATATGGAGATCTAATTTCTGTGGAGCCCTAAATATGGGTTCACATTAAGGATTCGAGGCTTTAAGGTGGGGCATTTAAGGAACATTCTGGAACGGTGGGTACGAGCCCGAGGGACCATTGGCTACTGCGTCAGAGGTCCGTATATCTTGTGTGCAAGAGCATTATTTACGATAATTGAGCGATGCGCCGCGATGGGGGGCCATCACGGTGTTGTCGGGCGCGCTCTGACATTCGCATCGACAAGTTCGACTGTTCAGTCGCGAATCACATCAAATAAAGCGGCATGCATTTTAAGTAATGGCCCTAGATAGCATTTCAACGTACGTGGACATTCGCCCGGCCATATTTTACTCCACGTCACGCGATGGGCACAGATCTCTGGGACACCGATCCGAGAACAATTGAGTTTGCATTCAAAGTACCTCCCAATTGATTCAGCCGTTGAAAGGTGGACTGGCAGGCCCTTTGTTTTATAAACAGCCATCTCGACTCGAATGTGACGAACGACATGTTTATAGTCAGTCGAATATGGGCTTACCTTGATCGTATATTTGAGAATGAAAGCGATGTGTTCCTCGGAGAATTTTTTGTCCGCCGCTTTCAGTTTTTTGACAACGTCGAGAACGGACCCGAATTCGCAAAACTGCAACGAAAACCACAAATCTTACATGACAACCATCATAAAGTGCCTTCCAAAAATGTGTAGCTACAAGACATTTGTTATAATAACATTTTACTAAAGAAACTGTGTCCACGGTCTTTAAAAGGAATTTTTTCTCTCAATAATGAAGACGTATTTGAAGTATCTACATAAATATTATTGTATTAATAAACTTGGTCATTACCTCAATAACGAACCATAATTTGTCACCGTCATCCGCATCATCGCAGAAAACGCCATAAAAGTCTACGATATTGGGATGTTCAGTGAAGTCTCTAAGCATTTTGTATTCATCGTTCAATTGGTCTTCAGTATCTTCTGTGTACTCCTGTATTTTGACGGCAACTGCTTTACCGGCAGCCTCATTATCTATAGCTTTGTAGACGTCACCGAAGATACCACTACCTAGCTTTATGTCAAGCTTGTATCGGTCCAATGGGTTTAGGAGGGACGATATGCTTAAATTGTCCCTCATCTTGTCGCGTTAGTTGTTCATAGATATGTAGCTGTAACTTGAGTAGCAGATCAAAATTTAATGCGAAATGTAGTAGGGTTTTAAGAAAAGCTAAATTTCCATTATCATACATGACACATCACAAACACCTTAATTAAAACATCCCATTGAAGGGTGTCCCATTTCTAGAAAAGAGTTTTCATATAACTGGATCGGCTTAAAGTGCTTCAAAGTTAAGTTTAAGTATTTCATCAAAAACATAGCTTGATGAAAATTTTCATAGTTTCCACTTGTTAAAAGTCGATAATGGTTAAACAGAATGGTTATGATTATGAACCCATATTAATATTTCCACGATTTCGCATTAGCGCACTGTCGTCATAAAAGTGTGGGTGTCGAGGTCATCCGCGCCTTGCGTGGGCTCAAAAAATTAATTAAGAAGCCAATCGAAAAATAATTACAGACGAATTAATACAATGTTCTACTTACCCACAACACGACTGGGATGCTTTGACGTACAATGTGGAATGGCTTTTCTGTCACGAAACCCTATTAGTTGTGGGGCTTCGGGGATTAAGAACAACTGAAATCCGCTAACTCTATTAGATCATTAGTCTCGACGACCTTCTGTTACATATCCGCTCGTGTGTTTAATTATGTTCCACGGAGAACAAATCTCTCATATCTTTTATTTTATTAAGGATATTTAGACCCTCCTTTTGTGATCCAACATAATGTTGGATGAATTTCCGCAAGTATATGCAGGTCATCGGTCTTCTAAATCCAATAACATCTTGTAGTTTTCTTCAGGTCATCGGCCTGTCTAGTCGGAGGTTGACCAGTTTCTCTGTCTATTCTATACGTGTATTCCTATCCAGATAGGTTATTTTCTTTAAAAGTTTATAAATTTTTCGTATTATATTATCTACATGAAATAGGCAACATGTTTAGTGGAAATTAATAATATATATTAGGTACATTAGTTTTCCTGACATCCAACGTTTCATGCTTGATAAGCATGATCGAATCTACATGCATAATTTAATCTTTAATATACCTATCTACTTTCTTTGTATTGTAGTGACGTAGGTAGGTACTTTCATGATGATGTATCTTTGTTTTTTGTTCTTACATATGTAGGTAGGTATACGGTGTATAATTATTGTCTCTTTTATATAAAACAGTTTTAGCGATATGTTTTACATTATAATCTAATAAATTTTGTGGTACACTTGCACATTTCTTTACATGCGCAACCTACGGAAAATCTCACTTCCGCAACGGAAATGTATGCTTTGCAAAATTATAAAATTAATATTTTTTGTGATCATTACATTTGTAATTAGTCAATTACGTAAAGAAATAACGAACCTAATAGATTTAAAATTATTGCATAATTAAAAATCCTGATGCAATAAAATTTATTAAATAATGAATCAATTTAAATGAATCAAATTAAAAGAATCAATTTATCATGTCTGAAAGTAGGTAAAATTTTTATTTATAAAGCATGTTTATGTGCTATGAAATTTAAAATTTTATTATTGATTGGAATAAAGGTATCATTAGAGTTGAAGCCTTAAAAATTAAAGAACAAAGTAGGTACATGCGTTGAAATAATACCATAGTAGAATCTTTTTGTCTATGAATTTAAGTAGATCATTGGTTTTATTTATTGTTGTTCTTGTAGTCACTTAATTATGTTTTTACATTTTGTCCTTAAAGGTAAAAAAACACAGATACTTTGAATTAACTTTTATTACTTTTGACACCATAAGAATTCCTACAGCAATTTTACGTACAAGTATATAAATTTTGCCAGAATTTTATAAAGCAAATACAGTTATTACTGTATTTGCTTTATAAAATTTATATGATCGAAATTGATTGCTATAGGTAACTATAGGTAACTCATATTTCATTTTGTTGATGTGTTGTAGTGGTAACTTTTGAACAGAAATTGAATGTTTTAATCATCTTTATTATATTTATATTGTGACCATATATTAATATCATATCTACAAATATGCGAATCTATGCACGATCTGTTATATATTCCTATACATACACTTTGCAGACATGTATTATGTCTGCTAAAAAGGATATTATGGTGTATTTAACAATTACTTGACAATATTTGAGAAATTATAGAAAATTTATACAATAACAATGATAAGTGTAAGTTGCAATTTTTCAGCTTCAGGTATTATACTGATATAAAGTACTTTTTCTATTCATAAATCCTTTTTTGCTTATACTAGTTATACTACAAATTTTAAATACTCCCAATATTTTTTAAAGTAGCAGTTATTTAACATACTACAGTATTTTTTGATTTTTTTTTCACACAAATTCGTGTAATCTTAATTTAATGCTTGTATATTGCTATAATCCATAAGTGTAAGATCGGGTCTCCTCTCACAAGAAATGGTCACATAGGTCTTAGTTCATCACACATTTAATGTTCCTTGATGAAAGGTGAGTAAAACTATGTATATCAAGATAATATTTATGGTTAGTGATAAGCAATTTGAAAATAATAAATTATAAATTTAAGCAATGAGCATGAGGTTACAAATTCATGAAACATTGCGATATTTATAGGTGTTTTTCTTCTTTCGAAGAGCTTCAATTAGCGCTTAGATTTCATTGCGGTCTTCCGTTTTGCCAAGAACGCTCGCATCATGCACTGTACTTTAATAATCTTCTTCACTTGTGTCTCATAGAGCCTGTGAATAATTAATATTATTAATACCTAATTCGACAAATACAGGATTTTGTCTCTAAGGACTTTAAAGTGTTATTTTATTTTTACATTTAAATTTTCTTCTGTAATCCTTAAAAATATGACTAAAGCTAAAATCTCAGGCTAAGGGCGTCTTGATACTGGAATTCCATTTCTTCATTTGATACACAAATTCGCGATGTTGCTTTTAAATACGAGTAATCCTTTCACAGCTGTGTGTCAAGAATTTAAAATAAAACACTTACCGTGCCAAAAATTCTTCATTGTAGTATTTCAGGAATACCTTCGATTCACCCAGTTCCCAGCCTTCCATTTTGAGACGAATCATCAGCAATCTACAATTATCTTTCGTCTCTTCTACGTTCTCATCAAAGTCAAATGCCAAGAAGCGGTATCTGAAATATATAATTTTATTCCAATAGTAATTATTGGCTCTAATAACGAATGCATTCCGTAAAGAAATATATGGATCAATTTTCTATGATATTCCGACTTAGCCGGTTGAAGGAACCAATTTAAATAGACCAACAAAATAAGATTAATAAAATATCCCTTAGGTCTTATAGCTTAGGATACGATTTTACATAAACTTCTAACTTGCTTCGCGTATAACCGATATTTGTAGTTTTCCGTATATTGCTCATATAAATTTGAATATTACGAAAACTTACAGATTCATAATTCATTCAGAACATTATACGTACTTATTATGTGCATATTTGTATGCTGAATTTTGAAAAGCATCTTACGGAAAACTTACTAATACATTTTACTTTGATATCTATAAAAAAAATTAAACCACCAATTCGAAGACGTTAAAAGCAATTTGATCAAGAAATTAGATTATCTTACCTGCGAATAAACTCAGCGAATGGAATTCTGGAAGAGAATCCGTTCTGGCGAGCTTTAGCAGTTTCCAGTACTCCGAGAGCCCTCACTTGCTGCCTCACGACTTCTTGGTGGAAGGCACGTGGATTGTCGCTCAGATCAGGTCTGATGCAGCGCACGTAGTGGGTACCACCGCTGCCGGGCCCTACCACCAGTTGCTTGAGGATCTCCAAACTTACAGCCCGATATATGGTCGACACCGTACGCATCTTATTCTCCTGGTTATACAGTTCTTCAGATTCTGAGATGGACTTCTGTAAAAGTTGTTCGCAGGGTTTAGAAGAATAATGTTATATTTTTACAAAAAAATAATTAAATATATTGATTATAAGTAACTTGTTCGGTATCACGGATGGATAAAACTCTTTCAATTTTAAATTCATATACATATAGCTCGTATAAGAATGTAAAACGTTTAAACTTTTATTTATCCAAAACAGCTTACCCTAGGACTAACATTCTCTTCCTCCTTTTCAGGGTTAGGGACAAGTTCATCTTCACCTTCAGTAAGGTTCCCTGTTTTGCTCAGCTTGTTCTTAAACAATAACTGAACAGTTGCATTACTTGAAGCTTGCATAGTTTCAATCATGTCAGGTGGAAGGAAGTCTCTGTTTTTATCGGACATTTCCTTAGCACTGTAGGTAACTTTACCAGTAAAATGAGATACGCAGAACTCACTCACGCCTTCACCAAGATTTATAAAGGGTCCTCTGTACAATGTCTTCACGGTGTCTGTAAAATAAAAGGTTTTATGAAAACATCGCAATTACCTCATTATTGTTTTTTAAATATTATTATTTTTACTTACTCAAAATATGAGTTTCTCCTTGCCTAGTAATGGTCGCTTCGTCAAGAACGTAGAAAAGTCCACGAGGTCTGCTCATTAATTGGTCTACAAGGGGCTTATTGTCATAAAAATTAAAAGGGTCCACTTTGATCCCTTCATCTTCTTCCTCTTGCATCTCCCAAACAAAAGTTCTTTGATTGTATAGAAATTGCATTTGTTCATTAGTCGTATTCACGATCAATTGTTCCAAACAATTGTGTTGGAAACATTCGAAACCAAACATGTCCAGCAA
Source organism: Erynnis tages (assembly GCA_905147235.1). Lineage (NCBI taxonomy): Eukaryota > Metazoa > Arthropoda > Insecta > Lepidoptera > Hesperiidae > Erynnis > Erynnis tages. Next base: position 11,517,671 of record LR990072.1, read on the forward strand.
ATTCACACAGTATTTGTCACCACTGCAAAAATTGTGTAACAAATAAAATTAATTAAGAACTATCAATGATTATAACCAATGACTGTTTTGAATTAAATTGTACTTACAAAACAGATCTCATAAACCACAACTTTGAATTGATCAAGTTAATCATCCAGTCGATTAGCCTTTTATATAAAGCACTTGCCAAAACGTTTCTAGCATCTCGTGCTTCGTCAATATTATGCTTCTTTTTTATCACAGTACCCTTTTCGACTAAATTATAGTTAAGCAAAGCCCATAAAAATCTGTCCTCGTCTAGTGATAGCAATTTGGCAACTTTCTTAGCTTCTTCGACATTTTCTACTTCTACCGTTCCACTTTCACCGTCACAAAATTGTATATTTCCAAGTATAAGTATAGCAGCAAGAATAGTCTCGAGACATGCTATGTCACCCGCTTCCCAATCTACTACCTCTAAATGCTCTACGATTTCTTTATAACGACCGACGTTTTCTGTAGGCGTTTCCCGCGCTCCTTGTGGTCCTGTTAATGCCTCTTCACTTATTTTCAGATAGTTATGTTTTCGACCTGGCTCAAGATGCAATTCTTCTAATCTACCTGCCGCTTCCATAGCATCGTAGAAGTAATAAATAAGGTTGAAGTTGGCATGATTACTGAAATCGAAAACATTTCAATAAAATGAATGACTTCATGCACTATTAATATCAATAAGAAAAGAAATGACCGAAAAAAATAAAAATATTTACACGTCAGGCGAAGAAACTCGGGATTTCTCAAGCTGGTAGAGCCAAAATACAGCACCACTCAATTTTCCGGAGTTTCCGTATGTTACTTGAACTTGGATGATAGCTCGAGTCGAGTTTGCGTTAACTGGTGTGGCACCACTAACACTAGCTAAAATCACTTGCACTGCTTTCCTGATTCTTTCTGGTGTATTATTTTTCATAGCTCCTAAATGTGTGAGATGAGACAGTGCGTGCACCATATTTGTAGTTTTTCCGGACTTGCTTTCACCAGTGAACACAATATTCTGTGGTTCATTGTGATGTAATGCGTCTTGGTGTGCGCTGTCCGCCACCGCAAAAATATGAGGCTCGTTATCTGATCTTGACTTACATTCATATTTTTTATGATACTAAAATTGAAACACAAATTAACAAAAGTTACACTAATAAAATTTATGTATTATTTTGATTTATACTTTAACAAGATACTTACGTGGTCATTGTAAATATCTTCATTAGTGTTTGGATTCAATATTAGCAAGATATCTCCAATAAAAGACGTAAATGACCCCTTTTCAAGCTTTCTTTCTAGCTCGACTATCAAATTTTTTTCAGTTAAATTTTCCAAAGCAGCAAGATCTTCAACTTGCATAGTTTCAGGTTCTTTTTTGCCTTCAGATATCAGAAGGCCGTCCTTAATTATGCGTTCCGGCATTTTATCTGGGGCTGGTTTGTCTTTCATATTTGTTGCCAACATCTTTAATTCTGTTGATAACTGAAAACGCGATAAATAGGAAAAAACATAAATGAATATTCCAAAGAAGTATAGATGTGTACGTACCTATTATAAATATAAAAAGCTTACATGAAAATCATTTTCCGGAACAGTTTGAATAAACGGATGTTCTGCTAACTCCATCATATACGGTCTGTTTTCGGAATTTTTTTCCAAGCATCTGTAAAATTATTTTTATTTAGATATATCTTTTTTGGATTTAATACCATTTAAAATTAATTTTACTTACTCATTAATGAAATCATTAATTTCATTAGAAGACATTGCAGGTTTTAGAAGAGTGGGAGGAGGATTCCGGACAATCTGAAACATTGCTCTCGTCGGATGCATATCTTGAAAAGGTGCTTTTCCATCGACCATTTCGATGGTAGAAATACCTAAGGCCCAGACATCAACTCTGTTGTCGTATCCTTCTTCTGTAAGTGCAACTATCTCAGGTGCCATCCAACTTGGCGATCCAATATTTTCCAGGCTCTTCCCGTCTGTTTCTTCTACTGAACAAGCTAGTGTAAAATCGCTAAGTTTGACTTCTCCTTCTTTACTGATCAAAATATTACTGCACCTAACGTTACGGTGAATGATATGGTTTTCGTGTAAGTAGTTAAGTCCCTAGAATCAAGAAATTGAAATTAAACATTTTGTCATAATCTTTTTTAATAATTAAGTCAGTAACGAGATATATATGACTTTCGGTATAAAAACGATATTTTAAGTGTGTCTTATCTTCGAGCTTACCTTGATAGCATATTTGAGAATGAAAGCGATTTGTTTTTCAGATAGTTTTTTTTCCGCCTCCCTCAGTTTTGTAACAACGTCGAGGACGGATCCCAATTCACATAACTGCAATTAAACATTGACCCAATCTTTTATTTTCAACAAGCAAGTCGTACTTGACAGTGTTATGTATTCAAATATGTGATTGTCTTACTATATCTTGAGATCAGAATTGTCATTTCCATTCATAAACGTGAACAGCGAATACTTACTTCCATAGCGAACCATACTCTATCGACCCCTTGGGAGTGGTCACAGAATGCGCCATAGAAGTCGATCAGATTGCCGTGTTCAGTGAAATTCTTGAGTACTTTGTATTCTTCTTGTATTTGGTTCTGTCTGTCTTCGGTATATTCTTGGATCTTGACAGCAACTGCTTTGCCACCAGCCTCACCGTCGATGGCCTTGTGGACTTCCCCAAATATGCCAGTTCCAAGTTTAAATTCGCGGGTGTATCGATCGGTGGGATTCGGTAGGGATGACACGTCCAAACCACCCGACATGTTGCCTGATGTTTTGGTGAACTTGCATGGAATCTGGAAACAGGTAAACCACGTAGGTAGTAGACGTAGACTGTTAGAAGATATTGACCGCTTTGTAATTAAACCGATGGTATATTGTAATAGTGATTTGAAAATAAGCACATCTGACATTCAAATAACAAAATCAACTTTCAAATTTAAATTTCTAACTAAAATAAGATATTCAGATAAATACAAAACTAGATTCATTAGGTACAATATTCTACACGGTAAGGGTAACTAGTCCAATTGAGGTATTGAGTTGGACGCAAATATAAATTTATTGCTCACAAATAAAGGAAAATTTAGAAAAAGCTTCATTTACTGATTTAAATCATATTTAGTGTTATATTATTATGCAAAACTCCTAATAAATCCAAAACTGCTTTTAGTCCACAACAAAGTAATGCTAGTCAGGTGCAATTAACAATTTTAGTAACCGTTAACTTAGCAATGAAATTTAAACCGATGGATACATCAGATCCAAAACACTAAAACTCAAAACGAATAGTTCACTTACCCAGAAGGCGACTAGTCACCGCCGTAGCTCTACAGCGGACTGACGGCTCCAACAAGAAACCCTTTGAATGCAGGGCTTCACGGTGTAGCGCCACTGAAATCCCCTTAACACTATTAGCCACAAGTCTCGGCGACCTTCCGAATGCTTCCGACATGTTGACGAACACTTCTTTAACGTCTGCTTAATCGGATCGATCGATACGAGTTTGAACATTTCGTGGTTTAGTTTCAGGAGGACGTTTATAGTGGGTCTTTCGAACGTGAAATTATTTAGGATGCAGTAGGTATAACTTATTTTATAATTAACAAAATGCACGGTAAATGGAACACCAAGTATTCAGAAGAAGGAGGTGACAACAAATACAGTTCAAGAAGTTATAATTGTAGTAAAAAATTGAATAGTTTAAATAGAAGATCGAAATCTTTGCTCCGAGGGAAATCGTTCAATGATAAATCCATAAAATGTATATTTGTGTGTATTGAAATGAAAGCGTTTGAGTTCTAAAGTTCTAACATTTTGTTAAGACAGACGTCAAGTTCGACAGGCGTGACTAACGGAATAATTTTGCAATCGATTCGAAACGCTGTCATTTTACGGATTACATACTTTATCCTTTCAATCTCCCTAAACTCTTCTAAAGCAATCGGTTATACTCCAAATCACCCATCAAGACCTGTTCACAACATTTTAACATGCTAGATCGTTTTTATGCAATTGATTTTAAGGTTCAAAATTGTTCATTTAAGTGCCTTTTTACAGTGTGCAAAAGAATTGTAAAGACTGCTTATAATAATGCATTGTACGTACGTTTATACTTATTTTGTGCCCAAACTGTCCAAAAATGTCAAAATTTTAGATCCTTTATTATTAAAGGTGTCTGGATGGAGTGATTCAGGTATTTGTGCACTGTTTTATAATATTTTTTTCCAGATTTACTTATTAATATTAATTAATCTTTTTTTATTCCTTCCTCCCTTTCAGCCCTTCGTAGTCACTTCTGGACATGGGTCTCCCCAAATCGACGCCACTCCGCCCGGTCCTCGGCCCTTTGAATCCAACGGTATCCAACCGTCTTCTTCAGGTCATAAGTGCACCTGGTCTGATGGTGGCCTGTACTCCTTTTTACACGCTTTATTAGCTTGTGTTGTATCTATAGCTATTAGATAATATTATTTTTTAATGTTTCTTATTTGATGACCAGGGAAGTAAAACATATTTTACCTATATCTACATAATTATGTTTACTACATACATTTTCAAGTAAAATTACTCAGTTTTTAGTGTAGAATGCTAATGAAGTGTAGTGTCTACTGAGACTGAGTATAGCATAATATGCTGCTTCCTATTCATATGGCTTCCCACTTATGAATGACAGAATTAGCTGCATAAACCTGCTTGGTTATGAATCTTCATCAAAACCAGTAAGTATTTAAACCGTAGCTGTTGATTGACTGTATAAATTGTAGTATTAATAAACATCGAAAAATCTTTAGAATTTTTGGGTCTTCCTTCTTTCTTCTCGTGTTATAGACACAATAAACGGAAGAGCAATACGATATTGTGTTCGAGCAACCATCTAACGATTTTCCGTACTGACACCAGCCTGAACAATAAGCGCAACGCATCGCTAAAGAAAGAGATAGAAAATAGATAAAACATGATAAATTGTTGTGAATGTAGGCTCCCACTTGTGATACCTAGAGAAAGTATACATTTGGAATTTTAATAATTTGACAACGCACAGTTAAAACTCTAGCCACTTTCTACTATATTAGTAAAGTATAATAATATCTCTACACAAAAAACCGTTTAACAATGTGACTTGAAACTTGCACCTAATCCGAGGGATCAAAACATTCGAAACAATGATTTAGCATCCATTCAAACACGATACTGATACGTTTGCGAACAAAACCTTTTTTTCTTGTTCTTATGCATCTCTTAGAATGAAATACAAACTTCAACATACAAGGCGTCGGGGCATCACAATAGGGCCCTTCAGTTAAGAGCCAAATTAACTGAAAGTAAATGGATAATTGCTACGGAATGCATTCAAATGTCCTTTCGCATTGCATCTCACGAAGACGCACGGTTTGTACGATTGTCAGTCTGTAGTTGAACACGCCTTTATGAATCAGATGTACAATGCATTATTTTTTGTTTCTTGTAAGTTAAATATTGCCAGTTTAGTTTTCGCTTTTGTAAGCAGATATTGTTTAGGTGCATACCTACCGGTACTAACGTTGGGCTGTTAGGCTGTAAACGAGTCTGATGGAAGAGTCATTACCAAATAATGAAAAAACCTTTCTTGATAGAATAAAAATGTTTATTGTTAGTTTATTGTACTTTTCCGGTTCCGGTTTGCATTTTACATACATATATTTTGACAATTATTAAAGTCTTAATGGAGGAATTATTAAATCCTATAACACAGACAAAGTACAACAGTAAAGTTGTATTTGCACTGTTGTAGTAGCTCTTGGCCAGAAATAAAAGGATTGCATTCCATTTAATAGATACAACCTACGTAACTTTGTTGCTCATAGAGACAGACTGATTGGATGAAGCCAATAGAACATTATGTGTAGGCATAACTGTAAGTAAACAGATGGTACGTAAGCAATAAAATTGTTTTCAATGTTGTGTTATGTAAAGTTGTACGACCTATGAATACCTTCGTGTTTCTATGTATGTAAGAGAACTTATCTAAACGCAGTAAGCAAATCTGCTATCTTCTCGTCTCTGAGTTAATATTTTTTAATTGTTAAAGAAACAATAATTATGCTGATGGCAACATCTTTATGGAGGTATGTAGGTATGTCCTTTTGAATCAATTTGCATATTTCTTCTTTAAATCCATCATGCTTTAATGAAACTCATGTGAAATATTGTATGCTTAGATACCCTGGTATCTAAGCATACAATATAGAATTATATTACGAAAAAGATTAAACTAAACAGGTTTAGTCCTGGTAGGATTCCAATATTCTCCCACTGGCTCAGCAAAAGATAAGTAAAGTGAAGTAAAGATAGTATTGCAAGGTGTGGTGAAAAAAACAAAACAAAATCTTTTTCGTAATATAATTCTTAAATAAAAACTGCTGGTACAAATTCGCCTTAAACTACACAATAAATATTAAAGACAATAAATATCACGGCATTGGGAATGTATTGATTAAAAAAAAATAAGGTACTTATCATGATGAATATTTACAATCAATGGAATTACAAAAATCTACCTTGTAACGAGCGTAATTAGGTACATTTTGTCTAAATTTAATACTGATTGTTGTAACATCTAATTATTAGATTAACTTAAAGCTATGTGTTGTAGTCTACGTTTCAGTCCGTTGTGCTATGTTGTTTTATTTAAAACAATTAAAAAATCTACACTTGTGAATTCATTTATTTTTATACTTGTCTACCCAAAATGCTGTCATGTATAAACTTGTAACTGAGGTGATCTATTAATGGCAGACTTTCGTGGGCCGAGTATACAAATGAGACCAATAGTCCCCTTGGTAGCGGCCTACAAAAGTCCACCTTAAGATTGATTCATTGAAGTTTAACAGTTAATTTAGAAGCTGAAATGTTTTCCACATTCCTTAATATTCCAGAAATTTCCGTCTTTAATAACCTTCAAACTCGGCACTATGGATACGTGGGATGTTTTTGGGTTGCCGGTAAAATTCTGATCTGCCTAGGTTATCTGTTCTCTGTATGTAGGTATCGTGATCAAAGTTTTCCTTCTTC